>OY292426.1:5000000-7500000 GCA_958496245.1 Perizoma flavofasciatum
CGGGCAACAACTAGTATTTAATAGGTACTTCCGCACAAACAATGCCATGCTAAAATAATTGAATGCTAAAGCATAAAGATAGTGTGGAGTATCAAGTGAAAACAATCAATAATTACTTTAGGTAATTAGACATGTACTCTATAAAACATTACCTTATAGTATATATAAATGACAAAATACTAACAAAATACTTAAGTACAATTTTATAAATATATCACCAGTAGACAGATAGATGGGTTTCATTATCGCATACACCAAAAAAAAAAAACACTTGACATAGAATCTTATAAATTACTAGCTTCTGCCAACGGCTTCACCGGCATGGTACCAGTATATAAAGTAGCCTATGTGTTATTCTGACGTATACGCTATATTGCTGTAAAGTTTCATTAAAATCCGTTCAGTAGTTTTTGAATGAAAGAGTAAAAAAAAAAAGATCCATGCTCATAAACATTCGCATTTATAATATTAGGATATAAATGAATACTATACTAAAAAAATACTTTAATATAATTTTATATCACCAGTAAAAAAAATAAACACAAAGAATATTATAAACTAGGTTGTGGTGATACAATGATAGAATATATTAACTAAATGATTGAGATTACTTAAAGATTATTTATTAGTCACTTGGCCCAATTTTCGGTCCCTCTGATTCCCTTCGGTTCCTCTAATTCACTGTTTCTCAAAGTGGCTGATAACGCTCCCTTGTGGGCTCTGGAGGCCAGGGGGGTGGTAGAAGGTTCTAGAAGATATTGGGGTCGCTAAGGCGGTCTAGAGCGGAAAGCATAGGTTGTTGTTTAAAAACTTTGGGGGGCGCTAGGATTTTTCTATTCTCAAAGTGGGCTAAGGGAAATATAAGCTTGAGAACCTGTGCTCTAATTGTTAGTCTCAAATACTGAAGTCTTATATTTTTTTAAATTTGAACTCTATAAACAATTTTTGATCTAATGAAGATAATCTAGTGAAAAAGCATCGTCAATGTATATACCGCTTGCAAGAATCGTAAAAATCTCAGCAGATCAAGAGTTATTTTTATGAATCATGCGTTTAATCGTTGTGAAAATAAACAACACCTTCACAAAATTGAATGTTGTACTTAAACATGAAATCGCAAAGTAATTTGCAATAAAACACTTTCTTTGACGGGCGAGTCAGAGCAGATTTACCAAAACGATTCGTCTTAGTGCGTAACCGAGAAATACACAGCTACGCCAGGTTTACTTATAAATCAAGAAATAATAATAAGGTACGAGTATCTCGGACGTTATGAGTTATCTATGTAACATGCTAGCGTGAGATATATCATAGCTAAGTGTGGCTGAGTGCTACAAACCAAGCATGCCAGAGATTTTTAAGGTCAAGACTAGTTTCACGGTAGCTCATCATGTTTTTAGTTATAATTATTCATACAGCTGTGTACAAGTAGGTATATACAAAAAATACAAATGAAACTAAAGACCGTTGCAAACGATCTATAGATAGCTCAACTGATCTAGATCCCTACCAGACGGAAGCGTTCCCAAAATACTGGCCGCATTGCCACGCTGAATAGCAATTCTAATGCTTTGACCCAAATAAGAGCCAGCTCTCTGGTCACGCGTCACCTCGACCAGTCGCCTGTCTCTGAAAGAATATAGAAATCGTGTTTTTAGGATTAGAAGAACGTATTTATCGTGATGTCACTCAACGTCGCGATCAGTAGATCGATTCTATTTTACTAAAACGCAGTTTTGCCCTATGAAATTTGTTGAAATTTCGGAGACAATGTGTCAGTTATCTGTGAAATTATTTATAGTAAGAAAATCTGTAGAACAAAAAAACATAAAGAAATATTATAGGCTCCTAAAAATTCCTAAGCATAATTTTATTTTCATTTAGTTAATATTTCATAAAAATTATGATTTACAAAAAAAGTATATAAGTAGTTTAACAATCATTTAGTTCCCATAATACACTCTGCTTAGTTTGGGGCTAAATGATGCTGTGTGAAAAATATCCAACATTATTTATTTATTATTATTTTGTTCTGAAGTAACTCACACCCTAGTTGAAATATTATAGCAGTGCAAACGACGAAGTTTGGCCTTATTTACCGTAATTACACCGAATTGAACGGCAATTTAGAACTAGTAAATACGGATTAGAATCTGTGGTTTTACAGCAGTAGCCTCTGTACTGTATGGTTATGAATTTAATCCTAATAAATTACAGATCTAAATAAATTAATACCTCCTATCTCAAAGGATTTTAAGTGTGGTGGCGTTCTAAGCAGAGCAGATATTTTTAATGAAAAACAATATTTGTGAACAACAGACAGTATTTTTC
This sequence comes from Perizoma flavofasciatum, assembly GCA_958496245.1. Classification (NCBI taxonomy): domain Eukaryota; kingdom Metazoa; phylum Arthropoda; class Insecta; order Lepidoptera; family Geometridae; genus Perizoma; species Perizoma flavofasciatum. Next base: position 5,002,332 of record OY292426.1, read on the forward strand.
TAACTTTTGTTATCAGTTAATATAATTATAAGCTTCACGACCCTAAGGGGCTATATAATGAACGTCAATATTATAAAATAATGGTTCATGAAGCGATTAAAATCAAGAAGTACCCAAATTTCAATCAAGTAGACGGCTATAGACTTTGCGTCTTGGAATCCCGTGATCAACAGGTGTTTGCGTCGCGATTCGATTTTGCACGGTGATACGGTTAGTGTTCTGAATCTGAAGATGAAATAAGTGTGATTGCGGCTACTGTCTTTATTTATCTCCTTATACTCCAGTCAATGAGTGACCACGGCTATTACGGAAATACAGTCAAAACGTCAGGTAAACAATTAAACAGGTATATGCGATAATATAAAACGTATAAGTAATATTAGAGACAACGCATACTAAAAGAAATACTGTAATGGGAAGAGCCAGTAAGTATGTAGCTAGGAATATATTTCGTTTTAAATTAGATAGTAACTAGCGCCTTTTTTATATTTGTAATTTTAGTTAGCATTGTTTTGACCTAATGACTTCACTAAAGCAGTGGTTTATAATCTTTGTCGTAGTAAAACTCATGTCGATTGAGCTTAATTTATGATAGTTCTCATAACTCCCTATTACCGTTTCAGCTATCTAATTCCGTCTCAGTTCTAGGTATCGCCTGGTACTGCAAGCTGGCAGATGCCAAGATCGCCCTGCGAGACGAGCGCTTTATCGACGAGGTCAATGCTATCTATAACTAGAATAAAAAGTAGTAGGCAGTGTAGGAAGGCCCTACCTCCAAGCACTGGACCGATAAAATCTTAAAGGTGCAACCTTTGCGATTAATTATGGAGGATTCCCAAGGAGGCTGATCTTCTACAAGCAGCTAGTGATGATGACTAGAGTATATGAGATTCATCATCGTCATCTACATCCCGACTTCACCCAGTACTGGGTATAGGCCTCCCTCAGTTTGTGGCATCCACCATGATCCTGCGCTAGTCTAAACCACCCATGACCCGCGACGTTGACTATGTCGTCTGCCCATCTCGCTGCCGGACGTCCAACGGTTTTTTTACCTTGCCTACTATTCAGTCGTTGTTCCGCTCCATCTTCCATCGCCACGTCTTGCAATATTTCCCGCCTAACTCCATTTTAGTTCAGTTCATTTCATACGACCTCTGTGGCCTGAAACGCTGAAGATTGTGGGTTCGATTCACGCAGCGGACAAATGTTTGTATGATCTGCAAATGTTTGTCTCAGGCCTGGGTGTTTGCTATGTATACTAGGGGTGGTGCTGCTTACTTTGGGGCTAGTTGATGCTTTGTGAAAATGTCCAGCATTGTTATTATTATTATCCAATGTCTTTGACTTTTGTCCATCTTCGAATTTTCTAAACATTTAAAACTAATTCTATAAGTTCGATAAGCATGACACGCTCCATGACATTCTGTGAATATGAGTTTTTATCACCACACTTCGACCTGCGCTGCGTTTTACACTTGCAGAAAAGATAAAACTGACATCGTCAATCAATCAATCAATTATTAAGATTATGATCTTATCAGATTAAATAAAGCATTCGAAGTGTAATTATTTAATCACTTTCATTAAACCTGAGCCATGTGAAGATGAAAGACTAAACTGTTAGGTAGTGAGACGTATTTGATTTAACCAAATTATCAGGAAGGAATTAGGTAATTTTTTCTTCAAGCTTTTTCTTCATTCGAATATTGGTTATGAAGCTACCCAAAAAACTCGAATTATCAGACAATCAAAAAAATGATAATAAAGGCATGCAACTAGTATATCAATTCAACTACATTTATATAATAAATAATATGTTAAGATAAATCCCTAAAATATAACATTATATTATATTACATACGATAAATGTAGTGGCGAAGGATCTTTTACGTGCCATATTAACTACTTGCAAAACGCGGGCATGTGCCAAATTTAATGTTTAGACGTGCCTCTATCTACCCCCTTGGTATCCTCAAAGATCTACGCACTCGGTATATATGTATCTAAGGATGTATATCATGGGAAATAGAGCCGTGAGCGTGTTTTTTTCTATTCATATAATATTAAATGCTCTTTAAAGACGTCTATGGTATCATAGACGTCTTTAAAGAGCAAAATAGGATTATGCGATACTCTGATGTGCTATAAAATGCTATGTAATCTTTTATTTTTTTGCAGCCATGTCTTTGATGTTTCAACTGAATTCTAGGAATTCCAATACTGACGTTTGATCTACGGCAATAGGTTCATAAATTAATAACCGAGACTGTAGGTAACTTCTCTATCCTATCGGTTTGTGGCAGGCACCAATAAGTTGCTGAGAACAACCAAGCAAGTAACGCACTTAATATGAGACCTTACTCGATGATTAATTAAACACTGTAAATTTCCCCTACAGATGTTTACAGATAGTTATGTTGTTTGCACGATCGTTTCGTGCCGAATTATATTCGTGTTCTACTTTAATTAGATTCTGGGTATCGATTAAGCTGTTTACACGTTGATTAACATAAACATCAGTACCTACCTTCTCAGGTGCCTACTTATTAAAATTATTGTAACATTTATATTTAATTAATAATTACTGAATAATAAAAGGTTGAAAAACGTTTAATTATGAAAACACTGTGCTCATGAAAATGTTTGATTCCACCCTCAGTGTCGTTAGCGTTCCAATAAGTGGTAGCTTTCCAGAAAGCAACCTGTCACGTGGAATACCAACTACACACTTGCAAAATGCGGGCATGTGCCAAAGTTAATGTTTGGGCGTGCCTATGACTACCCCCTAATTTGTATCCTCAAATACATACGCACTATTTATTATTATTTTGTTGATTTTCTGCCTTAGTTGAAAGCGTAGAGTTACAATTTGGTGTTCAGATGTGTATTCTTAAAATAGAAATGCCAATTTAAGTAGATTCGTCGATTTTACAATGATACATTTGAGTATGAGGCAAATTTAGGGTCTCATAGCACATCTCGACACAATTATGGACACTTTACTTTTTTGAAAGTAGGTTCTTCATACCATCAGCCGTAACTTCACTAATTTCTTATCAAGAATGTCTTTCGACACTTCCTACTAAAACTTGGTACAGAATCTGCGAGGGAACATCAAAAAGACAATAGCTAACCATTGTTTATTTTTTAAGTGACAATTTCACGTTTCTCATTGTTAATTTATTTGGTTGAAAAGCATAGAAGGGTACCGATAATTTTTAAAATTTCATTGAATACTTTGTAATTTTGTAAGGAGTTTTGATTTCCGTAAACAAGTTCCTGTTTCTGATTGAAACAAAATCAAAAGAAGGCATTGAAGTAGATGTCGATTTGTCAGGCATTGCCTCACGACTTGCAGAACATGAAGTGGTTTTTAGGGTTCCAAAGTAAATTAGCGAAAACGTAACCATTATTCAATCATATCTCGATTTCCCCCTCAGTTGAAAGCGTACCGAGATTGGCGTGTTTTCGTAACCCAACCAAAACAAGTTAATTTTTCCGCGCCCCCTAGTGACTTGTGGCAAAAAAACCTATTTGAGCCGTTCTCGGAGTAATATAGATCGGTTGCAAGAAACCGCATTAAAATCCGGTAAGCCGTTTTGTAGATGATTGGCAATAGACATGCAAACACATGACAAACAAACAACGTCTTATAACAAACACTGACGTGGCGAGTAAAAATGAGAAAACAAAATAACTTCGTTTCACAATCTCCAGAACATGGTAAAGTAAGGATGTTATTTTTATTGCTGCCCTTCGTGTAAAATAATTTTGAAGCCCCCTTCCAGAATATATACGGATATGTGTATGTGTGTCTGTTTCCCACCTTCAAAATATTTAACTTTCTGTTTTGTAATTGCGAAATAAAAGTTTTGCGCGTAGCATCTGAAAAGATAATTGTTCCGATGGGTTTCCGACGGAAACTTTAGGAAATATGAGGGAAATCCGGACCCTATCATAGCGTGTCTTGACACGTCTTGGGCAGTTTATTCATTATTTTGTACTTATGCCACAGAATAATGTATTTACAAATAATAAAAATAATAATTTAAGTGTCGTTCACCTCACTTGTCATGCCTTTTAAACGAAATGTTGTTTTTACTTTTGATTTGCTATTTACATAAGGTTTACAAACAGAACAATGGAGTGCCGCAGTATTCTGAACGTCACAATGAAACTAGACTGTCACAGATTAAACAGGAAGTAGTAAAGTTCCTTGTGTTACAGCTCGTCCATAGGTTATGATAACCGCTTACCAACAGATGAGTGGTATGTTTATTTGCTACTTTAGTTAAAAAAAAAATAGGAAACTATAGTGAATCAGTCTCTATGATTCAGATTTATTTTACATTTATTTGTTTTAAAAAGTAAAGGCCCAACACCACTTTATCATAATTGTCTTTATTATCGTAATGCGTTTTTGCGTCCTTCTATCGTTTCGTTACTATAGCAGCAAAGTGTAATATTGCATGCGTCCTAAAATATACCAATTATAAGTTTTATAATGACACGATTATAAAACTGACGCGTTGACGCGATTCAGACGAGTCTGTTTATCGTAATTATTTTACGCTAAAACGCAGTACGGTGGCGTTCACTAAATTACCGCGAACAACTTGACAACTATTTCCCTTTGATAGCCACCACGTCAATTTATACAGGCCCTTATTATACAAGATAAAACAAAACAAGTAAAAAAAATAATTTAATGCTAGTTAGCTTTAGGAGGATTTATCGACGTTACCAGTATTTTTTTTTGTTTTAGATCACTGCTAATTTGACACCGTTGTTGTTCGCTTTGATCCTACGATATCCTACTAATATTATAAACGCGAAAGTTTGTGAGGATGGATGTTTGTTACTCTTTCGTGCAAAAACTACTGAACAGATTTTGATGAAACTTTACAGTAATATAGCTTATACATCATAATAAGACAGGCTACTTTTTATCCGGGTACCACGCGGGCGAAGCCGTGGGCAGAAAATAGAATAAAATATTACAAAAATATAACACCTTTGACTGCATTACGTAAAAGTACAGTACGCAGAAAATATTCATTAACAGAATACCAACAAAGGGCCAACTGGTTGCAAACAGGCTCAATACAAAACAGTGGGTACAAACAGTTCCAATTCATTTAACACCGAAACTTCGAGATCGAGATCATGCGGGCGAAGCCGTGGGCAGAAGCAAGTACAAGATAAAACAAAACAAGTGAAAAGTTAAATTGAATGCTGACTTAAATTTCATTTAAAGTTAGCTTTAGGTAGTTCGGAGGATTTGTTGACGTTACTAGTGAAAAAAAAACAGTATTTTTTTTAGATCACTGCTAAATTGACACAGTTGTTGTTCGCTTTGATATATTATATTTCTTGTAATTAAATTAATCCACCAAGATCATTCACCACCTACATTCAAGCTAAGTGATATGAAAATTACGCTAATGGTCTGTTCGATACAATGTTAGTGGCGCTTAACCCGATTACCTGCCTACATCTAGGCTGAAAATAAAGTTGGCTTATACCTCGTGTGTTCATAAGTTTTGAGACGAACTTATTTAATTAATTTAAAAAGAAAGTAATTCATGCAACCTTTTTTAAACTTTTAAAATTTTAAATTTCGAATGTTTTGAATCAGAAAAAATGTACATTTGAATATTTGTTTCATTCTCCGTGAAAATGGCGCCAACAAAAGATTTGCGTGCGACTGTAATTTCACTGTTTCAGGCAGGAAAAAAACCAATGCAAGTTTTTAGTGAAATCCAAAGTTTGGGATGTAGTCGGAACTTTGTGTATTATACCATAAAGAGGTACAAGGAGACCGGCTCTTTAGAAGACCGTGGAAGATGTGGCCGCCCGCGGTCTGTAAGGACGCCCGCCAACATCAAAGTAATCAGAGAGCGAATTCGTCGCAACCCTTGCCGGACTCAAAAGAAATTAGCTCTGCAGACCAACATTTCGCGAATATCGGTGAACAGGATACTTAAATATGATCTTAAACTAAAGGCCTACTAAAGGTCGAAGGAAAGTGCATTATTTTAACGAGCGTCTTCGTAAATTGCGACTGGAACGATGTCGGAACCTATTGAAGAGACACGATCCAAAAAATATCCTGTTTACCGATGAAAAGATCTTCACGGTGGAAGAAAAGTTTAACCGGCAGAACAATAAGGTTTACGCCAGAAGTTCAAAGGACGTCCAGCCATCTGTACGCAATGTCCAGCGCACTCATCATCCAGCAAGTGTGATGGTTTGGTGGGGTGTTTCCTACGAGGGGGTCACTTCGCTTCATTTTTGCCAGCAAGGCGTCAAGGTGAAGGCACAAAATTACCAAACCGACATATTGGAAGCGGTGGTTAAACCATTAAATGATACGCTATTCGCTGGAAAATACTGGGTTTTCCAACAGGACTCTGCTCCCTCCCATAAAGCTAAGACTACCCAACGTTGGCTGGAGGCCAATTTGCCAGGCTTCATTCGGAGCGAAGATTGGCCCTCGTCAAGCCCTGACTTGAATCCTTTGGATTATTCTTTATGGACGGAATTGGAGCTGAGGGCATGCAGAAAGTCTCACCCAAAGCTGGATTCTCTCAAGCGAGCCCTTATTAAAGAATCGAAACGGATTCCCATTGAAAAGATTCGTGCCGCCATAGATGAATGGCGCACGCGTTTGAAGGCCTGCATTGAATGCAAAGGCGGCCATTTTGAATGATTTATTTTTAAATACAGATCTAGATGTCAGTAGTTTTAATTTTAATATCCAATAAATGAATACTCAACTTAGCTCCAAAAATATTTTAGTTTTACTGTGTCTCAAGACTTATGAACACACGAGGTAATGATGAATAGGCGATAACTTTGTATGCCAAGGTTTGTGAAAAAGTAGAGGTTGAGCCAAACTTTATGGCCGGTTTGAACCAAACCGTGCATCATGGTGAGGTTGAATTGCTTACGTTGAATATGAGGGTTCATTTAATGGTCATAAGTTTTTAATCTGAAAGGTAGTTTGGACCTGGCACGTGGAATGCGAACTACGTTGCAAAACGCGGACATGTGCCAAATATAATGTTTGGATGTACCTCTAACTACCCCCTACTTGGTATCCTCAATTATCTATACATGGAGTATGTACCTGAGGATGCTCATTAAGCGTGTTTGTTTTTTTTTGTTTCCGTAGTTTTAAAGTCATTGCAGTATTTAGTTTAAAATCTATTACCTAAATGATGATATATGATGATGATGATGGTAACATCTATGATATAACGAAAAGGTCGGCAAAAAGTCATACTTTACGTAACACCCAAATAAAAAATACGTATAGCACCTACCTTTATGCATAAATTGCTGTCTTTACGAGATACATTAATCATGCTCGTAGATAAAATTTGACACGATAATTTTGAGACATTGAGTAAAAAGGCAAACTATTCCGAATTAAGCAGTTTTTAAACCAGACGTCAAGTAGAGCAACTGATAGTCCCATTGCAGAAAAAGATTCATTCTAACCTAACCTAATATTTATTTGCAAGATAGATAAATAAATAAATAAATTATGCTGGACAATCCACACAGCATCATCTAGCCCCAATCCAAATCAATACATTACATAGATAGATATTTTTTTATTATACATAGAAAATACCCAGAACACCCGGAACACATATTCGCAGATCGTACAAACATTTGTCCCAGGGCGGGAATCGAACCTGCAACCTCCTGTGTCGCAGGCAGACCTTCGCCCACCGCGCCACATCTGTCGTCAAATATAGGTAATTACATTAGGTCTTTTACATACTGTTCGTTTCTCTACATATTTATCTTAGCTTGTTAAAAACACCTGCGTCGTCTAAAGATGTGTTGCAACGTAACGCAACAATTCAGGCGTGATAGTTTGAATGAAAACTGTATAGTGGGAAGTTTGCCGAAAAATGAATTTTCTCAATTTAAGTGATAGTTGCTGTAAAGCTTTATCCACGGCAGGTATCAGTTATCAGTTGACGGACGGAGCGCGTGCGCTGAGCAGTTGATGCTCGCGCGTCGGGGAAGACACATCCGCAGCTTGTCTAGCCGTGCAGTGACTTTGTGATCGAGAAATATTACGAGTGCTTTGATAATACTGCTACTTTGGATACGGGAGTAAGTGGATACAAAAGGTACGTTATTTTCAGTGAACTGTTTTATGTTCTTCGATTTTTTTTTTGTATTTACAGGAGTTTATTTATTATGTAGGTAAACTATACAGTTAAATAAATGGTTAATAAAACATATATTATTTGTTGGAGTTAAGTACTGAAAATATAATTTTCTTAGCTAATCATAAGTTTATGTAATAAAACTTATTTGTAGGAAGAGCAATGTTTTTGATGAAGGTTACAGAAGATGACATAGGGAAGTTTATTAATAAATATCGGTAAGTAAGTTCGTTTTAATTGGATATGCCATTTTAAAACAAGAACTATTTTTCAAGAGAGGTCTGCATTTGCCACTGAATCGGGTCATAAATTACAGGTAGATGACCGAAGCGCTATTCAAGGTAGACTCTTGTAGAGCAAGAAAATATCTCGTAGACCCTCATATAGTTGTTTATGTTCAAGTTTTTTTAAACATTCTTGTTTATTTAATACATTGCATTACTTATCTTAAGTTCAATGGCATATGGCAGATATCCTACCTACTCAAGCCATCTGCAGTCATCACTAGCTTTGTGTCCTCAGAATGAATGAATAATATTTAAAACATGATTATTCCACGGTGACCTACATTGGCTGTATTTATTTTGACAGCTAGCAACCTGGCTTGTGTCTTGATTGGAGATGTTTTTTAGAAAACTCCGTTCAAAAGTACATTTTGTTAACCATAAATGTCAGAGCATGCATTATTTTCATGCATGCAAAGGGTTTTTATTCGCAAAAGTTTTGTACAATCATATGCAGATATTATAATCAAATTCAAGTCTGAGAGAAAATGTCATTACGTTCTTATTACAGGGAAATTATGTCGTTTTTGTCGCCTTCAAGATCATGCTCAGTTTTGGAATTGTTTTTTTAAAAATCGTTAAAAAAAGAAAAGCTATCGTAAATCTACCTAAACTTTTTAGTTTATCAAACTCGCCATTACAGAGAAAAATGGGAGTTTGTACTAAGTTAAGTTAAGTTTAGTAAGTTTGTTTGTCTTGATAAATGTGGGATTGGTAAATGAAACGAGGGGGCTTTTGGCAACGAAATTACTTGGATATATTGTATTTTAAAGGGTTTTGATACTTTTATTCGCGCACGCACACACATTAGATTTCACAGCTCTCTCCAGGAAAAAAAACTCGCTCACTCACTCAACTCCATCAATCCCTTTCTTTACAATCATTCTTTGCACACATTCCGTTCAAAAACAATAAAGTTAGTACGTACAATGCTTTTTTAATCCTATAAATTTGGCCATTCTGTAAAGTCTGGTCTCCAGACTTGAAAAGTTGTAACAATGTAGGTAGGTACTTACATAACTTATTCTAAAATTAAACATTTTCTACTAACCTACTAACACATTTGTAAATTGAGGTCTGCAATAAACTCTACAAAACAATCAAATCAATCGTTTTCTATTTTTACCCAGTGGTCTTGAATTATTCTAAGTGATAACTTAACTCAAACTATAGAGATACTGTACCATTTAAAGAGAAATTAAGTAACTGTCTTTTGTAAAGTAAAAAGTTCAGTCTCTAACCTCAGGCCATCGTTTCATGTGATCTGCTGCAGAAGTTGTACGCCATGGACCCTCAGCTGCACTCTCAGCTTTCTCTACTTCGTAGCGGTCTCTACCCATTGGCTTCACAACTTTGTAGGGCCCCAAGTATTTAGGCTTTAACTTATTTTGGTGCCGAACTGTGTACGCTTAATGGTCACCAGATCTCCTACTGCATACTGTTTACTCTCCTTTCTTTTTTTGTTGTAGCTTCTTCTATTTTCCTCTTGTATTTTTAGAATTTGAAATTTAGCTCCTGCTCTTATAGACTCTCTATTCTGTGAAAAATGTTCTCTACTTTCCTCTTGCAACAAAGTGATTAATTCTATATCATCTTTTTGCTTTAATTTTGTTCCTATTAACAACTCAAAAGGACTTGTTCCAATGCTCCTTTGGTAAGTGCTGTTTATGCATCTTTGCACCCTGCTGACATGCTTATACCCCTGCTTTTCATCTTCAATACACAGCTTTGTGAGAACTGAAATCAAAGTACGGTGAATCCTTTCTACTTGACCATTCCCCCTCGGAATGCCTGTGCTTATAGTATAGTGACTTATGTTTTCAGTCGTGCAGTAGTCAATAAAGTCATTGCTCGTAAAAGCAGCCCCTCGATCAGTTATAATCCGGCTTGGATTTCCAAATATCTGTTGATGTATTTTTAATTTATCAATTGTCTCCTTAGCTGTTGTGGATTTGGTTGGAAAGAGCCACACAAATTTTGTAAAAGCATCCACCACAGTCAAGATATAGTTATACTGCTTTCTGGTCTCTGAAAGTGGTCCAATGTGATCACAATGAATAGTACTTAACGGAGTTTCTTTTTCTTCAATGCTATTTAAAAATCCTTCCTGTTTTCCTTCTTTTCTCATGGCCAATATACAAGGTATACAGGAGACAATTACTTCCTCAATTTTCTTCGACATGTTCTTTATGTAATAATCTTTATTCAACAACTCAACCATCTTTTTCCGTCCAAAATGTCCATTCTCATATACTTTTCTTATAATTTCAAAGTCCATCCCTTTTGGCACAACAATTCTTCAAAACATTCAGCAAATCATTCTGTTGATAGTAGTCTAAGTAGGGTTTCTCTTTTATGATTTCCATTATAGCTTGCAATTCTTCATCACTTTGCTGAGCTTTCTTTATTTGCTCATGGATGCTTCTAGTAACTACAGTGATGTATGGGTTTCGGCTGAGTACATCCACATATCTCATCTTGCTACCTGATCTGTGTTCGACTGTGTAATCATATTCTTGAAGTAATAGTACCCATCTTGCAACCCTAGGTATTAAATCCCTTTTCTTAAGTGTCATCTCAAATGCTAGGCAGTCTGTCACAATTTTAAATGGTATGCCCAACAAATATCTTCTGAATTTTTTAACACCTTCCACCACAGCCAAAGCTTCTAGTTCATAACTTGAATATTTCTTCTCAGCATCTGTAGTCTTTTTACTCATGTAGTAAACTGGATGTAAAAGCAGGTTATTTGGGTCTTTCTGCATTAAAATAGCTGCAAAAGCTTGCTGTGAAGCATCAGTATGTAGTTCTGTGCTTAATCCTGGACTCAAAATTCTTAAAACTGTTTGCTCTGATAATTTTTTCTTCAACAACTCAAAAGCTAATCTTTGTTCATCTTCAAATTTAAACTGGCTATCTTTTTTCAATAAATCTGTCAACGGTCTTGCTATATCTGAATAGCCTTCAATGATTTTACGGAAGTATGAAGTTAATCCAATAAAACTTTGCACCTGTTTCACCGTCTGTAGCGGAGGATATTTCATCACAGCTTCCACTTTGTCTGTTGCTGGCCTCACAGTTCCCTTCTCAACAAAATGACCAAGATATTCTACCCTTGTAGTCAGTAAGTTGCTTTAATCCCAATTTATTAGCAGGCCATATTGTGATGCTACGCTCATAACCTCTTTCAGTCTATCAAGTGCCTCTTCATATGTCTCTGCAGATATGATCAGATCATCGATGAATATCAGCAAGTATCCTTTTGCAATCTTCTCTCTATATATTGATAAAGCGAGTGAAATAATTTGGACATATTGACATTTCAAATGGGGCACGAAGGAACTCGTACTGTGCAGTCGGTGTAACAAATGATGTGTACTTTGTGCACTGATCACTGATTTTTAAATGAAAAAATGCATCCTTCAGATCAAGTTTACTAAAAATCTTGGCCCCTGACAACTTATCAATGTGGTCAGATGAGCACATTGATAAGATTTGTTATAGATTAACAGGTAATGGAAATTGATCCTTCATCATTTTTGCATTGATTTTCCTGTAATCCACACATACTCGGGTAGAACCATTCTTTTTGTTTACTAAAACCTTGCATATTCAGAAAAACTTGGCTTCACTATACCTTTTTGCAACCACTCTTCTACTTGATCGTCCACAATTTTTTGTTCATTTAAAGACAGTCGTCTCGGTCGCTGGGCAATTGGGATATCATCCTTCAGAATAATCTTCATTTCAATGGGTGCCTCCATCACTTGCAATGGTTTATAAGACTTTACCAACTTTTGGATCTCATCACGGATATCCTCATTGGGTACATAGCACAACGGCTGAGGGTCTACATCTGTAATCAAACACTGTAACAATTTACCATCGCTGTGAGCCATGATGTTGACTGAACCTTTGTCGAAAACTACTGTGACACTTTCTAAAAATAGTAGACCTAATATCACCTTAGATGGCATAGTATCCCTAGGCACAATATAAAATAGAGTTAACAAGCTAAGTCCATCAATGTCCACCTTACCATAAAATTTTCCTAACGCATTCACTTTCGCCGAACCTAACCCGGTTAACTGTAACTCAGCTTTCGTAAAATGTCCCTCACTAAACTCGAAAAACAAATCCTCCGACACTAGATTTAAATCGCTCCCCGTATCAATCAAACTTTCTACTTTAACACCACTGATTTCGATTGTTTTCATTGATATTTGTAAGTTCATGACGTTCGATGCGATCGCCGCTGTCAGATGACGTTTGTTCCTCAATGCTGCCAACATTGCGCGCCGGCTCTCGTTCTCGATCCAAATTCGCGCACCTCGCTCGTCGTTCATTCCCGTTCCCGGTCGAGAACGGTTTGTTTCCGCTCCCGCCATGTCCGGTTCGCTCTGTTATGTTGGTGGTACTTGTGCACGCCGGTGCTGTATGCCCAAACGCGCCACATTTGAAACACTTGATTCCTTTGGTGCACGAAGATGATAAATGGCCCCGGTCTCCACACTTGTAACAGCGCCGTTCATCACCTCGATTTTGTGCCGATGATAGTGTAGGTGTTGGCCGTCTTTTTATAGTACTTTTTTCATAGTCTCGTAGATGGTCAACTTTTCTTTCAGATCTTTGTAAGTCTTGACCCCATAGAGTACAGATTTGTTGCTTTCATAGTCGACTATCCCGTCTATGATGTACTGGATAGTGACGTGGTCTGCGACTTTGCCTCTTTTTCCCAATTCTTTCATGTGCAAAATGTATTCATAAAACGTCTCGTCTTTGTTTTTTCTCCTTGCGGCCAAAAGTTCGTGAGCTTCTTTGGAATTTATCGAGTCTGGAAATTCTCTAATGATGGCATTTTTCAGTTCGTCAAATGTTTTGAATACTTTCTCGGTCTTTAGCCACATCGCCGCGACGCCCGTCAATGAGCGCCGTGCTATGATCAAAGTCTGGACGGGTGTCCATTGGAAAATCACAGCGTTCTCCTCAACGTCTTCAGCCCACTTTTCAGATGTTTATGTTTTGTCCACGCCGCTGAATTTAGGTATCAGCCCGTCGTGGGACAAATGCATCGCTGCTGCCGCGTGCGCCGTCGCCGCCGAATCCTTATCGTCTTCACCTCGATTTGACATCTTTTTACGCCGTCTTCAATATTATCGCCTCAGCACCTCAAAATAACGTCTTCGTCGACACCTCTAGTTGTTTTCTTCAAAATCATACATCACCACACCACCGTAAAATGCCGCCATTAACCACGCCTCACGCTCGTTTCATCGCACGATTTTATTTTTCGTTTGAGACCATTCCCGGACGAGCCCCCAATTGTGGGATTGGTAAATGAAACGAGGGGGCTTTTGGCAACGAAATTACTTGGATATATTGTCTTTTACAGGGTTTTGATACTTTAATTCGCGCACGCACACACATTCGATTTCACAGCTCTCTTCAGGAAAAAAAACTCACTCACTCACTCTTCCATCAATCCCTTTCTTTACAATCATTCCTTGCACACATTCCGTTCAAAAACAATAAAGTTAGTAAGTACAATGCTTTTTTAATTCTACATAAATATCCTGGATGTGTACAAATTGAGTTGCACAGATGATTTCAATTGCATAACTTTATTACGAGAAGGTGTATCAAAGCTTTCTCTGTACTAAATGTACAAAATACAGAATCGTTGTCCATGACGAGCTGATGTCAGATAACGCTCGTATTTTTGTAATGACGTTCATATTTTTGTAATAAACACGGTGTATGAAGATCATAACCCAGGTGATCACTGTAAGTAACGATACATCGACAAATACCATACATTGGTAGAAAAATACACAAAATAACGTAATACTCAGCATTGTAAAGCAAACTTTCTGGCTGGTTTAAAATAGTGAAAAAAATTAACTACATAAAATTATCAAGACAGACCATGCCACAGTACATAGGTACCCCTTTTTTCTTCAGTCCTTGGACTTTCTGATCAATTTACTTATGTTGTTTTTTTCAAAACAATTGAATAAATAGTATCATCCAACACTTGTTATAGGTAGAAAGAGATCAGGTCAATGCCATGTCGCTTTATGCAAGTCCTATTGTTAAGCTGTTCACATACTGGGGCTTGTGATAGTAAGATGCCATGGCTAGAATTAATGAAAGTTTAAAACTTACTCAGTTTGCCAATGTATTTGCCAAAAAGGTAAATTATAGTTACTAATAAAAAGGTATGAACCATTTAAAACAGCAAAATTATAATGTATAATTTTGACTCGGCAGGCAACGAAATGGGATTAGTTTTATAATTTTTAAAACTAATCCCATTTCGTTACCTGCCGAGAAATGTTATGTCGCGGCTGTACATTTTTGTTATAATCAAATATAAAATTAAAACTTATAAGTTTTGCTTTTCTAAAATCAAGAAGCTTATACTACAGTCATAATATTTAATAAAATTGTGATTTACTTTTTGTACCTACGTAAATCAGTTGTTTATTTCAGATACATAATTAATGTGCATTGAACAAACTTGTTCATAGAATTGATTATGTAGCAATGTAAACAAGTATTAAAAGAATTCTAACAATGTGTTAAATAAGTGACAAAGAAACAAATAAAGGTTTGTTTGTACCAATGTCATTGTTACAATAAACGCTAAATAGCGGGGCAGCTCTATTCTGTATCTGAAAGTCACTCGGAAACGAACGTTTGACAAGTCAAATGATCATTAAATTATTAATGATCATTTGACTTGTCGTATTCTGTGGCTATATTGATAGTAACTATGTGATAGTGAACATCGCTTAACTGGACAAACGTTCGTCACCTTCAGATACAGAATACAAGGTCAAACTAACGTGGTAGCGATGGTGACCAAAAAAATAGGTTGTAGGATGATTGTCAAAGTTTGCATAGATGTATCTTTACCGCTGTCGTCGCAGTGACAACACCACTTTGCGGTGTAGTTCCCTAGTGCTTTATCGTGAATACAACTGGAACGTCTGTGATTTTGACTGCGTTGAGTTTTTTATAACTTCATTTTAGCGCTTCAACCCCACAAGGGATAGAATTCGGAAACCCTATACATATATTTAGCGCACCCAAAACTTAAAAAAATACCTTTCAAATAGATATCTAGGATTCACGAGGCATAAACTGGCTTAACATTGATTGCCATTTTAAATGAGTTGATTGTTAGATGGTCACGCCACGATTTTATAAGACATCATTGTTTTTCAATAATAATCTTATGCCATCCTTTCTGTTCTCCAATAAATATATTTTCAATTATTGAATTTTACACTAGCTTCAGCTCAAGGCTTTGTTCCCATAATACCTAATGGTATATTCTATGACAATGCTTACGTCAATTTATTTAAAATCGATTTAAAGATAATTTGCAAAAAACATCTACAATTTCGTATTTATATTTTAAGTAAAATTCAGATGTTAATGACTCAAGGCTCATCTAAAGCCTTGATAGTCAATGCTACTAAGTGTAGTTATTGAAATTAAAAATAAAATTTTATCGTACACACAGCATTGTACTGAGTTTTTGAACCGTGGAACTATAATGGAAAATAAATTGGTGAAACTCATGTGTATTGTATAACAATCATTAACCTATAATAGATTGTGTGATGATAATACATCATATAATGTACAACATAATGATAGTACTGTAATGTACGTTTCGGATAATCGTAATCAGTAGTGCGGAGAGCACTACCGATCCTAAAATAATCCTATCCTACGCGAAAGTCTGTGTGTGTGTGTGTATGTGTGTGTGAATGTTTGTTACCACGTATCTCCGTAACTACTAAACCGATTTTGTTGAAATTTGGAATGTAGATACTTTAGGATCTGGAATAATACATATCCTATGCAAATTTTCGAAAATCGACCCCTTAGGAGGTTAAATAGGGCGGTAAAGTTTCTATGAAAAAAAAAATTGTTTGATTCGCTCAAAACTCTGTACAAATAAACTTTAAAGTAAATAATGAAACAATTATTTTTTAATTTTTTCAAAACTACCCATTTGGGCTGTGCAATTGAGTTTTAAACTCTGTATAAATTGTAATCCTTGGTTCCATTCATTAAAAAGTTGGTGGGCATAGTTTGAAGCCTGGAGACGGTCATATGCTACTTTTATTAACATACCACGCGGGCGAAGCCACGGGCAACAACTAGTATAACAATATTTGTAGAAGTGAACTTTTCTATGTACATGTACATATATAGGCAATGCTAATAATTGTATGGAACTTTGAATGTTGATAAAGATAAACATTTTACAGAGAATGCGGCAACAAAACTAAAGGTACCAACAAAACCTCAACAGAGTCAGTAGTAAAAGTAATATATCAACCAATAAACAAAGTTGATTCTAAACAGAAGTTGTTAATAAAGCTGTTTAGCTGTCTCGCAGTAGGTAAAATTGAAGATTCAAAGTGATCCTTGTGGTTTTCATGAATTAATTATTTTTTATTTCGACTTTGATGGTCAAAGCTGCTCGTGTTTATTACCGGAATCATCAACATTATACAAAACGATTTAGTTGTCAGCACGCATCCATGAACTTTGTCTTATTAACGGCAACTACTATTTTCTGTCATATATTGACAATCATCATTGTTAACTTGTAAATTAATCGAGGACAAACTGCTTGCGTTCATCCTACTAATATTATAAACGCGAAAGTTTGTGAGGATGAATGTTTGTTACTCTTTCCCGCAAAAACTACTGAACGGATTTTGATGAAACTTTACAGTAATATAGATTATACATCACAATAACACATAGGCTACTTTTTATCCGGGTACAACGCGTGCGAAGCTATGGGCAGAAGCTAGTCATTTATATACAAAGCAGCAAAAACCAAACGTTTCTCTACTACAAAGATTTTCAAGAACTGTAGTCAGCGACGCGTAGCGCCGATCAAAGCACCGATATTATCTCCTAATGACTACTTAATGTACTTTGCCGTTTAGGATTCCATGAAATATGAGGATATAGTTTTCCTTCCATCCATCCGGCTAGTCGCGAATGTCAAAATAAACACGCTACTTTGAAGGCGACTTTGACGAGAAGGTCGTGACTAGCACAACTAGACTACGTAGCTTTTATGTAATTCAACTTGCTTGGCAAATGATATTTTATATTTTAAGCTTGGGAGAATCGTTTGATCTAAAAACGTTGCGCTTAAAAAACCGGTACAGCGATGGTGTAGCGTAGAGTTGGCATAGCTGCGGATTTAATAAATAAATAAACACCTGACAGTCACATGCTTAGTCCTGCCCCCACACTAGGATTCTGTGTCGTGGGAACCGTAGGAGTACAGGATAATCTAACCCTTTTGATTCTTAAATTTTAATATAAGACAGGGAGAAGAACGACATTTCAAAGTCACGCCTCAGTTGCACTACGTCGTCAATTCCTGAAAAACAAAACCCATTGATTGGACTAGACTAACATGTTTTATTGTATCAAGTAACGAAATGACTTACCTCTGAGACAGTACGACTCATCATTATCATCAAAAGGGAGGTGCTGAACATAAGCCTCGCAAATAGATTGCCACAATGAATGGTGGCTCCATCCAAACACCGATTGGTCCAGCTTGCAATGACATTATGACTTTAATAAGCAGTCCTCTTTAGTGTTCTTTTAGATATGCTGAAAGCTAAATCTATTTTGTATTATAATTATCAACCTACATTATTCACAACTTTTGATAGCCGCATGATTTAACACATCACCTGGCCATTTATCTTTAAATTTCAAATTCAAATTCTTTATTTGTAAACACAGAGTTCTTACAGAGTATTTTTGTGCACTGTGATTTGCTCTTAGGCGTACAAAATCTTATCTTAATATCATGCAAAAAAAATTAATTTACAATACAATTAAAATAATGTCGAATAATCATTAGTCATTTATCATAATCAGTTTAGTGGTTGACGAACCCTACTCGTATTTATAATAGTGTATATTATCCGAAATTAAACTGCTAAATCTGGTCCATCATTTCGATAGCAATTCACAAAGTTACCTACCCACTTTATACTACAATCTAACCTACGTCAAAGTATTTACCTAGAACTGATCAGCTCATATTGCGGGTAGTTATTAAGATTGCATAATGCTTGGCCGTCCAACATAAAGAGACTGACGACGTGTAGAATTTATTATTTTATTCAATAAGCCACACAAATGCTCAATATTAAGCAACATCATCATAAAAAGGATTTCATTTGAAGAAACACCTTACCTAAATAGTTAATTATTAATAGCTTACCTTGGTTTCATGTCTGACTTGGGAAGACTTAAAAGATATCCAATGTAGGTACGTTATAAAATTGCTCGTTGTAGGTAGACTCTATCAGATATAAAAAAGTTCAATATTTCAAAATTTTTACAACTACTAAAGCATATACCACTGACTGAGAAAGGTATTGTACAACTACAACAATACCTTTCTCAGTCGGTTTCATAGAAACTTGTCAAGTGTCAAAAAGCTGACCACAGACTGTATCTGCCACCAGTGATTTTGTACAACGCGCTAAATTATGTTTGCAACAAATAAAAAAATCATGTTTTTTTTGAGTATGAATATATCATGTATATATGTATGTATTATAAATTTAGTTAGTAATTTAGTGTGCACGGCGCGACGCGGAAGGAGAAAGTCGCAACCACTCACCCTGATGAAGACTCTCGGAATGAGTCGAAACTTAGTCGGTGCCTTCACCGATAGTGCAGTACGTGAAATTTAGTAAGGTTATTATTATTATCATAATTATATATATCGATTATTTTGCACCCAGTTGTCCAGCGATCTTCGTGGCATCATGAAGTCCCCGTCTGAAAACCAGCGCTGCACCTGACCCTTAGGTTCTGGCGCAGCATAATGCTGAGACGGGGACCTATTTGACCCCACGCAACACAAAATGACGTACCTACTTTCTCTGTTTTTCGTTTCGTATTATAGAGGTATGTTAAGTATCTGTTTTGTGTTTATCTATTACTATTTTTTGTTTAACTTTTGTGTTGTTTGGGGAAAAATAAATGCATTTTCTTTCTTTCTCTTTCTTTCTTAATATCCTCAAAAAGTTTGCTTTATATATATATATATATATAAAAAAAGATAAATCTGTAAAATAGTTAACGTTATTAATATAGTTGTAGTATTGTCTAATCTGTATAAAAGTAAGCATTGACGTGATTCGATGTTCCAAAAGCAGATTGGCAACTTTTAGTAGCGAATGACCAATCTGAGATGAACTTGACTTTATGTTGTAATCCCCATGATGAAGGTCCTCAGATCTATACTCAGTACGCAGATCTGTGAGGATTGCATGCCAAGTAGGAGGTAGTCAGAGGTATGCCCAAACATTATATTTGGCACATGCCCGTGTTTTATAAGATCGATTTCCATTTAACAGTTTGCAAGCGCCGCTTATTGGAATACTAACCTATTCTTATTATATACTAGCTTGTGCCCACGGCTTCGCCCGCGTGGTACCTACCCGGATAAAAAGTAGCGTATGTGTTATTCTGATGTATAAGCTATATTACTGTACAGTTTCATCAAAATCCGTTCAGTAGTTTTTGCGTAAAAGAGTAACAAACATCTTCAGAAACTTTCGCATTTATAATATAAGTAGGATATATAGTAGGTAGGAAGTAGGATATTAGTAGGATTAACACTAACCGACGTCACATGCCTTAGCATTTTATTATTTAAGAGCATGTTTCCTTACGACATTGTACTTCACCGTTTTGAGCACGTGTTAAGCGCACATAAATTGATAAATTCATTGCTGCACGATTCGGTTCCAACCCACTACCTTCAAATCGGAAGTCGGAGCACAATACACGGCTCCTTTATCATAGTAGTATTAATATGAGTAAATTCATTATTTTTAGACTTAAAATGACTAGGCCAAACATACAGATCATAATGCACCGGCAGAATAATATGGTGGTAGTACGTTACCGACGAGCCCTTAACAGGAAGCTTTACTACTACTAAACAGCTACCACCTTGCTTAGAAAAAAGCCTAGATTAGAAAAAAAAAATACAAAGTATTCTATATTTATAGTCATAACATTTTAGCTCTAATGAGGTCATCAACTTTTGTTAAATATGATACAAATTTTCAATCGCTATTTTCCTGTCCATCATGGACATTTACCTCTATATCTTCCATTGGTATAGAGTGCCTATAATTGATTTATTACTTATCTTAGAACTCTTAAGTTTTACACTGCTCATAAATTGAACAATATGCTTCCTGTATTGATAAGCATTTAAGCCAATGCAATTATGCAGAACATAATGGTATTTGTATTCAATAATGGAAACTAGCCGTAACATGGCTCTTAGTTCAGATATCTGGCGCCGGATTTCTATCTCTTGTAGACCAAGAGATAGAATTATAGTATTAGATAGAATTATAGTATTAGAGATAAAAAAATGAAATGATTTTTTTAAATTCGGTACGACATACATATGAATAAGATACCAACTGAATCTTGGATATCTTGTGATCCTTTTGTACATTTCTGATTTAGTATTTCATTGATCAACAGTTTTATTTTCAGATAAAATTCACGTCACACAAAAAGGTGACTTTTTACTCTGTAAATGTGTGAAAATTCGTTGTCCAATTTTCTATACGTCTTTACTGATTGGTCTCTCGAACCACTTTGCCTTTATGGTATTGCCCAGAAAGCATTTCGCTTGAGTTGGAGTCACTTGTTAGTTGGATTTTCCTGGTGGTTGGCAAGTGGGTCGTGAGAATACGGTTTAGATTATTACGTGTAGTGGAATACGCGTCTTCGTAATCGTACAAGTTATGTTGTACTGTTAATTAACTTAAATAGTTCTAGTATAACCAAACTTTCATGGGGTACCTATTATATTGTGTCAGTGCTTATATTTTAGCCACTTTATGTAAAAAATAATAATAATAGGGAACTGAAAAAGAAAAAATACATTTTTTTAGTCAAGTTTTCACGATTTTAGTTGACTTTAGTTTAAAGAAATACATTGATCATTCGTAATATTTAGTGTAACTTAATCTACCGGTACGTATTAAATATCGGATGCTATTTTACGTTATTCGAGTCTCTATTACAAAGGTGTTGTGATTATGAGTTGTAATTTAATTCAATATATACCTTTGAATCATTGTCATATATTGCATAAAATATATATTAGCTATACATTAAATATGTTCATTCAAACACTTATACACAGGCATTGCAATACTATAAAAAAAATAAAGTATTATTTAAATCAAACACAAAAAAAATATTAGTATACGTCTCAATTATCTGTGTCCATAACTGAAACTTTTAAGCTAATCTTTTATCATTTTAGATCAGAACATGAACTTAATATCATCAATTTATTCAGAAGATTTTGTTGACAACTGACCTAAGAGATAACTACGAGTAACTGTATCAAAGCCGTTGTGAAACAGCAAAGACATTTCACGCAGTCGCATGGGAAGATTCTGTGACGAAACTGAACGGGTGTAAACCAAAGCTTCGAATTAGATGTAGCAACCAACCAAACAACAAGATTATATTATGGAGTGTCTAGCCAGGCGTTAAAGGTTCCTATACACGAAAATATGAGTGAGACACTGGACACTAAAGTATACCCACCGCGATACTATGTTACAGATCTTTGGTGTCATTCAATGGTGCTGTCACTGGACGTAGTAATACACGACGCGTGCAATTTCCGACACCGATTTTTCTCTATTGCCTCAATTATCCCGTGATTGTAATAAATAAATAATGCTAGACATTTTCCCACAACATCATCTCAAAACGGGAATTTTCACTATACTACCAGTGAAGACACGGACTAAGTTTCGACTCATTCCGAGACTCTTCATCAGGGTGAGTGATCGCGATGCTCTTCTGCATCGCGTCGTGCACTCAACGATTGGTTCCATAATTGAGTACGGTACACGAAAAATCCCGTTATACATTATGAATATATTAATTAAAAAAATGTTTCTTATCAGAGATGCTTCTTTAAATTGGGAGTAAACCGCTAGAGGGTTTTACAAGCTTCTAATAAGATAATCGGTTGATTTATACGTGCGACTGAGCTGAGGCTATTTATGCAATTATATTAATGGTAGGTACAGAACCAGTTAATGACTAGAACTTTGCCCTTTGACTACCATTTAGATGGAAATAATAGTAATTTATTTTGAAATAATTGCGAAAATGTAATGGTAATAATAGACAAATATATGATGAATGTTTTGTTTTTATTCTTTTTTCAAGCCTGATAAATGTAGTCCAATCATATTTTCCGATAATTCTGCCATACTTTGGTAGAACTTTCTCAAAATATTAAATTAATACATTAAAGTCAAAGTCAAAGTCAATAGGTTTTTATTCACCATCATATAGAAACGTCAACTTAAAAACTACGTGAATTTAAAATTGGAATGTGAATTTACGCGGATTCCTCGCGCGTGACCAGAAGAATCAGGCAACAAACTATGCTTGGTTATTTTTTTTGATGATCCTTCATTCAGCTTTAGTGTGGTGCCAATCGAACGAGGTGAAAATGATATGAACCATAATATGATATTAATATATTAAGAATGTTACTACCATAATGTTAATACTATAATGTTCTTTTAAGAACAAACCCTATAAATAAATAGAAAAAAAATGATATTGGCAAAAAAAATTACATACGTATACTTAATTCGCTCTATTTACATCATAATCTTGATATAATAATCTCAAAAGTATATCACTATGGTCTCTACATGTTTTCAAAATGATATATTTTTTATAGAGTATTGTGTTGCGCAAAGATACTGCATCTTGAGGTCACCATGATGTCAGTTTTGCTCTATTTGTTTTTAGGTTCAAATTACATTCTGCACGTTTAATGGTATACTAGTTGGTTTATTATAATAGTCTTGTAAATTATTCGGTTTATAAAGTATAAAATATTTATTTCATCACTTAAATATACATCGATGTTACAAATAATTCAGTAAATCATAGACGCAATCTTAGTAAACTTCCTCGTAAATAATTATAAATACAAAACTATGATAAATGCGTTTGATATTTATCTTAAATAATGGAATAGTATGCAATGCACAGTCAAGTGACTACCCTCCGAAACTAGCTTCTGCCCACAGCTTCGCCCACATGGTACCCAGATAAAAAATAGCCTATGTGTTATTCTGATGTATAAGCTATATTACTGTAAAGTTTTATCAAAATCCGTTCAGTTGTTTTTGCGTAAAAGAGTAAAAAACATCCATCCTCACAAACTTTCACGTTTATAATACTAGTAGGATAGGATTAAACCTTTACACGATCTTGCCTGGGGGTTCTCAAGAGCGAGGAGAAATTTAGTGAAAAAATAATTACTTTATCACTCTTTTTTCAAAAAGAAACGAGTGCTCGTTAGAAAATAATAAATTATAACTTGTTATAATTATGTAAGGGCCAAGTGCTAGATTTATGAGCTTCAATTGAATTACTTTCATCAACATAAATGATTTTTAACGAGACTAATTTATCGCTTTTTTAGAGCGCTATAATTCATAGGTTTCACGTCCCAAAAATTTAAACTAAAATAATCATTAATTCATTTTATGAATTTGAAGGAGTTTAGCGTGGCTGCCAGACACAGACAGACAGGCGGATACATTTGTTTTAAATGCTGGACATTTTTCACACAGCATCAACTAGCCCCAAACTAAGCAGATTTTGTGTTATGGGAATTACATGGCTGATATACTACTTATATACTTTTTTTATAAATACATACATACTATACATATGAAACACCCAGACCAGAGACAAACATTAGCTAATCATATAAATATTTGTCCCACAGCGGGAATCGAACCCGACCTTCTGCGTCTCAGGCGAGCCTTCACCCACTGCGCCACAGAGGTCGCCTTTAATTTTGAAGTTCCAATATATATGCTTTCATAAAAACAAATCGTCTGCCCAAATAAAGTAAAATGCTTTTGGCTTCCATGATAAATCAATTTAAAATTATACTCAGTTATAATGTAGTTCGCAATGTCCACGTTGCTAACCTGATGTGCAATGCTGGCGATTCACGTGATTCAGATCAATGGCTTTTACGGTTTATCAACTGCCACTGAACTTTGACTCGTAAGTTTTCAAGAACTAGCTTCTGCCCACGGCTTCGCCCGCACGGTACCCATATAAAAAGTAGTGTGTTTCTGATGTATAAGCTATATTACTGTAAAGTTTCATCAACATCCGTTCAGTAGTTTTTTCGTGAAAGAATAACAAACATCCATCCTCTCAAACTTTCGCGTTTATAATATTACTAGCTTCTGCCCACGGCTTCACCCGCACGGTACCCGGATAAAAAGTAGCCTATGCGTTATTCTGATGTATAATCTATATTACTGTAAAGTTTCATCAACATCCGTTCAGTAGTTTTTAGTAGGATTGAACTGTTGATTCGAGCTAAGGGGCAAATTGTCTGGCTAAGTCTTCCCTTGTAAAAGATCATGTCGCAAATTGCCCTCAAACAAAAATCCTGATTTTAAAACTTAAAACTTTTAATGATATTAAAAGTTTTTAAATTGCCATATAAATGATAATATTAAACACCCAACATATTGATCACAACAAATAGTGATTGTTATTTTTTATCTAATGCTTATAGTAACACTACTATGCTCATGATGTTTGCGTAAGTTTTGATTCATAGTCAAAGATCGGTTTCAAAACACAACTTGATAAAGATCTGATAGCATTAACGATCGAAGATTTCTTTTCTGCAACGAAATAAATGACTTTATTATTGCAGCAAGCAATAAGTAATAAAATAAGCAAGCAGCGTTTCGCTTAAACACTGCGCTGCAGACAATATTTTTCATATTTGCCAATATATGTCAATGAGAGAACCCACAGTAAGAAAAGCTTCAGAATTGCCGAAGAAGAAACGTGGTGGATAAGTAGGTATGACCCACTTTTTAAAGAAAGCTCAGATAGACGAAAGAACAACCCAGGACAGAACTCTGACGCAAAATTATTAGGAGCGCTCAATGCGGGGTTACGAAGGAAAGGAAAGGGAAAAGAAGAAGACAATATTGTATATCTACATTATGTATACGTTACATAATGTTGATTTAGCAGAATAGAATAATTGATAGCGCAAAAAATTATAATATAATTTGATGTGCTAAAGAAATGAAATCTTATATCAGAGATGCTTATCAATTTGAGTGATAACGTGAGATTTTTTGTACAGACACAGTTTAAACGAACAATAATTGTGTATGGTTAAATTTTAAAGGGGCCATGGCGGCATTAGAGACGATATAGCTTTTAGTTTGACACGTATAATTGTGGGGATTTCCTTTGGTCAAAGGGTCTAGCCATCCTAGTTGCATAAAGTTCGGTCGTCTACTAGTAGATTATTATAGCTCTGAAAATTGGTATTGCAGGTTTTTGAATGAGGTCTATAGTAA
This sequence comes from Perizoma flavofasciatum, assembly GCA_958496245.1. NCBI lineage: Eukaryota > Metazoa > Arthropoda > Insecta > Lepidoptera > Geometridae > Perizoma > Perizoma flavofasciatum. The sequence continues at coordinate 5,028,324 of OY292426.1, forward strand.
AGTAAATGGAAAGATTTTAAATTTTGATAGTGTAAAATAATCTTCTCTATCTAGGTTGATAGCACCCATGACATTGTTAGATGTAAGCATTACTTAACCACGTAACTCGCGTTCTGATTCTTCAATTGCGAAGTTGCACACAAATTCTAGTGCCCATTATATGCTAATTGAGAGAAGACACGACATTGCTTTTTTATGACCGAATGGGTACTGCAGACAATCTTACCTGATCAAATACCAGCACAAACCATACCGGGTGAAACAGAACATACAATGGAACCGTCACAGTGGCCGTATTTTTTTACATTTTGTGTTGATAATTACGTTTTTTAAGAGTGTTGTATAACATGCTTGCCATGCTTGCCATTAATTTTGGCAATAGGCGATAAAAAATGCTATAAGACTTAATCAAAAATCAAGCTGTGTCAGTTGCCTGATTTTTCTAGGCCTCTCGTGAAGAATCGTCGATCTTCAAACTGTCAAACTTATATCAAATTAAAATAACAGCGCAATGTTCACACTTCCGGTGTGGTATAAATTAACCTCCTTAGACTGGTTTGTGGAAAAGAATGCTAAAGGTTAGATCGGTTTTATGTTACCGTCAATTTTTTAAATAAATAACGTACATCTGCCAAATTTTAGTGACTAATCTCCTTGATATTAAATGTTGATTAATAATTCGGATATACTAAGTGACTGCCTGTATTAATCTGGCCCACAGTACTAACTATTTTTACCTGTACCTTTCCTGATCAGTCTTGGTACTATTTTTTACTTATGTTTTGCGAAACTTGTACTGAACCCATGTAAAAGCGGTAACGCACAAGCAATTTAAACACGTAGGCGTCAGCAAAATTACATTTTAGATAATTGTTAAAGTATTTGGTTAGCTTAAGTCTCTACTAACCCTCATTGAATGTGATCAATTGTTGAATAATCATTTTATAAAACAGTTCTCGGCTTCGACACTCGATGTGCTCGAATGTGACAGTAGAACCGATGGTAGTGGTATTTTTCGCAATAAAAGTGTGAGAAAGAGGGTAGATCGATTTGTCTGCCACTAACATTAAAAACCCGCAAAGACTTCAGTTCCTCCTGTGGCCATGGTACATGCAACTGTGCCGAAATATCGGGAAACATTAAAACTCACAAATCATGGTAAATATCTCGTTTTTTTAGTAAAAATTATGTTAAAAACCATGATAGTTTCAAAAGTTATATGTATAGCGTGATATATAAAACCGTAGCGTGATATATCACGCCGTGAATTCTCCTATGTGTTCATTGCCTAGAATCTTTAGTAAGACTCCATGCTGTCTTGACCAAAAGTAGGACTTACGTAAATACTCACATTGCGATAAATGAAGGATGAACGTGGGTCGCATGCGAAGAGTTCGCATGCGACCCACGTTCATCGAACTTTGTAGTGTTTTTCTTATATTACCGATTCATCATCATCATCATCTTGTAACCCACTATATTACGTATATCTCAGGTTATTTGATGGTAATTTCAAAATGTTGTCCAGAAACCATCTATCCAAGAACGTGGAGATTGTGGATTCAGACCGCATTGTTTGCCTGAACCATTATGCTAGTAGAAACTAAATAGTTGTCATGAATATAGATTTTTCTTAAAATGTTACGAGATTGTTGTTTCATACTGTGTGTACACAATTCAAAACTAAATTTCCTAGATTATTGAAGTGATTCTCAATTGCAAAATTGTTTAGTTCTGTGGTCGCAAGTTATGTATTCTGCGGTATTAAGATTCCTTTCCATTGGGGTTTTACTTTCCATTTAATATTCACATTCGATACGCCAATAATATTCGTACAAAGATTTATAATAATAACTATATCCATCGTCAATTAAAACGTTTTGTCCTCGACCGAAATTATATTTAAAAGGTGATTTTCTAGATTATTTGAAAGACAGTGATTCTCAATTGCAAAACCGATTAGTTCCGTGGTCACAAGTTATGCATTTTGCGGGATTTAGTTTCATTTCAATTGCGGTCTAACTATCCGTTTAATATTCATATTCGATATGCCAATAATATTCGTACAAAAGGTTCATAATGATAAAATATCCATCGTCAAGTAAAACGAGTTTTGTCCTCGACCGCAAGATTCTTCATCTTTGCGTGAGGTCAATAATTACAAGATAATTTAATTAGGTAAGTACTAAGTAATGTCATCTTGTGAAGAATTATGATGATTTTAATTAGAGATTTGATGAGGTTTCTTGGTATGTTTCTTATAATGACACCAATTAACTTAATCCTTACGACCGTATACTTGACTCATCCTTAGATACATACGCAGTGCGTAGATCTTTGAGGATATCAAGTAGGGGGTGGTCAGAGGCACGTCCAAACATATTATAACAATATATATGATAACATGTATATATACGTTATAGAATGTTAGAGTGCCTAATGTAACTTATTAGTGTTTTAAAGTAAATAACCAAGGTGCATAGTAAACAAATATACTATAATCATAGTCTCGTAATAATACACAACAACTCTATTCAAACATCTAACCTTTTAGTGGTAATTTGTCGGTGTAGGTTTCATATAACGGGCAATTATTTCAAAACTATTTCAAAATAATTTCACAGATATTTCCACGATGCGCTGAAGGCGATTACACAAGCTTCTGGACTTAATTTCATGCTCATTTTATAATTTTACCAATGATGTGTGGGAATGAGTCGCGTCGAGTGCTAGGATTCTTGAACGCCTAGTTTGAAAATAGTTATTACATAAAAGCTGGTACAGTGTTTTATTTAATGCTTTATTGCATACAAACAATGTAAAAAGGGAGGATTTAATGCTTTAAAGCATTTTCTACCAGCCATCCTTTGCAGTTGAAAACAGAGGTTGGCGTGCTCAACTTAAATACTAACTATTACAAACAACACAGAAACATAATTAAGTATTAACTAATATGTCTTATCTTATTTTATAGCTGCCTACTATATGAAATGAGTAAAAATGGTATCTATAGAGTCTTTTAGAGTGCTGATGGGGTTGCCGCGTTTCTGCAGCACGTCAGGCATGTTCTGCGAGGTGAGGTGTCGCTTTTGAAACGCTTGCGTGGCAGCCCCAACACCATTCTAAGCACTTTGGCGGATAGGTGGGACTCTCCGTTTAGTGGGCACTGCATAAGCCAGCTCACAGGCTCGTAACTTGTGCAGGCGCTATTGCCCCTGTAACGGACGGTCCCAACTGTCCATGTACGGGTTTGCATGTTATCTGTATTGTCTCTGTGTGTGTTTATTTTAATTTATTGTATGTCATTTATATTAATTTTATTTTATATGAGCTCTGTGGCTTGAAATAAACAATTTTTTTTATAGAGTATAAAAAAATATTATAGGAAATACAATTTAGAGTTATACATTTAGAGGTATTTAATAATATTAATAGGTATTTCATACAAACAGCTAATAAATCTCAGATAACTGAGTTCAAATAATGATAGCATTTGAAAGTGTTACTTAACAAATATCGTTAGATTTTTTATTTAGACATGTCTGTAATTTTGACGAGTTTCAACGTGAAATACCCTCCAATTTTCTATACAACTACAAGATGAATAGCTACGCAAAAATGCGTGTCTAACTGAAATTCAATAGATAGTTTAAACTTAGTACTGCCACTAACATTCGTGACTTTGTCGCATCAAGTCAAATACACGTAACCTACGAGAATTGACCTCTATTGTAGCTAAGGGCTCAGCTTGTTCACTCATTTTGCACCTACAGCTCAAAGGTCAAAAATACTACAGTTGTTTTCAAAAGTTCTACAGTTACGCAATTTTTTATATAATGCAAACTAGTTCATCTCACTATGCGTATAGATTTCATATTTGAAAATTATTTTAAAACACGTTTAAACATATTGCAACAATTTTCATAGATTTGCCGTATCACATTCATTTCACCGATATCTTACAATTCAACCATATAGAGGTATATGACGGCCCCGGTGATGTGGCAGGCGAGTAGCCGGCTGCTATGCCAGAGGTGCGGGTTTGATTCCCACTGCAGGATAAATATTAACATGTTCTATAGATACTTGTTCCGGGAAATCTTAGTGTGAGGTCAGTACTGTGAATGTTTCTGTTGGCTGATTATTTTTATACTATATTGAGTAAATATAATAGTGACCTAGCTTTGCCTGGTACTATTTGTGTTTATAGTTTTGTAATATGTACGTAAGCCAACGAAGTGGATGCGTTCTCATGTCAAAAGTGTCTTCAACAGCCTATTTTCTACGTATAGATTCTTACATAACTACTGTAGGCTTGCCTTATCTACCGTGTACTTTCTTCATATAAAGGTGACTGGCGTGCTAGTAACATAATCAATCATTTCCATGCAAATATGGAGTTGAATCGAGCGTTGATGGAATCGCTGATTAGTTAGTTACCTGACAATGACTTGTTACCTAATTAATGATTTTCCGGTTGAATAGTCAAAGCATTTCTTAGAGTGGTTACCAAATGCTTCCAAAGGATGATCAAAGAACGGACCTATTATGGCAGAGAAATCATTAAACTGCGCGATTTTTTCACTACTAGCTAAGTAAGACTTTCAATAACAGCTGCAGGAATGAGTATGTAAACTATATACGAACTAAGCATTAATAAAGGCTAGGCCCTAGATAAAAGCTTTCGATTTCACAGCAGTGCATTTATCGATTACGTACAAAATTAACAAGAGATTGTAAAAGCTCTCTTGTTCATTTTGTAATAACCCCTTGTAAGGGGTAATGAAGAATGTACTCATAAATTAATGCACAATCCTTCACTCGCGTAACAAATAGTGCTATTTAAAAAAAATATATATACTTCTTTATAGCATTGGAATTATTGTGGTTTCGTATCATTTTAGAATATCATTAAGAGTATACTACGTATTTCACTATTCTAGTGCTAGGAAGATTAAACCATTCTCTACCAGACATCCTGGGCGTGCAAAAAGTTGATGTGGCGTGTCAAGTGAAAACAATTAAACTTGTGTTGACTGTTTAGAAGTTCCTCAAGAACACCGACTGTAATTTCGTCAGCGAAAGAATATTAAGGTACGAGGTATAGACGTAATAATATCCTTAAAAAACTTGTCATATCAGTCAAAAGACGTCTAATGTTGACACAAGCCTGAATGCAAGAAATATAAATAGGCAAGCTTCCTATTTCACAACAGTGTGTTTATCGATTACGTACAAAATTAACAAGAGTAGTTTTGTAAAAGCTCTCTTGTTCATTTTGTAATAACCCCTTGTAAGGGGTAATGAAGAATGCACTCATAAATTAATGCACAATCCTTCACTCGCGTAACAAATAGCGCTATTAAAAAAAAAAACTTCTTTATAGCATTGGAATTATTGTGGTTTCGTATCATTTTAGAATATCATTAAGAATATACTACGTATTTCACTATTCTAGTGCTAGGAAGATTAAAGCATTCTCTACCAGATATCCTGGGCGTGCAAAAAGTTGATGTGGCGTGTCAAGTGAAAACAATTGAAATTGTGTTGACTGATTAGAAGTTCCTCATGAGCACCGACCGCAATTTCGTCAGCGAAAGAATATTAAGGTACGAGGTATAGACGTCATAATATCCTTAAAAAAACTTGTCATATCAGTCAAAAGACGTCTAATGTTGACACAGGCCTGGATGCAAGAAATATAAATAGGCAAAGAAATAAAAAAGTCTATGGCAATTGCTAACTATACTGTTAAAAATAAATTAATTTAACTTGTATATGGAAACTGTCTTTTCTTTGATGCATCTTATCTCCTAGGTTAATTACGAATTTACGAGTAGGTGTCCTTAAAACGTTAAAAATCCGATATGGAGGCTTTTAGCCTTACCTCGTCCATGGTACATAGTGTGAAGTACTAGTGCTCTCGCAGTTATTTCGTTTGATTTCATAATTATAAGCCTAATAAGGCTAATATTAATTATTAATCAAATGTTATTCAAGTTTATTAACAATTATTATTAATTTCTGTCAACTTTGACATCGCTCATAACTTTTAAATTGAATTTCGTCAATTGTGCAGCGTCGACTTTGTTGAATTCTGTCACAGTTTCTGCCTGTTATAATGGCACATTATGGACAGAACCCTCTTTTAACTTTTGGTTTATCATAAAGTTTGTCTTAGGATTCGAGTCGCTGAGAGCTTCTGGACCTCTCTCGGTGGCAAAAAGTGCAAGAAAACTAATATGTTTTCAATCTAGTGAGAAGAAAAAACTTCTTAATGGCGTTATAAAATTACATTTGCAAAATGACTTGTACTTTAAATTGCTGTTTCTGTCATTTACTTTCCTATTTTTTTTTGTTTTGTTTTGTTTTTTGGTCCAACAACAACTCTGATATGAATAATTGAGAGCTCATATTTTAACCACACGGTATTCGTAGTTTTTTTACAAGTCTCTCTTCATAATAGAACTAACCACATTCTACCTTTTGTTTATTTTTATAAATCTATATATGTCTAAAAAACATAAAATCTGTCAAAATCGGACATCAGTTTTCAGCGCAGTTTATCTTTTGAAAAAAGTTCCATTATTAACTTAAAGTGACTGTTTACCCCTGACGACAAGAGCCAGTATAACTATATGCATCCTACTACTATTAAACGTTTGTTAAAAAGTTTGTGAGGATGGATGTTTGTTACTCTTTCACGCAAAAACTACTGAACGGATTTTATGAAACTTTACAGTAATATAGCTTATACATCAGAATCACACATAGGTTACTTTTGTACAAAGCCGTGGCCAGAAGTTAGTAAAATATACATTTAATTTAATGAAATTTACCTAATTTGCAATTTCTTTAATAAAAATATTACAAATGTCTGAAAGTGGTTTACCATCTGTTGGTTAATTGTTATCGTAACCAATGGACGTTTGTAACACCAGAGGTATCACTCGCACGTTGTTAACCCTGAGACATAATGGTCAAAAGTCTCATATGATTTTAATGTCACCGACACCCATTCCTTTAAAACCTAAGAAGCAATTCTGTCATTGCTGCAACATAAATAATGAATTGTTTGTAATATCGGTAGTTACAGTATGATCGTGAACTCTATGTTGTGGAACCAACGTTATGGAGTACTTTTTAACGTTCTGTGCTTATTAAGGTACTTGGTAATTAATGCTTTCCTGCTATTGTACAGTAAGTACGTGACCAAAATGTACACAAGCTTAATTATGTTTTGTTTCTTACAAACTTTTACGTTTATAATATTAGTAGGATAATAGGAAGTAGGATAGAACGATGTATGTATTTACAAAAAAAAACTATATAAGTAGTTTGACAGTCTTTTAGTTCCCGTAATACAAGCTCTGCTTAGTTTGGGGCTAGATGAAGCTGTGTGAAAAAAAAGATGTGTTCTGCTACGGGAATTGAAAAAGCATCTCTTGCATCGCAGCTGACCCACCATACCACCGAGTTCATAGAGATTACCTTATAAAGAGTAGCAAGAACAAAAACAATTGGAGTTTTATTAATCACTTTAACAGCCTTATTTGCCATAAATACAAATATAACCGAGTTTCCTGCAGCCGGCTATTCACACACCGTGTAATTATGAATACACAACTAATTACTTCCTTGTTTTTCCACATTAATCACCCTTAAACACTTGACTAGAAACAATGGTTTGTAAGAAAACTATTCCAATAAGAGTTCCAACTGACTTTGCCATATTTTGTCGATAGTTCAACCGAATGGAGCTTAATTTTTGCCGTAAGATATAACTTTTGAAACTATCTTGGTTTTGAAAATATTTTTTCTAAAAAAACAGTATATTATACCATGATTTAAATTAATATTTTTTTTTAATAAAAAAATGGCATTTTTTTTATAAAAATTAGTTTGTTTCTGTATTACCGTTTATTTCTGAAATGGCTTATTAAATAGTGTTTTTTATCGATTCGTCAGTCATCTTTAAGAATGGTTCATGTGTAGGTTTTTTGCAACAAGTGATACCCACGACAGGGTATAGGACTATATTAGTGCGGGACTAGGACTATGTATGTGTGAGTTGTGTGTTTATTTATTTTTGAAGTTACTAGAGGCCGCTGCTATCTACGATGGATGTGAAACGACGTAGCAATCACTATTCAGTTTTTTAAATCGTTTTATAAAACTTCATTACATATATATAATACTTCGTGAAATGTTTTTAGAAAAGTAGGTTTTAAAACTATAAGTCACTAGAGGGCGCCAAAATAGAAAATGGAAAAAACGTCGGTTATTTTTTAAACATTACAAAAATTATCTTATGAATAGTTTAAGTAGCTAGTCGATTCAAAGCAGGCTATCAATTCAACTGTCAGCCAATCAAATGTTTAATCTGTAGGGGCTTTAAGGTTCTCCGTGACATGTATTGAACAAGAATAATCTTTACATAAAATTCAATGCCACACACATGTAAACAGAAATATTAATTCAATAGAATACCATTGATAGGGAAGTGGAACAATAGAAGAAATAGGTACATCATTCGGAAGCCTATTGTATTAATCACACCTCTGTGTTTGTTTTTGCAGATTAAACGGAAGTTAGATTAGTATTATTAGCGTGAAACTTAAATGATGAAAAAAACATCATAACAGGAAATTGATATACTATAATTAAAATTTTGTGAGCTAACGCAAAAGTTTGTGAGGATGGATGTTTGTTACTCTTTCACGCAAAAACGAATGAACGGATTTTGATGAAACTTTACAGAAATATAGTTTATACAACAGAATAACACATAGGCTATTTTTATCCGGGTACGACGCGAGCGAAGCCGTGGGCAAAATCTATTGGTAAATATGAGCTTAAGGATCTTCGGCCAATAAGTATTCTACCCTTCCTGTCGAAGCTCCTTGAGAAAGTTATCAGTGACCAACTAACTAGGTATGTCGAATCATATAACATTCTGCCTCCTCTGCAGTCTGGTTTTCGTAAAGGTCGTGGAACTGTGACTTCCCTTCTGGATGTCACAGATAATGTCCTGGCGGAGCAGGATAGAGGACGCTGCACGTTGCTAACCCTGCTTGATTATTCGCGTGCATTTGACTGCCTCAACATACCACTCCTTCTCGCCAAACTTTCTTTCTATGGCTTAAGTCAATTATCTGTTATGTGGTTCCATAGTTATCTCAGTTCTCGATTACAGATTGTAAAATTGACAAAAAATGATGGATCAACTTTATTATCACAACCAATGCCTATTGTTCGTGGTGTCCCGCAAGGCTCTATACTTGGTCCTCTTCTTTTTATAATTTATTGTGCGGATTTGTCTAAGGTTATCTCTCATTGTAATTACCACTGTTATGCAGATGACGTGCAGGTATATGTATCAGAGGCACCCGACAAATTAGCACAAGCTGTTCAACTATTGAACAAAGATCTGAACGCCATTGCAGACTGGTCCTCGCACAATGCGCTCGTATTAAACCCAACAAAGTCACAGTATATGGTTTTGGGTACCAAAAACCAAATTGACAAGCTAAATGGCGACCCTGACGTAACAATCCGCGACTCTAAGGTAGGTAGAGTGGAAGAAGCTAGGAATCTCGGAATTACAATCGACACTCAACTCAGATTTGAGAATCATGTTCTTAATTTGGTAAAAAGTTGTTTTTACCGCCTAAAGATACTTTACAAAATTAGAGAACAATTGTCTGAAGCATCTCGTATCATCCTTTGTGAATCGCTAATCATTTCTAAGCTAAATTATGGGGATATCGTTTTTGGTCCTCGGTTACTTGCGAGAACCCAGCGCATGATACAAAGAGTGCAGAATGCTTGTTGTCGCTTTTGCTTCAATATTCCACCTCGTAGTCACATAACACCGTACTTGAATAACATGTCCTTATTAAACATGGAATCACGTAGGCTACTGCACCTGGGAGGACTGCTATTTGACGTTATTAAGTTCAAAAAGCCTGAGTATCTGCACTCAAAACTTAACTTCGTCTCTGGTGAAAGGTTACGGTCAGTAAGATCTGCACTTTCCTATCACAATCACAAGACTGCAGCTTTCAGGGGAAGTTTTAGGTATTTGGCAACGAAGTGCTGGAACAATATTCCACCCCCTATACGCAATGTTAAAAATAAGTATACTTTTAAAATAAAGTTTAAACAGTTTTTATTACAAAAGCAAATAGCAGGTATTCCCAAGCACTTCGTATGCCTAAAATAAAGCTGTCGTCAGTTGTTTATTTATTTAGTTTGATTCTTCTCTTTTAAATGTATGAACGCTACTCGCAACACAACTACAATCATTCGTAGCTAGGTACACTTTCAACTCGTTCTACTTGGTCTCAACAGGTTTTTGGCTGAAAATCAGTGTTTTTGCTTTTAAGCAAAAAATTTTCACTGAGCCATGGCCTTTTTGTTGTACTGCAACACACACAAACACAAACTTACTGTCAATAAAATGTATATTGGTGTGTGTCTGTAGCAACGAATAAATGTTTTATCTATCTATCTATCTATGATGCAAACGTAGGTATCCTTATAATAGATCTTATATTATACAATATACATCAAGAAAACAATCATCCTAAAAGAAGAATCATGCATATATTTCATATAAAAAATTAAACCAATAAGACAAAATGATAGATGCGTGGGTGTATTGGGTATACTAGACTATTTATTTTAAGGTATCTAATAATAATAAATAAAATAAACACCAACTGACACATACATAGTCCATATGTAAAGGAACTTCGAGGATCGTCAGTACCAATACACCCAGACCCGGAACAAATATATGCAGAACATGCAAACATTTGCTCCGCAGCGGGAATCGAACCAGCACCTCTTTTGTCGCAGCCGGCTACTCGCCCGCCACGCCTATGCCGATGTAACTCTACTGCTCGATAGTTCCTATAGCGTAAATGATCATGATAGTACATACGAAGAACATAATCAATGTTCCACTTTACACGATCTAACCTGCTTTACATACTTTTTTCATTTACCTCGATACTGAAGGTTGCAAAATCATTTGAGGGCATAATTGCCCATCCCATTTTTGACTGGTAGCATGAAAGTTGATTGGACGAATGGTCATTACATGATCTATAAAAAATATTTTACGATCCCATTTTCCACTGCCGGCCTGGCTTTCTCACATCCATATAATAACAATAGTCCTAATGTTATAAACGCGAAAGTTTGTGAGGATGGATGTTTGTTACTCTTTCACGCAAAAACGGATTTTGATGAAACTTTACAGTAATATAGCTTATACGTCAGAATAACATATAGGCTACTTTTTATCTGGGTACAACGCGGGCCGTACCAGAAGTAACCCATATGGGTTAAATCCTTACTATATAGTAAGGATTTAAGGTACCGAGACGTGAATACTCACATTAGGACTAATCCACCAGTTTAAGGTTGCACAACGAGTTATGGAACTCGCTATGCTGGGAATTCTCGGAAGGATAACAATAGTAATATTGATGACTTAAATTAACATGTAATGGATTTTTACAAGTCTATAATTTTTGTCCTACAATTGGCGGTCATTGACCTCCGAATGGTCTGAAAGAGATCGATGATTAACGACAGAGAACGTCATCGATATAGCTCAGAAAATTAGCAAGCTGAAGTAGTAGTGAGCTGGTCATATATGCAGTAGAACCGATAACCTTAAGGGCTTACGAGTTCTTGAGTGGAGACCGGCTAGGTTAAGCGATGAATTTAAAAGGGCAGAGGCAAAAAATATCCGAATACCGGGCTCAGTGGTGCGTATCAGGAAAGGCCTATAACGAGGAGTGGACTGATGTATGATACAAATATCTTTATGATAGTTACGATGATGATTATGATAGTAACGACTTGGCCTTACTCAAATCAGATTATTGGTAATTTGAAATTAATCGTGTAGTTACATTACTATGCCAACCCTTTTCTGATCAACTTGTATGATAAAATAGATACTTTACATCGATTAAAGGATCGATTTACATTCAATACTGCAGCTCTGTTTGCAACATTGTAGAGTGTCCAATGCCCATACAACGTAGGTACACATAATAACCTTGTTTTAGTGAATTATGAGGACAAATAGTGAAAAATACATTGAGCCATTATTTCTCGAGTAGTACAAGATATGTTATGATTATAACTAGATTGAAAAGTCGGACGTGCTGCTAATTGGGTTCAATATATTGCGCATAACCACGTGTGCTCAAAACATTGCTACTTGAAAGAACACCAAAATCTTTCGTCGCCGTTTTTGCAACCCAGTTAGGTTACCTAACCTACTCGTACCTACTTAAGTTTTTTGTACATTTTCTTATTTATTCTCGACATCATTTGTGGATATTATTACCTAGCTTTTATATCGAAATATATCTAAATTTTAATAACGTGCAAATAGAGTGTTGTCAGCATTGGTGTCATCGTAACTTGAAAACTACTAGGAAATGAAATTTCACCAGATGTTGTAGCTAGTTAAAGGGTATAAAACGCCACTATCAGTAATTCCTCGGTTTCATGGTCTACTACTACCTATGTGCTATCTAGAACATAACTAGGTAATAACGATTATTATTTATATATTGATTTTATACATAATGAAAGACCTTGTCCTACAGCCTGTGATGCCATTTGACAAATTGAATCTATTTACACGTAGATATTGGATCAATGTGTTAATTTTGCTTAAAAATCGAAAACATAATAGCAGTCTTGACGTTTTCATGATAGCAATTAAAAAATATGAGATATTTTAAAAGCAATATCTCAACTTTTGTTTATTAAATGAAGCTTTATAAAATCCTGTAAAATTCATTCTTTACGAGTCGATAAAGTGTGCAAAAAACAGATATTTTATTTATCAAGCGACTCTTGGAACTATATTCTTAACTCTTGTACTTAACCAATATTAGACAAGAATGACAAGAATGTACATAATTGAAATTCACCGCTAGAAAAAACTTTAGTTATTCCATTCAAAATGTGAAGGTTCCTTTTTGCAGTCTTAAAATTGTGAGTCGCAAAAAATGCAATTAGTACTGAAGTCTAGGTATCAATTTGCATAAATGATGTTGCAAGATAGTCGCTACTAGTTTTTACCTGGATATTTAAGGACTCAAGTTTGGCTATTGACATTTGCGCAAAACTTGATACAAAAGTAGATATTGATTCGGATGAAAAAGGACAGAACTTACATTTTGCTAAATCAAGAAAGTTTTTTTTTTAAATAAATAGATTAAAATGAACACATTAGGTTAGAACTACATGATTGATAGACACTTTGTATACTTTTTTAATTATACATTAAATACACTCAGTCCAGAGACAAATATTTGCAGATCATACAAACATTTGTACCGCGGCGGGAATCAAACCCGCAACCTTCTGCGTCTCAGGCGGGCTTCCAATCACTGCGTCACAGTGGTCGTCAAAACATACTCATACCTATTAAACTAAAGCTACATAGTTAAAACAACAAAAACCTTTTTAGGATATTAGTATGACTTTAAACTATATGAAATTCTAACGTTTCGTTTAGAGATATTTCAACACGAGCACCATCCGCGACTACGCTCACTTTAAATATAATATATCTGTTTAAGAAAATAGTTAGATAGACCCAATTTATAAGCCGAAAACTTATCAAGAAGACTTAAACTAGTTATTTAATTACATTTACAAATTGTACTGAACTCTGTCGCAGGCACATTTTCGTAAATATAACGTAGTTTTTTGAGAATGCCCATTAGAAAGGTACTATATATTACGTAGACTCATCACCATTGTGTACGTCAGCTAAAATTGCGAATGAACAATTTGACAATACATAAATGCTTATTGCATATACATCATTATTGCGTAGTTTGACTAATTGTGACATAGTAACCGTCTTTTACAAAAAAAAACGATCTCCGTTAACTTACAGGTACGTAAGACTATTCATCTTTATTCTCAAGAATATAACATGCCCTTGATGATCGTTTTAAATTGTAAAGCAGTTAAAAGGGGCACGGTACCGTGAATTTTACAAGGCAACATTTGATAGGAAAGTGACACTGTAATTTGATAGAGCATGTTACAGGGACAGAGAAAGGCCGTATCGGATAGACTTGCCCTTCCTATTCAACCTGTTACGTTATGTTATGTATTATATCTCCAACTAAGAAATTAAATACAATAGCAATAGCAATGTGAAGCAAAAACGGCTGACAAAGAGCACCAGTAGAAGTAAAGCTTAACTTAAGCCTAGTGAAGGGTTCGTCCATTGAATTATTAACACCGTACCTATTTCTGCCACTATAAAGCAGAAATGCTCGCACTGCTCGGTTCCTATTTGAAGGGTGCCGGTGAAATTAAGGGCACATGAGACTTTCACCGGCACCCATACCTTTCAAACTGGAATACAGCAACATTACTGCTTGGCGGCAGATATAGGTATGGTGAGAGTACTTCCCTAAATAAGCTCTTTCACAAGAAGCTCTAGTATTACTTAAGGTACTGCTATTTTACATACTACTTAATAAGCCCTAATAGAGATAAACACAATGCATATATTCATTACCACATGCGTCCCCAATAAAAGCTCATGAATAAATAAGATAAACCATCAAGTGCATGCCCTTATGTGCGACGATTGATTGACTAAACAAAACGGCACGGAATTCTAATATCACTTATTTTGTCTGTTTCATACTTTATTTGTCAGAGGCGTGTTCTTAGAAATGATAATAGTTAAGGCTAGGAATACATTGATACGGAAAAGAAGAAGTAAGTACTTTTAATAATTCAAGTTAGTACTGTATGCAATTCAAGTTATTTATATATAAACTATTAAAATAATAAAGAAATATACAATTCAAATTATCGTGGTTTGGTATCATTTAAGAATATTATTACGACTATACCACGTTCTTTACTATTCTCCTGCTGACGTTTCGTTGACCGTTTAAAGGTCCTTCCTCATGAGCACCGTCCGCGACCACGCTCGACAGCCGTGAGACGGGAACATCGTGACGTACGTGAGTTCCCGTCTCACGACCGTCGAGCGTGATGCGGTCGCTCATGATTTATGTATAATAATGAAAATACATACATTATTATTCATAAAAAAACCCAGAATCGAGATATTTCCATATACAAACATTTGTCCCACGGCGGGAATCGAACCCGCAAACTTCTGCGTCTCAGTCAGGCCTTCGCCCACTGCGCCACAGAGGTCGTCAAATTTGTACTGTATGCAATTGAAATTAGCATTATAAGCAATTCGAGTTAACATTATAAGCAATTCAAGTTAGCATTATAAGCAATTTAAGTTAGCATTATAAGCAATTCAAGTTAGCAATAAAAACAATTCTAGTTGGTTATAGGGCTCGTAAATGAGCTTCAAATATTGCATCTTGCTGAGAATCTTCCTCGGCAATATACAGGGTGAGTTTTCTCGACCGCCCTCTGAGGCGAAATTCTAAACGGCTCTAGTTATAGAAAAATGTTGTTAGGAGTCTCGGGCCCGATTTTGATAAAAATAAGAACTGCGGTTTTTTATAGCTTCCGTATTGGGACAAGTTCCTCACCATTAACCGCACTGTTTTTGTTGAAAGGACATGTCGAGTGGGGTATGTATTTTTCAATCATTCCACTGTTCGAGCTGGGCTGCAATTAATTTCAAAAATAAGCTTTAAATACATCAAATTTCTCTTCGTTCGTAAGCAAATCCACTTTTACTATTTTTGCCGCGCAATTAATTTACAATGCTACTACATAACATCTTTTATAATTCGAATTTTGAAATTTTAATATTTTTTCCAAACCAAAACCAAGTCCAAACAGGAAGAGGATACTCTTTATGGTTCAAATATCGAACAAAATAGTTTGTTTGCATTAATTTGCCATATCTGATGTTAGGTAGGTACACTTTGTATACATTTTGTATGAAAACTAAAAAAAGGATTTTTAAGTATTCCAACAATATTGGATCCATAGTTCTTTTCAAGTATTTGTTAATAATCAGGTAGAGGATAAGAATATGCAAAAAAAAAATCAAAATCAAAAAAACAATTTTCTCTGAAAATTAACGATTGTTTGGATTTTTTTAAATGCAGTTCATATTTTTATCAAAATCGAGCCCGTGACTCCTAACAACATTTTTCTATAACTAGAGCCGTTTAGAATTTCGCCTCAGAGGGCGGTCGAGAAAACTCACCCTGTATAGCGGTACAGCGGTTAACTGGATTATAGAGGTATTTTACAACACCCTTCACTAACTTATACCGCACTACAATACTAACCTAGATTTTGACATACTATAATGTAAGATAATATAGTGTACTTTATAATGGATATATATGTACACTAACTTATGCCCACGGCTTCGCCCGTATGGTACCCGGATAAAAAGAAGCCTATGTGTTAATCTTATTACCTAAGCTATATTATTGTAAGTTCATTAAAATGTAGTTTTTGCGTGAAAGAGTAACAAATATTCATCCTCACACACTTCCGCGTTTATAATATTAGTATGATTAAAATGTACTATAGTCCGTACCATATGCCATTCTGCCTTACATTTAATATGGATATACCTTTAATCGATTGAAAGTTGTTTATCTATGCCGTACCTACTTAACTATATCTTATGAATATGCTATCTCTACATCAAAGACTACCGATTCGACTTCACCTTAGCTAAGATATAAATTCACAGCTTGCTTTGACAACTATCTTATTAACATCGATGTTTGTAGATTTTATTGAGAATAAATTATCATCTTTATATTTTTGGTACCTAGATATTGTTATTAGAGGCGTGAGAAAAGGCTTAACCCAGTTATTCGGAGGGAGCCGTGGGCGACTTCGGCTGATAATATAATGATGCGAAAATTTTGACAAATTAAGTTTAAAACAATTAAAAATGGCAATGGAACGGGCCTCTGTGCGAGCTGACGCGAAATTTTATGTTATAAACGTGCTCAAACTCCACGGATCGTGCTCGTCTTCTAGCCGTTTCTAAATGGGAGTCAGGACTTTGGTTGCAAGCACTTCCTTCAAACAATACTGGTACTTTAATGGATCCTGTAACATTCCGGGTTGCAGTTAGTCTACGGTTGGGTGCGCAGTGCTGTGCCCCTCATCAGTACCAGTGCGGTACGGTGGTCGAACAGCTTGGTCACCACGGATTATCGTGTACCAGAGCCGCCGGTAGGATCTCTCGCCACGCTAGCCTTAATTATATCATACGCCAGGCACTTACCAGCGTCAACGTTCCAGCTGTTCTCGAACCGAATGGTCTTCTACGTGACGATGATAAGCGGCCTGACGGCATGACCCTTGTCCCTTGGGAGAGGGGAAGGCCTTTGGTATGGGACGCCACATGCGTAGATACCCTAGCACCATCTCATCTGTCAGGGACATCAGTTAGAGCCGGTGCAGCGGCTGATTCGGCCGAGAATCTCAAGAGGCGCAAATATAGAAGTCTCGACAGAGCTTACTTATTTGAGCCTTTTGGGGTAGAGTCTCTGGGTCCGTGGGGAACCGGGGCCCTTCGCGTTTTCAAAATTGTTCAAGGGCGACTGGTCGAAGCGACGCGTGACCAAAGAGTTGGCTCTTATCTGGGTCAACGCATTAGCATTGCCATTCAGCGTGGCAATGCGGCCAGTATTTTGGTAACGCTTCCGTCTGGTAGTGATCTGGATCAGTTGAGCTATCTATAGATCGTTTGCAACGGTCTTTGGATAGCTAGCTGTTTCATCTGTATTTTTTGTATATACCTACTTGTTTAAAACAATGATTTTTGTGATATCACTGAGGATCTTTTAGACTTTTAGAACCATGCCCACTATGGAATGGTTTACATGCTTTAATTTATTAAAGCATACCTGTCTAGTCTTCACTGCACATGCACTATATTATAAAAAAATATATAAAAAAACAAATAAACACGCTCACGACTATATTCCTCATGATGGATATCCTCAGATCCATACTCAGCTCTTTTAAGCATACTAAGCAGGGGGTAGTCAGAGGCACATCCATTATAATTGGCACGCTTTGCCAGTGATAAGCATTTCGCGTGACAGTTTGCAAGCCCATCGCCGCTAAAAAATATAAGTAAAATACTATATAAAAATATATATATATTTTTATATAGTATTTTGCTTATATTAACTATAATAACTTGTATGTGGTGAGTGTAAATTAGCTAGACCGGTATTTACTAAGTGGTAACTCTTGTTGTATGATGCGTTGTTAAGGCACAGTAAATAAATTGTATATGTAAGCTAGAGGCCAAAAACTATGGTGTCGGAGTTTTTAAGCCACCCGAAGGGTTCTTACATGACTGAATGAATTAATGAATGAAAAAATACTTTATTGTACACCTTAAGATATAAACGAAATAAACAGTAACACATAATGATAAAGGTACAATGGGCGGTCTTAGTGACTGGTATAGGCGAGATCGGGATCTTAACGTGCTTTTTGATGCACAAAACCACTTAGTTCTAAATGCTACAAGCGGACACCGATCCAAATGGTGTTGGTCATCACCAAATGTACTGAATTAAGGAGTCACGGAATTCTTACACTAGTCGCATACTATACCTTGTTTCGTTTTTTTAAGTATTAACCCACGCTTAAGTGAAAATACAAGATTTTATAATATCCCAAAATGTCTACTTAGGCGAGACTCGAACCCTCGACTTCTCGCTTTGGCTATACCAACTAAGCCACGAGATCTTTACCAGCTTTGGTGTTTAAGCGAAGTGCCAAGATGAGCTGTAGGTGAAGCCTCGGGGCTTCCAGTCAAAACATCCCTTATATCTGGTTTAACTCACAAAACAAGCGGTAAGAATAAATAGGTGTTAATTGATTTCAATTCCTAATGAGTTATATCTAGGTATCGTTTTATTCACTTTAAAATGACTTAAACTAATCCCGTGAATCTTTATTCTTACCGAGTTATTCATGATATCGTATCATCTTACTGCTTGCCGAATAATGCCCTAGTAAAATCAATTTACTGTACGAAACAGTATAAGGTGAGATCAATCTAAGTAATACAAACCGAACTAAATGCCAGTAATTAAACGAACCGATAAAATCTAAATCAATTTGCGTTGAGTGATTGTTTGCTAAATTATCGGACTAAAATAGTGTGAAGATTGTTGCCTTGATTGGCAGTTCAGTATATTATGTTTCAACATCATTTCATTGGTTTATATATTATTGCGTAGAGGAATTTTACTGTTTAATCCAACAAATTTGAGAAAGTTACGAGTTTTGAAGTAATGGAAAAATGGTAGTGGATGAAAAGTTTACATCGTAAGTTTTTTCAGTTTTTATTCATCAAAGACAGTTTTATTCCAAAAACTATCGTGAACTTGACTATTTATATTGTAAAAACGGGAAATTTGCACTTACTGCACTATCGGTAAAGGCACCGACTAAGTTTCGACTCATTCCGAGAGTCTTCATCAGGGTGAATGATCGCGACTTTCTCCCTCCGCGTCGCGTCGTGCACTACGTACCAAACCCTTCAACAAAATATGTCCATAACTTTTACGGACATATTTTGGTGAAGCTGAATATTTAGACGGTGCATATTTGCGTATTAGCTTGTAAATAACATAAATTAAGCAGTAGCAGATGGGTAGGGTCACCCGTAAAGTTCAATGAAATAAATTGATATGCGTATAATTCCTTTCAACATTGTGTGAGCATTGAGTCCGTGCATAATAAATTGAGCGAAGTTGGCAGCAAAAAGGGTTTCGCAACTGAAGCTCGTGCCAGAAATGGGCAAGGCATTCTCGATATAGAAGAAAAACATTATCAGAACTAAAAAAGAGTGATTTATGACAAATACTCTTTAGGTGTTCATAAAGCTGTCAACCTACCGTAATGCAGGTAGAGGCATGCATAAGCACGTAGAGGTAGTTATACTTTGTATCAAAATGAAGGATAATATGAGCCGCACACTGAAACAAACTAAAACTATATTTTACAAGCGAGTAGATTATCTTAATAGATATAAATTAGTATGATCGTTATTTTATTAATGATACGTCTTGTTGCCTGACACATTGCCAAGCGAGGATTTAAATAAAAAAAAACAAACAAATAAGTGTACTTACAAGAAATAATCGAATGTGATAATTGCATGTAGTCTCAATGAAATTACCCAACCTTATCACAACCTAACCGCTCAGAACACTTTTCGTTCGGTGTGTTAGAATCTTTACACACAAACTTACTAAGAGATCCATTTTGGTAAAGTTTGCCGTAATTCAATTTATGAGATAAAAGTTACTGCCTTTAGTCCGACGTGTGTAAATTATGACCTTATCAGTAATGATATCAACTTATTTTTTGTAATTAAATTCTTGAGGCTAAGCGCCATCAATGGTAATGCGAACTTCTACGCGAATTAGAAAATAAATACGGAAACCAGAGCCTCTATGCTGAGTTACAAATATGTTAAATACTTGTTGGAATGTTGACTGTTTCAACGATGTTTGCGAGAAAATCTTGTCGATAAGGTCACCGTTTTAACATGCTATAAACTCAGAAAAGGCCCTCTAGTTATAAAAAAAAACACACACACACGCACACGCTCTAAGGTGCAGATCATCCAACTTATAAGGCAAATCTTCGAACACGACTGAAAATTCACATTTTAAACGTCTTTCAGATATTTTGATTTAAATGTACGTTTCATAAACCTTGCGAAAACTAACCCAAATAGATGAACCGCATAATCAGGAAACGTGTATCAGCTACTAGGCCGTTTTGGTAAATACCCAAAAAATTGGGTTGAAGTTCATGTTTTGCTGTGTACATGTTATTAAGCGGAGCGACTGATAACCGCTTCCACTCTGCTTATTGTACACCTTTACTTTAACTACACTACGTGATGCATACTCGGTGAACCAAATCCCAGATAGCTATATTATACGAACTCATTATATTATACGACCCAGGAGACAGCTAAGTAATGAATTTGATCTTTGTTGATCTTATAGAAGATATATAGATAGAAAATTATTTAATGCACAACTAAAAAGTACATAAGCAAAATGCTAGATAGCAGCTTTCAGCTTCTCTTCCAGCTAACCTTTGTGTAATATGGAAAACAGTCGTAAGGTAGTACTTGAATAACAAGTAAAGTTATAAATTATATGCTAGAGTTATACTATTAATAAAACACAAAAACTATTCCCTAGATAAACACAATTACATATACTTACCTACCTACATAACCTAATCATTGAGATGATAACAATTTCTATATTTTTTTTAATATCTTAGTTTATAGTTCGTTACTTAGTTTATACTACTAAGTGGACATCTTGAAATCTTAACAAAAGTAAAAAAAATATTAGATCACGAAAATTTTAGATGTCTTTTTGAAATTTGTTAAAATAAGTAAATATCGCTCTGCTTGTGTCTGTAGCCTAACCCTGAAACCGTTAATAATTCGAGTTCAGAAACTAACAGTGACGATTATCTTCGGCTTTTGGAAGCGGTGAAATATCTCATTCATAGCAGATAACTGTTCTTTCAGTACGCATTCCTTCATTTTACTTAAGGAAATTAGAAGATAAACAAGTTTAAGTAGTTTTTTTACACGTTACGTAGTGAACGTGCGACGGGATATCACAAACATGTTAGAGGCAGAAATTCAACAATGCAGTCATGGTCTAATCCGATGCACTACTCAGTGTGTCTTCACACGGACGTCAGCGTTAGGTATCATAAAACAGGTTCATAAAGTGGTTACTAAACGGTTAGTTAAAGACCTTATAATTTAAGAACTTATTGTGTTGAAAAAATAAACGTTTATTATTATTATGCAAATATTTATCTCGCATCTGGGTATTTTCTATGTATACATAATAATGTATGATAGTTTGGAGCTGAATGATACTGAAAACTACCAGCATTACTTAATTTATTTTATTTGTATATAAATCCTTGGAATCAAGATTCTTGCTGGGCTAGTAGCATATTATTTTTAATATTAAAGAATTTATTATTATTGACGATTTAAATGTTAATTACTCACAATGAGGCAATGGCTAAACTTGACCTTAGTACAGACAAAAAATGTTTCATATTTAATTAACCGTTATGAAATAATGAGCACAAGTATTATTATAATACTATATTATGAGCAACTCTGCTCGAGAACAAATGACGGGTTTCCTTTTTAAGCTGTGGCAAGTGTCGTTTATTTTTCACAAAGATGGCGCAGTACCGAAATAGATCCAGACAGTTAAATGTGTGGTATATCGTGCCATCTAATAAGCTACAGGAAACTAAGACTTGCCTGCTAGGATAAAAAGAAAAATTCTAAAACGAATTAGTAATAAAAAAGATTTGAAGTAACACCCAATAAAAATTGTTAGATTGCTGTTGTAAAAAAAATGAGACCTTTGATAGAATCAGAATAATCAATTTATTGGTAAATAAAATTAACAGTCAAATAATAATATTAACGCAAACAATAAGTATTAAAATAAACTAAAAAAACAAACATAACATTTTGCATAGGTAAAATAATTGAAAAAGTTCTTTTAATGATTGTATTCTTTCAAACAATACGTTATTTCTGCCGCAGATGTTACTATACCTTATAAATACTATAACTATACTATACCTACTACTTATAAATACAACCTCCCCCTAGAAAGTTGATATTTTATGTCGCAAAATATTTCTTCGTTCAAAATATATTGTTCAACCTTGGCAGCGGGCGAGTAGGCTGACATAATTTAAAACACCTACCTAATTATTAGCATAGTTATATTTTGAGAAAATAATGTGGGATAATATGACATCGTTATCAAACTTATTTTATCTAGCAATAAAACATTTCAACTATGAGATGTTTCTATCAAAGCATTGTTCATATTGTGGAATCATTACCAAACCTAGAAGCGCGTCTGCTCTAACGAAATTATTGACGTAGATATCATCACATCATCACAGCTATTATAATACTGTACTCCTTCATGTAATATAAAATTGAAGTGTTTGTCTGTCTGTGATTTGAAATAACAACTATACTACACGGCCATATTCAAATGTCAAATATAATGTAATGTCAAACTGCCTTGCTGTTTGTTCGAGGGTATAAACACCTCATGTTTTTTATAAATTTTGATTTTGTGTCATTCAATTACTCTTCATTATATACGAGCTGAAACGGCTGAATCGACTTCTACTCTGGGAAGTTCCATATTTAGTATAACCGCACTACGAATATTAGTGACTACGGCGACTATAAACGTTTCATCATGTCTTCATCGCCATCAGCCTAAAAAGTTCTGCTGCTGAATAAAAGCATTTCCCACGAGGAACGGTTGTGTGTCACCTAGTCAGCATGTTTTGAAATTACGACTAAACTTATGAAAAACATAAATCTGGCTTAATTGACAGCACTCAAATTGTTGCTATATCTTTCTTTTGTTACTCTTATAAAAGATAGCGATAGCTAAAATTAAGTTGGTGTACAGGAGAAACGACGCCAATATCATCCATCTATCGGGTTGATGGTGAAGACCCTCAACCCGTTAGATTGGACAACCACAAACCACAAATTGGACAATATAAGAAGTTATATTATCCAATTTGTGGTTGTCACTCATTGGCTGCTTCTTCGCCTTTTCTACAAAAATAAACACAGAAGCAGATAGATTTCATAAGGACATACTTATTACAAATTAAACATGATTTCTGTGAGAGCTATTTCTTTTTTCGCGGTTCTAAAATTCCATATAAATTTTGATCCATTGAAGTCACAAGGGTCATGTACCTGTTATGTGTAATTGTGTGTCAATGTTTTATTTTTATTTATTTTCTTCTCATTTATATTAATGCAACCAAGACGGTCACATAGTCAATATGCCGGGGCTCTATAATAAAATTATACTCGTAGTAGCATGTTTCAAAATAGAGCAACTTCATCTAGTTTGTAATATGTCAGGCTCTATTTACTCAGTATTGTGATGCGTGCGCAAGATATCTGCTAACCAGTTCACCTTTCTTCTTTCGACATTAGACACTAGGCTTCTGTTTCACATGTTATTTCTGAATGCATATTATTATCCCAGCTTATTTAGAGGCACATTTTTTTTCTATACGTTTAGCAATATGAAAAATAAATAATTCCTTTATCTCAAACATTTCAACACATGAGGCTTTACATATAACACTCACTGATTGATATCCCTTTTGTAAAAAGTATCTTCGGATCAATGAAAGCTTATTGGCAGAGCGGTTCATGAAAATAGTTGTTTTCTCAATAAATATAAACTACGCACTATTTGTAGCTGTATGTTTCACAAAAGCAACACCTTTTGTAAAACTTAAATGTTCTCGTTGTATAAACAATCAAAATCTAAAAATTGTGTTCGTATCTTCAAATCTGGTACAGATTTATAGCCTTGACCTTATTTTCCTCGCATTATTTATTTGACACAAAATGTGATATTACCAGCTATTCCAAAAAAAAAAAAAGTTTTAAAGACAAATTCCGTTGTCTAACCTTGTATCTGAATCCCTCGGGGTACACTAATTTCCCCGTTCTTATTTTAACGTTACAAAAACTGTGTCAATATAGCCTGAGCTTTGATTAATGTCAATGCAAACCATCTGTTAAGACTTACGTAATTTAAGGTTCTGCGAATCATTGAATTATGTAAATCTTACAAAACATAACTTATTTTTTAAATTACTTTTATTTTACCGAGAAAACGTCTTGAAATTATTAATTATATCTCTTGTAATCCGATCAACACAGAGTGATGAGTACATACCCGCTTTCATGAAATAATTACAAGTTACGGACACTTCGATGATAAAGTAATTAAATAATAAAACAGCATTACCACTTATGGTCTTGTTAAATATATTATGAAAAAGATAAAATATGTGACATAGGTCGCATTTCTTAATACCTTGCGCCGATTTGCAATTCATTGTACAGAGAAAAATCCTGTGTAAGGTAATTAAATAATAGGTACGGTGCTTCATCGCGATTAAATTAGTTCATCGCTACCAAAATAGCTAAACACAGATATCATCTCCCAGTAAAAATGTAGATACGTTGACAAGGTTTTTTTTTTAAAGTTATTTTAATTACGTTTGTTTTGTTTCAGAAAACAGAAGCGGATGATAACGTAGAAGCTTTATCAACACATTAAAAAATGAGATCCTCGGCGAGACTACAGGTCAGTAATGTTACTAGAATATGTATTTGCTAAAATCTAAAGAAATGGACTAAAATCAAATAATATTGTAATATAACAATTCTGCTATGTTACTAGGTAGGTGTTACTGTAACATCTCTATATTAATTAAAGTAGTTGGAGAAGACTACCTAGAGCAACAAGTTAATCGTGAGACCCTGAACCGACAAAACAAATGTTTTATTGCCCCACGACAGGACGTGGTACATTAATCCACAGCAATTAGAACCGGCTTAGAAGCAAAAACTTAATAAAATCGTCAAGATCGAACGATAAAAATTGCATTTTAAAATCTTTAGAAACTTGGAATTACAACAGTTGATGTGCCAACGGCTGCATTTACATAGAAATCGGTGCATGTGATGCCTCCGTGAATTAAAAATCAATTACATTATAATACGTTCCTGTGAAATTTTGACTCCATTTTGAGACAACTTTTAACGTTTCTCCTTTAAGTTCTTTTTGTTGTATAGGGGTGCACAAGGAAATAGTTTTCTAAAATTTTTCCTTAGTGAGTGGAAGCTATAAATATGAAAAAAAACAAGCTTTCAAAATCATTTGCGTTAAAATATGCTCAAAAATTTCTTCCCCATGATAGACATCCTCAGATACATATTCAGTAAGTAGATCTTTGAGTGGGCTTAATTAAATAATCACTTTGTTAGAATTCACAGTGTTATAATACAATGGGAAAACAATCGACGGTCTTCTTGGTTTGTATCGGTAGTGGTTACCTGTTTTCCAAGTAAATACTGCCTCTACATAGACAATGGTATGCAATTGGGACGCTCTTTTAATAGATAAAGTCTTAAAATAGATTTATTTGCACAAAAAGATGTTCACGTGGGATAGTTATTCAAGGTTATAGTAATCTCGATTGAAACTTTGTTACTTTTAAAATAATTACAAAAGTCACAAAGAATCAACTCAGTTTAATAATTTATGTCAGTCCTTCGTTTTTAAGATGACCAAGAATAATAAAATGAATTTCTAGACGAATTTTACTAATAAAACATATATTGTAAATACGGACATTTTATCAAATTTGAGTAGAAGCAAGCCAAAGGTGGATATTGTATTGTGCAAAGAATGTCATAAGCACAGAATACATAGTAGAATGAAATGGTAAGAAAGGAATGAGTACAGAGATGACAGCTGATAGAGGAGAGTGGCAGAAGAAAACCTGTTGTGCTGATCCCACGTAATGTAGGACAAATGCAGGTAGATTATGATTATTTTGTTTACAAATAGCTAACAGTATTTGAACATCATCATCATCAACAGTCGTGAAGTCTACGGATAAACATGGGATTTCTTTAAACCGTTTCATGACGAAAGATCTTTGTCTGTCTTCATCCATTGACTTTCTTTGACCTTTTGAGATGGAATCGGTCTATCGGAGGGCTTTCCTACGTCGCATCGTTCGGTTCGTGTTCGGTATTTGAGAACCTTTTTTCTCCAGGGGTTGTTGGTTCTGCGAGCTATACCTTTGGCCCTTCCATTGCTACTTTGACTGATTTTAAAATTTCCTAGTTCGGGATTTTATTACTAGGAACTTTTTAGTTCTCTCCATAGCTTGCTGCGATAACTATATTAAGCTTTTATTTCAGCGAAACCTGAAATAAAACAGCCGACTCTTAAATAAAAAAAAACATTAACCTAACCTCTGCCTACGGCTTTGCTCGCAAGGCACCCGAATAAAAAGTAGCCTATGTATTACTCTAGGTCACGAACGAAATTTGTCTAAATTTCATGCAAACCAGTTCAAACGTTGCGAACATAATTAAGCAACAATAAATATGCTAATATCAAAATTTTCGCATTTATAATAACACTATTATTTGGATAGGATATAAGGAAGGTAATAAGGCTCCAACTCGATTATTAATTTAGGTACCTATTGCTTTGTAAAAGGATCATTAAAAAGAATAACCAGCTATGTTTTCTTGCCTTTCTTTCCTGGCTTGGTCGCGAAGAACAGGCAATAGATAAAACCGTTTCAAAGTGATCCTTGTGATTTTAATCAATAAATGAATTTTGACTTCGACTTTGACTTTGAATTACCTGATTTTATCTGTCTCCTATAGTTGCTGACTTGCCTGTTCCTGTACGCATCATGCGCACACGGTATCATGGTAAAGTACGGCACGAGAGATGGGCCCATCATACCGCCGACGCCAGAGCCGCAGCTGCCAGTCCCGCAGCCGTACCGAGCTCCTGCGCCGGTCTGGGAAGCACGATCTAACGACTCACCAGACCCTAACGCTCAATGGTAAGAACACCTCACATACATCATAATATGTACGATACTAGAGACAGATTCATCATACGACCAACGTCCGAGCTACAACTAACAGCCCCGATAGGTGCCGAGTTCCAGCACCAGTCTGGGAAGCTTGATCCATAAACTCGCCAGACGCTCAATGATAAGATCACCATACATACATATTGTGTGAAGTAGGCACTAGAGACATACATATCATCATCACCAATTCCGATACAAAATACCAAGAACAAAAATTTATATGTGGACTATGATGGACATTCCCTGTCCCTATTTTATGTTTTCTATTATAAACATTCCCTGTTTCATACTCAGTATGCAGATCTATGATAATACGAAGAAGATAGCCAGAGTCCAAACATTATATTTGGCATATGCCTGCGTTTTCAAGTAGTTATTAATCCACGTTGCCGGTTGCAAACTATCGCCGCTTATTGGAACACTAAACTGATGGCATATGATTTTGGTTCTACAGCATGTCGGTTTCCCCACGATGTTTTTCGTGCACGTGCACGTGTTACGGTAGTTTATCATAGGTTTAATATTCAAACAACAACTGCTAGGTCTATGCTATAATGGTCTAAGATTTATCATCATTTAGTTTACTGAGTAGTAACTTAAGTTCTCAGTAAACAATGTGCAGATCACGATTACATTACAACTTAAGATATACACAGGGCATCTGTAATCCCTGACCAGGTGCCAAGAATGAGTAATCGATCAAGGCTGCGTACGACTAATGCAACATTGTAATAGTTTTGCACTTTCTGCCTAGAAATAAGGTGTAGGCTAGTTAGCAAAATCACACAATAATCGAGCGAGAAACCAACTGAGAGGCAAGAAGTGTGATTGATTTCTGCTGCGGGACAAATTTTAATGTTTGTATGTTCCACAGATATTTCTTCCGTGTATAGGTGTTGTAGTATAATGGTACTCTCTCGATACAGGGATCCTAGTTTGGGGTCAGGATTTTGTATGTGTCTGTTGGGTGTTAATCCATCAGGAGTAATGTGTGTTCTTTAAATTTATATTTTTTTTGGAAGAAAAGTTCTAGAATGTCGACTACAAACTTGAAGACCCAGAGTAGGAAAGTCCCCCTACTCGATAGAGCAATGGCATCGTAATAGTTGCGTCAAGCCGGTGGAAAGAGATGGCCCAAGATCGTTTGTCCGGGAACTCTTTGCAAGAGGTCTATATCTAGCAGTGGGTTTTACAAACTGGTGATGATGATGATGATGATGATGATGATATTTTGGTATGTGCCCAGGTAAATAACCATCTGCATTCTGTTTTATCGAGCGTTGTCTATGTCGCATTACATTTTGTTCCTAACGTGATACGGGAGCCGTATGAAAGGGGGCTTGCCTAATTTAATTATCTAAAGGAATCCACTGAAATATTTATTTTCCAGGCGGCCCCAACTCTTCAAACCTCAGCCGAGATACACCCAAGTGGTCTTCAACCAACCACCACAAGTGCCTTTGCCCCTCAACAACGCACAGCGCTTCGTGAACTCCTACATACCTGCAAATCCTCAACCAATCCAGGCTGAACCTATCACCAACTACTTTACACCAGCGCAGTTCCTCAGCTCACAAAGTCTACCTGGTTTGGGACTGAGATACTTTGTTCCTGGGTATATAAATGACGCACAGAAGAGAGAACAAGAAAGACATGAAGATGCGAAGCATAATGTGATAGATACGAATGATGTGGATGGAGGTAGTCGAGACTCTGGCAGTGATCTTCAATGGAAGTATGAAAAAGATTCTACGAGGCGGATTCTTAGACATACGCACGAGGTAAGCATTATATGATCCATAAAAAGTTAATCATCTTGTCTCTTGAGACTCCATGGTTTGTCTGCGTTAAGCTTAAATAAAGAGTATGGCCTGTCTGAGTGGCAGATTTATATGAAATAACTAAAAATTATAGTCATTTTATAAATCTACCACTCTCTTTTATTTTTTCAGTAAAAAAACCGACTTCAATTAACAAGAAGTTGATAGAAAGTCCAATATGAAATATCATCTCTTATTTTTTAATCCATAGGGCATTATTAGTGGCATTTTTTCATAAAATTATTATGGAGTCCCTATCGATTAAAAAAAGAATGATTGAAATCGGTTCACAGTTGGCGACGATATCACCAATTGTGTTTTTTCAAGTCGGTCGGTTAATGTAGACGAGCATTATGTACCATAGATGTATGGTACATAATGCACGCAACTTTGTTCGATAAAATTCATTTTATTATGTTATGATCTTGGACAATAAAACTGTCAATTAAATTTACCACTGTTGTGGATGTGGAGTCTACTCGGTGGACAGAAGTTTTTTCTGAACCATTTGAAGTCATGGAAGTTTTAAGAATGGGCAGATCGTTATAACTCTTTAATGCAGAATTTAAAAAAAAATACTTTACATTAGATCTTATCAAGTAGGTGATGTTTTTTTACAAAGTTACAACTATATTTTTATTTTTATTCTAGGCCCCTGCCCAAGTTCCAGTTTACGTTTGGCCTACGTACATCCCCCCAGCGCATCAGTAATACTAATTTAATTATAAGTTATTGTAAAAAAACAGTTTTAATTGAAAGCTAGAGATTGATTGCTACTGAATTTATGTAAATTTATCACCATGTGTTGATAAATTAAACACGCTACTGACTCCAAACTAGGATTCTCTGTATTGTGAGTATGTGAAACTATAACTACCAAAATTGGAAGCTTATTTTGATTTTTTTGATTGATAATTATGTACTGTACAATTCTGTTGTTTTTTTGTATTCGATTGGTTGAGCATCTGCAAAGTTCTGATAAAAATGCAATATTATGATAAATGTTAGCGGTTGAAAGGTTAATCACGGAACTCCTCAAATTATATTTAACCAACAACGAAAAGGGGTTATAAAAATTATGCATATCGTCAAAGACGCATTACCCAGGTAATGCATTTTTGACGATACCTATCATTTTAAAGTTTCACATCCTCGTAATTTAGTAAGAAAGTAGCGGGTCTAAGTTTAACTCGTATATCATTATGGTCAGTTTTTTCAATCTCTGGCTTTGAATAAAACTGTGAAGAGTTAGCTGTAGTTTAAAGTTAAACAAAAGTGCCAGAAATTGTATAACGTAAAATAGAAAAGAATCACGATAAACACGCCATGTCTTCATTTCAAGAGGTGTATAGCTTAACTGGGACAGTTCCGATCTGAAATTAACTTGAACAAAGATATATGGAAATATGCACTCATTATACGAAAATATGTACTTGAAATGTGGATAGAATGAATGACAAAGAATGATTTCAAAGGCCTTCAAATAACGCCTCGTCAATAGAAAAAATTGCCTTCCTTTTCATTTCAACGTTTAAAAATTTCGTTTCAAGGCAATACATAAAGTATTTGTAAATAAACTTGTAGATTAAGATACATCATACAGAAAGCCATTATAATAATTTCGGTATCGGTATACCATATGTTACGCACGTAAAGTGTAACATGACATTTAATTTGTGGGCCATATCAATACTATTTCAGGGTCAATATTAAAAAGACTCAAAATAAGTAAGTACAGTTACATGTCGAAATAATGTTTGACCTAGGATGTGCCACAAATTAATTACCGAGGCTATATACCTACTATTTCGATGATGCCATCATTTGGTCGTTTACCTACTATGAAATTTTAATTACCAAAAAATAATTTGGTAATAAGAGTACAAACACAATATTAAACGCTTCGTACTCGTATACATAGATACCGTGACGAAATTAGTTGTGTTTTATATTTTGAATGCTCATCTTATTTTGATGTCAAATCTGTGTGCTCATCTGTTGTTGGTAAACGATCACTCTATCATGACTTTTAATGGGATTAGATCCCTCGTATTGCATTGAAATTTGTTTTGTTTTGTTCATTATTGTTTTTTTTTATATTTTTACAAAATACGCTGTAATTACGCTTGTAAATATGTAAAATAAAGTTACTTGTGAGATTTGTAAATATTTTTTTATTTGCGCCACACCTATCTTCGTAATCTTATCCCTTACATTCTATTCAGATCATCTCCAGCTTATATGGTTAGCTTTATCTTCTTTTTATTTTTATTATGTTTACTATCGGAACTACGAGTATCGAGGTACGACAACACCTGTAAATATTTGCAAACAATTATTTGCAGAACATGCAAACTTCGCGGTGGAAATCGAACGCACAACTTTTACGCCAGCTAGTTGCCTGTCGTGCCATCGAGGTTGTTTTGAAGGTTTACTAATACAGTATAATCTTTAAAACTGAGCAGATAGATGACATTTCAATCGCTTCTGTACATATATCTATATATCTTTATTGCGTTGTGACTCGTGACTGGAAGACACGTGCAAAGGCTTAATTCTCAGGTATAGTCATGACAAAAGCGCTTCCTGATGACAATACAACTCTGCGAAAAAGTAATGACTATTCTGACGTTGTGATGTTGTATATATAAATGGTGAAGTGAGAGGTTTGAATACTACTTTAGTATATTGAATTAAATGAGTATGTATCACCATTAAACACATAATAGAGGTACATACATAGTCCTGACCCCACACTAGCATTCCCGTTATCTTGTATATATATATATATATATATATATATAACAAGATAGATTTTCTGTTAAAATCTGATAGTCTGTACCCAGTGACGTGCTTTGTCCCTTACCTTATTTTAGTTGTATCTTTTTTTACACTTATACAGGGTATGGCGTAGAGAGTAGTCAACTCATTACCTGTGGGTGGAGGGCATCATGACTATCAGAAAATAAAATTTGTGTTTCCTAAAAGTATCATAGTTTTCGTGTTTTTGTTTTTACCATTCTTATAATTTCTTAATAATGTAATTATTGGTCACTTTTTTCGATAGCATAATCAAATCAAGGTATTTTCTTAATCTGTTTGAGAAGTATCTTGAATAGAAGCGCTATCAAATTGTGTAAACTGTTGCTTTTGTACATAAGCTTAGTTTTTTATTAGTTAAATAAAATAACTAGGACCAAAATTCAATGACAAAATAATTGTATGTCGATGAAAAGGCCAACGATTTATAAAACTCAAATGTCATGGAAAAGACGAGGTAGCATCGAGCTTGGTAAGACATTGATAAAGTGGCATCTGCTCTGCATCGCATCAACAACATCCAGTCACCCTTGAAATATATATTTAAAAAATAATTAGCTTCCTATGCCAACGGAAGCTTTTTATAGTCATCACTTTATCGCAAGGTTATCTACAATAGTTTTTTGTATAAACACGTCACCTAATAATGGAAGTTATGGGGTATCATAAATGGCTTACGACCATCTACACTAGCTTAGACATAGCGTTAATGTCTAAGCAGACACAGACTAAATGATATATCAATAAAAAAAGTTTTTGTTTTATACTGTTATGCTACTTTTAGTTGTAAGTATTTATCATATGTACCCTGTATTTGTACTTTATCATGTTGCCTGAAATAAATGGATAACTATTATTATTATTATAAATCCCCTTCGTCTTCTTACTGAGGGAAATAAAACGAAATAAACCATACATTGAGGGACAAAAAGAACTGTAAAAAGTATCTCCAACTTTTTTCTTCCATTACGTTAAAATTAAGCTAATTAACGCTAATTGGTAGCAATTTCCATATAATAATAACTTGTCGATATTTATTTATTTGAGCCTTAAATAACAGTGTCACCTTTGTTTATAATTAAAATCTACATTATAATTATATTTTAAAGTTAATCCCACCGCTCGGCAAAGGCCTCTCTGCTCTTTTTCCGTTCTTTCTATATTTTTCTACACTCATTATTGTCTGCTTGAGACCACAGTACGGCTTCATAAGCATACATTTCTTCTCTCCTTAACTAACTAATATAGATACTATCTATTTAACCCGATAGCTATTCTTTTAATGGCTTTGAATACACGATTTATATGAATAGTGGTCAGAATGATTGAAGTGATTTAAGCCCCTTTTGATACCTTAGAAATTCCTTTGTAACTGCTCGGACAGTGCTTAATTGGCCTAAATTTTTGCCGTCAATAAGTTCTAAGTCTTAGATAACTAAGTGTAACATGTGGGATATCTATGTATATAGGTACCTTAAATATGTATGTGATACTAATGAGTTGGTTTATAATTAGACCTCAATTCGGGCACAATGAACGCAAGTTCAACAAAAGTTGAGTCAATTGACGCACTTTAATAAAAATAGCGTAGTGTCATTAAAAACAATTTATACATACATCAAAAAAGTTTAAAGTCAGTTAAAAACTTAAAATATTTTTTGATATTATGTTAAAATATTATTAAAAATGGTATAACGAATTGTTTCCTTGTTAAAAATATAATATTTATAATTATTATCTACACAATCTATTACATAAAAACAATTAATTTTATCTGTATTATTTATTATTAGATGAATATCTCTATTATTAGATGAATTTAAATCAATTCATATAGGAAAGCGGTTAAAAGGACAAGGAAAATATTTCAACTTTTCAAAATGATCGCTAACTTTTTTGATGTGTGTATGACTAATTATCTACTAAGCTTCAAAAAAGGCTCACCAGGGTGTCTAGACAAATACAACTTTCCACCGGTGGAAAGACATTAGCTACTAAGAATGAGGTATTTGTCTCCCTCCAGTTGTAAGTAATATTTCTTACTCGCTCACCAATACAATATTTTTATTTCAAAGTCATATTTTATTGATCATCTTCACCTATCCGCATAATGTTACAAGAACTAGTAATCACCAATAGTAACTTTTTCATTGACTACGTCAGATACCACACTCACTTTTTCATTTCACTTAAAACACTGTGACGTTTACTCTCGTCGTATTCATTTCACTTTCAATGCGTGACGACTGCCGAAGTCAACGCCTAGTTCTCGAACACTTTCGCAGATTCACTTTCATCGAAAGTGCAAGTGATCATGACCTACGTTGTTGATGACGCGAATGACGATTTTGACGTAAGACTTTCACGAAGCGTCATCACCAAAAGCAAGAGTGGCCAAACCAAAGTTGGACAAAATCTATAACCTTACTTTGCCGACTTGCGTTCTTACTTTTGTTTGACACAGATTTTTGCGCGTTAAATTTAAAACTGAAAGTAGATAAAGAGGTTTAGTTCAATTGATTGATTACGTAATCTCTAGTTGCCATACAAATCTGAAAATAATATTTAAAAGTATCATATTATAACATGGTCATGAAATATTTTTGTTGCTCTAATAAGGTAACTATTTTTGTTGTCCTTGAGAATATATAAAGCTGCTAAATTCCTTCAACATTCCTGCATGCTTCACAGGATTATGGTAATTGCATGCATTTAACTTTTTTAAACAAGCTACTGGTCGTTTAATCTTTACTTTACCACAGAATCCACGTCAAATGCGAGGTGTCACTGTATACAATAGAAAAGAGCACAAGGTCTAGCAAGCGAGAGGTTGCATAATAAGACGACATCATAGAGGCTAGCAGATGGGTTGAGAACATGAAGATGGGTACAGAAACTAGCCTATTGAAATAACTAAAGCACACACATACGCACTTAATACGCACATACGCGTGTATTTTCAAATGAAATTGACAACGTAAGTACTGATACAGTTCGAGTACATTGTTATCGGTAAAGCATTTTGTTTTGCGATGAAAGTGGCATTGTTAGAGAGTTGTTTTGCTGGTTTATAATATACTCTGCTCCTAGGTCAAAAGATTCCGATTGTCCATGCATAGACAAACTCGGGACATTCCTTGATGAATGATAAAGCTAACGCGAGGTTAATGGTGTGGCTATCATTACAGCCATTCCGGTTAAAGGATATTTTAAGTATCTACTTAACATTTAAGTAGGCTAAGTTCAGCTATAGAAAAAAATGCTGTTGCGTGTAGAATAAATAAATAATACACATACATACCACCATGGCACTGATCTTAGAATAAAAATAATATTTTTTCTGTTTTTGTTACATTTGATTATCTGACTCATATTGAACTAGCTTCTGCCTACAGATTTGCCCGCCTGGTACCCGGATAAAATGTAGCCTATGTGTTATTCAGATGTAAAGCTATATTACTGTAAAGTCATCAAAATCCGTTCAGTAGTTTTTGCGTGAAAGAGGAACAAATATCCATCCTCACAAACTTTCGCGTTTATAATACTAGCTTCTGCCCACGGCTTCGCCCGCGTGGTATCCAGATAAAAAGTAGCCTATGTGTTATTATGATGTATTAGCTATATTACTGTAAAGTTTCATCAAAATCCGTTCACTAGTTTTTGTGTGAAAGAGTAACAAACATCCATCCTCACAAACTTTCGCGTTTTTAATATTAGTAGGATTACTTTGTGCTTGCCTTTATTACTATATTTTAACTTATTTACTTTTATTACAACAGTTAAATAAATGTAAATAAATGTGTCCAGCAGCGGGAATCAAATCCTCATCTCTGCGTCTCAGCTAGCTAATTCTCCGAGTAAGTAAACCCTAGAATATCCATCACTCTGTAGGTATGATGTTAGCCTTGACCGCAAACTAGGATAGACGACCACTCAAGAATATCTAGAGCTTTGCACACCTGAGTCTTCATTGTATTAAGTAAATTATCTGTTTGTTTATTTTTTTCCTGCAAGTTATCCTTCTAATATACATGCCAAATTTTTGGATATTTTGATGATAATAACAGTAACGGGTGAACTAATTTAAATGAAATTAGGATGATAGTGACAAAAAATAACACATAGGTGATGTTTTATCCGGGTGCCATAAGGGCGAGATCGTGGGCAGAGCCTAATAGTAATCAAAATGAACTAAACGATAATTCCGCAGAAGGAAGTCTTTTTTTCTAATGTGCCCTAGAACAGTTACTTATTATTTACCAAGTAGGTAGGTAACCTTTTGACCTGTTTTTTTTACTTTGTAATTTGCATCAAAATATAGTTTTGGTAACAAAATATTCAAGTGACATATTCAACTTAATAATTGATCATAAACACAAAATTGATTTGATTACATACTCATAAAACTTAAATAAAATTAATTATTTTTTGTACCTGTTTATTTCGAATCAGTGTTACATATCACTCTTACTTATTATTATTTATTTTATCGTCTTCAACGGTCTGTAAAAGTCCACTAGACACAGCCCTCATTAAAAATGTGTCATCGGTTCCATAAGTCCTTCCGTCCCACCAACTCGGTTCCTTGACTAGGACCTTCCTACACTGCGTATCACCTGGTTTGTGTATTGGTATAATTATACTTATAGTGGCCTCGATCCTGTAGTACACTAACTAAACTAAATTTAAACTGTCGCTCTCTTTTACTGGTAGTGTACGCAAGAAAGAGATGGCAAGAAATTTAATGCTGTGTGTTGCTGTCAAATCAGTTAACGTCCCGCATTTCTTCGTGTTTATAGTCAGCATGTTTTGAAATCACGACTAAATTTGTATGAAAAACTTAAATCTGACTCATTTGACAGCACTAAAATTGTAGCTATCTATTTCTTGCTTGCACTATCAGTAAAAGAGAGCGACAGTTTAAGTTTAGTTCAGTTAGTGTACAACATAATCGAGGCCAGTATTATAGTTTATTTCATAACATTTCTTCCCCAGTGGTAAATCTAAGTTACACGTTTTGAATCAGTATCTGCTCATTAAACTTCTTGTCTACTACTATAACTTTTACTCAGTTAATTGAAATAATGAATAATAAATATGTGAGGATTAATCTGATAAACTGATCAAACGACCTTCTGCATAAAAAATCTACATTTAAGTTCAAGTAACGTAATCTTTGTAACATTTTTGAAAGTATACCACGTACTTTACTATTCTTCTACTGACGTTTTTAAATAATATTCTAAAATTATACCAAACCACGATAATTTCAATTCTATGATTTTTTCAAGTGTTTTTGTTAACCGTTTGGAATAACTAATATTTTAGCAGCAGGTTGAATTATGGTTGATAATAACCAGATGCCTCATAGATAGCCACATTCATAGTCATAGTCACCCCACACTAGTGCTCCCTGTGTCATGAGTATCAGGACTATAAGTACCATGGTACCAGAACACCCAGACCTGCAACAAAAATATGCTGAATATGTATACATTCTTTATTATTTATTGTACACACAAATAAACACTTACAAAAAGGCAGAATTAAATGACATGTACAAAGGCGAGCTTAACCCTAAAAAGAGTTTTCTTCCAGCAAACCTTGAGCTAGAGAGAGAAATTATAGAAACTCGTCCCGCAGCGGGAAACGAGCCCGCACCTCATGTGAAATGAAATGAAATGTATTAATTGTGGAAACTGTGTATAAAAAAGATCTTAAAAGCTAGACGGAACAACAGTTTATCCATTAATTATGGACGTACAATATTTAACTTATATAACTAGGTAATTTATTAATGAAAAAAATATTTAATGTCATAAAAACATTTTTCAGCCAGCTAATCCCCCGCCACACCACCTACATCATGCATATTATAGACTATAAGGTATACTACAGATACATATAAATACAATGTGGATGAGATTAAATTTACTTAAGTCATGGACCTAAACTGTTTCCTAACCATGATGTAATTCACAAAGCGATATTTTAATAACTATAATTTCAATTTAAATGTATTTCAATCAATCTGAAGGAGAACGTATTTTGAGCTTTACATGTCAAATGTGTAATTATAACGTCTGCAGATACATAATTTTGATTACCAAACTGATCTTTGATATTACCTTTACAACATTTATAAAAAGGTCACTTTTTATATTAGTTAACTTTTATAAAATAAGTTGTTTCCTTACAGCTTTACGCTTATAATGAAATACCATAAATTTTACGTATAGCTTTTAAGTCAAAGAGACCAAAGCAAATGTCATCGTCTGAATCTTCAGGTTCTTCCTCTCTCCTCCTCTAGAACGTACCAACTTACTCCACTGTTCACTTATTCCACTGTTCGCTAAATAAATTCGTTGTATATTAAAAATTCAGTTTGTATTCTAAAAATTCAGTATTTAATTAGTTTTGCATGAATCGTGGAATTCACTATTGTATTTTGGATAGCCTGTAACAATAGTTGTAATTTGAAATAAAGATAAACTTTTCATCATAATCAGCCAAGATATCACCACTGCTGGGTGTATTGTACAGTATAACACTTTCATATCCCAGCGCAGCTTCATATCCCAAGAGATTCGCGAGAAATGGGCGTAAGCCGCCTCCATCAACGTCCTATGATCGTTACAATAATTATGTCACAAGTGACACTATATTTTTTTTATCTCAGTATAATATTTTTGTACCCTTGTACTTTTTCATTGTATTTTTAACATATTGTTAACTAGTATAACAAGTTACAGACGATTTGGAGAAATTTGTAAGCCCACTTGTGTTTTTAATCATCATCATCATCAGCATATATTAGTCCACTGCTGGACATAGGCCTCCCCTAATGAGCGCCATAGCGCCCTGTCTTCAGCTTGTCGCATCCAGCATCTGCCTGCAGTCTTTCACAGATCGTCATCCCACCTGGCAGGAGGGCGTCCTTCACTACGTTTGCCGAGTCGCGGTCTCCACTCAAGAACACGTTTACACGTTTGTTTTTAATACAAGTTCAAAAATATTTATTTGTTATACATAACCAATACTGTAATAAAAGTGTGTTGAGGTCCCATTTTAATCTTGAAATAGCTGTATTAGAGGAGGTAGCTCTTCTCGATCATTATTTGGCGGATTTTATTTTTCTGTAACACATACGTAATATCATATTTAGTACTCTATGTGACAGATTGCAACCCCATTGCCACTTATTGCGTGGATTTTCCCTACATACAAACATTTACACCCCCCCCCCCACACACACACACACACACACACACATACAAATTAGTAACAATGCCATTTAACTTTAGGAATATTACTGGAACTTGTAATACAACTTGTAAAACTATTTTTACACCCCCCCCCCACACACACACACACACACACACACACATACAAATTAGTAACAATGCCATTTAACTTTAGGAATATTACTGGAACTTGTAATACAACTTGTAATACAACTTGTAAAACTATTTTTCTGCCGACTAACATCTGTCGTGCCTAGGGGTACACTGAAAATCAGCGCTGCACCTTAGTCTGCCAGCATTTTGCTGAGTGTGCTCCTTTTGCCTGAATTTAATCATGGCAATTGCTTAGGTAGATATAGTTAGTTTTTTATATGTATAAGTACCTACTTACTATGTAACCTGATGCTGTTATGGTCATAATTTCAGGCAATAAATATTTTTTCTATTCTATTCTATTCTATTATTGAAACCCTAACCAAAATTAATCCGTGGTTCAACTTATACTATCATAAAATGAAAAAATACAGCAATATTATGCCACTCGTCAAGTAAATACAGTTTGACATATCAAGTGATTAAACTAATTTATCATCGGCCTGACTGTGGCTGATCAACATTCTTATCTACTTATACACTAGGTATAGGTCCGTGCTAATTTTACTTAATCCTGCAATTAATTATTTTGATTGGCGGCATCACTTCTCCCATTCACATTCAATTCCAATGCCTTTTTCAATAACATATGTATGAAAAGCTGTGTATTCAGTGAGCAACATTTGTTTCGCCACAAAATGTTCCCTTTAATATTACATCAGTATTAGACGACACAACCATACTTAAACATCGCGAATGTGACAAAATAATAGTTGTGCACGAATTTGTATGTAAACGAGTAGTTCCATTCATAGAAACCACACGTGCGATTTCTTCAGTGACTGTCGCAAACTTGTGAATGAGATCGACCACAACGCACATGGCAATGCGCACTCGTATCCCTCTCCAGTTTCTGTCACTGAACTCAGCTGTCTATCATGGAAAAACGCAACTTCATCCCATGGTGATCACGACGGCATCTGCAGTTTACACAAAATTACTGCCAAGTGACATTTTTGCAGCTGTGGTGTGTTTTGTTGTGGTCCGTCTGGAAATACCGTTACCCTCTAATATCTAGACGTCTGGAGACGTCGCAATCAGATGATATTATATATTAGGTATTATTTTGACCGTAGACACAAAACAAACAAACACGCTCACGACTGTATTCTTCATGATGGGCATCCTCAGATACATACTCACGTGAGTATATATATCTGAGGATACCAATTAGGGCGCGTCCGAGGCACGTCCAAATTTTACATTTGGCACATGCCCGCGTTTAGCGAATTTGCATTCCACGTGACAGGTTGCAATCCCATAGATGTCAGAGATGATGTAGTAAAAAGTAGCGCAACTAACTTGCGATGTCGGGCGATGTTATGATCAAAGTTTGCTAAAGGATGAAAGACATGTTGCGCAATATATGTCGCCAAACAACTACATTGCCTTACACCTAGTAAGAAAATGTTTTTATCACTCTATTACTTAAAACCTTTTGACCAAAAAACTTGCTACATTTAGAGCTGTTATGGTAGCACAATTAGCAAACGAAGTAGAAAAATGTTAATTTCAACATAAACAAAATACAATTATGGTAGCAGATTAAACGTTGTCGGTTTACATATCTTTTCACATACTATTTACCTATAATAAGGCTCCATATATATAAATCCGGCTGACCACCTCTACGTAAAAAAAACATATCTCTTCAAAAGTAGCTTGTTATGTTGCCTTCCTTTGCTTTTTATTGAGTTGTTGAGAAATTTGAACCATTTTTAACCTTTCTGCGTGAGTGTTTATGTGCTTGAGAGGGTCAGTTTTTTTCAGTCTCTGATATTTGTGCCCTTCAAGCGGCCAATGGTAGCAGTTTTATTTAAACAGATTTTAAAGCTGAACTTAGTTTGACAGTATTTAAAATATTGCCATCCCTTTTATTTCTATCTTGTAGTAAAATGATGGCAACTAATCTGAAGCTGTCAACTCTAAATTACAGGCATATATTTGTGACTTTCATATTGTATCTATGGCAGGCAATGCAGCAGCAGCCTTATGCCAACAGGCGAAGGTAACCGCTTACCATCTTGTGGGCTGTATATTCATGTTTACCTCCAAACAACATGAAACAAACTTATTCAGATATATCCGACCCAAAATCTGTCACTCATTCAGCACGCTTATACCAAATAGTAAATTCTCCATTCCCGCACGAGGCCAGTGGATCCCTTTACTTTGTAAACTCAGATTTCCCAACATTGGAAGGATCGTAAATAATTTCCATTTATTATTTTGTAAGTTAGTGTTGCCCGAGTTAGTTCATAGCGGGACTAACGCTGTTTTGTAATGCAATAAATAGCTTTTGATAGAGTGAAGCAAGTCATTTATTATGCGAATTGTACTTAATATCGAATGCAGATGGATTCTGAATAATTTTCTTACATATTTTATGTACCTACACACTGTTGGCTTAACTAGTAAGTATCCTATGTACATAGCTTTATCGTTACTGATAAGTACAATGTATGAAAGAACATTCGAAGAAAGATAAATTTATTAAATGGCTAGACAGGGAACAGGAACTTTGACATACATACGTAATATCAACTTAACAATTTTTGAATATAACTAATACGGCAAACAAGCATACAGCTCACCGTCGGTAAGCAGTTACCGTAATATTAGAGGTATCACTCGTAGGTTGCCGATTCTAAGACATGACAAGTGAAAAGTCTCATGTGCTTGTAATTTTACCAGCACCCTTACCCTTCAGCCCAGAACATAGCAATGTCACTATTACTGCTAAGCGGAAGAAATAAATATGGTAGTACTTCCTCGGACATACTCTTCACAAGGAGCTCTATAACTTCCTATAAATAAAGAAACATTAGACAGATATGTCGATGATATTCCACGCGGTATGCCGTGTAGGACCTTAAGTCCCTTCTACTTAAAACTCCCCCTTACTCAATTAGCAGCTACAGTAACTCATTTTACAGTCAATGCGGTAAAGCTTTGGAATGCCCTACCCCATGTCGTATGCAATAGTCCTGCAATAGTTGGTCAGTGTCTTCAGGAGAAAAGTGAAAGAGCATCTGTCTCTCTTAATTATATTAAGGTATATATTTTATAGGATCTGCATATATTCGTTATATATATAGTATATAGTAAAAATATTTACTATAGTATGTGTAGTTTTTTTTTTTTTTTTCTATACACGACCCTACCTCTATACTTATCGCTCTTTAGTCCAAGATTCTGGAAGAAAACTCTTTTAATGGTTAAGCTCGCCTTTGTGCATGCCATATCATTATGTCTTTTGTAAGTGTTATTTTGTGTGTACGATAAAGAATAAGTACTTAATTTGTGTAGGTACAAAGCGAACACAAAGTGCTGTAAATTCCTTATAAGCGACAATCAGAAAGGGTATCACGCACGCCCATCGGTTTTTATATTATCCAGACACTCGTTTACTAAAAAATAAAAACTACTTTATTTCCCTGAATTTGTATTGTACTTGACATTGAATTCAAAATAGCTCTGAGGCAATCTGTTTTGATGATTGCATCACCTCGTTGTGTCCACAAAGGGAGTGTAGATTATGGGATATGGTGGTTAATATTTACTGCTTATGAGCCATATGTAGATAGATACTTCTGACATAGGTACCTAAATTACAGTTAGCCGTGCAATTTTTTTGTAAGTTTGCCCAAGTGCCGTAACATCAATACAGATCATACATCATCAGTTTAAATCATATGAGCAAGTTTAATGTTCTATCTTCGATTATTTCATAAGTTCAATGGTAGTTCATCCACAAATATGTTCCTATATGACAGTCAAATCAAATCAAATCAAATATTTTTATTTCAAGAAAATAATTGTAAAGATCACTTACGAATAATAACTTAAAACTATAGGTACGAAACCATCTGTTATCTTATTAGATACTACAGGTAGAAGACAGTCTTACCTATATTATGTAGATAGTTTAGTTTAGACTGTTTTTAAAGTAGTTGTATTATTCTATAGCTTATTACATAAACTTACAAATTACTTTAAATGTAGTAGGTAGGAACTAACTATGTAGGTAGGTAATGAATAAGACCAGAATGTGTGCAAGAGATTTTGAAAGATTTTATATTTCCCTGACGGACAATGTGAAATTTCATGGCGTACGATTAGATAGTAGGCTGACATGGACTATCCACTTAGATGAAGTCACAAAAAAGTTGTGATCTGCAACATATGCATTAAAAAAAAATAAAGAGCTAGCAGAGAAAAAGGCTGCCAGAGATGTATATTTTACATATTTTCACTCCATTATGACTTATGGAATATTATTTTGGGGCACTGCTTCTGATGCAAAAAGAGTATTTATTCTGCAAAAACGAGCAGTCCGTTATATATTAGGTTTAAATCAAATGGACTCCTGTAGGCAAAAATTCAAGGAACTCGGTATAATGACGATGATTGGTGAATACATCTTTCAAAATTTAGTTTATGTAAGAGAGAACTTAAGTAAGATTAAGACTAAGAGAGATACACACAATGTCAACACTAGAAATAAGGATCGTTTAATTGTCCCTACAACAAGGCTTGCAAAAGTATCAAAAAGCTTTTACTGTACTGGAATAAAGTTATATAATCAAATACCTGTAGAGATAAAAAACATGACTGACTCCAACTTTAAATCCTGCTTGAGA
This sequence comes from Perizoma flavofasciatum, assembly GCA_958496245.1. Taxonomy (NCBI): domain Eukaryota; kingdom Metazoa; phylum Arthropoda; class Insecta; order Lepidoptera; family Geometridae; genus Perizoma; species Perizoma flavofasciatum. The sequence goes on from OY292426.1 coordinate 5,072,571, forward strand.
GACCAATTAATAGTTAAAAGTTACTACAGCATTGATGAAGCTTTTGCGGATAATAAAAAGATTGAATATAATTTCAATGAATGAATATGTTATTTTATATAAGTTTATTTTATAGTTATACTATAACTAACTTTATTTTTTAATTAATTTCAAAAACTAAGAGAATTGTTATTTTAAATTTTAATTTTGGGTATACAATATGACAATGCGTAATGCTGATTTTATTTTTTAATTATTTTATATGAATATAAATTTATGGTTTAAAAACATATTTAGAATATATTTTTTATAAGTTTCTTTGTAATTTGACATATCTAAGTACATTGTAATTATGTCTATGGATGAATAAATGAATACTACAATACAAACAATGAAAGGTTAGGAAATATTATAAAGTTTTGTGATCGAATAGGATTCCCCCTACTCGCCGAACTAGTGAGGAAACTGTATCTCGACGAGCAGTGTTAGTCTTCCTACAGTAAATCGAATCATCGATTAACTTTTATCGTAGATTTATGAAATCCAAAGTTTAAACTACTATTGATCTAACGGCCCTTAGTAGTCTATACTGGGTAATGTTTGTTATTGTATCGATCAATAACATAACCCGTTGCTGGCTTCGAAGTTGTCTGTGGTTCTACCAATGATATGCGTGCTGGGATGTTCACAGTTTTTTTGGTTGGGATTAAGAAATCCGTCGCACAAATTTAGGTAAAAAAAGGATAGTTGGTGGAAGGGATGGACTCTCTTATTCTAACAGTACCGTTGGAATGGGGGAGTCCACCCCTTCCACCCCCTGTGCTTATTTTATCGAAATTCGTGCGACGACTTTCTAAATCCCACGCGTTTTTTTTAATTCAACTAAAGTGACAAATAAGCATACAGCCCTGTTGGTAAGGGGTTACCGTAATTAATGGACGCTTGTATGAGCTCGCGCATTTGCCGACCTTGAGACACAACGAGTGAAAAGTCGCATGTGCTTGTAATTCTACCAGCACCCATATCCTTCAAACTCGAAGGCTTATTGCAGAAGGTGGTAGAAATAGATGAGGTAATAGTATTTCCCCGGACGAGCTCTTCCACATTATTTATTATTTTTATCAAATGCTTAATTATGGCTGCAATGCCTATGTGTGAAAGCTGAGATAATAAGTTTTGAACTTCACAAAGAGCGCTTCTATCCTATCCTACTAATATCATAAACGTGAAAGTTTGTGAGGATATTTGTTACTCTTACACGCTAAAAACTACTGAACGGATTTTGATAAAACTTTACAGTAATATAGCTTATACATTAGAATAACACATAGGCTACTTTTCCGCTAGTATAAGATTCTACAGATTTTCTTCAAACTCAATCTGCTATTGTTTTTATTCCACATATAAAAGAAATAAACATTGTTTGCATTGCTTCTATAATAAAAATGTAAGCAGAGAATTTTTCTAGTCACGTAGCAAAATTGATCAAGACACGGGAAGAACTAAGTCTACTTGAAAAAAATAATCGGTTGGATACTCCTATATACAAAATATTATAGAGATGTTTGTCATGCAAATTATTATAGCAAATTATGATGCAGAGTACTGAATTTGTAATTTTAAATATCCCATTAATTGAGATCTAACCTAGTTTTCTTGACAATTCACATAATAAACGAAGTTTATTTCTATCTATCGTATATTTTATGTTTAAAAACACAGAATTGTAGAATTATATCATTAATTGCCCCTTCTGTGGTATCTTGATTCTGGAGTAAATATTTTATAAACCTGAAAATGCATAAATGTTTCTCTATAGGTCTATTTCCAATGTAATTAACAACGTCCATTATTTTACCTAGTTCTCTCCATTCTAAGGTTGCCTGGAAGAAATAGCTTTCAGCAATAAAACCGGTTTCGACCATTGTGCATTTCTGTTTTCTTTTTTTGTTTCAGTTATGTTTTTGTTTTATTGTTTAAGCGCTGAAAAATTATGTTATAAACAATAACAAGTTTATCTAAAATAAGCACAAATTAAATATTCGTAGAGGTACCGACCGGCGCGATGTAGGTATCGTACGTACCTACAGTTTGAACGAAGCCGGGGGCGGAACCAAGACCAGTTGATATAATTATAAGGTTTCATGCTTGCTGTTTCATCATTTTTTTCATGTTTTCTAGGATCCAGAGCACATTATAAAATTTGATATCGTTCATACCAAATTGAAGTAATTAAATATTTATTGATTTGCTAATATAAAGCTGCTTTGATATTTCAGCAATTGTATAAAACAAAGACGCTCAAGACTATCCTTTCCATGATTGACAGCTTCAGGTCAAAACGTGGGTACTCGCCCATAGATCCGTGAGGTTACCAAGAAAGTGGTTTCGGAGGCATGTCCAAGAATATGCGTGAACACGTTTTGCACAATAGTTAAGATTTCACGGGATACGTGACCCGTGCAAGTGTTCCCAGATATTTCGTTCAACAGCAGGCCGGTTTCCGCATGATGTTTTCCGTCACCGTTTTGAGCATGTGTTATTGCATAAAAATCCATTAGTGGATTGTCGGGTTCGAACCCACAACCTCATAATCGAAAGTCGGGGTCCACTCACTTGGCCAACATGAATACCTACTACAGTACTATAGTAGGTACCTACTACTTGAATAAACTTTGTGTATATTCAGACATGTCTTAAAATTTAATTTATAAAATTCCTGATGTTGTGCCACGTATTCCTAAATACTGCCAGCATATTATTTCTTTAACTAGAAAATAAATAGATAAACTTCTCAATTTTCCCACCGTAATAATCACGCCATCTATTGTCAGAAGTTCACACGAAATAGTAAGCATAGATATTATTTCACTGAACGTAGTATGGGTTCACCGCTTACCTACTTTGCAGACTTGATAGCAGGTTGGCAATCACAAATACAAATTGAGTAGGTACATCAATAGTTCAATAGCTAGTTCGTGTAAATTCTGCTAGATGGCAGACTTTACAGTGAAATCAGTTGGTACAATGCGTAGCAGGAAATTCAATGATTTGATTGCATGATAGCAGTAATTTTTTTGTCAAGCACAAATCACACATTTTGATTGGATTGATTGGATAGTCTTATACAATAAAGCTTTATTATAGCCGACACTTAAATGCGTTACGCGGTTGATGATAAGATTTATTTTTCTTTAGTTCAATAATCTTAAATCCTCTACTATTATCCTCTACTAATATAAACGCGAAAGTTTGTGAGGATGGATGTTTGTTACTCTTTCACGCAAAAACTGCCGAACAAATTTTGATGAAATTTTACAGTAATATAGCTTATACATCAGAATAACACATAGGCTACTTCTTATCCGGGTACCATGCGGCGAAGCCGTAGGCAGAGGCTAGTTATGAATAAATATATAAATAAACACTAAACAGGTATATAAATAGTAATTACCGCACTCTTGGATTCCTTGCATCGTGGGTATCATGATCTACAAACTAAGTACCATGGTACCACAAGACCCGGACCCGGAACAAATATCTGCAGAGCATACACAGCGGGAATCGGACCCGCAGCTGTTGAGACGCAACCGGCTACTTCCCGCAGGTTAAAAAACGCTATCCGCATAATCTCAGTAATTTATGGTTTGACATGGTGGTAGATAAAACTTATGCTATTTTTTATTGTTATAACTCATTATAGGATTATATTTCGCAGTCAACAAGGAACTAATATAGTTCCGCCATGTCCATCCGTCTTTTTGTTTGTCTGTCTGTCTGTCCGCGGTTTAGCTCAGAGATTCTGAGTACTAGAAAGCTGTAAATTTAAGGTACCTCCCTTACACGTAAAGTAGATTTTTTCGTTTATCTCATGGTGATGGGTGTCCTTGAATAGGTATTTTTAAACCATATTTTGTTAATTTTGTAATTAAAATTTTAGTTTGAATCAATTGTCCCCAAGTTTTGTTAAACTTGTTATTTTTCCATATGTAAAAAAAAACACGCAAAAGTATATATAACGAAGTTAAAAGAAAAAAAATATAACAACTAAGAAGGCTTTAAAGATAACGAGTAGTAGTCGGCCAACTTATAAATATACTTGGAGAAGTAAAAAGGATAATTTCGTTGAAAATTACTGAGATGAAGTTGTTAGATGTGTAAAACAAGTAGAAAATATAAATGTATGGGCAACTAAGGAACCCCACACTGCGCGTGGCCCGAAACACACTAGGCCAATTTTATATCTAGTATCACCGATGGCTATAAATTCAAGGTCTAATATTAGGTTCAATTTTAGCGTGAGAATAACCTCCTTGTTTGTAACGCCCTACTTTCAATTTGTGCTAATTAAGTAGGTAGGTATGTATCGAGTCTGCTAACAGTGTTCTTGTAACAGCGCATGTTGTAAATTAAAATTGGATGGTCAGCTATACCAAAAACGGCAAGATCTTTTCGGAAATTGGATAAAGCTTTTCGGAATTATTCGCTCTATTTTTTTTAAATGTTGTCGAGGCAGGCACGCCAACGGAACGGATAGAAAAAACGGAACGCGTATTGACATCTGCAACATCAACATCTGAAGCATTGTCGATGCGTTGCCTGCTCTAATAAACTATTTTTTTTTAATCGGGTTGTCGCCTTAGAAGACTATTCTTACCTCTACGTTTAAATCCTTCCTTATTGGCTTAAAAGGACTTAGTGGCCGTTAGTGAGAGCCTAAAAGGTCTCTTTAAATAAGAGGATGTTTTATTACATACTTGTTATAACTAATGCACCAATCTATATTATTATGTAATTAGATAATGCACCAACGGATTTTACTACTCAAAAAAATGATGTGCTAATTCAACCACTAGCTTGTAAGTTTTTTTTCAGCTTCAATTTTCACTCTCTAGAAAACATATTTTGGAAAAACATAAAATATACAAAAGTGCAAGGCTAAATTTATTCTGCACTCACAAAAAACACGTTTTTGATTTTTGGTGTTTACCTAATAAATAAAATAAATAATGCTGGACAATCCACACAGCATCATCTAGCCCCAAGCTGAGCAGAGCTTGTGTTATGGGTACTAGATGACTGATATACTTAATACAATACATTACATAGATAGATATTGTTTTATTATACATAGAAAATACCCAGAACACCTGGGACAAATATTTGCAGATCGTACAAACATTTGTCCCAGGGCGGGAATCGAACCCGCAACCTCCTGTGTCGCAGGCGGACCTTCGCCCACCGCGCCACATCGGTCGTCAAAAAATACTTGGAAAATATTTTTTTTCCAAGAAAACCTCGAACACCATGACTATGGAAGTTATGCGAAACAATACTTAGAGCAGGCGTAGACAAAGCCATACCAGTCTGAATTAGCTGGTCAAGAGATAGTGTCAAAAAAAAATTAACAATAATAGCGAAAATATTGAATTGAAAAGAGTTTGTCCCAATAAAAAAACGTTACTCAATGGTTTATTGAATAAAATATATCAATGAAACGGTTTTTGCTGTCTTCGTGACGCTTAGTCAGCGAAAGGCCAAATATCACCACTTAGACTATCGATGGTGTGACGAAATTGACAATTTAACAGATATTGCTGATATGGATAAGCATTCATCCTTGACCATTCAAGGATCGGTGAAGAACGCTATTCCTAGCAAAGACTAATAATCAGCTAACCTTATCAACAGCCTCCAGATTTCGGTTCTAAAATTGGCGTAGTTTTGATATGAGGTTCCTTTGATCTACAAGTGTCTTGCACACAATAGATTTCGCGAAAAACAATTTCGACCTTGCTTGTGGGTACGTGTTTTGTATTTCCTCCGTTTCCTTGGCCCACTGACATGTCCAATGTGGTCAGTTTTTCAGTTAGTTCTTCAATCAGCTATTACGATCTCGAAGTTTCGATGTTAAATGAATTGGAACTGTTTGTACCCACTGTTTTGTATCTGGCCTGTTTGCGACCAGCAAGGTGGCCCTTTGTTGGTATTCTGTTAATAAATATTTTGTGCGTACTCTACTTTTACGTAATGCAGTCAAAAGTGTTATATATTTGTAATATTTTATACTAGCTTCTGCCCACGGCTTCGCCCGCGTGGTACCTAGTTAAAAAGTAGCCTTTGTGTTATTCTGATGTTTATGCTATGTTACTGTAAAGTTTCATAAAAATCCGTTCAGTAGTTTTTGCATGAAAGAGTAACAAACATCCATCCTCACAAACTTTCGCGCTTATAATAGTAGTAGGATATAACTATCTTTAGGTGGTTGCTTTGCATGGTTATGGAATGTCAATTTTATCCACTGCTAGTTTCAAGCTAGAAGACAAGTAGGTTATATCTTTGACCACAGCCTCATTTAGATAGAAGGGTTTATATACCCAATTACTCGTGCATAAAGAATTAACAAAAAAAAAAAGCCTGTGTCACTTACAGTTCCCAGTACTCACCGACTTAAGAAGGCTGTGTCTGCGTTTACCATAAAAGGTTCTTTGTTTGTGTGTTTGTTTGTTCGTTTCTCTGTTAACATTTATCTCCGGAACGGCTTTTTGTAGTTTTATGTAGTTTTTACAATCGATTTGTGTGTCTTCAAGATTAGTAAGTAGTCTTTTAACGCTACAAGTAAAAATTGTTGCAATAGGTGATGGTAAACACGTCGAGGATAGTATATATATAGAGGTAAATCATAGAGCTTTCAAAATATTTTTTTTTTTTACATAATATAAAAAACGTAAAAGAGAGTTAATTTTTACTCTGTGGTAGTCCAGAACATCTTCATAGGACTGACAAACTGGACTGCAACAGATCAGATCCCTAAAATGGCCTAATAATACTACCGAATTTTGCGACAGTGGAGATGCGAATTCTTTTGCTGAGAAATCGACCGAAAACGGCTGACAGTAAAGATGTTTGAAAATGAACGATTGCCACGATAATAGATCGACGCATCAATCGGCAATAATTATGGAAACTTTGTTCTTATCATCAGCTGCTCTAATGAAGGGTTCAGTTAAATTGCCACCAGGTTGCAGCAGTGAACGTACTCAGGAGTAGTAGTAGGTTAGAATGATTAGTTTGTTAGACTGGAATATAGTGTTAGCTTTAGTAGGTTGTAAAATAGCTTTGGATGTACTGAAAGGTATAACAATTTTACTCACTACTTTAAAATAGACATTCATAAATCATTACAGTAAAATGGGTAGTCTAATCTTGGGTGAATTATAATATTAGTATTTTTATAAATGGCGAGAACAACACAAAAATATCATGATTACCGTCGTCGCATTAGTGAGTAGGTACTTATACGTTTCTTGGAAATAACGTATTTTGTATTTGTTTTTTTGTATCTTATAAGGTAACATTTAAAACAGAAGTATAGTATTTTTTGTAATGACTCTAAATTACTACTCTATAAACATCTCTCTATTGTTTAGGCAGCACATTTACTGTGCATTTATTAATGTTCTGTAATTTAATTGCCTTGCTCACTGAAATCATTGTAAGCAGAGCATACCCACACGTTTTAAGCCTGAATACGTCCACATTTTGCAAAAGCCGTTACCTTGTTCTATTTCTGCAACCGGAATATCGTCAATTTGAACGAATTAATTACGTGCTGATGAGTGCTGCTTAGTATTGGGAAACCTAGATCATTGTAGGGTTACTAATGACTGACTGTGAGGAATTTAGGTAGACGGTAGTTACGAGTAGGGGTTGACTCAATAGTCCTCGGTGGACAGCGCGCGTACTTGAACTCACACTTCTGGCGCCAGATGTTTGGGCTCGATTTCTTTACATCATGAAAACATTGGCTGTTGTTATTACTACTGATTCATAAAACTGTAGTTACGTATTTTTTTAGGATCACATGCCGTATTAATTAGTGTGACCGTGGCCTAAAGCCTTCATTTAAATTGTCTTTTGATATTTATTACCGTCATTAAGACAAACCTTAGTACTAACTAGCTTCTGCCAATGGCTTTGCCCGTGTGATACCCGGATTAAAAGTAGCCTATGTGTTATTCTGATGTACCTATAAGCTATATTACTGTAAAGTTTACTCGAAATCCGTTCAGTAGTTTTTGCGTGAATGAGTAACAAACATTCTCACAAACTTTCACATTTATAATATTATTGTTTTATTTTCAATAAATCTGGAGTCATAAATGCGAGGTCACTAAAAATCTTTAAGAACAGAAATCTATAAGGCACTTTAACAATTAATATAACACAGTAAACATGTATATATCAACACAAATTTTTAAAAGAGGGCAGTTTTTTATGATTTACCTTCACGGTCGCTGGAATTCGATAAATGAAGGAGGATCACTATTATAAACGCAAATTTGTGAGGGTGGATGTTTGTTACTCTTTCACGCAAAAACTACTGAACGGATTATGATGCAACTTTAAAGTAATATAGCTTATACATCAGAATAACATATAGGCTACTTTTTATCCGGGTAAATAGCACATGTAGTCGTCGCGTATTTATTGGTGGAGGAGATGTCTACTGAATCATCAATATATATTTTTTATAAATTATTTCTACAAGGACAAGAATAAAACTTCTCCAAATATTAATAAAATAAATTAAGACCATTATCCACAATCAATTTCCGCTGAACAAAACAGTAAAATAAATAGTCCATTTTCAGCCTTATTCAAAATTCTATTTTTTTAATGAAATTAACACACAGCCGACACCAAGTACCATAAAAGTACCACACCCCTTACAAATATCTGCAGAATATGTAAAAATGCTATTTTGTAAATTTCAAAGCGGGATTTGTAATATTTACCTAAATTGAATTGCGATAAAACTTCATGGTTTAGCCCCAAAAATCCAAAAACAGTTATAGATTGAAAATATTTCGGAATAAAGCGATTTAGTTTTCACTTAGGGTTTGCAGGGACAGTCAATTGTATCTATGCTCTGGTTTTGGGAGCAGTCTTTTCAGTAAATACGCAGTTTATTGTATACCCCAGTTACAGATAGCCCCGTTCTTCAACATACCTATCGTTTATTGGATCAAACTGGCATCTACTTGAGGTACTAGAGTTTTGCAAGCCAATTGGTTGGATGCGAGACCACACTCAATAACTTACACCGTTTGGAATGTTTCTTTGTGGTCTATAAATGCGTACCTTATTCTACAGTCCTTTTTCTATAGACGTATAGAAAATAAATAATTTAGTTTACCTTTGAATGTCTCATAATTAAAAAACGCCAAAATTTCATTTGTAAATCAAATAATGGTGGTACGAAAAAATACCCCATTTGCCTTAAACGAGGTCTTTTACCGTTACTTGAGACGATAAACTATACGTCCGTTTGAAAAATGATAAGTGAAGGAAAAACAAGAATTTTGACGGAGAGTTGTACTGAACTTTTTCAGCTTATGTAATATATAGTATATTACATAAGCTGAGAAAATCAGAGAAACGAATATAGTATATATAATGTTCTTAGTAATGTGACGGTCGTATTTTTACTTTAGATGAAAGGGAACTCATTTCACATAGTATGTTTATAACATTGCATTATTCAATTTAAGGTTTACAAAACAAACAAGTCCAACACTTTGTAATGAATAATTGTTTGTTAATAACATGAAATTATTTCTAATACCTATGCATGTAATGCAAGGTTACGTAATATTCTAATTATTAACCGTACATAGAGTTTTGGTCGTACGCTGCTGGATAAGCGCGATATAGGTACTTATATGTACCGTTTGAATAAATCAAATGAAGTTTTTTTTAACGTAATAATAAAAACAAAAAAGAATCTGTTTCAACTTTGATTTTTGATCTGAAATTCATTTTGTGCCCTTCAAAAGTCAGGCATCTCTTTCATCCACATTTTATAAAAACAACGAGTAGCGTAAATTACTGCACAACTACCCATTTTATTGGTTTTAATTTCCTAAACAAGTTATTTTTTTTGTGGATTTTAAAGCAATAATTTTGAGGAAATCCTGACCAAAATTTTTGTCGCTTAAGATTTTAAAAGGAAATCTGATAATCGTCGTCAAATAATCTGATAGCAAAATCTAAAATTACACAATTATCTTTGATTGTTTCCAATTAAGACCGGTAAAGGTTACCATTATCAATTTATTTGTATTTTAAAATTTAATGATTAAGGGAACTTAACTCATTATAAATACTTTTTTATGATCAAAAATATAAAGTCCGGTAACTGCAATACATGACACTAAGGCCCGTGTTCACCAACACAATAACGGGTGGTTAGGTCCTAATTAAAGCTATTTTACACATGTTCTCAAATATATCTGTCATCATAATCAATGTTCAGACTTGACTGTCAGATTTTTTGGTTGTTGAAATCAAGTCTTAATGTATCAGGGTCTGGTCAAACTAACGCCGTGGCAATGGCGATCAAATGGACATTATTGTTAAGTAGCTGTAAAAGTCCACTGCAAAAATTTGCATTCCATGCGACACTACTTTTTATACATAGCTTTTTAGAAATAAACAAGCACTTGTGTTGTAATTCCCGTATAATTGTAACAGCTAAATAAGTGATATCGATCTACAGGACTTGATCCACTTTTCTCTTGCATAATGTTTCATGTCTAAGCAGGTGTCAGGCGCTATGGCTATTGCGATCAAACTTCCTTATTTTATACTAGCTACTGTCTTCGCGATACCCGGAAAAAAGCCGATGAATTGCTCTTACAGATAGGATAGCGTTCGTAAGAAAAGCTCGACCATTTTTTCGTCTTGACCGTTTTTTCGACTTCCGTTGCAAAATGGTCTCCACGTTAATCCCTTTTATTTTAACGGGATATTATATAGCCTTTGTCCACTCTCAAGGTCCATTCTATATATTGGTGAAATAATTTTGGCAATTGGAATCGGATTTGAGTTTCGGATATAACCTCCTACATACTTACAAACTTTATCTCATTTTAATATTTAGTGTAGATATGTTAATCTATAAAATTATTATTTAGGACGCGTTATCAGATTAATTATTTAAGCTCTTGTATTTTTAGCAACGGGATGAATACAAACTGCATACCTACCTACTTTATTCTTCATACTGGTGACCCTGATGCCGTGAGTGAAAGCAACCAGAAGGTAAAAATAACTATTTGACTTTTATGGTTCATTTTTCTACAAGACAGTCAAACTATAACATACAACAGTTCAATCAAATTCCACCTCACCGATGAGCCGATGGGCCAAAAAATTTAAAGCAAGTGAGATGACGGTAGATGCAAGTAGCCAGGAACCTTTTGTCGCGGCACTAGTAGCGGTAGACCAAAGTCTGGTAGTATACTTTTCAGGCTGTTGATGATGGTTAACTACTTGCAAAATGCTGGCATGCTCCAAACGCAGTATTTGGAGCCGCTTCTGACCCCCTACTTGGTAACCCCAAAGATCTATACATTAAGTATGCATCTGAGGATGTTTATTATTGGGAATACAGTAGTGAGCGTGTTTTTCTTTTTTATGAATAACAAAAATAAAAATAAAATTTCCGATAAAATAAGCTAGATTTACCGGAAACTTGCATAAATCACCAATAATGTGCAAAAAATCTATCTCGGCAACCCTCGATACACAGCGCCTTCAATAAAGGCGCGCAACGATGTAGCAACCAATAGTAGTTATAAATACAGTGCATACCCAGCCATGTATCAGTGTCAGTTCTGCTCCTGTCAGCATCGCTGAAACGAACGAAAGTGACCAGTAGTGATAGGATTTCCAAAATGCGTTCATTCCAAGTAAGTGTGCGGCAAAAATTTCAAAGTTCATCCATTTATAACATTATTACTGAGTGTCCTAGAACATGTAGGTTATACCAATCGAAAATGGGTGATTTATTCCTAAAAAAGCGGAATTTCCTAGGGTGATGTTCAGGATAATTGTTTGAAATAGTTTGAAACTACCTTTAATCAGCTTTTTTTTGATGTTGTACTAATTCACATGTTAATAGTAAACGAACAAGATGTTTGATGACATCGGGTTATTTACATTCTACTTCTACTTTATTGATTTCTTTTAGCTAAAATAATCACTATTTTCTTCAATTAAAATAGCTGAAATCCTAATAGTCGTTGAATAAAAGTGGATCTTTTATGGGTGTAGAATTAATTAACCCCGTTATATTATTTTGGGGCAGTAATGTATTAATCTATGAACCATCACATAATTATTATTTGGTTAAATCGTGTTTAGATACGGGAATAAGGATTGCATGAAGTGAGCATAACCCTGAAATAGATTAATGTCATTCAAAACAAATAGTTAACATATTATTTTTAAATAAACCTGCATTCTTCGGAAACACCCTATGGGAGTGAATAAGTAAACAAACTAGGATTGTGTTTTAACCTATCTGGTTTAACCTATATTTCACAATAAATTAATTTCGACTCTGTATCTGAAAACTGCAACGCATTTTTATAGTATGCTTTTATTATAGCGTAACAAAAAAACATTAGAAACAATCTAAGCATTACATAAACTAACTATGAATCATTACAAACATTAGATTACCTAGAGGACAGATATTCGTTTACTAGCCTAGAGTAAACCAAATAGCTCCTTTGTAGCTTTCAATTGATGAAAATTGACAGGAAAATGCATATAATGCAATGATAACTAACGTAAACAACGAAAGCCAGCAATCTTTTCTGGGGTGTAGACAAATACCTCACGCTTACTTTTCCTTTCATGCTAACGCAAATTTGTCAAGGAAAACCTTGGCAGCTGTCACGTGAAATTTCCACAGCTAATATCATTACCATGCAATTCAATCTTTCCGCAGGTGTTAAATATGTATCTGGTCTTTTTAAAAATGACGATCAAATGTCTTCGAAATAAACTGCAACCTGTCAGTTTTTATCAGAATAACAGTTTCATGATAGGTAAGAAACTGCATCTTTTGACAGAGTACAAGTTGCAATGAGCGCTGTATTTATTTAAGATCTAGAAATACCAAACAGAAAAAAATACTTTTATCGAAACAGTTCTTATAATACGTCACGTTTGGTTCCACTTCGTTTCGCCAGTACAGTTACTTTGTTTGGCACATCATGAATTGACAGATAATAAAAGAGTTAAAACGAGAATATTCAAAAATATTTAATAATCAGTCCACACCATAGTTCTGACTCCACACTAAAATTCCTGGAACGAAAACATTTGTTTCGCACCAGGAATCAGACCCGCACTCCTACGTCGCAGCTGGTAGCTCGTCCGCCACACCGCCAAGGTCGTCAATAAAACGGATAGACAGTATATTTTCTTGTGTCAAAATAATATAATTATAATAATATAACATACGAAAAAAATGCATATTTCGCTTTATAGAACACTTTATTTGACGGACTTCATCACGATCTCTGGATGAAATTTAGTATCAGTTACAAACAGCTGGTCATTTTTTCACATAGCGTCATCTAGCCGCAAATCAAGCAGAGCTTGTATTATGAGAACTACAAGACAGATATACTACTAATATTTTTTTTTTTGTAAATAAATACTAACATAATTACGCATGGTACTCGGATAAAAAATAGCCTATGTGTATTCCGATGTATAAGCTATATTACTGAAAAGTTTCATCAAAATCCGTTCTGTAGTTTTTGCTTGAAAGAGTAACAAACACGCAGATTTCCATAAATTAACACCTACATTTAAATTGAATGTTGGAAATATACAGGCTCACTGTAAAGGGGATTCTACCAGTCGAATGCAAATAAAAAATGAATAAAAATATTTATTTAGCATAACATAAAAAACAACAAATTATGTAATTGTGATGGTGGGAGAGATAAAAAAATACTAATATTAATTATAATAGCCCACTTAGAAGTAAAAATGAAACAGAAATGCCCCACGCATCTACACCTAGACATGTTTCGACATTAGGGTGATGGTTATTTTATGGTGAAGAGCTTTTGTACATTATGACTAGTTTCTGCCCACGGTTACGTCCGCGTGGTACCCGGATAAAAAATAGCCTATGTGTTATTCCGATGTATAAGCTTTATTACTGAAAAGTTTCATCAAAATCCGTTCTGTAGTTTTTGCTTGAAAGAGTAACAAACATCCATCCTCACAAACTTTCGCGATTATAATAGTAGTCGGATTATACATAGAAAATAACCAGACCCGAAACAAATATTTGCTGATCATATAAACATCTGTCCCGCGCCGGGAATTGAATTCGAAACCTTTGCACCATAGAGGTGTCAAATATGCCAAAGAAACATCCGTATACTGTACCCACTTGGCCGATATTGTCGCAAAGTATACGCAACGTAATGCCGAGGAAATTATGATAGATTGATACGTAAATTGGATGTGGAAAATCGCTTTGTGCCGCTCCAGTGGTTTCGTTAGACCTAATAAAATCATCGTACATTTTATATACCTCTACATTAATAATCTAAGCTTTTGGGAAAAAAGAGCTGAACTAAAAGAACCAAAAAGATTAAGCAGAGGTATATTAACCAGAACCACCGCTAATCAGAGATTAGCGGTGGAATAAATAAAGCGTCTACCTCATCTCTCGTCAATGCAACTTTAGTAATAGAACAGGCTTGGATAACTGCAAAGTTTTCCCTGTAGGCGCTTCGAACAGATACATCTAAGAAAACATACGAGAATTTCGACCAGGCTGGCCACGATCTAAACTAGAGGCTTGATCGGTATAGCCCTCGCGTACCAAGTCGGGAGGTTTCAAGTTCCAGTTCAAGTTAATTTTCTGGAATATTATTAACTCTTAGAAAAATGTAGCTATTGCAATGTGATTTTAGCCTTTTTCCATGCACATAAGTTTCACCATGACCGCACCATAAATTTTAATTACTTTTTTACTAATCAAGAATAATAGATGTTCTTATACAAAATAGCCAAACAATGAGAGATAATGAGATTGATAAAAGGATAATTACATGATTATTGACCTTAGATTTCCTGCGTTTGTTTTCAAACGTTCATTGTGATTATATTCAATTTCATATTACATGAGAGCCGTGTTGGTCTAGTAGGCTATACCCGGAATTACGATCCGAAGGTCAAGGTTTAAACCTGGTTATGCACAAGACATGCCATGCCATACATCCTACTAATATTATAAATGTGAAAGTTTGTGAGGATGGATGTTTATTACTCTTTCACGCAAAAACTACTAAACGGATTTTGATGAAACTTTACAGTTATATAGCTTAAACATCAGAATAACATATAGGCTACTTTTTATCCGGTTACCATACGGGTGAAGCCGTGGGCAGAGGCTAGTTTATAATTTTCTAAATTCAGTAGTCAGTACTTACAAATAAATAGTTGTATATCACTCTGTATAATCACAATCATAATTTCAGGTTTTAGTATTTGTGGCGATCTGCGCGGCTGCTAATGCAGGCTACATCGGCCACACATCCGGTGGATACGGAGGATACAGTGGCTACGCTGGGGATGCAGGGTACAGTGGCTACGCTGGAGACGGTGGGTACGGTGGAAACATTGGATACGGTGCAAGCAATGGACATGGTGACTATTACGTAAGTTATACTTTTAAACGGAGAGTATTCTAAAAAAAGCTATTTGTAAGCCGTCTTGGCTATAGTAATCGTGCCGCAATAGAATTGTAATCAAAACGTTGAAGGAAAACATCGTGAGGAAACCGGCATGCTCTAGAATCAAACATTTAATGGCATGACGACCTTTGTGATGCATAGGGCGAAGGCCCGCCTGAGACGTAGTAGGTTGCGGGTTCGATTCCCGCCGCGGGACAAATGTTTGTATAATTTGCAAATACTTTTCTCGGGTCTGGGTGTTTTTTATGTATATTATGAATGAATTTATAAAAAAAGTATAGAAGTATATCAATCATGTAGTATTTACAAACGTTGCTTAGTTTGGGGCTAGAAGATGATGCTATCTGAAAAATGACCAGCATTATTTATTTATTTATATGCCATCAATTAGTATCTTAATAGGGAGTTATGTGCTTGCACGTGGATTACTAACTACCTTGCAAAATCAGAGGCAAGTATAAAACTTATGTTGACGTGCCCCGTGGACTGATTACCCTCAACATGTTAATCTCATGGATCTGCGTACGGAATATGGATCTGAAGACTGATCTGACGGACATGGTCATGAGAAATAAAGTTATGACACTTGTGTGTTTTTTATCAAAGGACTCATTTTTTTGTTTTTATTTTCAACCAAAAAAATGTTTCCTGCAAAATGATAAAACTAAATGTATGGTTGGTTCCATCCTCTGACTTTTTTTATACACCTAAAGTAGCAAAATAAGCATATGAACTACCTGTTGGGAAACAATTAGCGTCCATAGATTTCACTCGCGCGTTGTCAACCCTGAGATGAAAAGTTTCATATACCTGTAATTTCACTGGAACCTCTTACTAAATATAATCTTGGATGTGTGTACAGAGTACAAATCTAAGGATGTCCACCATAGCGATTATTAGTTTTGTCTATGTTTGTCAGCAGCCTTGTAATAACAGGAATTATAGTCCGTAACGGTTATGGTGGCTAGACACCATAGTCCCCATACTTTCGACATATTGGTAGGTAAATAAAGACGTAACATTTGCTGTATTTTACAATGCTCGACAGATACTGGTGTGGGGAATAGAGCTCTTAAGGTATAATCATAAGAAACATTTAATTACCAAAAGTACTTTATTAATAAGAAACATTAAATTAAGCACCAATACAAAGTAGTATATACCTAAAGCTTCAGTTTCTTTTAAAATTAAAAAAATGTTAAATCAAAGAGATATTTATAAAAATAAAAATAAATTAGAACTAAACAATTCGCCAAAGTTAAGGGCGTTAACTATACGAAATACAATATATCGTCAGTCTATCATATATTTTTTTTAAATTATATTTAAGTTTTAATTAAGGATAGCATTTTGGTGTAAACTTAATTTTTTTTTCCTCAGTTAAATGAGTCTAATACTAATTCTAAAGAATACTATTGTTCATTATAGCAACGTGCCAAGAGCACGGCGACGGTATTTTCTCACTGAATTTATTTAGTAGTTATTATGTAAAATAAACAAGTCCGCTTCAAAAAACAATCGTGGTGCTAATTAAAAGATATTGTTCCTGGGGGCAATATTTATTTTCAATTAAAACAGTTTTTGTACGAAAATACCAAAAAATATTAAGAGTGCAGCGCGTTGAAGTCTTTAGTACTGAAAAGAGTTCTTGGTAAATTCTAGAAATGTTGACCTAAAATAATTGAATATTTTTTTTTCATCTTTATGTGCATAATATGCCTCTGTTCAGGACTTCAACGGCGTGGTAACCTAATAATATGTAACCTATCTCTCATTCTATGTCCAGCCGATACAGATTTTTAGTAACAAACAAACAAACATATTATCGTTCAAACTTTGACATTATTTATAGGATGAACCACGTATCCTTCCAACTTATAATATAACCCTATTATTCATAAGATGAACCACGCATCTTTCCTACTTAAAATTAAACCCTTTATTTATAATCACTCGCTAACTTAGCAGATCGCTAGCTCCAGCCTTAACCTCTTATAACACTAAACAAAGGATAGAGATAGACAACTTTTAGCACGCTGCTAAAGTTAGTGAGTGGTTATGAATAAGATGGTTATATTATAATTAGGAAGGATGCGTAATTCATCATTATATATTATTTTGTCTTTATTTTCAGGCCCATCCTAAATACTCATTCGATTATTCAGTAAAAGATCCTCATACTGGTGACCACAAATCTCAATGGGAGACACGCGATGGTGATGTTGTGAAGGGTAAGATATTATTTATTCTTTATAGTACACACAGAGAATATAGACAAAAAACTTACATATAGGACATGAACAAAGGCGAGCTTAACCGTAACAAGAGTTTTCTTACAGCAAACCTTTGAGGATAGGGACATCAGATAAAAAGTGGACAGAGAAGATCCGTATAGGTACATTCGATTAAAGAATAAAAAAATATTATGTTGGCCTAGTTAGTAGGGGGAGGAGGGGGGGTAAATGTTTGCATGTGTTTGTTTATTATTTATTTATATTTATATGACCTAGAAAATTCGAAGGCATGTGCCATCCGTTAGAGATCCATTGGGTTGCAGTGCCTTGCAACCTGTGGAAACCACATGGAATACTAACTACTTGCAAGTGTATGTGCCAAATATAATATTTGGACGTGCTCCTGACTATCCCCTATTTAGTATCCTCAAAAATCTATGTATTGGATATGAATCTGAGGATGTCCATCATGGGAAATACAGTAGTGAGCGTTTTTGCTTTGTTTATTAACGAATTAGATAGATTGTTAGTTAGGAAAAAGTAGCTTACTTTCAGTTAAATCTATTTTGTACCATAAAAAGAAAAATATTATGATAGTTTTATGTGAGCGCCCTCCAAACAAACGTTTTATAACTATTCTTATTGACTATTTGTAAAAATCAGCTTACTTTTATGGTTCTTTCTAGGGAATAGAGATAATCCACATAAAAATCAATAGATGGTGTTCAGGTATCGTTTTATTATAAAAGTTTGTGTTTAACTCAGTTAACAGTGTGTTTAACAAAATTAGGTACCAACGTAAGGCTTTTTTAAATTACATTTGGTTATAAAAATTACCAAATTTAATTAAAAAAAGGCTTGTGTGCAATTTAACCGTTACAAGCAATTTGTTGTAAATATATTATATTTACAAACTCACCAAACCAAACCAAACCAAACCAAACCAAACCAAACCAAACCAAACCAAACCAAACCAAACCAAACCAAACCAAAAATGTGATCAACTGAAGGTTTTAACCCAATCTTCAAACCTCTCTCTTATATTTATGGTACGTAGTGTACTAGTGTAATAAATTATGTGCTTTTACTAAATAAATTCCATTTTGATCCAAACAGAAAATGCTAGTTGTATGTTAGCGCCATCTATGCAAGCGTACAAAAACAAATGTTTCTCAGGTTCATACTCACTGCTCGAGCCGGACGGCACGACCCGCATCGTCGAGTACACTGCCGACAAGCACAACGGATTCAACGCAATCGTGAAGCGCATTGGCCACGCTCACCACCCACAGGTCTACGGAAATCAATACGAAGCTGGTTACTACGGCCACCATTAGATGTCGCTAAAACAAACTTTACACTGTTACCAACAGATACAGGTATCTAAATCAAGGCGAGCGAAATCAACTGTAAAAACTGTTGATCTGTGATATTATTTTTGTTTTGCAGGTATTTTTAAATGTCTTATATGATTGAATTTCATGTTAGGTTTTGCAAAACAAATTAGTTTGTAAGATGAGCTGAAATAAAGCGAAAAGTACGAGATAATACATTATTGTTTCCTTTAAGTTTTTAAACTTCTTCTATTTTCATGCAAGCAGTGGGTGTGGTAAGCGGGTGTAACTAATGTAGGTATATTTTAAATAAATTGATGATAATGCCAAACCTGTTTCTTTTTAAATTCATCAACATTACGACAGGAACTCAAGCATGAAATTCGAAATGTTGTTGGCATCAACAAATAAGTAATGATGCTATTATACGTATATTCTGAAGTTTTTTTGCTTCGATCAACTTTTTGCTTGAGTAAAAGTAGATACTCACAGTAAAGAAGGTACTTAAACACATCGGTGAAGTAAAACATCATGAAGGAACCGATATGAATCAGAACCAAAACTTCGAAGACATGTGCATGACATGACATATTGTGTGAAGTTAATAAAATATATAGTATAAAAATAATTTCTTTTATATTTTTCTCCATGTTTTCCTGCATTAGAATGTACTTGTCTATAAGATATACATATTTTATCTAAGGTGTCAGTAAAAAAATGTTCCAATACTTGCAACCTATCACTCGGAATGCTTGCTGCTTGCAAAGCGCGGGTATGTGCCAAATGTGTGTGTGCTTCTGACTACCTCCTACTTGGTATCTTTAAATATCTACATACTGAGTATGTATTTCATGGCGAATACAGTCGGAAGCTTGTTAGTTTTTTTAAACACATACAGCTAATTCATTAGCCTGAGATGCAGAAGGTTGCGGGTTCGATTCCCGCTTCGGGACAAATGTTTGTATTTGCAAATATTTGTCTCGGGTCTGGGTGTTTTCTATGTATAATATGTATGTATTTACAAAAAAATATGTATGTAAATAATATATCAGTCATGTAGTGCCCAATTGCCCATAACACAAGCTCTGCTTACTTTGGGGCTAAATTATGCTGCGTGAAGAAATGTCCAGCATTAGGTGTTTACCTACTTATATGTAAAAAATTTCACGACCAAAATGTCGAATATGGAGAAGCTGACTATACCTATGTAATAATAATATGTACTTATATTCTTGCAAATAAATATCATTCATTCATTAATTTATTTATAACACAAGAAAGCCGTTGCACGAATTTAAGTAAAAAAAGGATAGGGAGTGGAAGGGGTGGACTCCCCTATTCCAACCACTCCCACTTCCACTCTCAAAGTTTGGAATTGAATAGTTTCCGGAAATGAAAAATAAAATGTATTAGAGTTGGAGGCTTGTTTTATAACGTACATGCTTGGAAAAATAATGAAAGAAAATAAATTAAAAAATACCACCAGTTTTACAAAGGTCTGCCTACTTTCTTTTGTCGTACGTAATATGTTTATTATGATAGATATCTTTGCGTTAAACAACGGCATTTAGTCCATTGTTATATTACTGTTCCTCTTATTTCCTCATTTTTGTTTCTCCTTATCTCCGTATCCTATTACTTGTTCGGAATTATTGTGGAACATGTGTTCATATATTATATTTGGACGATTAGCCGGCTGAGACGCAAAAAGTGCGAGTTCTATTCCCGCTGCGCGGCAAATATTTGCATAATTTGCAGATAATATGTCCATGTTTAGGTGTTGTTGGTACAGGAAATTTAGTTTTAAGTTAAGTTTTCTAACACTTATTTATTGTAAGTAAATTTGCTAAGGTACCGCTATTTTATTAGTCACAAACAAGCATCTCAAATATTCTAATGAAATGCGTGTAATAAAACCAGGTATATTCTCCTATCAATTTACGTTCTTTCATATAACATGACATGAAACAACCAGCTGTTACATCTCGGACTTTCCTTAATTTGCATCGATTCTTTGTTAGATAACTTTGTTTTGTTACTTACTTTACACAAAAAATACTTTGATACAAAAAAATAAAGTACCTAAACAAAATAACTAGGACGTACTCGTATGTCATTGGTTTGTCTGCCTGTTTTCATCATTATCAATCACTAGCCTCTACTCACGGCTTTGCCCGCATGATACCTGTATAAAAAGTACCCTATGTGTTATTTTGATGTATAAGCTATATTACTGTAAAGTTTCAACAAAATCCGTTCAGTAGTTTTTGATTATTTTTATACTATATATTTTATTTATATTTTACCCACTGTTGGTTATAGGCCACCCTCCCTCTATGTTGAAACATGGTGATTTCTCATAAAAAATAAACTTGAATAGAAAAATCCAAACTCCTTCTATAAGCTTAGCTAGAAAATGTATCCAAAATTATCCGTAATTGCAGGTAGGGAATCTACAAATTAAGTGCATCCTATTAGATACCAAATCAAAGTGATTGTTCCTAACTCGGGGATGGATGTGTGTTACATACATACACGCCGGGGGTTTTAGTGTGCGTTTATAAATAGCAAAGTGGTGGACACATCGACTTCACGTAGCCTCAACCTTGGAGATGGGCAAGTACTCGCACGGCCTGTTTTTAACGCATTTCTTTTAGTGCTTCAATTTTCAAAAAGTGAGGATTGTGTACGGATGGCATTGGAATAGCTATCATGGCTAAGGAGATTACTATTTTGGTATGTTTTTTTTTTAAATAATCGATACGCTTTTAAATACGATAAAAATTTAATTTTACAATCAAACATACTTTGACTAGAAAAAAAAACATGTTTTCTACCTTCTGTAGTAATATTCCAGGTAAACAACAGATTTCTAGTCACTGACTGCAGGCAAGGTGCCTAAAAGGCTGAAGCTGTAACCTAGAAAAATAGCTATGCTTATATATGAAACAATAAGATTATGATACTTCGAAAACAAGACCTAATATAGGTTTTAAGATACTTCTACCTATTGTAACTACTCAGTTTGTTAAATAAATAAATCTAAAAACAAAATGAAGTTTAGAATTAAATTGTAATTTCATATGTAGGTAGTGTAAAAATATTTTTTTTGCAGATCCTCTTGGCACATTTATTGGCGCTGAATTGCCAAGAAGAAGAAATTGTTAACGAGCAACAAGCGCCCGAAAACGTGAGTAAAACCGTCAAAATGAAGAAAATGTATGACAAACTTTTTCAAATAATTATATAGTTAACGACAAAAGTAGATTAACTGTTTAGATTTTTATACCTTAAATATTTTTGGAGAGGATCTAGAATTTAGTAAAAAATATTGTGGTACATTTTAAGATCAACTTTAGCCCTTTATCATTTATAATCTAAAAACACCATTTTATTTTAAAATGAAAAAGAGCATCTTTTATTGTTAATCTAATTTTATCGCTTAGTGTCTAATCACAACACAGGAGATCACAGGGGCAGCCACACATTCCCTGTGTCGTGGGTATCAGGAGAAACTACGAGTACCGCGGTACCATACCCTCAGAACCAAAACATGCAAACATTTGTCCTGCAGCGGGAGTCCGACCCGCACCTCTTGAGCCGTAGCCGGCTACTTGCCTGCCACGCCACCAAGGTCATCACCACTCGAATCGCACCTATAGTGCTATCCCGCTCAAGTACAATTAGGTAGCTCAAAGATTTATTAACGCACCCAGTTTCCCATTACTGAAGATAGATGAAGATTGCCGAAGCGCATAATTTTTGGCGTAGTACTGTATTTTTTGTGGTCTTCTTGTAGCCCTTAATGGTATCAAAGATGATAATTTTCATTCAAGGTGTGCAAACTAGGCATAAGTAAGAGTATAACGCAGGCATAGCTGCGGGCATCTGTTATTAATGGTCACGCAATTTTTCTGTCACACGACACTGTTGTATAATGAAATAGTGCTGAAAACATAATTGTTAGTACTTATGAACCGATTTAATCACAGTTTTCTTTGTCACCTGGATCAAGTGAAAACGATGTTTTTTATAGAGTCTTGAACTTACGTTCTACTTCTTACTTGAGTATTTAAGTATTTTTGAAAGGACTTGAGTATTTTTTTTAAATGAACTCAATTTAAAATAAAATTTCATATAAAAAATTCAGATTCATACATGCGGAAAAGTATAATTGGAAAATAACGAGTAAAAGTGTTTAACAAAAGACTTGTCTAGATATCAATCAGTCATTAAAAAATGTCCGTCTGCTTATAATTGTTTTAAAAACTGCTTTCTATTTTCATAATCATTAACAACAGCATAAAGAAGTCTACTGCTGGATAAAGACATTTCCTAAAAAACCATGACGAACGATCTGGTTTTTGTTTAATGATTGATAAATAAGTAATAATGGTCCATAAAATACGTTAAGTTTAGTAATAGGAAACTTGCTTTTTAAATCATATTGGGTAGGTACCTACCACAAAGTTCACCACCATAAAATAAAATAACATAAAATAAGGCAGTTACAAAAGCCATAACTTTTTACTAAACTATTTAAGATTCTTGATGAATTTGATCAAGAATTTGCTATCTGATCTGCCCTTTCTGGGACAAACTTTATCACAGTTGTATCGCATATAAAACAAAACAATCAATCATGGTTATAAAATGTCACTGTTATTCTCAAACCTCATTAGGTAAAGCTTCATTGACGAAACCAGCAATGATTTAAACATAAAACGATAATGACACCGAAAGTGTTGTAACTGTACCAGTGCAGTGAACTAACAGCTGATTCTTGTTCACCCACTTTTCTCCACGGCAAGTCGTTTGGTTACTGTAATATGGAGTGATAAATATAACTATGAATTCAGTGCGACCATGAACAATAGTTTTGTCCCATTAACGTATTTCCACAAAAATATACACACTAAGAAATAGTGATATTTGGATTGTGTAAACTAATGTCGTGCCGGTTATAAATGTTTGAGGTTTAAAAAACGAAATACTACTTTTTTTCCTAAGTCGTATCACTAGTTATTTCTAGAAAGTACCTATTTTATAAAGAGCGGTCTTTGAGTGACAGAATGTTACTTGTGATGAAAGAATTGAGTTGCAGTAGTACTCCCCCACCAAAAGCAGCGCGAGCGCGTTGATGTCTTTTATATGAAAAAGATTTAGGCTCCTCTTCAAGTTCTATAGTTTCCTTATTCGATCTCTTGTTGTACTAATAATTATTATGTAAATGATAATTGTACGGTCAGCTTGCACATATAATTGGCACTATTAAAGTTGCCCACGACTTGGAATACTTTTTCCTTTTCATGCGATTGTCGATACCTATTTAAAAATTACGTTTCGTCATTTTGTTGTCGAGCAATGCGGAAACACGCAAAACTGATGGCCACATTCACTTCGGAAGCAGGTTACTGCCTATCTACCATTTGGATTACAATAATTACTTGTCATTTTATCATACTCTTGCTCTTGTCCCACATTATGGGGAGTCGGCACAACATATTTTGCTTCTTCCACTCTCCTCTGTCGGCCGTCACCTCAGTACCACTGTTAGGTTGTATTTAACACAATTCATCCTTATTTTCTCTGGTTTCTCTGGCTCTTATTTCTTTGCACATATTTATAGCACTATCACTTGTCAAAAATGTGGAGTCATTCTCAAATAGGTTTAAATCGATGTAGTAAATGAACGCATAAAAAAAGAAAATAAATAGCAATGAGTTGAAAGAATACGGAATAACCTAAAATTTAGCTCTGTTGAACATTTAATTAGGTACTCTATTTATTACTTTAGTCTCTGCAGAAGTTAAAGTAAGTTTGAGTCTCTCTAGAAGTAAAATTTGTGAATCTGAAAATTGAATACAGTGTGCGTGTCAAACCGGTAGTTAACACCAACAACCAGCTTACTATGTGAATGCGGCTTCTGTCATTGACATTGAGTAACGGCACGCGCGCGTCACTGACTCATCTTGAACTTGCTGTAAAAGCAATTGACATTTAAGATGGAATCTGCTTGTTTATCAATAAAACCAGTTTGGTTTGTTGATTTTATTATAAAATTTAAATCTAGGAATAGGAATCTCGGTATAATTTACCGGAAACTTATTATAGAAGCGTATAGAGTTCTATATGAAAGACTTATTATACTATTTAAATCTAACTAATTTAAGAATGTTAAATCACTAAAAACTATAGAATTAAAATTTTCGTGGTTTGGTATCATTTTAGAATATAATTACGACTATACCACGTACTTTACTATTTTCCTGCTGACGTTTCGTTGACCGTTTTGAGGTCCTTCCTCATAAGCACCGTCCGCGACTACGCTCGACGGTCGTGAGACGGGAACTCTCACTAAAAACTAATGCAAACTTGAGGTAGTTTTAACCAAATATATTTTAAATAAATTAAATTAGAATAGCAGGTAGTTTGTTGGTATTTATTTAAAAGTATCCATTCATCATTTTAATTACCTATCAAGTTAATAAGACACTGTTGAGCAATTGTCGTGATCGAGAGCCATAACTTAAGCACGCGTCACACCTATCGATTTGACGGACAGACTGACATTACACTCACTTGTTATTTTTGTAGGGTTGCCAGCATGCCGGGTAATGGTCGGACATCCGATTTTATCAAATATATCAAATATAGATCTAATGTCGTGTTGCTGTTTAATGACACAGAAAGGGCATTGTAACCACAAACCCAGATGTACTCAGATGTAACAGACACGTACATTTCTGGATCCTCTGTATCGTGGGTATCAGGAACCATGAGATACTGTGATATCACCAACACCCAGAGCAAACACGCTAACATATTCTCACCTGCCGCGTTATTGAGGTTGTCAAGCCAATAAAGAGGGGGTTTATTCAAACAAATGTTGCGGAAATATTTATTGAAATAGTGTCTCACAGTAGAACACGCATTCTTTGGTATTTAAGGCTAGTTTTTACAGAAAACTGCATCCAATCAATGCCAACGGCTAACTGTGTAACTTCAGTAGAATCTATTATGTATACTACTACTCCGTCTGATTCCTACCTAATCTTCACCATAGCTTATTTATTAGAGCTTTTATTTTCGTAACATTGTAGACCGTCTCACACAGAGCTTGAAAATACAGCTCTAGTCTAAATATCCGGCCAAATCAGGTTGCGTGGCATCCCTACTTGCATTCCAGCCTTATGGAAACGATTACAGACCTCATTTCTTATTCTGAATACTAAACTATAATCGTTGTGCATGTCATAATAATGTAAAATACAGAATTATTACACGCAATACTCTTCTAACACTCTCCTTTATTTTTTTCTAATGCGATTTAATAACTGGTGGGAAAAGTGTTCGATGTTTTAATAGGTTGTTGTGGCGCTGTTTTTTTATAGAAAAACTGTCAGATTATAATAGTTCCCGCCAGACTTTCTGGCACATTTATTGCAAGAGAGAGTGTTCGGTTGAATAATGTTTTTAACTGTTCTTTCAGGTAAAACAGAGCTACTCATTCAGCTATGGAGTATCAGATGCGGATACTGGAGACATAAAGACGGTGTGGGAGACGAAGGAAGGTGACACTGTGAAAGGTGAATTATGCTTATGTCTTGAGCAATATGTAGAGTACACTAAGCTGAGTCAGAACATGTTTGGCCCACACGGCACGTATGGAACTAATTAACACAAAACTCTGTTTCTATTCAAATGTTACCAATTTATAAAATTTCTGTTTCATATTTATTTTGTACTTGTCCTTGTGTTTTGTCAAATAAACCAATTTCTGTTCTATTCTATTCTATACTTGAATTTTGAACAATTTACATGCTTAATGTTGGTTAATTCACTTTTAAAGAGAGATTCAGGTTTTAACTGTATACTGTGTAACTTTGATTAACTTTGTAAACTTAAAATTAATGTAAATGCTTCAAGTTAATCCAAATATATGTTCCTTTCAGGTCACTACAGTGTTCTAGAACCAGACGGTTCCGTGCGGTCGGTAGAGTATTCAGCTGGTCCTAAAACAGGCTTCACAGCAGTTGTCAATAATGAAGAAAAGTCGCCACCTCAACCCATAGAAAGTGGACGCAACTTTATGGAAGACAAAGCAATGAGAGACTACGGAAAGTATTATGACTTCGCGGATGAGATTGAGGATGAGTACTATGAAAGAAAAAGAGCCAAACGCCCTTATGATTCACATAGAGAGGAACCACCAAGGAAAAGGCCTTCCTATGCATTTGACCAGGAACCGAGTGAATACACCCATAGTATTACAATAAAACATCCACGCGATGAATCCTCAGTAGACGGTGAAGCTCACAGTCACGTAGGATATAGTTTTGACCCAAATTGCAAAACTAAAACGAAAAAAGAAAGTAATGACAACAGAGATTCGTATTCCAATATCGTAGACTTCGATCTTAGTAAATCTAAATACCCAAATTACCCACCTGAGCCTCACAGAGATGCTTACGACAAGTACGGGGAGCCGTCAAACTATGCATTTGATAAGATAAAACCTTACGAAAGTTTTAAACTACCTAAATATGAAGAACAAAGACCAGATTCGTCAATAAAGTACAACTATCCAGTTGTCCCAGACATACCTCGCCCGGAAAAGTACTATCCGGAAGATTTGCCGCCGCGACCTAAAAAGAAACGTAGACCTCAGAAGGTTTCCGAGTATACTGGTGATGATTTAGATGATTACATTTTAGTTCCAAAAAAAAAGTATAAGCCGATGAGAAATCCCGAGCAGACTGATTACCGACCAGAATTTGACGATGAATATGACCGACCATATGGCTATGATGATCATGAGGATCGCTATAGGCCGATCAGAGAAAATATTGGGCCTACAGAAGTGGTGCGAAAAGTGGTGAAGAAAAAGAAAAAACCTGTCATCAATTTACTAGACATATTCGATATATAGTTTTATTGAAAGTGCTACTTTTTAGCCCTCCAATTTGAAAATCTGTCTAACCAATCGTTCAACAACAAAAAAGATGGAAAGAGAATAGCATACATATTTTAATCATGTCTATGACATGATAGCTGAATCAACCGTTTCCTAATCGGTGGGTAGGTAAGGTGATAATCGTAGATTAGTATTATTTTATATAAGTAGAATGAATAACTATTAGGAATTGATCTTATTTTTTGCTTTCAATTCATGAAACCAAATTGTCAAGACCAAAGTGAATCTGATTAATGTTGTAGATATTATTTTAGGTACATAACAAGTGTTTTTAAAATAAATCTAGGTACTAAATTAATATTTTTTCACTCCTTATAACCTAAGGGACTAATTTTAACATATCAAAGAAAATGAGTATAAAACCAAGTAGTCATTCATAGACTCAACGGAATCGAAGTAAAATAAATTATAGAAAATACTAGGCAGGCAGGTAGTTGGTGTTGTGGTACTATGATACTCGTAGTTCCAAATCCCCACGATACGGGATCTTAGTGTGGGTACAGTACTATGTATGAGACTGTTGCGTGTTTATATAAAATTTATTTATTTATTGCTTTGGGCCACCGACACCCGTTCCTTTTCTTATCATCGAGACATGTCAAATAGGTTTATGCAATACAAAATACGTAGGTAATATAAATTATAAAACAATATGGTTTACTCATTGGTAACATCATCTATAAAGTCACTGACTGAATAGTAGGCTTTTTTGCGTAGGAACGTTTTTTAGTTTGTTCTTAAATATAACGTCGGATATTGCACTTATTATCACATCTGGCAGATTATTAATTTTTGAGACTCCTATGATATAAGCAGATTTCTCGGACTTGGTAAGCCTATGGATAGGATTGCGCAGTCTTTTACGGTGCCTAGTTGGGTAGCGATGTCCACCCCCAACCTTTCGAATTTATCTAGGTTCATGCGTACGAACAAACTTATCTGCTAGATGTAAATGAACGGACACACAGATTCCATCTTGTGTCGTTTTTCTCAATACTGAGGGACTACATCTCTTCCCTAGTATAGTTCTTCAATGATAATCATCAAAATCTGAAGCATTGTATAGCTTTGTGGATCTTATGAATACTTGTCTACTACTAAACGATTTCTATTTAATAAGTCATGCACCACATAGTAATGCGATTGCGAAACATCTACAATGATAGTGAAAGTAAACCCGCGAACTGGAGCGAGTGGGAGTGTCGATACCTCACAAGGACGCGAGAGATAATATTTTTAATGCAATAGCCAACGATAACAGGTCGTTTATTAATTGGAGCGTATGGATATTATTGAAAAGGAGAGCTCAAGGTTTCACACAGAAATTGGATGTAGATACAAAATTCGAGATATCGAAGCCAATGAGAACCTACAAAATTATTGGATTATACAATCGTTGTCAGATGAGCTTTTTTTGACATTTCTAGTATTTTGGCTTTGTAAAATCCGTATGGATATACATACATACATGTATATAAAACGTCTTAATGAAATGACACAAAGCCTGAAAATAGTTTGATAAGAAAATGGCTACATTCTTATTGCGTAAATACGTATAATATATTTTATTAATGCCGTCCATAAATTATCAGCCCCTTCTCAACAGACGGCGAGTGACGTCATCGTGGACGTCACTGATAAGATTCAGAGTTATAAAGTGATCAACGTTATTTAGGACAACATCAATGCGAATATCTGAGTAGGTCCTGTTTGATCCTAGTTGACTGTTCCTAATTCCTGTTAGGGACTATATTTTTCTTAAATGTTTACTTCTTAATTGATCCCATACTACCATGATTAAATTATACAAATTATGTATTTATTTTTTTCTTTCTTTTTTATTTTAAGATAAATTTAGTACGATGAAAATCAGTTGGGGTGTCTGCGTTATTTCACTAAGATCCTGTATGGTGTGCTACTGATAATTAGTGAATCATCATTGATAATATATGATTTAAAATAAATTAAAAATATTACAATAAATATAGGTACTCAAAAAAATATTTCTACATTGTACAGTACAACTTACAGACTAACGCGTTACAATGTAGAAGAATTCATTCCTTTAAGTTATCTTGTGGTTTACAATAAAGTATTCATATTTTCATTTATTCATTCATTTAAAATGAAAGCAGAGAAAATCCTACTAATATTATAAACGTGAAAGTTTTTGAGGGTGGATGTTTGTTACTCTTTCACGCAAAAACTATTGAACGGATTTTGATGAAACTTTACAGTAATATAGCTTATACATCAGAATAATACAAAAGCTACTTTTTATTCGGATACCACGCGGGCAAAGAGGCTAGTAATAGATAAATTTTGACCTTTGAAATGCCAAGCTTCTCGTAGCAACTAAATAAAATAACTGCTCCAATTGAGTTATTCAAGCCTTTCTCCGAGCCCTGATTATAACCGCGCGTGGTTGCGGCAATATCGACTGTGTCACGGCCGGCAGTGAATGTACACTGTCTTGTCCAGTGTGTTACTGAATAATACATCAAAACGTGGGATTAGGCGCAATGCCCTGACTTATTTGTCTTTGTACATGCCCATTGTACATTACTTGTTTTAATATGAAACAAAATTATTTCCCAGAGGATTATAATATATCTTTGATTTATTTGATGGCTAATGAATACCTCAACAACTTTAGTAACTGTTATTTTATTTCTATTGATCAGTTTTTTCTCATAATACGGAGCAAACACTTTCAGATAAAAAAAATATAGAGGAGGGCTAGAGGATCGTCCCATTGATCGTAAACGACTAGACTCAATATACAACCAGTTATATGATGTAGCACATAGTTACTATTAATATGGTCACTGGCTTGTGATGATTATTTGACTTGTCAAACGTTTGTCACCGAATGACTTTCAGATACAGAATAGGGGGCTGTTTTCAAATAAGTCTAATCAAAACATTTGTTTTTTGACATTTGAACTTGAAACATTCCAAATTTATTTTATGTTCGAATTTTCTACAGAGCTCATATAACTGGTTCATCATAGAGTTTTTTTTTATTGGATAAATGCCGCAGATTTCCATAAATTTACACCTACATTTAAATTGAATGTTGGAAATAAACAGGCTCACTGTACAGGGAATGCAAATAAAAAATGAATAAAAATATTTATTTAGCATAACATAAAAAACAACAAAAAAAATACTAATATTAATTATAATAGCCCACTGTTTCTGTTTCAAAATGAAACAGAAATGCCCCACGCATCTACACCTAGACATTTTTCGACATTAGGATGATGGTTATTTTATGGTGAAGAGCTTTTGTATATTATGACTAGTTTCTGCCCACGGTTACATCCGCATGGTACCTGGATAAAAAGTAGCCTGTGTTATTCTGATGTATAAGCTATATTACTGTAAAGTTTCATCAAAATCCGTTCAGTAGCCTTTGCGTGAAAGAGTAACAAACATCCATCCTCACAAACTTTTGCGTTTATAATATTAGTAGGAAGTAGGATTTACGAGATGTGGACTTGCGGCTTCGTTCGTGTGGTATATGGATAAAAATATCATTGCGTTATTCCAGTACACAACCAAGTTGAAAATTTTTAAATTTTCTAAATTTTTATACTAATTGGTTCAGCCGTTACAAAGGTTATTGGTATCGAAAATATAAACGTTGTATCACTCTTATTATATGTAGAATAGTATAGGAATACATTATTGGTAAGTATTTATTTGAAGTAATAAAGAAGTTAAACCTCCCAATCATCTCACTTCGTCAAAGTATGATATACCTCAGACATGTTAATTAAGATACATATTAGTACTATGTTAAGAACTTAAGATTAATGAATGTCTTAATTATAGCATGTGCTAATGATATGGTCCTAACATGCATATATAAGCAGTTGCTAAAATGATCAATAATGTATGTATATACCTAGTATATTAATATTTACGTACATTTGTTTTTAAGAATACAAATATAATTAACTGGCCCCTACTAGAAAGTACGTACTTCTTATCATTAGGATAACGTTATAAGGTTATGTAACTACGTGACTTAATTAGATATGTATGTTATGGAACGAATGAACGATCTTTTATCACATCTGGAAATCCTGTCCTTCAAACTTTAATAGAGCTATGAACATTTTCAGAATAGCAACCAAATGATCTCCACCGTATTTGAAACATACAGGAATTCCAACCAGTTTATAATATAAAACCCTATCCTGCTATATAAATATCAAACGGATAAAAAATAGCGGACACCTTAATCAAGCAACATATGTAAAAAACAGCGGACATTAAGGTGTTAAGCAATATACGTGATGTACAATAAAGTGTTATCTATCTGAGTTTCAACCAACTATATAAACATAGTCAGACACTGACCATATTGTTCCGGACAACCACGCTCGAACTGATTGGCTACTTTAACGACACCAGAATGTCTCATGTTGAGTCAGACAGACATAAAGTTATTTAGCGGATTGTTACAAATTTTCTCATAATCTATTTGCTAGTGGCACCCGCTAAGATACCCGGTCATCCTTACTTTATGAAGTTGCTAGCGGCTACCCCAAACGGATTTTTATGTACATACGCAAAGTGTTCATACTATCTAGGGCTAATCTATTTATTTGCATTTGTTAGCAGCACTACATCACTTAGCACTCCTTAAGCCAGTTTACTGCACATGTGAATGTATTGTGAAATACAAAACTAGGTATTTACTACAAAATATGTGCTGCTATCAAATTCATAGCTGCAGCTTGAATATGAATAAATTCAATCAAATCAAAATATATTTATTTGGGTCAAAAACAACATACAACAACTTGAAAGAACGGTAATATCCGCAGAAGTTTGAAAACTGTGTCGCGAATATTAGCGCCTTCCTCCGAAAAGTAAAGAGCCAAACAAAAAATATAGAAAAAAAAAACTTAATTAATATACGCTATAATGAAGCAAAAATATGAAGTACTAGCCTCTGCCTACGGCTTTGCCCGCGTGGTACCCGGATAAAAAGTAGCCTATATGTTATACTGATGTAAAAGCTATATACTATATACTAGCTATATTACTGTAAAATTTCATAAAAATCCGTTCAGTAGTTTTTGCGTGAAAGAGTAACAGACATCCATCCTCACAAACTTTCGCATTTATAATAATAGTAGGATAGGATTTAATTTATGTGTTGACCATAAAGCCATAACGCATGCACCGTAGAGCATCCTATCACATGGCATTATGTACAACAGTAGTATGCAATCGCAATGTATTTTTAATATCAAAAGTCACAACGCGCTTCTTATTAAAGAGGAACTCTTATGGAACTTCGTAGCTGTATTAGAATGTCTATTCAGAGAGTAAGTATTCAGTGTGAGGAATTCAGACTAATAGCCCATTGATTTACAATAAGTTACTCAACACTTAACTCAACATTATCCTGATTCACGCAGAAATTAATAAGTACTTTGTGGGTGGAGGCGTGAATACATCAATTTAAGGGATTGGTACTGAACGATGACGATCAATGGTGTTTGCACTCTTATCTACACGGGGAGTTCTTTCTGTTGGTGTTTTAATGGATAAAGTCTGTTGCATATTTTGTGTGTATGGACATGTGGACGGTTGGCGGTTAACAAAAGACAAGTGACAGTAGCTGTCAAAACACATTTTGAATAAAATTGAACTTCACGTCTACGTGTGTTCGAATACGCGACACAAAGTTACCATTTCAAAATAGGTAGACACTTACATGCTTTAAAAAAAAAAAAAAAAAAAGGCATTACTTGTCTTTGATTAGCGGGCTTTACGAGTAAACGAGTGTGTGTTTTAAAATATGAGAATCAAAATCCATAACTAAAAAAAACGACTAGCAATTAATACACCATTTATTTAAGAATGTAGTACATTATTGTAGTATTCGTGCAGCAGCGTGCTTAGAAGGCGTGGCTTTCACTAAAGTCTGCACCAAAAATGATATAACAGCTTAGTCACAACGCACCCAAGGTTGAACAATGTTAGTTCCACAATGATACCGAATCTATATTTAGAATATTCAAATCAACGAGAATTAGCAACAAAATGCAATCTGAAACTAGTTTGTCGAAAAGCTCGGGTTATCGACATCGGATAGATGTGTCAACATCACGACTTGTCATCCGAGTCTCAGTGCAGCAAGTTTAAGGTAAGGTTTCAATAAAGGAGAATTAAGAAATTGCCATTAAAATGTTTATGGCATGGCATAATATATAGTAATATTTTGATTGGTTCCTGATTTGGTGAAACAGATTATAAAATAAAAACTGACTAGAATTTATGAATATGTTAATATGATAACTACTATATAATCATAATAAAAAATACAAAAACCACAATTCAATGAAAGCTCATAACTTTACTTGTGTGTCAAAGCATATTTTAAATGCAATTTCTACAAAATAAAACGACTTTGTCCCTAAACAAAGAAATGCTTTCGTATTTATTTATAGCACCAAGCACAACTGTGAAAATAATTTAAATAATAAATATTCCCAATCACATTAGATTGAAATATTCGTGAATGTTTTATGTTCGCCGTTATGAAAAACCTTAAATAAAAGCAGCAATACCTAAATCCCATTTAAATTTGCAGATTAAATGCAGTTTTATTATATCTCAGATGAATGAACGCTTATCACGTTCATTCATCGCAAGGGTTACGTACGGGATGCTTATGGGGTTTGACGACCTCTGTGGCGCAGAAGGTTGTAGGTTCGATTTCCGCCGCGGGACAAATGTTTGTATGATCTGCAAATATTTGTCTCGGGTCTAGGTATTTTCTATGTATAATATGTATGTTTTGTAAAAACAAAAAGTTTAAAGTATATCAGTCATATAGTTTCGATAACACAAGTTTTGTTACTTTGGAGCTGGATGACGCTGTGTAAAAATGTTCACCGTTTTTATTTAGTTTATTATTATTTTATCGTAGGCTTCATAAATTAGGTAGGCGCTATGGAAAAGAAAATTAGTTCAAACCTGTCGTAATAAATTAATTTAAACAATTACAGGCATTTAAAATTTTAAGTAAGTTCTATAGCATGCACATTATAAAACGAAAGTTTTAACGTACCTTACTATCGGTTAAGGGCCCTGATGTATACTCTTGGAATGAGCCGAAACTGAATCGTCAGGTAGGTGTCAAAATTCCCGTCGTTTTGGAAGTTCTATACTAGTTACTAGAGAAGAAAACAAGAAAATCTGCGAACTCTGAAGTAAATTTTGTAATCACTACTATTCTAGTTCTAAATGTATATTATTTCCCTCCTAACCTGACCCCAACCAGCCCAACTCCTTAATATAATTCTTATAATTCTTATAATTCTTTATTGTACACAGAAATAAAACAGAAATATTAAACAAGATATTAGGTGAGGCATGTACAAAGGCGAGCTTAACCCTAAAAAGAGTTTTCTTCCAGCAAACCTTTGAGTTAGAGAAGTGATAAAGTTGGTAGGTGTACAAAGTCATGAAATATACTTAAAATACCACTATATTTTAATAAACTACATATTATACATACCTACTTGAACTACCTATGAATACACATACACCGAAAATAAATACAATATCATCATATTAACATATAGTTTGGAGTTTTTATTCGTTATCATATAACGAATAAAAACTCCAGGTTTTTGACAACAAAGTTCAAATACAACTATTTTGCGAATGAAAATAGCTTTGACTAGAATGTTCAATGTAAGGCAAGACGCGAACTTTTTTAACTGACATAGTCTTAGGACTATGTCAGTTAAAAAAGGTCGCGTCTTAGGTTAGGTCTTAGGTTTGTAGGTTTAGACCTACACTAGGATTTTCTGTATCTGTAGGTACCACAAACTACGAGGGCCGTGGTACCACAATAGTCAGGCCAGGAACAAATATTTCCAGATTAGCCAAAGATCTGTTCCTCAGCAGGAATCAGAACCCGCACCTCTTGAGTGCTCTAGCACTCTTAATTTAACAGTGTGTGCACGATCCTATTGTTATAGTGATATTGTAGAATCAAGACCTTATGCGGCTAAATTGTCGATAAAACAATGCTTTTCCATCAGAGGACTAATTTCGTGTCAATCAATATCGATTTGTGACTACATAACTTGAGATGACACTGCATAAAAAACAAATATTGTTATTGAATCCTACTAATATTATAAACGTGAAAGTTTCTGAGGATGGATGTTTGTTACTCTTTCACGCAAAACTACTGAACAGATTTTGATGAAATTTTATAGTAATATAGCTTATAACATCAGAATAACACAGGCTACTTTTTATCTGGGTACCAAGCGGGCGAAGCCGTGGGCTTAAATATATTAGTAAGTATATTACTATTCCAAAATTGGTTTAGTAGAATTAAAAAAAAGTAATCATCAGGTATATATGTATGTAAAATTTGCAGTGACTCGACAAAATTTTCTTGATAGTCCGGTAGGAAACCGGTATTCCCTAAAACCAAGATTCGAAGGCATGTCCCATTAAATAATGTTCCAATAAGCGGTTTTGACCTCTGACTATCTAGGGAATATGATATTCTCAAAGATATACGCACGGAGTATGTATCTGAGGATTTTCACCATAGGAAACTCACTTCAAGGACCTTCTACAAAGGATGTTGGATATATGTAACAGCTTGTGAGATTTTTTTTTACCTTTTGAAATTGTCAGCTATGTCAAAAATTATTATTTTAAGGTATCAGTCAAATAGGCAATTGTGATAATAAAATCCTTATTAGGGTCATTCCATATTAATACCCGTAACCACACAATATAGGTACCTCTCGCACCAAAATGTAGTTGAATTAATTTAGTTGAACATAAATATGTGGACCAATTCCAGTATTTACTCAGCAGTTCAATATCAATTCTTGTGGTCGCGCTAAAATAGTGTGGATATACCCATTCTTAGTATTTTACCTACCATGTAAAATATTAGTCTCACTCGATAAAAACACGAATACCGTCGATTTTTGGGGTACCGTGTCAATTCTAACAGATCAAGTAGTTTAATAAATTGATTCATTCATTCATTCATGTCGTGACAATAGCTCATTTTTTAAATTTGTTTTGACCAATGTGTGGCCACTTGTACAGCCTCATTGGTTGCCTCTATGAAATGTTCCCGGGTGCCGGTGATGGGGCATAGAGGGCAGGAGAGCAAGTACGCCATATTCTGTATGGGTTCCCCGCACTCACACTGGACGTGGGTTGGATCAATTATCCCCCATTTGGCTAGATTGCTTCTGCAGCGGTCAACTTGGGTTTTGCACCTAAGTTGGCCGCGAGCGACCTATTAAGCGATTTCCAAATTGGCCACTGCAGCTCGTACCCAGGAGGCAAACGTTCTGCAGGATCTATGAAGTTCCGTGGAAGAATAAATCAATTGAAAATCTATTATAATTTAATTAATTAGACATTATGCAAAACATGTGTATCTCTGTTGGGGGTTTTATTTAAATTTACTTAATGTTATTTTCATTCTTGACATTCATAAAGTTGCAAATGGCTACAAAACTGAGTTAAAAAATCTACATACAGTTCAATTGATAGTAATTATCATGCTCATTAATGTTCATTATCATTTTCGCTAATTTTCTAGTGAAGCAAGTTTGTAAATATTTGATCAGATAATTTTCCGAAAGTATGTTATACTTGATTCTACAACGCGTATCCACACTATTATACCGCTTCGGTTTAGTTGTGGCCAGCGCCCACTAGATACATATATCTAGGTTTTCCTGCGACACACCCCAGCGGGACCCAAACCTGTACCTATAGGACATAAAGCCTATATAGATACAGGCCTGTACATAGGACATACAGGCTCTATAAAAGCGCCGGTTATCATAGAATTGGGCACACAACAAACCCTAGAGCATTCAGTAACGTACACTAGAGTAAGACAAATTAGAAAAAATGTACGCTAAGGTAAATAAATTTGTTAATATGTGGTTTTGAAATTGTAACATGTGAAGTGTAATACAAAACTTAACTTGTAATTTTTAAAGTACGCTTAAAATTCCATAATTAGTTTTTATTGGGTCTAACAAGTAGTGCGACTATTTTAATTTAATAAGTTACTTAATAAGAATTTAATGCCAGATACGCTGACTATTTGAATTGGCTTTTATGTATTGATAGAGGAATTCTATTTTAAAACGATTTTTGTGAATGAAAATTTGTGAATAGCTATTTAGTTTTTTGTTAACTACCTACGTGGAATGCAATACAATGTCGTACTCGTTTAGTTTTTTCTATACGAATTTATTAATCTCACTCTAAAAAAATAAGTTTCGGGAAATCCTTTTTGAGTTAACTTTAAAACAGGACTCTAGGACTCACGGTATAGGCTGTGCATTGATTATGGGTCAGTCAGTCAGTGAGTCACGCAATGGTTTCATATATGTACTTATATAGTTAATAGTTAGCCCGATTTGTTTTATCAACAATTTTTTTTGGGTCAATTCATTTTTTTTTGTTATGAAACACATCTTGCATTGCATCAATTAATAAAAAAAATAACATTTATTTTTCAGATAATCGTAGCATGCGCGCTGGTTAGCGTGGCCAGTGCTGGCTTGATCGCAGCCCCTCACGGAGCTCTATCATCTCAAAGCATTGTCCTCGGAGCGCCCGCCCTGAGTCATGGATACGCTGCCGCTGCCCCAGTATTGGCTGCCCCGTCATATGGTTACGGAGGTATTGGATTAGGTATGGTATGCACAGCATATGGCACAACAACAAAAATATTAAGAAACTGTATGTGAAAATTGCGCATAAAGCCAGTGACACCAGTGAAAAATATAAAAAAACTGAAGTCATGGTGTTGCTACTTACGTAAAGTTACTTTTTTATAAAAAAAAACAAACTTACAGGTAAGCTGAATATTTTTCAAGAGAGATACTAAAAGCGGGAAAACACATCGGTTTTAAAATATCCCCCCAAAAATAAATTATGACCTCTGTGGCGCAGTGGGCGAAGGCCCGCCTGAGGCGCAAAATGTTGCGGGTTCGGTTCCCGCCGCGAGACAAATGTTTGCATGATCTGCAAATATTTGTCTTGGGTCTGGGTGTTTTCTATGTATAATATATATGTATTTAAAAAAAATCACTTAATTAGTACATCAGTCATGTAGTTCCCATAATACAAGCTCTGCTTAGTTTGGGGCTAGATGATGATGTGTGAAATATGTATTTCAAGCATGTCCAGCATAATTAATTTATATTGTTTTGGTACAATGCTGAACACAAACAAATGATATCCTGAGAGACTGATACTACTGAAAATATATTTGTTACAGGTCACGGAGCCGTGGTATCTCATGCCGCGCCCGTTCTCCATGCCCCCGTCGCGTCCTATGCGCACGCCCCTGTTGAAGTATATGTAAGTACTATGATACTATCCCTTCATTTTTGAAGAGGAGACTAGAATACTTAAGTTTATACAATCAGACGTCATTAACCTAAAGTATGTAAATCTAGGATATTCGATTCTATTTGGAACGAAACTGCCACTCTATATTCTCTTAGATGGTTACGTTTTCTATCCAATACGGAATGATTACTTCTATTTCCCAAGCTTCCGGTGATCTTGATTCTATGGTTAGTTAGTTTTTATAAACTAACTAACCATAGAACTCATTATCCTGTGAATAATCCTGTGATTATTCACAGGATAATGAGTTTATATTATTTGATTTGCCAACACGAGGTACCATAAATATATTCTTGATTCTTATAAGTTTGGTTGCGAGGAAGCTGGGTAGGTAGTATGTTAATAATCCTGATTATGATCGCAGTTAAAATTTATTTTGCACGTGATTTTTAGATGTATACTACTATTGGAAAAGACTGAATGAATGAATGAATGAAAACTTTATTGACTTGAATATAGGGACGCGAATAAATTTGTCGTGCAAATTTATATAAAATTAAATTGGTATATTATATTTCATACATTACATTATAAGACAATATAAAATTAAATTGTTACGAATATGTCAGAATATAAAAATAATAATAATTACATTATGAATTTAAATTTAAAATATTCATCTATGGTGTAAAAAATATCTGTCACAGAGCCTTCTATACATTTTATGGTTGAATTAATTTTCTTTTAGATATATTAAACCTGACTCTTGATTGATAACCTGGCTCTTAAGAGACTGGGAGAATCAGGGCATCCCACACACACACATACACACACCCTTTAGGTACACACATAAATTTACGTTATTATATTATTTCTATATAACTTATAGTTTAGGAAGACACTCCAAGTTACAATACTTAGGTACCTATATAATATTAGTCTAATTTAAGAAGGGCAGGCGCTGAGGATCGGGAAACAGAATTTCTTGTCCGATACTCAGAGTTCTAAACGCTAACTTTATGTCTACATAATGGCAACTGAACTAGACAACCTAATCTATTTTTATGAGATTTAGATAAAGTATAAATGTTACATAAAACCTATTTACTGTGTTTGTAACATTTCAGTCGCACCCCCGCTACCAGTTCAACTACGGAGTCACTGACGGTCACACCGGAGACCAGAAGAGCCAATGGGAAGCCCGCGACGGTGATGTCGTGAAGGGACAGTACTCCCTCGTCGAGCCTGACGGCACCGTCCGCACCGTCAACTACTCAGCCGATGATCATAATGGGTAAGTACAATTAAGAGAATTCATATTTCTGGACGTTCTCAGATACATACGCTGAGGAAACCAAGTAGGGGGAAGTCAGAGGCACGTCAGAGGAACGCAACATGAGTTAAACATTGCGTTTGCCACATGCCCGCGTTTTGCTAGAAGTTAACATTTTACGTGACAGGTGGCAAACCCATCGCCGCGGCTTATTCTACGCATTTTATCTTGCAGTGCATCGGATCTTATTAACTATAAAACGTCTGTTTTTAATTGTCAAAATTTCAACATTTCTACGTTTCATGGTAATAACATACACTCAAAACTTGTTTAGCTATTTAGAATAAGTTTAATTCATGGAAATACTCTCTGTAGCTTGTATGCATAACTAGCCTTTGTCCACGGCTTCGCCCGCGTGGACCCGGATATAAAGTAGCCTATGTGTTATTCTGATGTATAAGATATATTACTGTAAAGTTTCATCAAAATCCGTTCAGTAGTTTTTGCGTAAAAGAGTAACATAGATCCATCCTTACAAACTTTCGCGTTTATAATATTACTAGCATCTGTCCACGGCTTCGCCCGTGTAGTTTCCGGATAAAAAGTAGCCTATAATTATGTTATTCTGATGTATAAGCTATAATATTGTAAAGTTTCGTCAAAATTCGTTTAGTAGTTTTTGCGTGAAAGAGTAACAAAACATCCATCCTCACAAACTTTCGCGTTTATAATAGGAGTAGGATTAGGAAGTAGGATAGAGATAAATACCTGTCTTATAAAAAAATAATGTGATCAATTGTGATGGTGTTTCTGAAAAGACAGAATGACAGCAGCGTTCACCAACAACTCTGTCCAAATAGGATAAATTAATACGGCAAAGATTAATGTCTTTCTCGAGAACGTGAGATAATTGGCTACACTGCGGAGGTATAATTTACCCGTACCAACTAATTACTTGGCCTTTATGTCGTTAATTACATGCAAAATTTCCTATTTATGTTTTCTTGCGAATAAATCTTAAAAGAATTATTATTTAAAAAAAATTAAGGTTTTTTCCAGCGGTAACTGTGCATAACCCAATTTTAATTAATGGGCTTTTGTTAGTAGATGAGCTACTTGTGAAAAAGCTCTTCCGGGGAAGCTCCAGTTTGAAGGGTATGGGTGCCGGTGAAATTACAGGCACTTCAGATATTTCACCCGGCATATATCAGGCTAATCAAGACACGAGTGATATCTCTAGGTTTGCACGCATCCATAGATAACCGTTTCCCAACAGGGTTCCCGTTTGCCACTTAAATTTTATATAAAAAACTAGCTGCGCCCCGCGGTTTTACCCGCGTGAAAAATAATGAATTTAAAAGTATTTTTCTGATACATAAATACCCTTGTATGATCAAGGGTATGTTGCAGTATTATTTGAATAAGAATTAATACTTCGACTTTTTGTGGGTTAATAATAATCATGTAGTACATAATTTTGATGTATCATCAATAGATTTCTCAGCGCACGCCAAATAATCAATTTTATAGGCAAAATTTTGCTACTTTGGGTAACATTATTGCAATTTTCTTATGAATCTCTATTTTTTTTAAATAAATTATAGCCTATGTTATTTCCTGATAATTAAGCTTTCTATTGGTGAAAAAATTGTTAAAATCGGTCCAGTAGTTTCGGAGCCTATTCGGTACAAACAAACAAACCAAAAATCTTTCCTCTTTATAATATTAGTATAGATATAGATAAACATATTCAAGTTTAGCCATGGATTTTTTTTTCAGATTCAATGCGGTAGTAAGCAGAACGGGCCATGCCGCGCATCCTGCGAG
The DNA here is from genome assembly GCA_958496245.1 of Perizoma flavofasciatum. Taxonomy (NCBI): domain Eukaryota; kingdom Metazoa; phylum Arthropoda; class Insecta; order Lepidoptera; family Geometridae; genus Perizoma; species Perizoma flavofasciatum. The sequence continues at coordinate 5,115,176 of OY292426.1, forward strand.
GGCCGTTATTGCTGCCCCTGCGTACGGACACGGGCTTATCCACGGATAAACAATGATCGAAACGAACCCACAACAACGACTTATATTTATTACATAACATAGACTAAGCACGGACGGAATGCGACAACGACAGGCTTCGGGCTACCCGTACGCAAGAAGCTAAGCGTTTCATAATCTGTACCTGGGACTTCAGGCCCAAATTATCTTTAGATATCTTACAAAGTAGATCTACTTTTGTACTATATTTTCTTGTAGTTAGTAAGTGTCATTCCCGTTTTAGAATTTCTGAACTACATTTTGTGAAACGTTAAACGCGCTTACGGGATGGTGAGCGGAAACAGAGGTTTTTGTAACTGACATTGTGAATATATCATTTTTAAATACGTTTTGCTTTTTATTTATCAACACACTATTTAAAAGAATAAAGAATCAGTGTAAGCTCTGGGCATGCCACTTAAAAACAGGTAACTGACAACCTCTGTGACGCAGTGGGTGAAGATCCGCTTGAAACGCAGAAGGTTACGGGTTCGATTATGATCTTCGAATAGTCTCGGGTCTGGGTATTTTCTATGACTGATACATATGTATATAAGTAGTAGGTATATCAGTCATGTAGTTCCCATAATACAATATCTGTTTAGTTTGGAGCTAAATTATGCTGTGTGAAAATGTCCAGCTTTAATTATTTATTTATTTTTAATAGACTTTAGCTTGTCTCATCAGCTACTATAATTTAGTAGTTTTTTTTTCAATTTAACAATTATTGAAACGATTAAATAGGTATGTAATTTTTGTCAAGCCATGTACATAAATAATACGACATTTTTGTAACACGAGTCACATCAAGTCAGTTCAATTTGACCATTGAAGCACACCCACAAAAATTATGAAACATTATAAGGTGTTTCAATAAAACTTTTGAGAGAACAGGTTGGCAAGACTTTAAAACTCGTTTTTCAGCAATTCTGGGTATAAGCACGTAACCACCGAACTTGAAGCTCGAATTTTGAGTATAAAAAGCGAATTACTTTCTGCACTGATATCATTCAATTTTTGAATATCAGACAACCATATCTCAGCAATATGTTCTCCAAAGTAAGAGTCATTAATATTGTTTTATATTTTATAATTTAAATGATATCATAATTATTTAGTGATGGTCTTGTGGAATAATAATTATTGCACACTCAGCTCTGTAACTCTGTTAATAGCTACATTATATCAAAAGGTTGTCCGGTGGTCTTTTAGCTCATTAGTGATAAGACCACCCATTGTACAACATTGTCGAAGTTTGTAGTACTTATCGAAGCTTATATATTATTTGGTGTTCAGTAAAGTATTATCCATTTATCTATCTAATTAAAAAAACAATTCGTTAATCTTAAAATTGGATAAATATGGAAATCACAAATAGTTGACCGTAGAAACAAACTGAACTTTATACAATCAATAATATTGTTTTTTTTTTAAATTGAAGTTTTAATATCTTAAGTGTGTTGCCGAGGTCGAATTTTTGGGATAATACAAATTCTTGTAATCACTAATACTATTCCTCAACCACCAGATCATAATCCTCGCCGTCGCCCTGTCGGCTGCTAGCGCCCAGCACTCCTACCATGACCAGGAACACGGTCACGCCATTTCCTCCCAGTCCATTGTCCGTCATGAGGTGTCCCACGAGCACAAAGGGCACGACCAACAGCAGCAGATCTACCACCAAGAGCCGACTTACCACCATGTCCCAGTGGCCATCCACCAAGCGCCGGTGGTCCACGCCGCGCCAGTCCACTACGTACAGCAAGCTCATAAGGAGGAGGAACATCATGACTATTATGTATGTACTAGCCTCTACCCACGGCTTCGCCCGCGTGGTACCCGGATAAAAAGTAGCCTATGTGTTATTCTGAGGTATAAGCTATATTACTGTAAAGTTTCATCAAAATCCGTTCAGCAGTTTTTGCATGAAAGAGTAACAAACATCTATCCTCACAAACTTTCACGTTTATAATATTAATAGGATTTAGATTTTTGAGGACCTTGATGGCGCAGCGGGCAAGTAGCCAGCTGCGACACAAGAGGTGCAATTCCCGCTGCGGGATAAATGTTTGTATGAGATATTTGTTCCGGGTACTCGTAGTTCCTGATACCCGTGACACAGGGAATCCTAGTGTTGGTCAGGACTATGTGTGTCTGTAGGGTTTTTTATACCAGCATAATATAGTTATCACATTTGAGATACATGTAAATTTTGAAATAGTAGAACTCATTGTGAAGAATTCGTCTGGGGAACTACCACCATAACTATTTCTGCCGAAAATCAGCATGCTGTTTTCGGGTTTGAAAGGTATGGGTGCCGGTGAAATTACAGGTACATGAGACTTCTCACACGTTATGTGTCAGGGTCGGTAACGCGCAGGTGATACCTTCCTTCTAGTGACTTGTGGTAATAAAACCTTTCTAAGTCAAAGTCAATGGGTTGTTATTCATTGAAATCACAAGGATCATATAGAAACGTCAACTTAAAATTCCGTGGATTAAATTAAAAAATATCCAAAAGCCGTTTAGTAAATGAATGGTGACAGACAAACATACAAAACTGCTACTATGGCAAACACATATACTGGCTCCGGTCGTCGTTGGTAAAATACCGTATTTCAGCTCTCCTCAACATCATTTGCTGTTTTCAACTAATTGTACAAGCGTCCAAGTGTCTAGACTTTAGATATAATAATTTACCAATAGTTGCAGACTCTACACCAAAATGCAACTAACTAACGGACTGTACCAATAAAGCCAAAAACTATTCTGGCTCCATTTCAACGGCCATTATTACTTGTGCCTTGCAGACTATTAAACTCATAACATGAAATCAGCAAATCTAACAATTTTGTGTCTATTTTTATCGCAGGAGTATTATCTTTTTTCTTCTTCCAGGCTCACCCCAAATACGCGTTCGAGTACAAGATAGAGGACCCCCACACTGGTGACAAGAAGTACCAGCACGAGTCTCGCGATGGCGACAAGGTCGAGGGAGTGTACAGCCTTCACGAGGCCGACGGTTCCATCCGCACCGTGAAATACACCGCCGACAAGCACAGCGGGTAAGTTTTCTTTAAAAATGTCACGAAACTATACCCCCTGCACATTTATCTCAGTACTATTAACATTAGACATTTTGTCTAATCTGATATACTACGTATGTATCTATTTCAAGGAACGCCAGCTTCCATTTATTCCTAACTAACTACTGCAAACGGCTTCAGCCGAGTACCCGGATAAAAAGTAGCCTTTACAGTTAAGGTAGCGTTCGTAAAAAACGCATTAGCTCAACCGTTTTTTCGTCACCTTTTATTGCCATATTGTATTTCACGAGCCTTTTTAGTTTAGGATAATAAATAGCCTATGTCCTGAAGGTCCATCTATCTTCATTATCTAAACTTATAATAAATCTAAAGAGTTTCTTTGTTGTTTTTTGTTTGAAAACTCAATAACTACTAGTCGGATTTGAAGAATATTTTTGCATGTGATAGCCCAATTCTTGAGAAAGATTATTTAACATCACGCTACAGCCTTTAAGGTCAAGAAAAAGAAGTAATAGCACGGATGGGTGATGCTACCCATGGGCTGGGGGCCGAGAACGGCCGTGCCACAGCTAGTTCTTTCTATTGGTAAAAGAATTGTGGAGATCGGATGAGTAGTTTTCAGATATTACCTCCTCCATCCAAACATGCAAATTTACAAACTTTACTTCTGCATAGTATTAGTATAGAAAAAGTTTTGCGCTTCACAATCATCGTTGGCAGTGGCTAATAAGGGGATTAAGAGCAGATCATATCATGTGCTTGATGTCTCATAAATGTAATTTTTGTTTTAGTTTCAACGCCCAAGTTCACAACTCCGAGCCCTCCAAGCACGCCCAGCCCCAGCAGCAGTACCATCACTAATTTTAAAATTATCTTTCACGAACTGAACTCTTTCCTATTGTTATATTGTTGATAATTTTAATAAAACCTAGTCTAGAAAATTATTTATTTTTTTACTCGCTTTTTTAGATTATAAAGTAATCCTACTAATATTATGAACGTGAAAGTTGGATGGATGTTTGTTACTCTTTCACGCAAAATCTACTGATCGGATTTTGATGAAACTTAGATTATAGATCAGTAATATAGATTATAGATCAAAATAACACAAAGGCTACTTTTTATCTGGTTACCACGTGGGCGAAGCCGTGGGCAGAAGCTAGTAGTGGATAATAATTAATAGTTAATTTAATAAAAAACGGTAACCGAAAAACATCGTGATGAAACCAACAGGCATGTTGGCATGTTACCATAAAGAGCATTCTCTTGCCCTCATGGTGAATACAGTCGTGCGCGTGTTTGTCTGTTGATTGTTAATCTTTGCTTATAATCTGTGCCATCTGCATAAAGAACTATTAGATTTAAAAAAAAACCTAATGAATAGCATGTACTACGATGTGAGTTATGCGTTGTGTCTGTTTTAAAGCAATGATTTTGCTTTTAATTTCATTGATGAATAATAATTAACTAATAACATAATTAACTCAAATAATATTCTCATCAAAATAATAATTACTAAATTAGTATTACTACATTTGCTGGTATGACAGCAGCATATGTACCGCATTTACCATTTTTATATTTTTCTGACTTGTTGGCCGTATTACAACAGCCGTGGTCACAGGTCTACTGGAGTATGGATCTACCATCGAGAGATAAAGGCAGTAGCCGCAACTACGACCTAGCTGGCGGAACGAGTGAAGCGTGTGAAAGCGCCTGAAACGCAAGAAATGGTTTGATTCTTGCTGCGGGACAAATGTTTTAATGTTCTGCAGATATTTATTTCGGGTCTGCGTATTGTGGTAGCATGGTACTCGTAGTTCTTGCTATCCACAATACAGGAAATACTATTGTGGGATCAAGGCTATGTAACTGTCACAGTTGCAAAAACTAACCTCATATTAGTTTCAGAAAGTCCGTGTTCACATATCAACGATACACTACTCTAAAGCCTGAATTCATAGTCGGGGGTTGAACAGTCCCCCAAAATCCATCATTCAGCATTCGCCTTATGGCTGAGTGGATAAAGGTTGAATTCGCACTTGAATTTTTACTTAGCGCCTGAACAGTCCCCTAGGGGAGCCCCTATTTGACTATGAATTCGGGCCTTACTGTATTACCGCACTAGAAATGGGATCGCGAACACCCCGACAATATCGGAATTCGAAGACGCCGAAATACTATGGCCGTCTTCATGGTTAAAATTAAGGGTACCTAGAGGTACTTTTTGGATATCAATCGCTTCACAAAATATTCTCTTATAATATTGGTTCACTAGACAGGACCTTAAATCCTGAAGGTCAATCCAGTGATTTGGTCCTGAATCAAATAGGGCTCCGCTATCGCTGGCTTGATATTTTATGTTATAAAGTACTTCCTAAAAAGCCTTCCTATTAAGTTAAAAATATCTACCATTACCAGGTACTTACTTGTACTTTTTACTTCAGGGAGAGCGAGTTATGCTTTTTATACTAAAGCAACAATTAAATCACTTTTAATAAAACTTGCAATTTCAATCATCTAAAACGAGTATTTCGATCAGACGTACTAAGCGGGAGATCGGCTGGTCAGGTCCAGCCGAAGTTGGATTTTTATGATTTATAATATCTTGAAATTCAACTTCGGCAGGATCGAAATCCGAGGATCCGAGTATTTCGATCCTGCCGAAGTTTAATTTCGGCTCGAAGCCTCCAGGCTTCAGCTACAAGGGAAACGCCAAGATTGAATTTTCGGGACATTATCTAGTACTTTCCCTTAAGAGTGGGTTGATACTTTAAAACCCAAAAAATTGTTGATTAAATTTCAAATTAAATAGGCATTTATTACATTAATAGGAATACACATCTAGCAACAATAACAATAGTCAATAAGGCACATCTAATCCATCAGTCTTTAACTTAAACACAGAGTAAGTTTAGTTTTGATGCTCATTTTGGTGATGGCTCTCAATATGTACGTGCTGTCCAGGTGCTGAGTGTTTTACTACGGCAGTGAATCTGTAATAAAAATAAAAATAAAAGTTACCAATGAAAAGTAAATAAGAACAGGTGTAGAAATTAGATGACTCAACGTTTAAGGTTCCCTTGCGAGACACAGGGTTATTTTAACTTGGTTACGATCTAACTCATCGATATGCGATGAAATTTGAGGTGCCTATTAAATTACCCCTTAGTTAAGTTGATAACCCTGGTTCACTCAAATGGTTTTTAGCCGACAAGATGATTAATAACATATTTTTAAAATATGCTTAATCATGTATAAAACTACTGTAAGTACTAAAGGTTTATTATTGTTAAGTTGAGGGTTCGACTCTCACCGCGGGACAAATGTTTGTATGATCTATAAATATTTGTCTCGGTCTGGGTGTTTTCTATTATGTATTTACAAAAAAATTATATAAGTAGTATATCAATCATACCTCTATAGTTCCCATAACACAAGATCTGCTTACTTTGGGGTTAGATGATACTATGTGAAAAAGGTCCTGCATTATCTATTTATTTATTTATAGACCTACCCATGGTGTTTGTCGGAACTATACTCCACAGTCCTGATAGATCCATCGGCCTCGTGCAGTCCATAGACACCCTTCACGACGTCACCGTCGCGGACCTCATGCTGGAATTTGTTGTCGCCAGTGTGGGGGTCTTCCACTTTGTACTCATACTGGTATTTGGGGTACGCCTGCATAATTACGAAATATTAAAACACTAGCTTCTGCCCACGGCTTCGTCTGCATAGTATCCGAAAAAAAAGTAGCCTATGTGTGATTCTGATGTATAAGCTATATTACTTTAAAGTTCATCAAAATCCGTTTAGTAGTTTTTGCGTGAAAGAGTAACAAACATCCATGGTCACAAACTTTTGCGTTTATAATATAAGTAGGATATAGTAGGATAGGATGTAAAACTATGCCTTCTAAGGGTAAGTTATTTTCAGTTCTATTTTCAAATATTATGAATTGGGTCCAAACATTGGATTGGTGGCATGTTCTCAGAATAGCTTAGTGGTGCATCTAATCTTTGGATGCATATTTTAGGTAGCGAAAATGTTATGATAAATACACAATGCGTCTAAAGCTTGGATACGATCTCTGTGAGCAAAGGCCCGCCTGAGATACAGCAGGTTGCGGGTATGATTCCCACCGCGGCACAAATGTGTGTATTATATGCAAATATTTGTCTATTGTCTGCGTGTTTTGTATGTTAAATATGTAAATATTTATAAAAAAATAAAATAAGTAGTAAATCAGTCACGTAGTTCCCATAATACAAACTCAGTTATCGTTGAGACTAGATGATACTGTGTGATGAAATATCCAGCAAAAATAAAAATAATAATCAATATTTTGTGCTTTCGAACTGCCGAATTTACCACTGTGCCCTTTGGGTCAGATGGTAAAGTTGATTCACACTATGGACTACTAGCACAAAGAAGATAAAAAATACAAGTAAAAGTATCATTTAAATGACTGCGTTACATGCGTGTTTTAAACTATCACAGTTGTGACTCGAATAAATGAATGGAAAGTTGCTATAAATTGGCAGACGGAAATCAGGCTTTTATATGCGTATTGAGGAAACTCACGTAATAGTCGATTGGCTCATCGTGTGACTCGTGAGAACCGGCGTGGACCGGAGCTTGGTTCTGAGGAATGGCGTGGTGGTACACAGGAGCCTCGTGGGATTCTGGCTGGTAATGAACTTTCTGGTGCTGGATTTCGTGAGACTCCTGTTGGTAGTACGCTGGCGCTTTGTAGGTCTCATGAGATTCAGGGCGATGGTAAACTGGCACTTTGTGGGCTTGGTGAGGCTCAGGATAGTAAGCAGTTTTATGATGAGAAGGTACTCGTACAGTCTGGATCTCATGCTGAGGGTATTGCACAGGACGGTATTTGTGTTGCACTTGAGCATTATGTTGCACTGGTTCAGCGTCTTCGCTTTGCTCGTCCACTTTATATTGGTACACTGGAGCAACATGCTCTGTATTGGACTCATGAGATTCCTCATAAGCGGCCGCTTGCCCTTGATGGACTATACTTTGCGAAGAGTACGCATGTTCATGACTTTCTGGCTTATATTCTTCACTAGATGGTTCCTGAACTTGTATACGTTGTTCGTAGGGATGCCTGTATTCTTTCTGTTGCTCATGTTGAGGGGTCTGTTTCAAGTAATAGTGATCTGAGCAGGAAGCTATGACCACGAACACTGTGAGGAATAAAATCTGAAATATAAATAGATACACGGTTATTTGAACTGCATATAATAAAGGATAAAATAATAATGTTAGGATTTATTGAAAAGAGTTATGCTGGCACTATACATTCAAATGAATACTATTTTGATAGACATAAATTAATCATGCGTAGACTATATTTATAATTTTGCTTTGGGCAAACAATGGAAAAATTTGCTTAAAAACCATAATATGTGAATAAAACAGAAAATGCTCTAATTTGCGTATCAAAGTTTCAAACGTACTTTAGTAAACATTTTGATCGTATGCCGTATCTCTTTCTCCTTTGACTTCCGCAGTTGAACTGATGAATTAACATAGTCATTAGCTCAATATATACCGGAGACGTTACGAGAGAGTATTGAATAGATTTGTATCCGGCGTCATGTTAACACGCCGCGCAAATCGAGTGACGTAATTTATATAACCAATGTGAAGGCTCTAAGAAACACTGTCCACTAAAACATCAAGAATAAACGCTTCAAAATGTTACAGCTTGGTCAAGCGTTGAAACGTGATTCATGACACCATGCAGAAAGCTTTAGTGGTCAGTGGACCTAACGTCTATCGAACTGGTTCACTAGATGCTCTGATTTATAACAATGAGCCGGGTAAGAATTCTGAATAGGACCTAAGTAGACACTTGCTAGGCAATATAGGATTTGAAGATAGAAATCTTTGTATTTGCTATGCTGTAGGTGTATTTATATTTATTATCTGTATGTATTTCATGAAAGAAAGCAATATCAATGTATGGTATTCTTATTACACTCACTTGCGATTTAGTTAACTTATAAGATTACCATCTCAAGCTAGGAATGCTTCTAGGAAAGTAGCTAAAAATTTAAATATCAGTACTGTGAACTTTGTAAGACAAACTTAATTATATAATTATAAAGAACTTAATAATTATATAATTTTGTAACAATCATTGCATAACGTTAAAAGTAAGAGTGGGTTTTTAGGGATTATAATAATAATGAACACAGACACTTTGATAAGTAACTAGTTCTATGCCGAAGTTTTTAACTAATGTTTTAACCAATAGAAAAAAACTGATGTGGCATTTTTTTCAGTTTTTAGTTTACGTTATAGATTTCTCTGCGATGGTTGGTTAGACTAAAGCGTTGTTCAAAATCTTTGGTTCGACTTTATTTTATTTAATATTTATTTTCCAATCTCCTAATTTTTTCCTCAATTTATTATATATGTAGGAATATTCAATGAGTTGTTTTGCAACAATCTTATAAGAATAGAATAGAATGTGGATTACAATTTGATACAAAGATAAAGCACAGATAGCAAAAATACGAAATAAATAAACTATACACATTATAGATAGAAGTACTTAAGTAAGTTTTTTACAAAAACACAAACACAAACAGAAAGATTTTTTAAATTACTTATGAGTTTTTCGAAACTATATACCTCTATGAATAATATTTTTTGCCTAAGGTAGTGGCTACTTCTTTTACGATTGACATAGTCCAGAAAAAAATATTTATTTATTTCATCACAATTTTTAGGTGGTATCAGTTTGTGAACTTGAGTCCAAACGACATTAGATCTAAATTGCTATTTATGGGCAAATGAGTTCATCTTGGAAAGTAACGGAACCATGTCATTGTCACGTTTTTGCGGGCAGTGGACGATCACCGACCTACGCATAGTCTGTCTTCGCCATGAACCATATTTTGATAGTTTTTGCAGAGTTTTTAGCTGCGAAAGAGACGTAGTCAATGTATTATTTATCTAGAGATAATTAAATACAGGTAACTTATTACATTTAATGATCACTAGTATTTAGTAACTAGCTTCTGCCCACGTCTTCACCCACGTGGTACCCTATGTGTAAAAAGTAGCCTATATGTTATGCTGTTTTTTTTTTTTTTTTTTATTGTTATTCTGATGTATAAGCTATATAACTGTAAAGAGTCATCTTAATCCGTTCAGAAGTTTTTGCGTGAAAGAGTAACAAACATCCTCACAAACTTTCACGTTTATAATATTAGTAGGATAGGATAGGATAGCAATTATTATATTTTAATTTATTTTATAGCTACTACTAAAGTGTAAAACAAGTATACGGCCCCCTTGTGTACTTGCTCTAAGAAATAAGTAAAAAAGCTTCGCTAGGATTCCCTGTGTCGTGGATATCCGGAACTACGAGTACCGTGACACCACAACACCCAGACCAAAACCAAATAACTACAGAACCTACAAATATTTGTCCCGCAGCGAGAACCGAACCCGCACCTCGTGCGAGTTCGGTTCTTCTTCGTCACCCGCCGCGCCACCAAGGTCTAAAGATTACAGACTAAAGTTACTATTAGTTAAAGTTGTGTTTGAATAGCAATCAACAAGGTAATCTGTTTGATTATGTATATTTAACAACTTAGATCTAAGAAACAATCGTTTGTAAATAAACATATCAATGATGATGGGACTGAGATTCGATGTGCTTGGACACTCCGGAGTTTGAAACTTCAGCGTTGAATCTGAAAAAAAAAGTATTAGGTTTCTAGCCACATTCTGATGGGACAAAAAATTATATCAGTAGATTAACAATTATGCAGCACATAACACAAGCTCTGCTCTGCTAATTTTTGGGCTAGATGATGTTGTGTGAAAATGTCCAACATTATTATTATTATTCTAATATAAATGATAATGATTCAACTTCGATCAAATATAAACCCCTGTTACTTAGAATGGTTCCAGCCCTTTTAAGTGTTTTTTTTTTATTTCAATCTTTTCTGTATAAAACCATCACTGGTTTCGATACCGAAGCGCTTCACCATTTGTGAGTGATAATATAAGACAAGTTCTAATCAAGTCCAAAACGTGGATATTTTTGGTTTATTTGGCACCTATTATTCAGCTCTATAGAAGCATCATCGTTCATTTATAGCGTAGTACAGGGATGTTTCATATAAAGTAGGTTTGAATTCTTACCCGCTGTGCTTGTCGGCGGTGTACTTTACGGTGCGGATGGAACCGTCGGCCTCGTGAAGGCTGTACACTCCCTCCACCTTGTCACCATCGCGGGACTCGTGCTGGTACTTTTTGTCACCGGTGTGGGGGTCCTCGATTTTGTACTCGAAAGCGTATTTGGGGTGAGCCTAAAATAATAAAGTCATTAGGAGACTGCGTAGGAATGGCCTGACTTGTTTTATGGAATTGTGCATTGGTAGAAAGCATAGAGATTCAAATACAGCGAAAGGCGTAGCCTAGTTTTTTTTCATGTGAATGTAGACTAATAGAAGAATAGAGTGGTTGACTACTTACATAGTAGTCCTCGTGATGAGATTCTTCATGGTGTCCAGACTGGACGTAGTGCTGAACGGGAGCAGAGTGCAAGCTGACGGTCTGGTGGACAGGGGCAGCATGGTGTTGAACGGGGATGATGTAATGTCCTTGCTCAGACCCCTGGTTAGACTGGCTGAGGTGTTCAAGAGACCCCTGGTTGGATTGGCCGTAGTATCCATGAGATTCTTGGTTAGATTGATGGTGGTCATCATGACGGATGATAGACTGGGAAGACACGGCATGCCCATGAGAGTGGGAATCCTCAGTTTGGATGGGAGTGGCGTGAAGGCTGACGGTTTGTATGGGAGCGGAGACGACATAGTGACCTCCGTGAGATTGCTCCTGTTGGCCGTGGTGACTGTCATGACGGACAATGCTCTGGGATGAGACGGCATGACCATGGCCGCTGGACTGAATCTGGTGGATCGGGGCCGACTGGATGATAGTCTCATGGACTGGGGCGGGAGCGTGGTGGATAGGCACGACGTATTGGTGAGCATCGCTGTAAGACTGCTCTTGGTGGCCACTGTCATGACGGATGATGCTTTGAGAAGACACTGCATGTCCATGAGATTGACCGTGACCAGAATGTTCATAGCTGGGAGCAGCGTGGACTTCGTGGTAGGTCTGGATGGGGATGGAGTGGTAAGTCTCAACCTTAGGCTCTTCGTGCTTGACGATGGACTTCAGGGAGTAAGAGTGAGAATGCTCCTGGCAAGAAGCTACTGCCAGTAGGAGAGCAACGGCAAACACCTGTAAGGAAGCAAAGCATGCAGATTACAATAATAAAACCGCACCTATGGTTTTTCAAATAACTAAAACTTGTGCTTGTTCTTGCCGATTGAAGATTAATATTGAAGATCAGATTTTAATATATTTTACATAGAAACAAAAAGCTTACCTTTGAGTACATTTTGGTTGTTTTCCTTACAAAAGCTGTTGGAATTGTGGTACTGAATGCATCAGAATCTCTGGGTTTTATACATTGAAAAAAATCAGGCCCATAACAGGTTTGCATTAATTTTGAACTCATTACTTCAATGTGTGTATTTTAACACACACACACACTACTGAAAAAATTGGATCATTAATGGAATTCGAGTTCAAAGTTATATGAGATTTTACGTAATAAGCTCGTTTTGGGGTATTATTACCGATATGTCATTATGAAAGTAAAGCGGCATTCTTGTGTCGTGATCTTGAAATAACTTTTCGGTTTACTTCGTTACTCTAATCTTACATAATAGTATGTAGAAAAGCGATCACATGTTCATAATAATATTGTCAATCTACTGTCCATTTAGTCCACTCAGCTTAGGCAAGGACTTCGACTTGTCTTAGTAACATATTTCTATGTATAATGCAACCCCTTGTAATCTTTCGTACAGTCCATTCCATTCAAAGTTTGTCTGGTAGAGATCGCTAATTAGCGATAAGACCGCCCATTATACAACAATGTTAAAGTTTGTACTATTTATTTAAGCTGAAATATTTGGTGTGCAATAAAGTATTTTATATCTATCTATCTATCTATATAGTAAGATAGGTAGATCACTTTTATTTACTTTATTACATACACTAGAATTTTAATAAAAATCAATTTCTTCCAGGCCACCTTATCCACCAATATTGTTAGTAAACACCCCTTAGCCTTTTTGTTAACTTAAGTCGATGAGCGTAAATCCCACAAGTAAAACAGATGCCTCTCTTCAACAGAAGAGTATACAAAAGGTGACCTCAATGGTAAAAGCATTTTCTACCTGTCATTTTCAACCTTAAAAGTATTCAAAAGTAGGTTATCGTGCTAACAAAAAGTTAAATTGAAAATTGGTTTATATTACATTAATTATACACATGAATATATAAAGAAAATGATTGAAAATGTACGTAATATTTTTAACATTGATTTTGCTTTTCATAGTACTTACTCCATTGCATATCATGACACCCATAAAAGTCCGCAATAGATGTCATTGATCAAATATCTGCCTGCAGAAATACCTAATCGATTGTTTGCAAAATGAAACAAAACCTATCTATATACATCACATCAATACTCAATGAATATGTGTATCTATTTTAGCCAATGTACTTTATAAGTTACCGAAACATTTAGCACTTATTGTTTTTTACTTATTTAGATTTGTGTCATTATACCAGACACAGAAACTTGCATAATTTTCAATAATACTGAGGCAATGTACACAAGCATGTTAAGCAAATATTTTGCGACATCATTACAAACACCGCATACACCGAAAATAATTTTAATTGACAATAACTTAGTGAAACCAATATTACCTTGGTTCTCCGTTTTAACAATATAAAAGTCGGTCATTTTAGATTATACGTATCAGTTTGCATCAGTGCTTAGTACCAGCATAACAAACAAGTAAAATTAAAATGCTCTCCAAGGTAAATAAACGAAATGCTTTTTGTGACAACCGAAATATAAAGTTTGACTGAACTAAAACTGCAAAGGCTCCGAAGTGAATCCATTTTGTTAATTCGTATTTTTTAAATTTAACCTCATTGTTATATGGACTAGCCAAAGTGTTAAAAAGTTAAAAGTTCTCAGTGTCTCCAAAAATATTCCTAAAAGGGAAGAAAGGAAACCATTGTTATAACACTGTCAATTGTGGCATCAGAAACCTATATCACCGGGCATTCGTGATGGATTTGCATGGGAATATAAAATAAAATAATGCTGGACATTTTTCACACAGCATCATCTAGCCCCAAACTAAGCAGAACTTGTGATAAGGGACAAACGGTTATTTATAACCGTTTGTCCCTTATCACAAGTTCTAACAGTTGTGAAAAACAGTTTGATTCTCAATAGGAAACATTTTATAGTTCAATAATAATTTATGTCATTAATAGATCGATCGGTAAATAAAGAAAAAACTAACTAAATCGAAAGCAGTGTACGACAGAATGCTATTATATACAGCCTATTTTTAGTACCTTTTTAATTACATGGTTCTCAATACTTAAAAAAAATCTTTCAGGCACTCTGCATAGTTGCATTAGTAGGCGCCGTGGCCGCTCAGTACGGCGGTCATGGTCACGACCATGGTCAAGGCCATGGGCACGCCTTCTCATCCCAACACATCCACCGCCATGACGGTCCAGCGGAGGTGGTCTACGTGAAGGGAGACGGGCATGGACACCATGGGCATGGTCATGAACACGCCATTGACTACTATGTAAGTAACACAACTACTTAGATAAGAAGGTAAATATAAAATATAGATGAAACAGTTAAGCTATCTAAGTACCGTTGCAAACGATCAAAACGTAATTAATCCAGGCAGAAGCGTTTTTAAAGTGTGGCGGTTTTACCACGCTGAACGGCAATTATATAATACTAGCCTCTGCCCCCGGCTTTGCCCGCATCGTACCCAGATAAAAAGTAGCCTATGTGTTACTCTGATACATAAGCTATATTACAGTAAAAAATCATCAAAAGCCGTTTAGTTGTTTTTGCGTTAATGAGTAACAAACATCCATCCTCACAAACTTTCGCGTTTATAATAGTAGTAGGATTTTGACCCAGCAATATTAGTTAGTTTAACCTTCTCCACAAGATAATCCTTGCCTTTTTTACTGAAACGGTAAAGTTCTCGTTTTTCAAGATTCAAAGATTTTTCCGACAAACTGGAAAATAAAAACTGTTACGAAATTCCCACAAAAACTAAAACATGCTGGTTTCTAATGAATCTATTATGCATTATATACTCGTACTTTGCAAAATGTGCACCTGTAGTGTTGCGACTTTAACTTAAAATCTTTGTAGGTCCACAGAATAACATGTTCTCCTATCAATTAACTAGGAACAACGCGGAAAAGATACAACGTTATGATTCTAATTATAGGCGCACCCCAAATACGACTTCGCTTACAAAGTGGAAGATCCTCACACCGGTGACTACAAGACGCAGCATGAGTCTCGGGACGGTGACATCGTGAAGGGTTTCTACTCTCTACACGAGCCTGACGGTTCCATCAGAGAGGTCAAATACCATGGAGATAAGCATAGCGGGTAAGGATTAAAATCATTATGACGCCTCTATAGTGCAGTGCGCGTAGGCCCCCGGGACAAATGTTTGTATGATCTGCAAATATTTGTCTCGGGTCTGGGTTTTTTATATCTATAATTAGATAGATAGAAAATGCTTTATTGCAAAACATAAAACAAAAACATAGGCGAACTTAATGCTAATTAGCATTTTCTTCCAGCTAACCTTTGTATAATGTTGAGTGGGGCAGTAGTGCGTTTGAAGGATTACGAAAACAAGAAACATTTTTGTTAAATTAAATAACTAGCTACTTAAAATAAAAGTAAATTATAATATGTATGTATGTATGTATGTGTCGTTAGGTGATTTATTTTTAGTTTTGATCTTATGTTTTATTATTTTGCAGTTTCCACGCTGACATCAAGCACAGCACTCATCACGCTGTCCCTGAGAAGCACGACCATCACCATTATTAAATATTCCATTAGATCTCAAATTAAGTCTTACAAAATGTTCTGTGATTTTTTTTGTTATGTTTTATATTATTTTGTAAAGAATAAAATTTTAATTGAAAATATTTTTTGCGTTTAATACAGGCTTTTAAATTATTACCCCTTTAAAGGTAACGCCCCTTTAGGCGTAACTGTAAATGACATAGGAGGCCATTTTGATGATATTATTTTTTATCCTTTGGTAATTTTTTTGTTTGTCCAAATTGTAAGAAGTCTCCATCTCTGAATCTGGATTGACATTATAATTGAACTGGCAATAAAACATAAGATCACGTTTATTTAATATACGCTTGAAAAATAAAACTAGGTTAGAACTTTTTAATAATGATAAAAAGATCCGTCATAATTATATTATAACTCAAGAAAAATTATCACAAATATAAAATTAAATATCTAATAATGTACAAAGCTCATATTATGTTGAATTTATAAATAGAAAACTGATAGAAATATTTTGTAAATAATTCAGCTTTAATGTATAATATTATAATAAATTCCATGAATATTAAAATTTATAACCGCTGGTTTATTAACTGGTTAAATAAACCTGAACTCGGTTCTGGACAGTCTACTATTATTCATCGTGGGGTTCCGTTATTCATCTTTAGTCTTCATCGTCCGTATCCCGATTCTATTCTTCAACTTGGTGACTGGTTTATATGCTGTCATCATAATATTGCATTGTCAGCATCCTAGTAGTCTGTGATTGTCGTCGTAACTTGACAAGGAGATCCTTGTCAAGTTGATATATAGATATATATGGTGGTTGGATCGAATGACAAAAACTGTGTCATAATTTAGCTCGCAAGATTTGTACGAAACAAACATGTCTTACTTATGTCTTAGTGTTGGAAAGCTGACAAGACATGCATTAGTTTTTGCCTAGCTTAGAGCAAACGGGCATTGTTATACTAAAAAACAACATATCGTAAAGAAATCCTTCTTATGACGTGTGAACGTCTCCGTTCTATCATTCTTTCAAAGCTAAAGAAAAAAGTTGCTTATTGAAATTATTAGGATCATTAAGAAAACCCAACTAAGCTATTTTAAAATCGTAGAGCAAATTTACCAAGACCAAATCTAGAAGAATCAGGCAACAATTTTGTTTTTTAATAGTGTTCGCCACGCTTAAAGCGTTTTTCGGTCAGGGCAAGACTGCGTTTTATACTAAATTCAAGTTTTTACGAGCCCCATGTTAAAAGCCAGGTCTTGGCCGTGGCCATGCTCGTACAAGTGCACGTGAGGCTTTAGTATGGTGTAAATTAAACACGATACACTCATTCATTGAGAATTAGCATTTAATATAAAAACATATTTAAACAAAGTTCTTAAGACAGCACATGAACAAAAATATTGTAAGTTCACATGACAAGTTAATAACCGAGGCATAGAGTGACATCGGACCAAGCAGTTTAATCGTCAACATAGAGGTGAAATATGCCTTCTTTATTAGTTTATTCTTAAAATATATACTAAAAATAGCAAGCTTGCAAGACACGCTTAATATGTCCCAACTACAGTCATGTAATTTGATAACACGTGCTTTCGTCTAAGGTTTGCCATAGACGAAAGCACGTGTTATCAAATTACATGAATCTATAAGATAGATTTGTGATTTATAACACACTAGCTGCGCCACACGGATCCACCCGCATAAGTTTCGATTTTATACTCGTGATAACTTTGAAATTAAATGTCCGATTCGAATTAATTAAAACGTATTTTACTGCTACATAAATACCCTTGATGATAAAACTAAATGTTTAAATAAGAGTTAATACTACGATACGAATGTAACCAACTTTTGTTTCTACCGGTGATCTAATAAAATTTTAGAACACAAAAGCTGCTATTGTGACTTAATTATGATAGTTAGATATATTCCCTTAAAAATTTTTTTTTGTAGGTAATTATGAGTATTTTCATCATGGAGTACATTATTTTTATGTATCATCAAACTTTTTCTCAGCGCACGCCAAATAAAGAATTTTATAGGCAAAATTTTGCTACTTTGGGTTACATTGTTGCATAATTTAGCTTTCTATTAGTAAAAAAATGATTAAAATCGTTCCAGTAGTTTCGGAGCCTATTCGTTACAAACAAAAACTCTTTCCACTTTATAATATTAGTATAGATTAAATGTCAAAAAACCGACTTCAAATAAAGAAAATTGATAAAAAGTTCAATGTATGAAATTTCATCAATTTTTTTTTAAATTCGTTTTGGAAACCCTTGAAGTATATTAAGTTTTACCCATTCAAGTAAATAATCATTAAAATCGGTTCACATTGGTTAAGATATCACGTAACATACACACAAAAAAAATTACAGACGAATTGAGAAGCTCCTCCTTTTTTGAAGTCGGTTTATAATAATTAACCACGTTTACATATTTCTATGTTATTCTATCATCAGATCCTCACGGGCTTACCTTATTTTGCTCACTCGGGATGACACTCTTTCAAATAAAAATTTAAAGTACCAAAAATGCCAAAAAAAGGTCTAGTCGTGTTTCCATAAGATGATTCTTTTTAAGTTTGACGGGAAAAATAGAAATAACTCAGGAATAAAACTTTAATTGGTCCACTTCGGGATCATTTTCTATACAAAAACAATAATCCAAATCGTTTGCGAAAATATGAAGTAACAAACTCACACATTACCTCCTCTTATTTTTTAAGTCGGTTAAAAATGCTTTATTGCTCAAGATAAAACAAGTGCATAAGCGAACTTAACGCTAGTTAGAAATATCTTCCAGCTAGCCTTTCATTGTTTAATGCATTTTTCATTTGACGATAATGGGGTAGTAGAGGTAGTAAATGTTAAAAATATCCAATTTCAAAATAAGTGAGCAAAAAAAAAATATAAATAAACTACAAACATACATTATAGAAGTCATAAGAGTATTATATATCATACCTTAATATCTACATTCAAAAATACATATAAACGGATCGTGCTCATACATACGGACGTAATGCTAAGCCACTTTATGGGTTGTTTACGCACTTATGATCTTTTGGCAAAAAATACCTGCATACAATGCATAGTGATTCCCTCATAAATTGGCAACAAATTGGCAATATACAAAGAGTGCTGTCTGCTAATAAAGTATTGCAATCGATAAAAAATATCGAATTATAAACATACAAGCTTCTGCCCACGGCTTCGCCCACGTGGTATACCCGGATAAAAAAATGCCCATGTATTATTCTGATGTATAAGATATAAGTACTGTAAAGTTTTATCAAAATCAGTTCAGTAGTTTTTTCGTGAAAGAAAACCAAACATCCATCCTCACAAATTTTCGCGTTTATAATAATAGTAGGATTGAGATACAATTTGGAAATAAAGACGTTTTATAACACCTCAAACACAAAAATAATATAACCAATTACCTATATAATCAATTTTTATTAACAACGGCTAGTACTTTAAAAAAAATATATTATAACGACTATACCACGTACTTTATTATTCTCCTGCTGACGTTTCGTTGACCGTTTAGAGGTCCTTCCTCATAAGCACCGTCCGCGACCGCGCTCGACGGTCGTGAGATGGGAACTCCAGACGGGGTCGGGGTCGTCAGCAGGAGAATAGTAAAGTACGTGGTATAGTCGTAATAATATTCTGAAATGATACCAAACCACGATAATTTTAATTCTATAACCGCTAGTACATTTTAAGAAAGATAAATACAACTACGTGGGCATGTATATAAAAAATATAAAGATGAAACAGTGTAGACGTCTAAAGATATTTTATGTGCGGAACGAAGCTTTTTTTACTCACTCCCCCCCATCATGGATTTTTATTAAACAGGCATCTTGTGTGTTTATGATCACGAGTGTGTTTGATATAAAAAGTGATAAGTAGTGGGTACTCTTTTTCTGCTGTACTGTAGTACAGCAGAAAAAGAGTCAGAAAAAGAGACTGTTTCGTCTGCCACTAACATCCACACGCAAAAACTCCACTTCCTTCCGTGATGATGCTACCTGCAACGGTGCTGAAATATCAGGAAACGATCAAACAAATCATGATATATTCAGGTTTTAGTAAACATTTGAAAGCAAAATGAATTTAACCAAAAATGATGTTCCGTTTTGCCAAATAAAAATATATTCTTTCATTCTTTCTTCACCCCTTTGATGGATTTTCACGTGATATATATACATTTAGGACATATGAGGTAACTTTGGGATCCTAATATAGCCTGTCTTGACACGTCTTAGGCATTTCATTCACTTTGCTGGTAATGGGCACGATGGGAAACGCTGTCACATGTAATTTGGATTGCCAAAAATAAATAACTCATTTTTATCCGTGTAGGGAATAAGATATTGTTTCTAGTTCCAAATGTAAAATTTAGACAGATACTAAAACCAAACAAAGCGGTCAAAGTCATATCGATAAATTGGCTCAGTTTATTTACTTTTACCCACAGTTTTATGTCAGCGTTATGAAACTATTATAAAAACTGCATAGGCATAAAATGTGTTAATAGCTGATAATGTTTGAAGTGAAATCAATGTCACCTTGGACCCCTTGATACCTTATTGTATAAAAGTGTTTGGTCTTAGACAATGTGTATCAGTTCCACTTCAGTTATACACTTGTAGTGCAACCAGACCACCTGGAATAATATTTCATAATGTTTATTAAGGTAAGTACAAGTTAAATTCACCAAACCATATTATTCACTTCCATATTTTTATGACAGCATTCAAAAAATATGTCCTTAAGTCAGGTTTCTTTAAACTTTTTAACATTGTTGCTGTGTTTTCTTTAAATAATTTAATCATAAAATTCTTGTAGTATTGACTTTGCT
The DNA here is from genome assembly GCA_958496245.1 of Perizoma flavofasciatum. Taxonomy (NCBI): domain Eukaryota; kingdom Metazoa; phylum Arthropoda; class Insecta; order Lepidoptera; family Geometridae; genus Perizoma; species Perizoma flavofasciatum. The sequence continues at coordinate 5,136,165 of OY292426.1, forward strand.
CCGTTGTTGATGCCAGCTAGGAGAGTCAACAAGACGTTTTTCGATAGCAGTGCGTGTTAAGGGATGATTTAATAGAAATAAAGTCAACTAATAAGAATAAATTAACTATAATTAAAAAAATACGCTTACCCATGTATTCCCCATGATGAACATCCTCAGATACCTACATATTTTTGGCACATGCTTTCATCTTTAAATACCTTTAAAAAATTGTCTGTACTCAATGAACAGAACAATGACAACACACCAAAGTCGGCTGTGGTTTGGTGTCCCTTTTCGTTTCCTGTGCATATTATAGCATCAGCCACATCCGGCCAATCATTTGTTCTGAGCCTCAAAACACAAACTAAATTAATTTTGCAGGTGGTGTGTTTTATTGCCATGGTGAGTGTAGCAGTCGCTCAGTACGGTGGACACGAGCACGGCCATGCATTCTCCTCACAGCACATCTCTCGTCACGACGGCCCCGCACACGTGGTCGGACACGGCCATCACCACGACTACTATGTAAGTTGGAACTCAGCTTATATCTATTCGATGTTCTGATCTGAAAGCTAGTATTGATTGTTTGCGTTGTACAGGCGCACCCGAAGTACGAGTTCGAGTACAAGGTATCGGATCCGCACACCGGCGACCACAAGACGCAGCACGAGTCACGCGACGGAGACGTCGTCAAGGGCTTCTACTCGCTGCATCAGCCCGATGGCTCCGTCAGGGACATGCACTACTATGGAGACCATCATTCTGGGTAAAGTCTCGCGAAATGCAACTAGCCTGGCGTTGACTATTATTTTCTATTTAATGTATTCTTAATTCTATTTCTTATTTCAGATTTCATGCTGACGTGAAGCACAGCACCCACCATATCGTCCCCCAACATTATCATTATTGAGATGTTATACAAACTATTCTGTTTTCTGTGATAAATAGTATGTTTGCTCTATAAACTTAACTTTTTTATTACTTTTGTACTTATAAAAATAAATACATTTTAAAATTTAAGCATGTTGTTCTTAGTCTCAGTTTTTATCTGTTATATAAAATAAGTCCTGACTGATTGATTGACTGGCTGATAAATTAATGCAGAACCCTTACCGGTAGGTTCATTTTAGTATATAGGATTGTGATAAGCAAGAAATTTTAAAAAATTCACATCCGTTTAAATTGCCGTTTTGTTGAACTGGCCACTTAGAATTTAAATATCTGCGGTTTGCCTTGCAATAACAAAAATCTATTTCATTGCCGTGCTCGATACTTCAAAAGTATGCTTTTAGATTTCGGTCCGTCTGTCTAGCTATCAATCACAGGACTATAGCCTCAATTCATAGTCGGGGGTTGAACAGCCCCCCAAAATCCATCACTCAGCATTCGCCTTATAGCTGGGTGCAAAAAGGTTAAATTCGCACTTGAATTTTCACTTAGCGCCTAAACAGTCCCCTAGGGGAGCCCCTATTTGACTATGAATTGGGCCTTAATCTCTTAAACCGTAATATTATGCAGCCAGTACTATATTATGACTACGAACGACGCAGTGACGGGAAGACCCTTCCCCGATGGACTGATGCCACCATTAATTTTGCGGGAAATCGGTAGATGGAGGTAGCCCAAGGTCATCCGTCTCTATGGTACTCTATGTAGTGGTATGGTATGGTGGTGGTATGGTATTATGGTACTCTTAAAGGGAAGATCAGGAAACTTCTGCATGCAGATAATGATGATGTACCCGGTTAAAATGACGACCTCTGTGACGCAGTGGGCGAAGGTCCGCCTGAGACGCAGAAGGTTGCGGGTTCGATTCCTGTCACGGGACAAATGTTTGGAAGATCTGCAAATATTTGTTTCGGGTCTGGGTATTTTCCTATGTATATATGTATGTATTTACAAAAAAAAAGTATTTAAGTAGTAGTAGTCATGTAGTTCCCATAATACAAACTCTGCTTAGTTTGGGGCTAGATGATGCTGTGTGAAAAATGTCCAGCATTTATTTATTATTTATTTATTTAAAATTTACAGCTTTATCATGGGCTCTATTTATAATAAGAATACGTGTTTTCAATGCGTGTTAGTAATGTAACATGAGTAAGTGAGTTTTCTTATTAAACTACGCAAACCAACACCTCTCGTAAATTTTATTTAATTGACCAGGCTTGGATAACTGCAAAGCTTTTCCTGAAAATGAGCATCTGCGCTTCAAGAATTTTAAAAGCTCAAAAATATCGACTAGGCTAATAATCATCTCGGTTCTTAATTGTTTTATCCCCCGCGTACCAAGTGAGAAATCACGGGTTCGTGTCCCACCGAGGATTTTTTTTAACACTGCATCATCTATAATAATATGTACGTATTTACAAAAAAAAAGTATATAAGTAGTAGGTATATCAGTCATGTAGTTCCCATAATACAAGTTCTGCTTAGTTTGGGGCTAGATGATGCTGTGTGAAAAATGTCCAGCAATATTTATTTATATCTAGCCCCAAACTAAGAAGAGCTTGTATTATGGGAACTTCAAGACTGATATACTACTTAGAGGTATATACTTAAAAAAAAAGTACATAAGTACATATTATACATTTTATACAAGAATATTTGCAGATCATAAAAACTTTTGTCACGCGGCGGAAATCAAACCCGCAACATTTTGCACCTCAAGCGGCCCTTCGCCCACTGCGCCACAGAGTAGGTTGAAATTATATAAAAATCTTGAGATTTTCCATAACTCTAAGAACCAATGTACTTAACTTCTATGTTTGTCGATACATTTTATGTAAATGATTTACGCTTGGATATTAAAATCAATAATTTTAAATATCCAAGCGCCCTTTTTAATTAAATTTATGATTGATTCTGTTGAAATTATGGCTCAAAGTAGGAAGATGTGCACATACCTACATAAAGTAAACGAATACTTTTGGTATTCGATCTATTCACATCACACCTGGTTGGTATCTACAAAGTGGATACCGAATAAAGGACAACGCGAACGTAGGCAGGTTTTTGGCAAATTCGTTATTAAATCAAGATACAAAAAGTCTAGTCTTAATTACTCTAGGGATCATGTTTACTACATATATAATTTGAATAGTCCTGAGTGTGTGTTCCCTAGCTATTGAAGAAAATCAATCATTATTCTTATTTAACCGTCGTACAAGAAACAAGTTTTAATTAATTTTACCTTTTATTTAGCATAACAATAACAACATAACAGAAACAAACATTTACAGAAAGATTAGAAATAGTAATCATGATGGTCGTTATGATCATAACCGTGATGTCCAAAATCATCGTGGCTTTCCTGTTGAATATCTGCATGCTTTTCCAAATGATCATTTTCATTGTTGACGTAATCATGATGATGTTTCTCAGGAACAATGTGGTGTATGCTGTGCTTTACGTCAGCGTGGAACCTGCAAAAATAGAACACGGTAATTAAGAAACTTTGAAATGCTGCTTAATGATGAGTGAGTTATAATTTTGCTTGCATGGAATTCGTTATATAAAAATGTAAATTGGTGTTCTAACCCAGAGTGATGGTCTCCATGGTAATGCACGTGTCTCTCGGTGCCGTCGGGTTGGTGCAGTGAGTAGTACCCCTTCACGACGTCATCGTGTCGTGTTTCATGCTGCGTCTTGTGGTCGCCGGTGTGCTCGTCCTTAACCTTGTACTCGAACTCGTATTTGGGATGAGTCTGCAAAGAAAATTGCCACCAGTTAGTGCCCACATTTCATGAAAATTTGTTGAGAGTATTAGTTGAGAGAAACTAACGTAGTAGTCGTAGTGGTGATGGCCGTGCTTGTCTTTGAACTCCACTTTATTGTGGTGACCATCGTGCTTGTGTATGTGTTGGGAGGAGAAGGCGTGCTTTGCTGAAACTGCGCACGCAGACACCAATGCTGCGAGGACAAGTACCTGAAATAAATAATTTTGAACATCACATTTTAACTGACTTTAAAAAGAAGAAGGAGGTTCTCAATTTGGCTGTATTTTTTTATCTTGTGAGTTTATTACTTTATATTTTGCTATTTTTCCTGTAAATCTTGAAAATTAAACATCACCATCTTATAGGAAACTGACTGACTGCCCGTAAAAGAATTGTGATCGGTTTTACTTTTGTTTTTTATTTTGATGATAGAGTACCCACAAGATAGAAACCGTAAACTTGGGACTGCAAACGTATCGCGAATACAGAGATTTAATTATTATTTTTTAATGGTTATACCTAAAGGGTGATAACATATAAATTTTATGAAAAAATACCACCGCTAAAGGTTATAAAATGAGTAATTAAATTTCACATTGGACTTTTATCAACTTCCTGTTATTTGAAGTCAGTTTTTTGTCATTTAGTGTTAAATATTATTATGACAATAATATATTCTAATGTGACATTGAATGTTGTAAAAGTACCTTTGAAAACATTTTTGCCTCCAAAAACGTATTCTTGTGTATTTGATAAAATTCTCAGTGGTAGACTGATACTAATTGTTCGAAACACATGTCTTTTATATTCGTATATCAAATTAATATAATAATCAAGGTTATCGTTTCCACATATTACATTGTTAGCTCCTATTACTTTTGGTTTTATAGCCTATCGCGACAACATAACACTTACATTACTTTCACAACGCTCACATTATTTTTTGGTTAATTTATGAAACCAAGTAAAGTGCGCCCTTTATTTGATCACTAACTTCTGCACACGGCTTCGCTCAGACAAAAGTGTTAGTGAGTTGATGATTTAATTCTCAACACAGTAACGTATAATTTTTTTTTACAATCATAGAGGTGCTAAGAAATTATCATAATATGTACTTGTTTTATAATTTGCAATACATAAAGAAATCCCTTTAATTTTGCATAACACCATTTTACAGTTCATTAGACAAAAACAACCACCAAGGGGGTAGTCTTATCGCTGAAGAGATTTCTTCGAGAAAACCTTAGGGTGAAGAGAACAATTTTTTAGTACGTTGTACTGTAAAATGGTGTTTTGCACAATGAAGAGTTTATCTATTTAAATTGCTATCTAGGATAGAACCTGTATGATGGGGTATACCCAATATACACATACTATGCAATTAAAACTTTCGAGTCGAATACAATGAAATAGCCCATAGCTGTAAGCGTCTTCGAAATAACGTAGTCCTCATTCATAACCTTGAAAAAATTCAATATCGCACCATACTTTTAAGAAGAACATTTTATGACGAACTCAGTGGCGCGAGGGAATCCAGCTCGAAGCAAGAGGTTTGGGTTTTATTCCTGCTGCGGGACAAATGTTTGCAGGTTCAGCGGGTATTTCTTCCGATTCGATTCTGGGAATTGTGTTTCTAAAGTACTCGAATTCTCTGATACCCACAACACAGGGAATGCTAGCGTGGGGTCAGGACTATGTGTGTGTCTTTTGGCCGTTTATCATTTCATTTTGTACTCTTGTTATTAACAACTAAGTATGTCGAATTCGAAACAACTTATTTTAATTTCAGTACCTGTCAGTAATCCTTAATCTTTTATTTACTGCAGTTTCTAGTTTTCTTATGTTTACTACAGTTGACAGAAATACGTGTTGCAAACTCAAATCAGCAATTATGGTATCTACTGATACAGCATAAAGACCCATTATTATGAAACTATTATAAACTATACACGCGTTTATTTGTGTGTCGCAGATATTTGTAGTGAAATCAATGCCACCTTGGAACCCTTGGTAACAATATAAATGCCAGTGGTTTAGATCACTTGTATCAGTCCTCTGGAGCTAGTTTCATTGACAACAACAAGTTAACCGAAAAAATGATGAAGGTAAAAAAGGTTAAGGTGGTCATTGATAATGTTAATAATTTGCATTTCTAATCATAAAGCTTAGGATAACGTCATATCTTTAAAGAAACATTGTTACTTAAAATCAAATAAGTTTTAACCAACCTTCAAACAAGGATCAGGTTCACAATTTTCTAAGTTTTGTGCGTTACTTTGTATATTCCCATTAATAATAAAATCTCGTTCAATAGAACGGTTCAGTTTAATCATTAGGCATAGATCTGTGCGAGACGCAGTAGGTATATTTTTATGGTGTCTGGAATCCCAGCTGTCATAAAAATGTTAACCACAGTGTTGTCCCGTGAAAATTCACGTATTATCTGAATCGGATAAATACAAGTACATGCAAATTTTTCGTTGACATCATTATTGTTTGTGTTTTTGTAGTATTTGAAAAACCAAATTTAATGCTTTTACTATTATGTACATTTTACTAAAATAACTCTTAAATGTTTGTTTTACTTTATTACATTGTTCTGTTATTATTTTTATTTAATTTGCTATTTTTGTTATTCTTCCAGCTGGTCTGTTTGATGGCATTGATGGGTGCAGTTTCCGCTCATTACGGGAACGGTCATGCATTCTCCTCACAGCACATCTCCCGTCACGACGGCCCCACACACGTGGTCGGACACGGCCATCACCACGACTACTATGTAAGTTGGAACTCAATTTCTATCTATCCGATGTTCTGATCTGAAAGCTAGTGTTGATTGTTTGCTTTGTGCAGGCGCACCCGAAGTACGAGTTCGAGTACAAGGTATCGGATCCGCACACCGGCGACCACAAGACGCAGCACGAGTCACGCGACGGAGACGTCGTGAAGGGTTTCTACTCGCTGCATCAGCCCGATGGCTCCGTCAGGGACGTGCACTACTATGGAGACCATCATTCTGGGTATAGTCTCTCGTAAAGCACCAACCTACAACTAGCCTTGCGTTAACGATTCTTTGCTATCTATTTTATTCTTACTTCTATTTCTTGTTTCAGATTTCATGCTGACGTGAAGCAAAGCACCTACCATATCGTCCCTCACCATTATCATCACTGAGATTTTTTACAAACTATTGTCTGTTTTCTGTGATAAATAGTATGTTTGTTCTATAAACTTCACGTTTTTATTACCTTTGTACCTTTAATTTTAATATTTTTGAAAATTAAAAGATGTTGTTCTTAGTCTTCGTTTTTACCGTTATATAAAATAACAAGACCTGACTGATTTAATGACTGCTGAGAAATCAACGCAGAATCTTGGAATTAAGAGGGTAGGTTCCTATTAGTGGTTAGTTTTGTGACAAGATAGGCATTTTGAAAATTCACATCAGTTCATATTGCTGTTTTGTTGAAGTGGCCACTTTGAATTAAAATATCTGCGGTTTAACTTGAAATTACACCTCACCTCCAAGCGTTCCCTGTAGGTGGAGCTTTGGCACTTCAAGCCAAATTATCACAAGATCTCCAAGAGTTTGGTATGTGCTCGGGTTTTAAAAATATTATAAACCGATTTCCAAATAAATGAAAAGCTTGAGCGCCTTCAAAATTTAAGTATTAGGTTTACGAAAACATGACCACGTCTCCGAATTTCGCAATAAACTCAAGTGGTTGTCGATTCGCCAACGCAGAAATTCTCACCTACTCTGAATCTTGTATAGTATCTTATTTAACCCTTCTTCTCCTCCCTACCTCAAGGAGCACTTTGAATATCTTCATTTATCCAACTCTCGTTTACTGCGCTCCTCTGAGACCTTGCAACTTAAATCTCCTGTGCACACTTCTTCCTTCTATGATTATTATTTTACTGTACAAGCTATCCGCCTATGGAATGCTCTGCCAAATCCCTTCCTATCTTCAAAAAGCTATTGCACAGTCACTATTTGTATCTCAAAGCTGATGAGTTGCTATCATATGGATTAAATAAAGGTAAATGTATTCATGTATGTATATATATGTGTTTTATCTAATTATTAGTCACTTTGTATGTTTGTATTGTCTATACACCACCGTTCTGTATTGTTCACGTAAATTCCTATCCATCCAAAGGTTGTCTGGAAGAGATCGGATAAGACCGCCCATTTTACTCCCGAGATTAGCTTGTAATTTGCTCTGTTTGAATTTGTAAGCAACATAATATTATGTGGTGTACAATAAAGAGTTATCTATATATCTATCTATCTAAATGTATGATACAATAGTAGTTTTATGTATTTATTGCCTCTATGTAGCACTTAATTAACTGTAAGTATTCGATATGTCCAAATCACATCTAACTGGCACTGGTGGGATGAAGAGCGATGTTGCCGCGGTAGACCAGGAATGCAATGGCAATGGACCGTAAAAAGGGTAATGAAACACAATATTTATCTTATTAACTCAAATCAATATGGTTTGTTAAGCAGAACCCATTATAAAAAAAAATGCTTTGCCATCCTTCATAGCAAAATGATTTTTCTTAAAGATGCGCGGAAATATTGTCATTGCTTTTGAAAAAAGAACACGTGAATTATCGTATTTACGTACTCAGCATAAGTTTTGAATTTGGAGCAAAAATAACGCCGGCAATTTTGTATGAATTTTCTTAGCCGGAGCGGTATTTTAATTTGTATCGAAAAATACACGTGCTAGGTTGTACGTTTAATCAAACTTTTTCTTACTCACCTCATTTAAACTTGGATTTATTTCATCGAGCTTGGTAGTACAAAAAAAATGTACTTTTGTTTTTAACTTTGACCTACACAGTTTACGGCAGTTCCATTAGACTCACTGATTAAATTAAAATTAAATCAGTAAATATGTACTCTAGCGATCCCGTTTACTGCTTTTGTGGTTTGCATAAGCCTCAGTGTGTTTTCACTTATTTGGCTTTTTAATGAAGAAGCAATCCTTTCTATTTAGAAACTTATCTTCCTAACAATGGTACAAGACACTACTAAAAAACATTTTATTAAGCAAAACAATAACAACGATATAATAAAAATTAAAATTTACAAAGAGATTAGAAATAGTAATCATGATGGTCCTTATGATCATAACTGTGATGACCAAAATCATCGTGACTTTCCTGATGAATATCTGCATGTTTTTCCAGATGATCATTTTCATTATTTTCGTAATCATGATGATGTTTCTCAGGAACAATGTGGTGTGTGCTGTGCTTTACGTCAGCGTGGAACCTGCAACAATAAAACACGGTAATTAAGAAACTTTGAAATGCTGCTTAATGATGAGTGAGTTATAATTTTGCTTGCATCGAATTCGTTATAAAAAATGTAAATTGGTGTTCTAACCCAGAGTGATGGTCTCCATAGTAATGCACGTGTCTCTCGGTGCCGTCGGGTTGGTGCAGTGAGTAGTACCCCTTCACGACGTCACCGTGTCGTGTTTCATGCTGCGTCTTGTGGTCGCCGGTGTGCTCGTCCTTAACCTTGTACTCGAACTCGTATTTGGGATGAGTCTGCAAAGAAAATTGCCACCAGTTAGTGCCCACATTTCATGAAAATTTGTTGAGAGTATTAGTTGAGAGAAACTAACGTAGTAGTCGTAGTGGTGATGGCCGTGCTTGTCTTTGAACTCCACTTTATTGTGGTGACCATCGTGCTTGTGTATGTGTTGGGAGGAGAAGGCGTGCTTTGCTGAAACTGCGCACGCAGACACCAATGCTGCGAGGACAAGTACCTGAAATAAATAATTTTGAACATCACATTTTAACTGACTTTAAAAAGAAGAAGGAGGTTCTCAATTTAGGTGTATTTTTTATCTTGTGAGTTTGTTACTTTATATCTTCGCCAATTGATTTTGATGATTATTTTGTAATCTATAAAATGATCTCGATGTGCTCCCATGAAAGTTTTATTCCTGAGAGATTGCTATTTTTCCCGTAAAACTTGAAAATAAAACATCATCATCATCTTATGGAAAACCATCTTAAAGATTTTTTTTTAAATACCACCGCTAAAAGTTATAAAATGGGTAATAAAATGTCACATTGGACTTTTTATCAACTTTTTTTGGTTTTTTGTCATTTAATGTTAAATATTATTATGACAATAATATATTCAAATGTGACATTGAATGTTGTAAAAGTACCTTTGAAAACATTTTTCTCTCCAAAAACGTATTCTTGTGTATTTGATAAAATTCTCAGTGGTAGACTGATACTAATTGTTCGAAACACATGTCTTTTATATTCGTATATCAAATTAATATAATAATCAAGGTTATCGTTTCCACATATTACATTGTTAGCTCCTATTACTTTTGGTTTTATAGCCTATCGCGACAACATAACACTTACATTACTTTCACAACGCTCACATTATTTTTTGGTTAATTTATGAAACCAAGTAAAGTGCGCCCCTTATTTGATCACTAACTTCTGCACACAGCTTCGCTCAGACAAAAGTGTTAGTGAGTTGATGATTTAATTCTCAACACAGTAACGTATATTTTTTTTACAATCATCGAGAGGTTCTAAGAAATTATCATAATATGTACTTGTTTTATAATTTGCAATACATAAAGAAATCCCTTTTCTTAATTTTGCATAACACCATTTTACAGTTCATTAGACAAAACCATAACAAAACTAGAAATGAAATGCACAATGGGCTACCCCCATTCTTATCGCTGAAGAGATTTCTTCGAGAAAGCCTTAGGGTGAAGAGAACAATTTTTTAGTACGTTGTACTGTAAAATGGTGTTTTGCACAATGAAGAGTTTATCTATTTAAATTGCTATCTAGGATAGAACTTGTATGATGGGGTAGACCCAATATACACATACTATGCAATTAAAACTTTCGAGTCGAATACAATGAAATAGCCCATAGCTGCAAGCGTCTACGAAATAACGTAGTCCTCATTCGAAATAACGTAGTGTCTTTTGGCCGTTAATCATTTCATTTTGTACTCTTGTTATTAACAACTAAGTATGTCGAATTCGAAACAACTTATTTTAATTTCAGTACCTGTCAGTATTTACTGCAGTTTCTAGTTTTCTTATGTTTACTACAGTTGACAGAAATACGTGTTGCAAACTCAAATCAGCAATTATGGTATCTACTGATACAGCATAAAGACCCATTATTATGAAACTATTATAAACTATACAGGCGTTTATTTGTGTGTCGCAGATATTTGTAGTGAAATCAATGCCACCTTGGAACCCTTGGTAACAATATAAATGCCAGTGGTTTAGATCACTTGTATCAGTCCTCTGGAGCTAGTTTCATTGACAACAAGTTGACAAGTTAACCACAAAAATGATGAAGGTATAAAAGGTTTCGATGTTTATTGATAATAACAATAATTTGTTTTTCTAATCATAAATCTTAGGACCACGTCCTTAAAGATACATTGTTACTGAACATCAAATTAGTTTTAACCAATCTTCAAACAAGGAGGGGGAAGTTATTAGTGTTTTGCAATTCCCATTGATAATAGAATCACGTTCAATAGAATGGGATTTTTTCAGTTTAATCCTTGTCTTGCTTAGGCACAGATCTGGGCGAGACATAGTAGATTTTCTATGTTGTCTAGAATCCCTGTAGTCCTTAGGTTATTAATCACAGTGTTATCCCGTGAAAATACACGTATCATCTGAATCGGAGAAGTACCAGTACATGCAAATTTTTCGTTCATTATTGTTTGTGTCGTATTTGAAAAACCAAATTTAATGTTTTTACTATTCTGTAGGTACAATTTACTAAAATAACCCTGAAATATTTTTTTTTACATTTTTACATTGTTCTGTTATTATTTTTATTTAATTTATTATTTTTGTTATTCTTCCAGCTGGTCTGTTTGATGGCATTGATGGGTGCAGTTTCAGCTCATTATGGGCACGGTCATGCATTCTCCTCACAGCACATCTCCCGTCACGACGGCCCCGCACACGTGGTCGGACACGGCCATCACCACGACTACTATGTAAGTTGGAACTCAGCTTCTATCTTTCCGATGTTTGATCTGAAAGCTAGTTTTGATTGTTTGCTTTGTGCAGGCGCACCCAAAGTACGAGTTCGAGTACAAGGTATCGGATCCGCACACCGGCGACCACAAGACGCAGCACGAGTCACGCGACGGAGACGTCGTGAAGGGTTTCTATTCACTGCATCAGCCAGATGACTCCGTCAGGGACGTGCACTACTATGGAGATCATCATTCTGGGTAAAGACTCTTTAAATGTAGCATTCAACTAGCCGTGGCGTCTATTTTTAACTGCCTGACCCTTACTTCCATTTCTGGTTACAGATTTCATGCTGACGTAAAGCACAGCACCCACCACATTGTTCCTCATCATCATCATCAACGTTTGTAAGGGCGTGTGATTTTTTTCTGTGTTCTGTGATAAGTGTTGTGTTTTTGAATATCTTGATTTGTTATAAAATTTTGTACCAAATAAATTGAAAACATAATTATCTATTCATTTCTATTATGTGTAAGTTTCTACTATTAACAGTATAGTGAGATAAGAAAGTTATACAAACGTAGTTAAATAAGTTGACTAGTTCATAATTATTCTGCACTTAACGACCTCGTTGGCATAGCAGGTGAGTAGCAAGTTTTTTCCCCGCAGCGGAAATCCAACCCGCACATCTTGTGTCTCAACCGGCTTCTCGCCCAACGTTTTATTTAAATTGTTTTCAAATTAGTCGATAAGAGCCGCTCTGGCCTAATGGTCGGTGCCCCGACTTCCAATTCGAACATCGTTTGTTTTTATGTATTTTGTTTTTTAATTACTGAAAAAAATTATGTTTGTATGTGCTCAATACATACAAACATACATTTTTCTTTCACCGAAGGAAAACTTTTAAAAGAAACCAACATGCGGTAAAATAAAAAAAAAAGTATGACACTAATCGATAGCATTTAAATGCCATAGATTCGTATCTCGATGAGCGGATGTGGGTTTGCAACATGTCTGCAAGGTAGTTTGCAAGGTATTAATAAGTTAGTTACTACCTTGCAAAAACGCGGCATAAGCCAAATAATAATATTTGGATATGCCTCTTACCAATACCTTCTTGATACCTTAAAATCCATACTAGTATGTACCTACTAGTATGGATTTAAAAATATCCATCATGAGTGCATGGGTATACCCATACATGTCATACATGAGTGAACGTGTATTTTTTTATGGTCTTGAAATGAGTTAAAATGAAGAAAAAATATATGCCATACAGCCATTATTTTACTCATGTAAAATACATACTAATAAGAAACTTGATAATCTAAATATTGGGAATAATATCGCGAAAATATCAAATTTTGTTTAAAAAAATCAAGACGTGTCATTGTATGAACATGGTTAAGGGTAATATTAAATATTCATTCAACATGATCTAGTTTGGACCTAAACGAAACGTTTTTAAGTATGGATTTAATAGAACAGAAATTATTAATAATTAATATAATTAACGGTCTTTAGACAGCTAGATGTTTCATCTATATTTTTTGTATGTACATAGTTGTATAAATAAATGTATTATACTTAATGTAATTAAGTATATAAATAACCTTATCTTTACTGCTTATAGTTATAATGGGCAAAAAATATACTACAGAGTTTTTTTTTAAAGGAACCTCCGATTTAATATTCTTACTGGTTAGATGTTATTTAGATACCTATTTATCTACATTTGACTACAATTAAAATACACCTACGAGATTATACTTACCCCACTGAATGTTATACTAATTGTAATAAATATAAATTGATATATTTTGTAAGAAAGTTTATAAAATATTTTAATAATTTTTATTTATTGACGAATATAACAAATTATAACAAAACAGTTTTCTTATAGAAATTATCAGAAAAAATAATCGTGGTGATCGTGATGATCAAAGTCATCATCATTTTCATAATTATTTTCGTGATGATCATCGTCCTGGAATTCATGATGATCATTATCATGATCTTCGTGATGATCATCAGCATGTTTTTTCTGATGATCATGATGATGCTTCTTAGGTACGATATGGTGGGTGCTGTGCTTTACGTCAGCGTGGAACCTGCAAAAATTATACATTATTAGTCAGGCACATTTTTCACACAGCATCATGTAGCCCCAAAGTAAGCAGATCTTGTGTAATGGGAACTTCATGACTAATATACTACTTATATGCATTTTTTTGTTGTAAATACACACATATCTTATATAGAAAACACCCCGATTCAAGACAAATATTTGCAGTTCATACAAACATTTGTCCCGCAGCGGGAATCGAGCCCGCAACCTTCTTCGTCTCAGGTGGGCCCGCAACCACTGCACCATAGAGATTGCCACGATGAATCTTATAAAACTGTATGTATCAGCATGTAAGTAAGTATTAGTTTCTGGTCTGCGATGATCAACGTTGATGGAAATAGTGTTCTCGAGGTTCTTGAAATCCGTCACACCGCCCAAGACCACGGTTTTATCGACAAAAGTCAACAATTAGTTCTTTCTCTACTTTTTATCTGACGTTAAACAAATTGCAGATGTATAGAGATTGCCACGATGAATCTTATAAAACTGTATGTATCAGCATGTAAGTAAGTATTAGTTTCTGGTCTGGGATGATCAACGTTGATGGAAATAGTGTTTTCGAGGTTCTTGAAATCCGTCACACTGCCCAAGACCACGGTTTTATCGACAAAAGTCAACAATTAGTTCTCTATTTTTGTCTGACAGAAAAATAAATCGAAGATGTCTAGTTCTTGAAATCCGTCACACCAGTATCATGAGCGCCCAAGACCACGGTTTTATCGACAAAAGTCAACGATTCGTCCTTTTTTCTACGTTTTATCTGACGTTAAACAAATGGCAGATGTCTACTCTTTAGTAGATTAAACGGTGGTATTTGTGCTTATGCTAATTCTGAAGGGTTAGGATAATGTGAGTGACTATTTTATAGTACCCAGAGTGATGGTCTCCATGGTAGTGCACGTGTCTCTCGGTACCGTCGGGTTGGTGCAGTGAGTAGTACCCCTTCACGACGTCACCGTGTCGTGTTTCATGCTGCGTCTTGTGGTCGCCGGTGTGCTTGTCCTTAACCTTGTACTCAAACTCGTATTTGGGATGAGTCTGTAAAGAAAATTGCCAATAGTTAGTGCCTTATTTCATGAAAATAGTTAAGGCTTTGTTGAGAGAAACTTACGTAATAGTCGTAATGGTGATGGCCGTGCTTGTCTTTGAACTCCACTTTGGTGTGGTGACCATCGTGCTTGTGTATGTGTTGAGAGGAGAATGCGTGTTCTTTGCCATATACCACAGCCGCACAACTCAGTGTTATGAATAAAAGTACCTAAAATGATAATATTTCATATTATTTCGAACCTTTGAAAAAAGTAGGGTTATTTAGAAATGCACAGTTAATTTTTACCTTAGAAAACATTTTGTATGAAAAAAATGTTGATGTCTTCGTGATAAAATGCTCAGTAGTAGACTGATAATAATTGTTTAAAATGCATGACTTTTATATTCGTATCAAACCAAAATAAAAATCAAGGCTATTGTTTTCACTTGAAATCGTTAGCTGACACTATTTTAGATTTTATTTCCTATCGCGACAACATACATTTGTAAATTCTTTCACAAGATTTGACAACGCTAGCGTGTGTTCAAAAAACGATATAAATCGCTTTTCTCCATTTCATGTTCATAATCACTATTGAAGATAATATCGTGGTTGAAATCAAATCAAATTGATTTTATTCAAATGTTCTCTACCAGACAACCCGTGGATAGAACACAGACGAAGCTAAATCTATGTTGCGATGGGCATAAAAGAAATAGCCTGTAGAAACATAATATTTTTTAGTATTTTCCTCGTAGTACAAGTGAAAAACTGTGCGTGCCACTCCAACCTAAGATACCTACTCATATTTTAATCTCTGACAAGATGACTCGGGATAATACATAGAGGTTGGCTTATTGTCTCTAGATCGTTGAAGATACTGTATTAATTGGAACTATATACATAATATGTCGCATAAGTCACTATGCACATAAGTCTGTAAACACGTAAGATTTCACGTAAGATTGAATTTTGCATCACTCAGGTGATAAGTAAAATATCTGATCAAATGATCAAGTAAAATATTGTGATATATATCAGCGATCAGGTATTAAAATAATTTACTTTGCAGTAATGATAATAATAATAAGAGACGCTGGGTGTTGTATTTTATAGTGAAATATTGTAATGAAACTAACTTCAGAAGATGACTGATACAATGATCTCAAACAACGATTTTTAGTTGACATTGATTTTTTTACAAATATATCTGCGATACTTATTTTAACATCCATACTCTACAATCATTAGAAAATACTTATTATATATAACAGGTAATGATTATGTATTCCACATTGTTCCTCATCATCGTCATGCCTACTGATTCCGTTATGTTTTTTATTAGTTTCATTATCCTGTGATTTTATAATATTTTAAGAAATACATTTTATTACAAAAAGTATGATATTATATTATTTTATAATAATAGGTTTATGTCATGGGTCGCTGCCAAAACGTATGATCTGCTCTTGTTTTACAACATACATACATTTTGGTGTTTAATGCGAGTTATTTTGAATTATCTTAGTACAGGTTTTCATTAAATAAGTAATACTAATTGAAACGTTTTGAATTTCATCGTTTGTGTCATCTGAAAACAAGTTTTGGCTTTAATGATATGCTATCAATGTTATTTATTATTCATTTGAGCTTATTCAAAGTGGACGTATTTTCTTGAATGGCAAACATATTCTTTAAATATCGAATGTAAAATAATAAGGAACAATTAATATCGTTTGAAGTAAAAACAGTTCTTCAATAATGATTAATTTAATTAACTACGATCAGGTCAGTTAAACTTTGGAATAATAATTTATAAATATAAATATATAAAATAATGATAGTACATTATAACTTATTACAGATCATTATCCATTTATTTACAATAATTATTTGTATCTGCGCTGAAGAAAGCCATGAACAAATACATACTGAAAATTATCTACAGGCTACAGTCTCTCTAAATTTATCAGTAATTGAGGGTATGACTATTAAGGGCATTAGTAAAGAAATTGATAAAATAGGACAAAGTAAACCAACTGAAAGTCGAAAAAGTCACATTAATGTAAGTATAAATAATTCAAATGTGACAATTAAAAATGACAATCACAATGGGCATGAAATGCCTTGTCATGGACCAGGTCACGGCGGTTCCCAGAAAAATAGTACAAGTAAAGTCCATAGTCACGGATTTAGCATGAAACATGGCAACTGTGGTCACATAAGAAGCAACCAAACTAGAACAAATGGCCGAGGACATGGAAATCGTGGAAACGGAAAAATAATGAAAAAGTTCAGTGACAGTCATGAACATAAACAATCAGATGGTAAGCGTGGTCACTGCAATGGACATAAAATGAATGGTTTTGGATACGAAAATATTTAAAACAATTATGACAGTGAGCATTGTCATGATTAGTTTTTCCTTTGTTAAAAGTACTGATAACCGTGTCCTTAATAAACAAGGTAGAGCTGTAAATCAATAAAAAAAACATCGAATATATGTTTAATCTATATTTATACTAATAATAAAGCTGAAACGTTTTTTGTTTCATTGTTGTTTTATTTTTTGTTTAAACGCGCTAATCTCTGGAACTATCAGTAGGATTAGAAATATTTTTTTTGCATTTGATAGCCCAATTCATGAGAAAGGTTATAAACTATTTAACATCACGCTACAATCCTTAGGAACTGAGCAAAAGAAGTAATAGAACAAGCGGGCGATATGACGCAGTGGGTCCATCAGGGACCGAGGGCGGCAGTGGCACAAGCTAGTGTAATAATCTAATAATGCTTCCCAATTATGCTTTTCATTTTTAAGGACATCAAACATGAGACGTTACATACACACTGTGTTATAAACTTGAATTTTCTTAAATAAAAAAAATACTTTAAATTTACACTGTTTTTTTGTCTGGTGGGGCCTCTGTTGGGTAACAGTTTTACCTTTTCAATGCAGCCGTTTTGTATTTTTATCAGATAATTTATGAATACAAAACGGCTGTCACAAATATACTGCTTTGGCTTGAAAAGCCGTGATGGCGATGTATTTCACCAGCCGAGCCCAACGAATCAAAATATGAGGAACTATTCTGTTTTTATTAATTCCATAGAGACCGGATGAAAACGGCATGTTCTATGCCCACCTTAAGCAGTAGTTTTTTTTTAATTATAATTTTCTTTATTTTCAGATATGACAACCTTATTTATTAGCAATAACCCTTACTGCTAATAAATTAGGTATGTATTTTTTAAATAGACTAGAGAGTAAAATCTACTACAGTATCACCTTTTACTAGGAAATATAGGTTCATACTATCCTTTTCTATCCTACTAGTTTTACATACGGGTCAACAACATACCACGTGGGAGAAACCATGGGCAGTAGCTAAATATATATAATTATAGATATGGTTATAGAAGTATTATACCTTTTTATTATACCACCAAGGTGGCAAACAATCACCTGTTAGTAAGCGGGTTTTCCACCTAAACACGGCTCATAGATAGATAGATAACTCTATATTGCACACAACATAATTAAACTAACACTTTACATAAACTCTTGTAATTTAAGCTGTGGTCATACAATGGGCGGTCTTATCGATAAGAGTGATATTTTTCAGACAACCTTTGCAGGTTCATCATCATCAACACTCCGTAGAAGTGCATTACTTGTCATAGGCCTCCGGGCGGAGTTCGACGCATGTTCATGGACTAGCACTGATTTCCACCAAGCTTTAAAATGTCATCAATCAGGAGGTTCTTAGAGTATGTCATCCAATTCTAGGTTTATTAAAAATGGTAACCGTGGTATATAATTTTGATATACCACGACCGTTATTTAAACATGCAACACTGTCTTTATTTTTTTATAGTTATAGCCCATAAATCATAGCTTGTTTCAATCAAACATAATATGGAGAAACCGAATCAAAGTGTTATTTTGAACATATAAAAGCAACGAATAGTAAGTTCTATTCATTCCATTTCGATAATTGAAACAATACACAGGCACGATAATGATAATTAAGGTAATAACTTATATTTTAATCCCTGGAAATTTCACTTAAACTTAATCTTGTCAATTTTGACAACCTCTGTGGCGCAGTGGACGAAGGTCCGCATGAGACGCAGAAGGTTAGAAGGGAAGGAAGGAAGGGACGAACGTTTGTATGATTCGCATTCATTTATCTCGGGTATGGGTGTTTTCTATGTATAATATGCATGTATTTACAAAAAAAAGGTATATAAGTAGTATATCAGTCATGTAGTTCCCATAACACAAGCTCTGCTTACTTTGGGGCTAGATGATACTGTGTGAAAAATGTCCAGGATTTGTTTTTGTTTTATCAAGGTCAGCCTTATTGCGTGACAAACAAAATATTAAAATGATAATTATTTTCCAATTTATAAACCTTTTAAAACAAATTTCTAAACTACCACAGGTAGTATTCGCCTTCACATTAGTATACGCAGCATCAGCGAAACACGCGTTTTCCTCTCAACAAATACACAAGCACGATGGTCCCCATCACAAAGTGGAATTCAAAGATGAGCACGGCCATCACCATTATGATTATTTCGTAAGTAAAAACCCTCAAAAGTGTCAAATAGATAAGAATCTTTTAATTTGATGATCATTTTACATCGTTGCCGAATAAAACTACCCAGACGTATGTTAAGCTACTTTAGAGTCCAGAAATTGTCTCGTTTAATAAAAAAATGTCAGACACAAAACTTTGCGTTCTCGTGGATTCTGGAAATACTAGGGCTTGTATAACCAAGCTTATGTTGTCCTCTAATCAACCCGAATATCTTAACTTTAATTAAAAAACAATTGTGTTTTTTCGGGAGAGTAGTCTTTCAGTAACATCCTGTAAAGAGAAAATTTACGTCAGTTTCTTGCGACTTTGGAACAAAGCAAAATATTAACCATAAATTAGCTACTTTTAATCCCTATATTTTAACATAACGAACATTTAAGAAACACAAAACCCTATCAAGGAGTAGGTATTTAATCAAAATCTTATTACAGTCATATCCGAAATACGAGTTCGAGTACAAGGTGAAGGACGAGCACACCGGTGACCACAAAATGCAGCATGAATTAAGGTACAGTGACGTCGTGAAGGGCTTCTACTCGCTGCACCAACCCGACGGCTCCGAGAGGCACGTGCACTACCATGGAGACCATCATTCTGGGTGAGATTTTTTTGACAACAAAATTTAAGAACGTAAGCAAAAGCATGAGAACGCCGGTGAAATGTGATACCATAAAATTCGTTAGTGGCGACCACAACTGAAAAACACCGTGTAGGTACTGGTCAAGGTTACGGCATAACGGTGGCATAAAGTGAATCAAGGTCGCATTTGGTGGGATTTCCAGTAGTTGGTTGATGTTTATAAGGAAAATCACAAAGCAAAAGAAAATTACCTTAAAATTAATAACCACCAATTGTTTCAGATTCCACGCCGATGTGAAGCACAGCACTCATCATATTCATCATCATTATTAGTGTCTTTCAATTTATCATTTTTTTGGTTCTAAATAAATAACACAGAAATAAACTATTATTTAAAAAAATATCTATCTATGTAATGTATTGTATTAAGTATATCAGTCATCTAGTACCCATAACACAAGCTCTGCTTAGCTTGGGGCTAGATGATACTGTGTGGATTGTCCAGCATTATTTATTTATTATTTATTTATTTATTTATATGCTTCAATACTACCAAAAATTACAACGGCAACGTAACAAAGTACATTACTAACCAGTTCGGTTTCACTTAAATTATGAGGACGGCAAAGGAATAGAACACACTATAATGGCCTGTTTTACCTAAAAAATAAAATCTGGGTGTTCAAGGTAATAGTGAGTTAGTATCTTCGAGAGAGCTATATCATATATAATAATGATAATTATCAGGTGAGATAATGGCAAAATAAAGGTCTATTCTTGATCAAAAAAAAGTAGCACATAACATAACGATACATCATATATACTATATTAAACCTATCTTATCTCTTATTAACCGACCTCAATAAAAGGAGGAGGTTCTGAATTCAGCTGTTTTTTTTTATTATTAAGGTGTATGTTTGTTACTTGAGTTCTTCGCAAATAGTTGATCCAAAATAGCCCTAGTCGTATAACTTAAAAAAAACATGATCATTTAATTGAATCACGGCTGACTGAAACATTCTTTGTAACTGATTTTACTTTTATTTTATTCGAAAGACTGTCGAGTGAGCAAAATAACGTTAGCATGTGAGGATCTGATGATAGAGTACCTACAGGATAGAAACCATTAACTTGGGACTGCAACCGTATCGCTATAATGATTATATCGATTATTTTTTAATGGGTAGTGGGTATGCTTCAGGGGTAGGTCCCTACAAATTTTATGAAAAAAATACAACCTAAGGGTTTAAAAATGGGTGATAAAATTAATTTAAGGATCCGGCGTACAGTACTCATAACTTAAAATCGACGCGATCTCTTTTTGACTAATGCAGGCCCGCCCAGCCGATAGCAATATTAGTCGTTCAGAATTTGTTATAAATTTGGTGGTGTTCCGTAATACCAAAAAAGATTAATGAAAACTTGTTGTATTTTTCACATTGTATTGTTATTCTGTAACTAGACAATATAGACTATGTACATAACTAAACGATACGCAAGGTATTGTTGTTTTTAATACGAAACAAATAAGAAGAAAACATGTCATTTATGACGTAAAAATATCCAAAATGCGATTCGTTACATTTCATTTTAGGTAAATATTTTGAAAAAAATTATAGCAAGGTACGTAAATAAATACTATTTGAATGCAAATAATAACATAATATGGTGGAAATAAGCTCTAATTACAAATGACTATGGTATTACGTTTGTATGGGCAATTCATCCAACGCAGGCTTCTTAACGTCTTATATTATACTGCAAAGCATTGACATCCTGTTATACCTCTTATATCAATCCAGCGCCATTATATGTAACAATAATGTCCATTTGTGGTTAAGTCAGTACCTAATGCGCGGTGGTGATGATGGTGGCAATCAGTAATATTATGATATATAAACTTAACAAAATTTTCCCGCTTAAGTAAGACCCTAAAACTATGGCATCACTAAAACAAGCTAAGATAACATTTCTAAGCTTTAAAACACTGCAAATATGAGGTATGTATCTCATTAAGAAAAACATTTTAATTAAATAATCTACCTACTTTTAAACTTATGTCCTCGTAAAGAGTAAGTATCACACTACAAACTGGTTCACTACCTAACTACCCTGTTTGTTTGCATTCTTACGAAAAACGTATGCTTACCTTACCTTAGGTCGGTATAAAAGACATTTTTAAATCTGTATAAATATCAGTTGTCCCCTGGTGAACACAAAGAAAAGACAGAATCAAATATGTTTAAAGTAAGTAACGTTACATAGATACGTATTACTAAAATATGTGAGACATAAATAATCTTCATATCCCTGTCCCGTTACAAATAATTTCTTGGAAAAGTAACTTAGGTAGGAAGCACACAAATAAAATTAAGTCTATTTTCTAATTAAAATAGATCATCGTAGTTGCTGCTATTGCTACGGTCGCCTCTGCGCGCCCTCAGGATGGTCACAAGTACGGGCATGAGCACGGACACGCGTCCTCCTCGCAGAGCATCGTGCTGCATCAGGCGCACTCCCAGGGCTCACACGGACACAAGGCGCAGCCCCTGCACCACCAGCCCTCACACCAAGAGCACCACGACACGCACTATGTACGTATGCAACCACACCCGCGCGCTGCACCCTCGCACACGTGACACCACCTGCATACTGACGTGATCGCATGTGCACAGGCTCATCCCAAGTACGAGTTCGAGTACAAGGTATCGGACCCCCACACCGGCGACAACAAGTACCAGCACGAGAGCCGCGACGGCGACCTCGTGAAGGGCGTGTACAGCTTGCACGAGGCCGACGGCACCGTGCGCATCGTCGAGTACGCCGCCGATAAGCACTCCGGGTGAGAAATTCTACCGCTTTCTTTCTACCGGCTCTGTTCTCTCCTGTAAGGATAGTAAAATAATATTCCTTTTTTTGCAGATTTAACGCTGTTGTGAAACACGAAGGACACGCCAAGCACATCATTCCTGAGAAGAAACATGAATACCACCACTAAAATATTACCTACTGTTTGTTGTTAAATAGTTTTAAAAATTAGTCATTATAACATTATTGTTTTGTAAAAGTTTTTGATAAAACATAAATTATTGACAAATCGTATATCAGTAAATTTATTCCTTGATGCAATTTAATAAGGAGTAGAACTCCCTTCCTGCTTCTGTGTTTTCTACAAAATATAACTTGGGTATCTTCGAGAGAAAAGTTACCAAGCATCTATTAGGTGAGCGTAAGTAGTTAATCTAGACTGCACTTACCATATGGCGAGGTATAGAAAAACGCAAATCCATACAGAGGTATATTATTAAGACAAGCCTAAAGAATAGCTTCTGAAATAACTGGAACTGGACATATCACGTTTGATTTTGATGACTGCTGTGTAAATTTATGCATATTGGACTGTAGGCCCGTCATCAAATGCAATAAGCTTGACGGCACAATTGTCATTTCACATTATTTTTTGGTTCATACGCAGTTGTACCAATACTGGCGTTAGAATCAAAACTAGAAATATCGAAAATAGTTTCAGATAATAATTCACAGAAATGTGTTCTTAGTTGCAAATGATCGATAACTTTCACTATCAATATATGTTTATACATATATATACCAGTTATGGAATTTTCTATTCTTAAGAATAGAAAATTCCATACAAAAATTCAAGGACGGGTTCGAAGATCATTTAGAATAGGAGATAAAGCTGCACTGTAGACAAAGCTACGTAGGAAGACTTTACAAACAATACTAAATGAATAAATAACAATTTCTTCGGCTCTCCATTTTCATTTGTCTAGCTTTCCAGACAATTACATAAATACAATTTTAGCAAAAAAACCTTCAATATATTTGCCGGCGGGTGGTACTTGGGCGCTAGCCGGCAGTTCGCTCCCGGTATTTCAGCTAAAATGCAATGCGCAAAGAAAGTATCCTATACGTTAAAATAACATTTAATTAAAATAACGATGACGATTTGTTTCTATTAGTTCCTATTCTTAGAAGAAAATTTCGTCAGAATATTTCTTTTTTGGAATTACTTTTGAAGATTAAATTTAAAAATATTTAATAGTCATTCTTAAAAAAACAAAGAATATACTGCTATCTAAGTGTCAGCAGCCAATATTATCTTGTTTTTATTGTTTTATCATGATTAACGTTATGCCATTTAGTGGCGCAGTGGGCAAAGGCCCGCATGAGATGCAGAAGGTTGCGGGTTTTATTCCCGCCGCGGGACAAATATTTGTATATACAAATATTTGTCCGGTCTGGGTCTCGGGTCTGGGTGTTTTCTATGTAGAATATGTAAGTATTTACATAAAACAATATAGATAGATAGAAAATGCTTTATTTCACAAAACAAAACAAGTACAAAGGCGAACTTAATGCTTATTAGCATTTTCTTCCAGCTAACCTTTGTGTAATGAAGAGTAACCTTTGTGTAGTGGAGCGGTAGTGCTTTTGGCTGATTACCAAAATAAGAGAATATTTATTAAATAAAATAACTAGCTACTTAAAATAGAATTAAACTGTATACATTAAACGAAAAATAATTTATACTTAAATACATACATACAAATATATATTTAGATATATACAAATATAATATAAATGCTCAGTTTTGTTGTCTATTTTTTAGAAAGATGAAATGTTTGTATAGTTTGGATTTGAAGACTCCAATGGATACAGCAGTACGGATTGCTGCTGGGATAGAGTTCCACAAGCGGATAGCAGTGACAGTAAAAGTAAAAGAGACCATTTAAAAAGAGGTAGAATGCTCAGAGGTCAGAAGTGGAAGATGTTGAGAGGAACGAGCAACATAAATAGTATATTAGTCATTTAGTTCCCATAACACAAACTCAGCTTAGTTTGGGGCTAGATGATGATGTGGGAAAATGTCCAGTATTATTAATTTATTTATTCACGCATTTAAAATCTCTTCCTGTTATTTTATTGCAAATCAAAATCAATGCCGCGGCTGCGATGGTGAAAATGATTAACAAAAATCAGAAAATGCACAACATTATTGTCAGAGACTGTCACACACGAAATGATGCTCCGCGACTTTCTACCAGTTTTTACGACTTGTGCCGGCAAACCCGCGCGTCAAACGGCGGCATAGTGCATTTGTAGCATTTAGCAACCAAGTGTGTAAAAAAACAATGATTTAGTTCTGTAAGCTTTGCAAAACAACCCTAAGAATCATAATTTCTAGTGTTTGACTTGCTTAGTGGGCGGGCGTATTGGTCACAGGAACTCAGATAATTAACAAAAAAAATCCGACTACTCATATCTACGTAATGCTTCTGAAAAGTGTTTCTAACAATATTAATACAACTAACCTAACACATACTTAGTGTACACAGTTTGTGAAATAAATAAATGTATCTATCATCTATCATCTATCTTATACTTCTCGACCGAGTTCGCAACATTGAAATCCGACATAAGCCTTCATTGACAGCCATGAAGTCCATGACGTTGATGAGAGGGTGATTAATAGACCTCAAATGGAGTTGGGCAGGATACCTGGCCAGACGTGGTGATGGCCGTTGGAGTAAATCCTTGACTGAGTTGTGGCCAAGGACAGGCGAAGAAGTCCGAGTCACTCGACAGCGCGGTGGGTCGACCACATCGTCAGAGTCGCAGGGCATACCTGGATGCGAGACGCACAGAGCAGAGGAGGCTGGCAAAACTGAAAGGAGGTCTATACTCAGCAGTGGGTGATTCTGGACTGAAATGATGATGATGATGATTATCATCATCATTCATTTTTATTCCAAAAACTATCGTGAACTTGACTATTCATATTGTAAAAACGGGAATTTTCACGTACTGCACTACTAGTGCACTAGTTAGTGCACGGCGCGACGCGGAAGGAGAAAGTCGCAACCACTCACCCTGATGAAGACTCTCGGAATGAGTCGAAACTTAGTCGGTGCCTTCACCGATAGTGCAGTACGTGAAAATTCCCGTTTTTACAATATGAATCATCATTCATCTTCGTGATCTTGCAAAGGCAAATCTTCGTTAGGGTCGCTACCCCTTTATTTATTTATTTATTAGGAACATCAACAGAATTTACATGAATAATTGCTTATAGTTTCTATTTTAGGATCTAGTTTACATGGAATTCCAATTACAGATGAACACAACATGCATATTTAAACAAGCTTGAAAGCGCGTATTACATTTCTATTCAATCTCGTCACAAACTTAACGCATAGTGACCGACAACAAACTCATTTGTAATCAAACGCCAACTTTTACTACTTTTCATACCTTGTACTACCTTAGAATTGGGATCAAATGGAAGATCAAAATATGCAGTATAATGACTTAATTTTAAAAGGAAAAAGTTCATTCAACAAGCTGAAATCCAAGGTCGCCGTAACTTAAAGTGCCCAAATCGGTCAAGCACCACCTGATACTGGTTATTTGCTGTACATAATAGTACATATTGCAAAAAAACTTGTCCCTTCGCGATTTTTTCCAAAATATAAAACTCGCGGTTTTGCGTTTAAACATCATTCACATAAAAGCATTCTCATAGGAAACTAAAAAAATCATATCAGAATAAAACATGTTCTCCAAGGTATAAACATTTAGACTGGACCAATTATAATTAACATGTAATACTAATCCAAGTTATTTAAGTTGTCTATAAAACTAATTACTGTTGTAGATCTTCATTGCGGCAGCTATTTTTGCCACGGCGTGTGCGCGCCCTCAGGAAAGTCACAAGCACGGACACGCATTCTCCTCGCAGAGCATCGTGCTGCACCAAGCACACTCCCAGGACTCGCACGGACACAAGGCGCATCCTCTGCACCACCAGCCCTCACACCAGGAGCACCACGACACGCACTATGTACGTATGCACCCACACCCGCGCGCTGCACCCTAGCTGCACATGCGACACTGAGCCGCATACTGATGTTTTCGTATGTGCACAGGCTCATCCTAAATACGAGTTCGAGTATAAGGTGTCGGACCCGCACACCGGCGACAACAAGTACCAGCATGAGAGCCGCGACGGCGACCTCGTGAAGGGCGTGTACAGTCTGCACGAGGCCGACGGCACCGTGCGCATCGTCGAGTACACTGCTGATAAGCACTCCGGGTGAGAACTACTACCCCTTGCCTTCCACCAGCCTTGTTGTCTTTTTTAAGGATAGCAAAATAATATTCCACTATTTTTGCAGATTCAATGCTGTCGTGAAACACGAAGGACACGCCAAGCACATCGTTCCTGAGAAGAAACACAAATACCACCATTAAAATATTACCTCCTACTGTTAAATAGTTTGAAAAGTTATTGTAGCATTGTGAAAAGAACCTAGCTAATTTTCGTAATAAAATATTAATTCTGAAATAGTATTACTTTACATTTTTCCCTTGATGCAAGTTAGTAAGGAGTGGAACTTCCTTGCTGCGTCTGTGTTTCCTACAAAATGTAACTTAGGTATCTTGAAAAGATAAGATAGATAAAAATATTTTATTTTGTTCACATAAAGGTACACATACGAGTTATTAAGTAAATGAGATTGACAACAAAAACGGCCGCTACTCAGCACTATGTTATAGAAGCACTTTGTGCCACTAAAACGCTGGTCTTCCGTGACGCCGGTGTGCGTGCGGGGCAGCAACTGCGATATGCGGCATCTATTTAAACACTATACGAATACAAAATTGTTCACAAACTGTTGAATAATAGAAGAGCTGGATTCTATACACATGATAATTATGCAGATTATGTAAGTGATTACGTATACTTTTTTAAAAATATATAAAAACGTAACAATAATAGAAACTTAAATAACTAAAAATGAGTACCTAGAGACTCAGAACGACCACTTATGTGAGGGATTTTTTTGTGAAGCTAACAAAAGTTTTTTTTAAAGAATGTTTAAAAGACCAAATTGATTTCATAGAGCATGGATCTAGTAGGTGAAGCGTTTTAATTTAGGTTACAGCTACGCTTGCCATAATATGGCGAGGTGTAGTTAAAAGTAAACCTATTCATATTAATTACTCAAACAAATGTTCCGTTAGGTGGTTCATCTCATAAAAACGATGACCATAAGTTCAAGATCAAAGACCAGGTCAAGGACAATGACGCAACGCAAGCAACCCAAGGGCGCGAGATATTTAGTAGGTAGGCATGTGGCACCTATTACCCAGACAAACAAAAAAACGCATGAAAACAGAAGTCAGTATTTGTGAATACCGTTAATTTTTGGTATTTTTCGTATTTGCACGTTTAAGTACAGAACCTAATACACTTCAAAACGTAATAATTATATTATTATCAGTGACTATGCAATTTCTATCTTTGGGAGTTGTACCATTGCAAAGAGGAATTCTAGCCTTATACAAATGGCTTACGACATTTGTACCAGAAATCGCTAGGAATCGCGGATGTTCTTCGAAAACAATAACCTGTGTTATTGTTAAAAAAGTTCAGGATTTAGTAAATTCAGATATGTTGTAACATCTTTAGGACCATTCCCAAAAAAAAACCTTTTACTGGTCTAGTATTTACATTTTACATTCTGATAATTTGAAAAAAAAATAGCTATTACCACGTTACTAGAACGTAGTTCCTGGTAGGCTGTTAATATATTTAAGTGATCTCCGCTTATGACGAATTTTTGCTCTTTATCTGTGTTCACGTTTGGTAGTTTGCAAGTTAGTATCCGTTTTTACGTCTTTTACGATTATTTTGTCTAGTCCTATTCTTCTGCAGGCACCGCTAATTACAAAAATAAAAAACCTGTTATTAAACCTTTCAAAGAAAAATATAGTATGTCAAATCGTAATATTTTTTATTTATAGAGAGATGGAATTATCATATAGGTATTTAGTTTGAAAAAAATGCTTAAACATTACCATAAGCAGGACTTACTCAGAAAAAGAGGATTGCTATCCGACCTCGACCGAAAAAACTTGGGTTCAAAATAAATAAGACCAACTGGTTAGTTTATCTGCAAAAACAGACATAAATAACTAATCTACAGATTTAATAGCCTTTAAAAATAATATTCCCGTGAAACTACTGGCAACAGTGTAGTGTCACTGGAAATGTACTTTTACCCGTAGCACTACCAGTAGTGGCAATGTTTTAGGAAGCCCAAGAAAATAAGTGAGAAAAACTGCTTCATCAAACGAATGCTCTCGTTTGTCACTTCTCCAGTTTATAAAGTGTTGGTACGTCTCTAAATAAATTGCACGCAATTTCGACGGCAACAGATTTTGGATTATTTATTTACTTTTCTGCTCCATTTCCATATAAGGAATAAGATATTCATTTTCACTTAATAACGTTTTCAAGTAAATAGTCACTTTCACCTCAAAGTAAACATTCTAAAGATTTCGCGGCAATACCAAATTCTATTTTAATTTTCTTCTTATTTACAAACACCACATACTTACTAGGGATACTAAAGCTTACAAACACACTGACGTACATCCAACGATCGTCATAAAACGCCAGTACAGAAGTTCAGGTCGCCACCTTTTTTCACCAAAAAAAAAAAGAAGAACAAACAAACCTTTTTTTATCTTTTAAAAACATTGTCATTTTTTTAGTTTCAAAAGTCAACTTTTAAAACTTACCATACCTAAACTATAATCGGTATCAAACGGGAGTTCACCAAAAATACTTTCGGTGTCAAATGACTAAAATAATACGTGAGAAATATGCGGTATTAAGACTTATTATGAAAGGAAAAAGTTTATTCAATAAGCTCAAATTCAAGGTCACTATCACTTAAAGTGACCAAATCAGTCGAGCGTCACCTGAAACTCGTTTATTTGATCGACATTACATTGCAATAATAACAGGATTTTTTTCAAAATATAAAGCCTGCGTTCATGCGGAAAATAATCATTCATATAAGAGCATTCTCATAAGAATCTCAAAAAACATATCAGAATTAAACATGTTCTCAAAAGTAAGTAACGTTGATTGGAGCAATTGTGATTAAAAACATTATTTATAAGTAAATCATGTGTAACGAGTAATACTGATCAAAGTTATCGAAGTTGATTATGGAACTGAATTAACTTCGCTTTTGTAGATCATCCTAGCGGCAGCTATTCTTGCCATAGCGTGTGCGCGCCCTCAGGAAGATCACAAGCACGGGCATGAGCACGGACACGCGTTCTCCTCGCAGAGCATCGTGCTGCATCAGGCGCACTCCCAAGACTCGCACGGACACAAGGCACAGCCCCTGCACTACCAGCCCTCACACCAGGAGCACCACGACACACACTATGTATGTATGCAACCACACCCGCGCGCTGCACCCTCGCACACGTGACACCACCTGCATACTGACGTGATCGCATGTGCACAGGCTCATCCCAAGTACGAGTTCGAGTACAAGGTGTCAGACCCGCACACCGGCGACAACAAGTACCAGCACGAGAGCCGCGACGGCGACCTCGTGAAGGGCGTGTACAGCTTGCACGAGGCCGACGGCACCGTGCGCATCGTCGAGTACGCCGCCGATAAGCACTCCGGGTGAGAAATTCTACCGCTTTCTTTCTACCGGCTCTGTTCTCTCCTGTAAGGATAATAAAATTATATTCCTTTTTCTTTGCAGATTCAACGCTGTCGTGAAACACGAAGGACACGCCAAGCACATCATTCCTGAGAAGAAACACGAATACCACCACTAAAATATTACCTACTGTTTGTTGTTAAATCGTTTTAAAAGTTAGTCATTATAGCATTATAGATTTGTAAAAGTACCTAGCTACTTTTTTTGATAAAACATAAATTATTGTCAAATCGTATTTCAGTAAATTTATTCCTTTATGCAAGTTAATAAGGAGTAGAACTCCCTTCCTGCTTTTAATATAACTTGGGTATCTTCGAGATAAAAGTTACCAAGCATCTATTAGGTGAGCGTAAGTAGTTAATCTAGACTGCGCTTACCATATGGCGAGGTGTAGAAAAACGCAAATCCATACAAAGGTATATTATCATGACAAGCCTATCGAATAGCTTCTGGAATAAATGAAAACTGGACATTGCACGTTTGATTTTGATGACAGCAGTGTGAATTTATGCACATTGGACTGTAGGCCCGTCATCAAATGCAATAAGCTTGACGATACAATTGTTATTTCACATTATTTTTTGGTTCACACGTAGTTGTTCCAATATTGGCGTTAGAATCAAAACTAGAAGTATCACAAATAATTTCAGATCATAATTCGCAGAAATGTTAAATTCCTAGTTGCAAATGATCGATAACTTTCACTATCACACTATCAATATATATATAAGAATAGAAAATTCCATAACTGATATTTCTACAAAAATTCAAGGACGAGTTCGAAGATCATTTAGAATAGGAGCTAAAGCTGCACGGCAGACAAAAGCTAAGTAGAAAGACTTTGCGAACCGTACTCAATGAATAAATAATATTTTCTTCGGCTACCTCCATTTTCATATGTCTAGCCTGCCAGACAACAACATAAATACAATTTTAGCAAAAAAAACCTTCAATATATTGTAACGTATAAAAAAATGAGAGTGAGTATGGCCGCCAGGTTTGCCGGCGGGTGGTACTCGGGCGTTAGCCAGCAGTTCGCCCCCGGTATTTCAGCTAAAATGCAGCGCGCAAAGAAAGTATCGCATGCGTCAATATAACATTTAATTGGGATAACGATGACGATTTTTTTCTATTAGTACTCTTAATAGACAATTTCACTAGAAAATTTTTTTTTGGGAATTACTTCTGAAGATAAAATGTTAAATTATTAATCATTCTTAAAAAAAACTAAAGAATATACTGCTATCTAAGTGTCAGCAGCCAATATCTTTTTTATAATGTTATATCATGATTAACGTTCTGCCATTGAGTGGCGCAGTGGGCGAAGACCTGCCTGAGATGCAGAAGGTTGCGGGTTCGATTCCCGCCGCGGGACAAATGTTTGTATATGCAAATATTTGTCTCGAGACTAGGTGTTCTATATATAATATGTAAGTATTTACATAGAACAACATAAGTAGTATATCAGTCATGTAGTTCCCATTACACAAACTCTGTTTAGTTTGGGCCAAGATCATGCTGTGTGAAAAAGTCCAGCATTATTTCTTTAGTTATTCACTGCATTGTGAATTTGGCCGCATCCAAAATTTCCTTGTGATATTTTATTGCAAATTAAAATAAATGCTACAGGTACGATGGCGATGTTGACGGCTTCGTTTTCTATTAGTAATAAAAATCACAAAATGCAAATCATTATCGTCAGAGACTGTCACAAACGAAATGATGCTCCGCGACTTTCTACCAGTTTATGCGACTTGTGCCGGCAGGCCCACGCGTCAAATGGCCGGCAGTCATGCCGACGCGGGCGATATAATGTATTGTAGTGTTTAGCGACGAAATTTGTAAAAAACAATGTAAAGTTAAAGTATATTTATTGCAATTCCATGTGAAAAAGATGGTACATTCAAAATGCGTAACAATGTAATTTGCCCTTTATGGGCATGCAATTATTTGTATAGTTACATGCATTATATTAATGAGAAATAACACTTTAAAAAAATAATGATGATAAAGAGAGTTACATAAATCAATTCGATAAAAAAATATATTTATTTTTCAATGATTTATTTCTGTAAGCTTAGCAAAACAACGCTAAGAATCATAACTTCTAGTGTTTGACTTGCTTAGTGGGCGTATTGATCATAGGAACTCAGATAATAACAAAAAAATACCGACTACTTATATCTACGTAAAGATTCTGAATAGTATTTCTAACAATATGAAAACAACTAATCTAACACATACTTAGTGTACACAGTTTGTGAAACAAATAAATGTATCTATCATCTATCATCTTATACTTCTCGACCGAGTTCAGAACACTGAAATCCGACATCAGCCAAAAGTCCATGACGTTGATGAGAGGGTGATTGATAGGCCTCAAATGGAGTCTCAGAGAGATGAATGGCTAGGATACCTGGCCAGACGTGATGATGGTCGTTGGTGTAAATCCTTGACTAAGTTGTGACGAAGAAGTCCGGGACACTCGACAGCGCGGTGGGTCGACCACATCGTCAGAGTCGCAGGGCATAGATGCGAGACGCACAGGGCAGAGGAGGCTGGCAAAACTGAAAGGAGGTCTATACTCAGCAGTGGATGATTCTGGACTGTAATGATGATGATGATGATAATCTATCTTAGTGATCTTGCAAAGCCAAATCTTTGTAAGGGTCGCTACCCCTTGAAAGCGCGTATTAGATTTTTATTCAACCTCGTCACAAACTTAACGCAGAGTGACCGACAAAAAACTAATTTTTAGTCAAACACCAACTTCTACTACTTATCAAACCTAGAACTATCCTAAAATTGAGATCAAATGGTTCATAATAGCTATTTGAGGTATCAAACAAACAAATATACGTGAGATTAAAATGTACAGTATCAAGAATTGTTTTGAAAAGAAAGAGAGTTTATTCAACAAGCTGAAATCCAAGGTCACCTTAACTTAATGTGCCCAAATCAGTCAAGCACCACCTGATACTGGTACATATTGCAAAAAAACTTGTCCCTTCGCGATTTTCCCCAAAATATAAACCTCACGGTTTTGCGCTAAATCATCATTCACATAACAGCATTCTCATAGGAAACTAAAAAAATCATATCAGAATTTAACATGTTCTCCAAGGTATAAACATTTTGACTGGACCAATTGTAATTAACAAGTAATGCTAACTCAAGTTATTTAAGTTATCTATGAAACTAATTTTTGTTGTAGATCTTCATTGCGGCAGCTATTTTTGCCACGGCGTGTGCGCGCCCTCAGGAAAGTCACAAGCACGGACACGCATTCTCCTCGCAGAGCATCGTGCTGCACCAAGCACACTCCCAGGACTCGCACGGACACAAGGCGCAGCCTCTGCACCACCAGCCCTCACACCAGGAGCATCACGACACGCACTATGTACGTATGCACCCACACCCGCGCGCTGCATCCTAGCACACGCGATACTGAGCCGCATACTGATGTTTTCGTATGTATACAGGCTCATCCCAAATACGAGTTCGAGTACAAGGTGTCGGACCCGCACACCGGCGACAACAAGTACCAGCATGAGAGCCGCGACGGCGACCTCGTGAAGGGCGTGTACAGTCTGCACGAGGCCGACGGCACCGTGCGCATCGTCGAGTACACTGCTGATAAGCACTCCGGGTGAGAACTACTACCCCTTGCCTTCCACCAGCCTTGTTGTCTTTTGTAAGGATAGCAAAATAATATTCCACTATTTTTGCAGATTCAATGCTGTCGTGAAAAACGAAGGACACGCCAAGCACATCGTTCCTGAGAAGAAACACGAATACCACCACTAAAATATTACCACCTGTTTGTTGTTAAATAGTTTTAAAAGTTAGTTATTGTAGCATTATATTTTGTAAAAAGTTCCTTGCAAATTTTCGTAATAAAATATAATTCTCAAATCTTATTACTTTACATTTTCCTAATTAGTTAGGAGTTGAACTCCCATTCTGCGTTTATGTATCCTACAAAATGCAACATGGCAAACAATGGTTGTTTATCTACAGGTTTAGCGTATTTAATTTAGATTATAGCTGCGCTTACCTTTAGACAGGGTGTATCCAAACGCAAAACAATTTATAATTAAAAGGACCATTTAAAGTTAGACAGAGTAGGATGGATCATTTCATAACGCTGATGCTGCAAACAAACCTTACGAATGCCGAACAGTTAATGAAATAACTGCTTTGACTTTGATATGGAACTGAACATTGCACGTTTGATTTAAATACTTGTCGTGCGAATTTATTCAGATTTGATTGTAAGCCAATCATCAAATTTAAAGTCTTGACGGATCAATTGTCACAACACACTATTTTGGTTAACAAGCAGTTGTTTCAATATTATCTTAAGAAGTAAAAAAAGAACTAGTGCGAATACACTTACTCTAATAAAAAAATCTCGCTATCAAAACGTACAAATAGGAAAGCCCATAAACGGTATGCATATATGACGACCTTTGTGGCGCAGTGGGCGAAGGCCCGCCTGAGACGCAGAAGGTTGCTGGTTCGATTCCGCCGCGGGACAAATGTTTGTATCTGCAAATATTTGTCTCGGGATCTGGGTGATTTCTATGTATGGTATTTAAAACAAAAGAATATAAGTAGTATATCAGTCATGTAGTTCTCATAACACAAGCTCTGCTTACTTTGAGGCTAGATGATGCAGTGTGAAAAAAAACCAGCATTATTTATTTATTATTAATTTAAAGATCAAGGATGACTTTGAAGATTATTTAAAATATGAGCCAGCGCTGCCCTGGAGACAGAAATGTGTCAAGTAGCGAACCAAAGTAGAAGACGAATAACTTTATCTTATTACAAGTTAATCAAAATTGCTCTCATTATTTACTGAAAAAAAATGAAAGCAATGTTAAAATAAAATAACAAATAATGCTAATTACAAAACTGACAATAAAAATTCTGTTTCAGTAACCTGACCCATCTTATCCTACCAAAGTTATGAAAGCAAAAGTTTGAATATTTAATTGTATCGATGTTTGGTGGTCTCAGAAATGGATATAATTTGGAACAGGTAAAGTTCATAACTTAGAATATCACTAGGCTTCTAATTATCCGGTACCACGCATGTTGCACATAATATCTTGATTTTTGTAAATGAGAGATGGGCTTATTTGTGAAGTATGTAATGCCCGCATCCATCCACCCAAATATTTTGTTTGTCCACAATTATATAAAATAATTTACATAGGTGGAGAAACAACTCGACAACTATTTTCAGTTAATAAAAATATTTATCCTGCGGTGGGAATTAGAAAACAATGAATAAGTTCTGCTAGCTTCGTAAAATAATGCTATGAATCATCACTACTAGCATTTGACCTGCATGGTGGGCGTATTATTCACGGGATGATTTTAAGAAATTGACATACTACTAATAAAATAGTAGTATGTCAATTTCTAGTAGTGCACGGCGCGACGCGGAAGGAGAAAGTCGCAACCACTCACTCAGGGTGAGACTCTCGGAATAAGTCGAAACTTTGTCGGTGCCTTCACCGATAGTGCAGTACGTGAAAATTCCCGTTTTTACAATATGAATAATAAAATAGTGTTTAAAATAATATAAAGTTTCAAAACACTACTAACTAATAGAAATCAGTTTGTAATAAATCTATGTTTATTAGGGTCGCTACCACTTGATACACTTACCATACCTAGTACTTACCTAGAATAAGTATTAAATGAGAGATAATAACGAATTTAAGATATCAAGCAATTTTTATTACGTGGGATTAATTAATGTGCCGTTTTAGGACTTATAGTAAAATGAACAAGTTTAAAACAAGCTCAAATTCAAGGTAGCCATAACTAAAAGTGCCGAAATCAGTCAAGCACCACCTGAAACTGGTTTATTTGCTATGTTGCAAAAAATAACTTGTCCCTTCACGATTTTTTCAAAATATAAAGCTCGTGGTTAAGCGATCAATCATCACTGACATACCAGCGGTCTCATAGGAAACTCAAACATATCAGAATTAAACATGTTCTCCAAGGTATAAAACGTTGATTAAAATTGTTATTATTTGTTAGTAACGAGTAATACGGATCAAAGTTATTTATGTTATCTACGGAACTAAATTAACTTCGCTTTTGTAGATTTTCCTTGCGGCAGCTATTCTCGCCATGGCGTGTGCGCGCCCTCAAAAAGGTCACAAGCACGGGCATGAGCACGGACACGCGTTCTCCTCGCAGAACATCGTGCTGCACCAAGTGCACTCCCAGGACTCACACGGACACAAGGCACAGCCCCTGCACCACCAGTCCTCACACCAGGAGCACCACGACACGCACTATGTACGTATACATGCACACCCACGCACTGCACCCTCGTACACGCGACACTGAGCCGCATACTGACGTGACCGCATGTGCACAGGCTCATCCCAAGTACGAGTTCGAGTACAAGGTGTCGGACCCGCACACCGGCGACAACAAGTACCAGCACGAGAGCCGCGACGGCGACCTCGTGAAGGGCGTGTACAGCTTGCACGAGGCTGATGGCACCGTGCGCATCGTCAAGTACACCGCCGATAAACACTCCGGGTGAGAACTACAACCTCTTTCTTACTACCGGCTATATTCTCTTCTGTAACAAGACAAAAAAATAATATTCATTTTTCTTTGCAGATTCAACGCTGTCGTGAAACACGAAGGACACGCCAAGCACATCGTTCCTGAGAAGAAACACGAATACCACCACTAAAATATTACCACCTGTTTGTTGTTAAATAGTTTTATTAGTTATGTCATTGTAACATTGTATAATATTGTAAAAAGTACCTGGTTAATTTTCGTAATAAAATACTAATTCTCTAATGGTATTATTTTTCATTTTTCCCTTGATACAAGGTAGTTAGGAGTGGAACTTCCTTGTTGCGTTTGTGTTTCCTACAAAATGTAAATTAGGGATCTTCAAAAGAAAAGCAAGGATCTACTGGGTGAAGCGTTTCATTCTAGGTTATAGCTGCACTTACCGTAAAGCGAGGTGTAGCTAATAGCAAACCCAAACATATTTTTTTCTTAGTTAGGCAGAGTTAGGTGGATCATCTCATAAAAATTACGCTGAAAAAAACCTAACGATTGTCCAATGGTTTATCAGATATGAAACTACACTGCACATTTAATCTTGATGACTTCTGCGTGAATTTATACAGATTGAACTGTAAGCCACTCATCAAATACAATAAGCTTGACGGCAGAACTTTCGTAGCACATTTATTTTAGTTTACATGCAGTGGGCGTTAAAATCAAAATGTTAATAACAAATGATCGTTCGTTTTCGCTATCAACACGCACGAAAAAACTTGAATGGTATACATAAAAAGATCAAGTACCTAAGGTTTTAAATTTAATTATAATATTAGCCAACGCAGCTCTTCTCGAACCGAAACAAGCGATAATAAACTAAATTAACGAAGGTACGCTAGAGAGTTCTTTATATAATATATTCTAAGATGTGCACTTACATATAGTTCGTATTTTAGAATATCACATAGTTCGTGAAAAAAATACGCGTGGTACCCTGATAAAAGTATCGGGGTACCACGCCTGTTTTTTTCACGTGACTTTTTTTTTCAACCGACTTTAAAATAGGAGGAGGTTATTTTATTCGTCTGTATTTTTCTTGTGAATGTTACTCGGTATCTTCGGTAGTTATAAACCGATTTAAATTATTCTTATTCTAATGGGTAGTGTGTTTCCATATAAATTCTATGCATAATCCCTCCCCTAAGGGTGAAAAAACCGGGGATGAAATTATTTCATATTGGACTTTTATTAACTTCGCATTATTTGGAGTTGGTTATATTTTTTCCTGAAAAAAACTGTTTTCATCACGTATTGCAACGCTTCCTAGTGAGTAATGGTGCTGAATCCTTTATAAAACACCTTTGTTCAGTCATAAAACACGATAAAGCAAATACATCATGCACAGACAACTGTCGTCTCGGTTAAAGACACTTTCTCAAAACACCAATCTCATTTGGAGGGCTCTGTGTAGGATATGCGTTTAATAAGGCGATATGCATGTATTGTATTTAGATATTCTTCATTCAACACCTACTGATACAGACAAGAAAGACAACCAAAAAACACAGTAGAATACAAAAGAAAAACGGATAGAAAACAAAAGATAATATACAAAACGATAAGAAAAAAACAATTCATGTTCACCACCTTTAGTAGGTATTAAAATATATTTATATACTTCATAGTGCGTTATATAGAGAAGAGGGTGGTTTTTAAAATTTTACTTTCACACTGGAACTTATCAACTAGTTAACATATCAATATTAAAAGATACATAAAACTGAATCAAAAATTAGTACATTATCGATCTTTAGACAGATTTCAAAACAGATCTGTTTAAGTTATTTTAGTAATTTAAAGTGTAATTGTGTCCTAGTGGGCTATATTTTTGTCAAACCTAGCCCACTAGAACACAAATACCTGCAGACACGCAAACATTTATCCCGCAGCGGGAATCAAACTCGTACCTCTTGCGTCTTAGTCGACTACTATTGTGGGTTATATGTGGGTTTGACGACCTTGGTGGCCCGCCTCACCACCAAGGTCGTCAAACCTACATTTAAAGTAAATTCCAATATTTTATAATATCCCAAAAAATTAACCTCGGTGAGACTTAAACCCGCTTGGTAGGCAGGGGCTATACAAACTAAGCCGCCAATCGTTGCTAGCCTGGACGAAATTCTGAGGATTTCGGCGCTAAAGCCTCCGCGTTGCAAGCGGCAAGTTGTCGCGGGTTTTATTAATTGATAAATTATTTGGGTATTCAATTCTGAAATCTGCATAATATTTTAGTTAAATTTATTAAACAAACTTACTTTCAAGGTTTCCGAAGTTTAAAAAGTCATTCATGTGCCACCTGTAACTGGTTTTTTGCTCTACATCTTTCACAAAATAAGTTATCCCTTCGCGTAGTCTCTCAATATAAAAAGCTTACGATTTTGCGATATATTATCATTCACATTAACGCATTCTCAAAGAAAACATTCTGAATTTACCATAACAATTATTAATTCCATCAATTCATAATGATCTCCAAGGTACATATTACAATTCATGCAGTAGCATTTTAATTATTTGATCCATTGTATTATTCTAGATCTATTAGCATAGCAGCGTTGCCATTTTTATGGAAAATAAAACACATCTTCATAACTTCACTCTTGCAGATCTTTATTGCCACCGCTATTCTCGCCACGGCATGTGCGCGCCCTCAGGAAGCTCACAAGCACGGGCATGGGCACGGACACGCGTTCTCCTCACAGAGCATCGTGTTGCACCAAGCGCACTCTCAGGACTCGCATGGACACAAAGCACAGCCCCTGCACTACAAGTCCTCACACCAGGAGCACCACGAGACACACTATGTACGTATGCACCCACACCTGTGCGCTGCACCCTCGCACATGTGACACCACCCCGCATACTGACGTGATCACATGTGCACAGGCTCATCCGAAGTACGAGTTCGAGTACAAGGTGTCGGACCCGCACACCGGCGACAACAAGTACCAGCACGAGAGCCGCGACGGCGACCTCGTGAAGGGCGTGTACAGTCTGCACGAGGCCGACGGCACCGTGCGCATCGTCAAGTACACCGCAGATAAGCATTCTGGGTGAGAACTATAACTCCTTTCCTTCCACCAGCCCTGTTGTCTTCTGTAAGGATAGCAAAATAATATTCCACTTTTTTTTGCAGATTTAATGCTGTCGTGAAACACGAAGGACACGCCAAGCACATTGTTCCTGAGAAGAAATACGAACACCACCATTAAAATATTACCTCTTGATTGTTGTTAAATAGTTTTATCAGTTAAGTCATTGTAGCACTATAATATTGTAAAAAGTACCTGGTTAATTTTCGCCATTAAATACTAATTACCTTATCGTATAACTTTACAATTCTCCCTTGATACAAAGTAGTTAGGAGTGGAACTGTCTTGCTGCGTCTGTGTTTCGTACAAAATGTAAATTAGGGATCTTCAAAAGAAGAGCATAAATTTACTGGGTGAAGCGTTTCACTTTAGGTTGCACAGCTGCACTTACCATATTATGATTATTTTTTCTTTATTATTCATAATAAAGTTTACAATTACATGGTTATGCTAAGTACACCTAAATAACCTAATAGTGGTTAACTAAAAACCTAGGTGCATGTAAGTATGGATTCCTCATTTAATACATAGTCAAAGTATTCACGCCATTAAATGAAACAGCTGGTCGGTCAACACAAATAAGGTAGAACTCGCATTCCATCCTTATCTGTGTGGTCTGATATACAGGCTGTTTGAAACACTGGCGGAATATACATATTATTCGATGTTCGTAATACACTGTTATAACAACTGGTAATACATGGAGGTGGTTCAGTTTATTATTAAATGTATAAAAATTTTAAAACATAGAAATAATAATAATAATGAAAAGTGCAATGAAACTGGTTAGTTTGATGGACTAGTTGCATTATCGTGATTTGTCTGTGAGTACTATATAGCGAGGTGTAGCTAATAGCAAACCCAAGTTTTTTATTTCTTAGCTAGGCAGAGTTAGGTGGATCATCTTATAAAAATTATACTACAAACAAACCTAACGAATGTCGAATGGTTTATCATATATAGAACTACACTGCACATTTAAATTTGATGACTTCTGCATGAATGTATACAGATCGAACTGTAAGCCACTCATCAAATGCCACAAGCTTGATGGCACAACTGTCGTAGCACATTCATTTTTGGCTTACATGCAGTGGGGCGTTAGAATCAAATTATTCATAACAAATGATTTCGCTTTCAACATGCACGAAAAAAACTTGAATGGTATACATAAAAAGATCAAGAACCTAAGATTTTAAATTTTATTATAATATTAGTTAACGCACCGCTTCGCGAACTGAAACAAGCGATAATAAACTTAATTAGCGAAGGTACGCTACAGAGTTATTTATATAATATATCCTAAGATGTGCACATACGTATAGTTCGTATTTTATTTATCAGATCATCATCATCATCATCATCATCAGCCTATATTAGTCCACTGCTGGACATAGGCCTCCCCTAACGAGCGCCATAACGCCCTGTCTTCAGCTTGCCGCATCCAGTATCTGCCTGCAGTCTTTCGTAGATCGTCATCCCACCTGGCCGGAGGGCGTCCTACACTACGTTTGCCGAGTCGCGTATATATCAGATAGGCTTCTTTTATCAGGGTACCACGCGTGTTTTTTTCACGTGACTTGATTGTTCAACCGACTTCAAAATAGGAGGAGGTTATATATTCGTCTGTATTTTTCTTGTGAATATTACTCGGTATCTTCGGTAGTTATGAACCAATTTTAATTATTTTATTCTAATGGGTAGTGTGTTCTCATATAAATTTTATGAATAATCCCTCCCCTAAGGGAGAAATAACGGGGGATGTAATTATTTCATATTGGACTTCGCGTTAATTGGAGTTGTTTTTTATTTTTCCTGAAAAAAACTTAAGTTTTCATCACGTATTGCAACGCTTCCTAGTGAGTAATGGTGCTGAATCCAATATAAAACCCTTTGTTCAGTCATAAAACACGATTAAGAAAATGCATCATGCACAGAAAACTGTCGTCTCGGGTCTTTACCCTTTTTATACTTTCTGAAAACTCCAACCTGATTTAGAGGGCTCTGTGTAGGATATGCGTTTAATAAAGCGATATGCATGTATTTTATGTAGATATTCTTCATTTAACACATACTGATATAGACAAGAAAGACAACCAAAAACACAGTGAATTACAGAAGAATACAAAATAAAAACCGATATAAAACAAAAGATAATAGATAGATAGGTAAACTCTTTATTGCACGCCAAAGCAAAATACAAAAAGACACAGGAATTCACAATTATATAAGGTACAATGGGCAGTCATAGCGCTAAAAGCGATCTCTTCCAGACAACTTTTAGATGGACAGAATGACAGATGGACAGGATGGATAATATACAAAACCATAAGAAAAAAACGATACATGTTCACCACCTTTAGAAGGTATTATAATATTTATATACTTCATAGTGCGTTATATAGAAAAGAGGTTGGTTTTTAAAATTTTACTTTCACACTTGAAGTTATCAACTAGT
Organism: Perizoma flavofasciatum; assembly: GCA_958496245.1. Classification (NCBI taxonomy): domain Eukaryota; kingdom Metazoa; phylum Arthropoda; class Insecta; order Lepidoptera; family Geometridae; genus Perizoma; species Perizoma flavofasciatum. The sequence continues at coordinate 5,178,967 of OY292426.1, forward strand.
TAACATGTCAATATTAAAAGAAACATAAAACTGAATCGAAAATTAGTACATTATCGATCTTTAGACAGATTTCAAAACAGATCTGCATAAGTTATTTTAGTGTTTTAAAGTGTAATTGTGTCCTAGTGGGGTATATTTTTGTCAAACCTAGCCCACTAGAACACAAATACCTGCAGACACGCAAACATTTGTCCCGCAGCGGGAATCGAACTCGTATCTCTTGCGTCTTAGTCGACTACTCGTCCGCCTCACCACCAAGGTCGTCGAACCCACATTTAAGGTAAATTCCAATATTTTATAATATCCCAAAAAATCTATCGCGGTGTGACTTAATCCCGTAATCTGCCGCTTGGTAGGCAGGGGCTATACAAACTAACAATCGTTGCTAGCCTGGACGAAATTCTGAGTATTCAATACTCAATACATTTATTGCTTTCACATGGTAGGTACATAGATGGTGTTTATAGGTAGGTATCTCACATGAACCCTGTCCAAGTGTATAGCAATAGATAGGTAGGCAGGCCGAAGTTTTGTGTAAACAAAAAACTAGTAGGTACGATAAAATAAAGTTAAGGTAGGCAAAGTATGAAGGTATGTAGCATTTAGAATAACATAATTAAGTAGGTTAAGTCATTTTTCTTTTGTTATAATTTTCATTAGTCAAAATAGGTACTTACGTAACTTTTTTGTTAGCTTCCTAATCTAAATAATCGTTAATGTCATAGTAGCATTTGTTAATAAAAATGTTTTTTTTTTTAGTGAAAAGCGAATCTTTTTGTAATTCTGTGATTTGTTTTGGGAGTTTGTTGTAGATTTTAATTGACATTATGTATGGGCCATCGTTGTGCAATTTTAGGTGTGGGTTTCGGCGCTAAAACCTTCGCGTTGCAAGCGGCAAGTTGTCGCGGGTTTTATTAATTGACAAATTATTTGGGTATTAAATTCTGTAATCTGCATAATAGTTTTTGTAAAATTTATTAAACAAACTTACTATCAAGGTTGCCGAAGCTTTATGTGCCACCTGAAACTGGTTTATTTGCTCTACATCTTTCACAAAATAAGTTATCCCTTCGTGTAGTCTCTCAATATAAAAAGCTTACGATTTTGCGATATATTATCATTCACATTAACGCATTCTCAAAGAAAACATTCTGAATTTTACCATAACAATTATTAATTCCATCAATTCATAATGATCTCCAAGGTACATATTACAATTCATGCAGCAGAATTTTAATTATTTGATCCATTGTATTATTCTTAATCTATTACCATAGCAGCGTTGCCATTTTTATGGAAAATAAAACACATCAATCTTGGATGAAACAAGGTATTATAATGGAATCACCCTAACTTCACTTTTGCAGATCTTCATTGCTACCGCTATTCTCGCCACGGCGTGTGCGCACCCTCAGGAAGGTCACAAGCACGGACATGAGCACGGACACCCGTTCTCCTCGCAGAGCATTGTGCTGCATCAGGCGCACTCCCAGGACTTACACGGACACAAGGCACAGCCCCTGCACCACCAATCCTCACACCAGGAGCACCACGACACACACTATGTACGTATGCACCCACATCTGCGCGCTGCACCCTCGAACATATGACATCACCGCGCATACTGATGTGATCGCATGTGTACAGGCTCATCCGAAGTACGAGTTCGAGTACAAGGTGTCGGACCCGCACACCGGCGACAACAAGTACCAGCATGAGAGCCGCGACGGCGACCTCGTGAAGGGCGTGTACAGTCTGCACGAGGCCGACGGCACCGTGCGCATCGTCGAGTACACCGCAGATAAGCACTCCGGGTGAGAACTTTAACTCCTTTCCTTCCACCAGCCCTGTTGTCTTCTGTAAGGATAGCAAAATAATATTCCACTTTTTTTTGCAGATTTAATGCTGTCGTGAAACACGAAGGACACGCCAAGCACATTGTTCCTGAGAAGAAATACGAACACCACTATTAAAATATTACCTCTTGTTTGTTGTTAAATAGTTTTATCAGTTAAGTCATTGTAGCACTATAATATTGTAAAAACTACCTGGTTAATTTTCGTAATTAAATACTAAGTCTCTAATCGTATAACTTCACATTACTCCCTTGATACAAGGTAGTTAGGAGTGGAACTTCCTTGCTGCGTCTGTGTTTCCTACAAATGTAAATTAGGGATCTATAAAAGAAGAGCATGAATCTACTGGGTGAAACGTTTCATTCTAGGTTATAGCTGCACCTACCATATTATTATTTTTTTCCGTTATTATTCATAATAAAGTTTACAATTACATGGTTATGCTTAGTACACATAAAAAACGTAATAGTGGTTTGTCTAAGGTGCATGTAAGTATGGATTCCTCATTTAATACAGAGTCAAAGTATTCACGCCATTATCTGAAACAGCTGGTCGGTCCACACAGATAAGGTGGAACTCTCATTCCATCCTTATCTGTGTGGCTTGATATACAGGCTGTTTGAAACACTGGCGGAATATACTTATTATTTGATTTTTGTAATACACTGTTATAACAACTGGTAATACATGGAGGTGGTATTCGGTTTATAAATTTATTTTGTTATATGTATAGAAATTATAAAACATAGAAAATAATAATAATAATGAAAAGTGCATTGAACTAGTTTGATGAACTAGTTGCATTATCGTAATTTGCCTGTGAGTACTATATAGCGAGGTGTAGCTAATAGCAAACCAAAAAAATGTTTATTTCTTAGTTAGACAGAGTGGATCATCTCATAAAAATTATACTGCAAACAAACCTAACGAATTTCGAATGGTTTATCATATATGGAACTACACTGCACATTTAATTTTGATGACTTTAAGCCAGTCATCAAATGCAAAAAGCTTGACGACACAACTGTCGTAGCACATTTATTTTTGGCTTACATGCAGTGGGGCGTTAGAATCAAATTATTCATAAAAAATGGTCGTTTGTATTCGCTATTAACATGCACGAAAAAAACTTGAATGGTTTTTTTTTCTTATAATTCTTATAATTATTTATTGTACACAGAAATAAAACAGAAATATTAAACAAGATATTAGGTGAGGCATGTACAAAGGCGAGCTTAACCCTGAAAAGAGTTTTCTTCCAGCAAACCTTTGAGGAGAGATAGAGAAGTGATAAAGTTGGTAGGTGTACAAAGTCATGAAATATACTTAAAATACCACTATATTTTAATAAACTACATATTATACATACCTACTTGAACTACCTATGAATACACATACACCGAAAATAAATACAATATCATCATATTAATACATAAATACAAATAATATATATAATACATAAAGTACCTAACCTAAGCATATTACAGATAGAGATAATGCTCTTTCACATTACATTTAAAAATGTTCAGCGATGGACTGGCTCGGATTGCATGAGGGAGAGAGTTCCATAATTTAACAGCATGTACGGTGAATGAACCACCATAACAGCTGGAAGAGTGAGAGGGGGTCCTGAGAAGAAGTGATGAAACTGACCTGCATGGCTTTTCACGAGGAACAAGATAGTCGAAGCGCTCACGGAGGTAAGAAGGGGAAAGGGGATTGTGAAGAACATTAAAGAAAAATGTCAGAACGTGAAGATCACGGCGGCGACGAATAGAGAGCCATTTTAATTGGGATCTGAAGCTGGAAACGTGATCAAACTTGCGCAAACCGAAGATAAATCGGATGCATGTGCATCCGATTATATATATAGTTCGTATTTTATATACCAGATATGCTTCTTTTATCAGGGTACCACGCGTATTTTTTTTTTACGTGACTTGATTGTTCAACCGACTTCAAAATAAGAGGAGGTTATTTATTTGTCTGTATTTTTCTTGTGATTATTACTCGGTATCTTCGGTAGTTATGAACCGATTTTAATGATTTTATTCTAATGGGTAGTGTGTTCCCATATAAATTTTATAAATAATCCCTCCCCTATGGGTGAAAAAACGGGGGATGTAATTAATTGTTTATTTCTTATTGGACATCGCGTTATTTGGAGTTGTTTTTTGTTTTTCCTGAAAAAAACGTACGTTTTCATCACGTATTGCAACGCTTCCTAGTGATTAATGGTGCTGAATCCAATATAAAAACTCTTTATTCAGTCATAAAACACGATTAAGTAAATGCATCATGCACAGATAACTGTCCTCTCGGGTAAAGACACTTTCTCAAAACACCAATCTCATTTAGAGGGCTCTGTGTAGGAAATGCGTTTAATAAAGCGATATGCATATATTTTATGTAGATATTCTTCATTCAACACATACTGATACAGACAAGAAAGACAATCAAAAACACAGTAAATTACAGTAGAATACAAAGAAAAGAGATAGAACACAAACGACAAGTAAAAAACGATAAATGTTCACCACCTTTAGTAGGTATTATACGTGGGTGCTAACCAATGCTAACAAGGACAGTCTATGCTGCAGGGGTAAGTATGGGTCGAAAGTTTACTGCTTTTTGCTGCTCCACTAAGACATAGCAGCGCTGATTTATGTATGTTTGAATACAAATAGCTTCCACCATCTACCCAGAAATAGTAAAACACATCCATTTGTATTGTTTTGTGTCTTAGTGGGCTATGTTTTTGTCAAACATAGCCCACTTGAACACAAATACCTGCAAACACGCAAACGTTTGTCCCGCAGCGGGAATCAAAATCGTACCTCTTGCGTCTTTGTCGACTACTCGTTCGCCTCACCACCAATGTCGTCGAACCCATATTTAAGGTAAATGCCAATATTTTGTAATATCTCAAAAAATCAACCTCGGTGGATGGTGTAAATGGACTTAAGCCCGTGATCTGCCGCTTGGTAGGCAAGGGCTATACAAACTAAGCCAAAAATCGTTGCTAGCCTGGACGAAATTCTTGGGATGTTCGGCGCTAAAGCCTCCGCGTTGCAAGCGGCAAGTTGTCGCGGGTTTTATTAATTGACAAATTATTTGGGTATAAAACTTTGAAATCTGCGTACTATTTGAGGTAAATTTATTAAACAAACTTTTTACTTTCAAGGTTGCCGAAGCTTAAAAAACCATTCAAGTGCCAACTGAAACTGGTTTATTTGCTCTACATCTTATACAAAATAACTTAACTCTTCGCCAATTCTCTCAATATAAAAAGCTTACGATTTTGAGATAAATTATCATTGACATTAAAGCATTCTCAAAGAAAACATTCTGAATTTTACCATAACAATTATTAATTCCATCAATACATAATGTTCTCCAAGGTACATATTACAATTTATGCAGTAGCATTTTAATTATTTGATCCATTGTAGTATTCTAGATCTGTTAGCATAGCAGCATTGCCATTTTTATTTAAAATAAAACCCATCAATCTTGGATGAAACAAATAGGTATTCAAATGGAACTACCATAACTTCACTCTTGCAGATCTTCATTGCCACCGCTATTCTCGCCACGGCATGTGCGCGACCTCAGGAAGGTCACAAGCACGGGCATGGGCAGGGACACGCGTTCTCCTCGCAGAGCATTGTGCTGCATCAGGCGCACTCCCAGGACTCACACGGACACAAGGCACAGCCCCTGCACCACCAGCCCTCACACCAGCAGCACCACGACACGCACTATGTACGTATACATCCACACACGCGCGCTGCACCCTCGCACACGTGACACCGCCCCGCATACTGACGTGATCGCATGTGCACAGGCTCATCCCAAGTACGAGTTCGAGTACAAAGTGTCGGACCCGCACACCGGCGACAACAAGTACCAGCATGAGAGCCGCGACGGCGACCTCGTGAAGGGCGTGTACAGCCTGCACGAGGCCGACGGCACCGTGCGCATCGTCGAGTACACCGCTGATAAGCACTCCGGGTGAGAACTACTACCTATTGTACCGGCTCTGTTCTCTTCTGTAAGGACATCAAAATAATATTCCACTTTCTTTGCAGATTTAACGCTGTCGTAAAGCACGAGGGGCACGCCAAGCATATCGTTTCTGAGAAGAAACACGAGTACCACCACTAACGGAAAACAAATTATGTAGAAGGAATGTTCACTTTACAACGTTTAGCCATGAATATGAATCAGTGAGATAATACGTGATGCTTACCTCATTTTAGGAGCTGTTTTGTGTTTGTTAGTATTTAGATGTTTTTATCATTAAGTGTTGATGAATAAATTATTGTAACCAAATGGTTGTTAGGACTTGTACCACCTACCTCCTTCAATATTCCTCTTTCTGCCATACAATTGCCGTATCTCAAAGAGCTACGATATTATCTTACCGAACGGATTTAGAGATCATTCTTAGAAATTTTGGTATCGAAAGGATCGAAAACCGATTATCCCGATTACCTGAGTATCTCGCGTGTTTTTCGTCAGTTAATTGTTGGGATGCTGTAACAAAATATCAATCAAATACAATCTACATTTCTCACTAGATTAACATTATACCCAGCACACACGCAACCCTATAATGTTTTAGAGAAATCAATGTTACTTTGGTTTCTCTAAAAACGTATTAGATAAAAAGCGTACATATCAAAATAAATTTATCAGTAATCGTACTGTGAAGTTAATAAAATGTATTCTAAGGTATTTTGTAAACAGAACGTCTCAAAGTATCAGTCATAAGTAGAACGTAATTCTTTTTCCGTTCCAGATTTTACTATTTGTGGCCATCACAAACTCAGCACATCCACAAACACGATGGTTACCACACCAAAGTAGAATTCAAAGACAAACACGGCCATCATCATTATGATAACTTTGTAAGTTTATTTTTAAAATCTGTAATCGTGCAGTACAATGAGCCCTACACTACACTTCATGTATCTTATGATTTCCATATCTCGGGTTGCGTTGGAGCTGAAGATCGGTGAACGTCGGGCAGTTTTTCCCCAATACCCTCCGATTCGCACTTTTGGCATTATGCACATAGATTTAATGTTAAATAATTCCTTAAGCTCTCCTAAATTGGTCAAAACAGAAACCTATTTAGTTTTAACTAACTTAAGGATGCTGATTATAGAAATTAGGTTCATTAGGTAAATCGAAGACGGTGATTCTTTTTTTAAAATTGTAAGATTTTACAGGCACATGAGACTTTTCAACCGTTACGATTATGTCTCAAGGTCAGTTGCGCGCGAGTGATATCTCTTGTGTTGCAAGCTTCCATACATTACAGGAACCGCTAAGCAAGAAGTGGGCTTATGCTAGTTTGCAATTTAGTATCCTACTAATATTATAAAGGTAAAAGTTTGTGAGGTGTTTGTTTCTCTTTCACGCAAAAACTACTGAACGGATTTTGATGAAACTTCATAGTAATATAGCTTATACATCAGAATATTACACAGGCTACTTTTTATCCGGGTACCATACGGGTGAAGCCGTAGGCAGAAGCCAGTACTATTATAAATGCAAAAGTTTGTGAGGATGGATGTTTGTTACTCTTTCACGCAAAAACTACTGCACGGAATTTGATGAAACTTTACAGTAATATAGCTTATACATCAGAATATTACATAAGCTACTTTTATCCGGATACCACGCGGGCAAAGCCATGGGCAGAAGCTAGTATATATATAGGAAACACAATATAAAATGACTATGTCTTTATGGGAATCAACGTCGTAAACCTAACCATGTAGGAGAAATCGATACCTTCTAGTACTTGACTGCAAGATCGCATTGCCTAATGCTTGTGTTTCCTACTCATGATATCCGTCAGGATTTATAATTTTAGGATGTTATAAAATCTTACTTCTGATACTTTTATAGACTCACCCAAAATACGAGTTTGAGTACAAAGTGAAGGACCCGCACACCCACGACCATAAGATCCAGCATGAGCACCGGAATGGCGACGTCGTGAATGGATTCTACTCAGTGAATGATCCCCATGCTGAGAGACACATGCACTACCATGGAGACCATCATTCTGGGTAAAATGTCATACCATACTAAAGTTCTTGCAAATTTTCGTTAAAACAGCTTCTTTCAAATAGGACTTTAGCTTTTATTGAAGTACACAAACAACATACTTGCGTTGCAAAGGTACATAATAATAATGCTGGACATTTTAACACATGTCACCCCAAAGTAAGCAGAGCTTGTGTTATGGGCACTACTTATATTTTTTTTATAAATACATTCATATTATACATGTCCAGACCTGAGACATATATTTACAAATTATACACAAACATTTGTCCCGGGACGGAAATCGAACCCGCAATCTTCTGCGTCTCAGAGGTCGACATTGCATTTAAGGATCATTTAAAAAACACCAATATTTTCTTGCCTTTCTTTCCTGGCTTGGTCGCGGAGGAACAGGCGGTAGATAAAATCGACGTTTCAAAGTGATCCTTGCAATTTCAATGAATAAATTAATTTTCACTTTTACTTTGACATTGAAGCCGGCTGCGAGGCAAAAGTTGCGGGTTCAATTCTCTCAGTGAGGTTACATGACTTGCAGGTTATTTGTTCTGGCTATCATGTATCACAATGATACCATGGTACTCATAGTTCCTGATACCCACGATACAGGTAATCCTAGTGTGGAGTCAGGACTATGCATGCGTCTGTTGGATGTTTATCTAATTATTTATTTTAAATTAAAAAAGACTAAGATACAAAAAAAATATCCAATCCGTAGGTAACGTATTAACATGGTACAAAAATAACTAGAACTAAAAGACAATTCCGCTATGGTCCGATCGAACTTAATATTTAACATCTATCCGGCCATTAAACAATTGACATCTGAGCCAAAACTTTTCTATTTATATATTCTTGTTATTATTTTTAATATGTTAGTTTTTTCTGGAATTAAATTTATTTAATTTACGGTTTGTTTTCAGATTCCACGCAGACTTTAAACATAGCACTCATCACATTTACAAGCATCATCACTAAATACTAATTTTAATAAAGTTCATTGTTTTTGTACCAAAACCAAATTAAATATTTCTTCTTAAGTCTTATTTATTTTTCTGTTTCACATAATATTGTATCTACTTATATTTTTGGGCAGTGAACCACGTAAGAATTTTTGAGAAATATTTTATTTCATCAATGCTATATAATAATAATCACATGTTTATAAAATTAATAATGTATTGTACATGGCTTAACACTTATAACTATTCAACAACAATTGAGATAATATTTTAATGGTGGTATTCGTATTTCTTCTCGGGAACGATGTGCTTGGCGTGTCCCTCATGCTTTACAATAGCGTTGAATCTGTAAACAGAAAGAAACATTTTTTACTACCCTTATAGAAGAGAACAGAGCCGCTAGAAGGAATGCGGTTGCAGTTCTCACCCGGAGTGTTTATCGGCGGTGTACTTGACGATGCGCACGGTGCCATCAGCCTCGTGCAAGCTGTACACGCCCTTCACGAGGTCGCCGTCGCGGCTCTCGTGCTGGTACTTGTTGTCGCCAGTGTGCGGGTCCGACACCTTGTACTCGAACTCGTACTTCGGATGAGCCTGTGCACATGCGATCACGTCATTATGCAGCTGTCACGTGTGCGAGGATGCAGCACGCGAGTGTGGGTATATACGTACATAGTGCGTGTCGTGGTGCTCTTGGTGTGAGAGCTGGTGGTGCAGTGGCTGTGCCTTGTGTCCGTGGGAGTCTTGGGAGTGCTCCTGGTGCAGCACGATGCTCTGCGAGGAGAACGCGTGTCCGTGCTCATGCCCATACTTATGACCTTCCTGAGGGCGCGCAGAGGCGACCGTAGCAATAGTAGCAACCACGAATATCTATGTTAATTATAAAGGGGATTTTATTCAATTTAAGTACTTCATTTTCGAATAAAACAATAGAACCGTGCGCCGATGTGATGATATGAATGAATGAATTAACACATTATTCAACTACCACCAGGATAATTTTACACAAAAAAGAAGGCATCAATTAAATAGAACAATGATTGGCCTTGTCGCTGCAAGTGATTTCTTTTAGGCAACCAAAGGATGGCAAGAAATAAAAAATAGTGTAACGTACCCGTGTACAATTTAGAAAAATATGTTTCTTTAAATAATATCTATATATATCTTCTATATAAAATATTTATGATAATAAATAATTGTATAGGTAAAATAAATGCCAAATGAATAATAATGAAAACTTAGAATATGCACGGGAGTATTAAGTAACAAATTATCTAATATTTTAAAAAAAAAAAAGAATTCTTTTTGTTCTTGCTTTGGTTAATATATTTGAGTTTGTATTATTTAAATTATCTGTGAACGGAAAAGGAACGTCACTAGAATGACGCGGCATCCTCGTTCTAGCTTCCTTTTAGCCGGCAGTTGAGTTTTGTATGAGTTGATAATGTTAATTTGTTAAATAAATGTTTTTTTATAAAAACTACAAGTTTAATAAGAATCAAACTTCATGCTTTAGTATCGTATGAACTTAAAGGAGTGGAGTGATTCGTCTGACAGTAACATCCATTGACTAAGACTACACACGTGTCACTTAAACATAGCGCATGAAACTGTGTCAAAATATTAGGACACAATTAAGTTTATTAAAACACGGTGAAAATTACGTTTCGAATAAAATTTTGGTTCATAACCATGATAGTTCAAAAGTTTTACGTAATTTTAAGTAAGTAAAATAGTTAGTTTAAGTAGAGTTTGCTTTATGAAGACCTTATACTAGCTGTTCTTCACCGCTTTTTAAATTATTTTCCAAAATATATATTTTTTTCTTACCTTAAACATTTTTGCTGTTTTGCTTGCTCAGATTGAACACAAAATGAGTAATGATAAAAGCTTATTTCTCAATTATTCTTTTATACACTACGAAGGGTACGGTCAGACTATTTTCGCAATTTCAATAATCTGTAAACCTGTTATAAGTACAGCTTATTCGTAGTATCATAAGACAGGCAACTTAGTACCAAAGGTACACGGTAATCTTTCACTTAGTTTTTCTTCATATTTTTTTTTGTGGTGTCACTGTGTTTTTTGACACCTGCGCTAGGTCAATTACCAGGTTGAGATGAGGCGGCCTAGAAAACCAGGCCATTTATATCACCGTTAGAATAGGTAGATGCGTTAATCCGTTTTTTAAATAGAAAAGCCTGGTGTATCACTCTGGATTTAAACCTACTAATAAACCTTTGCTATTTTACTATTTTGTAATACTGTTTCTGACATGTTGATCTATTTGTTCAATGTACAAATCTCATGTAAGTGGTGTGGTATTTAATTCCATCAACCACGTTAGTTGACAAGAAATGTACATATGTATTTGTTTATTATAGAACGTCAACAGAACATTAAAAACCATAAAATACAATACCTAAAACTTATTATGGAGTTTGTGCAGTGCTTTTATTAGAAGCCAATCTATCATCTTTGGCTCAAACCCAATCTTATTTATCTGAACTACGAGAATAATTTAAATACTAGCTCAAAGTTTTAAATGACATGTGTCACATGTGGATGACTTATAATTATCAGTCTTCAAAGTCCCGCCTTCTATTAATTTTCATAAGTTTTTGTAGTGTGATTATGATACATACAATTAGATGTGTGGTTATTATTAACTCTTTATCAACAGGTTCAATGGTTTCGAATAAAACGCAAAACATACCAATTAAGTTTTTTATTTAAAAAATAAACAGTCTTTATTCTGCGCAATACAACTAAATTATAAATCTGGAATATCAAACATACTGTAATTATTGGGAAAAAAAATATTTTGATGACGGGTATGGTCTTGATGAGGGGCTCGATCGTAATGAGGGGCACGATCAAGATGAGGACTATGATTGGAATGAGGAACGCGATCAAGTTGAGGATCGTGATCAAAATTAGGAATATGTTCAAAATTGGGGGCATGATAAACTTGAGGACCATGATCAAAACTAGAAGCATGATTAAGATGAGGACCATGGTCAAAATTGGAGGCATGATAAACTTGAGGACCATGATCAAAACTAGGAGCATGATTAAGATGTGGACCGTGATCAAAATTTGGGTCAAGATTAAGTTTAGGGCCATGATCAAAATTAGGGGCATGATCAAGATGAGGACCGTGATCAAAATTAGGGGCATGATAAACTTGAGGGCCACGATCAAAACTAGTAGCATGATCTAGATGAGGACCGTGATTCAAATTAGGGCCATGGTTAAAATGAGGAACACGATCCAGGTGAGGACCATGATTAAAATTAGGAACACGATCAAAATGAGGTACAAGATCAACTTGAGGGTGATTATCAAATTTAGGTATACGAGGTGCTTGATCGTAATGAGTATCATGTTTTGGAGCTTTGTGATGTTTCTTATGTTTCTTAGGGATGCGCTTAGCGTGACCTTCATGTTTGACTGATGCATGGAATCTGAAACAAACATAGTACAGTTATAACACAGTATCTTTTTTAAAAAGAAAAAGAAGTAGATTTTTATGTTCTATATGGTAGCCGATGAATCGTTGACGATGAATTACGATGTGTAGACGTGTATTTAGAGAACTGTATCATTGAATTTCCAACCTAACTTCAACCGTGGTTTTGGTACTGAATATTAATTTACCATAAATTGTCTTACCCTTTATGTTTATCAGCAGTATACTTCACGACCCTAAGCCTACCATCGGGCTCGTGTAGAGTGTAGGAGCCCTTAACGACGTCACCGTGTCTGGTCTCGTGATGCGACTTCTCGTCACCAGTGTGGTGATCTTTCACTTTGTACTCATATTTGTACTTGGAATGAGCCTGGAAATTAAAGTTAGTTATAGGTTATCTCTAATGTTGACCAGATAGATCGAATATAATAAAATTTGGTAAATGAGCTATGAGGTTTTTCCATGATAAAATTCAAATACTATGCGTTTTTAAAAGGTGAAGTAAAAATTGTGTGGAAGACAATATGTTTAAGAAACAAAATTTGAAAAAGTACACCTTTATGCAGTTTATTGTTCAAATACGTTCTTTGTTGTGGTAACGTGGCGGGCAAATAGCAAATAGGCGGGCAAACATGTTTTGCAGATATTTGTTCCAGGTGTTGGTATTGTGGTAGCACGGTACTCGTAGTTCCTGATACCCACGATACAGGGAATCCTAATGCGGTCTATGTCTGCGTTTCATGTTTATAACGATGATATATAATTACCATGTTTACTTTCCTTTTCAAGCACTTTTCTTCAACCTAGTCACTTGTAGAGGAACAGAGATGCCAATGAGTCAGCGAAACTAAGGGCCCAGTCAAATCAATACAGTGGCGATCAATACAGTCACGCAAACTTTGACAACCACTTGACAACTAACCGACATCGCGTTAGTTTGACCGGGCCCTTAGAAAACATAGTACTCACATAGTAGTCATGATGATGCTCTTTCTTCCCGTGTTTGATGTATACGGGCGCATGTTTGCCATGATGCATCATGATGTGTTGAGATGAGAAACCGTGATCGTGGCAATGGCCGTGAGGCGCCGTGGCCGCGAAGACGAGAGCTAGGGTGACGACCTGCGGTTTCAAAGGTGAACGACCGTTGAAAATCAGATACGTTTTAAAAACGAAAGTGTACGGATCATCATTATCATTATGTACTGCCTGTAGACGTCAACTGCTGGACATTAAAATGAGATGACGAACGATGTTGGGCAACCTCCATCCACCGATTTCAATGAATGTAACGACAATTTAAATTATATTACTTTACTGTATACTTTATGAAAAACCCTACCAATATTATAAATGCGAAAGTTAAGATGTTTGATGCTGAATATCTCCGTAACTGAGAACAGGTATTGTTCATGACTTCGAATAACACCGCTACGTTTATGTACCATGCAAAGCCACGGGCTAGTATAATATAAACAAAAAATACTTTCTAACCTAAAGCACAATGGGCACTTTTATCACTTGGACGTAATCTCTTCCTGACCACCTTTGAAGGGAGGAAATTAAAAGATGTTAGGAATGGCTAGAAGTGCTTTTGAGCATAGCTTAAAATATATTTTCCCGTTTAAATAATCAGATACCTACTTATTTGGCAAGAGTGCTTTTGAATGAGATGGGTAAATTTGCGATAAATAAACTTGTCTTACAACAATTCAGGAGACAAACAACTGGTAAAAGTATGTTTGCTGCTCTAGTAAAAAAAACTAAGGCAAATCATGTCTGGTGGTAAATTCACATAGAAACCTTGTAACCTTAAAGGCGTGATCAATTCTGAAATACCAAATAACTTGCCTTTAAAATCATTTTTTTAAAAACACTTCACTAGATTTCCAATAGAATCCACATAGACAATTGCCACTTTAGTGATTGATTGGAAATCCAGTATTTATTACCTTTTATATGAATGTTTTTGAAATAGTTTTCGCAAGTCTGTGTGCTTGAGTTTAGCATGTGAAATCATATCGGTGCTCTATTGATATGGTGAAATATATACATTTTTAGTTGGGTATTTATTTATTTCTAAAGAGGAGAATTCGGGCTTATTACCATCGAGAAGAGTACCTAACCCATGACAGTTAATCATGGGGTAAAATTGAATCCAAAAAAAATGTTTACTTAATATTTCGTTATATTTTTTAATTATCGTAGGTCAATCAGAAATTCTTGAAAGTGAGTTATAGATATAAAAACAAAATGTTTGGCTGAAACAATGATCCATCACAATTTACTCTTATAAATGTACAATGTTCTTGATAATATCTGATCGATTCTCTTTAATAAACCCTAGGATAGTCAACCTGGTATGGATCAGGACTATGTGACTATTGGGTGTTAAAAAACATTTAAATTAATAATAATAATAAACGCAGATTTAGATCATTGACGCTGTAAGTCATAGATAAATAGAAAATGCTTTATTGCGCAACTAAAAAGTACTGTAGATAGGCTTAATGCTAGATAGCATTCTCTTACCTTTGGTCATACGTTTTTGTAACTCTGTTTACTGTTTTCAGTAAGTAACTTAGAATTGATGTATGACTGTTTGTCGTTCCTAAAACAATAAATTAAAATCAAATAAAAAAACACACAAAATAAATGAATTGCTTCAGTAGGTCCATTTTATCTATAGATTTATATTTTGAGTACAATAGCTAATAAAATGAAATTGTATCTCCCAAACAAAATCAAACAACTTATTTTATTAGTTTGTAGATTTAATATAATTTTTGAAAGGTACCTACTGCCCTAGTTTTCAACTTCAATGTTATTATCCAAAGTAAACGACGAAAGTAGATGCCCTTCAATACATAGCATCATTTCACCTCAAAAACCAGATTTCGTATTCAGATCAAATCGGCCCAGCAACAATCCCATTGCAAAAATTCAGGTATAAATTAGCTGTTATTTTAAAAACTTTATCATTGTTTTATTTACTCACCAAACAATAACACGAGAACAAACAAAATGGTTTGCAAGGTAGGACACTTTTTATTTTTGGTTTTAATTTTAAAAACTCAAAAAAATAAATAATAATATGAGGGTTAGTAAATACGCAGCCTAAAAAACTTAGTCGTATTATATTTTTCGTTCACAGTTGATTGCTCTTGCGGCTTTCTTAGGCGCTTGCCACGCCGTAGAACATGCTTACTCCTCCCAAAGCATTGTACGTTACGACGACCACAACGAAAAGCATGACTCCGTGGCGGTACTGAAGAAAGTCATCCCTATAACCAAGATTGCCATCCCTATCGTAAAAGCTGTCCCTGTAGCGCATTATGTATCCGAAAGCTCTGGTCTGTCTGGATATGGAGGCCACTACGGATCAGAATCTTCAGGAATATCCAGTTACGGAGGCCACTATGAATCACAATCTTTGGGTTATGGCAATGAAGGCCATTACGTATCTCAATCTTCTGGAAGCTTGGGTCATGGAGGTCATTACGTTGTGTCAGAGAGCTCGGGACATGGACAAGAAAAGCATGCTGTGTCATCTCAGAACATTCATAGGGAAGACATCCCTGCCCACGCTCCTGCGGACTTTTATGAGCACCACGTAAGCATGACTAGTTTTTATTCAATATCAACCAAGTATCAACCTCACGGTTAGTTTAAAGGTTTTAAAAAACACTGGGATGAATATGCTAGCTGATTACTTGTAGTAAACAAGTAATCAGCTAGCATATTCATCCCAGTGTTGTTTAAAACCTTTGGTCATCCCAATCTTCTAAGCTTTATCCTATATCCAGATAGATTTAAACAATAACTTGTCATAGACTATATTGCTAACATCCTTATTAAGGTAAGGCATGGGATTTAGAAAGCCGTCACATGGATTTAGATAAAAAAAAACGAGGGGTAGAAGGGGTGAACTCCCTTAATTCAACGGCACCACTCCTAAAGTTAGGAAAGGTCCATCCGTTCCTTTCATATCCTTTTTTTTATCTAAATTCGTACGACGTATTTCTAAATCCCTACCGTTTGCAAGATTATGCAAAAAAATGTTCCTAGGCTACCCACTTCACTGAGAATCATAGGGCATATTATTATTCATATGGTCTAGGGTTTAGACAAATAAATGTAGCATTTTCTCAGGGTACATAATAGGGGTGAGATGTTGTGATTAATTTCGTGTGCCCGTAAATTTTTTAGGGTCACCCCAAATACGAATTCGAGTACAAAGTGCAGGACCACCACACTGGTGATAACAAGTACCAACACGAGATTCGTGACGGCCATGTCGTGAAGGGCGTGTACAGCCTGCACGAGGCCGATGGTTCTATCCGTACTGTAGAGTATGGAGCTGATAAGCATACTGGGTAAGGAGTTCCAAGTAACTAATACTAAGTAGACTGTAATACAGTTTTTTAACCCATCATACAAACAAATACCAACACTTGATCTTTATATTTTTTACCACAAACGGGATATTTGCAATGCTTCGTTGTTTTTGTCGCAATACAAGAGTGAGGAAGAAGGTAGATCGTTTTGTCTCCACTAACATCCCGCAATGATGTTTATTCCGTGATACATGCAAATGAGCCGAAATTGAGAAATATTCAAACTCACAAATCATTGTAAATATTCAAGTTTTGTTAAAAAATATTAATATATTATGATAATTTCAAAAGTTTAATTTAACTTTATTATTCTAAATAACTTATTGCGTTTCGCATGACTTAGCTCGTTAGTTACATTTTTTGCCTACAGTTCAAAATAATATACAACGCTCCACATGAGATGATTGTACTATGTGCTAGTTTTCTTTCTATAAAATAAAGTTTATTTCTTGAGTGTATTATCTAAAATAAACTTCGCAGAAGAGAGGACTTTAACGCATCCCTCAAATTATTATAGCATTGTTTTAACTTTGTAAATGTTTCCAGATTCATCGCATCCGTGAAGCAAACTACCAAACATATTGAAGAGCCCAAGCAATCCAAGCACCACTACTGATTATTACCTAAAACTGTGATCGAACGTGTATAAAAGTTGTTAAATAGTGATTACTGTATCTATGTAAATAAAACGATTGTGTAACTTATGACTACACGGTTATTTTACTATCAGTGACATTTAGGTAGTTTTAAAACTATGAGTTTACCAAACTTGTAGAAAGTATTAAATGTTCATAATAATATAAACATTTTTTTTTTTTTTATCTTTTTAAGATTTCAAGATATTATGAATATTCTAACAACATTTAAAAATAATTACAGTATTTATAATCAAATGTAATAAAAATCAAGATATTAAAATTAAGGGCAATCCGATTAAGTGGACACTGCCTCGAGATAAATTAAGTAACTATTCAAACTACTTTGACCCGTTGGCCTTGCCTTAGCCGAAATTCGATCACTATAAAAAGAAGTCACTATTAGACCAATGCATTAGTGTGAATCAATACTATCATACCAACATGTTCTCTAAAGTAAGTGAATATAAGTGATATAATAATTAATCGTGAATGTCATGAAAACAAGTGTATCTATTACTAATAAAAAGTGCGCATTACCATGCCCCTTTGAATTACCTAATTAGTAGTGGCATGTGTGTCCCTACTGGGACAAGGGAGCCTAGAAGCCAGGCCCACTAAAATCCTGTACAAAGCTTTCTGGCAATCTACCAACGTCATACTTATATTTTAGCTCTTTTTATAGCCACATATATTTGGTCAGGCAATAGAAGATACGATGGAAGCAGCATCTAGGATCAGAAATAAGGAGTAGCATTTTTTCAGGTCCTGGCTTTGAGCGCTATGCTGGCGGTGTCTTCCGCCGGGCTCCTGCCCCAAGCTCACTACTCCTCCGCGGATGCGGTTTCTTCCCAGAGTATCGTACGCCACGACGAGGGCTATGGACAGCAGCTGATCGCTGCACCCCTCGCCAAGGTGGCCGTCGCTGCCCCGTTGCACTACGCCCCTGCTCCCGTTGCCTACCACTCTGCCCCTGCCCATTACTCCTCCGCCGCTGCTGTCTCTTCTCAGAACATTCTCCGCCACGATGAGGGCCACGGATATGCTAAACTTGTTGCCGCTGCCCCCGTGCACTACGCTGCACCTGCCCCAGTCTACCACGCTGCCCCCGCTCAGGTCCACTACGCCCCCGCTCCCGTGCAATACGCCGCCCCCGTTGCTAAGGTGCTCGCCCCCGCTCCCGTGCAATACGCCGCCCCTGTTGCTAAGGTGCTCGCCCCCGCTGACAAACTGATCGCTCATGCTGAAGAATACGTGAGTACCTAATACATACCTAATAGGTATCTATAAAGTTCAGTGAACATTACTCTACTTCTATTTTTGCTTACTTGCTTTATATTGTAAACGAAAACTTAGTCCTTATTCATGAGACATTGTTGCTCTCTGAATTCTATGACTAGGTACTGTGAGACAAAACAACTAAAGAATTAATAATCGAATCGCTATACAGCCATCCTTTTCTTTCTGAAATATAATTTGTCTTTCCATAAATGAGTGTTTTTTGAGTATAATTATTAAATTAATGAAACTCAATTGACAAATATTGCTAAATAAACGCAACGAGTTCCTTTATTTAGGCCCAATATATAAGATACTAACACGAAATAGACGAGAAGTCAGCAAAGATTCTAATAGCATACCTATCCTTACAGGCACACCCCAAATACGACTTCTCGTACTCCGTCGCCGACGGACACACCGGCGACAACAAGTCGCAGCAGGAGTCTCGCGATGGCGACGCAGTGCACGGACAGTACTCGCTGCTGGAAGCCGATGGCTCCGTGCGCACCGTACAGTACTCTGCCGACGACCATCACGGCTTCAACGCGGTCGTCAGCAACTCTGCCCCCCAACACCACGCATCACCCAGCCACGCGATCCTCGCAAATCATTAAGCTTACCTGAACTAGATAAAGTTTGGTTAAAGTTAAGGATATAAGTTATTTATTAAAATAAACCAAGCAAATAAACTTCTGTATTATATTTTTGAATGGATAGTCAACGAAAAAAGTGAATTTGCCATTTGAGTTTTAAGATGCTCTTATTTTTGGGCTTAGCAAGGAAACCTTATACCAATGCGGATCTTTAAATGTGGCCCAATGTGACTCTACCTACGTTCAGGGAACATTTGAGCTAAAACATTCGAAACTGTTTCTACTTTTGCCGTTGCCTTAATCTACAAAACAAGAACATTCACGAAAGCTCACAGACATAAACGCCAGCGTATAAAAGTCACATGAAAGGCCGCCGTTGCAAAGAGCATCATCATTTTCATCATCAACACTCTTTAGAAGTCCATTACTGGGCATGGCCAAAGAGTGACGACCTCTGTGGCGCAGTGGGTGAGGGCCCACCTGAGACGCAGAAGGTTGCGGGTTCGATTCCTGCCGTGGAACAAATGTTTGTATCTGCAAATATTTGTCTTGGGTCTGGGTTTTTCCTATGTATAATATGGATATATTTACAAAAAAAAATGTATATAAGTAGTATATCAGCCATGTAGTTCCCATAATACTAGCTCTGCTTAGTTTTGGGCTAGATAATGCTGTGTGAAAATGTCCAGCGTTATTTTTTTTTCTAAGGAGTTTTGACCCTCCTTCATCCAACAAATTCTCGCAAACTATCTCTCATCGGTCCATCAAAGTCAATAGGTTTTAATTCATCTAAATCACAAAGGTTCATATAGAAACGTCAACAACTTGTCGTCATAACTGACAAGTTACCATCAGACAACAGTTTCTATAGAAGAAATGTCTATAGGACATCCTATCCTATCCTACTAATATTATAAATGCGAAAGTTTGTGAGGATGGATGTTTGTAACTCTTTCACGCAAAAACTACTGAATATATTTTGATGAAACTTTACAGTAATATAGCTTATACATCAGAATAACACATAGGCTACTTTTTATCGGGGAACCACGCGGGCGAAGCTGTGGGCTTCTGCTAGTATTATCTTTCTTTAAGTCTTTGCTCGAACTTATTTAATAGCAGACGTGCTTGAGTGAATTTATATTTATAAATAAATAGATATAGTCCTTACCACACAGGATTCCTTTTGTCGTGGGTATCAGAAACTACGAGTACCATGATACCAGACCCGGTACAAATATATGTATACATTTTAGAAGTATTTACAATGGCAGGTATTTTTTTTTTATGATCGGTCAAACAGGAAAATCAGTTAAGAAGTTATTTTGACAGCATAGTATGTTTTTGTCACACTATAGAGGTACTAGGTACCTACTAACTACTATAAAACGCGGGGTTGTGTCAATATAATGTTTAGACGGGCTTCTGACTACCTTCTACAATCGCTGTGGCGCAGTGGGCGAAAGTCCGCCTGAGACGCAGAAGGTTGCGGGGTCGAGTCCTGTATATAATCGAACGAGACAAACGTTTGTAAAATCTGCAAATATTTGTCTCAGGTCACGATGTTTTTCTATGTATAATATGTATGTATTTACAAAAAAAGTGTATATGTAGTATATCAGTCATGTAGTTTCCATAATACAAGGTCTGTTTAGTTTGGGGCTAGATGATGCTGTGTGAAAAATGTCCAGCATTGTTTATTTATTATTATTTACTTGAAATTCTCAAAGATCTGCGCACTGAATATGTTTCAGAGAATGTCCATTGTGGATAATACAGTTGTGAGCGTGTTTTTTTTTTGCTTATTTCAGACCACTTATCCATATTTTGTTAGTAAACAAAAATAACTTACAAAACTATGTTAGTCAATACGACTATCTCATATTCCACTGACACGACGAACAATCCTTTTTATTTCGATTATTCCTTTCACTACCCGCGACAAGAGGAGCTTATACTTAAAAATGTTATCTAATTTAACAAAGTAAGGATCCTCTATTATCCTTCCTTTTTTAAATAGTAATTCCTTTGTTGTAGTATTATAACCAACTGTTCCGTGAGCAGAACTCTTAGATGCTTACGTCAGACGTAGGATATTTCTTTATTTATTGATCTGTTACCACCCCTGAAAAGGCATGCAAACGAAATAATTTTGAATAGATTTGTAAAATTGATATATATGTTTTATCACCATAAGTCGTATGTTTAAGAAAGGAAGGGGTTTTAATATTTTGCTAATATTTTCCTAACCATCTATAAGATTGACTGCCAACCTTTATGTCTGTGTCTTTAATAAACACGTTCGATGCTGTTTGTACAGAATTGTTTAGAAACAGTTTCGGTGCTTATGATAGGGGGTAGGAGAGAAATCGATCTAGCTTGGACCGTTTGAAGTTTTATATTTCGTTTAGAATTAAAACCTTGCAAATAACCAACGGCATCCGAAATCCGAACTACTGTTCTTGGCTTGCGTGGTGTGTGTTCAAAATGTCAATTTTTTAGGTTAATTATTTCGCATCTACCATATTTTTTAGAATCATTTAGCTATAAACTAAGCAAAACTTGTATATTGGCAACTACATGACTGATGTATTACTTATTTATATTTTTTTAAATACATACATTTTGTACATAGAAAACACCCAGACCCGAGACAAATATTTGCAGATCATACAAACATTTGTCCCGGCAATCAAACCCGAAACCTTCTGGATCTTAGGCGCGCCTTCGCCCACTGCGCCATAGAGGTTGCCATCAGATTCGGCTCTAAATTTGCCTTTATACAGAGCTGCTAGCCACATAAGACAGCGCGCTTACGTTTAATTGATCAAAAAATCTGGAATACTTACTTTCTATAGGAATATACTGTCAAATTATTTTGGGTCACTCATAAATCATAAGCTAATCATGTTTAATATACGTTGTTAGCATGGCTACGAAACACTGCTTAGCTTTCACGCATTTGACCGCTGATATCAAGACAGACGCTATTCCGAAAGATTATATATTAATTGTTGCCCGAGTTTACAGTTAAATTACAGTTTAAATATCGGTGCAATAATAAAAAAAAAGTAAAAGCGATAAAGAACCGTAAAAATCTGACAGTTAAGTAGTAATCAAAACTATGTAGCTCACTGC
This sequence comes from Perizoma flavofasciatum, assembly GCA_958496245.1. Lineage (NCBI taxonomy): Eukaryota > Metazoa > Arthropoda > Insecta > Lepidoptera > Geometridae > Perizoma > Perizoma flavofasciatum. Next base: position 5,201,382 of record OY292426.1, read on the forward strand.
TCACTGGCATTTCAAGGAGTTTACAGCAGCAGTGTAATGTCTGACAGAGAGTCTGCTCACGGAACAGTTGGTTTGTAATAAATAATATTCCTTTGTTAAATCAGATTACATTTTGAAGTGAAAATAATATACTAATTTTGAAAACAACATTCTAATTAAGGAAAAATAAAGCTGTCAATTTTAGTCGTAGGGATATGTATTGCTAGAATAAATAGTCAACAATAATTTTGGCAAACAAGAATGATTACAAATCAGTGGTGGTAGTACTGCAGAGCGGGTGCAGCCTTGAGGAGAGCGGGTGCGTGATTGGGCGCAGTGTTGTGCACCACCGCGTTGAAGCCGTTGTGGTCATCAGCGGAGTACTCCACAGTGCGGATGGAGCCGTCGGCTTCATGCAGCGAGTACGAGCCCTTCACCACGTCGCCGTCGCGAGACTCCTGCTGTGACTTGTTGTCGCCAGTATGTCCGTCGGCTACGGAGTAGTTGAACTCGTACTGGGGGTGTGCCTATAACACAAACGACATATTACGTTAAACATCCTGCCCAAACCATACACATTTATGATTTTAGGATGCGTAAAAATGCTTACGTATTCCTCCTGATGAGAGGCAACAACCAGCTTGTGGGCGGGCGCGAGCACCTTGGCAACGGGAGCGGCGTAATGGATCTGAGCTGGGGCGGCGTGGTAGGTAACGGGGGCAGGAGCAGCGTGGTAGGCGATGGGGGCGGGGGCAGTGTGGTAGACGGGGGAAGAGTAGGCCAGCTTGGCGACGGGTGCGGCTACCAGCTTGGTGGCGTGTGCTTGGGTCTCATCGTGTCGTACGATGCTCTGGGAAGAGACAGCTCCAGCCGGGGAGTAGTGAGCCTCAGGAAGGAGTCCAGCTGCGGACACCGCCAGGATAGCACTCAGAGCTACGATCTGTAACAAACCGCCACTTATAACTTTGCACAGCTTAACAATACACCATCACTTTGACACAATTTCTTTCAACACTTTATTTCCTACAATAATTCTTAGAATATTTTACAAATAATGCCGTATGCACTTACTTTGGAGTACATTTTGATATGTAAGAGAGTACACAACTGATTTACAATGTGAAACAGATTCGTTTTTATACCTTGCGATAACATTTTGGGCGCGACAAGGTCGACAGGTCATGAAGTTGTCCAATACATCATGTAATTAGAGCTTTAGCGTTTTAATGTTTCAGAGAGCGTAGGATTGAAAACTTGTTTTGTAATGTGAGGCACAAATGGTAGAATATTGAATTTCTCTAACATTCATTTTCTGTGACAATAAAGTTAAACTTTAATAATCATTTACGAATAAACAGAAAAAAAATATTTAAGAAATAAAAAATTGCGAGGCTTGTGAGAGCTTGATTGCTACTCACAACCTAAACTTTTTTAGGATTGACACCCTTGTCAGTCTCAGTTTTTCAACTCATTTGTTGAATATTTCTCCGTATATTCATTTTGGATATATCTTGATATGCAATGCAAGTTCAAGAAATTGGGCTACCGGAACGATACTCTCCAATCGATGGTTCCGAACAATTTTTAAAACATTCGCAAAGTCCTATGTGACTTTAACGATTGGAACCAGATAACTTGACCTAGTTTTAGGGTCAGGGATAACCAGCGTCAGTAAACTGACTCTTGTCAAATCTCATTTGGTTACCATATCAATCACTCATACAATTAATGGAATAGTTCAATTTGCAAGCGAAAGCGATTTAAACTAACTTTGATTGGCATTGTTTTTTGTATTATCTTTAATCGATGAACTCCATTCTGTTACTAACTAGAAATGATAGTAGAAAAACAGTGTTCCAGATTTTTTCTAGACAAGCTGAGGGGATAAAAGTATTGAGAGAAAGAAAACATGTATATTGTATGTTCATGTGATATGAACCTTGGCCGTCAAAATCTTTACAATACCAAAAAAATCAGCTTCAACTTTCTTTAAAGTATTTATAATATTTATCTATTAAAAGGAGAATAAAATATTATTTACACCTTATTGCAAAACAATAGGTAGGTTATTTGAATAATTTCTTGGGACACTAAAACCGCTGCAGGCATAGCCCACACTCCAATCTTGTCTGCAACTTGTCTTTTCTACAGTGTTTATTTTATTATTAAGTACCTCTAACTCCATGCCTATATGTAAAATTTACGTTTGGAACTTTCTCAATAAATATTATACCATTAGCAGCAGCAGCAGGAGCAGCCTGTAGAAGTGCCTAAAGTGTATGATGCCAAAAGATCTTGGCCCATCTCCATCCACCGATTTCCCGCCATCTTTACGGTATCACGGCTTCCGGTTCACAATTGACATTCGAGGACCTTTATTCCCCTATTATTGGTGTACACTGCGGGCGGCTTCCGGTTCCCAATCGACATTCGAGGACCTTTATTCCCCTATTATTGGTTATCAATTCTGCGAGCTATATGGCCTGCTCATTACCACATACTAATTCTAAGAGCGATGTTGGTGATTCTTCTAATTCTACCTATTTCCTTGTTTTGGATTTAATCACGTAGTGAACATTCGAACATAGCTCTTTTCATAGCTCTCTGCTTAACCTTGAGTTTATGTATGAACAAATCTTATTATTATGCCATTACTGCCAACACGCGCTGATTGAAGACTTTCGCCTTGAGGCTTTGCGGAATCTATGACGAGAAGATAATAACATAATATACCTATATTAATCTTAAATAACTTCAGCATTTCAGTCGAATAGATCTTTTTTGACTACAAATGTAGTGAAAAGAGATCTATTCGACATGTTGAGGAAATGATAATATTATTTTTGACCGCAAACACTTGCAACTGGGTACTGTAGTAAAGATGGTATTGAAAGTTCTATTTCAGTGACCAAAATCTTCTGACCAAATAATTAATCCTTCCTAGGTTGAATATATACTCTGACTATCCTGGTAACCCTTCTTACAGTTCAATGAAGGACATTCTCTCACTTATATTGCGTATAAACTTGGCTTCCCAGCGCTGGATAAAGGAACTTACAAACGTGATGAGGTAATGCTCTCCCAGCATTATCCAAACAATAGGCCAATGTTAAATAATAGAGTTGATATCATTGGTAACATAAACATTTCTCATCTGTACAACGAGACCATTCGATCAGAATAATGGATAGAGTCTATACACTTTAGTAAAAAAAAGCAAAAGAGGTGAAAGGTCCAAAAAAAAGCCTATTGGCATTATTACAGGACGCCGGAAGTGGAAAATAATTACTGCACATGGTCTAAATCATATTTGTTATGCAACTGATTTCTCTTTGTGATTAGTCGACGTATATAAGAGTGGTACTTTGCATCCGGCGTCATTTCCGATTATCTTCTGTCTGCGAACCTTCGAAAGAATGTTGCTTAAAGTAAGTTGGTGATGTGATAATAAAGTGTCTTGTTTGTGTGGTGTCATAAACACGCAGCGTGTTCAATTATCCATAATGCCATAATAATATAAGTTAACTTCTAATGGCATTTTGGACTAAAAGTGAATGTGATGACAGTGTTTTTTTTTTCTTATTGTTTGACATAAGTTAAATGGCATAAGTTGTTTGAAAGTTAGATAACTGATTTGATTATTTATTTAAAATCATTGTTGGCTTTCAGATACTAACCATTTTACCAATTATATCGATTTGCGTGGACGGTATCTCACCCGATAACGAGCCAAAACACGCAGTTTCAACGCAGAGTTTTCACCGGGACGATGTGCCGCTATCATACACGTACAGTTCAGTGCATATATACACAACTCCTCAACCAGAACAAAAGCCCGGGTACAATCGGCAAGAAAATACAAAATACAACACTATTCAATACGCTCCTCTTGAACACCAGAGTGATATACATAGACATAAATATATACCTGACCGAGGAGATGAACATAGATTTTCCCGGATTGTTGAGCAACTGACTCAATATTCCACAGAAGGGAAAGGAAGAGATCATCTGGAGCCTAGATTAGTAGCAGAAAACCTGCAAGCACACAATCAAGACTACAGGTCTTACGTACCAGGGCATAATGTGGAAGTACTTCAGTCAAACCGTGTTTATGGGCACAGTGATGCTTACAGGACCTACCAAAAAAACTTTCTAGATCAAAAGGTTATAAGCAGCATTTTTTTTTTAAATGACCAGTTTAATGTTTTTATAGACAATGTAGCCAAAATAAAATGATTCCTTTACAATTTTAGGTCAAAAAACCTAAGTTTGTGGTTCTTCTAAAAAAGCCAGAACAGCAAGTTCCGAACACTCCCCAAAATTTTGGACTACCTGAACAAAGACCACTTTCTGAAGAACAGAATATGTTGTACACGTTTTTGCCAAAACCCAATGATAACACGTAAGTTTGTTCTGTGTCTTCCCAAGTGTCAATCTTTGTTTTTACTCGACTTCCGCAAGTGTAGATCATATTTACAAAGGATAATGTTTTTCTTTCAGACAACACAATGCCTACGCGATCGAGGCGCAAAAAACTTTCAATCAGGCGCTCTACGCAAAGATTCCCAGACTGCACCTCAACATAGCACGCGTCTACGGCATTGCTCAAATGCATCCGCAGGCACCGGTTAACATTCCCCTACCCAGCGTTGGGAAACCACCTTCTCATACACAAGCGATTTTCTTACCATTGAAAGCTCCGGCTCAGCCAAAAACTATTTTATATCCTGTACAAGACATGAATAAAAACCATCTCTTACACTCATAGTTTACACCTGCCGTGGAGCAAACATAGGCTACGCGCGATGTCATCTTGTACACGGAGTTAATTTCAATCATTGCTGGTTTTTTTATTTCTCGTTTCAAAGATAGTTTTGATGTGTTGCGTGACACCTATGCATTCGTGCGTAGCCTCTGCGTGCGTTGCGGGGCTGGCTACTAGGCTTGTCTTAGTTGGTCGTAAATCGTTTTATTGTTATTTTTATATGGTTACTTAGATTATTTTAAATTTAAATTAAAATAGGGCGATGTTTATTTTTTAAAGTTCATCTTACCAATAACAGACGCGCTCTGGTTTATGAGTTCTCAGGTGGATTATTAAATTACCTGTTTTTTTTATTAAATTATTTGTAATTTTCCTTGTTGCTGTTTTAATAGATAACATTTATTTTAACTCAAAGTACCACCGTGTCTAGTGTGCTTAGTGACATTAGGAAATAAAACCTATTTCGGAACCTTCCTTGTACGATCGCAAACGCGGTAAGTAAAAGTCGCATTACAAAAAACATTGTAACAGACAAACACACGAACAACATCTTACATCTTATACATATACCGGCTCCTTACGTAGCGGTAAGAACATAAAACAGGATAATTTAGTTATATTCTCTTGAATTTCGAATATTTATTCGGTAGTATCATCAGTTGTTTGTAAATTCAATAATAGTACCCCAAGTAAATTATAAATAATCTATTACTGAGGGCAATCTTGAGTGCACTAAAGACGTATATTTTTATAATTTCAAAAGATTTTATTATTCTTATTTAGAAAAAAACCGAATACAAATGAATACAAATCTAAAATCAAATGCACGCGATAAAGCGTAGGCCAAAATCGTGTACAGAACCTGAATCTTTGATTTTGACCCGAGGCGAGGTCGTTCAGTTAGCATGTCATAGTTATAAGAGTATAAAATGCCATGTAATTAAATTTGAGTATCATTCACTGTTTGTACACAGCAACCAGCAACATGTTCTCAAAAGTAGGTATCAGGGTTTGTCCTGGCAATACCCTCGTAAAACATAACAGTAACTATTGTACTCAATATTTAAATCTCAGTAAATATTTTAATGATATTTTCACGTAAGAAATATCATTCTATTTTTATATTTTTCAGTTGATAGCCCTGTGTGCTTTTGTGACGGTGTCCCAGGCTGGTCTTCTGGCTGAACCCGTGCACTATTCCCAAGCTGCAGCAGTCTCCTCCCAGAGCATTGTACGTCATGATGAGAGCCACGGGCAGAAGCTGATAGCCGCCCCTGTCGCCAAGCTGGCCTACTCTGCCCCAGTATATCACTCTGCCCCCACTCCCATCGCCTACCACGCTGCCCCTGCCCCCGTCACCTACCACGCCGCCCCAGCTCAGATCCACTACGCCGCTCCCGTAGCTAAGGTGCTCGCACCCGCCCACAAGCTGGTTGTTGCCTCTCACCAGGAAGAATATGTAAGGATCTTTACGCATCCTATAATCACAAATATGCATGGTTTGGGCAAGATGGTTAACGTGATCTGTCGTTTGTGTTACAGGCGCACCCCCAGTACGAGTACAACTACTCCGTAGCCGATGGACACACCGGCGACAACAAGTCACAGCAGGAGTCTCGCGACGGCGACGTGGTGAAAGGCTCGTACTCGCTGCACGAAGCTGACGGCTCCATCCGCACCGTGGAGTACTCCGCTGATGACCACAACGGCTTCAACGCGGTGGTGCACAACACTGCGCCCACTCACGCACCCGCTCTCCTCAAGGCTGCACCCGCTCTGCAGTACTACCACCACTAATCTGTAATCACTTTTGTTTGCCAAATTTATTGTTGACTATTTATTCTAGCAATATACGATGTAGATCGATACAATTTACATTTTATTTCCAATGAAAAAAGATACCTAAGTAAATGAAAGTTAAAATATAGCTGTACTCATACCGAAGCATGAAAATGTTTTTGCGACCTGAAAATTGTCTGGGTGTTGTGGCAGGCACCGCCGTATCCGCAAAGCAGAGAATCACTTTGTATCACTGACTAATACGGTGTTATCTGTCCCAGGTTGGTTTTAGGGTTCCATACCCAGTGTTTATATTGGACACATCCTATTTAACAAACTTCCGCTGATTATAAGGTCAATTACGTGAGAAAACTGTTTTTCCTCTTTTTTGGAGTATTTTCATGTACTTTTCCTCAAACTACTTCTCTCACAATAAAATCTATTTACAATGCCAGCTCATATTAAGGAAATTACTACAATAACTTCAATTTTTACTTAATCATTGTGTTGGTAGCTCTTCAGGCTACATTTTTTTATTTTCAAATTGACATCTTATTAAGTGAGTAATTATTTTAAATATACTGTTAGTTATTATATCGACAACCTCTGTAGCGCAGTGGGCGAAGGTCCGCTTGAGACGCAGAAGTTGCCGGTTCGATTCCCGCCGCGAGACAAATGTTTGTATGATCTGCAAATATTTGTCTCGGGTCTGGGTGTTTTCTATGTATAATATGTATTAATTTACAAAAAAAATGTATATAAGTAATATATCAGTCATGTAGTTTCCATAATACAAGCTTTGCTTAGTTTGGGGCTAGATGATGTTGTGTGAAAATGTCCAGCATTATTTATTTATTTATTTATTATAGTAAATAAATTATGGACATGTATTTATAAAAAAAATATATTATTATCACTAAAAATAGGTAACTACTAAACGCTTCTTTACAGCGACATTTAATTAATTGACTATTGAAATTATTTGCGATAGACTGTTGTCGCACTTCTTTTTAGGAGGAGTAGGTAGTCTGGTTTTATACAAAATGTTAAAAGTGTACAAATATGTTAACAATCACAGAATCAAAATTCAGGTCGTAATTTTCAAACAATCCACAGGAAAATAAGCATAAAACCTATCTTTTCTGTCACAAAATATTAAACATCTTGATTTCTGAATGAAAGTTAAGATTGTTAGGTAGTAGATTTGAGGTTATCGTGAGCTCTTGGAAAATGCCAAAGAGTTTCTTTAATACGATAATATGCAGAAGCAGGAATCACAAAAACAGTAGATAGCGGTAAACTCTTCGGTAAAAGGCGATTTTGTTTAACTGTGTTTGGGAGTAGTCTAACTTATAAGTCCCGTATACTTGTGCTTAAAATGATAATAGGTAGACTTAATGCTAGCATTTTTTTATATATTGAGATTGCATATTGGCGTTCTACAACAGGTTTCAAAGCAATATTGGTATAGTGTCTAATTCATAATTTGTAAACACGATTACTGAAAAAAATGAACAGGACAGAATTATCTATCGCCCCAGTATTCGTATATTTATTGCATTCTACTCGATACCATGTTTGTTTGCAAACATCTTCTAATACCAACGGCACTACGTGCAACGAATTGGCAATTATTGTGTTCATAATATGTACAAAAATATACCTTTGTCTTTTAAACCAAAAGATTGAAAACTTGATCATGACACAGACAAAAACAAAACGTCTCGCTGCCTCTGGTGCAAAAAGATAAGACGTGATTTGGACGTGGCAAGGCTCCCGTTCCTAACATAGGTTTTTATTAAAAAAAAACTTATTTCTAGCCTGGGCAGTACTTTATTTTGTAAGATGAGACTGATAAAATTATTTAAAAATTCAAACCTTTTATTTAATCTAGAATCTGGAAATCCCTTTTATATATAAAATTTTGGTAACACTTCCGTCTGTTAGTGATCTAGATCAGTTGACCAATCTACAGATCCATTTAAACAGTCTTTAGCCAGCTGTTTCATCCATATTTTTATATGTACCCACATTCGGATTCAGATTCATTTTTGCTCGAACATAACCAAATAGAAGTTTAGTATTTCATGCTTTAAAATAATATTTATTTAAAAATGTAATTGGGAGATTAATTATATTTTCATGGCAGATAGGCACAGCATCAAATTCAAATTAAAAGGGTCGTTATGACCACCAAAATCTAATTGACTAATGCGCTGAAGTGGATCAACACGAGCTATGGACTAATTTATAAATGAGTATTTATAACGATTTTGTAGTTTTAAGGATAACATAGGTACGAATAAAAAAAATATCTATGTAAATTGTATATTGCTAGAATAAATAGTCAACAATAAATTTGGCAAACAAAAGTGATTACAAATCAGTGATGGTAGTACTGCAGAGCGGGTGCAGCCTTGAGGATAGCGGGTGCGTGGGTGGGCGCAGTGTTGTGCACCACCGCGTTGAAGCCGTTGTGGTCATCAGCGGAGTACTCCACGGTGCGGATGGATCCGTCGGCTTCGTGCAGCGAGTACGAGCCCTTCACCACGTCACCATCGCGAGACTCCTGCTGTGACTTGTTGTCACCGGTGTGTCCGTCAGCCACGGAGTACGTGTACTCGTATTTGGGGTACGCCTGTAGAAGACGCAACGTCAGGATTACAGTGCTGTTCAATTTCAAGAATTAAGGTGAGTAGGGTTGGAATAACTTACGATCTCTTCAGGGTGAGACAGAACCTTGGTGATGGGAGCGGCGTGGTAGGCAATGGGAGCAGGGGCGGCATGGTAAGTGACAGGTGCGGGGGCAGCGTGGTAGGCGATGGGAGAAGCTACCAGCTTCTGTCCCTGGCTTTCATCGTGACGCACGATGCTCTGGGAAGAGACTGCGGCCGCCGAGGAATATTGAGCTTGCGGCAGGAGTCCGGCCTGGGTCACGGCCACTAGGGCGCACAAGGCTACTAGCTGGAAAAAAAGTTTTAATTTACAGCCGTATTTACATTTATCTAAATGTTTTGTTCAAATTTATATTGGGTGTCGGCACTAATTAATCCCCATGCTAAACAATTTTATTGTGATTTCTTTAATAAAACTAAAATATATTTTTACAAAATATATATTATAATATATTTTAACAAAATATATTTAAGTTTTATAGAGCAGACAGCAATATACGAAGCTCTATTGGTTAAGTTGTTTATAAATATTTGCGCTCACTTTGGAGAACATAGTGTGTGAATTGATTGAAGATCGAGTGATAACTAAATGTTCTCTGGTCCAGTTTATATATTAATGCCTAAAACCTAAAGCCAGTTTGAGATAATGTAGGTTAGTAGTGGTAGAACTTGTAGCGACCTTGTGTCATGTCAATGTCCGCTCGGTTTATCATAGTAACTATGACATCAGCAATTTGGTTCTATATACCCCTTTTTTTAATTTTAAATCCTACGACGTATTTTCCATCGTTTATTGTAGCGCCCCTAGTGCCTTGAGGGAATAAAACTTTAAACCATTCTTGAAGACCTAAAAAACAATTGTAAATGCCGAATAACCATCCGATAAACCATTCTGAAGAATGGTAAATGGCAAACAATTACACAATCTCAATAAATGACCAATGCATATACTGGCTCCTGATGTCGTAGGTAATAAGGTAAAAATAAACTAAATACTAAAAAAAATTCAAAGAAAACGACGGTGAAAAATCTAAAGCATTAAAACATATTCGCCTTTTGTTTAAGATGCATTGATAGTGTAGAAATTATCTATTCAACTTTCGCAACAATTAGTGAATGGGTTTATTTGCAAAGGCTTGACACGGGGCAAGGTTATTACTTGCTTGACAACTTCCACTACTCATAGAAATTGAACTTATCCAATATTGAGCATGTATAAAAACTAGAGCAATAGTTTCTATGATATTACATTTCATTTGATCGTTTTATTGAAATCATCAACATGTTTTCCAAAGTAAGTAGCTCTAAATAATAAGGAAAAAATCATTTAGTCAATGATACAGTTGCATAAGAAGCATGTAAATGTATTATATAATACCAAAATACCCAGCCCCGGAAAAATAATTTGCAGTTCATGCAAATATAGTCTCGCAGCAAGAATAGAAGAACGCGTCTCAGCCCGCCTCGCTTACAATGTTTTTTAAATCCTTTTTTTTCTTTAACAAGTTTGTTATTTTCCAGCTGGTAGCCCTGTGCGCTCTAGTGGCCGTGTCCCAGGCCGGACTCCTGCCGCAAGCTCAATATTCCTCGGCGGCCGCAGTCTCTTCCCAGAGCATCGTGCGTCACGATGAGAGCCAGGGACAGAAGCTAGTAGCTTCTCCCATCGCCTACCACACTGCCCCCGCACCCGTCACCTACCACGCTGCCCCAGCACCTATCACTTACCATGCCGCCCCTGCTCCCATTGCCTACCACACCGCTCCCATCACCAAGGTTCTGTCTCACCCTGAAGAGATCGTAAGTTACTACAACCCTACTCACCTTAATTCTTGAGATTGAACAGCACTGTAATACTGACGTTGCGTCTTCTGCAGGCGTACCCCAAGTACGAGTACACGTACTCCGTGGCCGACGGACACACCGGTGACAACAAATCACAGCAGGAGTCTCGCGATGGTGACGTGGTGAAGGGCTCGTACTCGCTGCATGAAGCTGACGGCTCCATCCGCACCGTGGAGTACTCCGCTGATGACCACAACGGCTTCAACGCGGTGGTGCATAACACAGCGCCCACTCACGCACCCGCTCTCCTCAAGGCTGCACCCGCTCTGCAGTACTACCACCACTGATTTGTAATCACTCTTGTTTGGCAAAATTATTGTTGACTATTTATTCTAGCAATATACGATGTAGATCGATACAATATACATTTTATTTTCAATGAAAAAAAGATACCTAATTAATGATAGTTAAAAGATAGCTGTAGGTAGGTTTACAATTCAAAAAGTTTAAAATTCAAGAAAATTTTAAACTAAATATAAAGTTCAAGGTAGGTTTTGTTTTCATACAAGATATCTTGTTTCACCTTTCAAACACGAGTTAAGTGGGCTTATTTCCGGAGCATGAAAATGTTTTTACGATCTGAAAATTATCTGGGTGTTGTGGCAGGCAGCGTAACCCGCAAAGCAGAGAATCCCTGTGTACCACTGAATATTTGGGTGATTGTTATCTGTCCCAGATCGATTTTAGGGTTCCATACTCAATGTTTATATTGGATAAACATTGAGTATGGAACCGTTCCGCTGATCATATGGCGAATTACATGAGAAAATTCTTTTTGTCGCCATTAAAATATATTTTTTTACGTACTTCCCCTCTTACTACTTCTACTCAAAAAAAACATTTTGATGCCATTGTATATTTAGGAAATGACTAAAATTACTTATTTTCTTATTTAAATGTTAGTCTGGTAACCCTTCAGGCTATTTTTGTTATTTGCAAAATGACAACTTATTATGTGAGTAATTATTTTAAATCTATTGGTTAGTTATATATATAACTAACCATAGCTAGTATATATATATATATGTATATAGGTATATATATATATAGGTGAAACCGCAATGTCCAGCTAGTATATAACTAACCAATATATATATATACTAGCTGGACATTGCGGTTTCACCCGCGTAAGTTTCGATTCCGTGGGAATATCGGTATGAAAAGTAACAGCTATAGGTAACAGCTATGTACCTATCAAGTTTCATCGCAATCGGTTCATTAGTTTTTGCGTGAAGAAGTAACAAACATATTATGTACAAACTTACTGTGCGTCTGAGCCGCGCGGGTACCTTACTCATAGACGGAACCCCTCTCGCTCCTCACCGACGCCCGCTCTATAAAGCAGGAAACGTCGCGGCGGTTCGCGTGTTGCATTTTTATACTCGTGATAACTTTGAAATTTAATATCCGATTCGAATGAATTAAAAAGTATTTTACTGCTACATAAATACCCTTGATATAACTATTTATTTGAATAAAAATTAATACCGGTACGAATGAAACCAACATTGGTTTCTACCGGCGGGCGATCTAATTAAATTTTAGAACACAAAAGCTGCTATTGTGACTTAACTATGATAGTTAGATTATAGCATATGTTATGTCCTGATAATTTAGCTTTCTATTGGTGAAAAAACGGGTAAAATCGCTCCAGTATTATATATATTTATTATAGATTATAGTTATGGACATGCATTTATCTGCAAAATATTGTATTATTATCATTTAAAATAGGTAGGTACTAAACGCTTCTTTACAGCGACGCTTTTTAATTGACTAATTAAATGATTAGCAAAATTTGGATATTCACAGATTTTGTTGAATTGACGACAGACTATTGTCGTACTTTTTTTTCTTAAGAAGTACTAATATTCCGTTGTCTTTTAAACCAAAATATTGAAAACTTGATCGTGGCATAGACAAAAGAACTAATACGTCACGCTGGTACTGGTGCCTAGAGACGAGATATGAATTGGACTGTTACGTCCTCTCGTACTCAAACAAATATGAAAAAAAACACTGTTATTTCTAGCAGTCATATATAGGCTGTGGTCAGTAGCTATTTTATTTTGTAAGACGGGACAGATATTAACAAAAAACCTTATTAAATCTAGAATCTGGGAATACCTTTTATTTCTAACATTTTTGGAACGCTTCCCTCTGGTTAGATCTAGCTCAGTTGACCCATCTATAGATCGTTTGCAACGGTCATCTAGCTAGCAGTTTGCTAGCTTTATTTAAGTACATACCTAGATTCAGATTCATTTATTTGCTCGAAAAAAAGGTTTGTGCAATGGGTCTAACGAGAAAATAATAAAGTTCAATTATAATCTACCATATCAATTAGAAAATATAGAAAAAGACAAAATTGTAATTAAAATTTAAATGTGTCTAAAAATATTTAATTAATATTTCACTGTTAATAGTTTTTTTTTTGTTTCGATTCAAATATTATATGTCATTATGGTTCCTAAAGGACTTAGGTATTTTGTTATATGTAGATTGTTGGTGACTTACAGACTACACTTTTCCGCAGGAATTCAGTTTTACAATTGTCCGATTAAATACGTACTGTAATCATGACGTCTATTTCGGTTCATAACATCAGCCATACGTAAAAACATATGAGACTTATTATTTACAAATAGTGCTACTTCAAATATGTAAAGAGACGGAAGTGTTATAGGCTTTAAAAATAATACATATTGAAATGTATTTAAAAAAGTAATTGGGAGATTAATTTTATTTTCATGATAGATAGGCACAGGATCAAATTCAAATTAAAAGGGTCGTTATTACCACCTACGTGTGGATCAACTACGAGCTATGGACTAATTTATAATGAGTATTTATAACGATTTAGTAATGTTTTAAGGATAACATAGGTACGAATTAAAAAAAATATCTATGTAAATTGTATATTGCTAGAATAAATAGTTAACAACAATTTTGGCTAACAAAAGTGATTACAAATCAGTGGTGGTAGTACTGCAGAGCGGGTGCAGCCTTGAGGATAGCAGGTGCGTGAGTGGGCGCAGTGTTGTGCACCACCGCGTTGAAGCCGTTGTGGTCATCAGCGGAGTACTCCACGGTGCGGATGGAGCCGTCGGCTTCGTGCAGCGAGTACGAGCCCTTCACCACGTCACCATCGCGAGACTCCTGCTGTGACTTGTTGTCACCGGTGTGTCCGTCGGCCACGGAGTACGCGTACTCGTACTTGGGGTACGCCTGCAGAAGACGCAACGTCAGTATTACAGTGTTGTTCAATCTCAAGAATTAAGGTGAGTAGGGTTGTAGTAACTTACGATCTCTTCAGGGTGAGACAGAACCTTGGTGATGGGAGCGGCGTGGTAGGCAATGGGATTAGGGGCGGCATGGTAAGTGACAGGTGCGGGGGCAGCGTGGTAGGCGATGGGAGAAGCTACCAACTTCTGTCCCTGGCTCTCATCGTGACGCACGATGCTCTGCGAAGAGACTGCGGCCGCCGAGGAATATTGAGCTTGCGGCAGGAGTGCGGCCTGGGTCACGGCCACTAGGGCGCACAGGGCTACTAGCTGGAAAAAAGTTTTAATTTACAGCCATATTTACATTTATCTAAATGTTTTGCTCAAATTTATATTGGGTGTCGGCACTAATTATGCCGTGCCCAATATAAATTTGAATTATATTGGGCACGGCTAAACAATTTTATTGTGATTTCTAGTAAATAGGTAAATAAATAATTCCATTTATAATTATATACAAAGCTCACTTTAGAGAACATATTGTGTGAACCGATTGAAGATCGAGTGATAACTAAGTGTTCTCTGGTCCAGTTTATATATTCATGTCTAAAACCTAAAGCCAGTTTGAGATAATGTAGGTTAGTAGTGGTAAACTTGTAGCGACCTTGTGTCATGTCAATGTCCGCTCGGTTTATCATAGTAACTATGACATCAGCTATGTGATTCTATATACACGTTTTTATTTTATTTTAAGTCCTACGACGTATTTTCCATCGTAAATTGCAGCGCCCTTAGTGCCTTGAGGGAATAATAACTAACTTAAAACCATTGAAGACATACAAAACAATTGCAAACGCCGAATAACGAAATAATAAGTTTAACGGTTCTTTATCGCGTTTACCTTTTTTATTATTTTCCCGACGTTTTGACTGTATTGCAACAGCCGTGGTCACGGGATGTCTGGAGTATACGGTAAACGCGATAAAGATCCGCTAAACTTATAATTATGTTATCTAATCGCGAAAGTTTGAAAAAAACTGCCGAATAACGATCCGATAAACCATTTTGAAGAACGGTAAATGGGAAACAAATACACAACCTCAATAAATAAACATTGCATATTCTGGCTCCTGATGTCGTGGATAATAAGGGGAAAATATAGTAAATAATAAAAACATATACCTTATATAAAAACATTAAAAAAACTAAAACTATCGTGAACTTGTCTCCTTCCGCGTCGCGTCGTGCACGGCGCGGCGCGGTACGTGAAAATTCCCGTTTTTACAATATGAATTAAAAAAAAACCTCGTTGAAAAAATTAAAGCATTTCTATTCTATTCTACTTTCGCAACAATTAGTGAATGGGTTCACTTGCAAAGGCTTGACACGGGGCAAGGTTATTACTTGCTTGACAACTTCCACTACTCATAGATATTGAACTTATCCAATATTGAGCATGTATAAAAACTAGAGCAATAGTTTCTATGATATCACATTTCATTTGATCGTTTTATTGAAATCATCAACATGTTTTCCAAAGTAAGTAGCTCAAACTACAAAGAAAAAATATTTTTTTCAATAATACAGTTACATAAGAAGCATGTAAGAAAATAAAGTCTGGACCTCACACTTGGATTACTAATTAGGAAATAAATGTATCGTGTAATACCAAAACACCCAGCCCCGGAAAAATACTTTGCATGCAAATATAGTCTCGCAGCAAGAATAGAAGAACGCGTCTCAGCCAGCCCCGCTTACAAGGTTTTCTAAATCCTTTTTTTCTTTAACAAGTTTGTTATTTTCCAGCTGGTAGCCCTGTGCGCCCTGATGGCCGTGTCCCAGGCCGGACTCCTGCCGCAAGTTCAATATTCCTCGGCGGCCGCAGTCTCTTCCCAGAGCATCGTGCGTCACGATGAGAGCCAGGGACAGAAGCTGGTAGCTTCTCCCGCCAACTACCACGCTGCCCCAGCACCTATCACTTACCATGCCGCCCCTGCTCCCATTGCCTACCACGCTGCCCCCGCACCTGTCACTTACCATGCCGCCCCTGCTCCCATTGCCTACCACGCCGCTCCCATCACCAAGGTTCTGTCTCACCCTGAAGAGATCGTAAGTTACTACAACCCTACTCACCTTAATTCTTGAAATTGAACAGCACTGTAATACACGTTGCGTCTTCTACAGGCGTACCCCAAGTACGAGTACACGTACTCCGTGGCTGACGGACACACCGGTGACAACAAGTCACAGCAGGAGTCTCGCGACGGCGACGTGGTGAAGGGATCGTACTCGCTGCATGAAGCCGACGGCTCCATCCGCACTGTGGAGTACTCCGCTGATGACCACAACGGCTTCAACGCGGTGGTGCATAACACAGCGCCCACTCACGCACCCGCTCTCCTCAAGGCTGCACCCGCTCTGCAGTACTACCACCACTGATTTGTGATCACTCTTGTTTTTTTTAATTATTGTTTTCTATTTATTCTAAAGCTATAAAAAAACAAATGACTGTATATTTTCTTTAATTATTTTCTGAATGTTATGAAAATTTCGAAGCCAATAGCTTTACAATAACTTTCTACAGGCATCCTTAACTATGGAACCCACTTTATTGAATACGGAATCTATCGTTTTATTGCATTGGCTGATATTGATGGCAATAACGATAAGAGATTCTATTCTCTTGTATAACATTTCTTAGTAGAGGCACAGATATTACAAAACTATACTAGGTATAGGTATATATAAGAAATATAGGTGAAGTGGACAAAACTGAACCACACTCTTTATTCATTTAAACTTTCCCACTTTGCAGTATACAGGTGGATTATTATTTTTTTAATTAGGGGCAGGTTTCCTTATTTTATAGCTACAGGATAATGTTTTAAGAGATTTTCCTTAGTAAATATATAATGCTGGACATTTCCACATGTCTGTGAAATATTTTGCCTTACATTCATAGATTTTGGGATAGTGGATAATTTACACAAAAGCTTTTTTGATGTCAATCGATCATGTTAATCAAATTAATCGAAAGATTTTAGCTCCAGATAAACTAAGGTTAGAGTACTATAAATATCAGATATAAGTAACTTAAAACTTTGCCCATAACTTTCACAGGAGATGAGACTCCTTTTGTAAGACAGAGAGGATTTGACTTGCATTCAAATTTTTGATGTTTACAATGAGCAGATATTTCATATAAACGTTTTCTTGTAGTAACGTAGGTTAAGGTACTGCCAGATTTTTAAATTCCATCTTCAGATACAAATTTTTAATTGGTAATTATTTAATTTGAAAGCTAATATTTTTTGTAACATAGTCAATTTTTTTATGGATTTAATATAATTTTTAAAAAGGACTCACAATAACTTTAATTCATTTATTTGATTTACTTAAAAATAAGAAACAACATGTAATACCGACTCTCTTATTTAAGAAAACACTTGAAATGATTGTGATAATACGATAAAAAGTACAAAATTTTAAGCTCGTAGAGTATGGACAAGGCTACTTTAAAGTATCCAGATCTTTTGTTGTGGTATGATCTATTGAAAGAACAAACTACTTGATATTATACTCGTAAACGCGAAAATATGGATGACTGGTTGTTTGTTGCCAAATATCTCCGTACGGGCGGTACCAATTGGGATGAAATTTGAAACAGGTATATTTAATGACCAAGAACAACGCATAGGCTATTATTTATGCGGATACAGGAAAAGAAGCTACAGGAGAAGTTATTAGCAAAGGCTTGTTTCTAATAAGGTTATATTCATCAATGATAACTAAGCCTTTTATTTGTCAAGTTTGTTAACTTCAAAGTAAAAATGATACTTAGCAAAAAATATATATATACTTTTCTTAATTGTTCGTTGATTTTATAATTTCAACTGCATTATTGTCATACAATATATGCGCAAATAAATGTATTACATTAGAATGAAAGAGCCAGAAGATTTGTTAGGTAAAACATGTATTACTATTTTTAGGCGTATCCTCATTATTCTTTCATATCTTTGCCACACAATGGTGGCTCTTCAATAAAAAAATTACCAATTTATGTAATAAGATATTAGAAAAGTATAAAACGGTCTATAATTACACGATTTATTAACAGTTCGCTGGTACATTTCGTTAGCGACAGTTCATCCCATATACTTAACTATGGCTGCAAAGGTAAATATAAAAATAAAATTTAATATCACATTTTAGTTAAAACATTTTTATCATCAGTTTATCTTTTTACAGTTTCTCTTGATCAGTTTCTTCGTGGGTATCAGTAGAGCAGTTTTTATAGACACAAACAATAGTGGAAGAAGGAATTCATTCAAAGGTGATACAAGCTCTTGGCAGGAAGTCAAAATGTACCATCCTGCAAGTCCACAGAGTTATGGGAACAAATACGAGCCATTTGTAAGTACCTACTAATTTCATATTTGTTAAATGGACTTGAACAAGCCCAAAAGCTATAAGATTATTGTTTTTATATGTATTTACCTAATTATCTTTGGCATTACTTCTTTTTTCGAATCATGAGTACTGGAGTGTCATGACGAAGAAGTGAACTGCTGGATATCTCCCTAAAAGTACGCCATAACTAACAGTTTTGAGTCATGTCCATCCACCAACTCCCTGCAGCCTTTATACCTTCCTACCTGTAGATCTTCCAACACTACGTAGTCCGGCTTAAGATCACCATTCAAGAGTATATTCCCAAACGGTCGTCATGTTGTATGTTCTGCATGTTGTATGGCATCGTTTAATAAGTACATGTTTTTTAGTAATCTATTAGTGAATATGTTGTGTCAACAGGCTTATCCTAAATACGAGTTTGAGTATGCAGTCTCAGACAAAAAGACGGGAGATTTCAAAAGGCACCATGAGACTCGAGATGGGGACAGAGTACGAGGAGAATACAGCCTGGTGGAACCTGATGGCTCCATGAGGAAGGTGCAATATGATGCTGATGACCACAATGGGTAATTATCCTTACTGAATACAAGCGAGTGCCCGGCTTGCATTGCAATGCCCGACGTGTGTTTTCATCATCGATTGCAGCACTTTCTACATTTTCCTACCTAAAACCATTCCTTAAGACATCCACATCGAACGCAAAAAACTACATTGTAATCTAATAAGCCGTTTTGGAACGCATAGTAAACAAACAAAGAAATTTATTTTATGTGTACTTATATACAGGTTTTTTTTGTTTTTAGAAAGCGGGTTAACCTTTTAACTCTCTAAGCCTAGAATTTTTACACTTTGACTATAGGGACTTAGCAATTGCTTTATGTTATGAAATAAGATGTAATTATGTTATGGTAAAATATCGAAAAATACCCGTGCTTGATGGTAAAATAATAAAAAATGTAGGTATAAAGATTTTTTGAGTCATCGTCTACAATAAGTTCATCTGATAGTAGTAATCAATTTTAAGGTTAACTAGGAATTGTTTTACGTATTTTAAATAATGCTCAATTTGAAAAACAAAGCATACAGTCACTTAACTAAACAAACACCAATACTGAAGCGCGTGGTCGAAGCAGCCTTGTCTAATCAAACGACTTAGTAAATTATACAATAAATATCCAAATACTCAAAACATAGAGAAGTAATTATTCAAATCTTTATGTATGACCGTGATGAATCGCAATAACTCAGTGCATATTTTCAAGATCATGATTTTATGATGTGATAACCTGTGGTGGGTACTTTAAGTCAAAAAAATAGGCTTGTTTTTTTCGTAAAAAAGTTGTTTTAAACTTTTTACAGATTTAATGCAGTAGTCAGCAAGACGGTGAATAAACACAGTGGCCATGCTTTTTCTATTACTGGGCATACAAGACATTTTTATCCAATTGGGCATGGCATCAAAATCAACCATTATTTCCCGAGCGAGGATTATAGTGCCCAAAATATCTATGCTACTGAAAAAGAACCAAAAGAAAATATAAGCAAGCCAGTCTTAGAAATAGAAGATGTTAAGGTAAAAAACGATGTCAAAATGATGTTTGCTGATGACGAAGAGAAAAAAATGGTTCTTGAGCCTGTAAACATCAAAGATCAATCAGCAGAAAATGAAGCAAATAATCTTGCAGTAAAAGCAGAAGAAACTACAGTTAAAGTAGTTCCAGCCGTAGTATCTATGATTATTCAAAAGCCTGACAAAGCAAATGAAGAAATAACAGTTGCCGCAGCAGTGGATAACTCTGATAATGTTCCAAAGATAGAAGAAATAAAGCCAGAAAAAGAAGAATCAAACTCAGATTCTGAAGTGGCATCTTCGTTTTACCACTCGCGAATTTACTACGTAGGGTTCTAAAAGCTTACTTTCTAATGTACTTGTTGAGTGTTGTTATTTAGTATTATAATGATTGAAGTAACGTGTAAAGGAGGTTAGAAAATAAAGAGCAAACAACAAAAACGGTAAAAAAACTATTTTATTTTCAAACTGTATTCTATAACTTTATATTTTGAAAATTGGGCTTGATTACTTTAAAACATTGTAATTGAGTATCGCCTGAAAAAGTCCATTTAAATTATGAATTGCCATTTTTATTTTGATAGGGTTCAAAAATTACGTAATGCTCTACAATTATTCATATTATCATTTATATAATTAAAAATAAGCACGTACAACACATTACAGATGTTTTAATTACAAGACAAATCGAGATAATATACTCATTTTAATTTGATATCAAAAAGTTCATAACCTGAATTATGATACCATTACAAGACAGAGGAATCTTTTCTCTCTTTACGAATGAAGATCTTATAAGGCAATAAGCTATTTTAAGGTATTTCAAGAATGAATAAGCCCAGTTCTTTGGACTCGTTTATAAATGCAATGTTGCGTCACGCATGTAACTGCTTTGCATGTTATAATGACTGTTTCAAAAATAATTACGAACTTTTGTTTGTTGACATAAATTACGTACAATTTTTTTTAGAACTTTATAACATCATCAAGTTACAGTAACTGTACTAAGCACTGATTGATATTGTCATCTTTTATAATTGTTGTATAAAATATAGAAATTCAACAATTCATTAAATACAGAACACTCAAATAGGTTTAAAAAAACGAAAACACGTCAAATACGTATCAAACGATCTCATAAAATAAGCAAAGCTATTGAAATTAAACCAGTTAAAAATATGGGTATTGAATAATAGTTGTCGTTGGCGATAAACTACACATAATTCATAGCGAATGTCCTAGTTTAAATACTAGGAAGTTCCAATTCCACTGGACGGTGCAACTCTCAATTTTCATACTTCACCGTACTTACGGTGTAGTGTACTTACACTTCTGCCAAGAAAATTAGGCCGTTTAGCTGCGCAATAGAATTTTTTACTCTAAAAGAGTCCAAAATTTAAAGAAAACTACCCGTTGCTTACCCAAACTCCCTATATGAATCATAATTTATTCTGTGGTTAACGAATTCATAATTATTTGCCACATCAAAAAAAATATCATGCTCTTAAAATAGTCTCTTCTTCTTCTTCTTCTTGGGTCTTTTCGTATACACTAAAATTAATTTCATGGAGTTTTTCATACCATATCTAAAACCAAAAAATAAATGTTCAAGCTATGATTTAGCTGATAAAATAATAATATACCACTAAAAACGAATGCTGATAGCACTGACCATATATGTAGATTAAATATGATAGAATCTAACTTACATAGAACATAATAAAGGCAAATGAACCGGCGTAAGACAAGGAACAGCACTTGGGCCCTTCGTGATTAAAGTTTATAGCAGTTTATATTAATTTGCATTTTGTCTGTCTGCTCTTAAACTTTTACGTAACAATCTAGGTAACAGTTACCTATTTTAAGACTCGTTGTAGACTACTCTTTCAGTGCAAATGATTTGCTGTATTACTTGGACTATACCATTTATATACTCGTAATAGCTATAGTGTGTTTCACATTTCGAAGCTGGTGCTGAGTACATGATACAAATTGCTAGTTGGAGAAAATTTAGATGGTAGTTTTTTAAATAAAACTATCAAATTTCTTGGTTAACGAATTATGTCGGTTAAGTCTGCATCCAAAAAGGCTGATGGGCTAAAGTCTTTCCATAATTATTGCCTGCGGATCGTTCGATGGCGAAGTCGTCGAGGAAGGTCCAGAAAACGTTTACGTGATGACTTCAATACTTTCTAGGAAGGCTGATGTGGGTGATCACAGGTTCGTAAAGATTTAAGAGAGACTTTTTCCTTGCAGAGGGTAAATATAGGTTAAAAAACAGTATCACAAATCAGTGATTTTACTAAATTGGTTTCTATCTACTATTACCAAATTCACAAGATTGAAAAGTTAAGTTTTATTTTTGATTCATTTTTAAGAATAAAGGCCTCTCACTTATCGGTTTTCACTATTTATTGTATCCGTATCGTTCATTGCGACACCTGATAAGTGAGCAGATTGGTAACACTGCAATAACGCTGATCCGATCCGATCGGATATCGCAGGAATAGATCCCCCCTCCAACACTTATAAGATTTGTTTGTTATATAAAAACAGCCAGTATCACAGTAACAGCAGTCAAGGCATTTCTGTCTAAAGCAAAATGTTCTCCAAAGTAAGCTTTGTTCCTTTCAAAAATTATGTAATGTTAGGACAATTTGCACCAAGTAGTTGAACGTAGTCGATTGTTGATTTTATCAAAATGCCTAAGAAGTGGAATCACAAGATACGATTCGTTCTATGACCCTACGAAACCAAATATAACATTTTTCTGACATTAAAGTGGCCCGCGTTTTTAAGGGATAGTTTGAGTTGAATCTTGGATGGAAGTCATGATTTTGTGAGGGTGTCATACGAGGTGGGAAGGTTGAAGAGATCCGAAAAACAAATATCTCAACTGGGTTCTTGCTTCCAAATATACTAATATTATTTTATTCTACAGATCGTACTTGCTTGTGGTCTACTGGCCGCGTGTCAGGCCGGTCTTGTGCACCATGCGCCCGCTATATCATCTCAAAACATAGTGCGTCACGATCAGGCCATCCATCACGAAGCTCCAGTCCACTATGCTGAGGCCCCTGTATACCATTCTGCCCCAGTCTACCAGTCAGCCCCAGTTTACCATACCGCCCCAGCAGTCCACTCGGCTCCAGTGCATCATGCCGCCCCTATCCAGCCCGCTCCTATCCATGTAGCCCCAGCTCACCAGGAAGATCACTATGTTGATGAATACGTAAGTACTTTCAAATCAAAGTCGGTGCCATAAAATACGGAAAGTTGAAAATAAAGTTTATATCTGAGCAGGTCATCTTTAAATAAGCTTTCTTATTCATTATACCATATCACTACCCAGAGCCCATGCGGTGATAAATGCTTTCAGTGATAATGAAAGCATTTATCATAGCGGTGATAAATGCTTTCATTATCACTGAAAGCATTTATCACCGCTACAGCTAATCGGATTGTATTGTGGTTTTTTGTAATCGATTTGTACGTCCTTAAGGATTGTTCTTTGTGTTTTATCACCGGAAGTTATCAAAGCGCTACATTCGATGATGAAAAAATAGGACAGGGATTTCAAAATTTTGTAAAAGTTAACATGTTATTTATAACGTGGAGGATTGTTTCCACGATTTCATTTAATCAAGATTAGAAAAAAAACACCTTGTTAGAACTGCTGTTTAATTTTGTGATTCCAGGCTCATCCCAAATACGGCTACTCCTACTCCGTGGAGGACCCTCACACTGGTGACCACAAGTCCCAGCACGAGACTCGTGACGGAGATGTCGTAAAAGGAGAATATTCCCTGCTTCAGCCCGATGGCTCCTTCCGTAAAGTCACCTACACCGCTGACCACCACAACGGGTAAGGAAACTTCGAATATCAACAAAATTTTAGAAGACAAAGCGGTCTCACACAAATTAAGATATTGCTGGCGCAAACGCTTAGTAATAAGCCATTTTTTATGTGTATTTAGTACCTACTAGACGCACTGCCGTTCCGTAATGAATTAATTTATGCTTATACTAATCTTAATTATACGGCAGTTTGAACAGAGTCAAAACGTCGGAAAAATAACAAAAATGTTAACGCGATAAAGACTCGAAAAAAACTCACAAGAAAGTTTGATAAATAATATCCTAATCTATCCACTGGCTCTTGAAATACAGTTTTTATCCGTTTGGAAGTCCATGGATTATTATATTATTTCGCTTTACTTTATTTTACTTTAAATCTGTTACCATCGTTTGCAAACCTTCAGAAAAGTTGAATGGAAACTAACCGTAGTAGCGATGTGACCCGCGTAGCATTTGCAATGTGAATGACCCAATTCTAAACCAGTTTGCTGTAACTGACCTATGTTTTGTCAACAGATTCAACGCGATCGTCCACAACTCCCCGCCAGTGATCCATCATCATTAGATCGACGTCTTAACCCAATCTGTGATATTAGCGTTAATGTTTTAGTTTTTGTAGACATCCAATCACGAGCCTTTCCGTTGTTCTCATTACACGTATTTACGCCAATAATGTTATAAATAATGATAGTTTGTCTATATTCAAGAAATGTACTCTATCGTTTATGTACTCAAATTTAATATTTCAATCAATTTTCTTTGTAAATAATCTGTAACCTGTGTTCCTCTTGCTTTCATGATTTGAATATTCTTACTAGTTTTTGTAGTTGTACGTCGGGAAATGGGTAATTCTGTTGTAAATAGCTAAGCTTTAAATGTGTTATCTGTAATAAATCAAATGGAAATTATACGTTTTGTCTTATTATTATTATTATGAGAAATTACTTCATTTCAACAGACACATATAAAGTCCTGGCCCCACACTAGGATTCCCTGTGTCGTGGGTATCAGGAGCTACGAGTACTGTGGTACCTCTACACCCAGACCTGAAACAAATATCTGTAGAACATGCAAACATTTGTTTAGGGGGAATTGCACCTGCACCTTTTGTGTCGAGGCTACTCGCTCGCCGCGGCGCCGAGGTATAACATTTTTTTTCAGCATTTATTTTTGTCCTTTATTTGTCTAGTTTTTCTGCTCAAAGTACAAAGGGAAGAAAGTATTATTTAGCACTAGTTTCTACTCACGGCTACGCCTGCGTGAACACGGATACACGGATACGAAGTAGCCTATGTGTTATTCTGATGAATAAGCTATATTACTGTAAAGTTTCATCAAAATCCGTTCAGTAGTTTTTGCGTGAAAGAGTAACAAACATTCATCCTCACAAATTTTCTCGTTTATGATAGTAGTAGGATTATCAACCAGACAACCTTTACCTTACCTTAGCGGTAGAAATCAGAGGAGGAGACTCTTACTAGTAAGTATGTCAACCTCTAATTATTATTTACTTATACTCACAATCAAGGTAAATAGGTACTTAATGTGTAACCAACATATTTGGACTGCCTTCAGTAAAATTATTTAGATCTTGGTAGGTCCTTCAGTAAAGCGATTAACGCAAAACAATGACGAACGAAATATTTTTGCATCACGCTACAAAATGCATTAGGCCGTACTCTCAAAACGTGTTAATTGCACAAACGAGCCCAGTGGAGCGTGAGAAATTTAAGATCTCCACCAAACGGCATATCAGTAGGTACATAACATTACCATACAATGTACGAGTAACAAGGAGTGAAAGCAAGGACCGTGCAATCGCTGCGAAGCTAGAGATGTGGGGTGAAAACTAACAAAAGCCGGACGAAGAGTTTTTGAACAAACAATTAAAAAAAAAGCTTGTCTAAAAACTGCCTCATTTTTTTTATCAATAATAGACCTTTGTTAGGCCAAAATCAAGCTTGATGGTAAGTGATGATATTGCCATCGATGGAGCATTAGGGTCTAGAAGATTCACTCCTACCTTGAAGATATTGTATTTTCAGAAAAGACAGATGAGGGTAGTCCAGCAAAACGAATATGCCACATTCTCCATATAAAGAACTTGGGCGCGCTTTCGCTATTTAAAAAAATGGCGTCGTTAACTAGTTTTTATATAAAGAGTTACTTTGTTTACTGGTAACTAATATGTAGAGTAAAATATCCAATAGACACATTCATAGTTCTAACCTCACACTAGGATTCCCTGTGTCGTGGATATCAGTAAAAACGAGTACCCAGATCAGAACAAATATATGCAGTACTTCTAAACAATTGCCCCGGAACGGGAATAGAATGCGCACCACTTACATCTGAGCCGGCTACTTGCCTACCGCGCCACTGAGGTCGATAATCATGAGTCGAGCGTACGATAAATTTTGTGATGAAACCTTGGTAAAGTCACCTTTCATCATCAAATACATCCTGTAGAAGTCCACACTGAACTTAGGCCCCTAAAGAGTGCCATGACAAACGATCTTGAGCTACCTTCGTACACCTACCTCCTACAACGCTTTAAACCTTTAAGGATCCGGCGTACAGCGCTCATAAATTCGGGCCTGTATTTGGAAAAGCGTCCAAATACAGGCCCGCCCGTGCTTGGGCGATAGCAATATTAGCCGTTCAGAATTTGTTATAAATTTGGTGGTGTTCCGTAATACCAAAAAAGATGAATGAAAACTTGTTGTATTTTTCACATTGTGTTGTTGTTCTGTAACTAGACAATATAATCTATGTACCTAACCAAACGATACGTAAGGTATTGTTGTTTTGAATACGAAACAAATAAGAAGTAAACATGTCATGTACCTATGACGTAAAAATATCCAAAATGCGAGATTCGTTTACATTTCATTTTAGGTAAGTATTTTGAAAAAAATATATAGCAAGGTACGTAGATAAATACTATTCGAATGAAAATAATAACATAATATGGTGGAAATAAACTCTAATTACAAATGACTATGGTGTTACGTTTGTATGGGCAATTCATCCAACGCAGGCCTCTTAAGGGTATACTTTGCACTTGTTTCATTAAAAGAAGTAGGCTGGTTATGTTACCTAAGCATGTAAACATAAGTAAATCTTTAAAAAAACTCATGATGTTGTTTTTCATCGGCTATTGCAGTACTCTCTAGTGACTTTTGGCTATAAAAATCAAAGAACCTTGAAGATATACAAATTGATTGCAAAACCCGAACTTCAGGCCGATCAGCTGTTTCAGACATAAATGGTTATAGACAAACATTCAAACAAACAAACAAAAAACCTCTTATGGCTAACGCATAAACGGGTTTCTTACGTAGCGGGTAAAAATACCCATGGAAGGTAAGAAACGTAAATGAATGATTGAATGAAAAGTTTTATTTACTGTGTATGTATATGTGTGACTGTTCCTACTAATATTATAAACGCGAAAGTTTGTGAGGATGGATGTTTGTAACTTTCACGCAAAAACGGATTTTAATGAAACTTTACAGTAATATATCTTATACATCAGAATAACACATAGGCTACTTTTTATCCGGGTACCACGCGAGCGAAGCCGTAGGTAGAAGCTAGTAATGTATAAGTTCAATTATTTTGATCTTTTAAAATAATTATTTTCTTTATTATAATCAAAATAACACGACTTTACACCGATGTGTTCTCAGAAAAAAAAATACTTTACAAATATATTTGTAGAAGAATGCTTCCGATGACGTAGAGTAGGTAAACACCCAACAGTCACTTAATGATATTATTTACATGAAAAATAAATCATAATTATATTCATGTCATAGGTATCTTTAACTTCGAGTACAATAATACCACAGCACCCAGACCCAGAACAAATATTTGCAGAAGATGCAAACATACTGCGGGACAACAGCAGAAATCAATACCTCTTGTATCTCAGCCTCCTTCACGCCCACCACGCCACTTAAGTCATAAGCTGTCTTTCTTGTCATCCGTCTTTCCTGAAAAATATAATCTGGACATCTTCAAGGTAATGGCCTTTCGTCGGCCATCACTAACCATCAAGTTTGCTGACAAACTCCGGACATTATTGATTTTGAAGCCGGATAACTCAGTCTCAGAAATCGATCTCGGCAAAGACGTGTGAAAACCTTATCCAAGTACCCGAAAGTCGGATACTTCACTGAAATACATTATCCAACATTCCGACATTAGGCAATTGAGACAGTTTACGCTACCGGCAGGACTACATAATCTCAGAGAGTTATTTGCATACCTGTTAAAATATTCTAAATACGTGCATCATTAGAGATACATTGGAAGCTGTGTAAAGATTAAAGATAAAACCTGTAGAATTCATTTTGTTTAGTCTTTATTACCTGTGGCAGTCTTGACTGCTACCTACTTACATATTTATAAAACAAAACAAACAAAAACGCTCATACTTCTTTATTACCCATTAGGGACATCCTCAGATATATATACTCCGTTAGAATATTTTAAAAAAACTTATGTGTTTTTAATAATATATTTTTGGTAACGTCGCTACATATCGTAACTATCTTAAAATTGTGTTGTTTTATAAAAACCGTCTGAAAATGTATGATTATATCTAGAACCTCTCCTATATTGAATGTCATGACGAACTGTCTTGTACCACCTCCATTAGAATTACTCCCATCTGTCCCGGTACCTTTGGCCCACTAGCGGCCTCGATAAAACAAAATATTTTATCTGGCCCGGTGGTCTCGGTAATTTGGTTTAATCAAATGCTATTTATAACATCCGTTCAACGGGTAGGATACATTCATGGTCGCCTCTCGGGAATCTATATTCCCCGCAGCGGTTTTAGGTTCTGCGAGCTTACTCAGAATATTCGAACTTTCACATTCAATCCTTGAATATCTGAAGTGAAATGAATGATAAACCTATCTCCTCAACCTCATTCATTACAAACCAGAGTTTCAAATGAAATATATGTTTGTCCTCGGTGCCTTTATGTCTCGCGTTTTTGTTGCTATGCGAAAAAACTTGCGAATATCAGCTGTAGTAATTTTTCATACAATAATTCAATACGAATATACTTCTTTTAAATTGGATTGTGGCTTCAACTACAGACACAAACTGTGTAGTTGTGTTTTTTATGAGCACCCAATAGATTCATGCATTATTCCTAACCCATACTCCCTCCCTGTGTCATACGACTCATACGACTCCCTGTGAGTATCGGAAACTATGAATACCCGAGTACATTTACCATCAAGTACCAGCGGTAAAAGAGGATAATAATGAGTGACATACTTGTATTATCATGATTACCAGTATTCATCGAGTACCAGTATATATCTATACCAGTATATGTCTATAGTGGTATAGATATATAGATATATATCCTCGATGAGATAGGACTGCTCACAGGGCCCTCCCGAGCTATACTTAGAGATTGCACACGATATTTTTATAGGTATTACCTATAATACGATCCTGTCCTAAATGTGTCTAATAGTGGCGTGGGCCTATTGCTTACTTGGTCCAACTTAGCCTGTTTAGACACGCGTATAGCCGGTATGGATTCGGAGACCAAACGACAGGATAAAATAGAAATCTTTGGAGAAGGCCTTTATTGACAAGCTGTAATCGGAGCACAACCAATTGTTGTTGATTGTAGTGGTAGTTAAGTTTCTAGATTAGTTTAATATTGGCCATAAAATATGAGGTAGTAAATTAAAATTAGAACAAAAAAAAGCAAGCTTACAGTTAACACTAAAATGCTAAATATCTCAAATTAAAACATAAATACAATCTTATTGAATGAAATATTGATAACGGGCTGTCATTAAAACATGTCGACATGCTGGAACTCGTGTGAATAAACTTTTATATTATAATATTATGTTATATAGCGTATTGGTAAACTTTTGTACAGTCCTTTCCATCCAAAGGTTGTCTGGTAGAGATCGCTATTTAGCGATAAGACCACCCATTGTACAACATTGTCAAAGTTTGTAGTACTTAACTAAGCTATTGTGTTATTGTATTTTGCAATAAAATATTTTCTATCTATATAAGCAGCACCCATTAACTGTGGTGCCGTGTGGTAGGTATCACACGTGGGATTTTATATTTTCGGTGACAAAGACAATATATGAAATTAAGTAACTGTGCATTAAGCGATAAGGAAAGGTCAGGTATTGTACTTCACAAAAGCCGTATCCATGACATTACCACGCAACAGTTGTGAATTGCTCGAAACTTTACTTGCCTGTTATAAATTCAGACGAATTATTTGACCCAGACAGATACCTATTCTATAATGAAAATTTCGTTTTGACTTCGGCCTAACCCGATAGTGGTTTCCATTATTGATGCATCTACTCAATCTTGTCTCGAAGAAACTCTGACTGTAATTTTAAGCGTATATACATACTCGTATATGATCCTTGTGATTTCAATGAAAAATAACCTTTTGACTTTGACTGTGAAAGACCGACGTCGATAGTTTATTAAATAGCTCCTTGCTTGCAATTTAAGATTTGACGACCTCGGTGGCGCGGTGCGTGATTCCCGCTGCGGGACAAATGAGTTCTTCAGATATTTGTGCCGGGTCTGTGTAATGTGGCACCACAGTATTTCCTAATACAACTGATGCAGGAAATCCTAGTGTGGGGTCAAGACTATTTATGTACCTGTTAGATGTTTTTTTTATTCAATTATTCATGCTATAGTTAAATAATCATTTAGTTAAATCGCATAAAATAAAATAATCTCGTTCTCAGCTTTACCTACCCAAAATTAATATTTTACGACAAATAACCAAATCATATATCAGAGGTTTACACAAAGCGAAATAAATTTCTTTGTTACCCAAATAAGCCGCATCTTTATTCCATAGTTATTACACAATGATTTCGGGGATACGAAATCGATTTTCAATAAAACGAAGCGAATCTTCGGGCTTCTTATTAACATTGTGATGGATGTTGGTTTCGAAACAAGGACCCCCGATATAAACGCATCACTTATTTTGCAACATTGATGAAATTGATGATTTACGGGCCCATTTACGGAGAATAATGCAATGGCCATTATCGAATGTAAGAGAAATTAGTAACGGTCATCAAGCGTCATTGGGCAGCTGTCCATGTATAAGTATAGCACTAGAATTGAAATTATCGTGGCTTGGTATCATTTTAGAATATTATTACGATTATACCACGTACTTAACTGTTATATTATATATATCTTATGAGGAAGGACCTCTAAACGACGATAATTTCAATGATAAGATGTCTATCTTACTTATATTATGAATGCAAAAGTTAGTGAGGATGTTTGTTACTCTTTCAAAAACTACTGAACGGGTTTTGATGAAACTTTACAGTCAACGAAACGTCAGTAGGAGAATAGTAAAGTAAGTGGTATAATCGTAATAATATTCTAAAAAGGTATAACACCCTGGATTTACATTTTGGACATTAAGTGATGTGCTAAATTATCTTAAATTAACGCAAAATTAAGTAACGATTTGGATTATCTGTAATGTTACATTAAAAAAAAGAATTCGAATCTGAAAATAAACTGGTTTTCATAAAAATTCGTTACTTACGAAAAAGAAAACTAGCGTTCCCGGTTGCCCGCCTTATTTTTTTCATAACCGGACGTTAGCCCGTTCCATTTTTAAATAAAAACAAGGATTTGTCACGGAGATTGTATCTCTTACATTATGAATTTAATAAGCCTCGTTCTATTTTCAAATTTAATAACGTTCGTAAATCTCCTTTACGGAGCAGCTTTTGAGTCAACTATGACCTATATTTGGAGCATGAGTCATGAAAAAGCTTTTATAATAGTAAAATCAAGATAATTTGGATCAAACTTCATGTTGTATAAATCTTGAATCAAACTTCTTTTTTTTAGAAATTGTATAGAAAATAGCGAATTAATTATAAGTGTTTGGTGTAAAAGAGGTTTATAATTAGTCAATTATGATGAGTAAAGAGACACAATGTGTACACTGGCGTGCAATGTAACTGCATAACCGCAGTTATTGATATAGATCCGTTATGCTCAGTCACAAGGTTAATACTCCTAGATGCAGTTTGATTGTGCTCACCGATTGTTGTTAAGAAGTTTCTGTTAATCAGATGACCTTTGAGTTCTGGAATCTACGAGTATTTTAAACTCCATCAGGACATCCATGTGCATATTTTAAGTGGTAATTCCATTTTATAAGATAAACAGACCACACCTATACTATAGATGCACAAGCGGGGTACTGCTGAAAGTATAAAAACTGTTAAAATGATATAACTTCCTCAAAAACATCGACTTTTTTACCTATTTACGCTCAAAAAAACAGGTACCTATGTTTGATCTGTGTTTATATCATCAAAAAAAAATACTTCGTCGAATGGTCTGACTCACCTAGCTCTGTAGTGGAAATAAAATTGGTTACTTCATATGAAAATTTGTTATTTTATCTATTTTTATAATGATATATTTTTTAAACTTTTTGGAAAGTTTTCAGCTTTGGTGTATAGTTCACTTTCGGAGGGTGGCAGCGTTTATGCTTTCCAGCGTCGATATTTTAACTTGTTATAATTTCAAAAGCTGACTAACTACGACGTGTAAAGTTTACAAATTGATCATCACCATCAAAATGTGAATTTCTGACAAAAATCGCGGATAAAATATAGTGGTAGGGCTTCATTAAAGTGGCCAAGTATAATTAAATGAAGTGACCTTCAGACGATGCTCATCTGTAATATACTGGTTGTACTGGGTACCGGCAGGGAAAAATGTGGTCGCAAACTTCACACCGGCAGTTGGGCTGAGGCACACCAAGAAGTCTAGAGGTATAAGCTTAATTTACGATTTTACGACGCAGAGAATGTTAAATCGTAAATAAAGCTAATAGAGTTACTAGCTTTTGCCCACGGCTTCGCCCGCGCATTACCCGGATAAAATGTAGCCTATGTGTTATTCTGATGTATAAGCTATTTTACTGTAAAGTTTCATCAAAATACATTCAGTAGTTTTTGCGTGAAAGAGTAACAAACATCCATCCTCACAAACTTTCACGTTTATAATAGTACTAGCTTCTCCCCACGGCTTCGCCCGCATGGTACCCGAATAAAACGTATCCTATGTGTTATTCTGATGTATAAGCTATATTACTGTAGTTTCATCAAAATACATTCAGTAGTTTTTGCGTGAAAGAGTAACAAATATCCGTCCTCACAAAGTTTCGCGTTTATAATAGTAGAAGGATATTCACGTAATGTGGAACAAGGGCAAGAAGAAGAAGGCTTCTATTTTTCTATTAGAAAGACTCCTAGCTCTATATTGTCTGTACGAAAGTTTTATCGGTATTTTAGGAGTTTTATCGAAGATTGTCATCAATGATCACAAGTTTTTTTATGCTTTTCTGTAACTTTTGTTTCATTGATAATTTGTCACTCGGTGTGACAAGGCTTTCGGTTGCGCAACAGTTTACTGGATCACTTGGTGCAACCCAGAGTGCTACTTTCTTACCAACTGATACCTAGGGCTTTTTCACGCTAAAGCTATAATTTATAATTCTTTATTGTACACAGAAATGACACAGAAATATTAAACAAGATATTAGGTGAGGCATGTACTAAGGCGAGATTTACCCTGAAAAGAGTTTTCTTCCAGCAAACCTTTGAGGAGAGATAGAGAAGTGATAAAGTTGGTAGGTGTACAAAGTCAGGAAATATACTTAAAATACCACTATATTTTAATAAACTACATATAATACATACCTACTTGAACTACCTACGAATACACATACACCGAAAATAAATACAATATCATCATATTAATACATAAATACAAATAATATATATAAAACATAAAGTACCTAACCTAAGCATATTACAGAGAGAGATAATGCTCTTTCACTTTAGATTTAAAAATGTTCAGCGATGGACTGGCTCGGATTGCATGAGGGAGAGAGTTTTATAATTTAACAGCATGTACGATGAATGAACTACCATAACAGCTGGAAGAGTGAGAAGGGGTCCTGAGAAGAAGTGACGAAACTGACCTGCATGGCTTTCCACGAGGGACAAGATAGTCGAAGCGCTCACAGAGGTAAGAAGGGGAAAGGTGATTGTGAAGAACATTAAAGAGAAATGTCAAAACGTGAAGATCACGGCGACGATGAATAGAGAGCCATTTTAATTGGGATCTGAAGCTGAAAACGTGATCAAACTTGCGCAAACCGAAGATAAATCGGATGCACAAGTTTTGAAAACGCTCAAGCTTATTCAGAAGTTCCTCCGTGGCGTCAAGGAAACAGACATCAGCATAGTCGAGAACAGGGTACAAGTTTCCTTTAGAAAACCCTCGGTGGTCAGGAAATACTAGTTACTAGTGGAGGTTTTAACATTCCCTCTACGTTTTTTCGCTTACGAGTTAAAGTTTTGTTTCCAAAATCATCATCAGCCTGTACAAGTCCACTACTAGGCATAAGCTTCCCCCAAACAGTACTTTGAAGAACGGTCTTATGTCAATTTCATCAATCGACTTTTTTTAATTATAATAAAAATACTTCCTACATTATTTAAAATCCATCCATCGGTAAGGAGGCCTTTCTACAGTACGTCGTCCAATTTGTGGTCCCCATAGCGCTTATCGTTTCTGTGACCTGTACAGAACATATGATTTTTGTTTTATTCATTAATTTGTTTGATAACTACTTACTCAAGTTATTAATTTGTTTTGAAAAATGAACAGATCAGATATATTATACGGTACCTACTAGTTTTTTACATTTCAAAGCGAGAAATTAACAAGTTTTTTTTTATTAATTAGAAATCACTTTTTAACAAATCTGTCAACCGCCTTGCTATTTTATCCACAGCAGTACGCAGTACCTTAGTAAACTATTATTTAAGAATAACTTTATGTAACTTCCATAAGTTGAGGTACAGAATAGACTGCCTGCATAAACTTAGTTATAGCTTTGGACTTCTGTACAATCAATGCCGCAAGACCAATATTATGGAGCATATAAGAGGTTGTGGTACTATATAATAACATTTATATAGTACTACATACAAATATTGATAGTGATCATAGACAGACCCTTAAACAATTTGTAATATGAAACTTTTTTGGACCATTGATATATAAATGACACCACCACCACATATTTTGTTCGGTGTGCTAGATCAATTCAAGTAATTTTTAGTGGATTTTTGGGTTTGGAGCTGGTAAATTTTTTGTGCTACGACTTTCATAAAAATATTTTACTCGTGACCAAAGCTTTACAATAACCTTGACAGAAAATAAAAAAAATGTCGCTCTGACGTAAGAAAGGTGTAAAGGTGATCGTGTGTCAGGCACAGAGTCACCAATAGTATGTGGTGTCATATGTTGGGCCGGTTTGCCTGTCTGCCTGTATCAGGTGACCCGCCGGCTTCCTCTGAAGTATAAAAACTACCATCCGACCTGAGGAGTTATCAATCGAGTCCCAGCTCAGTTATCAACATGTACTTTAAAGTGAGTAATTACTTAGGGACATAAAAAATATATATTATGTAACATATATTATTTCATAAATCGAAAATTTAAACCTGCTGATAGTATTTCAGAAATAGTCTTGCCTTCTTTAAATAGACAATTTTACCCAGCTAATTTTATCACGAGAAAATAGAGTTTCCTTTGTATATTCCTTACATATTTAAAAGAAAAGATATTTTCGAGAAGCTTATGGACCATAATTTTCACAGTGCAACCTCATCTAGGTCAAAGTGTCACACTCGACTAATAAACCAAGAGAGCACACTCGTAACTTACAGTTAGAAGTTTTTCAACAGTAAAATCCAAGATTTTTATTCAATTTTTTTTTCATTTTTCAGATCGCTGTAGTCAGTGCCTTAGTCTCGCTTTGCCAAGCGGGACAGATCAGCGACGGTCATCAAGCCATATCCTCCCAAAGCATCATCAGACATGACCAGCCATCCCAAGAAGGCGGCCACTACACCCTCGAACATGGCCAAACCCTACTGCAGCACTCCGCTCCGTTGATCCAACACTCTGCTCCGTTAATCCAACACTCTGCTCCGTTGATCCAACACTCTGCTCCGTTGATCCAACACTCCACTCCGTTGGTTCATCACTCCGCTCCGTTGATCCAACACTCCGCTCCGCTGATCCAGCACCCTGCCCCTTACCTCCAGGCGTCGTACTTGCAGCACGGTTCTCCAATCGTCCAGCACATTGCACCCGCTGTACATCATGCACCCTTGGTCCAACATGTCGCCCCGGTTGGCATCGCCCGTAGGGCTGATCAAGAGGAAAACTATGTAAGTCAACCAGTTACCTTGCCAAAAGCGGATGCATATTTTATTTAATGGCGTCAATTCTCTTGTACATCAACTAAACTTAATTTTATATTACTCTCTTTTAATAACAGTTACAAAAGAAAACGATAGTAACAATTTTAGTACTGTCAAGTTAGTCAGATTAAGTCTTTCATACAAGTTTAGTCATGATTTAAAACATGCTGACTATAAACACTGTGACTAATAACTCACAGGAGTAAAATTCTTGCTCTTTTTTTTTACAGTTACAGATTTTGACAGTTTAAAATAAATGTTGTTGATTTAAAGGTTTGCGCCAATGCCTACGTCGAACACATCAGCCATTCAAATTTATCACACAATAGAAGTGAAAGGTGATCTAAATACTGCAATGATTAAAAAATCTTATCAGCTAAAATAACCCAATTAAATGTTTATTGTGTAATTTCCATATTACAAGACTATAGACAGTGTTGCAATTTGTATCAGTGATCTATCATGCTGCATTTAGTTTTAATAACTATTTATCATTACTATCATTAAAAGATGATGCTTAATGGACCGCTTGAAATTGAGACTAAACTACGTGGCCGGACTGTGAAATCTATCCTTCAGAAAATTAGAGACTCAATCAATTGGTACAATCAATTGGTCATCTCATCAACCACAATCAGGTAAACACGGTAGAATCAAGTGCCCAAGAGGAATTAATTTTAATTATTCAATTTATAAACGATTATTTTTTTGCAATTTTTAAAACTCCGACTTGTTTTCCTTCTTCCATTAAGCGCCCCAGTGACTTGAGGAGATAAAACCTATTTATAAACTTCCCTTTAAATCATACAAATCAATTACAAAAAATCACACCGCTTTGGAGATAAATATACAGCTTCCTTGCGTCGCGAGTAAAAAAACAAGAGCACGCAAAATTATTTGATTTGAATTATTTGAACTTGATTTTGCAAAATTATTTGATTGCAGCTTTCATTATGTATGCGTAACTACGAGACAGTTACTATGACCGGTTCAGTTCTACTGTTCCTATAATTATTCTACAGATTTATGCTATAAAAACGTAACTTGCTACTCATAGACCTACACCTAAAATAGTGCTGGCTAGATTAGTATTAGTACTATTTAGTAATTTCTTTTGGCTTTAGCTCCAATCTTTTATGCGCGCTGGCCGAAGGTCCGCCTGCGACACAGGAGGTGGCGGGTTCGATTCCCGCCCGGGACAAATGTTTGTACGATCTGCAAATATTTGTTCCGGGTGTTCTGGGTATTTTCTATATATAATAAAAAAAAATATCTATCTATGTAATGTATTGTATTAAGTATATCAGTCATCTAGTACCCATAACACAAGCTCTGCTTAGCTTGGGACTAGATGATGCTGTGTGGATTGTCCAGCATTATTTATTTATTTTATTTATTTATACCAGCATAAAACTTAGAACTGGCTTTACGATGATGTCTTTAAACCATCTGTACGATCTGACACCGCAGCATAGGACCAATCTCGTATTCGAGCCATGTTGAAACAATCCGTGTATTTTCTTTATTAGTAAAACAAATTTATTTTGTTCTAGGCTCCCGCGAAGTACGAGTTCTCTTACTCCGTGGAAGACCCACATACCGGCGATCACAAGTCTCAGCACGAGACCCGTGAAGGAGACGTGGTGAAGGGCGAGTACTCTCTGCTGCAGCCCGATGGCTCCATCCGCAAGGTCGAATACACCGCTGACGACCACAATGGGTAAGAACAATATTTCAGTACCTCTACTAATTACGTGTTAACAGACCTAACATTTTCTTTTCTTTACATCGTTAAAATTACAGACGCTAGACTTGTTTGTTTTGGTTTGCCAAAAACTAATCTTCATTACGCTATCGAAGAATAAATCAACCAACTAATGTACATTACCCTCAACATTAACTTCTCAAGACCACATTATGCGTAATAACTTCATACGACGTATTATTACTGTAAAGTGAGAAAAGTAAAAGCGCTCTATTTATAGACCGCTTAGTCTATAAAATCCGTATTGAAAGTGAATTAAAATCCAGCGCATGTAATATCATAGATAGTAAGTGCAGTAGCATGTGTATTAATATCATCCACACGTGTTCAGACTCATTCATACAAGCTACTAGATTACATCCATCTGTCAAGTTATGCAAGTCCACTACGAAGGCCAATAAATGTATAAATCCTGGTTTATGCAGAGCAAGTTGCTGACCTGCCAGTGGATAGTTATTTGTGTCTCTTGCATTTCATGCTAAATAAAAATGTACTATGGTGAACCGCTCGCATTCAAGTAGTAAGATTTAATGTTTCCACTCAGCTTATGCTGTTTCATAACTCAATTGCATAAATTTCACTTAACGTTTGGGTTTGTCCAGAAAGTATGTAAACTGTTTGTTTGTATTTTTTTTAAGTGTCAAAAACTTGCAGTTTGTTATTCATGAAAGCAATCTAGTAGCAAGTCTAGCATTCCATGCGAGGAAACAATTCAAATTGCTGTCTTAAGCTTGGCAGCTACTGGCACTATGTAAATCCAGCCTAAAAAGCTGGCGAAACTAATGTGTATAGTGTACAGAATCTGCAATTTATTAAACTTTTAATCTAGCTAGTGTTGTTGCGGTCGATAAGGTAGATAAAATCGCCTAACAACCTAGAGTGTTTAGAATGCTGCAACTTTGAAGTGATGGATGAGCGTCTGGCTTGATATGATTGTTATTAAATTCTGTCTGCTGCAGGTTTTGTTGTTTATTCTTGTTTTAAAAAAAAAGTGTGTCGAGACTGTTGGTGGTTGAACAAAGTGGAATAATGTTGCGTACATCAGATTGTCTTCTTTTTTTGAACTACTAAAAAAAAATAAAAAAATGTTGGTCTCATTTCAATTATATTGCGCATCTGTTGTAAACTTTAACATGACACATGTAGTGACGGTTTCAAATGTTTGTATGATCTGCAAATACTTATCTCGGGTCTGAATCTTTTAAATATACAATGGGCATGTATTTACAAATAAAATGTATATAAGTAGTAAATCAGTTCCCATAATACAAGCTCTGCTTACTTTAGGGCTAGATGATACTGTGTGAAAATAAATGTCCAGTATTAATATAATTATTTATAATAATGCTATTATATTTTATTGTTTCAGTTTCAATGCCATCGTCCACAACTCAGCACCTGATGCCCACAACGCTCCCCCGTCCCCCGCTCCTCAGGTCCACTCCGCTCCTGCTATCCACGCTGTCCACTCCGCTCCTGCTATCCACGCCGTCCACTCTGCGCCTCAGTACTTTACTGCCCACCATTAAACCACCGACTGTTCGAACTGTATGACCTTAGTTTAAGAAAGTAATTTAAATACACTGTTATTTATATCATAGTTCACAATTTTTATTCCCCTTTACACAACTATCATAAACTTTACAACAACTTCCTAAAAGTTACTGCAAGTTTATGTTGTTTGATATGAAAAGCTATATTAATTTTGAACTGCAAACTTGATAAATATTTTATTACCCAAAAAATCCAGTAACTACTTAGGAAGCCATTGGATGAAGTTCTTCCAAAATCGGGTTATAGTTTGTTCAGCTAAAAAACATACATCTAGTTTTTGTTTCTGCAACAACTAATGAAAAATGCATAAGTAAAAACAAACTACGTTTTACTTGAGTATCAGAACTTAGATTAAGTACTTACTTATTTCTATTAAGATCAAGTAGAAACTATTATTTTCACGTAAGGTACGTTTATAAGTAACATCGCAAGTATACAAACTACGCGTTTCTATTTTTAATGCACACGTCGGATATGCTGTTAAGTAACGTCAATAATAGCTAATTACGAACTCTGCTCAACCAAATACGAACGTAATAAGAAAGAGCGTACCGGTTCATCTAGTTTTCAACAATTAAATTATAAAACTCGATGGCAAGGTGAAAATAATTGGTAAACCAAGTCATCATTAACTTAACTACATGACAGGCAAACATGAATTGTTATGATAAGCCATAGCTTATATAACTTGCGGCTCCCGCGCTTCTGTAGTGCTTCAGGCATGTTCGCCGATGCGCGCACCGACACATTTGACGCCATCTGGCGGAAAAAGACTGCCTCTCTGCTAAGCAGAGTGCGCGCGAGCAACAACAGCATCCTGAAAGAAATAGCTAAAAATTACGCATGTCCTCTGGTGTGGAAGCTCTCCCAGAGGACGAAATCAGTATTAGTAATTAAGTACTAACCCTTATCTTAAGCTTACTAACACTTTTGGATCATGTTGTCTTTGAATAAACGTTATTATTATTATTATTATTATTATTATATAAAACGTCAGTCATAAAGCAAACAAAATATTTTAAAAAAATACCTTTGAATAAAACAAGGTTAAATAATAATAATGCTGGACATTTTCACACAGCATCATCTAGCCCCAAAGTAAGCAGAGCTTGTGTTATGGGAACTACTCGTATATGACTATTATACTACTTTTTTTTTTAAATGCATTCTTATTTTACATAGAAACAACTATACCCAACCCAGGAATATTATAAATTACACACAGTTACATAGACAACATGCATACATGGAAGGTAGTTTATGGGGTCAGAAATAAAAACGAGTCTATGGTTCATGCTATTACAAAAATTGCCTGGTGATAAAAAAAATAGTACCCAGTGTTTACTTGTCGCCAGACACGTCATTTAGTTTCATAATTAGTTTATTTTATTGAGTTTCTGTTTAACTATGGTAGAATCTGCCAACCAGATGGTATAAGTAGTTTTATCAAGCAACCACAAGTGAATCTTGTTGCATAATTTGAAAACAATTCAAGACTGTTTATGTACATTTAACTTCGTAATAAAGGTATTATAATGTTACGTCAAGTTTATCAGATGACGGAAACAAGCTAAAAAAACGAAATACGTAATATAACATAGGCCTAATCTCGACGAAGCAACAATTGCGTAGAAATTAGAAGCTCATGAGACTTTTTACCCGTTATATTTTAGGGTTGGCATACGAGTCTGGTGTTACGGTTACGGTTACGGTAACCGCTCGCCAACAGATGGTTTCTTTGCTTATAAAATGGCTAA
This sequence comes from Perizoma flavofasciatum, assembly GCA_958496245.1. NCBI lineage: Eukaryota > Metazoa > Arthropoda > Insecta > Lepidoptera > Geometridae > Perizoma > Perizoma flavofasciatum. The sequence continues at coordinate 5,242,934 of OY292426.1, forward strand.
CAATTTATAAAAAAATACGTACAAGTCCATGCGCCCGATTGATTAATCGAACTGCAGTAATAAGTATTATATAGTTTTGAAATGTAGTGCACAGTTACACAAGTTCTTCTTGATTTGTTTACGGGTAACGCCCACTACCATGAAATCAACGAAGTAATTAAAAGTTGTTTTTTTATTTAAGGCATTTTGTAGTCGCAACAGAAGCTCGAAATGCAACAAAAAAACATTTAAGGCAACATTTGTTGCAGACGATTATAAGTTAGAGCAACAATGTCGAGCCATAAACTCGAGCAACACTTTGTGCAGCAAATGCAACCTAGTTTTATGATTTATGAGATATCTTGGTGTTATGGATCATGAAACGGAACATCTAGGTTATGAATACAAGACATGGTCACGAAATGTGCAATAAATCCCAAATTCCCGCTCACGGTGAAGACTTTTCGTGGAGTTACATTATCTGACGTAATTTATTATGCACGTAAAAGGTTAGTACCATAATGCGACTCTAACGAAATTAGTTAAATGAGCAAGGCAGTATGTAGACAGTAAGCATATTTTTTTTTTTTTTTTTTGGTTGATGGTAAAAATGATCGAAATGTGACATAAAAAAAAAAATTGCGAGATTAACGGCATATGCAACACTTGGGGCATTTCCTGCTCTGAAGGACTCTTTTCTTTATAATTGTGAGTAGAAAGTAGGTTTTAAAAATAATGTGATCTCAAGTAATTCATTAAATAAGTTCCTTTTTTGTAGGAGGTCAAAATCATGAGTTAATCAGTAAGAAAACTGTTTTATAACCACTGGAATCCTAAAGGATCAAGTTTTACAACCTTTACGATCACTAACTGACTGCAGTGCGCCAGCATCGTTTTGTATAATTTCCGCATCTATTTCAAACTTTACTAAAAAATACTTAGTTATTAATATATAGTACGAGGCTCTGCCCATGGCTTCAGCCGCATGATACCCAGATAAAAAGATGCCTATGTGATTATTCTAGGTCACGAACTATATCTGTTCCAAATCGGTCCAGCCATCACGGAGATACTTAGCAACAAACATTTACGCATTTATAAAATTAGAAGGATACTTTGCAATGTATCACAAAATAATTATGCCATCCTGACAATAATAAGTAATGAAAGTTATCCTGAAAGTAACATCGTTTTTATATTTTGATTAAACTATTTGTAACTAATTTTAAATTGTCTATTACACCCATGCAGGAAAAGTGTCAAATAACAGTGTCAAGTTAAAAAAAACACAACCTGAATGTATATCAATTGAACTAAATTATTCCAAATTGATAAGAGCTCCGGCTATATCCCAATATTCGGTACATAATAAAACCTCAGCTGTTCCGAAAGAAGTCTAAAGTCAAGCGTATGTCCAAAGCATTGGTTTCACCCAAAGTTACGTTCTTTTTGAGCTATCCACTTATTTCATGTTAATTTCACGATATCAGTGATCCACAATCGGTTAAGGGCTATGCAATTTTAATTGATTCAACACTGCTTTATTTCGTTTCGTGGTCTCGCGACAACTTTTATTCTCTAACGGTTGTCTGCAAACCATCATATTTTATTTATACTAGTAGGTCTAAAGTCATAAAACATCTCGTATAATCACCGCTGCAAGGTCGTATCCAAGTGATTATTTGGTCTTTTGGCCGCACTTACTCCATTTGGAAGCAACGCTCTAGTTAGCCGCTGATTATATGCGTATACGTATGTAATTACATACAACCAGATGAGAATACAAGGAATTAAGTAAGTGATAATTTATTAAATGATTTGGCAACTTGGGTCTGCTTGCCAAGAACTCACAAAGTGGCAGAGAAACACATCGGTAACGAGCGATGATATGATTGTTCAAGTGCGATAAAGTAATTGTTTTAATACAAATAATTTTCCTCAAACTTCGGCAGAGAAACACATCGGCAGCGAGCGATGATATGATTGTTCAAGTGCGATAAAGTAATTGTTTTAATACAAATAATTTTCCTCAAACTTCGGCAGAGAAACACATCGGCAGCGAGCGATGATATGATTGTTCAAGTGCGATAAAGTAATTGTTTTAATACAAATAATTTTCCTCAAACTTACTAATCAATACTTAACTAACAAGGAATTTTACGCATGTCTAAAAATGTCAGTTTCTGATATATTGGATTATCACAAACCGACAGTCCTAGCTGGTTTTAAAATATCTTAGGAAATCTTAGGAAAACCTGTATTTATTGTAACAACTTTATTTTTAACTAGCTCTGCCCACGGCTATCTGCGTGATATCCGAATTAAAAGTAGCCTGTAAATTATTCTAAGTTGTGATCTATATTTGTTCCAAAATTCATCTAAATCGGTCTAATCGTTATGGAGATTACAAATCCTATTTGTATAGAATAATATTATAAATTAATTATTTATTTTTTATTGTTTATGTTTAATGCCTTTATTTAAAATCAGGAAATAATTGGTGAAAGATAAGGAAACATCAATCACTGTGGTGCAACGCATCACAGAATATGGACCAAGAACTGCATATTGGATCTATGTTGTATAATAAAACAGAAATTTTAATTAAAAAAAAATTCAACATTATTATTGCGAAATTAACGTTTAAAATAAAATTTCATGTTTTTTTGGTATAAAGGTTGCTAGCAAGAATTTGTTGAAAATGAACAATAGTTACAGTTTTGTATTACTGTAAATAAACAACTTCGTTTTAATTCAATCCCAAGTTTGCCACTATTTGAACGAGCATACTTGGGCGTCTTTACACTTTACAGCTTATCGATTTTGATGAAAATTCATATATTAGTAAAGGGAATCGTGAAATAATTTGCGTAATTTAGCAATGATTAATGATTTTATTTAGTCAAGCAACGCTGTAATTAGTATTATTTACTTACATTCCGCACTCAAATATTCTTCTGCAATAGTGCATTCATATTCGAGCTCACGAAACAAATAATTGTCACAGTCCTTTCGTTTAAAGCTCGAACTAGACATTTATTGGAACACTTTATTAGGTTTCTAGTTGCGTCTGTGGAAAACAAACACAAGATTACGTATTGAGAATGTAAAAAACTTCTATTTGGCATAAACAATGAAAAGATGCTAGATACTTGTAGGTACTTAACTGTTTGGCTCAATGATGTCTGAAAAGGTATGACTGTACCAAAATGATATTGGATATGTCACCATCACCCATCGCATTACTCAATGTTATTCTTTATCATTCTGCATAAGGAACTGGCTCATATTATTCCGAGCTATCAAACATGCAAAACAAAACTTAACCTCAAAACCAAGAAAAAAGGACATAGCAAAACTAAACAAAAAAAAATCCGGCATATCCATGCATGTCACAGACTACTAGGATGCTTATAGATGTAGTTAGGCTCAAAACGACATAGCGTAGTCCTCTTGCTTAATTTCAACTAGCTTCCGTTTCACTATAAATAAAAAAATACTTTCTTCTTAAAACAATAATGTCTGTTATTTTTCACCTTGAACTACGGATAAAACTACGTAATCTACGTAATTGCAACCATTATCAAACTACCGTATTCTTGCGTAGAGGCGGGCTTCACATCTCGCTAGGTCCTAATATAAAAGCCGATGTCTACGCTCCTCGATACCAGTTGTGTGTGGTCGTGCACAAGAAGCAAACCTTATTCTATCAAAATGATCTCGAAAGTAAGTGTATCCTGTTAGTCCTGTATATAGACTTAGACAGAAGTGAAAGGATTCATAAGACAACAACAAATCCAAGAATCTCTTATGTAGCCTGGTATTTTAATCACAAACTTAGTCTAAGGTTGTCTGGAAGAGACCACTTCTAAGCAATAAGACTTTAATTATAATTATTTTGTTTATTTTTTTATTAATTATAGTGTACGTTAAAGTATTTACTCACTCTAGGGGTGACCATAGAACTGAAAAATTGTTTGGCAGATTTGGCTTGATTTGATACAAAAGTCAAAGACAAAGATTATTGCATAATACATAGATAATATATTTTATAGTCTAACTATATCGTCATCTGAGTGTACTCCTCTTCCAGGTCGCAATAATCTTATCCGTTGTAGCGGCGGCGACCGCTGGAATAATTCATGGATACGCCGGGGAATCATACGGTCATGAACAGCTTCAATATGCACCGGTCGCCTACGCAGGACACGAGGACACGCATGTCGACTACCATGTAAGTACTATTTGTCCAGAATTCTTAGAAACAAGTGAGATTCAAGAATAAAGAATCGAACCAGTGCGTATTGGATTACTACTAATAAAACTTGCATACTAAAGACACGCATACAGACTAGCATCGACTACGATGCTAATCACTGATGATCTGACCAGCACTCCACTACACCAAAAGTATGGACTAGAGAAAAAAACTAAGTTATTTGAGTTAGCGGTAACTGACATAATTATGACTCTAATAAAGCTGATAAGCTTATTTTGAACAACAATGTTTCATATCTATTCATCGTAGAAACTACATTGAAACTTTTGTCGGTAAAAGCATGTTTGCTTGCACGCAATGCAAGTAACAAGATGTTTATCATTGTTTTTTTATACATCTAATATGGTAAACAAGCATACGGCCCACCTGTTGGTAAGCGGTTACGGTAACCTATAGACCTATATACCTATAGACAAAATATACAAAAATAATATTTTTTTGTCAAGCGACTCGTTAAGGAACAGGATATCTTTGTATACGAAGAAAACTAAAGATGATCACTCATGATACGAATTAACTTACTTTCCTAGTAGACCCAAAGCAATCCTAGGTCTGTTTCATACTTGTACATACCATTTTCTTTTCCTATAACATATTGATAAAAAACGTTTGTATTCATGTTATATTTGGCTTTTCCGATAAAGGGAGATAGCATAATAAGTGATAAGTCAGTTATTTTGGTTTAAATACGACTGGATTCACCATTGGGATTTCCTCTTCCGCATTAATAGAATATTCGCATTAGAAATATCAGCTAAATTTAGATCTACGCCGCATGGATTATTGAGTTAAATTATGTGTTAGCACCATTTGAATCAAATCATGTGATCTACTTTATCATACTTACACCCACGGCTTCTCCCGCGTGTTACCCGGATAAAAAGTAGCCAATGTGTTATTCATGTATAAGCTATTTCACTGTAAAGTTTAATGAAAATCCGTTAAGTAGTTTTGCGTGAATAAACATTCATCATCACGAACTTTCACATTTATATTATTATTATAGATGTAAAAACAAATAATAAACATATATGATTTCGTTTAATCGTTATTTACACATCGAAAAACACATTTAAAGCATTTTCATTATGCAACCATGTTGCAACTGCTTTTTATGTATTTTTTGGAAGAACATTCTGTCAAAAATATATTAATATATTTATCTTTTTAACAATGCAAAAGTTTAAACACCTGTCTCAAGTCAATAACGACTGTACTTTGCCAACAAGTACCTACATGGCAATTTAGACACTTCACGTTTAACGCAACAAGCAGAGTAATGAACGAAAATTTTTGGTCGTTATGCCCATTAAATGCAATACAACATTACATTGCGGCATAGTACTTACTGTCATCGTACATTCACACTAGAACAATGTGGTCAAGGATACCTAATAAAACAAAAACATGATCTAGAACATAATAATGATCGTGGTTTTCGCAATAAAGCTTATTTTAAAAAGGCAATGCTATTATTGTTGTCCAAAATTAATCATAACATTGTTCCCTTACACAAAATGATTTATATTTTTATGTACGAGTAAGATGCAAATTATAGAGAAGCAAAAAGCTGTGATTATGAAAATATTTGTAGTGTTATTTGAATAAATACCTTACAATAATTTTAAAATTATATTATTGCTATTTATACATTATATTGAAACAGTTTCGTTTGAAACAAACAAAACTTCTAAAATTGAATGTTTCCTCTTATACTTCACAGGGGTTCTGGTTATAAGTTTGCGAAATGGATGAGTATTGATGAAGACAGTGTCGGATATTTCAGTGTATCAACAACAGGAAATCACAACTGGCTTTTCGAATCAATAATAATGATTGGTAACAAAACAAAACACTGCAATTTTTCACGCAGCTTTTTTCTGATACTTATTCAAAATCAACGATTTATACTGTTAACAAACAAATGAATAAAAAATAATAATCTGGCTCATACATGATAATGACAATGGACCTTAAAGTTTCATATGTTTACACGGCAATAACCAAAAACCGTAATATAATCATCCAATCCCCTTGTAAAGACACGAATGAATAACGTATACTTGAATAATACTCTCAATAATACGATATCAACGTATTGCCCACCTTCACTAAACTTTGGCAGCTCCAAAGTAAATGCCTAATGACAAGTTTCAATAAAAAAACTGACTCGAGTCTTAGCTAAAAATTTGTCAGTCGATTGGCATCAAACATTTTTTTACCAATATTATTCATTTTAAGGTGCTATTCACGCTTCACCAAAAATGTTTTAATGCTAAAGTTATTTTCTCCCAAAAGGAGCTGATGTTTCAAAAGAAACTGCACCTGTATCTCCTCTGGTTATGAGTGCCCCCATACTGTCCCAGTTAAAAAAAAAACACTCTGTATATTGGGATAAACAGACATTCGCTAATATCTCCGTAAGTGGAGCAGTAACAGCAGGTTTCATTTCCCTAGTACTTGAAGTTTCGTAATACAATAGTAACTAATTGATAGCTTGCATAAACAGTGCGTGCAATCGATTCGGTTTCCTGGATAAATTCCTTATGCCTACAATAAATTGTGATTTAATTTTCCAAAATATCACATGTTAATTATTCGTTTCCTCCAACAAAAACACGTAATCATGTTACATACAACTTTACTGCACTATGGGGTTTGGTGACAGTTACATTATACAAGATGGAGCCGCTCTCTGTAATAAGTAATAACTATAAAGTGAAATTATGAAAATTTAAAATTCAACGAATATTTTTACAAGCCCGTGCCTGTTGAAAAACTTTACTATGTCTTCAAACGTTAACAAACTTAAATATACTTATGTATAGCAGCAGAAAAACATGAGTAGCGCGTTGAAGTCTTTTGTGTAGAAAATGTATACGAGTTTACATCTACAGTTCAGTTTCTATTGATAATAGTTACATCAAATAATTTAATTTACGACTGAAACATGTAATAGCTATAACTGCACATAACTATACTAGATAATCATTGTGGTTGATGCAAGAATACGATAACCACGATTTATTCGAAATATCTCACTCAGTTCTTACTTCATATGCGATCCCGGAAATCGACAAAAGAATGCATAGAAGTTGGTATAAGATAATATTTGAACTTCTTACTCCTGACATATAAAACATGATAGTGAATCTTACACTGAGTTCTTGAATCACGGTCATGAATATATTGAGTACTTAGTTGATAAATAACTTACGTGAATATTTCTCGCCCAATGACTTTTAGCAGCCAGAATGAAAGTAATTCTCGTATACGATTGCGTCCACAGACAATAAGTCGTGACTCGTGACCAAGGGTCGATAACTTCCCAGGGAATCTGTTGCAACACTCATCGGTATAAGAACATAAAGTTACATTTACATATAAAGCAGGTGCCTAACAACTATCGGCCTTTACTTGTATGAAGGTTGTATTTTAAACCTGCTTTTAAGATTTCATGGGACAAATTAAAGCTGCATAAGTATCTATTTTGTAATTCCTTACCTTAGGCAAAAACAGATGGGTAATTTAGCTTAAAGTTTGCTTTTAATAGATTGACTAGATTCAGCAACGTTCAGCGCGTTGGGTGATAGTTAGTTGTATTTACTTCCGTGCCTTTTGGTAAATGGTATAAAAGTAGCTGAGCTCAGAATCTCAGAGTTGGGCACTGAGCAGCTGATACATACTTACTTGATGACCTCGATGGTGCGAGGTTGAGTAAGAAAGAAAGAAAGAAAGAAAATACATTTATTAACCACAAACACAACACAACAGGTGACAAAATACAAACACAGAAAGTTTCATTAATATACTACAAAAATAAAATAAAAATATATGTGTTGTGTGGGGTCAAAAGGTCCCTATCTCAGCATTATGCTGCACCAAACCTAAGAAAGGTGCAGCGCTGATTTTCAGACAGGGCCATCGCTGATTTTCAGGAGTAACCATCTGTGATGCACGAGATGCGGGTTCGCTTCCGTGGCGAATATTTGCTCAGGGTCTGGGTATTGTAATACTACGGTACTCGCAGTACCTGATACACATAATACAGGGAATTCTAATGAGAGGTCAGGACTATGTGTCAGATTCAGATTCATTTATTTGCGAAACATGGGTTACAGTGTGTGATAAAAAATAAAGTAGATACAGCCATGGTCAGCTCACAAGCATGCAAAATGGCATGTCTGTCGGGTGTTTATTTATTTGCAGACTTACTAGTTGAAACTTAACACTGCACAAGTTTTTACCAGTATACAAGTAAAATAAGCGCTGGTAGATAGTGGCTGGTAACCAGTTTTCTCTACAGTCTCTACAGTCTAGTGCTTGGAGGGATAATACTCTGTTATTTACATAAACTTTGTGGCCTGTTCGTTTGATAGTGAAGTGGAAAGGATGTCAAACTGAATGCGGTTGCGCAAAACTTTGACAGTTTTAGATCATGTTTTAACTAATTAGGAGTTCTACATTCTTCATTATGCATATTAGCGCCACTTTTGGACGATTACAGGAAGTTGTTGGATGAATATGTAGGAGAAATTTCTATTGCCCAACACTAGACGTCACATAGCTGATGTGATTGCATACTCTCTTTTGTACATAATAATATATTTTTTTTTTGAGAAAAACCTTTTTTTTGTTGCCATACAATACACTTTAATTTGTTTAGGTGATTGAAAATTTTTGTTATTTCTAATAACCAGTTATTTGCCTCTAAAGAACATTATACTCATAATTCTGCTAATATATTAATTTGTTTCTTTGGATCTCCGTGTGTGTGCTCTGGCACACGCACGAGTCAAAACCGTGGTGTACGTTTGAGTTTGATGTTAATTGCGTTGCAACTTCAAATGCGTAATTTATTAGGAAAATTCGAAATTTTGAAAGTTACAAAAACACTCCTTAAATATCTCTAGAACCAGGAGATTCCCAGGTATTCTAGTAGAAAGTACTGTATTAGATATTTCTCGTAGAAAAAAATATCCCAATGATTTATAAAATATGTAGCTTTCGGCTTAGTGATGGGTCATTTTACGCCGTATATTTTTTAATACCTAATGAGATATAATACATTCTTTCATACGAAATATTTATTTATCTTGGTAGAACTGGACAATTTTGGGCAGTTTTTGATTATTAAGTTACTGCTACTTACAAAAGATAACCTACTCAACTATGTTTTCTCCTTTATTCTAGGCTCACCCCAAATACGACTATTCTTACTCCGTATCCGACCCTCACACTGGTGACCACAAGACCCAGCACGAGGTCCGCGACGGAGACGTCGTGAAAGGAGAGTACTCCCTGCTGCAGCCCGATGGCTCCTTCCGCAAGGTCACCTACACCGCTGATGACCACAATGGGTACGTTACATTATTCCGAATAATCAAGATTTTACATACTTTATACACAGTAGAAGTACAGTCATGTAGTGTTGAGAGAGTCACTGATTATTCTATCCTTGCATGTAATGTCCCTGGTAAAAGCAAGACTTCAATAACACGACAATAATTAGTAAGCATATTTGGTAAAGTCTCTTTTTAAAGCGTGGCGGTCTAATCAGACTGGGTGGCGACTTTCGTCAAACCTATGCTTTACATACTTGAAAGAGGTACAATACAAAGTAAAGAAACATTCATAAGGCAGGCGCATGTGTAGAGCACACATGGCCGGTTAATTTAAATCATTGTACAAATTCTGGTAACGCTATGCTTTATCGGATTTTCGTGATACATTCCACGAAGATACGTTCACTGTTTAATAATATTTTTTTTCATGTATGAATCTACCTCCCGTTTTTTGTAGTTTTAATCTGAATATGCTGTTTAGATCCCACGTTTATTTTTATACCACTATAGTGGCAAACAAATATACCTGGTTTGCTGATAAACGGTTATCGTAGTTTATGGACGCTAGAGGTAACACGTTATATATTAGTGCTGACACTAAGACAATAGTGAAAAGTTTCATGTGTCTGTGTTTTACCGGAACCCATATCTCGGTAACTAGAACCTGAGTTCCAGTTGGCTTTTTGTAATTTTACTCTGAATATGCTGTTTAGATCCCACGTTTATTTTTATACCACTATAGCGGCAAACAAATATACCTGGTTTGCTGATAAACGGTTATCGTAGTTCATGGACGCTAGAGGTATGAAGTTATATATTAGTGCCGACACTAAGACAATAGTGAAAAGTTTTATGTGTCTGTGTTTTACCGGAACCAATACCTTGCTAACTGGAACTCAGCTATGAGAGAATTACTGTTTGGCGGAAGAAATACGTATGGTGGTAGTACTTCTCTGGACAAGATCTTTCTCAAGGAGTTATTTATTTTAACGCCTTATTATATACAAACAATGTACAAAGGGAGGACTTAATGCTGTACAGAATTTTCAGCATTTTCTACCAACCAGCATGTTGGAAACAAAGGTTGACAGAGGAGAGGTTGCAGGAGTAGGATTTCTACTATTCTTTCACGTGCTTGTAAATATTATTGATTGCGATCTATAATGTACCTAATTAATGTCTATTCTTTTTTTTTCAGATTTAACGCGGTCGTACACAACACCGCACCAGTGAGCCATGACAGCTATCATTAATCTAAGTTCGGCTCCTAGCCAATCCCTCATGTGATATTAAACCTTACACTTAATAGATTTTTAGTCGACAATGTTATATGTTTTAAGACTGCGACGAAATAAACTGTTGAAAAATATTGTGAACACTTTATTTACCTAAATACTGATAAAGCAAATTATAGTAATCGATACTATATTGTTTATAGTTTGATGAAACGTGACATATTCTTACATCATTGACGAAGAGATAAGTATGCCATAAGTAAGAAGATTCCTTTAAAAGTATAAAATAATCAAAATCCCTTTGTAAGTCAGTCCCCAAGTTCATTCTATAAAAAACAATATTTTATTGAATATTTGATTATATTATTTTTTTAATTAAAATTATGTAAGCAAATAAATAAATTTACTGTTTTTACTTCAATAATATAAATGACTGTGTATGGTAAACACCTTTGCAACGAAACTAATTTCAAAATTAATATATCATTGATAAAAGGGCATTTCGAATCGAAAACGAAATACAATGAAAATAGCCGAACATATTTTTTAAACAGAACACGTTAACTTTTATAACATTGTACAATGTAGGCAAATAAATTGAGCAAACGTCGTACATCTGTGGATAATTAATTGTACAATCTCTAAATGCATTAGTTGTACTATTTCAAGTTCGAACCTAACCAATAAGAATCCTACATATTCAATGAAGACCGTCTAAGCTAAAAATAAATAAACAAATAATGCTGAACATTTCCACACAGCATCATCTAGCCCCAAACTAAGTAAAGCTTATATTATTAGACTACATGGCTGATATGCTACTTAAATACTTTTTTTTTTATTTGTTGTTACAATCATAAACATTTTTTTGAAAACACGATTAAATACTACTCATATATATGATTAAACCTTAGGTATATAAAATTCATTCTTTACGTGACTAAAATTATTAAATTTGGAACACCTTCTATTTATTGTATTATTACACAATCTTCATGGCAAAATTAGTTATAAGCATGCATATTATTTAAAACGTAATAATAATACTAGTCAGTTGAAAAACTAGTTATGCAAATTATATAACGCGAGTATCATTTGAAGTATATTCGCAATCGGAAATTCAGGTTCTAAAAATGTAAGTCTCTGGTCTCCGACTATTGATTTAAAAAATAGACTTGCAGGTATTTGTTGATTGTCAAGTCATGAAAAGTCGGATAACGCACAACCAAAGGATATTTAAGTAATGAACATAGTGTAAGGTCCACTATGTTCATAACGTAATTAAGTTCTATGGAATATAATAGGGGTGGCAAATTAGGATTAAGAGGGCGATCGAATTTATTCATAGAAGATTTATAGAATGTAAGGATTGGACCAATTAAATATTATAAATAAATAAATTCCATATATCTATATTATAAAATATACCTATAAAGTAGGTACAAGAAGTATCTACCCTGTTTTCTGAAAAGGTGGTTTCTTAAATACCTTGCACGTAGTTAGTATATATGTTTAATCAATGATCATAGTTATTGTCTAGGAAATCAAACTGACATAATAACTAGGTAGGTACAAGTTAACATTTAGTTGATATTTTGTAAAGACGAAAACAGGATATTGTTGTAGCAAACAACATAAATTATTGCTCAGATGCTTTTAACAGGTGCAGGAAAAGCGAAAAGTAGATACTTATATATGCTCATAATACACGATGACATGAGACACTAGACAGTCATTAACTACTTTGTCTCTTCAACCCTCCCACCTTATGATGGCACTACAAATTAATATTTAAGTGTTTTAAGTTTATTCATTTCATTTTTTTATTTATTATTATTATATTTCATTTTTTATAGTATTTACTGGACACGCCGCACTATCTGTTTGCACGTCCAGGATTACTGGTAGAGAATGCTTTAGCATTAAGTCCTCCTAGCACTACATTGTTTGTGCGGTAGTATTAAATAAATAAATATAAGAATATTTAATCTTTATATATATAAAGATTATTTAACAATTGATTAACTAAACACTGTAATATATGTTCTTTTTTCTAAATAAACCAATATTAGTTATATAATAGGGAGTTACCCCTTTTTTTAAATGATTTAAGCAGTAAGTTAATCTTAAAGATTATTTAGCAGTTGATTAACTAACTGTCAATATTTTTTTATAAATTTTTGTCATCCTCATTCTGGGCTTTCGTGATACAGGTTAGTGCCTGCTCATTGTCAAACTTGAAATTTAGGCTCACACTATTTTTGGAAATAATTATTATGTATTTTTTTATATTTTTTTAGTTATTTTGTATTTTTTTTTGTAAGGCCCTGAGTGTCAAAGCCGTGACACAGAATTGCAAATCTGTTTCTCAGTCTCACTAAGCAACAACACAGTTGCATATCGTGTAGACGCTACGGACTGGTTGACGCCAGTCAACTTTGAGTTGTGTGTAAATTGATCACTGTTATAAAAGAAAAGGTCCATGAATGTTGTTGCCTAGTTTGTCTATTAGCAATCTCAAGGGATCGTTCGCTTTATTCTTTATAATACTAAAAAACGTCCATTGAATCTAAAGTAATTACTAATTTAGAGCAACTTTTGGAAACTAGTAAATTTTGGAACCTTGAATCACCCTAATAACCGTTAACCGGTTGATTGACATGACGCTTATACTGTGTCTGAAAAAAAGTGCTGTTAGTTATCTTTAGAGGTGAGAAAAACCTAAGTAAAAGTCTTTATTGTATACCTTAAACAAATAACATAATAAAACAAAATCTTATACTAGAAAGTACAATGGGCGGTTTTATCGCTTAGAAGCTATTTCTTCCAGACAATATTGGATGGAGATGATAATAAGAGATTGTGAAAGTGGCGGGGTACAGGAAACGTGTACATAGAATAAAATAATATTAACTACAACAACCTACTAATATGATAAATGCGAAAGTCTGTGTGTGTGTATATGTGTGAATGTTTGTTACCACGTATCTCCGTAACTACTAAACCGATTTTGATGAAATTTGGAATGTAGATAGTTTAGGATCTGGAATAACATATAGGCTATAATTTCGAAAATCGCACCTAAGGGGGTTAAATAGGGCGGTAAAGTTTCTATGAATAAAAAAAATGTTTGAATCGCTAAAAACTCTGTACAAATAAATTTTAAAGTAAAGTGAAAAAAAAAATGTGTTTTATTATTATAAAACACATATATTTTTTTCAAAACTATGCTTTGGGGGTGTGCAATTGAGTTCTAAACTTTGTATAAATTGTAATCCTTGGTTCGATTCATTCAAAAGTTGATGGACATCGTTTGAAGCCTGGAGACGGTCATATGCTACTTTTATTAACATACCACACGGGCGAAGCCGCGGGCAACAACTAGTCTATAATAAATATGTTAAGATACATACCTACAGATTTACTACATACATAATATATATTAATACCTACATATACACATTATAAGACGTCGTAAAAAGAGCAAGACAAGACTGCGATACAATTATGGTTTTGTCAGATTAAAGAGCTTCACACGAGTTTTGAATACGGCTACAGACTGGGCTTTCCTTATCGAGACAGGCAACACGTTCCAAAGGCACACTGCCTGAGTCACAAAGTACTTATCATAAATCCAGTAAGAGGTTAATGTTCTGATTATGGAAACAAATTGATTCGAAACTTAGATTCATTAACTGTGCTCTTCCCAAATAATCAGACAATTAAGTGAAGTGAAGTTATAGAGTAAACAGTTCTCTATTACATAAAGCTCTGCTCACTCCGGTTGAAACAAAAACCGTGTCCATACCTATTTGAATATTGTGTCCCACGTGCTTTGAATAACTAAATAAAACCCGGTGTCTGCATCAAATCAACATTTACATTTTAATTGTTAACTGCTATTCATCTAGTCTGCGACATTGATGGTTTGTTTCGGTATTACCGAACAGAATATTTTGGGATGAACAAAGAACCTTTTATAAAGCGGTAGCAGATTTTGAAAAATATCAGTATTACATCGATCACCAGGAGAGATGATTGTTACGGTAAGTATTTTTACATTACAAATATATTTCAACAAAAGAACAATAAAAATAATACCAATACATTTATTTATCCTTTTCTATTACTTTTTTACAGGTTCCTTTGGTATTGGTGCTCTGCGCCTATATAAAGGATGTTTCCAGCGCATCCTTCTCCAAAGTGTTTGTGCAAAATCTTCCTGACCATCCACTTGAATACGTGCAATATGGCGCACCATCAGTTCCATACAGCCCACAGATTGCACAACTAACTTCGGCTCCCGTAGGCCCTGTCGTACCCTACTCTACCAACTATGTGCCGTGTGGGACACCCTGTATTTACCCTGGCCAGGTGGCTTCTATAGCTCCTAGCGCCAATATTATTCAGTACCAAAATCCAAGCTTGCCTGTTGTTGTTGCATCATCAAGAAACGTATGTTTATATAATTTAACTTTTTTAAAGTATTATTTGTAATATTTACGCAAAAACCGTTGTAGAATGCATGCTTTAAAAATACCTTTTTAGAGATTTTAGATTTTAGACTAGAATCATAGTTTTCATAACAGCGATATTAGTAGTTCCTAAAACATAACTAGATAACACCGCTATATATACGAGTTTTTTTACAGGACCCTTCAACGTACGAATATTCATACGTAGTCTATGATGAGAACACCGGTGATCACAAAGCGCAGCAGGAATCAAGCGATGGTTCCGTGGTGCGGGGTGGTTACTCGTTCCTTCAACCCGACGGCTTCGTCCGGGAAGTCCAATACGTGGCTGACGATTTACAAGGGTTACATATATTTAATATTATATAAAATTACTCATTATGCGAAAATTAAACATGCAACTATCTTGGCATGAAAATGTTTTGTCATATAAATATGGCAATGTATTATTCGTCCCATAAACGTTTATTTTGTTCTACAGGTTTAACGCTGTCGTGAAAAATTATGTACCTGTTAGTCTGGAAGCTAAAAAACCTGAGCATACAGATAGAGAGCCAGCACCATGCCCTGAAGTCAAAAATGAACATTTGACACAGGATCATGAAAAGCCTGAGGAAACCGGAGAAACATCAGGGGTACACGGTGATGAAAGTCAGAATGCGGATCCATCTCATGAAAACCTAATAGTACATGTTGAAGCTAATGAAGAACCAAAAGAAAGTCATGCTGAAGAATCAACAGACAAACATACAGATGTGGAACAATCCCATGAAAAACCTGAAACTCCTGAGGAACATCACGAAGTCCACGCCGAAACGACCCCCGAACCTGCACCGACCCCCGTTGAAAGCTCTGTGAGATCAGAGGAGACACATGGAATTCATAATGAGCCAGAAGTTAATGAGGACCATAAACATCACACAGCTGTAGCTAAACCATTAATCGAAAACAGTAACATTCTAGTCCCATACAACGATATCATCAGATGTGTTCAAGCTGCCATCAATGGAGCAAACGAAGTCTCTTCAACACAAAGACCAGAATCGCCGCTTACGTACATCATTCTAAACAAACCTTGCTAAATGTTACACGAATCTAGTCTCCATGTTTAAATTTGTTTTGTAACCAATTTATCTTTATGTTATTGTTATTCTTATATTATTACTATCCAATTCATTAATAATTATTGGCTTAAGTTAGTTGCAACTCTAAAGTTTATGGGTTGTATCCAAACAGACCTCTTGTAAAAATAAACTGTGCAATGTTTTATTTTTTTTATTGACTCCCTATTAGGTCTACAGCACACAAATTCTAATCATGGTGATTACAAACCAAAGAAAATTAAACGTTCATTGTCGGCCATTGATTTTATCATGTCAAACCTTTTAAGTCCACTTTTAATTTAGATGGATGATAATGCTAAAGCATTTTATTGAACATGCAGTGACCTTACTATACTTTTTGTTGCAACAATGGCGAAATGCTGACAAACACGGAATGCTCTGGTTTCATTAGACCGCTGCAAAACAAAAGTTACTGTATATAAAACTAGGCATAGCCAATTTAAACTGTGCTAATCATAAGTGTTACTAAGCTGTACCTAATGTTACTGAAATAATAAAACTAAATTAGGTATGTACACAAAATATTACAAATGAAATAGTTGCGCCATCTAAGAACCTTTGAAAACGTTCTACGGATATATAAAAAAAAACTGTAGATATTGGTAAAAAATAGAAGAAAATCTGATTATACCAAGTACCTCCAAGATGATTTCGAATAGTTTTCACTTATCTTGTACCTTGTACAAGATAAGGTACTCGCATATGCATATAAATACAAATAATGTACACAAAAAATATTTTTACAAACGAAATGAATGAATCCGAAAACCTTTGCAGACGTTCCACAGACATATTAAAAAAAATGTTTCGATAAAAAATTAAACAAAAATCAAGACAAAAACTACTCGAAATCATCTTTTACTTGTCTTGTATCTTGTACAAGACATGGTACTCGCATATGCCTATTAATATAAAAATCTTTATAGCTAGGCAGATACCCATTCTTAACGAGGAAAGATTGCAAAGGTCTAATAAGTACTTGACCACACTAAAAGCCTTACTTTTAAATATCCTACTACTATTATAAACGCGAAGGTTTGTGAGGATGGAAGTTTGTTACTCTTTCACGTAAAAACTACGAAACGAATTTTGATGAAACTTTACAGTCATATATCTTAATACATCACAATAACGGCTACTTCCAAAAACTATCGTGAACTTGACTATTCATATTATAAAAACGGGAATTTTCACGTACTGCACTATCGGTGAAGGTACCGACTAAGTAGTGCACGACGCGACGCGGAGGGAGAAAGTCGCGATCACTCATCCTGATGAAGACTCTCAGAATGAGCCGAAACTTAGTCGATGCCTTCACCAATAGTGCAATACGTGAAAATTCCCGTTTTTACAATATGGACATAGGCTACGTTTTATCCAGGCGAAACCATGGGCAGAAGCTAGTTTAATATTAACTAGCTGCTAGTTGATTAGCATTACAATGCTTTGTCGCTTTCTGAATTTCAAAATCAACAGTAAAAAACAAAACACTGTATATTTATTTATTTCATAGATTACATTAAAACTTTATAACAATATTTAGGCAACATTATGTACGAGTAAATGCTACATATACATCCTAATAACAATTAAACACAGCATGTGAAATATTAATGAAAGTCCTCTGTGGCATCCGCACTGGTACATGTTGGAAAAATATTATATACCTTATAAATTTTAGTATTTCGAGCGTTTCTCCGTAACTTCTGATTGACAGTAGGTTAAGTTAACAAATTGTTTCACAGTCAATAGAAGTCAATGGAGTACCATTAAAGGAAATAAATATATAAAGTTAAATTCAAGTAAGAAACGTAATATTAGAACTAAGAATTCTCTGGCATGTATCTAAAACGGTAGAATAAAGAAAAGATCTAAAACACAACAGCATGATGATAATTTAAGGTACCTAGTTAAGAATTTTACAAAATTCTATTCTATTCAGTTTAGCTAAACAACTAAATATCTTTGTGAGTAAGGTACGAGTATTAATGACCTCGGTAGCGCGACAGGCGAGCAGCCGGCTCAGACGCAAGTGTGGGTTCGATTCCAGCTGCAGAACAAAGGTATGCAAATTCTGCAGATATTTGCTCCGGGTACCACAACACCCAGAATTGTGGTACCACGGTACTCGTAGTTTCTGATACCACGGATACAGGGGATCCTAGTGTGAGGTCGACTATGGATGTGTCTGTTAGCTGTTTATTTATTAATTAATTTATAATATAATGATAATATTAAAGCTGCCTTGCTCCTAGACTACTTACGCACACCTCGTCTACATGCGCAAAAAAACGCTTGGCAAAAACAATGGAGCATGCGACCACCGACCGGTAAAAATGAGGGTAGGCCTGTGTGTAACATAATTTTACTTAGTAGTATTACTTTACTTTGTCTAGCTAGTTAATTTCTGGATAAGTAAAATTTGAGTTGTTTTAGATTAATTTCCTTGATTTACTGTTTTTTTTCTTTTTTTTTTCCTTTTGATTTAGTAGATAGGTAAGTAGGTACACTATGTTAGCAAGTAAGCACACTCGTGCTAAAATATAATTTTAAGTAGATACTTATAAGTACTTATTTTTTTGTTTTCTTATTTAAGTGAACTATGTATTATGTTCTTTGAGAAAAATAAAGAATCTTTAAACCGATTACTGCGATTTTACACATCTCTATGCTATGTAATGCAAATAATATTAAATTACTAATTATGTATCTGGAACTTTTGATACGACACTATTGCGTACAAATGCGCAACAACAGTAACAAGGTTAGGATTACGAAAATTATTGTGTAGATTAACTGCTTTGACGGATCAGTAATACCAACAAATATTTAGCAATCCTAAAATAGATATTTACGTTGCAGATTTACCTAGACTTCTCTGAAGTAACGAGGTTTTAGGCTATAAAAGGTTTACTGATTAATTTGTTCTGAAAAATATTTTTGTTAATTTTGAGTGTATTTTAATACTTATAACGCCATCTGTTGCCAAAAGTATGATCTAATAACAAAAATGATCTTTGAAGGTGAGCGCAGATTTTTGTTAGGATAGTTAGCTGTGACACGATGCAACTCAGCAGTTAGGTATACAATTGAAAAACATATGCTTTAACTCTGCCCGCATCCTGCCACCACGATTTTCTTGAAGTTCATCGAGATGCCGCCGTATAAAACTAGAAACACTCGGCATTACAAAAAACATTTTTTTCGTAAAAAAGTCTAACAAGTTTTTTAACATGACCACTTCAAAATGCCATAGTCTATTCCTTAAAAATTATGCACTAATAATTTTAACAGAAAATCTGGCCTAGTTTGAGAAATATTACTGAAACATTCAAAACACGCCTGGCGTGTTCATGGCGTAGAGACGTAGATTAGCCTGAACACGCGAGGCGTGTCAGTGGCAGTGAATGTGTTAACTTTACTGCGTTTTAATTTGATCACATACCATACGTACGTACGGCACATATACAAATACCTAGTTGTATGAATCTAAATTATCTTATTTTATATTTTCTCTGTTCATCTATCTACCTACTCGTTTTATTGTATCCTGTTCAATTAACTATCTCTCAAGTATCGTTTTATAGGGTCAAAAATAATTAAAAACTTTCTGCCTTTTTTAGTTAGAAGCCAATATGTGGAAAAACTTAAAACTTTTTAACAATTATCTAAGTTATCAAAGTATACGGAATGATCAAGGATGTATAGACACTATCTAGATTAACCACAACCGAAAATATCAGTGCACCGCCAGAGACGCAGAAGGTTGCAGGTTCGATTCCTGCCGCGGGACAAATGTTTGAATGATCTGCAAATATTTGTCTCGGCTCTGGGAGTTTTCAAAGTACAATTTATGTATGTATTTACAAAAATATGTATATAATTAGTATATCAGTCATGTAGAAATGTTCCCATAATACAAGCTCTGCTTAGTTTTGGGGCTCGATTATGCTGTGTGAAAAATGTCTAGCATTATTATTATTATCAATCTGGATGCCAATTCGAAATTGAATTAAAAATGTTACATTTGACAGAATCACTTAATCATGTAAAAAACTTTCCTATTTTATATTATTTTATTTCATGCACAGTCAAATCTTATACTACATATTAGAGTTTTGTATACAAACTAAGGTACAAATCAAGCATGCAACCCACCTGTTAGTAAGCGGTTACCGTAACCTTGCAACACCGGAGGTTAATTGCGCGTTGTCGACTATGAGACATAATGGGTGAGAAGTCTCATGTTATTTCACCGTCATCTAGACCCTTCAAACTGGAACATAGTAATTCAAGCAAACAATTTAACTTACTGCTTCACGGCAGGAATATGTTTGGTAGTAGTACTTCTCCGTCCGTCCGGAGGTCCGTTCCGAGGTCCGTTCTTCGTCCGGAGGGAAGAGGTACTAAATGCTTAAGTATAGGTACGGTGTATTATACTTAAGTAGGCATATCTTGCAAACAAGCCTACAGGTCTTGGCAGGGTCAAAAATACGTACTCACAAAATAAGTTATGGTAACAATCGTATAAACGAGATTAAAAGTAAAATATCACACCAATCTCAAAGGCAATTAATGAAAACATTCGCTCTCAGCACAACACTAATTGTTATTATAGCTATTAACATCAACCCACTGACAAGTTATTAACCCAGCTACTGTCAACGTATTGTGTAAATAAATTATTAAAAAAAATGTTTATATTTTTTCACTCAAAACTGGATACTACCATAAGTTGTAAATGTGCTGGTTTAATTCATATCACACGTTGCTTTTTACGTGTGAAATACTTCCGCGACTAAAACAACACTCAAGGTCAAAAAGAAAGTGCTGTTTTTTTTAATTGTGTTCATCATTATCGTCTTAGTTTATTCATCCCTTTTTTATGCCACTAGCCCCTGTTTTATTACACTAGCTAAATGACGATGGGTAATAACTAACTTTCAAATGCTTAGCAATGTCCAAAACTTCTTAAACATGAAGTAAGAACATTTCGCGACCAAAACTTTCCCATTTTCAAGTTTATGAAGTTGTTAAGTCTGGCAAAATGAATGCCATTGTCCCATTGCCTTTTTGTTCACGTATAAGAGTAATAAGGTAGCAGGTCTTAGCACGATCCTTATTATGTGTTTAACCTATTAAGCAGCTTGTCTGCTATTGTTGCGTTTTCTCTTGTCAGGGCCAGATTCCTGCTTGCCAAGATCCAGCCTATTTCCTCTTTAGAGTTTGATAAATCTTTTTATGGTATGATGAAATAAAAAAGTTGATAGTTGTACAAAAAAAACCGTACTAATTTTTGCTCTAAATAATTGGATTAGACTTTTTCGCATTCACAACATCCGTTAGTGAAAGATCACTGTCAAACCGGATACGAATAAATATCCGCACGTTACTCTGACGCGCCCTTGATCATGTCAAAGTTACGGAGTCAAGGTCCTTGCGCGCATTTCTTTGCCCCACCGCACGCACGCAATATCGCTCGCGTTCTATAAAACCATACAGCTGGACCATTGACATCAATCAACACTTGATTTTTATACAACTTACACACATCCAAAATGTTCAGCAAAGTAAGTTTAATATAATAAGACAAATGATTGCAGCACCTTACAGTAAAACTGGAATAACTTGATAGCGTCACAAACTCAGTAACTTACTTACAATTTGTATCCATGGTTTGTGTAACACATACCTACCTTACCATACATACCTGTACAAATTCTAGGCCTTTTAAATTGTCACCAGATTTTTTTTTATAACAAATAAAATATTTTTTCTCTTAATAGATCGTAGCTTTTGGAGCTCTCCTGGCCGCTGCCAATGCTGGTCTCCTCGGTCATGGCCACGCAGTCTCCTCTCAGAGCATTGTCCGTCACGACGAGTCCCATCACGCTCCCCTGCACTACGCCGCTCCCCTAGTGCACGCTGCCCCTGTGGCACACTACGCCGCACCCATCGCCCATTACGTTGCTCCCGTGGCCCACTACGCTGCACCCATCGCCCACTACGCTGGCCATGATGAATACGTAAGACAATGAATTAAGCAATCTTCAAAATATTGATATGAAATTGTTTAGAGCTTTAATTTTATTAAGTACGATAAACACTTATCTAAACGCTTATATTTTTATCACAGGCTCACCCGAAATACGACTTCGCTTACTCCGTGGCTGACCCCCACACTGGTGACCACAAGTCGCAGCACGAGTCCCGCGACGGCGACGCCGTGCACGGCAGCTACTCGCTGGTGCAGCCCGACGGATCCGTCCGCAAGGTCGAGTACACCGCTGACGACCACCACGGCTTCAACGCTGTCGTCCACAACTCCGCGCCCTCCGTGCACGCCGCCCCAGCACATGCTTACCATCATTACTGAAAACCCTCAACTGACCTGATTCGCGTACCTATTTATACTTTTGTAAATAAAACGTGTGAGAGAAATGTAAATAATGTGTGACTGAAAAAATATAAAATTTAAAAATTGAACATGTTCTTTTTAAACCACTTTTCTCTTATATAAGAAAAACTATATTTATAAATTACAAAACCATCTTATGCTGCCTACGTTTTGGTAAGTACTCAATTTAAAGGTCTCCCGTAAAACTTAAGTTGATAATAATGTTACTACTAAAATTGTTATAAAAAAATCAATAAAATTGGTAAAAAGAAATGCATGAACTGTGTTTTGAGTAGGGACTTTTCTGTGCTGCGCGTTCTGGCCTCGAACTGACCAGAGATACCGTACCTAATTTGGGAAATAACATATATTTTTACACTCATATTTTTCGTACGTTAATATGAGTGTCACTGAGTGAAAGTCAGTTTAAAACCGATTGCAAGACAAGTCACCGCAACTGTAAAATTCAAAGTTTTTGATAAAACCTGTATTAACTCTGCCCGCATCCTCAACTTTCAAACCAAATGGATAACTTCAGTGCGGAAAATAATCTGTATTATCTAATCTACTCTGTTTCTCTATTTATCCATTCGTCTTCTTGCTTTATATTGTCTGATATCATAAACTACATTGCCTTCCAGAGTATTGAGTGAGATTGCCTTCACCACAAACTGATAACTCGCGATGTTTGAATGGTAAACCCTTTACACTCGATCCTTATCGCAATGCGGAATTAGGTTCTAATTCGTGCAATTTGTTACTCTTTAATACAGTACAAGCGCACGATTTGAAATAGTATTCGGTGAATTTTTTCGAACTTAATAAACTTGACTACATTTGCGTTTTCTTAGTAGCACTTTTGACTTTTCAGGTATTTTTGACGTTGACATTTGAGATAGGAGAGTAGAGTTTGCAATAAAAATGTCACAGACTGGCAAATTTGTATAGGAACGAGACTGGATTGGATTAAAATTGAATTGAGTTTGTATCGAGAGAAAAGGGTAGCCCCACTGACCACAGAAATAAAATAAGATTGTCACGGGTTTATTAATAAGTGGGATAGTTTTTGACATATGAGGGTAAAGGTGTGACAATAAAATATTTTAATTAAAGACTGTTTAATTCTTATTAGTTAGGAGCCAATAGCGTCGATTTTCTAGTACACTTCCTAAACTTAATTTTAACTATCGCTTTCTTTTACTGTCAGTGCACGCAAGAAAGATATAACATAATTTTTACTTAAGTCAAATTAGTTTAGTGATCTTTTCTTCGTGTTATTAGTCAGCATGTTTTGAAACCACGACTAAACTTGGAGTAAAAACTTAAATCTGACTAATTTGATAACACTAAAACAGTTGTTATCTCTTTCTTTTATTACTGAAAAAGAGAGTGATACATACAAAGAACAATTAAGTTAAGTTAGTGTACAAGAGAATCGAAGCCAATATGTGCAAAAAAATAAACTTTTTAACAATTATTTAAAAGCAGCAATTATCAAAACAAAAAAAATCGAAATGTGTAGGTAACCAGAATCACCAGAACCTAAAATCATTAGTAAATAAGGAATTGTACTAACACTATGACATTATGTAACTTACTTACAGATTATACCTCTAGATCAAGTTATCTGAATAAATACATAAATTATTATAATTGGTGCATCAACTTGGATGCCAATTATAATTTGTATTGGAAATGTAAATTTGTTAGAATCGGAAACTAATTTACTGAACATAACTTTTTTATATTGGATTATTATAATGCACAGCAGAATGTCATATTACATACCTAGATGTAGTATGACATTCTGCTGTGCATATAGATGGTTATTTAATGTAATGAAAGTGGCAAACAAACATGCGGTCCACCTTTTTGTAAGCGGTTACCGTAACCTATAAACGTTTGCAACACTAGAGGTATAACATAAAAACTAATGAAATGGCCCTGAAACCAAACCGGGACACAGCATGTTTTTTATCCGTATACCGATATATTTTATCTTTGTGGGTTTACGAATTTCGGTTTAACTTATTTGTTATGATAAAATGAAAAATAGAGTAGTTTCTAAAAACCGTTGAGCTAATGTTTTGCCCTAAATTCATTAAATTACGATTTTTCCCATTCATAATTCATTAATGAAAGATCGCTGTCAAACCAGATATGGATAAACGGCCGCACGTTACTCTGACGCGACCTTGAGCATGTCAAAGTTACGGAGTCAAGGCGCTTGCGCGCATTTCTTTGCCCCACCGCACGCACGCACCAACGCTCGTTCTATAAAACCATACAACAGGACTATTGACATCAATTAACACTTGATTTTTATATAACTTACACGCATTCAAAATGTTCAGCAAAGTAAGTTTAATTAAATGTGTCAAATTATTGCACAAGCTTAGAACATACTTTATAACATTATAAAATCAGTAACCTACTTCCAATTTGTACCCATGAATTTGTGTCAACATATACCTACCTACACAAATTGTCATTCGATTTCTTTTATAACAATAAACATATTTTTACTCTTAATAGATCGTAGCTTTTGGAGCTCTCCTGGCTGCTGCCAATGCTGGCCTGCTCGGCCATGGCCACGCAGTCTCCTCTCAGAGCATTGTCCGCCACGACGAGTCCCACTACGCTCCCCTACACTACGCCGCTCCCCTAGTCCACGCTGCTCCCGTGGCACACTACGCCGCTCCCCTTGCCCACTACGCCGCTCCCCTCGCCCACTACGCCGCGCCTGTCGCCCACTACGACGGGCATGATGAATACGTAAGTCGATGAACTTAAAAACAAAACTTTCAAAGAGTTATCTAAAGTCACTCATGTTTGTCAAAAGAGTATTTTTGATTTTTGAGTACGATTACTACTTATCTAAGCGGTTTTTTTTCATATGATAGGCTCACCCAAAATACGACTTTGCGTACTCCGTGGCCGACCCCCACACTGGTGACCACAAGTCGCAGCATGAGTCCCGCGACGGCGACGCCGTGCACGGCAGCTACTCACTGGTGCAGCCCGATGGTTCCATCCGCAAGGTGGAGTACACCGCTGACGACCACCACGGCTTCAACGCTGTCGTACATAACTCCGCGCCCTCCGTGCACGCCGCCCCAGCACATGCTTACCATCATTACTGAAAACCCTCAACTGACCTAATTCGTGTACTTATTTATACTTTTGTAAATAATGTGTGTGAGAGAAATGTATATAATGCGTGACTGAATAAAATATAAAATATAATAAATATACGCGTTTTTTTACTGCCTACGTTTTTGTAAGTACTCAATTGAAAGCTCACCCTTTACACTTATTAAGGTAACTTATGGCATGCAGAGTTAATAGGGCATTAGCATTGCTATTCAGCGTGGCAATGCCAGTATTTTGGAAATGCTTCCATCTGGTAGTGATCTGGATCAAAGTCAAAGTCAAAGTCAAAATTCATTTATTCAATAAAATCACAAGGACCACTTTGAAACGTCGGTTTTTATCTAGGTACCTGTTCCTCCGCGACTAAGCCAGGAAAGAAAGGCAAGAAAACAAGGCTGGTTATTCTTTTTAATGATCCTTTTACAAAACAATAGGTTCGAGTTGGAGCATTTTCAATCCCAAGAGTTTTTGTCATCTAAATAATCAGGTATTTTATAGTATGCCTTTTTATAAAGCTTTTGTTTAATTACGTTTTTTTAATTTGTTAATTGATAATTTTTGTATATCTCTTGGGAGTTTGTTATAAAAGATCAGTCCAGCTATCTATAGATCTTTTGCAACGGTCTATAGATAGCTAGCTGTTTCATCTGATTTTTTTGTATATATCTAGTTGTACATAGTTGTATGAATAATTATTATTACACTAGCAAATAACAAACAAAAAACAAAAATCACATTATACGAATGTAATCCCCAAGATCAAGATCCATACTCAGTATGGAGATTTGCAAGGATACCAAATAGAGAGAAGTCTAAAACACAACCAAACATTGTGATTGGCACGTGTCTTCGTTTTGTAAAGAAGTAAGCATTCCACGTTACAGATTGTAGATCCAGCACAGCTTATTACAAAATTAACCGATGGCAAAATAAAATTTATTAATTTTGACTTCGATTTTTTGGTTCAATTTGGTGGTTTGGATTTCTCACCATTTTTTTCCATTTCCGTTATAAGCACATATATTTTTTGAGTGGAAGAATTCATTGGAATACGACCGGGGTTTCAAACCACGATCTTCGGAAGACGGGGTGACGCCCACTAGGCCAAAATGTTTGTTCAAATTATCTACTGAAAAATCATCATGGTTCTTAATACGTTTGATCTTTCTACTATCTTTATGTTTTTATACTATCAGTAGTGCTTTAAACATTTTTAAATAGCCTCATACTAACGTTTACAAACAAGGGTTAAGGGTTTATTTTTGAGGGTTACGCCGCTGCGTAACCCTCAAAAATAAACCCATACTGAATTGTCCCATTATTATCAGAGATTAACTTGAATCGTACTCAAACTTTTATTAACTTTGATTTAAACAAAAGTGGTTATAAAAAGTGTTTTGATATGGGAATTTCGCATAATGCGTTTTTGTTTGAGTGAAGCAAGCGTCTTGTCTATCACGAGTTCTAGCGTCAAACTAACCAGGGAAATCGAGCTCAATTTGAGAAATAGGATAGCGATATTAAAATAACATCTTAATAACAAGCTTGTCGGCTGTGTATCTATTTTTTCCGTTCATAGAGTCAAAATCCTCTATCCTGTTTTCATTAAAATAATTTGAAATGTTATGAGATTAAACAAAAATATAATAAATCAGAATCATCCAACAAAGTGCTGATAATAAGCAGGAACAACAAGTTTCATGCTCCCAAATTTTCAGATTATAAAAACATAGTCCTGTAGCGGGAATCAAATTCGCACCTCTTGTATCTGAGGCAGATACTCGCCCTGCATACCACAAAGGCTGCCAACATTTATACGTTGCTTGTTTAAAAAATTAGGGGCAATAATTTGAAACTTTTATAAGAGTCATATTTTTGTGTTTTCTGTGTTTGATCTTTGTAATAAAAACGACGTAATGAAAACCAGGGAGTATGATGTAAACGACACCATACTCCCTGGAAACGAATGTATAGAATTAGTATCCAAATTAAAATAATTATCACCTGGAAATAAAATATATTACCAGCACCATTTTTTTTAAATAAGATGCAACCTCCTTAAAATTATTTTCTTAAAAGTATTATGAAATAAATTGTGTTTAAAACATTTTTTTCTCACACTAAAAACAATAAACTTAGGATGCGATGAAAAGTTTTATTCAAACATTCAACTTTTGACATGCTCATGCATACATTCTCAGGTACAAAATAATAAATAAACATGTAAAAAATCAGTCAATAAATATTTTAGTTCTCAGTAATGATGGTATGCGTGTGCTGGGGCAGCGTGCACGGAGGGCGCGGAGTTGTGAACGACAGCGTTGAAGCCGTGGTGGTCGTCAGCGGTGTACTCCACCTTGCGGACGGAGCCGTCGGGCTGCACCAGCGAGTAGCTGCCGTGCACGGCGTCGCCGTCACGAGACTCGTGCTGCGACTTGTGGTCACCAGTGTGGGGGTCGGCCACGGAGTACGCGAAGTCGTATTTCGGGTGAGCCTGTAATATGAAAGAAAAACGTTTAGATATGTAGAAACCGTACTAAATAAAATCAAAGTTCAAAAAAACCCCTTATCAAAATTAATGACAGATACATTTTTAAAGTTTCTAAATTAATCGACTTACGTATTCATCATGGCCAGCGTAGTGGGCGATGGGTGCAGCATAGTGGGCCACGGGAGCAGCATAGTGGGCGACGGGTGCGGCGTAGTGTGCCACAGGGGCGGCGTGCACTAGGGGAGCGGCGTAGTGCAGGGGAGAGTGGTGGGACTCGTCGTGGCGGACAATGCTCTGAGAAGAAACGGCGTGGCCATGGCCGAGGAGACCAGCGTTAGCAGCGGCCAGGAGAGCGCCAAAAGCTACTATCTGGAATACAATACTTATTAATTTTAGAGCAATTAAAATATATTATTTTACTGTGTCAATGTCAAATGTTACTCGTATGTAGGTAGACGTTTTTATAACAATATATATTTATTCATTGAAGGATCACTAAGAATCAACGAATAAACAAATTAATAGGCCAATTCCTCGTAGCCAAGACGAGTAAGAACCAGGCAACAAACTGGGCTCTGTTTCTTGATCTTTCATTCAGTTTTAGTGTGCCAATCAACCAAGGTGAACTAATTTATCAATATATGTAAATAATTATTTATAAAAGTCCAAAAGTCCAAGAAGAAAAGCAAATTCAATTAATTAAAGGGTCGATTTTTTATAGACAACTCACTTTTCTAAACATTTTGAATGTGTTTTGTTTGTGTATCAAATGTTGATTGATAAATTAGCAAACTTGTGTTATGATTTTATAGAGCAAGAATGTAGACGCGTGCGCTCAGCGGTGGGGCGGAGAAATGTGTATTAAAACCTTGACACGATCAAGATCACGGCTACCATGAGCTTTAAAATATGCAAAATTCAAATTATTTAGTACCAGTAGCCAATAGTTTCGATATACTTTAAAAACCTACTACAAAATAGATAACTGACAAAATCGGTTTAAAACGGAACGGGACCGATAGTTATAAAAATACGTTTAATTTTATTTACTTTTGCATACAATGTTTATTTGTGTAGATTACGAGGAGGCACCTCGTAATCTACACAAATAAACACCATCATTACTCTCCATGTTGGGCAAAATCAAATGTATACTCAGTACGCGGATCCGTAGGCCCGTTAACATGGAGAGAGTTTCTCGCACGGACTGCATACGATTATCGTAGTTGATAATCTTATCACTATTTATGGGTTTACATTCAAGCAAAAAATTAAACTCACCTTCAATCTATTTATTTATTCTATAGGCCTAAAATTAATGGGTACTTAGATAAAATTGCAAAAACAGAATGCCGATTAAACGTTTTCACAACTTGAATACTTAGTAATAGACAAAGTGTGATCCGCCTATATAGAATAGCCAACATGTACTATATAAGGTAGTTTATGAAAATAACAACCTACTTTTAAAATTATATGTGCTTATTAATTAACACAAAAATATATCTGCCCAATCCTTGCCTGGCCAAGGTTACACTCGTGCAGAATAGATCTAAGTCTGTTCAGTTAAAAAGCTTGCATTATGTCATACGATACTCGCTTTCGATTTATTGACATATCTTAGCCATTTTCATTTTCAAATCTGGCTTACATGGAGACTTCCAATATTGAAAGGCGAGACAATAATCGTCCTACTGCTTGCTCATGTAAACATATTGTTTACATGAGGTAAGTTTTTTATATTCTTTCAATAATCGAATAGTGATGATATGAATAGTATGAGGTAAGTTTTTTATATTCTTTCAATAATCGCATCTTCGAGACGAGAAGCTCTTTAGAGCTTCTTGTCCAGTTTCAACAGTCCAGTTCCAGTGTCCAGTTTCTCTAGACACTGGAACTGGAACTGTAAACTGGACATTTGAGGCACATTTACATATACCAAGTCAAGGATTGTCACAGGCAACATTAGGCACATTCCTACTTTTTACATCTAAGTTAGCTTTCCACGTGAAAAGTTGCAAGCCAATCGGGGCTTATTAAAACATTAGTAGTAGTAGCTATATAATGTATATTAATGCTGGGCATTTTCACACAGCATCATCTAGCCCCAAAGTGAGCAGAGCTTGTGTTATGGGAACTACATGACTGATATACTACATATATGTATTTTTTTGTAATTACATACATAATATACAATACATAAGACGTTTTTTGTTTGTTTGTCTGTCACCATTAAAGTCCAAATGGCTTATCCGATTGGAATGCAGTTTTATGCAATCGATTTGAATGACTTTAAGGATGGTTATTTGATAGGTTTCTTCGCCAAAAGCTACTAAGTGGTGCTATAATAGACAAAGGAAAACACGTCGAAGTTTTTAACAATTAGCATAAACATACTTGATTCTCGAATGTTGTAAATCCTTGTGATTCTGTCTATATACCCTTGTGATTCTGCTGATGAACCGATTCATTAGATTTGTGTCTTCAAATCTAATTACTATAATACTTTGTCATCTTTATAAATCTTTTTTCTACAAATTTCCTCTAAAATAAACGTTACTAAGTACCCACCCATTCAGTA
Source organism: Perizoma flavofasciatum (assembly GCA_958496245.1). NCBI lineage: Eukaryota > Metazoa > Arthropoda > Insecta > Lepidoptera > Geometridae > Perizoma > Perizoma flavofasciatum. The sequence continues at coordinate 5,273,993 of OY292426.1, forward strand.
CACTGACACCTCTTTTCCACAATACACAAACGTTATCTGATACGATAGAGGATGCATTTTAGCATTAAATTTGCATAGGCACTACATTTTTATGCAGACTTGAGTTATTACGGTCGATAGTAACTATCTGTATCCTCTGTTCAAATATTTTTGTACCGTCTTTATGTACTGGTAGGCACACTTCCCCAAAGAATGATAAAACATGGTCGGCAATTATCTATCATGCATACTTTTTGTGTCGAACAAAAAATAGGCCAAAGTGGCTTAGCATGACCAAAAGCAATATCGATACCATGACACATATTATTGCAATTCTATAATCTTTTTTACTGACCTTTGGCTATTGTCATTTGTGCCGAGGTCCGCATGCGTACCGTTCAGCCCCACTTGCTCTTATTAGGTTTTAGTTATATAAAAACCCACGGTCAGTGGTTGTTGACATCAATCAGTCAACAGCTCTGATCTTAACCACAACAAAATGTTCAGCAAAGTAAGCTATATATATATATATCTATACTCTATATTAATAATAAAGCTGAAGAGTTGAGAGAGTGGGCCGAGGGCGGCCATGCCACAGCTAGTCAAATGATAAATACATAATACGGGAATTTTCTCGTACCAGACTATCGGCGAAGGAATTTGGTGTTTGCTAGTCAACAATATCTTCTGGAGTAAAACTGATAAATAACCAAGAGAATGGAAGAACTATATTGTTTCTCAGGTCCACTTTTTGGGCCTGATATGGCCTTTATTATTCCCGATTATGTCTAATTAATTGACTTTTGTTTTCAGTTATTCGCCTTTGGAGCCATGTGGGCGACCGCCACCGCTGGTCTGTACGGACCTGCCGTATCTTCTCAGAGCATTGTCCATCACGATGCGTCTCCTGGACTTTATTCTGCGCCTGCATACTATGACACCCCCATAGTACATGCACCCCTAGCTTACGCTGCTCCCTTAGCGTACTCTGGCCACTATGATGGTCAGGATGAATATGTAAGAAACTTTTTACTAATCGCTTATTGGATACGGATCCAATTGACAAATTAAAAAAACTACAAAAAACAATAATTAGAAAACTCGATTTTTCGTGATCTTAAAGTACTAGTGACACTATCAATTTACTGGCTCTATTTCAAACTTGAACCGACACGAAGAAATTCCGTACGAGTTCAGTATGTGTATAAGTAAATAATAAGTATTACCCTGCCTGTGGTGACTTAAACTCTGTTTTCTACCTGTAATCCTATAACTACAGGTAGAAAACAGTCTTCTTTATTTCTGTTTTTAAAGTACCTAGTTGTATTATTCTAGTCAGTGAATATACAAATATAGAATGGTCTTCATCATCATCATTTATAAACAAAATTAAATAATGCAATGTCCCTCAATAGTGTCATTACAATATTGAGCTACCTCCATCCATCAACTTCCATGACTTTTAAAATTCCCTCGGTTTATCACGATGGGGGGCTTTCCTATGTCATCTGGGGCGTGGTCACCATTCGAAAACCTTTCTTGTTGATGCTTCTAACCTGATCAGGGTAACCATATTTCTTAGGATTTTGATACGATTTCAGGCTCACCCCAAGTACGACTTTGCGTACTCCGTGTCTGACCCTCACACTGGGGACCACAAGTCTCAGCACGAGTCCCGCGACGGTGACGCAGTTCACGGCTTCTACTCGCTGGTGCAGCCCGACGGCTCCGTCCGTAAAGTCGAATACACCGCTGATGACCACAATGGGTGAGTTTCGAATAAGTATTTAGATCAAGAGAAAGAAAAGAAACAGAAACAACTCTAGCCTTAGCTAATGAAACAAATATTAGAACGTCCTAGTGATTTAATAATACAAACTTTATCTTACCACTGGATACAACGGGGAGAGTGTTGAAATTTCGGGATAATCTTTTTTTCCAAAAGGAACGTATCCTTTAAACTTGAGCTTTCTAGGACTTACTATTTAGGTTGTACGTTGATTTTCAGTCAGTCAGCCCATGCAACGATTATAAAAGTATGTAGATAGAACTGTTTTAAAAGAATCGATGTTGAAATTGTCCGTTAATAAGTTAGCAAAATAACAAGCATCCCAATTTTTCATCAAACTAATCAGACATACCAATGTTTTGCCAGGAAACGGTCTGATTAATATCTTTCGGAAACCTTAAATTACTAAAATTTAGTTTAAAATTTAGGTCAGGTTAGAATAAAACATATTTCTAACCTGATCAGGATAACCATATCTCTAATTATTTTCTATTTTTCTCTTCTTTATTTATGTTGTAGTACTTAGGCTCTTAGATTATTTGTTGTTTGTTCTATGTATTATGTCTGGTTATGGTGTGGGTGTTTGTGTGTGTATGTGTGTGTGGGTGTTTGTGGGTGTGAGTGTTTGTGTGCGCGTGTGTGTCACTAAATTCTTATTTTTATCAAATATCTTATTTTTATCAATATACATTTTTATAATTCTTATTTTTATCATGTATCTACATGAACTTTTCCCGGCTCTGTTAATTTCCCCACTAATGACACCTAAGTACTCGTAGCTAGATTGTTTTTTGTCCTCTAACCGTCAAGTTTCGTAAGAATCTGTGGAGCTAATTTCGAGATCCTGAGTGAACTAACAAACTGCCGCGAGACTAATGTTTGTATGATCTGAAAATATTTGTCTCGGGTCTGGGTATTTTCTATCCTACTTCTATTATAAACGTGAAAAATTGTGAGGATGGATGTTTGTTACACTTTCACGCAAAAACTACTGAAAGTATTTTGATGAAACTTTACAGTAATATAGCTTATACATCAGAATAACACATAGGCTACTTTTTATCCGGGTACTACGCGGGTGAAGCCGTGGGCAGAAGCTAGTTTATAATATGTATGTATTTCTAAAAAATAAAATACATAAGTAGTATATTAGTCATGTAGTTTCTATATTACAAGCTCTACTTAGTTCGGGGCTAGATGACGTTGTATGAAAAATAACCAGCATTATTTATTCATTTATTTAATATACGAAGTTCGTTTAGGGCCTACCTGTGTATACACTTATTACGTATTTAAAAATATGACACTTGATTACTTTTCTGAATTAGGATTCAGCAAACTGAAGGGTTATTACTTTTTGGACGTGAAAGCTAGCCAAAAAAGGCACTTCCAAATCACGGTATATTGCCTAGTGGTCATTGGTGTAATTTTAACAAGGGAATTCTACAAATGTACGACTTCTATTCCCAATGCGGGACAAAGTGTTTGCATGTTCTGCAGACATTTATTTCCGGTTTGGATATTGTGGTATCACGGTACTTATAGTTCTTGATAACCACGATACAGCAAATCATAGTGTGGGGTGAGGACTATGTATGTATCTGTTGTCTTTATATAACTTTTTCATTGTTTTGTTTCCAGGTTCAACGCGGTAGTTCACAACTCTGCACCTTCCATCCACCCCGCGCCATACCACCAACACTACTGAAAGATATCTTCAAATAATTAGTTGTACCTATTGCCGACTTAATGCCAAATGCTTGTTGATAATTTATTAAAACATTTTACAACAACCTATAAACGTATTTTCTTAAAAAAAATTGGCCAACTAAGGAGGGTTTTCTTTTGCATGCTATGTTCATATGTGGGATACTGTACCACGTAGCTCCCAAACGGCTGGATAATAATTAATAAAAAAAATAAGCTATTTATATATAATAAAATGTAAATTTAAATGAATACATCATTTAAATATAAATTTTATTATATTATCAATTACCTACCTTCTCTATAATCTAATAATTTAATTGTTCATTATTTATATCCTATTGATTATGGTCTGTGTGCCTGCAGCATAGATCTGCATAAACGGCTGGATAGGTTGCAATAAAGAAAGTATCGTTTCACGCGTCATAGCATAATCCAGTAAGTAAGATTATATAATAAAAACATAACAAAATAAAAAGGGCCGCCGCATAATAAAATAAAATTATTGTCTAACGTATAAAGTTTCATCTTCCTATATGGATATCAAACACATGGAAATCCAAAAGTAACTACACACTTTCATTGTTAACATAATTTTATCATAACTAAAACAGGGATGATTGATTACACTTTATTCTATCACGTCTAAGTCAAACTACTTTATTTTTATATTCTTAAAAACTGGAAATTTAGGCAAATCCCATGTCTAACAGCCCTTGTATAATAACATACAGTTAATCTCACCTACTTAGAACCTATAATTACACTACCGCTGATAAAGTCGAAGGCTTTCATCCAAATAACTAAATATTTAGCAATATAACAACAGATATTGTACGCATCACAGATTACATAGGTATTTTCTGCCAGTCTGTGTCACTTCACATTAAATTTCTGTTGATTTTAGTATTAAGTTAAACAAGTTTAGTAATGCTTACAGGTCATTATTATCAGCATGTATAATTGTGGAGTCCACTGCTTTACATAGGCCTCAACTATTCTTTTAGGAACAAATTCGGCAACCGACTTCCCGTAACCGTTTTAAGATAAGTAATACTGAAGTACTTTATATTTATAGAACATTCATAGAGCCTGCGGTTCAGAAGAATTTCCTCCCGCAAAGACTCAGATTATATAATGCTGAGGTTTTTTCAAATAACTACAGTATGAGGTTCTTAAAAAGGACGTTTTGAAGGGACGTGTTGAGTTTTAAAGGGTCGACAAAGTGTGTATAATGACTCTGGGTATTGCATAGATTACGGTAATCACTTTTTACGATTGTCTTACATTTATTTTGTACTAGTCTCTGCCCACGGCTTCGCCCGCGTGGTACTTGGATAAAAAATAGTTTATGTTTTATTCTGATGTATAAGCTATATTACTGTAAAGTTTCACCAAAATCCGTTCAGTAGTTTTTGCGTGAAGGAGTAACAAACATCCATCCTCACAAACTTTCGCTTGAATAATATTATAGTAGGATGTTTCTTTGACTTTTGCGATTAGTGAAATTATATTTATTAAGTCGCTCTGCGTGCATTGTTGGAGTGAAACTTTAAATTAATAATCTATAATATGCCTGGACGGACGTTCGATCTGATATTATCTGAAGGCTGTTGCGCTTGCGTGACTCTAGCTATCGTTAAATTCAATAACTTATTCAACTTTTATGTAATAGCCAAGTAGTATTTTTCAATGAACAAGCTGCGAATGTCACGAATGTTTTTGTTCAGAAAATAGTTTTTTAGATGCAAGCTTTTGAAAAATCGCAATAACAAAAATTGATAATATTTAGCCCGAGAAGTACCTACCATTATCTACTTTTATGTCTATTATTTATCAAGAATAACCCTTCATTTGCAATGATGATATACCCAACGATAGAAAAACTATCTTTAGACAAACTTTTAGTGACGATAACATTGCAGTTTCTTAAAAAAACGTATTAAGCATATTATAACATGTAACTTATCACTATATGCAAAATATAGTGATAAGTTACATGTTATAATATTTAATAATTATGTATATTAGTCTCTCAGGTATTTGTGTTATGGGCCTAAGATAGCGTTTTTTTAAATATTATTCATGTTGTTTTCTAAAATAAATGTTAATTATTATTTAAAAATTAAAGGTATGCAAATTGCAATTCCTTGGATGACAAGAACTACGAAAACCTATCTAACTGTATACTTTGTTTGTAGTTTTTGAACAATAAGCGAAAATACCCACACATTAATCCATGAAAATTGCCGTAGACAATACAACAAAACTTCATTCATCATCCATGAGTTCCTACTAAACTCAGTGTTTTGTACGCAATCAAGTAATTTCATAAACATTATACGTATCTATTGAAGCTTAATATCAAACTTCGGGTAATAATGACTCAGGTATCTTAATATAGATAATTCGATTTGAGTAGGTATTCTTGGAACCAACTCTAACACAATAGTGAAGTCAAGCAATTGTGATATTTTATCTGCCATTCAAAAACTCTTCATTTGTGTGAACTGTCTACTGTAAATAAGTTTCCTTCTGAAGTGCTCCCGCTAAACAATAACATAAAAAAGAGGTAAGAGGTATTTCGAGCAGGCAGCGCAACTGTATTGCCCCAGGGGTAGCAGATTTTAATAGACGACGGTTACAGCTCCATCCGGTGGGCCGTAGACCTGGGGCCTAACCATCAAGTCTTATTGCGATTCAATTCCGGCAAAGATGTCAAATCCCTCTTTGCGAATGACAAAGCTTTAACAACGCCATAGAGTCTTAAATCGGAAAGCGTAAAGTGACAGCTTTGCCTGAACTGAATCGCTGTAAGACCTCATGGTTAGGCCCCTGTTTGTCTGTGCATAATATTAAAGAAAAGTTTTTCAACTACTTACAGAAGCCCAAGCTTTTTGAAAAAGATTACCAGAGTCACCATGATGAATGGCACAACTTTTTCTTATAAAAAACATAAACATGCGGATATAATATATCTTACTACGATTCTCACGCAATGCACGCCACAGTAGCAACGTAGGAACATTGGACAATGAAGCTTTATCATCTACATTGACCTAGTGTAACAAATAATTGACATAGAACAAGAGCTATCGCTGAATAATGTTGAAGTTTGTTGACCGCTGGCTGATCATGCGAGAAACGGGAAATATGAAACTAAACATAATTTTTCTCTGGTGTGCAATAAATTGTTTAATATATGTATACCTATCTAATAAACGGCAAATGATTCATAAATCTGTTTATGAATATTAAAAATGATGTTCTTAAGTCAGCCATGCTGTTTTACATTGTCTATTTAACCTATGACTTTATTATAAAACCTTTCCTCAATAATGGCAGAATATTACTAGAACATTGAAAATGCGAGGTATCCTACCACTAAGTGAGAATTTTGTATGCCATAGAAAATATTTCCACGAGGCCCTCGTTAAACTAAACTTAGCTCTTGGACTTGAGTATCGCGGTTCACATCGTATTTACGAGTACATTAAGTAACAATCATACTTATAAAAGTAATGCGAGAATGTGGAACAAAGCGTGACCTTCGCCCGCGGGGACGCTTTCGGCGCCCCACCGGCCGCCAATTGTTATAAAACCCACTGGTTATCGTATGTATGTCAGTCACGTAGCTATATCCCAAAAAAATGTTCGCTAAAGTAAGTGGTTACCGTTATTATACTCACTTGAAATTTGTACACCAATTAAAAACTGAACATAACTAAGGCTTCTGCAAACATATTCAGTAGCAAGTATAAAAGTAGCAGAATCAGCTGAATCTCGGACAAGGAGTCCAAATGGAACTACATCATTTCTTGTGCAAACAGTTTTGAATGAAGTGTTTCACGTCACATTAATTATGTTTCAAATAATAATGATCAATAACTTACATTGTTTATTTATTCCAGGTGTTAGGGTTCAGCGCTATCGTAGCGGCTGCTAGCGCTGGTCTTCTTGGACATGGCCACAGTGATTACACCGTTTCTTCCCAGCACAACCTGGTCCACCATGGTTCTCCCCTCATCCATTCTGCTCCCGATTACCATGCTGCTCCTATTTACCACTCAGCTCCTGTAGTCCATGCTGCCCCGGTCATTGCTGCTGCCCCAATCCATATTGAATCTCATGGTCATGAAGATTACTATGTTAGTATTTTCTCGCTTACTCCTTCCATCTTTTCACGACAACACAACATGGACGAGGTTTCATTGATTCTCACCTGATTCATACTATTTATGAATATACACGCTCCCATTTATAATTCTGTTCTGAATACCAATACAATAAGTATATACCTTGTGCATACCTTTTTTTAAATAACTACTTCTGGTCTTCTATAAACTTCACATGGCTGATAATAGCCCTTTGTATTATTATTATTATAGTGTTTATAATAAAACCGAAATGTTTTATTTTGCAGGCTCACCCTAAATATCAGTACTCTTACTCCGTGGAAGATCCTCACACTGGTGACCACAAATCCCAGCACGAAGCCCGTGATGGAGATGTCGTGAAGGGAGAGTACTCCCTACTGCAGCCCGATGGTTCTTTCCGCAAGGTCGAATACTCTGCTGATGACCACAACGGGTAAGTAATAATAATAATTCTAGTCATTTTTACACAGCATCATCTAGCCTCAAAATAAACAAAGTAAACAAAAGTGTTATGGGATCTACATGACTGATATACTACTTACATATTTTTTTGTAAATACATAAATTTATACATACATAATTTAAATTTCAATTTTTTTTAGAAAACTTTCAGGCCCGAGACACCCTTTATCAAATCTATTTATCTGAACCAGATGAATGAACCAAGCTATGATTTTTGCTCGATAGCAGACTTGATAGCGAGAAATCAGCCTTACAAGAAATGATTATGCGATGAAATTAAATATATGGTTAGAATTAACAAAAGACGTAAACCTAAAAAGGGCCTAGTGACTGATGTTGTCGAACAAGTGTGTTGAACGATTGCGAGAAGATCACTAAAATCTTTCGACGAGATAGAAAACTTAGCAACTTCGCCGTTTTGCTCAATGTTTACCATATCTATCTTGAGGAGCATCTCGTTATGTTTAGGTATGGTTAATCACATGGCAGTCAAACCGGCTATAACTCGCATGAGTAACGACCTCTGTCGACCCTACGCTACTACGCTTCCGAGTCAATGGGCAAAACCTGTTACTCCAATTAAACGGACTAGTTTAGTGTTGTGGCATTTTGATTTATAGCGACCATTTACGAAAAGACCGATGAATCGTATGTTTTATGTGCGATTGAGGTAATCTTGGCGCTTTAACCAAAAGTTTTGGCGTTTTCAAGCGTTTACTTAGGTACCTTATGAGGTAGGTACTTATAAGCCTCGTAGTTTTCATGGATTGTTACTTCGTAGTCCATTTACCAGTTCCTTATCATGTTTGAATTGAGGGTTAAATGAGACAAGGTTAATATAACATTTACCTAAGGTTCTGTGCTAAAGCGTTCAAGTTTTAAGTCTCGGAATCTGGTAGGCTTTGGTCGGCTTGATAAAAGAATTACAATTGCATTGGATTTGCTGATTCACATGTATCTTGACATTTCTTTTTTGTTTCAGTTTCAACGCAGTAGTCCACAACTCTGGCCCAAGCCACCACGTTTACTCTTCCCAGCACCATCATTACTGATCTCTGACTTAACCTCGATAGTAACACATTGTACCTTATTTATTCTCACTGTGATCTTCAATACTACATGCTGTTGTAAATAATAGTCATTTAAATAATAAAAATGTTTGAATTAAGTTGGTTTCTTGTAATAAAGTTTCCTAACTTTCCCACTGATGCTCATTAAAAAAATATGCGTGCCAGCAACAAAATAGGTGTACTTACGCATAACTTTTGTAACAACGGCCTTGTGACAAATTCTAAATATATATGCACCGTGTTTTGTTGCCAGTAGAATTTCACATCAGTGAAATTTAAACCAGTTTTAAAATAGACATTAGTGGTGCAAAAGGGACACAAAATAACTTAAAACCTAGGTGGTCCTACAACTGATAAATTTCCGCCATTTTCTCAATCGCTAAGTAGCACCAATAAGCCCCGCGAAATGGTTTAAACCTGATTATTCAGTTGCCTCATTTGAGCCAAGCTCTTGCCTCACGATCATAATCAACTATTTTACCATACGCAAAACTTTTTTTTTTTAAGTACATGGCTATGCTTGGTAATACTTTTAATATTATACTGATGCTACATACTGATGTAGTCGCTGACAGAAGAACATTGGTTCAAAAGATTTGGTAACGTTACTAAATACATAAGATCTGATAAGAACATTTTTGTAGTTCATTGCAAGTATTTAGAAGTTAGTTTATTTCTTATTAAGATTCTTGCATGTTTTTAATGTAGATAAGTATATGATATAGATCTTTGAGGATACCAAGTAGCATTCAGAGGCACGTCAAAACAACATTTGGCACATGCCCGCATTTTACAAGTAGTTAGCATTCCACGACAGGTTACACGCCTATCGCCGCTTATTGGAACACTATCTATGCACTGAGTATATCATGGGGAGTACAGTCGTGAGAGTGTTTGTTTTATTTTTGTTTTGAAGATTAATTTTGAAAACATTATATTCACAGGACTCGCCACCGTTTTCTTCTCAAATGGATAAATACATCACAAATACAACATGTTTTTCTTATTTGAGGACGATTTTCTTATTAAGAAACCTATAAATCCATTGCAGAAGAGTCATCAAGATCACATCAATCAAATTACGTCCTAATACGTGAACTTTCGGTCCTGTGTTAATTTAATAACACGCTCACTTTACCAATAATCGTGTATCAAATTTAATTTTGACCCGAATTACCATGTCTTTAATTTACGTATCTAACTAAAATAAAAAAAAAACGTAACGCATTAGCAGTGCCATTCAGCGTGGCAATGCGGCCAGTATTTTGGGAACGGAATCGTTCGTTCGTCTGGTAGTGATCTGGATCAATTGAGCTACCTATAAATCGTTTGCAACGATCTTAAACAGCTAGCTGTTTTATCTGTATTTTTTTAAATAAAAAATGAAATTTATATACCTTTCCTTATTTCCTAAGGCCCAACGATTTCATACATGTAAAGCACCATAAGCATTGTGGCACTGTAAATTACATGTAAGCTAATTTGAGCATATAAAAAAAACTGAAAAAAGGTTGTGACTTCATTCTGCATATTGGACAATCAGAAGTCAGGATACCACCAACACGGCTCAAAACATTTTTTTGTGTACACCTACAAACTATTAATTCAATTCTATGGCATCCAAAGGTTGTCTGGAAGAGATCGCTTCTAAACGATAAAACCACCCATTGTATTTTCGTAAGAATAAGATTTTGTTTAGTCTGTTATTTGTTGAAGGTGTAAAATAAAGTATTTTCATTACATTTTTTTATTGTCATGACTTAGTGTTTTTTATGATCCCAAAGTATTAATAAATATGAATATGAACATTAATTCTTTCATAGTGTGTTGTATAGCCTTTTTATAAACTTCAGCAAAATTAAGGTAGGTACTAGAAAAACATTGCGCAAATAATTGAGCCAAAGCAATCGGAAATCGTTTTACTAATATCAGTGAAGCGAACTTAATAATTTCTCGGGATCCTGTCTAGTCTAGTTTCTCACCAACAAACCTATAATTACCCCTAGAAGGGACTGCAATTAATACAATTGGTAAGTGAATTGATTGTGTTTACGTAAATAAATAGTTGAAATTTCACTTGCTAATTGAATATATTATCATAATCTATACGTAGGCGAGAAAGCCTGCTATTAATTTGTATGTAGTACCTAAATCGCGTTGATAATATCGAATTTCATAACTTCTCCATTTGCAATAAGAACAAACTAGACATGTTCCTACTGCAAACTGTATTTTGTTGCATTTTGACATTGAAACGGCCGGTGAATGGCTTAAACCGTTCTTCGTGGCATTTTCTTTAAGGTAGCCTCGTAGTCTTCGACTGTGAGACATATCGTCAAGAGGACTTGGTATGACGGAAACTTCTCACTTGTCCCAATATCATAACTTTCGAAACTATCATCTTTATGCACATAGTTTTTACTAAAAATGGGATATTTACCATGATTTGTGGGTTCGAATGTTCCTGATATGGTACAGTTTCATGTACCATGATCTCGGGAGAATGGAAGTCTTTGCGGATGGATGAATCGATCTACCTTCTTTCTCACTGCCAATGATACCACTACTAACAAATAAAGGTAAAAAAACAGTTTTTTCGAAAAAAAATGTGGTACCGTACCTATAGTTACCAAAATGGCGTTACCTAGTAACGTCATCCACAAAGGAATTCTTGATCGGATTTTACCATTCAAAAAACTATTTGTTCTTAGCAGTTCCTTGAAAGGAACTACTAAGCTTTTCTGTCCCTGCAGTTCCTTCACAAAAGCTAAAGGAAATACCGCGACCAATTATTCTTTATAGTTTCTTTAACAGTTCCTGGTACCTACGCGAAATATTGAATATTCATACAATGGAAAGGGTCTCACGATTTGATTCAATTGTGATTTAGTTAAATAAACCAGCAGCTAGAAAGGTTCAGCGGTTCGTGCGATATTAGTGTAGGTCGTCACGGAAGCCAATGCCTATTTCTGTACCAAGAAATAATACAAAGCTTATTCGTAGTATCAAGGCTAGCAGTAATGTAAAACCGAAAGGAGTCATTTCGACGTAAAGGTGCCGATATTCACAACAAAAATTGGTTACCAGCGCTTATTCGCTTTCTGTGCCAGCACATAAAACTCACTCACTCACTCATCGTTTACTCACACACCACGGCACTCAAACAACACTCTCAACTGGTCTGTAATCCGCTCTAAATTTGTATCTACCCTCTTTTTTATGCTCACTAGCCTATTGCTAATGTAACCTACCTTTATAATGATTTATCATATCTTCTGTCAATGTTTCTCTGAGACAATTCTCTGTCCCGCAGCATATAGTGAAGATAAAATCCGCGGAGTGGGGGTGCTCTGGAGTTACAGGTTTTCTTAAAACCTATCTCAGGCACCAGTCTCTCACAAAACAGGTTTTTTATTAGCTTTCATCTAAAATAGTTTAAGGACCTATACCTACTCTAAGAAACCTTTGTAAGAGAAAATTAATGTTTATTATTATTACATAAAGGCTTGCTATAAACATGGTCGAGAATAAAATTATACTTATTATGGTCATCAATAATTGAAACCACATTAATATTATCATATATGTCTAAGCTGAAGAAGAATCATCAAATATATGACGTTAATTTTTTATTCTTTATTGTACACACAGATAATACAGACAAAAAAACTTACATATAGGTCATGTACAAAGGCGAGCTTAATCCTTACAAGAGTTTTTTTGATAAATAGTGGTTGGTGTACACAAACAGAAAAAAAATACAATAATACGTTTACTTATATGTATAAGTTTACTTTATTGTATATAGAAATAACACAAAATTATAAAAAAAAATAGCTAAGGTCTGTACAAAGGCGAGTTTTATTTAATCTTTGAGACTTCGCGAGGAGTCTAGATAAATTCACTTCTGGGACGATGTTTTACGTTGACTCTATTCATTTAGTGAGCACATCCAGAAACAACACGGTAACCGGCTTTCTGTTTGAATATGGACAATGGTTTGGAGTTCGAGGCATTGTTCATAAGTGACCCGAAATGACCGTCACGGAGCGATTAATTTTAATCAGTCTTTTGTTGATGACAACTACATAACAAGATAAATAATAAATAACTAAATCTGGTCATTTTTCACACAGCATCATCTAGCCCCAAACTAAGCAGAGCTTGTATTATGGGGACTACATTATTGTTACACTACTTAGATACTTTTTTTTGTAAATAAATACATATAATATATAGATCAAACTAAATACTGCCGTGATATGGATATGTAGCGGCTATGAAATTCAGTCATAACTTACGATGATTGTGTTGCATAACAAAATCATTTGGGCATATAATAAATAGTCAGTTCTGAAAAACATTTCTCTAGAAGGTTAACATGACTATACACAGAGTTTTGTTATCAAATTTACAGATAAAATCAATATTTAAATTAACATTGTAAAACCACTAAAACCAAGGCTTACCTTACTTCGTAGATATAATACCTTGCAATTTAATTTAGGTTCGCAGAAAAAATGAACTAATTAAAATGAGGAAACACATTTTGAAACAAAATTAAAATTCAGCCACAATCAAGGGTTGTTAATTGATTTGCTTAATTTAAATAACAACTTTGTTTCAACATTCAATTTACCTATCAACTATCGGTGATCGCATTACTTATTGGTTAGGAAATTAAATACTAGTGCTAGGATTGTATGTACCTAGGTAACCACGGTGTGGTAAATCATAGTACATACGATACCGACCTGTTGCAATCACTTCAATCACACATTGCAATTATAAGGTCCTATTGGTTCGGACCACGAAACACAATTGTCAGAAATAATTAGCTCTATATTTTTGCAATAGCCACATTCAATGCTTATAAACATTAAATAGTACCTACTTACAAAACTTTTGTTTCCCTTTAACCAACCTACAGACCATAATCGAATCTAAAGTAGGCGAGAGAGGGACCTTTACAAACTCATACTCATCTGTGAGTCAGTATGGTCACAAATAATCGTGTGATTCCTCGTAGACAAAATATACGTAGTAGTATCATAGTGGCCACGGGTAAATGCATTTCCCCGTGGACATACCAGGTTAGTCAATCTAATGACACCTGTAACTTGGTATGTAAAGAATGCCTGCAAAAAGTATAATGAGCGCATGTAACGGTTCAAAATTCCATTTCACAGAGTTATTAAAATGCTGGGATGATAGCCCATTCTCATACATACAAGCGTTTTCCATATTCGAATCTCATAAAAGCATGATATAGCTTATATTACTTTGAAAGCTCAATGGGAGTGGCACAGGCCTTTTAATGGACCAATTGAGATTGCTTCAGTGTGTCTGTCTCTGGAAATAGTTTTACGACACTATCCGACATGTAAATCAAACACTAATGAAGGAGTTCCTATAGTATAATAATGACGGGTAATTTACAAAATGGGCCATGGACCTGGATCTAAATGTACATAATAGATTTTTACGTGCGATCAGATCTACAAAGTCAAGGTAAATAGGTCAATTCATTAAAATCACAAGGATCATATAGAGACGTCAATTTAAAAACTATGTAAATATAAACATTTCAAGTGAAATGTGCCAATTCTTTGCACGCGACCAATTCCAGAAGAATTAAGCAACATACTCTGATTGGTACTTTTTTGATGATTCTTCATCCACTTGACTTCATTGACGTCGTCATAACAAGGGTATTCAAAAGTATTTTTTACGAATGCGGCCCTAGATCGTTTGCAACTACAAAAAATATTCTAAAAACACATAAACTTAAAACAATGCCTTTTACTTCTAAGGGCATCGAAAAGCCTTCAAATCGCAATTAATAAAATTTAATGGCGTACTACCGATTGAAAAGGCATAAAACTTAACACTGATAAAATATTACTCACGCAGTATCAGTACCGGCATGTAATAAATAATAGTTACTTATTACAGGTATTGTATATTAGATTTCAGCTTTTTTAGTGGAAAGCCGAGCTTTACTGGTAACTGATCCAAAAATGTAGCGAGCCTCATCTCACTATTGTAACACCGATAATAGAAATACGTACACCTAACACAATAATAGTCACTCCTCACATTTGGATTCCCTGCGGGTATCTAGAGAACTACGAGTACCACAGTACCACAATACCCGGGACCAATATCTGTAGAAAATGCAAACATTTGTCCCGCAGTGTGAATCGATCCCACTTTCACGCAGCGTCAACAGCTCGAATCAGAACGCGCCGCGTACCTATCAACCTAATTTAAATAATAGTAACAAGAGTTTGTATATGAATGTGGCATTGAAATATAAACAAGAATATTTTGGTGATATTTGGTGTAATAGTGTACAATAAAGTCAATATTTTCATTCATTTAATCATTTCCAATCAAAGCTCAGTTATCTCAGCTGATATAAAATAACAAAAGCTTTGTTCGAATAGCATTCGGGGGCGATCGCATGAATTATTGCCTACCAAAGGTATGCGGTGCGACCTCGCGGTGTCAAAGTTACGGAACTGACCGTACTCCCCTCCACAGTCAGGACTGCAGCTCCGTTTTGCTTTTCATATAAAAGAGCAATCCAGGTCGATAATAGTATCAGTCACCTACCTGATTAGTAGTGCAAAATGTTCTCCAAAGTAAGTCATAAAAGGATTTTTTAAATACAAAAAACAGATCACGGTATTCATATATAAATTACAATACTGCACATTGAGGAATTTGTTGGTGACTTGGAATAAACTAGACAAATTGGACTTTTATACACAACGATGTCAGTGTTCCTGTTGAGCTAGATTATAATAACTATACTTCAACCTGGAAACTTCCTGAAAATTGGGAGCTCCAAGCCACAAGCAAATAGCTAGGTTGCATTGGTCCAGTATGGAAAAACAGGAATTAATATCCAACCATTTCAACTCCCTAATAATGTACAATGGGACGGTGGCACTCTGTTATCAGACCGGATGTTCCACTGCCAGAGGCATCTGCATACTCTTTTTACCATGACTAAGCCTGGTAACTGACTTGATGCAGGCTAATCAGAGCCAGTGATACAACGAACCAATTAAAACTCCTTTGATTACAGGTGCTCGCCCTTAGTGCTGTGTTGGCCGCGGCCAACGCTGGTTACCTTGGCCACCACGCAGCAGTGTCTTCCCAGAGCATCGTCCGTCACGACGCCCCGGTGCATTATGCCCCAGCGCATTATGCCGCCCCGGTAGTCCACGCCGCACCGGTAGTTCACGCCGCCCCTATTGTCCACGCCGCCCCCATCGCTCTTGCCCACGGACACGCTGAATACGTAAGTTGATTAGCTAGTTAACCCTGGCATGGGAATTTATATACTCCCTTGGTGCTTCAGATATTGCCAAACGACTTCTACATCCTGAACCGATAATGACAAGATGCAGGACTGTACTCTCCAGAGCACACCATCGTGATTGTTGCTTAACCTAAACGAATCAAACTACGCCACGATATCAGTAAAACAAATCTCTCAATCTGTCTGTTATATTTTAAAACTGAAGTACTTATCATTATTTTGTAAGCTGATGCTTGCTGGGATATTCAGTACGAATTTGCTCTAATTCGTTTATTACAACAGTCTCACCCCAAATACGACTACGCATACTCCGTGGCCGACCCCCACACTGGTGACCACAAGACCCAGCACGAGTCCCGCGACGGTGGCGCCGTACACGGCAGCTACTCGCTGGTAGAACCCGACGGTTCAGTGCGCAAGGTCGAGTACACCGCTGACGACCACAATGGGTAAGCAATCAAAAGATACAAACATTTAATCACAAAAAAAAATACATAACGAAATTTCTTGTCTTTCGAAAGTTTTGTCCAACTTTGAACTGCAACAAGTTTTAAAAATAATGTTATATCTATTTCAGTTTCAACGCGGTCGTCCACAAGACCCCCGGCCACCACCCCGCCCCCGTGGTCCACGCTGCCCCCATTGTCCATGCTGCCCCCATTTCCTACGGACATGGTGCTCCCCTCGCGTACGGACACGCCGCTCCCCTCGCATACGGACATGGACATCATGGCCTCCATTACTAGACAACCACCTAGCTATACTTGATTATGATTGAGACGGATGACTGATGAATGTAATGTGATATTTATGTGTAAATAATGACGAAAACGAATTTATACACGTGTAATGTGTAAATAAATATAATAATATCATCTGCTGAAAAATATTTCGTCGTTTTGATTTTTGTTCAGATTCACACACGTAGCTCTTACCCATTTTATGAGATCCTTTCGTCTCCATACATGTAAACTGTGAAATAAACTGCCTTTTGAAGTATTTCCGCTGAACAATGAACTGGCCTAAATAAAAAAAAAACAAAGCAAACAACGCATCGGCAATGCCCCAGTTGTTGCAAATGTCAATAGGCGACGAATACCGCTTTCCATCAGGTGGACCATTTGCCTGTTTGTTGCTATATTAAAAGAAACTTGGAGAAGCAAACTTAACTGTGCTTTTAAAAGTTTTGTAAGCTTGTAAAGTAAAAAAAAAAACAGTGCAATCGTCCAAATGAGAAACAGTCCAAATGAGATTAGGTAACCTACTTTGCAACTTTGATGCTACTACATTAAATGTGAACTTTCTTTTACAAACTATCATGTATTTGATCATTCATTTTGTAAAACCGGAATTTTAATAGTCGATCATAAATTCCCGTTATACACTATATTGATACTTTCGTTATCTATTAGTTAAATACGAGTACTCTCAAATAAGGGGTTCTCAAATGGCGACCACAAACTGGACTATGAAATGTTGTTAGACTGCACTCGATGGAAGCCATCTGAGAAGACACCTGCTTCTCTTTGTGTTTAGTCTATGTCCAGCAGTGGACGTCAACAGACAGGATGAAGGATATATGTAAATATAAAAATGCCAGAAGCAGCTAAGCGCTACATAAAACAAAGAAATGTGCAGAGATAGATAGATATAAAATACTTTATTGCTCACCAAATCATATTTTAGTTTAGATAAGTACTAAGGTTTTATCGCTAATTCGCTGTGTTACTACAGTAACTTGAAATCTAATAAAACTAGAACTGCTCTTCTTTTTCCTGCCTCATTCCCAGTTCATATGAGGTCGGGCCTCCTAGTGCTTGGGCCGTAGGAATCTCTTTCCTGGGTTGTCATACTCGTAGATGCATTATCGAGTGCTTCTCGATCTTTGACCACCATGTATGTGAATAAAATTTAAACTGTTATCTTCCCAAAATCAGAATACGACTACATTTATTAACTTATGCCCTTGAATGATAACGTAGGCATTGCTAAACAGTATGCCTACATTATTGGCTTGAATAATTGGGTGTTGAACACGCGTTATTGCGTGCACGCAACAGTGGAATTACAGACACAGTGAAATATCAATTAGTAACTCTACTTCTTAAAATAACACGCTCACAGCTGTATTCCTCATGATGGGCATCCTCAGATACATACTCAGTGCCCAGATCTTTGAGGACATAAATTAGGGTCTAGTCAGAGGCACGATCAAACCTCACATTTGCACATGACCGCGTTTTGCAAATAGTTAGCATTCTATGAGACAGGATGTAAGCTCATCGCCGCTTATTAGAACTATAACTGATGTCATACATGGCTTCGAATTTTTGATTCTATAGGGTAAGACGTTTTTCTTCCCGTTTTTTAATTTATTTTCTTCTTCTTAAAATGGGTTAATCCCATTGTCCCCCGATTCATCCTTTTGTCATCTAGTATGAAATCTGTCGATGAATGATCCGATGTCGTTACCACCGGCAGGCGGGTTCGAATGCTGCCGGCTCCCAGATCGTTGAGGGAAGATCCAGGAGTGGTAATGACTGGTGGCCTGGTTTGAATTTGTGATGATGAAGGCTTGAAGTGATGAAAAACAACCGTTGGCACTTTTACTGATTTTATCGATACTTGAACACAGTTTTATCAACCGGCATCCCCGCCGTCTCGATTGAATAGACAGAATTAACTTATGAACTATTGAATGAACTTTTGACCTATTTAATGAAATAATGACTGAATGATTTATCAATAAACAATAGTTGCGCCCTCTATACCCTAGGGTTGCAATATGACAATAGAAATTTGAACACAGACTAAAATATACAGACAAAATGTGAATTTTCAATGAACAAAATCAAACATGGCAAACACGAATTTTATATTCAAAAGTTCATTGGGGATGCTGATTATGGCAATGAGGTTAAATTTAAAATCAAAGATGGCGTATTTCATTTTTATTTTTCATTTTCATCAACAGTTAACAATCAGCAACTATGTATCTGCTATCTCATCAAATACTAATAGTACTAATTTAAGTACTACATACTTCGACATTGTCGAAGTATGTAGTACTTAAAATAATATTAATGAAATATTATTTGGTTGCAACAAAGTATTTTCTATCTTCTATCTATCTTTTTACGAGCACGGATGCCTAATAATATCTGTGCCTACGCGTAGCTATGTGGAATTAAAAAAGACACAAAATGAAATAAAAATAACTCGGAGTGTCTGAGCGCATTTTGGAATTGACCAAGAGCTTGCATTATCTCGCAGATCAAATTCTGCCAAAGTATACTATTTACATTTTCAAAGGTAAGAAATGCAGGAAGGTTAGTTTTGCTGTCAAATGACAACTCGAAAAGCAAACTGTTTAGCTAATATTTTAGCTTTCTGAATTTGAAGAAGTCAAATCAAATCAAACTTATTTGAAACGTATGCAGTTACTCTGTCATACACTAAGTAGTAACGCACTACCACCCCACTCTTCAGTACACAAAGTTTAACTGGAAGAAAATGCTAAGAAACTTTTAGTTCATCTCTGTACTTATTTTTTCTTGTGCATTAAATCATTTTCTATCTATCTATTATTAGTTTAAAATTATACAATAAAGAAATATATATTATCTATAGTTACGTATATTTACTAGTCCAGTAATGCAGTTGTGCTTCTGTTTTAGAAAACATTGTGGTTTATCTTTAGAGGTGAGACGCCCTCTCATTCCACAGTCGGCGATTCGTTACGATAATTACAGCACAATGTGCATTACGCAAATCCAACTCAGTATCCCTGCAGAAAATAGCTCGACGACCTAGAAAAACTCACAAATAAACTGTTGAAAAATTCGAAGGAGATGCCGGTTTCTTCACGATGTTATCCTTCACCATTTTGAGCAGATGTTAATGTTCACATACATTTTTTCGAGAAAAAAAAACCATTTGTGCTAGACCGAGGTTGAACTCGGGGAAAATGGGGTACCACCCTCTAGGGCATCACGGCATTTAGTAAATTAGTAGGTTCTACTAGATGTAAATTACCTGCTTAACTACGAACCACGAACCAACGATCTATGTAGTGACCTAAAGAGACTGGATGGACATCTTGCCGCGTAGGAAAGCAAGAGTTGACGTTAATTTCTATGCACTTTTTTGTATTTTTATATATCCTACAACTATTATAAACGCGAAAGTTTGTGAGGATGGATGTTTGTTAATCTTTTACGCAAAAACTACTTTTTTTTACTTATTTTTTTAACGGATTTTGATGAAACTTTACAGTAATATTATGCATCAGAATAACACATATTCTACTTTTTATCCGGATACCACGCGGTAAAGCCGTGGGCAGAGGTTAGTTTTTTTATAAATTTTCGAGATCAATTTAATATTAATTCTTAACAGAAGAAAAGTTTTACCATACTATATTTGCCACTGTTTACATACTACGTCTTATTTATATTTACGTCAAATCAAGCCCCAAACCACATCAATCTAAACGCAATCACTATAACGACGGCCAATCGAGTACAAACAAATCACAATGTGTAAATCGTAATGATATAAATTGGTACAATTGCCTACGAAAATATACTCGTTCCGATAAAAGAGCATTTCGACATGAAAAGACCATACGTGATCAATCACTTGTAGAGAAGGCGTAGTACCTAATGATAGCATTGCCTTACGGTAACCATTGAACGCCATATAACAGCCGTAATGTACTGGAGACGAAGCAATCCTACTCTATTTCGTTGATATTAGGTTTAGCCCCGACAAATAGTACAATAGAAATCTAGTTACCTATAATCAAATTTTGGTCTAAACTTCTCTACGGTTATAAAGACTGCCTCCAAAAGCCTGTAATTTCATCCATTTGAAACAATTAATTTTGCAAATAGTTGGTACCTGCCTTTTAAATGTCCTACATGTATTCGTCTCAGTTAATTTGTATGCCATAGTTAAGTGTAAATATCATAATAATAATGTTGATTTATAGTTCGTTATTTTATAGTTCTTTATAAGTAGAGGGTTACGTTTGTAATGCATTCAAGGTGACTGTATCTCAAGTTATAGATAATTAAACACTAAGTACATACCTTGTAAGTTACCATTACGGAAAGTGCCAAATTAAAGTACATATCTACTTCCTACCTACTGCTTTATCGACACCTTGGATGTAAATATAACATACCTACCTTACCTTAGTCTTATAACTACATCACTAATTACCTACCTAATCTGATGGCAATGTGCCTACATAATTGTCACTTACTCTTACCTCACCAACCCACTAGATACATGATTTATAAAATTGTGGTAATCTGTTATTAGCATTATACTTGAAACACATGTTTTTCCTAGATTATAAAGTAACATAAACAAATTTTGCCGTAAAAGTAATAACATGAGAAACACATTTCTAAAAATACATTACAGTTATTAACTTTTGTTTGTATCTTCAACGTTTCATCCATATTTCAAGGATCAATGGCTGCCAGCCTGTCCTGTGTAGGTAGAATTTATTATCTGTTTGGTTAAAATCTGAGACTTGTTACAACCAAATCATCAAAGTCGTGAGAACTAAAAGCCCATAGACCGGATCACGCTTAGAGCTGAAACTAGCTGGTTGTATCTGAAACAGATAATGATTTATGTATCTAGTAAGTAGAACTTTTTATCCAGTTATTAAGTGTGTCTGTGGGTGAAAGCTAGCATCCATAATCATACAATGGAAGAACGACCACAACCTCTCTGACAAGTGGTAAGAGAGAAGCTTGTCTTGAAGAACCTCGTGCTTGTAAGTGCCTGCAGATGGATATTTTTACGGTCGTTATGAAGGGCGATAATATAGAAATTATTTCGTGGTTAGCCTGAAGTTTGCACTTGGCCAAATATAAGTTCAATTACCTATTCTCAGAATTCACTACAGTAGCACAATTCGAACGTAATTCTCGACCTTGAGACGGCGATATAGATCTGTGTTACGTGATGAGGCTGCAGTCACATAGTAAACCTGTTTTTCTTTTTTTTTAGACAATAAGGCGCGGTGGGTGAGTAGCCGTCTGATACGCAAGAGGTGTGGATTCGATTGCCCCTGCGGGACTAAGACTTATATATCTAAGTATGCATAACATGCTTACATAGATATATACACGACATAGAGAATCTTAGTGTGGGGTCACTACGTATGCGTCTGTTGGGTGTAAAAAAACAAGTATATAAACAAGAATGCTTTACACGTTGTAAGAGTAGCAATTTTGCGAGAAATAAATAAAAAGAAGCCTATAGTAAAGTAACTTATAATGCAGTTCTATGTATGATATGTATGTATTTAGAAAAAAAAAGTATATAAGTAGTATATCAGTCATGTAGTTCCCATAATACAAGCTCTGCTTAGTTTGGGGTTAGATGATGCTGTGTGAAAAAATGTCCAACAATATTTATATTTATTTTAGTTATTGCTACGATAGCTGTACCTATCATAGAGTTTGCACCAAGATTCAATATCCTCGACGTTTCATTTCAACCAAATAGAATCCTACCACTATTATAAACGTGAAAGTTTGCGAGGATGGATGTCTGTTACTCTTTCACGCCGAAACTACTGAACGTACTTTGATGAAACTTTACAGTAATATAAGTTATAGGTACATCAGAATAACACATAGGCCACTTTTAATCCAGGGTGAAGCTACGCGAAGCTAGCTACTACGCGGGTGAAGCCGTGGGCAGAAGCTAGTTTTATTATAATCGTCATCAACAGCTTAGAAGTCTATTTCTGGATATAGACCTACCCTCCTCCCATGGACTCTTTTTCCATGATAACGTCTTAGACAATCTACCTTCATACACTGAGACATTTCAGATGTCATCAAAAATATATAAACTAAATCTGTATGATTTTACGGAGGCCTACGGGCGGCCTTTAAACTGACTGCATCGTCGGGTTGGCCCTTATAGCTGATATCATTGTTAGAGCGAGTACAAGCTTACTTTTGAATTGTAAAAAAAACTACTACTGTTTGCGAGAATCAGAGATTATATTTTCACATAATATAATAATTGAATCTCGTAAAATTTGAAAACCCCCAACCAATGATCGATATATTATGACCTCGTATATATCGATAATTGGTTGCTGCGCCCCTAGTGACTTCTGGCGATACAACTTATAAAAAAATCATTCTTGACAAGACACGAATTGATTGCAAAGTGATCCTTGTGATTGTAATAAATTAATTAATTATGACTTTGACTTTGCAAGAAAGCGCGTTTCAATCAGGTAAGCCATTTCGGAGATAAATGGTAACAGACAAAGAAAGAAAAGACATTTTACGGTTGCGTCATTAGTAAAAATATCTCAGCTTATTCCTACCTTCACTACACAGACTTATGTGACTATTTTAAATTTTCTATGATAACAATACGAATTAAGTATCCAGTCAGTAAAAGCTTTCCAGTCAGTAATAATTTATGGACTTTGTAGACGACCTCTATGGCGCAGTGGGCGAAGGTCCGCCTGAGACGCAGAAGGTTGCGGGTTCAATTCCCGCCGCGGGACAAATGTTTGTATTATCTACAAATATTTGTCTCAGGTCTGGGTGTTTTCTATGTATAATATGTATGTATTTACAAAAAAAATGTATACAAGTAGTATATCAGTCATGTAGTATTATTATTATTATTATTGTTGTTGTTGTTGTTGTTGTTGTTGTTGTTGTTGTTGTTGTTGTTGCTGTTGCTGTTGCTGTTGCTGTTGCTGTTGCTGTTGCTGTTGCTGTTGCTGTTGCTGTTGCTGTTGCTGTTGCTGTTGCTGTTGCTGTTGCTGTTGCTGTTGCTGTTGCTGTTGCTGTTGCTGTTGCTGTTGCTGTTGCTGTTGCTGTTGCTGTTGCTGTTGTTGTTGTTGTTGTTGTTGTTGTTGTTGTTGTTGTTGTTGGTGTCGTTCGTCATCATCATCATCATCATCATCATCATTATTATTATTATTATTATTATTATTATTATTATTATTATTATTATTATTATTATTATTATTATTATTATTATTATTATTATTATTATTATTATTATTATTATTATTATTATTATTATTATTATTATTATTATTATTATTATTATTATTATTATTATTATTATTATTATTATTATTATTATTATTATTATTATTATTATTATTATTATTATTATTATTATTATTATTATTATTATTATTATTATTATTATTATTATTATTATTATTATTATTATTATTATTATTATTATTATTATTATTATTATTATTATTATTATTATTATTATTATTATTATTATTATTATTATTATTATTATTATTATTATTATTATTATTATTATTATTATTTTTATTATTATTATTATTATTATTATTATTATTATTATTATTATTATTATTATTATTATTATTATTATTATTATTATTATTATTATTATTATTATTATTATTATTATTATTATTATTATTATTATTATTATTTTTATTATTATTATTATTATTATTATTAATATTATTATTATTATTATTATTATTATTATTATTTGAGCGAACGAACATATCCTAACAAAGAGTTAAATCGTGATATATAAGATCGTTGCATGACTAACTGACTGACTGTCTGGAAACTGGAAATGTTGAATGTTCGATTTGATGTTTAACGGGTGCACAAAATAGGATTTTCGTAGAGAGTGAAACGGGAAAATTAATAGATAAATGGAAATGCTTTATCGTTCGCCTTATGAAATAAACAAAATAAACACTAACACATTCAAATTATATGAAAAATAAGAGATGTTATAGCTTAAAACGATCTCTTCTAGGTGAAGTGTGTGTATAAAAAATAGGTACGCGAACGGATTCACGGGGCTGTCTGGTATAAGTTATAGCCGACAGTGAAATCTATTATCCTATTTTACGGGCTCGGTTTAGATTACATTCATGTCTGTCGATTCCTACTGTGGAAATACTTCGATTTATTGCTTAGCGGCTACGAATCCCATTCAAAGGATTAGATTCTATGATTTTGAATACCTTATTACCTCATAATCGTTATTTGTACATGTATAATGTACCGATCCAATAATTATTTTGTGAATGAATAAATAACTAAAAAATTAAATGTATATTCATCGATGAAAAGAGCATTATGGTGAAAGGATTTATAATACTTCGTAAAAGGTCATGCATATATTGTACTTATTGTATGCATGAAATCCGGGAAATGAAGATCATTACTTCATGGTCTTTAGTACTTAAGTAAGTTTTAACATATGTTGTGCAAACCTAAGCATCAATTGGGTGTGGGTTTCATTATCCATTCTTTGTTCTATGCTAAAAAAAACTATGCAAATTTCTATAATCTAAGAGTGAGTTTAAATATGAGTTATTACTTTTGTATTACTACATTCGAATATTTATAAAATGTTAGCATCATTATCTCCTTTAAAACCGCAAATCAGGCAAGCGATTTTTATATGCTTTTATCAACGACCTCTGTGGCGCAGTGGGCGAAGGTCCGCCTGTGATGCAGAAGCATCACAGGCGGACCTTCGCCCACTGCTGCGGGTTCTATTCCCGCCACGGCACAAATGTTTGTATCTGCAAATATTTGTCTCAGGTCTGGGTGTTTTCTATGTATATTATGTATGTATTTACAAAAAAAAATGTATATATGTAGTACTCGTATATCAGTCATGTAGTTCCCATAATACAAGATCTGCTTAGTTTGGGGCTAGATGATGCTGTGTGAAAATGTCCAGCATTATTATAATTATTAATATCAAAGGGGAAAAACTCCAATTTTTAACAACGAACAACGGAAGCGGACCCGTAGACCCTTAATACAAGTCCCTTTTTGCAACATCATTGTTTAATGAACCCGAAGAGTGTTCCATCGTCTATTAAAGCATCCCCTAGAAACTTGTGACGATCAAATCTATCAAAGAACCATTCTTGAAGTCACACAATTCAATTGCAAACCGCACCAAATATGCAAACAAGCAACCTCTTACGGGAAACATATATTCGGGCTTCTTACGTCGCTTGTTGTACATTTAAGGCATGGTCGAACTGACTATCAAAGGCGGTAGCTATCAAAGGGAAATGGTTGTCAAGGTTCGCGTGAATGTTTAGATTGTCACAACCAACGCCACTGCCACCGCATTAGTTTGAATGAGCCCTTAAGTGAGTCCATGTATTTTCAACTTGTTACGAAAAAGCGTCAGTATTAAAACTGAGCATGCATCCAAAAGGACCTATATCTATGCTTATATTTTTTTCTTCGTGTCCTATATTTGCTGAACGGCAGGATCTATATTTAATATTTTATTGACTCTTACCACCTGTATGTAGACCTAGATACACAAACAATAAAGATTAATTATTAACTAACAACTGCCCACGGCTTCGCCCACGTGGTACCCGGATAAAAAGTAGCCTTTTTGTTTTCTGATATAGCTATATTACTGTAAAGTTTCATCAAAGTCCGTTCAGTAGTTTTTGCGTGAAATAGTAACAAAGATCCATCCTCACAAACCTTCGCGTTTATAATATTATTAGGATAGGATAGGATGTAAGTGTCTCATAAATATTTGATGTCCCGTTAGTTGGCAAAAGTAGTCAACCATTCATTCATATTGTGGTATTTATTAGAAAAATGAATCTCGAATCTTTAAACATCATTATGGCAATTGTGAATGGAACAAAGTATCACAATTTAAAATAAATAACAAAGTATATTTATGCACACGTTTAATACCTACCTATTCCTTGACGGAGGATGTTATTAGAGCAGCAACCGTTTCGCATAATGTCCCGTATCTAGGTTTTTACGTGTTCATTGAGCATAGTCACACTGCTAGGACTTGCAAATGAATCTAAAGGAATGATCCAAACCCTTTATTAGCACCTACATCGACGCGCTAGCAGCGAGAAAATAGTGTAATCCGCCTAATATAATCGACACAAGAAGTTGCGTGGTAGATCAATAGATTGTCTAGCAGGCCATCTGTTTAAAATACTGAATAATTGAATGTACACAATGGCTTGCTAGTGTATCACTTACGCAAATCGGCCGATGCCGGCTGCCGGTGTTAAACTATTTAATGTCTAAATGGCATGTCAATGTATATAAAAAGTCATAATATCAAACGGCTAATAAAATGTAATTCGTAATTAATAATAACATTATTCGGTGAAAGTTCTAAGTATAACTAACTAGTTATTTAATTGAACACCAAGATGAAACGCTCCTTTCATGAATTCACTGGAATGTTGTCAACGGGAGCTAAACTGTTATTTTATGTCAAACTAGCTTTTGCCAACGGCTTTGCCCTCGTAGTACACGGATTAAAAGTAGCCTATGTATTATTTTGATATATAAGCTATATTACTGTAAAGTTTCATCAAAATCCGTTCAGTAGTTTTTTCGTTAAAGAGTAACAAACATCCGTCTTCACAAACTTTCGTGTTTATAATATTAGTAGGATTATATACCTGACCTATCTAGTCCAAAAAATGAAACATAAAGGTACTCAGTCTTTCGTGTCTAAAGGTTCTTCAACGATGATGAAAAAGACATACCGATGCTATCTACATAATTTACGTCCAATTATGATAACTAAAAATATAGCGATCCTTATAATAATAATAATGTTTAACTTGTACTATGGTGTCGTAATCAAATAGAAGGTGGCAACGCCTCAACTGCCGTTCTTTTTATTCATATATAGACATTGACCTGAAAACTATTTTAAGTGTAACAGTTATTTATTACCAAGCACATGATAGCTTAGAAGGGAGCTACATTCCTTAATATTTTTATCAAAACTACCTATAAATTGCCTGTGAATGTTTTCACAATTGTTTTGTTTTCAATACGTTGCAAATGTACAAAAATGACTTTTCTTTTTACATAATTTAAAACTAAAACTGCTCTAGCTTATTACATTTGGCACGATCTTGCGTTTTACATGTAATTGGCATTCCACGTGGCAGATTGCAAGCCCATCACCGCTTATTAATACTAACTGAAACTACTTGCTCCATCAATAAATTCGAATGAATTTATTACAAAGTGTTATTACCACTCATTGACTCGATCTATCAAAATTCTTTAAATTCTTAGTTTATCTTGTTTAGAATTCAATTTATTTACAAGTAAATTATGATTCCAACTTTGAAGTCGGTATCGTAGGCATGTACAGACAAATAAACATATACACAGAATTATCTTTTCAGCATGTTTTCCCGTCACACAGGCACATTTGTAACATTTCAACGTATATTACTCCGTGACCGAGGCTAAGTCACAAGTGTGGACGGTATTTGTCAAGCGTGACATACCACAGAGTACGGGCATAAAGTAACGCGGTGGCTGTGGTGGTGGCAATAAAAGAGTAAATTAATCCTACTATAATATTATAAACGCGAATGTTTGTGAGGATGGATGTTTGTTACTCTTTCATGCAAAAACTACAAAACGGATTTTGATAAAACTTTACAGTAATATAGCTTATACATTAGAATAAAACATAGGCTATTTTTTATCCGGGTACCACTCGGGCGAAGTCGTGGGCAGAAACTGATTGTCAAGTAATTGTTAAAGATCGCTTGAATGTGTGGATTGCCACCGCCGCCGCCACTGCCACCGCCACCGCAAACGTGATGTCACAAATGTGAAATCGTTTTTACGTTACAAATTACTTAATACTTATTTTTTTGCATATTTAGAGTCACTTTAGTGGACAGTGTCCGTAAGCTATGTCACGTCAGACATAAATGTTTGTGATTGCATTCAAATTAAGTAGCCAGGTACCTATTATTCCCGCGTAACCATGGCTGACCCAGTAAACAAACTACAGATAATTATATATTAAACCGTAGTGGGAAAAGTGTAGCATTTAAATAAATGAACCTGAGAATAATTATGTTTTACTCAGCTCCGTGCATATTTGTATAAACACTCTAGGTCTTTTATTCGTCAAGTCGTCCTAAAACGGGCGAGTTTTTTTGGTACGAACTGACGAAAGACTTTTATTTTTTTGATAAAACAGCTCTTAGATAACAGCCTAAAAATTCACTAAGATATTATTAACAAACACGTAGATAAACAAGGGTGATAAATAATGTTCCAACTCAAAACTTTATAATTTTCATCTTTATTAAATTAATAAATACACAACGCATTTATTTAAACGACAAATTATGAAAAAAACTTATTATCCTAGTATTTTTTTAAAGTTCACTTGGTATTCTTTACTGAGTATGTCATGTGAATGACAGTAGTGATAGTGTTTGTTTTTTTTTAATCTTTTAAATCCTCCTTTTGTTAACCACCATATACCTTTAATGAAGAACTACTTATTTTAAAACCATTTAAAAGTAGTTTCACCTACCAAATCACATATTATACGCAAGAATTTGCAGTAAGAACTTGTACCAATGCCGTTTCACATATTATACGCAAGAATTTGCAGTAAGAACTTGTACCAATGCCGTTTCACATATTATACGCAAGAATTTACAGTAAGAACTTGTACCAATGCCGTTTCACATATTATACGCAAGAATTTGCAGTAAGAACTTGTACCAATGCCGTTTCACATATTATACGCAAGAACTTGTAAATTGTCATCAAGAACCACCTCCACCAATTCCAACGAATATAAAACTTCTGACAAATTAGTGTGTGAACCAGCTTATGTTATTGTCTATTTGAGTGATTTCCCAACCAGACCAGCATGGGACATAAACATGCATTCGTGTCCCATTGTCACGTTTTTATGGTGCACTGCATTCTCACAACGTTGCAATGATCTTCTTGAGTAACACTTGGTCGGAAGTAGAAACTTTATTTTTTTATATCCAAGTACAGTCAACATCGGAAATATCTGGTGATTAAACAAATTTTAAAAGTCTTGCTGCAAAGTAGATTTGATTTTGTTATATTTTGTATACAAAATACTGTAAATATTCGTTTTTCCAAATAAATTATATTTCAGATAGTGTCTTCAGCATATTAATGGAATATTTTACAGTGACTTATATCTTCGGTTATTTTTTTACTGTATCCACTTTTGCAATTATTTACAAGTATTGATGTTCCGATATACATAGATCATCAACTTTTGCTGCTGAGTGTACGTATTTACTACAACGCAATTCTTCGCAATTTATTATTCCATAAATCAGTATCAAAATAGTGAATTCGTTAGAGTTCAAAGATGTATAAATCAATTAATATAATTATATAAATTTAAGTCAATTATTAATTAAAATGTATATTAGTAGTATATCAGTCATGTAGTTCCCATAACACAAGCTTTTATACTTTGGGGCTAGATGATGATGTGCGAAAAATGTTCAGCATTATTTATTTAATTATATTTCATAAAAAATAACGCCGCAGAATAATTAAGGAGGAAGGTGCCCAGTAAAAACTTCAATAAAAACTTTACTTTTGCGTCTCATTTACCTTATGAAAACTTTTCTTTATATATATTTATTATATTTTAAATTTACGATAAAATAGCTAGGCAAAGCAAAATACCTCTTCTAATAACAAACAACTTCTTATCAAATCAACAGGTGAAGTGTGGCAAGAAAGTTGAGCAAACAGGAATCACGCCTGCCGAAGTATTGATAATCATACGTTTACCCAAATATTACGAGCAGGGCGCCTACACGAAATGCTATAACAAACGTTGCATTCCATACATACACAGAAAAATATATAAAACAGTACTCAAGCACGCTACAAACGTGACATAAAACCATACAATACTACGACAAAAGTTATGCACTTCAGAAAACGCAAATCAAAAATAAGTTCAACTGGGGTCAAATTATTATACTTGAACCGTAGCTATATTATAATATATGTGGCTATGGTAATAGCTCGCGTGGTTCAAAATTTGAAGTGCACAAAGTATTTAGGGCTTCCGGTTTCATATTTCCGAATTTAGACGAAGATTTCCGAAGCACATAGAACTGTACCTGGCAATATTAGTTTCCTGACTTATTTGTTTGTCTGACAAACATGACAAAAACATTATGTTTGCCCCTTTATGCTCACAGATTACCAGTAAGTCGCTCATCATAGGCTATTTAGCAGTAAGTGTGAAATGCTTTTTGTGCTTACTGTATTTTGATACATACTGTGTAAATACTTCGCAGGACGTATAGTGCAGGAACGTACCTAGATATTACGATAGGGCCATTAGCAAACCCTGAGAAATTGATCAATGGATTTTTGCTCTATTAATTCCCACAATTATAAAACCTCTATATAAGCTAATGAGCCGAAGCTAGTCATGTGCAGTATTGTCTTGTTATGAGGCTTTAATTCACAAGGTAGAAATTAAAAATCGACGATTAAAATGTTTTCTCAAGTAAGTGAAATTGTAGTGGTACATATAAATAGTGAAGTATTCAGTGCAGTCTATCAACCTTTTTTGTGATTTTGATTGTATATCAAATACCATTTTGGAATTTGAGGAAGATACGTGCACGCTAAATGCCCAGAAATGTCTAGAGTGGCATTTAATGGAGAAGATGGCTTGATTACCCAGCAATGGGTTAAGAGTTGCCAATAGTGATGATGGGTTGTCATCTAAATATATAAAATCATTATATGACTGACTCACAATCAACGACTAAGTCCTGAAACATGTTTATTGAAGAAAATATGCATTTTGATGAGTAGAGAGTATTTTCAAAATAAATGCGAATTAATTAAATAAGACCGAACCGATCACGATCCGGACAACCAACGCAATGTGGGAAAGCCCCCACTCGATGGACCGATCGCATCGTTTAAGTTGCGAGAAGTCAGTGGATGCAGATAGCCCAAGATCGTTTCTCATGGCACTTTTTGGGGAGACCGATGTCTAGCTGTGAATTTCTATAGGTTTTCAACAAACGAGTTAAATTTCGTTGCTTCAACTAGGGAACAATCGGGAAGATGAAGTTTGTATTACTCCACATTGACGGAGTCGAGGGCGTTTCACTTGTCTTTATATTCGACTAGTGAAACAACCCCGCAACTTCATCCACGTTGTATTTTTCCTTGATTAATCAACCTCGATGAATCAACATTTATTTCCCATTACAGGCGTTGACGATCCTAGCGCTAGTAGCAGCCACGCAGGCCATATTCCCTTTCCACCACCATCACGTGCCTCACATCCACCATCACCCGGCGATATCCCACCAGGAGCTAGAGAGGCACGTGGGACCTCACCACCCAGTTCAACACCACGTTCCGATACACCACCATGTGCCCATTCACCACCATGTGCCGTTGCTGCACCACCATGTGCCACACATCCCGATACACCATGTGCCGCATCATGACCACTATGTGAGTATAATTTATCAGGCATAGATAGATGTGACGTTTTCCCTGAAGATAGAGCTACAGGACTTCGAACCGAAACATTTCAGCCTAGATGAGACTATGCGACAGTGTTGCAAGTGTCCATAGATTACGGTAACTGCTAACTAACAGGTGTAACTGTTGGTATGCTTATATGCCATTTTAGTTGCATAGAAGGCAAAATCATGGCGCCAACGCACCAATCAGTTACGATCACCAACAGTCATACCTTACCTCAGTAGATACCTTAGTATATACAGTTACTAAGCCTTTGGGCGGCCTATGAACCCCAATATCAGGGTCAGTCACTTGTTCATATATACTTACTTCCTTATATTTACGTATTTAGGCAACAGTTTTCTTATCCTGTTATTGCCAGTAATATCAACAAACTAATTACGCTACCGTTTCTCGGGGACATAATTTGCATGACACATAAATACAAAATTGCATAGCTAAATATCAAGTACGCTGTAAAGCAATCCACAGGTGTGCAATGCAATCATTATCACACTGCCCACTTCCTATCCACTCTGATTACAACAGTCAAATATTGATCAACTCTTCATAAATAGTCTTAGTTTAATAGTTGTCGAACAAGCTCGAAAACTATACTCTAGGAATAATTGTTCGTTCCTTCGACCTAGAAGGGCCTGAATATGGCTTAGTGTCATTTCAGTGAACGAACCAGTGCGATAAAAGGTAAAGTATAAAAATTGAACAAAACAACAAAAATAAACAAACAGTGAAAACAAGGATCTTTAATTTAGATACCTTGGGCAGGAAATGTGTAGATATTATTACTAAGGTATGCTATATTGATTTTTTATTTGTGTTCCCGCCAGCATAAACATATGTATAACAAGTCGACAACATACTTTTTGAAAGCCACAAAAACTCTAAAAATGTATCGTTTTACATAAGGAAGAACGGAAGAGACCATTGCCGAAGAATAACAGAATATCATTGCTGCTTCATGCAACTGAACTATGCAAAATATTTTATTTTTATTTTTGACATTGATTTTGTAGTAAAACTATATAGGTACTTTTATAATGTTTGCAGGCGTTTCCTGAGTACAAATTCGCGTACTCGGTCCACGACCACCATACTGGTGACGTGAAGTCCCAGCACGAGGTCCGTCACGGAGACGTGGTGAAGGGAGGGTACGAGCTGGTGGAACCGGACGGTCGCTTCAGGAAGGTGGAGTACAAGGCCGATGACCTCACCGGGTTTGTTCAAATTCTTTAAACCATTTAATTAATATAAAAAACCAGTGTCTTATCCAGATCGATCAAGCTTTCTTGAAGTCATAAGAACAGTTGTAAAAAACTGCATTTCTGTTTCAGAGATAAATGGTTGTTACCATTTATCTCTAAACATCACACTAACACGCGAATAACAAACATATGTTTACCACAAATAAATTTCAGGCTCCTTACGTCGCTGGTAAAAAAAAATATTATTCGGTGTAAGGTTTCGGAGAACCATGCAAGCACATTGATACAATACAATAAAATTCATTCGGAAATGCTCATATTTATATACTCTAGTAGTACATGATAATCTTACAGGACTTAACTGTTGAGAGTCGTGTTATTTATTTAAGACTAGCTTCTACAGACAGTGTCACCCTCGTGGTACTTACTAGTGACGGTGGTAAAGAATATTCAACATTTACAATACAATAAGAATTGGATAGAATTATCGAATATTAAGATACTCGTACTTAGATAGATAGATAGAAGAAATAAAATACTTTATTGCACTCCAAATAATACATCAGCATAGTTAAGTACTACAAACTTTGACAATGTTGTATAATTGGCGGTCTTATCGCTAAATAGAATCCAATGGTTATCTGGTAATATCTCTACCAGACAAGATTTAGATGAATTGGACTGTACGAAAGTTTTCAAGGAGTTTAATTGGTGTACTTACAACATACTATGAATATACTATAATATACTGAAAAAATACTTGCAGAGATAATAGAGTATGTAACGTTAATATTCTGTGATTTTTTTCAGTTTCAATGCCATCGTCCATCACTCTTCGCCTCATCATCATGTTCATCTTTCTCATCACCACCAGATCTGAATCCAGGACCCGCTCCTCCCCATCACGACCCTGGACCGCCCCCCACTTCTTCGAGACTGAAATGCTCATTGTAAAATATTTGACGCAAATAAAACAGATTATCATTCTGTTACAAAACTTGTTTCCTTTAGATTTTCTTTTAACTGACTAGTTGGGTACCTAACGATATGCAATTCTGGCATAAAGATAATATGACTTTTAATCTAATTAATCTAGGTCAAGCTACTTCTTTTACATCGTATCCCTTCGTGGGACTTATGATTTCAGGCATTGGAAATGTAATTTATATAGCTTAAATTCCTTTGAGCGAAATGCGATGAATGCGAATGAAAAACACTATAATTTCCCTGTGAAAATATGTAAGTTAGCAAACAGAGCAATGAAGCTTACTTAATATTGCAAAAACAATAACCACCGACCTTACTTCGATAAAAAAAATCCTTATCACTTATCAAAATCCTTGAGGTAACAATTATAATAATGTAATCCAAATAGTTCATAGACCCAAAAGAAACTCTGCTTCCTGTGCACATCATAGCACACACGCCCATCGTATGTCGAGAAAATCTGTCTGAAATGATACATAATTGGCCCCAATAGTTATTCGTTACAGGATACAGTTGTTTATAGTAAAAAATACGATAACGTATAAATACTTGATGAGATTAGTATTGATTATCACTTGAGTTTTGTAACTCATGAAAGATCTCAATATGATTTGTAAGGTAATACTTTATCATCTATCTGTTATCAGAGTAACTCGCTTTTTCTGCTTTTCACTTTTTCTTCAAAAATCGCTCGAGTTTTTATTATAAATTGTTGTTGGATGGATTCACTTGACCTTATTAATGATAACAGTAATGGAAAAATTTGTGGAAAGTGACTTCAAACACTCGGATTATTTGCTCTCAATGTTTCAGAACTGTAGATGATGCTTTTCTAATTGCGATTTTTTTTTTCAGGCAAGTATAGTGATAAGTGTGGCGTTGTGTGTGTTGGGTGACAGACGCCCCGCGATTTCAGAACAAAGAATAGAACAACAATTTTCTGGGCATCATGGTGATCTGTCGCACATTGGTCACCAGAAGCCTGAGCATCATGAAGAATACGTAAGTTTTTCTATATAATTGTTGTAAGCCTATATGGCGTCGCACTTGGAAAGAAAAAGAAAAAAAAACTTATTTGTCCCCTTAACATAACAGTTAAACACAAAATAATAATAAACACACAAAACAGATACTTAACATAAAACAAAGCGAAACGAGACGAAAAGAAAAACTAAGTACGTTTGTGTTGCGTGGGGTCAAATAAGTCCCCGTCTCAGCATTATGCTGCACCAAAACCCAATGTCAGGTGCAGCGCTTTTTTTCGGGGTCTTCATGATACCACAAAGACCGTTGCAAAATGAGATAACATAAAATCATAATAATAATCTAACCAACTTTATAATATATACTATACATATAATATTTTAGTTTGGTGGCAAATACAGGTCTGTGGCCAGTTCGACTTGACTTGACAATTTAGCACTTCAGGGCAGAGACCTCAGGTCCTTCTTTCTACACCTTGCTATTGTGTACTGCTGTCAACCAGGCTTTTGCAGAGAAATCCAGTTCGTCTGCCCATCTTCGGCGCGGTCTGTCGCATGGTTGTTTTCTGTATAGCGAAGAATCCGCTTTTTATAAAAACGTCCGTCCACGTTATTACGAATGCACTAAAGATAAAAGAGAACATTAAATAAAGAAATAGTAAGAGATTAATGACCTCTGTGGCGCAGTAGGCGAAGGTCCGTCTGAGACGCAGAAGG
The DNA here is from genome assembly GCA_958496245.1 of Perizoma flavofasciatum. Classification (NCBI taxonomy): domain Eukaryota; kingdom Metazoa; phylum Arthropoda; class Insecta; order Lepidoptera; family Geometridae; genus Perizoma; species Perizoma flavofasciatum. Next base: position 5,310,782 of record OY292426.1, read on the forward strand.
TTGCGGGTTCGATTTCCGGCGCGGGACAAATGTTTGTATCTGCAAATATTTATCTCGGGATCTAGGTGTTTTCTATGTATAATATGTGTGTATATAGATAAGTAGTATATCAGTCATGTAGTTCCCATAACACAAGCTCTGCTTACTTTAGATGATGCTTTGTGAAAAAAAAAATGTTTAATTATATATCTTAATAATGTTTCAGGCGTGGTCGTATCCATCATACGAGTTCTCCTACCATGTGGATGACCCGCACACGCACGATATCAAAGGACAACACGAGGTCCGGGACGGAGATGAAGTCAAAGGATATTACTGGCTGATACAACCTGATGGGCATAAAAGATTCGTAAAATACCATGCTGACGATAAACACGGGTAATTGCAACAGTATATTTTTAAGGTTCCCTACCTCAAAACGAAAAAGGAACCCGTATAGGATCAATTCGTTGTCCGCCTGTCTATTTGTCGGTTTGTCTGTCTGTCTATCTGTGAAGATAATTTTTCTTCTGAATGCATGGAGATTTCAAGTTTAAATAAATACCAAATACTTATGTCTGCGAAAGATATGGCCATTTATGCCCTATATTTCAAGTAACTTGAGAGTCAAGTAAATCTAAACTTATAGGATACTTCCCATAAATCTAGAATCATGAAATTTGGTAAGAAGCAAGTTCTCACAGCACAAGTAAAAGAAAAAAAATATATTTTAACTATAAAGTGAAGTTTACCTTTCAATCCGACTTATCTTTTCGTAAGAGCAACGTTTATTGCTTTCAAAGTTTTTAAACTTGAGCTATTTCCGAGATGAAGTAGGAACTATCTACATAATAAGTTTTTTTTTATTTACAAAGACATGAACTTTTTTTTATTTAAAAAGGATAACTTATTACAGAAGTCACGATACCAGCAACACACGTAATGCAGTTTAGATTACAATGCAGCGTATTTTACTACCATTTTATTTACTTTCTGACGTCGAATATCGATGTCTTATAATGAATGAACGAATTAATGAAAATACTTTATTGTATACCATAAGAAAATAACAGGAAAAAAAACTTTACAAAACTAAAAGTACAATTTTATCGCGATTAACGATCTATTCCAGGCAACCTTTGATAGAGATGAATCTGAAATTGTATGGATGATCACCAGTATACGTATTAATTTATAAAATAAGGAAAGTGCAACGGGCGAGATAAGCTACTTGATAAATAAAACGACTTGCTTCAAAACGATTCATTGTAACAAATTCCATTTCGTGTTTCAGTTTTACCGCCGACGTCAACTATTCTAAGCCCAAAGGTGAAGGCAGCAATGAACAGAATGACATCGAGGGCGGCGAAGGCCAAAGTGGCCTAGAAGGTCCTGGAGGGGAAGATGAAGGACAACTACAAGATGAAAGAGGTGGTGACGAAGAAGGTCAAGGTGCAGAAGGTGGGGAAGAAATTGGCAATGCAAGTGACGAAGGTGATGACGGAGGTCTTGGTACTGAGAGTCATGGCAAAGGAGGTCGTGGTGAACAACGGGATCGACGTGGAGGACAAGATGGAAGAGGCAACCGTGATGACCAAAGAGGTCGCGATGGCCAAGACAGTCGTGGTAAAGGAGGACGTGACGAAAGTCCAGACACACAAGGTAGACGTGATAAAGAAAACCGTAGTGGAGATCAGGAAGGTGACTTGTGGCTTGGACTCCGCGGTTGGGGTAAAAATAAAGATAATCGCAGAGGTCGTGGTCAGGAAGAAGGTCGAGAAGAAAAAAGCGGTCGTGGACAAGACCATCAAGACCAGGAAGGCGGTCGCGGACAAGGCGGTCGTGGACAAGAAGGTGGTCGTGGACAAAAAAGCAGTCGAGTTCAAGAAGGCGGTCGTGGACAAGAAAACATCCGTGGACAGGAAGGTAGTCGAAGCCAGGAACGAGGTAGTGACCAAGGCGATAGTGGACAAGAAGGCAGTCGAGCCCAGAAACGAGGTCGTGACCAAGGAGGTCGCGTACAAGGCGGTCGTGGCCAAGAAGGTGTTAGAGACCAGGAACAAGGACGGGATCAAGAAGGAGGTCGCAGACAAGGTGGTCGTGGCCAAGAAGGTGGTCGAGGCCAAGAACAAGGACGTGACCAAGAAGGCGGTCGCCGACAAAATGAAAATGGCAGCAGACGTGACGGAGGCGTCTGGGGAGGACTTCAGATTTGGGGCAAACAAGGTCGCAATGAGCGCAGAAGTGATGAAGACCGACAAGATCAATGGGGTGAAAACTGGCATGGGCGACACAGTTGGGGTTGGAGCAATACTGGTCGTGATGAGCGCAGAGGCGATGAGAACCGTGGAAGGGATCGTGTTCGTAGTGAACAAAGACAAGGCGCGGGCCAAAAGGAAGGACTAGGTACTTGGGGCGAACGTACCCGAGACCAAAAGCAAGACGAACGTAAAGCTCTACCATCTTTTCACATTCCCTATGAGTACAGACCTATCCCATACGGACAGCGTTTATCTTAACTTAGGACACAAACCAAAACCATTGATCTCAAAGATAATCATCTTGTAGTAATTTGTCTGATAGAATAGATAATGATGATCTACTTAGACAGAACGGCGGCTTTGAAACGTCACGATCTGATATAATTTAATGTAGCAAAGCTCTGAATAAGTGAATGTTAGTTGTATATGCATTCAGTAAATATATCGTTACGAGAGCATTCCTTTGTATTTTTAATTACCCTTCAGCAATACTAAGAAATTTAATTAATGTAATATTGATTAATAACGTGAAAACGCAACTTAAGATGGAAAACTCTTCAGAGATGGGTTACGCTTAGTGAAGAAGTATTAACAACAAAAAAATGCTAGACATTATTTCATACAGCATCATTTAGCCCCAAAGTAACCATAATTATCTTGTGTTATGGGGACTGATACTACTTATATACATATTTTTTTTAAATACTTACTTATCATACATATAAAACACCCAAACCCGAGATAAATATTTGCAGATCATACAAACATTCGTGCCACGGCGGGAATCGAACCCGCAACCTCTTGCATCTAAGGCGAGCCTTGGCCCATTGTGCCACAGAGGTCGTCGTATTAATTGAATAACAAAGAAAACTACGACAGATACATATTTATTAAGGCTAATAATAAGAACAGTTTTTTGTTTACTAAAACAACGAAGCGGTTTTTTTTAATAATAGTAGATTGTTTCGTTATTTCGTAAAAGTAGGGCTGACAAGGGCGAAATGTTAAAAACAAATAAAAACAATCCATAAAACAAAACCCTATTTTTACTAGTATCCTAATACACATAATGTATAATCATGAGCGAAACAAGGGATTTATGGTAGGTATTTCCACTCTATAAGAAAATGATAATTCACAAAACTCAATTCAAACTCGCTTGATGTCTAGGAATATAAAATTGTCAAATGCAAACGCTTCGTATGTTTTTAGGAAATAAATACAATAATTGCTGCTCATTTCTCTGTGCTGCTATCTGTAACATGAGTCAAGGAGTTTTTTGCAGTGGCTAGGTATGCAATATATTACGCCTAGAAGAGAGATTACGTTTTCGATCTTAAAAAGAACCAACATTATTAAAGTTTGAGAAAAAAATGAGACCATAAATTATTCAAACAAAAAACATATTTTGTAGCCAAACTGCCCTGAAAAGTCATCATTTCATTTACCTACGCCTTTTATACCGATGAAAACTCAGCTTAATAAAACTACAAAGCAATATAAAACTGTCCAAGTCCATATTGGCTTTAAATCAAAAATGGTTAAAGAAACCTGTAATTTTAAGAGACCTGTTTATTATTTATATCGTATAATGAGTAAGATAAGAAATTCAATCATGAGACATCATAATAAAAGGAAATCGTTCCCCACTCATAGCACCCACTTCACATCTACCTACTAGGGGGTAAGTTTAAAACTGAGGAAGAAATGGGAGTGTGGCACTAAATGAACAAACGAACTGACGTATAGATAAAACAATATTACATATGGGGTTTCCATTTTTTGATTTGTTATAATTTTCCGACTATTGGTACAAGCCAGCCCGTGCGTAAAACAAGTTCTGTTTTGATTTTAAATCGTATGACATGCGATTATCAGCTGTTTTTCTCACTACTCACAATCTTTTATATAAATTCAATGATAGATTTGGTTCTGTGTTTTTTCAATTATTATTTTTTCTGTTTGTGTAGGTAGGTGCCTTACCTACCTACTTACCTAGCCATCCATGTTACTCTCACTGCATCTAAAATGCACCTACTTGTTAAGTAGTATAAGAATATTGTGATTTCTCAGTAAGCTATTTATATTGTTAATATTTTTGAGAAATAATATCTTAAACCGTGTAATTCCATTATGTACCTGTAGATACTCGTAGTCATCGTAAAATATTTTTTATTTGGTTATTTTCGGAGGAGGGCGCTTATATAAGAGACACAGTTTCTAAGTTCTGTGGAAATTCTTCTCGAGTTGTAAGTAAATAAAATATATTTATTTGGGTGAAAAACAAAGTATATTTAGATTTTGATATTTTGAATTATTGTGCCTGTACCACTGGTAGAGCAATATGCATTGATTGGTTCATAATTGAAATTAAGTTTTGTCAGGCGCAGCAAATAAAATATTTATACAAATCGAATAGACAACTTCGTTGTAAAATGGTAGAAGGTCAGTGAATGCTCTTTTTTCTAGGATAATTCGTTACAGATGCTGAATTCGGATATTTCATACAGGATCTCATGTCATGCCTAATACTCTTGAAAAATAAACTGATCTTCGCCATAAGGTTGGTTCCAATATATCGAGTTTCATAACCAGACTAAGGTACCTATTGACTTTCTTCGTAAAGTAACAGTTGGTGTTATTGTTAAGGAGGTACCTACAGTTTATTCAGTTTTAAATAATCTTCAGCTACGTAAGCAGCTAAGTAGTACCTTCCTAAGCAAAACAATGTGTATTTCTTGACCGCTGAAAAAAAACAGCGAATTAGTCCACGCTCCAAATCCGTTAAACCCCGAATAGGGTTGTGTGATTAATGTAACTGATAGTATGCAATCTGTGTGAAAAAATATACTATGCGTTTTGCAGTTGAGATAATCCATCACTAAAGTCCGAACATATTCCTTAATCTACAATTTTCAATGGATAAGTTGAAACTGTGTTTTGTGTTCCCAGTACTTAAGTTAAATAACTCGGTGCTCATGATTCTAATGCATCAGCCAATAACAGAATTCCACGAGCAACGATTACCTATTGAAATCAACGGATACACTTATCGAATCCGACAAGGTGTAAATGAAGTAGTATAATTTTGCAAAATTAAACGAGATCCTAGTCTTATTTAATCGATGATATTTAAGATGTTTATTTGTTAGTAGTAACTCGTAATTTTAACCGACAACATGCTTCGCGTAAGTTGAAACCCCTCAATTTTAAAATTAAACAAATTCAAAGAACTAAAGTTATTATGAACTAATAATATCGCTTCAGTAGTATTATGCCCTTATAGTCAATATGGTATTTTGGTTCTAATCTAATCCTACGAATAAACCTACTCAAAATAAATACGAAAGGCCACGAGCATCAAATGGTCAATTGCAGCAGAACAAAGTCTTTCTTATGATTTTATCATATCCCAAAAAAAATCAATTCAGGCGGATTTAGTGGCTTAGCGGTTAAAGTACCCACATACCAAGATCGCAAGACACAGATCGCGATCCCCATCTGAGTTCATAATTTCCCACCTACATATTGTAAGATCTTGAGATTTCTCATTAATTATGACTAAAATCGAAAAATAAGCCATCCAGTCCTACTGATGCAAATGATTCGTTTAAATTTTCAGTTGCTTGTTTTGGTGACTGCTCTATCAGCGTGCGTGGCTGACGAGGAGGCCCAACCTACTGCATCTCCTATCCAAATTCATAATGACTACCATCGCCTGGAGAGTCATCGCTTACGCCAGGGCTTGGAGCGTCTCCGTCATGACCTAAACATTCCTAGCAACCCACATAGACACTTAGACGATCCTTACCGGCGTAGCAATCTGGGACAGCTACGTGACGAATACGATAATCGTCGTCACGAATACGACAATCGTCGTGATGAATACGACAATCGTCGTGATGAATATGACGATGGTTTTGATGGAAAGGGGTATGACCGAGAGGATTGGCGCGACCATCGCATAAAACAATGGTGGACCGATAAAGACAAGATCGAGCATGTTGACGATGAAAAAGATATCCAAGGACCAGTTATTTTGCGTAACATCAAATCGCATGAAGATGTGAGTACTTAGACCTTACGGTTTTAACATTTTAAATTGTCAATATAAATCAAAAGTTGTCTTAATTGAGTCTAAGGATGGCTTAGACTCAATTATTTTGTAACACAAGATACAAAAAGTGGCATCTAGCGACGTGTTAAAAAACTTTTTTTATCTTTGTTACAGCACCGCAAGCCGGACATTGCCCGTCAAAACAAGTAAGTTATAGTCGTAATTACCGATCAACACGCTATCAATATACACCTATAAAAAAATTCAATTTACAAGCATTAATAATGTTTTTGCAATTGACTAAGTTTCTATTGAAGAATGCAAGTTTATACAACATTCGTAGTGGTATAACAAAGAGAGAAAGAGACATTGCTATAAATTACGAGTATATAAATCCTCTTAAACTAACTATCAAAATAATCTAAAATCGTTGCATGACACACTGACTTACTGACTAGCAATCACCACCACACAATCAAAATCGTAACATAAATGAGGGCATGTTTCTTTTAGTGTGTAGGGGTGCACTGAGACAGGATTTCCACCCCTAGGGAACATATCTATCCAAATTTCTGTAAAGATGAAGTTCGTATTGAAAAAACATCGCGGATGAAGTTGTGGGGTGATAAACAAGTTGCTCATTAATGTATAGTGAATGTTAAAGTGACAGACAACTCAGAAGCTGATGTAGGCTACTCTGAATACAGAGAAGTTTAGTAAACATGCAAAAGAATGACTATATTTTTTTTTTCCTACAGGATTATATCGGATGTATATAGCCCGGACTACGCCCAGCCAACCTGGATTATCGACTACCGCTACCTAAAGACCGGCGGCCGCGACTACACCCGAGGTCCAGGGGGTCAGATCGTTATCCTACCCAAGGGGATCCGGACTAACGAACACAAGGAGTTCAAGGATTATGATGAGTTGATTGAGCATCTCAGGCAGAAGAATCTGCTTGAGCGAAGCAAGCCGCAGTACTTTATGCCGTTGGGTCAGGAGATCAACAAGCAACGTAAAGATGAAGATTATAATAGACGCGATGATGACATGAGATGGTACAATTGAAGACCATATGTTGCGGCCCTTCATAACGCTACCACGTAGAAAAATAATATTCTATTTTTATTTGTCAGTAACAAGCCGAACAGTATGAGAGCCGTCATACACAAAGACAGAAAATTTACGTCTACTGCTATCGAAAGCAGCCGTCAGTCGGCCTGTAGGCGGTTGTTTTTAAGGGTCTCATTACGAATTACAATACGATGGTGGTTTATCTTTTAGACTTTTGAATCCTTATTTTCAAAACAAATTGTTGTACAAAGGAAACAAGGTTTCAAATTACGTATTAAAATAAAATAGCCGACAGTCTATTTGACATTTTAAAAAGAGTTTTGACCACAAATAACTGCTAAAATATAAACCAGGCGGTCACCTATATATGTAGTTTATTTCTATCATAATTAAAACTCTTTTTGAAAACATACTTTCTTCTGCTAGTTAATCAAAATGATGGTTCTTTTTTTGTTCTGAAGTGCTTTTGAACTCCAATGGACATCCCATGGTTATATTTTATATTTAAATTGTAGAACTTAGTCGCTTTGTAAAAATACTCTTTTTTCGGTCTCTTTTTTTTTGTATATTTTTTAGTAACTTTGGTTTAGTGGCTCTGACAGGACTCAGTGTAGACCACGTTTCGTGATGAGACCGTAACAGTTTACGCTGAGTTCGCTGCGGGCTCGGTCAAATTGACGCTGTCGCGATGGCGGCGGTGGCGTTGGTAGTCGCGATATAGGTGGCGATAGTGATGGTATTCACGCGAATATGGGTCATATGGGTCATGTAGTGGGTCAACCACATGACAAACATTTCACTCAAATCGCCACCATCAGTTTGACCAGGCCTCAAGACGGCTCTCATTATAATTTAAAGGTATATTTACTCGTATTTACTAATTTTGGATTTTCATTAATATATTAGTACTAACATTAAACTTTTTATTTATTTTTGTGCTGCACAGACTGAAGCATTATCAAAAATAGTAGCTTACATGATTTATATTATTTCTCTCAACATTAACTTTACTCGTAAATCTAAATTAAAGATATTATTATGCTTATAAGACAGTTGTTTACTTATCACTGAATTTTATTTAAATAAAATATACTTATTTTTCAATCATGAAACGTTTTATTAAGTTGTGAAAAAGTAAAGTGAATGGAATGAGATAAAAAACTAAGCCATAAAATAAAAATGGAACGCATGAGTGTAGCTTGCGTTCAGTATAACTACACAATAATCACATGCACTGTCCTGACCAAACTCTAGAATTCCCTGTGACGTCAGTATCAGGAACTATAAGTACCACAACAACCAAACTCGTACATCTACAGAACATGCAAACATGCCCGGAACGGAGTCCACATCTCTTCCTCCTCAGCCGGTTACTCGACGGTCGCGCCACCGAGGGCGTTAATGTCACAGAACAAATTTTACTATTTTGTGACCAATACAGATATATCGCAACGTTCTGATGACTGCATTGTCCATGTCATCCATTTTCGTTGATAGCTAATATAGGTAGTGCTTAAAAAATAAGAAACAGCCAATCAGCAGCTCCAACTTTATTAACAAAAAATATTGTCAACTGGAATATGCATTCACCATATGGTTCAGTCAGCTTGCTATTACATACTACTCCACGTTTACCATTCATCACGATCATCGTATCCAAAATGTCATATCTGTTCAACGAAATTCCGCAAGATACTGTGAGCCCAATGACATTACCACTACTTTTTTCTATGGTAAAAACAAGACAGATTGGTCACTGTTTTGTTACATTAACAGTTACTGTATATGCTGTGACAGAAAAAAAACAGTTAGTTAAAACAGTAGCAAATCATGGATGATTAATGGTTGGAACCAACTGCCGGTTATAGACAAGAACTGGTCCTACTGAAATAAGTTATAGCCAGGTATCTTCTACAGTGACAAGCTCAATACAAGCATGGTCACCGAATCGATTTTTTTTATATGGAAATTTTTATTTACGTGTATGGTTGGAATCTCATAAATTTGGCCACTGACTCAACATTAGCTGTAATCTTTGTGCTAAGGGTTCAGGTAGCCATCTTAAATTTTAATAAATAATATCTTGTAGTTTTTTGCTATGGATACGATTATTTTTAAATCTATTTAAAACATGTTTATTACCTGCGAGTTGTAAAACCAGACCGTACTGTTCATATGGACGGCATGTTGTGTGCTAACCAAACATCTTCATACTCTGAGACAAGTAAGTATCGTTTTAATTTCATGACTCGTACTAATCGGTCACAATCAAATCGTTAAATGGGTTGTGTCGCCCTTCGCAAAAGAAACTCAAGTTTATTTGAAATCAGCTCGAATTAGCTTGTTAAGAGTATAGACTAATTATTGAGAAGACTAATAGTAATTGAGGATATATTAATGTGCCAACATTGTGTGGCATCCACAAATGAGTCTTCGAGTTTGAATATAAGACGAGAATTTTTCAATAGTTCTATAGTTCAGGTTCAGCTGATTCTGTGATTTGACCAGTACAACATGTTGTTCCAAGTAAGATAGTAAATAAAACTTATGACTGGCTATGTTATAGCAATACTTTTGAAAAGTTCAGTTCAAACAGTCAATTGTGATCCTTGAACAATTCACACATAAATGAGGGTTGATTTGAAGCCATTTACGTACAAAAACTCGCACTTCCTAGTAAACTACTAGTCCTAGGAGTACTAGGAGGCCCTGGAGTCATGGTTATATATTTCTAGGTTCAAGTAACTGCACATAATTATGTGAATTCAGTATTTCGGAGTGCATACCCAGTAGGGAAATGAAATCGAACCCACATAGAATGAATTACCAACTTATAATAAAATGACTTGTTCATTTGAATTCCTTATTGATCACCATGGGCATGTAATGTGTGTAACTTTTTTTTTGTTTGTTTTTTATTATAGCATTTGTGTTTGTTTTTCCATAGGTAGCTCTTTGTCTGATGGTAGCTGGCGCCTATGCCCATCCCCATGCTACTTCCCATCAGTCGCGTGTAGATCACATTCATGGACACGAGATTCATCACGGTAACATCTCGATGCACTAAACAATTTGCAACAAAAATTTCAACAAAGGTTGACTTTTAACTAGAAAATTTGTTGCAAATTATATTTGCAAATTTTACTGCTACTACTTACTTACATTTTTAATTTATACTTAAATGTTCTTATTATACGAGAAAATATTTGCAAAACGCGGGAATGTGCAAAATATAATGTCTGGACGTGCCTCTAACTACCCTCTACTGGGTCAAAGTAGAGTCAAAAAAAGACAAAGTTTTTTTTTATTTATTGTTTTTACAATAGAATGTCTATCATGAGGAATACAGTCGTTTTGTTTTGTTTGTTGTTTTTACAATATTTTTGTAAATTGAATTGAGGTTTTTTTTTATCAGGACATCATGATGCAGGGCTTCACGGTATTGACGACCACCACCAGAGCCACGTAAGTTACTTTTTATTTTCTTCTAGAATCATCAGTTACTTATCTGTGTACACACCTTTTTCATAAAACATATTACGACAACAGTTTTTCCCAAAAGTACCTGAAAGAAATACTACTCCCAAAGATCTTTTAGGTAAGATAAGACGTAACTATTAGATAAAAGTTTAAAGCATAACTTTTAACTCGCGATGTAAGGAGCTCGTATATGCAATTGCCATAAGAGGTAGTTTGTTTTTTCGTTTGTTTGTTTGTCTATTACTATTTATTTCCGATATGGCTTATTGGATTGTAATGCAGTTTTTTGCAATCGATTTGTAAATGTTGAAAAAAGGTTTTTAGATTGTTTCTATCATCACAAAACAAAACAACTACAGAAAATAAGGCTCGAAAAGACGTCCGACGTTCTAAAATTTATCAAAAAAAAATAGGTTTTAAGTGATAGTAAAATTTATCACAAAGTAAAGTTTTTAATTCAAGCGACAAGAGGATTGATTGGATATCATAGATTGAAAGATTGACATATTATTTTGAACCATATTACCATGGGAATTACAATCATGAGCTTGTTTGTTATCTGTTATTACCACTAATATTTCAATAAATAAATTTCACAACTGTTTCAATACAGATATCTAGCTAGCTATTTAAAGACCGTTGAAAACGATCTTTAGATAGCTCAACTGATCCAGCGGGGCGATCACACTAATTTCCATGGCTATCGAGATGGAGGCATGGCATTAGCGTGATTCTATTACTTATCAAATTCACAAGTTTCGTTCGTTCATGAACGGTTCATGGCCCTCAGTTTAGTCTGGGTAAGGGAATCAAGCGATGGGGAATCAGTGTAATTATCGCAATTTGATGGATGGGCCATTCAAATGGGGAACGAGTGTCCAAATCGATTGCCATCTCGATAGCCATGGATGACGGAAGCGTTCCCAAAATACTGGCCGCATTGCCATTGAATGGTAATGCTAATGCGTTGACCCTGATAAGAGCCAGCTCTCTGGGTAATTATTAACTATGTATGTAAAATTTCAGCACCACCCGTCGTATAAATTCTCATACTCCGTGCACGACCCTCACACCGGTGACCACAAGTCGGCGCACGAGACTCGTGAAGGCGACCACGTGAAGGGCGCATACGCCCTAGTGGAGCCCGACGGCAACGTGCGGTCTGTTCATTACTCTGCTGACCACAAGGGAGGGTATGTACCTATTATATATCATCATCATTAGCACTGTGGACATCAAAGTCCACAGCTAGACAAAGACCTACGAGTACCATGGTACCACAACACCCAGACCAAAAACAAATATCTTCAGAACATCTAGACATTTGTTCCGCTTTGCGAATTGAACCAAATCTCTTGCGTCTAAACCATCTAGTCATTTGCCGCACCCCACCAAGGTCATAAAAAACTCGAGACTCTAGGCCAAAACGCATACCTAGTATAAAATAGACAATTCGTTGTGTTTATGAATAAGCTCTGTAAGTGGCGAGCAAAGATAGTCCGGCACATATATTTAGTGCCTGCGCGCTCAAAGATTGCCGACACGTAAACAGAAGGCGCGAGCGAAGTAAACCTCCCAATTTCAAAACTCCTCACATATATTATATTACTAGCTTCTATGCGCTGCTTCACCTGCGTGGTACCCAGATAATAAGTAGCCTATTTGTTATTTTGATATATAAGCTATATAACTGTAAAGTTTTATCAAAATCCGTTTAGCAGTTTTTGCGTGAAAAAGTAACAAACATCCATCCTCAGAAACTTTCGCGTTTATAATATTAGTAGGATATACCCGCACGCTCATAGGTTTTCGACGCCTAAACATGAAGGGCAAGCAAAAATGCCCAGAGGATTGCTATCTCAAATCTTTGAACAGACCATAACACCATATTTTTTATTAGCAAAAGCGCGTTGAAGTCTTTTATATAGAGATTCTGCCACATTTTTTTTAAACAACTAAAGTTGTTAACAAGTACCGTTTACCCACCTGTCGGTAAACGGTTATCGTAACGCTTGCAATACCAAAGGTATCGTCTGCATGTTGCCAACCCTGGGCCAGAGTGAACAGTCTCAAGTGCATGTACCTTTCACCAGCACCCATACCCGTTTCATGGCCCCATTCGGCGCAACCGTTTGCTGAGACGCAGAAGGTTTCGGGTTCGATAGCCACCGCAAGACAAATGTTTGTATGATCTGTAAATATTTATCTCGAGTCACGGGTTGTTTTCTTTATATTATACTAGCTTCTGCCCACGGCTTCGCCCGCGTGGTACCCGGTATAAAAAGTAGCCTATGTGTTATTCTGATGTATAAGCTATATTACTGTAAAGTTTCATCAAAATCCGTTCAGTAGTTTTTGCGTGAAAGAGGAACAAACATCCTCACAAACTTTCACGTTTATAATATTAGTAGGATGTATGAATTTACAAAATAAGAAGAATAATGTATACAAGTAGTATATCAGTCATGTAGTACCAATACCACAAGCTCTGCCGGGACTTCCCCGGGCGTCCTACTTCCACGCCTATTCCTGCCGCCAAGCAGAAACTACGTATTCATCCATTTTACTTTACTCAAATTGGTTTCTTTTACAGATTCCAAGCCGTGGTTCACCACAAGACTGTTCATCATCACCAAATGCCTCACCACGGTCACCATCATCAAAGCCATCACATCAGCCACCATGGCCACGAAAACCTCCTCGGCCATCATTAAACTGATATCTTCTATAATTCGAAGTGCCAAATCGACCTATCAACAAGGATACTATTTAAACTACGATATAAAATTTAAATCAACGTCGGCGCCGACAAATAAAATAATATGTCATGATTTACTATTTTATTCAAATCTTACCTCTATAGTGGTAGGTCTTGAATCAGTAAGTTGCAAAAAATCTATGATTTTATTGTATTTATGTATTTAAAAACCTTGAATAGTTTGACTTTTGATACTTTTTTGACAAACCAAGGAGAAAAAGGCAAAAACACAGTACTCAAAGTTCTTTAAACAGCTAGAAGAAGAATTAATTATAAAAAGTTAAAAGAAATTAAGACAAAAATATTAAAAAAATATTAATAAATATACAACAAAAAAATTCAAATACAGTGATAAACTAAACTAACTATGAGTTGCACAGCTTGATTTTATGCCGTCGAAAATCCTCCAGAAAGTCCTCAAAGCTCAGAAAGGATTGCCAGTCTTCTCATACTTGCTCACATGGTTGACACTGAATTCTACATCAGTTCCATACAGTCCAGCATCTTTACTGCGGTTTTGTGTTGAATACGTGTTTCTTTGCGAAGAATACCCAGGCTGCGGAGCATCGTCTCTGTGGATATCGTTTGAGCCGTGCTTGTATGGATTGCGGTTTGCATACTGATGCTTGGTTGCTTCGCTTCTTTTCACGACTGCATTAAAACTGTGAATAATACTCATTGAACGGTATTTCGCAGGCATAATGCACCAGAATCTAGTGATTCGCTGTGCTTACTGAACAAGTCTTTAAAAAATACTTTGAATTTTCCTCAACCATTATTGAATTATCTATTTATTATATGGGTTTTAAAATAGCTAAAGTTGTGCGCCCGTCTAACTATTGAACCTTTCATCTTAAGAAGTATAAAACAAAGTTCAGCACTTGATAGAATTTGTATTCTTGACTATTTTATATCACTCACCCGTGCAAAGCGTCAGCAGTATATTCCACAGTTCTCAACGCACCATCAGGTTCATACAGGGTGTACACTCCACGTACGTTATCACCCTCTCTGCTCTCCCAGTGGCTCTTCCTATCTCCCGTTTGATGGTCGGATACTTCATACTTATATTCGTATTTTGGCTGGAAAGCAATGTACGATTTCAGATCATCTATCAACTGATTGATAGAACAAAGTTTTGATTCAAAGAGTTTTCTTTGTAAGATTACTAATTTCAGCTTGGAAGAGTAGGTCTGATATATTACAGGGTTATATTAAGGCTTACCGGTCTTGCATTCTGGCGATCTAAGGTTGATAGACCTGAAAACATAATTGTTTTAATACGAATAGAAAATATTTATTTTTGACAGAACTACACACACATCTTATTACATAGTTATAGTTATGATACAATTTAATGTGTAGGTATAGGTATAGTAGGTACCGTCAAAAAGGTACAGCATTATGCTGTACTCAGCATAATGCTGCAGTGAACTGCAGTGTTAATTTTTAGTACGGACTTGGGATGCAATCTCTGCCTGAAATAGCAAATTCTTACTTACTTGGAATAGCAGTTGATGAGTCCGTCGCAGAATGGAACACAAAGCTTTGTGACGATGTAGCATGTTGCAGCATTGCTACTGGCGATGCTCGAGTCAGAACCCAGCCATTGAGTAAAATGACAATCTGAAGATACAATTTGTATGAACACAACTTGCAAAATATAAATTACTTGTAACGGGACCAGCCCTACAGCAGCGGCGATCTACTTGGTTTTTTAAATAAAACTGTAACACCTCCTTTAAAAATTATGAATCATTTTTTTTGCTATTAAGGTTTGCAGCAGC
Organism: Perizoma flavofasciatum; assembly: GCA_958496245.1. Taxonomy (NCBI): domain Eukaryota; kingdom Metazoa; phylum Arthropoda; class Insecta; order Lepidoptera; family Geometridae; genus Perizoma; species Perizoma flavofasciatum. Next base: position 5,326,181 of record OY292426.1, read on the forward strand.
ATCGTTTAGGCGATTGATTAAATTTGTTTTGGTACAATATAGGTACTTAGCTTATTTTATTTGAGACTTGCCTTCAAATATATCAAATCCATCGCAACAATAGGCGTAAAAGCACTGGATTGAAGGGACGCTACTCGTCAAACTCCTTTTTATAGGTCCAGTTCATCTGATAAGAGAGACAATGTGCTGTCGGCGGATGCATTTGCATCGGCAAAGGTCCTTGTCAATTATACAGTGATATCTCTGTACGGCCACAATCATATCGAAAGCAGGGTATCGTTTAGACATTTTTACCCAATCTTCATCATTCCCAGTAAATTAAATTTATCGATAATTTATTAATGATATTTATAAATACATTTATTCCAAAAACTATCGTGAATTTGGTTATCCATATAGTAAAAACGGGAAGCATCACGTACACGACGCGACGCGGAAGGAGCGTCGCGATCACTCACCCTGATGAAGACTCTCGGTATAAGTCGAAACTTAGTCGGTGCCTTACGTGAAAATTCCCGTTTTTACAATATGAATACATTTATTCATAAAATTATGTACAAGTAGGTTTATACAAAAAATACAAATGAAACAGAGTCGCAATCTAAGGATCGTACATACATTATATTACTCGAAGTAGTTTAATATCTGAAAATTAGGTACATCTTGACTTAAATTTTCGTTTGCCTTTTTTTAGGTTTCTCCTGTATGGCGATCAATCTCTACATACGTTTTACAGAATTGTTAATTGTCACGTCGTCACTAATTTTCAGTGTAGCACTTGAATACCGGCGTCGACAATTAATACATAAATAAATATCTAACAGACACGAATGTGTCCGGACCCCACGCTAGGATTCCCTGTATCGTAGATATCAAGAACTATGAGTACTGTGGTACCATAACACCGAAACAAATATATGCAGAACATGTAAACTTTTATCCCACTGCGAGAATTGAACCCTCTCGCATCGCAGCCGGCTTCTCACCCGCTGCGCCATCGAGGTCGTACCGTATTTACCTGCTTTCTGTGTGAAACTGATGTGATATCTCAGTATGCAAACCTAAGGAGTTATAAAAAGTGGCCGCGCGTGTAAAAATCTTGTCATAACATCAGCTCGTTAGTATACGAATAAGGGGAAACTATTTAACAATGTAAAGCATTCGTTAGTTCTATTGGATGTCATTATTTTACTTCGCCAACAGGGGTAAATTTTTCTCGATAAACACGAAAACCGATGGAAAAATAAAACAAATTATCTTGAATTACATAATATGCCAAATATACATAAATTCCAAGAAAAAAAAAATATATTATTTGCGCTAAAGAGCACAAATGCTTGTGCATTTGCTATTTCGAATATATGCCATCTATAGCAAATGAATTGAATTAAGTGTAGGCTTAAAGAACTTGCTCAAAAGCGAAAGTGTAAAGAACTTGTACGAGCAAGAAATTACCTTGTCAAAGTTTGCAATATCGTCAAGAGATGTAGCTTTACTTAAAATATTATCAAATTAATATCATCTTTTAAAATACTCAAACGTTACGAATATCATAAAAATACTTAGCTATAACATGTAGCATGCATAACCACTCAACATTCTGTTGATAGAAAATACAAAAGAAGGATACAGCGGATGTTCAAGTAAGATTATTTTATTCATACCTCTATATATATGCCTGCTTTTTTCTGTGGATTTGGGGCATTATTCTCTTTGACCATTCCAAAATTGTGGTCAATAGCTTCGATATCGTAACTTTTTATTGATTCAAGGAATATAAGACAGACCGATTAAGTTCTTAGGGTACTTAACGAATGTAAGCACGTAAGCTATCTAAATTTGCAACATTTCGCATGTGATGAAACAGATCAACTTATATAAAGCAATTAAATCTAGATCTATCGTAATGTACCTGTAGTACAGGCGATCATAAAATATTGGATTCCTTTTCCGACACTTCGTTAATTTGCATGAAATCATACTAACCTACTTACAAATGTTACAAAATCCTATCCTGTTATTTATTAGTAAATATAATAAATACGAAAGTTTGGATGTAAGTTGCTTATAATAACCACCGTCAAGGCTGAACCTATTCAGACGAAATTTAGAATCAATATTATTCATGAGAATTAGAATTAGAATTAGCTATTTTTCCCCGTAAACTACGCGGCAGAAGCCGTGGGCAAAAGCTTGATAAAATAAGCTCGAATACTCTTCTGTTAAAATTCTAATCCAATTCAAGGACTCCCGTTGCAAATTAATGACTCCAATAATTTGCTCGAATGCTGTTTCCCAGATTGGAGGGCATGGATGCCGGTGAAATTACAGGTACATGAGATATCTAAACTTTGTCTCTAATTTGGGAATCAGCAATAGTAATCTGTACTATACTGGAGTGAGGTGACGGTAACCGCTTACCATCTGGTGGGCCGTATGCCTGTATATTTGAATTAAGTTCTTAAACTATATTAAGGGTACATATTGTAGGCTTCAAGGGCTTTTTAACACGCTTATACTTGCTTCATTTGTAACTAACTACATAACAAACAAACATTGTATCAAGTACTGGAAGTCAATTTTAACCTTCTCTTATTGTCGTATCTAAATTAAACTTTGTATTAGTATATATGTAGTTCGGATGATAATACTATAATTTGGTATCTTAAAACAGACATGATGGTGGAGCCAAGAGATGGAAAGTGGAATTATTTTTTAGTTCGTGATAAGAACGATGATAAAAGCAGGCACACAACTTTATAATAAAATACCCTCAGAAATAAAAAATAAAAACTCTTTCAACGTATAGAAAATAAAACTCGCACAATTTATTATTAATAAAAAGACATTACTTACATAAATATGCATTAGAAGGGTTAAATATTTTACTGCCAACCTATTAACTTGTACCTACTAGAACGACCTACTTTTGAATTTTTTATGATATTTATGTTCTGATATTATGTAAGTGACTATGTCTTTATGGGAATAAGCCACTTAAACCTTAAAAACGTGATTTTTTAGTATTTTTTTCAAACTACTCATTTTATTACATCAAAAGCCTGCATCCAACAGACCTGTATTAGTGTCACTAGCAGTTATAAAACAATTATAGCTGTAATCCCCTGTCAGCACTGTATTATTCATAACGAGCTCAATAGATCATGCATTATTCAGCTACTATCAATCATAGCCATCTAGTACTGAATAGATAAGTCGATCTTAACATTGTATAAGATATATTTTTGAATATTTTGTGTTCTGAATTCTGAAGAATGCATTTTATCGACGTTTAAATTGGATAAACATACCCTAGTTTACCTAGTAACGGAATATACATATTGCCTTGATTTGTGACTTCTGTTAACTTCTATTCGATATTTCCATCATAAAATCATGGACCATTAACTAGTGCAAATGGGGGTCGAATCCAATCCAATGAGGACCTTCTTATAATTTAGATAAAGTAGGTAAGGTACCTACCTAAGAAGTTGGATCTATATATTATGTAGTTTGCTTTCATATAAACGAAAATAAACTACTAAATAAAATAATTTATCTATAAATTATTATTACTTGTGAGTTAGTTAACCATTGCTATAATAATTATGATGGCAATAAAAATTTAATGGATGTGTGTACTGATTTCAAAATTTCGAAGGTGATTCGCAAACCTTTTAGTACCTCCTTTTAATGAGTTTTAAATAATTAAAAGCCCTTTATAATAAGTATCACTCTCACGTTCTCACTTAAGTAAAGAAATCGAGACGCAATACCTTGAATTTTTTCGAGAGAAAAAGATTATCTTCTAAGATGGCATAAAAATAAGTGACTATATTTTTTATGGGAAAATTACGTACTATTAGGCACATCTATTGCTATAATATACGTTAATAAAACATTTGATAATAGTGTTGAGAAAACGTATAAGAATTTTTTAAAACTGTAAAGGCCTTTTGTAACCTTTTCTTTGCGTGAACCTGCTCTGACAGATATCCCTGTCCAATTTTTGCATTCTATTTTTGAACCAATTTTCACAATAATTTATCCACCAATCGCTGGCACACAAACCTGACCAGAGCATATCTAGTAATAGTAGTATTTCAAAATTCCTTTCTGCCTCATTTCTAACATACCTAAAGAGAACAGGTGCGACTGTCACGAGCACCATTTTGTACAAAACTATTATGATTGATAGCTGAATTGTGTACCAAGACCTTATACAACAGAAATAAAATATGCGAATTATAAATTAGAACAAAAACTTGTCTCTACCCCTACCTATGAGTTTAAATTGATGACCTCTACGATTACTTTTGCAATAGTTTGGTAGAGATAGTGGTAGTGTAGGGACACTACACTGCATTCCTAGACTATGCAAATAACCAGGACGGACAACGCTACACTGAACATGTTTTCAAGCTTATCAAACGAGCGCTGCCTAACGATCTTTATCTACGTTACAGCAGCCAATCTCGCTCGTGACATCAATAGGTAACAACAAGTAAATGGTGGGCTGTATGCCTATTTCTCTGTTTGTAATGCCAATGTATTATGGTAGAAGTGATGGTATGTTCAAACCTTATTTAAACATGTTCTACAGTTGCGTGTTTTCAAGAAACAATTCTCTATTCGGTGATATGGATAATGGTCTAAATTGGCCATGAACTGATCTGATCTATCGCTATCAGTAGCAGACACGTCTGATCTGAGTTGAGATATCACTGATCTTTGAAGTTCTTATCTATAGAAGTTGAACATCATTATGTAAGTGTGTGTTTCGATATACTTTTATGTACCTCTAGGTACTAGATGTTAGTCTATTGAGCTTGTAACAATCTAGGCAGAACATAATTTTTTGTAATTGCAAAAATATCAATTCTATTTTATTGTATTAATTCAATCTATATTTTGTGTCTATAACTCTCTTCATTGTTTTGAATGCTCGTATTGCAAGAGCTTTTGATATTGGTTTGGTAGTAGTTGCATAACCATTTTAATACCTTTGATAATGTCGTAGCTACCTAGTGCTATGTAGCTTTCATAAGGTTCTAATATACAATTTCACATAACGAGCGTGAAACTTAGCAATAGTAATTAAAACATATGAGCTTGCACACACCTAGCCTAGAGCACAGCCTAGATTACTATAACGTAATTTAAAGACCAACCTAGCCTACCTTCACATGTTAGGCCTGGGAATATACACACGTCCTTATAAATCATAAGCAAATCCGCATAAACCGCCTTCCAATGAATACTAATCATTAGTTACTAAAAGCGCTATGGGTTTGCCCCTAGGACTTAATAGCTATAGGACGAAAAACTGGCGTTTTGCGCAACCCCTTACGCAAAGAACGGTTAATTTAACCTTGTAGCCTTTGAAATAGTACCACTACCAAGCTGATTAGAACCTGACAGTAACACCATGTAAGAAATTCAAACGTGTTTTAATCGTCTATTCCAGCGCCTAGAGCCTTGCAGCGATAAAGCCTATCAAAGAACCATCCTTTAAGTAATAGGATCATACGGATTAGCCGTTTCGGATATAAATCATAACAAACAAACTCTTAAGCAATACCAAGTGACCAAAAGAAATCACCCGTTTTGTAATCATGTAGTAGTTAAAGCTTGAAGCTTAGGCAATACTAGGATTGCCTATTTAAACCTTAGACTAAGCTTCAGGGTGACATAGTTACACAATATAGAGCTAATGGTAAATGGCATTTCTGGTAGACCCTCAATTGTAAAGCTTCAGGCCATGTGTCATTTGTTAATATAAATCGAAATTGGCTGTCTGCAAAACAGCTTATTGATTTCTCCTATTTCCGATGCTAGTTAATTTTGCGTCCGGAGGCCAAATTATTCTATACCCGCCCATAATGCACGGCACATTTCAGAACCGCCAGTAGGCATCCATTATGATGTCTAGTGGTTCGACATTTGGATAAAGAGATACAAATTGCAGTGTATGTAACAGCTAGTCATGCCGTGTAATGAGAAAAATACTAAAAGGCAAAGGCTAGGTATGTCAACACGTACCTATTTGGTCTTAAAGTGGAACTAATATGTGGCATTCATCTATGTGATGAATACATCAACCTGGAAGATCACTTCTAAGCGATAATACAGCTCGTTGGACTGTTATAGGATGTGCAATAAAGTATTTTCATTTATTAAACTTTCATACTAATATTCAATTATGTTTGCTGATGCAATTAACATTCAGGGAACAAACATACTTGGTAGGTACCTATTAAAAAGCTTCAGGGATTTATGGGTATTTTTACCAGATAATACTTATTATTGACGACCTCTGTGGCGCAGTGGGTGAAGGCTCGCCTGAGACGCAGAAGGTTGCGGGTTCGATTCCCGCCGCGGGACAAATGTTTGTATCTGCAAATATTTGTCTCGGGTCTGGGTTTTTTCTATGTATAATATACTTCTTATATATAAAAAAAAAATATATATATAAGAAGTATATCAGTCATGTAGTTCCCATAATACAAGCTCTGCTTAGTTTGGGGCTAGATGATAATGTGTGAAAATGTCCTGTATTATTATTATTATTATGTTATGTATAGAGCGGTAGTTCACATTCGTCAACCCTATCTATCGAGTGCCAGTCATACATAGTGTAAACTCCCAGTATACATATATGGTAAGGTGTTTTTTAAGAAAAACTATTTATTTTATCTAAAATATCTCAAGCCAATAAAGTGGGGAATAAAAACATTGGGTTTATTCCAATTAGGACAGGGATACAAGGCATCAAAGTATATTATGTATCTCACCAAACGTCAGTACATACGAGTAACCATACACACAGTAGCAAATAATTATGACAAATACCTTCCATAGCGTGTGTAGATGACCTTTCGAATTAGATCTTTCGAGTTGCCTATAAACAACTTCCCTACCTTTGGATAAATACGAAGTAAATCCCACAAATGGGACTAGATTCAAGAATTTACTACCAATTCTATAACAAAGACAAATAGCTAAATGCCGCCATTGTTTAATTACAATGGAATAGGATCACGAATGTTTCGTTAGATAAGGTTTTATCAATGTAGAGTATTAAATAAGTTAGTGCAAGTAGACATGGTATGGACTATACTTAAATATACCTACGTAATAAATATTTATCGTTTGTAATTTTAACAAAATTTTAGAAGTAAGAGCATTGTATTTTATTTTCAAAATTCGTGACCGACAGAAGCCAAATTGTGTAACATAATAATTAATAATATATGACATTAAATGTCAAAAAACCGACATCCTCACGTGCTTACGTTATTTTGCTCACTCGGGATGACACTCTTTCGAATAAAAAACCAAAGTAAAATAGCCCACAAAAAATGTTTTCGTTTCGTCGTGATTCCATTAGATGATGTTTTTGAGTTTTACGCAAAAAGTATTAATCTAGTATTAATCCCTCAGGAATAAAACTTTTACCGCCCTTTTCGGGAACATTTTCTATACAACAACAAAAGAATCATCAAAATCTGTTGACATCAAGACACTAGAGAAGACGACAAAGATATCAAGACACAAACATAAAAACAGATTGAGAACCTCCTCCTTTTTTAAAATCGGATAGGAAAGTAATAGCAAATGTGTAGGATGTTTAATACAAAAAGAAACTTTGGAAAGGTAATTTGGATGAAATTTGGATTTTAAATCCAGACCCCAAGTGAGACAAGCCGGATGAAAAAGCTAGTGAAACATTAGTTTTCGGCTTCCCAGATTTATTAAATTACATTACATTTATGAAAGATCTTTCCAAGGCAACAAGACGATCACCTAAAGATTCAATGTAAGTACAATAAAGCTAATTTTTCATGCTTTATTGAAACAAACTAGTAATTCGCCCCTACTACGAATGAAAGCCGCCCAGGCATCGCTTACATCGTCATCATCATCAACAATAACCTGTAGAAGTCCACTGCTAGACGTAAGCCACCGAAAATAATGCCATGACGAACGATCTTAAGCCGCCTCCATCCACCGACTTCCCGCAACCTTTGATATGTCATCCATCAGACATTGCTACTCGTAAAATAGGTATTTACATACTTTTTTAACGGCGTAGAGCCCTGGGCCAAAGTATGTGGTAGGTATCTATATTTTGAAAGCTTTTATTTATCTTGCTTGTTCCTGACCTCCATTCAGGTGAAAAGCATTTCATCCCTTATGTTTGGAAGGCAATGCCATGTTATGGTGACAAAAGCTGATCTGATGATGCAGACGGAAAGTAGACGGCTGAACTTGTTCATGGATAAAAGAAGAATAACCGTATTAGGGTTCATTTAGATCAGCTTGCGGTTCTGATTACTATTAAAAGCTCTAAGTAATTAAAGCTAAATAAATTTAAAAAAAAACTATCGTATATTTGAATTGGCCATTCAAACGCGACTTTCTCCCTCCGCGTAGACGTCGCGTCGCGTCGTAGTGCACGACGCGATGCGGGGGGAGAAAGTCGCGATCACTCACCCTGATGAAGACTCTCGTAATGAGTCAAAACTTAGTCGGTGCCTTCACCGATAGTGCGGTACGTGAAAATTCCCGTTTTTACAATATGAATAAATTTAAACAATATTTGAAACAAAAATCTTGTTTGGCTTATTATATTAAGTTAATTAACAATGAACTACATTAAGTTATTAAATATTAAATCGTTTATTTCTTAGAAAACTTAACCACAGATCATATAGCTTCCGGAAACTATCAGCGTCACTGATGAAAAGCTCAACAATCGCATAATATTTTCGATAGATAAGTGCGCAAGCCAATAAACAAACTAAAGAGCCTGGTAGTGATCTGGATCAACTGAGCTATCTATAGATCGTTTGCAACGGTCTTTAAATAGCAAGCTGTTTCATCTGTATTTTTTTGTATATACCTACTTGTATGATATATATAAACAAACAAACAAGTGTTGTATGTTTTTTAGGAATTAAGTCGGCCTTGTCCACACAATAAGTGAGCATTAAGTACTTTGGGAACCTCGCGCCAGTTATTAGAGAGTTACGTAAAACTCAATTACATTGAAGCATGTGTTGATTGAAAAAACTGGTCAATAAAACAAACACTGGAGTACTTTTGAGGTATGATTTTGAACAGAGCCAAATACCTAGTTAGCTTTTCTGGGGGCCTGGTTATAGGTATATTCGTGATGTTTATATGATTTTGCATGGTGCAGTTAAGACATCCATTTTGTAGCAGACCTGTAACTTTCAAAGATATTTTAGGTAAAGTACGTTAGAAGTTTCCCGATTTGTCATAAAAAATACAAAATAAACTCGCTCACGACTGTACCTATTTCCCATGATGACATACTCAGTGAGTAAATCTTTGAGGATATCACACGTTAATAAATTACGTTTGACACATGCCTCCGTTTTTCTAGTAGTTAGAATTCCACGTCACAGATTGCAATTTTTGGTTCTAAGGCATGCCAGTTTCCTCACAATAAATAAATAAACAATGCTAAACATTTCCACACATTATCATCTAGCTCCAAACTAAGCAGATCTTGTATTATGGGAACTACATGACTGATATACCACTTATATACTTTTTTTTGTAAATACACACATAGAAAACACCCAGACCCGAGACAAATATTTGCAGATCATACAAAATTTGTCCCGCGGCGAGAATCGAACCCGCAACTTTCTGCGTCTCAGCCGGGCTTTTGCCCACTGCGCCACAGAGGTCGTCAATATTTTCCTTCACAATATTTGAGCACGTGTACATACTTTTTTCGAGTGAAAAAATTCAAAGTTCGAATGAAAAAGTTGTAAGTCCTGCCTGAAAGACTCACTGTATAATGTTCAAGGTTAATTATTATTGCTCAAACTAGACGGTTATTTTTTGTGTGGCAACAAAAAAAAGCCTGCTTTATTGACCTTAAACATCCATCAAAATATTCACAAACATTATCCCATCAAATATCTTTTTTTTTATTTATTAAACGAACCTAAAACTATGTTTATGTCAGCCCCCTACGGTTACACAGATAAACAAACTAAATACAGGAACATTCCAAAAAATGTCTTGATGAGTGAATTTCTGATACCTACAACAGCTGTCCCGCGCAAATTGGCTGATCGGAGGACGTCGTCGCATTAAATTGACCCAGTTCTGCTCAATCTATCGAAGAGTTATTTTAACGAACAAAATATTGTAATAAAGCCTACTTTAAATAATATCACAGCTATAGTTATAGTGCGTGATAAATGATTTACAGATCCTGTAAGTACTGCAAAGGCGTAGCGCGTTGACATCTATTCTATGAAAATGTATTAGCTCAACAGTGTTTCCAGGTTTTCTTTGAACAAAATGGTTAATAAATTAACATAAAATGTAGCAATATATTTTGATGCCAACAATAAAATCAATAACGCATTAGTGTGTCAACTAAATAAACATAATCATAAAATTATTACGTGCAACGTGTTTTTCGAGAGCTATTTTCTTAGTTTACCTTCGGTTTACATTAAATAGGCAACTGAGTTCGGATTTTGTAACATCCGTTTAATAATAGGTACAACATAGACACAGAAACTTTACATCGTGGTAACGAACTATGTAGGTATGAGTAGGCAGGGTGCCCCAAAATAGTACAGTACTACTTAAATAAATACTTCAACACCCAACTAACACATACCTTACATACACAATCCTGACCCCACACTAGAATTCCCTGTGTCGTGGGTATCAGGAACTACGAGTATCGTGGTACTACAATACCCAAACTCTAAACAAATATCTGCAGTAACATGTAAACATTTGTCTCGCAGCGGGAACCGAACTCAGCTCGGGAATCGAGCGAGAAGGTAATCACAGCTGGCTACTCGACCACTGTGCCACCGAGGTCGCCACTTATTAACTTAGTACATTGAACTTATTAACTTAGTACATATGCAGTGGCGATGCAAGTGTTTCGAAAGCATGTAAGCTCTTTACAGCCTGTTGTCTTATGCAAGCTGTATGCAAGGCGTTAGCCGCCCGAACTGAAGAGTGTATTCCAAAGCTAACTCAAAAATTATTAATAATATAAGAATTCTTTAAAAATTTATGATATAAATAGCATCCAGAGCAGCCAACATTTGTAAGCTCAACTTCGATACTTGATCCAAAAATTACCAGGAAAAAACTAGTTTATTTGCAACATAGACAACAATATTTTTGTTAAAATATTTTTGAAAGTACGTTAATATGTTTTGATTTCATAGGACCCTTGCTAAAGCACACGCGAAGAAATTGCAAGACTTAAATTTTGCAAGGTAGGTACAGTTGATTCCAAAAAGCTGAGGGGAAAATTACAGAATACAGAAATACATTTTGTTTTTTTGGTCTTTCATCGCTGTTTTTTTGTCGATTCTTGGTGCGTGACAAAGTTCGCAGATCCTGCAGATATTTGTTCCAGGTCATTTGTAGGAAATCATTCAAAAAAAACACATAAAACGATATGTTGTCGTGTAAGGTCCTTACTTATAAGATTATTACATTTTTTTTAACACTGCTTTGTCTTCTGATGTGTATCATTTTAAACACAACAAAACAAAAATATGATTAGCTACACAACTGTTCATAATCTTTATAAGTAAGCATGTTAGTCTTTTTGGAGTTGATTGTACTTGTATTTGAGCTTCGGATGTTTAGCACGTGGTTGCAAAAAGTAGAGCACATATCGCTATAAAAAACCGGTTGAATGAGCGTGACGCATGTTGGGGTTCCGCTAGTTTGATAACTAAACCGAATTTCTTCTTGTTTTGATCGAGTGCCCGGACTGTGGGGCAGATCGAAGATTTTTGTGTAATAAACACCATCAGCAGCCAATAGACGTCCACTGTTGCACATAGACCTCCCTTAAGCAGTGCCATGACGAACGATCTGGCCACTTCCAACCACCGACTTCCCGCAATCTTTGACATGGCAATGGCTCCATCGTGTAAGGGCCTTCTTACATTGCGTCGTCCGGTTCGCGGTTACCTTATGAGAAACTTTATTTTTCTTGTCAACTTGCCAATTCTAAGAGCCGTACACTTTAGTTCTGTATTTTATCACGTAGTGAAACTCCATGTTTCCAAAATCCAGAACTCTCTCCATAGCCAAATGCGCGACCTTGAGCTTATATATGAGGCCTAATTGGCTAACCTATTGCTTTGCGACAAAGTCTCAGTGCCATGTAATCACTGACAACGCGCACTGTTTTTATACCTATATCTGCTATGTGAAATCTATGATGAAAACACTAACCCAAGTCACAAATATTATAATACTAGTGCCCAAGTCAATGATTATTTAACTTTCACTTGGAGAAAAGGCTTGTAAATTAATGATTAATAATTTACAAGCCTAATAAGTTTAACGGGTTTTTATCGCGTTTACCTTTTTTATTATTTTCCCGACGTTTCAACTGTATTGCAACAGCCGTGGTCACGGGATGGGGCCATCCCGTGAAAATAATAAAAAAGGTAAACGCGATAAAGACCCGTTAAACTTATAATAATTATATTATCGTTGAAAAATACAATTTACAAGCCTTTGCTCCGCTTTGTTGGACCAGCGCCTGCCCTCAGGGTATTCAATACCACGTTGAAGGGACTTTAGGAAAGGCACCTTTATCAAGCAACTTTTCGCATCTTATAATCACCTGAGCATAATTATGTATAAAAAACTCCGACTGTACGGGCCCTTCTAGTATTATTTTCAAAAGTTGCACGTCGGCGTCACACGGTAAACTAATGATATGTACGAGTGTGTATAAATCCGTCGCTTAATTTAATTGAGGGATTAGTTTCGTAAGTAGCAATTACTACTAATAATTTCTTGCACCTGTATAAGTAAACGTAGATATGTAGTAAAACTTAAATAGATACAGTAACAATTCAGTTTTAAAAGACTAACCACACAATCATATTGGTGACGCGGTCGGGCTGGGGAGAAAAGACATATCAAACAAACAAACAAACACCCAACAGTCATATGCATAGTACTGACCCTACACTAGGATTCCATGAATATCAGAAACTACGAGTTTAATTGTACTACAACACCCAGAGCAAATATCGCGCACCGAAAATCACCAAAATACAAAGGCCAAAACATGGATACTGAATCCCGGCTGTCTAAAAACAATACAACTACAACAGAAAGTCAATACAACTATCTAAGACGGTGTCTACAACTGTCTCGATGCAATCTACTTTATCTTTAACACTTTAATCCTTAATTACGACGTCACGGTGACTGAGTTAATCTTGTGAGGTAATGAAGTTACTGGCTGCTCGAAACAATGCAAGTGTGTTATAGTGCCTTTTAGGTATGTGTCACAGTTCCTTGCGCATCCTGTGTTGAAAAATAAGACGGAAAGTGAACTTTCAAGAAAGTAAGCAGCAGGCAGTCAGATAAGTGTTTTAACGGAGATGAGTCGTTGCACTTTAATATAATTCTGAAAAAAAATACCCCCCGTTACTTGAAAATATTATTAGTAGCCAACACTTTCGGGTTAGCATACTGTCTGGGGCATTCTGTATTCACGATGTTATACGCATTGATTTAAAATGTAATTACGATACTAAAGTCATAAGTAAAAAGAAACGAATCCCTTAACCCTCCTACTCGATGTTCCCTCCGACGCCGTCGCTAGAAAAATAAAATTCTATAAAATATTCAGAAGGCTATGAAAACTTTATATGGCATAATTATCTTACTCCCATTGCCTAGTTGAGTAACCTTATGGGTTTTAGACCAGGAAATTGGTAGTGCGTGGATATTCAGCCAATAAATTGTCCTTATCTAAGACCTGCGTACTATGGCGACTCTAACTTTACGAGACCGCACCCACAAACCCGACAAGCAGGTACCTACCCTAAAGTAGATTGGTAGTAGGTAATGTGTGTGCCACTGTGACGGCGAACGAAAAAGTATGACCCGTTCTTACACATATGAGATCGCTATATAAGAGTTTGCGGACCCATTTTGCTCTCATTTCGACCGACGCTTAACTTTGGCAAATACATTTATGTCCTCGATATAATTTTAAGCGTTCAAGTTTATAATTTTGTTGAATTGTTTTATGATGAAATTGGTGAGTAGACTAATCGATCGTAAAGCTCATCGATTGCACAATGTTTACGACTGCGGCAAAGCCAAAGCTGGTTATGGTATTGATTAATATTTAGGTAATATTTTTTTTATATTGTTTATCTTTTTCAGATAATCTTAACCACGGCTCTGGCTGTGTCAAATGTGTTTTGCTATCATGACCCTGATCTGAACTACCATTTGAGCCAAGTACAAAAGGTGTCAAACTGTGACAATGGTTACTCATATCCCGCGCCGGCCGTGCAACTTTCAACTGGAATAAAACTAACGCCTGCGAACATTGTATCCCAGCAATACGCAGCTCCAGTAACGTATGCTTCAACTGGATACTCAACAGGGTACCAAGCGCCACAAATAACTTACGCCCGACCAGCGACGTACCAATCTCAACAAGCTGTGACATACCAGGCTCAGCCAGCGGCGACATATCTACCCGCACCAGCACCAGCTTATCTACCCTCAGTCGCGTCCAACTACGCATCATACGCGAAAGAAGCGCACGGATATGCCACCTCTGACGGACTCTCAACAGTGTCAGAACGACCTATCACCCCTTCGGCGACTTACGCTCAAGCCCCAATCATAGCTAAAGTGACTGGTTCCCCACTGATTGCTAGATTCTCTTTAGCGCCATCCAGAACGACATACTCCGCCCAGAATTTCTTGACACAACAATCAGCTGTTTCTACTGGATCCTTGGCAAAAGCGTCTTTAAATTCCTACAGTAATGTACATGCGGGTGGACCGGTAGTATCGCAGGTATACGCGGCTCCAAGGGAAAGATACACGACTTCGCCTGAGCTAAGGGCTCAAATTCAAACTAGTTTTGTGACGCCTGGAGTACAGTATAGTCAGTCAGCAGCTCAAGCAGCTCAACAGTACTCGTCATCAGTCTCTCAAGCAAGACGGACTTACTTCACACCTGGACCTAGTGCACAATATTTGCCGCAGTATGCTACAGGTGTCCAGTACGCATCCGCTGTATCAGCGCCAGTTGTGTCTCAATACTCAGCGGCCGTATCAGCAGCACCTCAATATGCAACTCAATTGCAGTATTCAACACCTACAGTTCAATATTCAGCTCCAATTGTTCAGAAATATGTCGCCCCAGCTGTTCAAAAATATGTCGCCCCAGCTGTTCAGAAATATGCCGCCCCAGCTCAATACTCAGTATCACAGTACAATGCACCAACGGTAACACAATACAACACTCCAGCAGTGACACAGTATTCTGCTCCAGCAGTTCAACAATACGCTCAAGCTGTGACCTCAGTACAACAGTATAAAGCGCCAGCAATAGCACAATATACCCCAGCTGTAACGAGGGTTCAGCAGTATGCAGCTCCAACAGTATCTTCAGTACAATACCCAGCAGTGTCTCATGTGTCAGCGCCAGTGACAGTCGCGAAGGCGGCATCTGCTGTAAAGAATGTCCACACTGACTTCTTGGAAAACTATGTGAGTCAATTTTAATTTTAACAAGAGTGCGGACACGCATCAACAAATAACCACTGATTTTATAACATAACCTTTGTTTAGGGCATAGGAGTCTTCTGTGGTACCTAATTGGTGCAGTAGGGCAGTATATAGCTTTCCTCGTCGTCAGTAGGTACGTACGTATTTATTACTATTCCATTTTTACGCATCGTTATAAAAATGAGTTCCTTTGTTTGTCTCTAATATGTTTCCAGTTCAAAGACCTAAGCGGATACTAAACGAGACTTTCAAAATAATTTCTAGTCTCTAGACTGGACATCGTCTAGTTATCATCTACTTAAGAGGACTTTTAGTAACCTAAACTAAAGCAAACGAATTGCATAACAATTGATTGGCCACTAATTTATTAGGTGTAAACAGATTTAGTTTGCCTAGTCATTTTTTAAATATGCCGCTAAATAAAAAAATCTCTCTTATGTATATAAACAGCACTTATTGCGCGTTTCGTTTTAATAAGTCGCTCATTTGCTTATAATAACTAATAGATACTTACATCAACATTTTTGATATTTGTTGCTACAAATTTTCACTAAGGCTAAAATCTCGCCCATAAACTCATATTATTAGAAATAACACAGGCTTCTTTGTATTTTGGTACCACGCGGGAGTAGCCGTGGGCAAAAGCTAGTAACTAATCAATTTTGAGGTTATGACAGAGTATTCATAGCTGCCCCTGGGGCCTATTTCGCAAAATTTACAAGAATAAAAAAAAAATTATAAGAATGAGCCGTCTTTGCCATGGCAAGTCGACAATGTGTAAAGAGAGACAAAATGAATACTTACCTACTCGTAACTTGAAGGTAACATGACCTGTCTTTCGTGAAACATGGTGACCTTGAAAGTAATACCCTACCTACACCACGTAATGGATATGCATTGTTATTGCCCCAGTAAATAACCAATACAAATTATTCACAATGCAAATATATACTGAAATGGGCGACAATAACTTGCGAAGTGACCGGCAACTGCATTTCGTGCTTTAATTAAGCTCGTAAATAAGTTATGTTGTTTACGATTTATCTTGAATATTAGAAGTTACCCCTTTTATCGACGACCTTGATAGCGCGACGACTGAGACGCAATAGATATGTGTTCGATTCACGCTGCGGGTCAAATGTTTGCAACAAGACATTTTGTCCTATTCTGTTCTGCAGTATAATGATAGCCACGACACAGGGAATTCTGGTGTGTAAATGGGACTATGTATGTGGCTGTTAGGTATTACGTTAAGAAGGTATGTTTTATTATTATAATTCTCGATTCTATTCTTGTTTTTTTAAGGGCTAAAAAGTACTGATACTGATTTCCCAAAGCACATGAGAAGCAACTTTTACTTTTACAATATTTAGCATTACTATACTTCAGAATCATGCATTGGCAACAGATATAATATCTACTAATTCGGTTCTAAGGTACTCTAACTAGGTCACTTACATACATTAGGCCAAAAACACATTCAGGAAAGCTTGGCAATATCTAGCGCGTTTAGAATTGTAAACCTCGATATTATGTCCTACCGTCCAAATCAATTACACAGCCTTACATAAGTGACATATTTTGAACTGGATTTATCTCTAATCTATCAAACTTTCACTGACTTAGTAGTTGAGTTTCAGATTACCTATTGCCTAATATTTATGCACCTACGCACATAAAATAAAGATAAGAGACGTGGGTACGCCTCTCATTGAAATGAATGGTCTTGAATGAAGACACATCTAAGCATTCGTCACTAAAATTATTAGACTAATAGGTATATAATTTAAAACATAAATCACTTACATAATAATTCATAACAGAGTGAGACTATTATGACTTTGCAATCATTGGGAATTTAAACTTATGGCTACGCCTTAATATCTCAAAATATCACCATCATCCTGAAAGAGCTGGATGATGAACAGTCTGGAGATGTGTTTATCAACCGACTTTCAGCAACAGTTCTGATGAATATCTAAGGAGAATACTATCCCCTTATAATATCTGTGCTATCACTATAATACAATAAACTCAAGGCTTGAGGTGTACGAGCGGTACCTTCAAAGGAACTTCTGAGTAAATATGCTTTGAGATTCTTTGTCGACGTCATTATTTTGGTGAATCTTATAGACTTGCGAAAATGAGTTGCAGAAGCCAGGAGCCATGAAAAATAAACGGAAATATACCAATAATAATATGCATAATCCTAAATCAATGACCATCCAAAAAGAGATCGTATTACTTGAAGGAATTTTGATCAAGTTTTAATACAAAAATCAACTCGTATATATATGTAACTAAGATGTGTAAAAGTCCCCATTTACCTAACTTACTAGTAATGCGATGTTATCAGTTATTATTGCGCAGACCTACTCGTAGTTAACAGCAGAGCCAGCAAAGTTCACTTAACACCTAATAACCACAGAATAATAACCTTGCTGAACCTTTGTTCTGCTGGCATTTCGAATGGCATTCTCATTTAAAGTGAGATAACGACCTGCCTAGCACTCCTATGTTCCCTAGGACTTGGGACATAGGACGAGACGATTTCACCAGGCGCGTATGGACGGCAAGGATATTTTTACTAAATCGTTGTTCTACCTGATTTTTAAACAACACTATAATGCTTTTCAGCGGAAAAACAACACCAAATTACAGCTGAGTTTGGAAACCCGTGAGATTTTGGATTGGTTGGAACAATATTACATAGGTTGCAGCGTAATACATATCAGTAGCCTGACTTTGCTTCATCATTTGTGGTTTAAGATCGAAGGCTATGTGAATGGATACACTCGGTAGTATAGAGGAAGCAAAGTCAGGGAGAGACAAAAATATATTGATAGGCACATCTGTAGGTACAGCTAGTTTTAAGAGGATCCACCGCGAGTAAGTAAAAGTATATATGTAGATTAATTCTGTAAATGTTTTAGGATGCGCACCCGAGGTATGCATTCGAGTACGGAGTGAACGACCCTCACACAGGAGACATAAAGCAGCAGAAAGAAGTGAGGGACGGAGAAGTCGTCAAAGGTAAGCATATGTTATATTTTATGGAAAGTAGTGTGGATGAAGAGCCGATAAGGCATTATCAGATCAAATCAATACGAATTTTTGTTTTTCCAAAGACTTGAATATAAGTGGAACTGTTTTTTTAACAGATCTCGTACGAACAGAGAAAAACGTCCTAGATAGATTCTATTAAAGTAGGGTTTTTTTGGGGTTTTTACATGCATATTTCCGAGCATTATAAAACGAGATCAGATGCAGGTATGCAACTCCAAAAGCTACTAGGTATACTAAATTATTTACTGTCTCTGCGAGAAGTCTCTACATCCGTTTTAAGTCGAGTCTCGATATTCAGAATTTATTGCAGATTATGCAACAAATAGTTGAATATTTAGCGCTCTTATCTCTGATTTATCTACAGGTCAGTATTCACTCGTGGAGCCAGACGGTTCAGTGCGGACAGTGAACTACGTCGCCGATTGGGAGACCGGTTTCCACGCAGACGTACGTAACAGCAAAGACAATCAGCATTAGAAGTAGACCTACCAGGGATCTAATCTAGGGGCTGGCAATGTGGGCATGCGAGGAGCAACGAGGAGGGAGCAGCGAACCTCATAACCAGTTTCCACGGCAACATACGCATAACTATAGAAACAAGTGTACTGTTTATACAAGAGCAAACACCGAAAACCCAAGACAAATACATGTTGGCAGCGCCTGGGGCATAGCAACTTGTGAAATTATCCTTTAAACGAAAAATATCTACTCGGCCACTTCTCTCCAAAAAACTTTGCAAAAGTGAGAGTTTTATGTCTTCCACTCTCACTTTTTCAAAGTTCAAGACTACAAAACAATGATGATCGAATATTTTGTCAATTATTTTAGGAACGACAAACAGTAATTCGTTACTATATTAGGTACAAGTATCATGATAGAGAAATGGCGCTTGTGACTTTTCTGTTTTAATGGAGGATTAAAAAGCAGAAAGAAAAATGAATATGCCAGATTTGCCTAGGCAAAAGTCCTCTAAACGGCCCCGACCACTACCTTAAACGGCTGTTCCACTTGTCGTCAGATCAAGTAATCTATAAATTAGAGTAATGAAAGGAACTGCTAACATTTTAAGCGACGAGGAAATCTTTACATTGGAATTTAAGAATGTCGGATTTTACAACTTTAAATCACCTGAACCAATCACTCGCAACTTTACGAATCATTTACTTAATCTTAAGTTCAATAATACCATCGATTGCAAAATCACAGACACAGTTTAGCCCAAACGGAATTCCAAAGTTACAGAACCAACTATATTTGGGCGCAGAGACATTGCCATGTGAAAACACACAGGTTTCTATAAAAACCGTATTGAAGTTATTGAATTTGAAACGATATATTTCTGCAACACCTCACCTAGGATCGTATCTTTCGTCATTCAGATATTCCAAGGAATGCACGTTTACTGCAACCGATGATTCAAAAATTTTACAGCATTTTGTAAGGGTTATTACCTATCACTTTAAATGGTCCTGCGTGAGGTCAGTGTCTTTTGCTTTCTCTTGATGTTCATTCAAGGTATTTGTAACTTTCGCATCAAAAAGCTGTGAAAGCTCACTATGAGCGAAGTTCAAAATGATAAACAATGATGTAATGTTGTGATTAAAAAGTCTGTTTTTGACTGTAAATTTGCAGCATATATTACTTTTAAAGTTCGATTATTTACAGGCAAATAAATATTGTAATTTTATGTGTGCCATACTTTGAATATATTTTTCATCTATTTAATAGGTACTAGAGATGGGAAATATATTTTGATAGGCATCATTTTAATATTTATGTAGGCTTTGTGCTATTTTACCCAAACTTTACATTCATTTTAAGTGCTTTGTTAGAATTAAGTAAACTGATGTGATGATTTTGTATAATTATAAATTCAGTTAGTGTTATTATTTTACTTAGGTTTATCATTAAATTGTAAGTTACAGAGAAGTAAAAATAAAATCTCAAAATTAAAACATTTTTAGAGTATTTTTAACTGTTTTATAATTTCCTTAAAAAC
This sequence comes from Perizoma flavofasciatum, assembly GCA_958496245.1. Classification (NCBI taxonomy): domain Eukaryota; kingdom Metazoa; phylum Arthropoda; class Insecta; order Lepidoptera; family Geometridae; genus Perizoma; species Perizoma flavofasciatum. The sequence continues at coordinate 5,346,843 of OY292426.1, forward strand.
CATGTGTAAAAAATATGATCATCTAATTTTCATAATAAATAGTTGCCGTAACCCCTCATTCAATTTAAGCTTATAACTTTATCTTAGATCACAGCCACTAGACGTATCATTTTGGCAACAAATAATGGCCTCGATTCTGTAGTACACTGACTAAACTAAATTTAAACTGTCGCTCTCTTTTACTGATAGTGCAAGCAAGAAAGAGATAGCTACAATTTTAGTGCTGTCAAATTAGTCAGGTTTTTAGTTGTCCATACAAATTTAGTCGTGATATCAAAACATGCTGACTATAAACACGAAGAAAAGCGGCACGTAAACTGATTTGACAGCAGCACACGGTACTAAAATTGTAGCTATCTCTTTCTTGCGTACACTATCAGTAAAAGAGAGCGATAGTTTAAATTGAGTTTAGTCAGTGTACTACGGAATCGAAGCCAATATCTACTTTAGCTAAGTACCTATTTAATATGACGTATGTAGTTATGACATTATAAACCTGGTGACTTCTTTGCCATTGTAATAACACTGTGGGCATGTAAAGTCCTTATCTGCTGTCTTGTTTGCCTGTAAAAAAAAAAACATGTTTAATTTTTATCCGCGACCGGCGTTAGCTGCCCGTATAAGCGTTTTACGTGAGATTTTGTTTGTTTGGTACTTCTATTACCATTTATTATTTGGTTATTTGGAATAAATTTTTACGACTTCAAAGACAGCTAATAGATAGGTTTTAGTGACACAAGTCACTAAGAAGCACTGAAATAAATGATGGAAAAGACGTTGGTGGTAAAAACTTGCATAAAAAATTACTAGTCTAAAATAAATGACGCAGAAGGTTGCGGGTTCGATTCTCGACGCGGGACAAATGCTTGTATGATCTGCAAATATTTTTCTTGGGTCTGACTCTATGCATAATTATGTATATATATATGTATTTACCAAAAAAAGTAGTGTATCAGTCATGTAGTGCCCATAACACAAGCTCTGCTTACTTTGAGGCTAGAGATGATGCTCTGTGAAAAATGTCCTGCATTATTTATTTATAAATTAGAGTGTTCATTGTGTTTATGGCTTGTGGTGTAGCTTAACAAGTTGGTTTCATATAAACAGATCAGTTAGGTCAATTTTGTTAGTTTAAATTGGTGCAGATTCTAATAGATTACCATTAGGATAGGTGACCAGTAGGACCGGACACATAAAAACAGGTCTTCAATATTGTCTTACCACTAAGCAATAATAACAGAAGATATGTGAGCATCCCATTATATGAGGTAGTATTGGTTTTCCACCACAGCTTGCACAGACTGTATTCACTGTCATCACAGCATTGCTGTTGGTAGTACTTGAGCGGACATGCTTTCTCCACCAAACAAATTTTAATGCACTTGATAGCTTGCTGCGAAGTCCAAATATGTTCATCAGTGAGATTGCTGTACCAAGGAGTTCCTGAAATTCATTTTAATTAGTGTATAAAATGGACAATGGTCAAATGCCATTGTCAAGTGCATTTTTTGTCATAATATCTTGCAATAAGACCACCACATTAAGACCGGCTTTGTTACATAGTCTGTGAAAAGTAAAAGTACCAACAGAAAAAAGCCAAATCTTAAATTGATGTAATGCGAATTTTACACATACTTTTAATTTTAAAAACTTGCATTATTTCAAAAATCAATATTATTTTTGAGGGGTATTTTTTTAAGTCAAAAGCCCACTTGTGAGAACTGAATTTAATACAAAAAACTTACTATAAAGTTGTTCCATAACAATTCCCGGGTCCATCCAAAATCAGTCAGATTTTCTCTTGTTAACTTCTCAGCTCCAAGTTCTAATCCCAAAATCAAATCTACTAGGATTGGATACTTCCCACTTTGAATAAAGCGAATGAAATTGAATATATCCCCAATCAGTTGAAATGTTTCCAGCTTTTGAACAAAATTTTGAACTTTTATGTTGGAAGTGAAGCTATAGATTGCTCTATCCTTCAAGTATTTTAGTCCAATTGTGTAACCATAATACCAATATAATTTACTTCTTGAAAAATGTACATCTTTGTATTTTAGTGACAACATTTGCTGCCCAAATGTGCATTTTTTATCACAAACAGAATACTTGAATAACAATGATCTTATCAAAAGCTCAAGTTCAGGTAGAATTGGTTGAATGTACTTTGGCTGAAACAGATAAATTGATTTTATGTTCTACCCAACTAGATGGATAGATAGATAACATAATTATTATAAACTAAATTGTTATTAAATTAAATTAATATTATTACCTACTAAATTATTAGATAATATATTGAAGAGTGACTTCTTCAAAGGCAGATGAAAGAAGAGTGTACCACTTGGACGCAAAATATTTATTCCTCGGGTGACATACTTTCAATCCCTGCCTACACTTAGGATTCTACTTAATTATTATTACCTATGCTCTACTCTGGATTCAAAATAGCTCCCTCACCATAAAAATATTAATTTGCTACCTTGTTTTACAGTCTACTATTCTTGAATCTAGATCAATTCTAGATCAATCTAATTCCTAAATCAGAACTTGGGGAGTACTCGTCGTAACTGTTTCATTCAACTATCTTACACATGGTATAGATGAAATTATAAAATTGTATGCGGTTTTCATTTTGTTTAAATTTAAGAAATTATCTACAAAGTTTTAATTAATAATTAACACATACAATTATTAATATAACTCATAAGAATTTTTATTAGCGGTATATTTGAATTTTTCAGTACTTACCTAAAAAATTTAAAAACGTAATTTCTTGGAATCTATTCAATTCCTACTTTGGGAGTGGTACCGTTGGAATGGGGGAATCCACCCCTTCCACCCCCTGTGCTTTTTTATATCGAATTCGTGCAAAGGCTTTCTTAATCTCACCACAAACTAAAAGTATAGTAATACTAGTCAGACTTACCTCAACGAACTTGGTGGCTTGCAAAATCGACTGCCTAAATAGATCCTCCACTTGACTATCTAAATGTACAGCATCAAGCTAAAAATGATAAGAGAATGCATTAGAGACGAAGGAAATTGAATTTGTATCATGCCATACTTACATTATTTCTCTATATACCTGTGTTACTCGCGGTACATAGCTTATGGACATTATTATCGTACAGGATAACTTTCTAAATCCTTCAGAAATCTTGAAAAATAATTACGCTACTAGGTATCTTCTGAATAATCTTGCTGGATTAGAAAATTGAAAACAATAGCCATGGGTAGTTCGCGAACGAATTAAGTAAATGAAGTACTTCATACGTAAGATTGTCTTGTCACTTAGTTCACTACTCATTCTAATGTGTCTCTAGTTCATTTAGTTCATTTAGTTTACGTGTACTTCAATGCTTCGTTTAGCATCACGCTCGACGAAGATAGAAAAAACGGTATTATGGCGTGTACACAAAGACTATTTTATATTGCACAATTTTTTCAACAATAGAAGCGAGAGTAAAGAGTGATAGCTGATATGGTATCTCTTTCTAAGAACTTGCAATTAAAACAAACCCCTACATCGTTGAGATAAAGTTCTTTGATTCTTGCGAAAGATTATTAATATTTTGTTTTAGTAAGAAAGTACCTATTTTGCATTGTTTGAATTTAGTAAGTTATTTGCGATTATTAGTTCGTCGTGTTGCGCATGTTACGGGTCAGTTTTATATGCAAATAAAAATAAGTTAAGTCGTTTTATTAATAACTTTGAAATATTAATCAGTTTAATTAACAAAAGTAAATTGTACATAATATCTCAATTTTTAAATACGTATTTATTATTATTATAAAAAAAACATATTAAATTTACCTACCTATATACCTATTTTATAGTAAAAATGTTTGCCCCTGGTTGACAGTCCTAAGCCTGTAAAGTACCTATGAAGGAAAATCGCGGTATAAAATAAAAACATTTCATAGTTCATAGCACTAAGAAAGCAACTCATTTCTTATTTCGTTCATCCATTCATAATTCTCTAAGAACTAAACGGTATACCTGAAGTAAATGAACTACTGAACTAAATCAATGAAGTAGTTCATTTAGCCAAAAGATATACATACTTCATTCTTTTCTTTTCACTGACATATTTCGCGCATGGCTAGTAAACAAAAGCGAAGTGATCAACACAGTGGCCTAGCCTTTGAGTGGAGTGATAACTGTCAATTATCAACTTCAACTTCTTGATTATGGCTTCTGTGGCTAGTTGTCACAATTCTGCCAGTGTCCATTTGATCCATGATACATTCATAAACAATACAGAGGTGTGAAAATAAGAATATGGCCAATTTAATAGTAGAAAATCGACCAGAATTTTGTGACCAATTTGAAATTTCTAAAATAAAGAGACAACAATAACATATAAAACGACACAGAGTTAGTAGCTAAGTAGATTTGATTAGTAAGTACAATAGTTTTTACAATTTTATTTTATTCATATCAATAAATTTACATATTATATAATTGATTAGAGGAGAAAAGGTGAGGGATAAAAGGCATTAGAGGGAGAAAGGACGGGGAATTTCAGGAGGGATGATATCGTATAAAGAGTGACGAATTTTCGGACAGTTGAAAAATATATGATATATCAGTTTTCAAATCCTACCAAAGTTAGAATTGAAAGCTAGGAATCTCCTTTTCCACGACGTAAAACGATTGAATTATATGCCTTATAGCACACTTATCAAAATCGTCTAATTCATCAGTTTATTTCATAAGGTTCCTTGTTTTTCCCGGGGTCAACAATTTTTGAAGTTGAAGCTGCTGCTACATTACCCTCTTTAGTTATTTAGGTGACGGTACATACGGAAACGCCTAAAACAATATAACAACAATGCTATTTATAGGTACATTGTTTTTACATGATAGAGAAATGCTACAAACATATAACAAATCGAGAAAATGGGAGTTTTATTGTTATGGCAGCCCTAAAGTGATCTGTCAAATATGCAACGCAGGCTCTAACTTTGGAAAACCGTATCGTAGGCCCGACAGTGTTTCGTTGTTCTTCACAAACGTTTTACCTCCAAGATAAAGCCAGCACTTTTAGTCACTTAGCATCTGACATAAACGACAAGATGGCAGCACACGAGTTCCGAATACGACCGCGCGCAAAGTTATCTTGCGCGCACTTTAACATTGGTATTTTTCTCTAGAGGAATAATACGTTCTTCCTCACTTAACTTCAAGCCATGGGAGACCGTATTGTACGTACTGTCCAAGGGTGTATTTTCCATGGTGTGGATTTTATTTTAAGCCCTTTTGGTACCTACTAACAACGAAACCGGTTTTATCATTGATATTATAAAAACTTCGTTTAGTATGGATCTAGACAAAGACAGTACCTATTCTCCTTCTAGTATAGAAATAGCACGGTACGGTCTACCTACTTCGTCGTAATAAATCTAAAAAGTCGTTGTCATGGGGTATATGGAGCTATCGTCGAGAAATAAAGATAGGAAGTATCCTTATATAGTTTCTTAAAAAAATAAAGACAGCAGCCTCAACTAACCTCATTCATCTTCAGATTCAGAAAGTTCATGTACACACTAGGTACATAACCGTATCACAAACCATCCCGCTCTACAAAATCGGATCGTGACGCGAACGCCTATTGATCATGGGATTTTAAGACACAGAGGTTCAATAGTTGAAAGTCGGGAAAGTAATAAAATGAGATAAACGCGATAAAGACCAGTATAAAACTTATATTTTTATTATGTTTATTGATCGCCAATGTTTGTAAAATATAAACGTACCTAGTAGTTAGTTTCTCTATGAATACAGATCCAGAATAAATAGAATGAGATCGTAACATCAAGCAAAAAAAAAATTTTCTACGTTCTGCGTCCATGTAAAAAGTCGTACACACGTAGGTTCTAACTACAGACAAGTTCTGAGTTACAAATAAGTTCAAAACTTGTCGAAACGATAACCCTTTCGTCAATTTTTGTATGAGAATCTTTTGATACGTCAACGTTTTGACATGTTATATAAACTCAGCATAGATCTTTAGCTGCGACGCGATGTAACGACGATGTAACGATACCGTGTACGCGTATGCGCGTTCCTGTACTTGAATGAAATTTTTCCTCCGCCTCGTGTGAACAAACACTATTTTTGTCCGCCTGTGGACCTCGTAATTTGACATCAAGTCATTCGTTCATTTCATTCATTCACTCACTCATTAACTTGAGAAGGTGAGAAAGTACTATAGCTTGTCGTCATAATTCTTGATAATTTACAAAATATTGAATTTAAAGGCGATTTAAAAGAAGTTTCTTGAATAATGGATTCTTAGAAACATCTACAAGCTTAAAACATCGTCATGGTTATTTCACCGCAAAGCCCCTCTGACGAAACTCAAACTGGCAGTAGTACACCGAAGAGGGCCAACATGGCGGCCAAACAATCCTCTGTCGCTGATACAAGAGCAGAGCTGGCGGAATTAGTGAAACGGAAAGCCGAAGTTGCTGTAAGTGTTACTATAAACTACGTAACCCCTTTAACACCGACTTTTTTCCTTGGTTAGTTTGTTTACTTAAGGATTTCTAACCTCAGGGGTTAGAAATCCTTATGTAAACAAACAGCAGGTACATAAACACTATTTTGGAAAACAAAACAATAAATCTCTCTAGCAATTAGTGAACAGACAGTGTTTTGCCATTTACAGGAAACCTTAGCTAATTTAGAACGACAGATCTATGCATTTGAAGGCTCTTACTTGGAAGACACCCAACTTTATGGAAACATCATCAGAGGATGGGACAGATACCTGACCACAAACAAAAGCACCAACTCAAAGGCCGATAAACGCAATAGAAAATTTAAGGAAGCAGAAAGACTATTTTCAAAATCAAGTATTACTTCTATGGCTGTAAGTATACTACATCGACATTATTGGCATCCAGTGTGGTGAAAAAGTAGCCATCTGAGATGAGATGTGGGTTAGATTTCTGCAGCAAAACTGTCAGGCATACAGAGTGATCAGGTACTATTTTTGCTTGGTTTGTAGTGACATGATACTCAAATAAGCAACACAAGGAATCCTTGTCAGGTCTCAGGACTGATGTGCACAAGTTTCTGTCACTGATGTTGGAACAATTAGGTTTTTATATATCACATTTTTGACAATGTTAGTTCTATCATACCTTTGTATACTATATCAAACATTTTCATGAGTCATTTAGACCAGTAGAGCAAGATAGCTGCACTTAAGTACCCTTTTGGTATATTCAATATAAATAAATGTATGTATCTTAGGTAAGTTAATTACAGATTCTGTTCTGTTTTCATTTAGGCTGTTAGCGGCCTTGTCGATCCTGCAGAAGCAAAAAGTGAGTTTTCACATTAAACTTGTTCAAATTTTAATATCTTGACACATCAACTTAACTTTCCTATTTTTTAGATGAGAGGAACAGTGAAACTGAGTCACAGACAAATGAAGACTCATCAGACACACAAATCAGTACTGGAATGAACATTGGAAGTCTCAACCACACAACAATACATGGCTCCTCTGAAAGCATTGCTTCGCTGAAACCTTCAGGAAAGCAACACACAAATGGCCTTGACAAAATTCTTAATATTAACTCCAAACAAAATATGGGACAGCAAAAAATGTCTGCTTCCACAATGTTGCAAAAATCTTTCACTAGTGACAATAAGATGTTGAGTGCTGTTGGACTGGACAGTAGACCAGGGACTCCTAAGGACATCAAAGATTCCAGTATTCTCATGAGCAAGGGTGATCTGACACCTAACTCTTTGAAACATAAGCTTCCATCTAGTGGTTCAGCTGGTGGTAGCAATAGTATGAAGAAAAGTAACAATAAAAAGGCTAGACATCGATAGAACCCTCCTAATAGCACTAACAGTTGAAGCTGCTTAGGCAGGCAGGTTTGATCAACTCAAGAAATCTTGGTAAATGCAGTAGTCTCATCAAATTGTAGTCTATAGGTATTCATCAAGATTTGTTCTTCGATTTGTTATTGGGTTTTAGAGTTGTAATTGTGAATGTAGAAAAAAATAAGTGATTAATAAAAAAATAACTTCATTTATTGTCTTTGGTCAGAGTTGTAAATACATATTTTTTAAATCAAGCAATAAAATTTTTCAGTTAATTCTTTCATGTCTTGTTCTTCTAAATCGTTGTCTGAATCTTGACTCTGCAACAATTAATAAGAGGTCACTAAAAATAAATCTTGATGCTTAAAGAAAGCATCAAGCAAATTGTTGACATATTTTCCATCATCTATAGCAACACAAGTTGCTAGACTTGTGGCTAAAACCTATCTGAAAAATCATGCTATAATAATTGTCACAATTAAACAAGCCATAATCAAGAGATGAAGTCATATGTTGATGGCAAAAAAACTGCATGTAAGACAGATAAAAACTGCATGTTCATAGATGAATGGTAGGAAACAACCTTTTATGGAAAAAGTATATATTGGAGGTAAAAAGATCCTTGGAATGGAAAAATGGAAAGGTTCAGTACTGTCTGGTACTACTTTTAAGCTATTTTTTTTTAAATAATAGCTATCTATTATTTTTATTATATTTTTTTATCTACATTTGTAGATATATATTAGAGTAGGTACTTACGTTTCAAAACATTAGGTAGGTCTCGTATGGGTCCACAATATCTTACAGCTATGTAATACAATAATGGTAAAATAGATATGATTCCTGAACAGGCTAAGAATATTGTTTCTGGGGATTTCCTTAGCTTGCAGCAACCAAAGCTTTTGCTCCATATTGATCTGGTAGCATTCATCTGAAAATAGGTGATCTCATTATGATTGCTGAAATGAAGAGGGCAAAAGAAAATGTCCAGCCATTTTTTTTTATTATTATAAAAAAAATGGCTGGACATTTTTCAGTGTCATTTAGCCTACTATTAAATTAATTAGTGCTATTTAATTTTCTTACTACACTATCACCAAGCTCCAAATGGTGAAGAATCACATTCACCAAAAACTGACCACCTTGGTGGCACAGCATGTGAGTAGTTATGATGCAAGAGGTGCCGGTTTGATTCCTGCTGTGGGACAAATATTTGCATATTCTGCAGATATTTCTTCTGGATCTGGGTGTTGTGGTACCATGGTACTGATATCAACAACATGGAATCCTAGTGTTGGGTCAGGCATGTGTCTGTTGGGGTGTTAATAATCCAGCTGATGGCCATATGTAGGCCTCCTGCATAGTTTAATCATCTTGTTTGTTTTGTCACTGGTTATTTATTAGTCATCCTGCATTATGTCAGTGATCTACCAGGTAGAGAGTATCATGTGGTCTTACACTAGTCTTCTTATGCTAGCCTTTTAATAAGCAGATATACAGTTAAAAAAATAAAAAATAATGCAGGACATTTTCACACAGCATCTAGCCCCAAACTAAGCAGAGCTTGTATTATGGGAACTACATGACTGATATTCTACTTATATAATTTTTTTTTACTTAATATATTATTATACATCAATAAAACCTAGACCTGAGACAAATATTTGCAGATACAAGCGTTTGTCCTGTGGCAGGAATCGAACCGGCAACCTTCTTCGCAGGTCAGCCTTCGCCCACTGCACCACAGAGGTTGTCAAACCACTCACCGAGTCCACAATATCCATGCAAATGCTATCAACACCAATGGAATCACTGCTTAATGATTTGTAGTATTCGTCCAACTGAATGTAACTCAACATGCATTTCTCACAGACTTTAGTGCTGTTAGCAGTTGAATTGTTCTCAAGGAAACATTCCATTGTCTCTTTGAACATTTTATTGAAATGCTTAGTGGTATTAGCAACTTCAGGTGTAGTCGTATTCCAGTTAAAACATGCTGTAAAGAAATATGTAGTTTTAGTTTCATTACTTACATAGACCTCTAATTTCATGAAATTTTTATGAAGTCAAAGTAGGTATGATAAATGCTGGGAAATGAGTATTCTATTCACTTTGCCAGATCAAATAAGGCAAAAAGGCTTGGGATAAGTCTTAGCAGAAGGAAGATAGATGGGAATAGAACCAGTGGGCTGACAATAATGATACAAACCATTACAATTCCCTTTCTCCCAAACATACAGTATACTGTCATGGTACTCCAACACAGCATCCAGTCTATCATGTGATATGAAAATTGACTTGCAAGACAACCCATCGACCACAGTGGTTAACAATTCTCTGTACTTGGCAGTAAAGTTAACATAATGACCAATGCATTTCTCGCAAAGTCTGATGGGTCTGGCGTGTTTTATAGAGCATTTTGTGAAGTTTGATGCGTAGTCAGCGAACGAGTCTAGGAGTAAAGAACACTCTGTAGGAGGCGTTATTAGATAGCCCTCAGCAAAATACGAACTGAAAGGAAGAATGTTAATACTTAGTGAAGGACAGCGTAGGTATCTTTTTATTAAATTAATTTATCGCTCAACTTACGGATTGTGGGTTATTTCCTGCAAATTTTTAGTGAAATCAGCTCTCATTCTCATGATATTGCAGTGGAAACAAAGAAATAAGACGACAAAGTGGGATTTCATAATGCACTGCTATAACAAACCAATACAGCGGTGCACAAACTCACTATGCAGCGGTCTTTTGGTGCGTATGAACTATGAGTATGATTTGAGTGCAAACACTATTTATTTCTCAAATCACACATTCATATCATCCATCACACAAAATCAAAAATTCAGTCTTGTTTTGTTTTCCGTCCGTTGCATTATCTGTAAGAGTAAGAGCAACAAATTGTTATCTATGCATCATCAATTTTCTACACTTCAACCAGTTCTGGAAGTCCGGGTAAGAAACCAGGTTGAGCTCTCGTTTAGTTCGAGAGAGATTATTCCAGTCTTTGTTTTTGCTCTGGGGCCATCCGATTTAAGGGTGGCTTTCAGCAGCTTTACATTCACATTCTCGGCTTTCGATGGTTTTTTTTGTCATATGATATGAGACAGTCGGCAATCCATATCGCCTTACGAAGAGTCGGGTAAGCCCAGAAGGGGTAGAGGTTGACAGGGAGTTTGGCTGTCAGGCAACCGCAAGTGTAGGATTCAATTGCAATGTTTTAATAGGCCTGCATTATTTTACGGCTGCCATGATCTTCAGACGTCGGGGGGGTCATGCATGCGGTGGAGCAATAGCATTGAGGATGTGGCAGCAATTGTCGGCGTGGTCGTATTACCACGAACAACATTACCACGAAGACCTAATTATAATATCTGTGCCTCAATGCTGGGGATCAGCACAACGCAGGTGATCACGTCGTTTCTGACGTAGCGCCCTGCTACTGTACAAGCTCGGAGGGCAATGTTCTACTGCGCCTGCAGCCACCTTTTGTTTGTAGTTGAACACAGGGCTTTGTACCAGGCTGATGCTGCATAGGTGAGCCGGATGACGGTCTTCTAGACCCCATCTTGGTCCTTAGTGGCAGCTTCGAAGAGTCAGGATAGGTCGTAGCATCGCTCGGGCGGCAAGTTTGGCTGGAATAGCACGTGCTCCACCTGACAATTCATGCTCAACGACCTGTCAGTCGATGTAAATAAATCTAACTATTTTTGTAAACAACAATTTGAAAAAAGAATGATGTGTGAAGTTTGGTCAAATAACGTACATCTAACAGATGGCACTGTAAAATTTACGTAAAATAGCGCTGCCGGTAAAACAGCGCCCCGTTGGCCCCAATTGAATTTCTTTATTTACTTACTATGAAATGTATTTCCGTGGTTAGTTCTTAGTTCCTGTTTCCTTTTTGCAGCAAAGAAAGATAGAAATACACCAAATATAAAAAATATATATAAAATAGACTTGTAGGATATCCTGTATCATTACTTTCTGTTTCATTATGATCTTCTGTATACGATCTATAAAATTACCTTTCTAATTACCTACATCTCTAGCTAAAGGTTTGCTGGAATAACTCAAATTTTAATTAAAATTCTTGTTTTTGTAAACACAGGTTATTGGAGTAGGCATTTGTGTTATTTGCCTAGAAGCGTAAAAAATTTAACTTTTTAAAAATTAAGCTCGCCTTTGTTTATGACATTTCATTCTGCCTTTTGTAAATGTTTATTTGTGGAAAAATAAAGAAAAAAAAACTATATTTCCTATCTTACAAAAGGTACAAAATAATGGAAGCTGAACAAACACCTGCAGCGTTGCAAAGAAAACTTTACTTTCTACTTGAAAAACTTCAAGAATATGCACGAGAACTACCCCCGTAAGTTCTACAGAAACTAATATCTTCAATAAATACACATACCACACTTCCTATATGTAGTACACTCATATAGATATTACCCACCTCATCTCAGATAATATCTGATTATGGCTGAAGAGCCAATTGCAGATTTAAAAAATAAAAATAAAGGTACTTACCTATCTAAAAATTATCATAAATTTGATCATTTATATTGTAAAACGGGGATTTTCATGTACCATATCATTGATGAAGGCACCAACTAAGTATTGACTTATTCCGAGAAAATGGACCAAACTTCTTTGATGTTGTATATAGTCCTTTACTATGGACACAGCTTTGCTCAGAGTTTCACTTCATAAAAGTGGCTGGTTGAATGAAAATGTGTCTTTAAAGGGAGGGTAAAAAGCTGTAAATATTAGAATCTGACATTGAAAACCAATATTAAGTTCCTAAAACATTAAATTGGAAAAAAATAACAACATAGTATTTTCCTTTTTAATATCTTCCTACAATTAATAGATTATCTACTTCAGTACCTACTCATAATTTCTTATCAGTGTTTTTTGTTTCAGACAATATCAAATGAGAGTGCCTATCGAGCTTCTCTCCGGTTTAGCCAACTGCCTTCTCAATGACACAGTATTTGAAATAGTGAAAGGTTTGATGGAAATCCAACATGTTACAGAGAAACATTTGTTTCAACAAAGGCTGCATATTATCAGTAGTCATACAGGTAATTTACTAAAATTTTCATTGATTATTTAAGACTAGCACACATTTATTTATTTAACAAATAAAGTAGGTACAATAGTTAGTAGTATCTTTAAACCTATGTAAGATTTGTCTAGACACTAGGTTCTAGAGGTGTTACTGTATTTAAGACAAAAGTGCACAACAAAAACATAAGTAATAAGTAGGTAGGCATTGAAACTAACATGATTTTACCCTCATTGTAACATTAAAATGTAGGCTTTTATCTTGGTGTTAAACCCATATCTTATCTAAACTACCTTTCCAACAACCTTGATGATGTGGCAGGTGAATAGCTGGCTGAAATGCAAGTGGTGCAGGTTCAATACCTGCTACTGGACAAATATTTGCATGTTGTGCAGATATTTGTATACAGTCTGGGTTTTGTGGTACCACAGTACTCATCGTTTCTAATAAACATGATACAGGGAATTCTATTCTAGTGTGGGGTCAAGACTATTAAGTTGACTATTGGGTGTTTATTTGATTATTATTTATAATAGTGTGACTAGCGCGGCCTAGCTAACTAAGGTACGCTAGCGCCATCTCTTATCAAATGGACGCACTACTTATTACCGCCATCTAGTATCGACTGGCACAAACCGCGCTAGAAAAGGACGGTAGTTTCCAGAACGTTCGAGACGGTACGAGACGGGGCGGAGCGTGAGACAGTGTGATGGCCAGGCCTCCTACTAGATTGTTCTGGAAGAGACGTCTTACGAGATATATAAGCGCGGCAAGCGGCCGGTAAAGTCAGTTTCTTTTCAAGATTGGAAAGTGAATTATTGGAAGTGATTCGAGAGCGATACCCAGTGACTAGTGAAGTGACCGTTGCGCTAGTGTTGTACCAAGTGATACAGTGTTTTAGTGTTTTTGTTCCAATTGTGTAGTTTCGTTGTTTTATTTGTTTTGTTGACATTTTTACTGATTGATTTATTAATACAGTGTTAATTTTGGTGTTTAATTGGACTTAATTATTTTATCCCGAACCCTAGCTCGTAACGATAGTAACCGCTGATGCTGTCTGGGATAAGATAGATACCTGGAATAAACAATTGACTCTTGACTTAAAACATCCTAAGTTGTATTGTTATAAGAATGAATGTACCAAAAGTACAAAAATACTAAAGCCATTTGTTAGTCGGGACCACTATTATGACAAGTGCGACCTGCTTCAAGCAGCGAGCGGCACTTATTGATTCTGAAGAAACAAGCCCGTACGCGGTGCGCGCGCTGGGCACCAGCTACGCGTAGGCGTAGGTATCCGTAGCACGCGCCACGCTGTGGTGCTCTTAGTTTTTGCAATAACAGGGGACAATAGCTAGACAAATACCACTTTATGTTGGTGTTAACGCCAGCGGAAAAATTGAATTGTATGGAAATGACATTAGCTGTGGAAATGTAATTAGCTCTGGAAAAGTCAGCTGCCAAGTTTTACCTTGATACATTTGCGTTAGCGTAAAAGGAAAAGTAAGCGTAAGGTATTTGTCTAGACCTCCCTGACCCGCACGCGCATGTGCCGCTTAACGCAACGGTCTCAACGTTTCTATCTGTTATTGCTTGACATACCTACTAGATAATTAATCCTAAATTTTCTATATTACAGCAGATATCCAGCATATGATAAACACGACACCAGAAGACCAGCAAGATATACAAAAGAATATTCTTCTACCCAGGCACAAAGAAGAATTGAGGCAGACAGATATGAAACTAGTGTTTCAACTTGATCAAAAAGTATGTCAAAGTCGAAGTCTTAGTAGTTGTTTTCTATTATTTGAAAGAACATGGATCAGGAAAATAGATACAAAGAAATTTAAATGTTAAAGTAATTTTATGCTGATTCCTCGCACACAACCTGCTTATCAGGTTCATCAATTCTGGTTCTCATGAGTATGTCTAATGGTCCACAGAAAGTAGTCTCTGGTTTTTTTTGTGGCTATTTAGTGTTTATCATTGACGTTGTCTTAAGAAGGTGCATTGAAATCTTTCATGCTGGTTCTTAATGCAAGACACAAATATCTCTTAAGTTTATGTAATAGGTATATTTGTTTTAATCATTTGTTAAAAAACAATCATGCCCACGACTCTAGTTTCCCGTGATGAACATCCTCAGATCTAAGCTACGTCAGTACGTAGTCCGTCAGGTTATCAAGTAGGAGTTATTTAGTGGCACGTCCAAACATAATATTTAGCACGTTTTGCACAGAAGTTAGCAGTCCGCGTGACAATATTTAGCACAATGCTAACGTTTTGCATAGTTAGCAGTCTGTGTGACAATCCTATCACCGCTTATTGGAACACTTACTAATAGCACGTGCCCAGCTCTCGATTTTTTGGTTCTAGGGCATGTCACGATGTTTCCTTCATTGTGATGAGAACTGAGATAGATATATGTAGGTAGGTATAGATTTGTGTTTTATTATATTTTTAGAATGTGTACCGGTTTTCGTAAGAAGAAATTTATTTTAGTTTAAGTATTTATCTTTGTCACCCTATGGTGCATACATATAAATTGCGTTTAAAAGTCCATTGAATAAACAAAAAAAGTGTCTCTCCGAGTACCAACCATAACATTTATTTTCTCTTTCCAGGTGAGCGATCAACAACTTATATTGGAACAGGCTGGAGTTCCCGGCTTTTTTGTCACGAACAAGCCATTAGAAATTAAGGTTCAAATGCATCTTCTTGATTTTATACTAAGGCTTAGTAAAATGGATATTCCATGAATCATATTCGTTTACAATTAATTATTATGACCACGAAACGTCATAGACCTTGCGTGGTTTTGAATAGACCTGGGTGTCTAGACAAATACCTCACGCTTAGTTTTCCTTTCACGCTAACTAACGCAATTTGTCAAGGTGAAACTTGAGTCATGTGACATTTCCATAAAATTCCAACGCCAACAGTGGTATTTCTCTAGACACATTGGAAAAGTGCAGGAAAAGTGTAACAGATTATTGAAGTTTTGGCGGCAAAATCACGAAAGAAATACTTTAAATACATAATAATGACGACCTCAGTGGTGTGGTGATTCCCGCTGCGGGACAAGTTTGCATGCTCTGCAGATATTTGTTGGGAGTCTGGGTGTTGTGGTACCACGTTAATTATGTTCATCATCAAAACAGAAACTATGTTAATAATTGTGTTACTGTTAGTACTTACCTACTAAAGTAATAATTTGAATAGAATAATATTCTCTTTGCATTTATTGAAAAGAAATAGACACTACCTAAATACTTGCAAATGTGCCCAAATCTTATCCATAATTCAGAATACCTGAAACCCAATTCAATTTATTGAATTGCGTTCAAACGTCCGTAAAAAAAGCAAAATTTAATTTGTCACGACGACGTCTTACGTTTTTTGCGATTATTCGAGAGGTATTACTGAATACGGATTTCGGCGGGCCGAATCGAAACGGTTTGCGGGCCGTACACTTGTTTAACTTTTCCTGTGGGCTATATGTAAGCTGAGTGTTGGTGCAAATGGACGTGACTCACCGCAAAAAAGTAATAGCGCGGGTGTCACGGACGTCGCATCGTGACACCCGCGCTATTACTTTTTTGCACGGCTCTTAAGGGTCGTAGCGTGATGTTAAATAATAACCTTCTTCAAGAATTGGGCTATCAAATGCAAAAAAAAAATACAAACCGACTGGTAGTTCCAGAAAATAGCGCGCTCAAACAAAAAATTTTTTTTATTATTACTCGTTTAGATTTATGACAGATTAAGTTGACTACATAATAATAGAATAAGTAGGTAACAGTGATAGAGGCTAGTTAGTGCTCATTGGCTCCCGCTATGAAAAATATAATAGAACGCAACCAGCAGTTACCTCAGGCTTACTTGTGCTACTCAGGGTTAGCGTTTTTTACCTTGGAGTGCCTAATTAACTCCTAGATAGCGCATATAACTGCATAGTAAATCTAATCGTTAAATTTGCTAACCATGGGTCGCGCAAGTGGCACTTACTTGTATTATCAACTATCTAGTAAGTCACTTACTGCCGCAACTTGAGTCCCCATCAAAAAACTTGTTCCTTATGCAAAATACATATTGGCTATACAGAAATTAATTATGAGGTCTTTGTTTTTATATACCTACTATTAAATGCTCAATTAACATTCATTGAGGAGTCAAAGTGCGGCAGTAAGGTTCATAATAAGTAGTAGTTTTTTCATACCGCAAAAACGGGAATTTTCACGTACCGTACTATCGGTCTAAGTTTCGATTCATTCCGAGAGTCTTCATCTGGGTGATCGCGACACTCCCTCCGCGTCGCGTCACCGATAGCTCGGTACCTACGTGGTCAAATTCACGATAGAAGTTTTTTTGTAGTGTAGTTACGAAGTAGTCAACAGTTTTCCAGGCAGCTTTGTTCTTTTATCATGTACCTATATAAAAGTTTACTCTCCTAAAGTAAGCAAATAGCGGGGATATCATAATTTAAATTTAAACCCTTTCTCCTGTTTTTTTAATTGACAGGAACGCATTATGTTATCAGTCTATTCATATTGTAAAAACGGGACGTGTACTACTGTGTCGCGACGCGGAAGGAGAAAGTGGCGACCACTCACCCTGATGAAGACTCTCGGAATAAGTCGAAACTTAGTCGGTGCCTTCACCGATAGTGCAGTACGTAAAAAAACCGTTTTTACAATATGAATAGTCAAGTTCACGATAGTTTTTGGAATAAAAAAGTTATCAGTCTAATTGAAATTAACAAACCATTAGACTGATGACATAATAGGTAAACTTATTCGTGCGTTCCTAGAAAAAAAATTACACGTAATTTTCTACGAAATTAGAAAATTTACATTTAAAACTTATCATCTAAAAGCATCTATACGTACCTACCTATCAATTTTATTTAACGTTTCATTACGTAAATTGTGAAAGTAAATAGGTTAGTAATATTAGGTAAATTCCAGCCTCTACAATGTTATTCTAATGACAAATTCATATATCAACTTACCACGTTATATTTTAATTGTATGAAATATAACTAGTATTAGCTTTAAATATTAATTAGCTGGGATGATGTTGAGAAAAAATAACCTTTTGCATTTATTATCCATATTTTTGTATATTTATTTTAGTAGCATTATATATATATGCAATTATGCAATAAAACAGTAGGAAAACGAACGTTTAAATACATAACCTAGAGAACGTTAAAATACCTATTTAGTGAAATAAAAAAACAAGTCATCACCATCATCAGTTGAGATTATGGTCGAATGAAGGTCTATTCTTGATAAAAAAGTTAAAAAAATACAAGTAGTTTTTGTAAAAGTTACAGTTACCTGTACTAACTAAGGAGCTCTTACTAAAATAAACTTTTGTAAAGTAAAAGTAAACGCGCTTTAAGTTCGATTTCGAAGTGAACCTCATTTCCATAGTCCTCAAATTAGTCAAAACTGAATCTTATTAACGAATTTTTAAACATAATATTTAGCTTTCGTTTTTTTTTCATTTAGAACTATGTGGCAAAAGTGTGAATAATAAGTGGTAGCGGGAATAATCATTTAGGTATGATTCTGCTCCGTGCTACTTATTGTATAGTTCAACCTTGCGCCATGTAAATACTATTAATTCAATGGCTAAATAAATTAGATAGTCGGTAAGTGCCAGAACCACTCAACCCGTAATAGTGCTTTTAATTCTATTAAATAAAAATTCAACAGTCACCCACCATCATTTCTCCATCAGGCATCGCACGTTTCAGCACAACCCGGAAACTCATTACAGTATAGGACTTGGAAAAAATGAAAAACATTTCAGAATACATCAAGAAAAGTATAACATTGCGAAAATACACGAATGTTGTCGACGCATCTCACTGTTCCAAGGTGATCAGGAAGCTCACAGGGTCATGCGTGCTGGAAGTGGAAATGAGTCCGGGGAACCGTGCTGAAACACGATTCAGCGCACTGGGTTTTTTTTTCTATGTTTTCTGGAGCTCCTCATACATTTTCTGTGCGTACATCGCTCACAGCGAAGATCAAACGATCCTCAGGAACTTATACCAGACCAAGCTAAGGCGTTACGGTGACGATTTCGAAAGGATAACTTCCTTCACATACGTACTGTTTATGATGTGGCTAATTCCATTTCGCGTGAGTGCCAGCAGTCATGTGATGCAGATTATGATCGATCTCGACACGCTGATTAAAGATATCGGAGACATTATCGACTACAATCAAATGGCTAGGAAAGTATTTTTAATTGCTGTAGTTCAACTGTGCGTTTATTTTCTTAGAATGCTTTGTATTTGGTTACCCATCAGTAACGCTAATATGACCATGTCATCTGAGAAAATGTTCCAAGTGGTGTACTCCGACGCTCAAGCCATAATTTTTACTTCAATTTTCTGCTACTCAATCATAATTATTAGAGATAGATTGAAATGGATAAATAAAGTGTTGGAAGAGATAAAAACGCGTAACTCTTGGGAGTATAAAGTATTTTCGCGTGCAAAGATGGCACCGAACATAGTCAAAGTTGTCCAAATCCAAGAGAGGCACATTTGTGAGAAGATTAAAACCTGCGCTCGCGTCTACAGCAAGTTATTTAAACTTTGTGAGATAGTAAACACTGTGTTCGGGTTTGCTTTACTTCTAACACTGGCTCATTACTTGAATTATATAATTCTGTATCTGTTTTACTTCATGGAGGCGACTGCGTCCGGTTTGTTTCACGATGTGAAAAGATATGTCGACTTCGTGGTATATGGATTCTGGGAAATTGCTATTGCTCTTGGTATAATTTTCCTTATTGTTCACTCGTGCGAAGCCGTTATGAAGGAGGTGAGTACCTTATAATGTAATCCTTTAACCTAATACTAACGAGAGATTTGTAGCTTATCTTTTGCAAATTTTCACGTAAACTTATGTAGGTAACAATTTATGTAGAAACTTTTGGAATGCCCCACGATTTCGTCCGCGTTTAGTTTTTTCCGTAACTTCATCTTCCCGCTGCACTCTCCTATACTCGACTTCGGGAAATCCTTTCTTAGTGCAACCCTACTCACCCAAAGGATCATACACTCCATATACAGCTCTTTAGGACGGTTTAGGATGTGCGTTGATGGTGCTGGACGCGACGATTTAATACATTATGTTGAAAACAAATTACTGAAAATATTAATAGGTGTATTCTGTACTGTTGTGTAAATTTCCTGTGTTTTTGTTGCAGTCTAAAAAAACAGCGTACATGGTACACAATATTATTAATGGGGATTTTAGTGCAGAAATTAACAACGAGGTAGATATCTCTCTCTTTATGCTCAAGAATATTCGTCGTTAGGTACTATTGAGAAGTCTTTGTTGACGAATACCTAGGTACCTACTGTTAATGTTTTATTATTCTTTACAGGCTATGCAGTTATCGGTTCAGCTGTTACACGAAAACCTAGTTTTTACCGTATTAGGACTTTTTGATCTGAACTACTCTCTTTTACAACAGGTTAGTTTATAAAATAAGGGGTTTTCGAAAAAACTTTATTTTATAGAAATAATACCTAAAATTACCGGCGAGCTTATATTTGAGTGATTGATCGCATGTTTATAAAACGGTTCATTTTGTGTGTAAGTAGTTAAAGGAAAATATTCCAGAATTGGGTTAAATGACGTGCGTTAATACAGGTATAAATGTGGACAACCCATTAATAATGGACGATGAGTTGAATTCCTAAACAAAGTAGTTCTGAGTTTATCAGGCATGTATCGAGAGATCACATTTACCTAGTCTGACCCATGTAGGTAAAGGAAACTTAACTCTCAGGTTCCTAGACACATTTTAATGTCCATAACGAAACGTGTCTTGAATTAGATACGTTCTACCTTGGGGTACATCACAAGGAAAGCCGAAAATGTATGTCCGACCTTGTGATTCTAATCAGTCAATTTTTATTCTGAGAGGCAGCGAAAAGAGCTATAGCTTGTCTGTCACGTTGTGGAAAGTTTGGGAATTTGGCCGATAGCTGGCTTACAAGTACCTATCTAGTGGTCAAGTAATTAAGTAAATTTTAAGTTTAATCATGCTAGCAATTCCTCTCTTTCATGATCACTCGCTAACTTTAGCAGCGTGCTAATAGTTGTCTGCCTCTATCATTTAATGTTAGAAAAAAAACAGGGTTAGAGTTACCGACCTGCTAAGTTAGCGAGTGATTATGAAACAGAGGAGTGTTTAAGTAAATAAGTAAACAGTTAAGTTAGTGATCAAGTGAAATAGAATGCATTATATTTTTCGGATAAGTAGCTGCGCGCTCTAAACCCCGCAGAGCCTCGTCTCTCACTCCTAAAGTATTATAATATCTGTGGCACGGTGAAAAACACGTTTGTAGTAGCGATGGGTTGTCGACGTAATTATCGTAAACGAAACAAAACCGTTAATTTTCGTTCATCAACTAGTCCATCGACTAGTTGAATTAGTCGACTAGTCGATGTTTCAACTTCGTAATATGGACGGACTATCTAAACTTCGCGACGATGTCTACCTAGTCGATAGTATCTACCGGGTGATTATCTGACGTAGCTCGACCATAACTAATAGGCTAGGTAGGTAATCTTATTACCATGTTTCTTCGAAATTTGATAAATTTCGAAGAAATGTACCGAAAACTTAAAAAATCCTTTTTATGAGAGCCTATTTAAAAAAATACTTACTTACATTTTATTCAAATATAGATCAAATAGCTGGCTATCAAAAGACCGTTGCAAACGATTTATAAATAGGTATATATATTTATTTGCAATAAAAAAATCCCTTCAAAAGCAGCCATAACGGCTAGGATTGGCAGTTGTATAAACTAAGTTATACTAGTATAGATTTATCTGAAGGAGGTTTTGGTAGAATAATAAAATTCTAATGAAGCATTGAAAAATGCTTGATTTTTCATAGTAACGTCTAGGACACTGTATAGGTAACTCGAAATGGCAATTTGATTTTTTTTCACAGGGAGGACGGTCAATCTCCACCTATCTGGTTATACTTCTTCAATTCGCTACTGAAAACGGCGATGGAAAACCACCAATATGAATAAGAATGATGTATATTTATGTCTCGGCATTCCACGAAAAACTCGCGCTAGTATTTAGGAGCACGTTTACGAAGGATTTCCACTATTTTTGGCTGATGAGTAATATGAGTAGCTGATGGCTAGCCTTACTAATATATTTCGATGAGTAATCCCTAACCCCATCCATATTATTTTACCTCGGTATTAGTCTGAGACAGCGCGTAGTACAATTATTTGGTTTTTGCAATTCATCTTGCAATTTGCAGTTCACGTTTGAATCTTGTAATGGAAGATCATGAGGTTGTATTGTTTGCACGATGACTCGTCACTTTTAAATTAAAGCGACGAAAAATCTATTTTGACGATGTACCTAAACAATGCAATCTCTAAGGTTGTAAAATGGTTTAATGTAAACAATCTTCTACTAAATGAAAATAAATAAAGTTTATTCGATTTATACTACGTAATGTTACACAAGTGGAAGCAAATATTAAAATAAAAGTTGAAGAGTTGACTCTTGTGGACACCACCGTATGCTTAGGTATCACCTTACATAATAAGCTTCATTGGGGCCCTCACATTGATAAGTTGTCGAAGACTTAAGTAGGCAGTTCTGCGGTATACGTAGTCAAAAAGATACGTCTTTATACAGACGTAGACGCAGCTAGGCTAGTTTAGCTACTTCCACAGCATTATGCCCTACGGTATAATGCTGTAGGGAGTGCTGCAGATGAGGGCTATTTAATTTAAAAAGAATAACCGCCCTTGTTTTCTAGCCTTCTTTCCTGGCTTGGGCGCGAAGGAACAGGCATTAAATAAAATCGACATTCCAAAGTGATCCTTGTGATTTTCATGAATAAATGAATGTTAACTTGACCTGACTTGACTTAATAATTATTGACATTTAATTTTATTTTGTATACATACCTACCTATTCACCTGTTTTATTATTTAAATTGTATGTATGTAATTTTTAAAATAATACCTACCTGCAACGCCCTGACAGGGCCGATGTACCTACCAACCTACTTGGAGCTACACTAGACCTAAGCTTAACCATTGTATGTAGGACATTAAGCATGAATAAATGAAATTATGAAATTATAATAAAAATAAGGGTAATGTTATGAATTTTATTATCACTTGTCTGCCGTCAAAGGAGTCGCGGATGGTGATAATAGTGAAAAGCTTCTAAATAAGCTACGTAACAGCAACAGATCAACGAAACAGTTGTATTAAGACGTGTTTTCAATTTTAAAACGATCTCTCTCTCTCTCACTAATACCTGGTTCGTATTCCGCAACTAATCTCAATATGAATTATCAAACAAAATAAAATATATAAATGAAAAACTATCTATTCGTTCTTCCTAAAAATATACTCAAGCCTCGTTTTTTTGTCAGTTTTTAACATAAATGTGCAAAATATCTATACTTGAGTCTAGATTGAGTTACGTTACAAGCCTCAGTTCAATACACCATTGAAATGGAGTAATGCTCCTGAACTCTAAAGGATATTGCACACATACCAGCCAGGAAGCTTATTGACATTGTATTGGCAGGCATGGCCTCGATGACGCTCGTCATCAACCTGGCGTCAGTTTCACTTATTTGTGCTGATGTTGATGAGTGTGCGCTGCACTATGGAGTTCAATACAAAGAATTCTGATTTAAGGCGGTGTCAATTTGTTTATAGGCTGATATGTCTGCGATAACCTTTGGGATAAAAATGTGTCAAACAATGGATAAACAACTGAAGAATAATGACAAAATCTAACCTTACTACGGAAGGTAACAATTAGCTTTATTGGTACTCTTATGTTGCAGACTTGTCAGTAGCATTATTTATGACGTGGCCTAGTAATTAAATATTTTGTTCCTGGTCTCGTACAATCATATTAAATGTAATTATGGTATGGCATAAATTATTTGAAATAACGCAATTTACGTCATTATGGTCAACTATGTAAGTGTCTAGTAATACAAACATTTGTATTTGTGAAAATGGGTACAATACAAGACAATTACAATTTTATTTAGTGTCCTCCATAACCTACTTTATAGCATACAAATTTAATTAGCAAAAATTGCATCTAGGCACATAATTTTAATTTTAAGTTAAAACATTAATTCAATATTTTATTGCATAAAATGACTTGTCCAATTACTTTTGAAAGTAAATTGTACCGTGATTTTACTAATATTATAAATGCGAAATACGGGCATTTGTTGCTAATAATATCCGTAACGGCTGAACCGATTTGGACGAAATTTGGAACCAATATTTTTAGGATGCAATAACATGGTGTTAATCTAGGGTACTTTTTATCGTGGTACCACATGGGTAAAGCCGTGGGCAGAAGCTTGTCCTCAAGCAGAGGCATAAGACGCTAACTGGCAATACAAGTATTTTGACGACCATTAGGTAAGTGTCGTCAAAATAATACCTTGTCTTAGTTCTACTTACTTACAAGAACACATTATAGGCATATATTACAATAAAATATGATCATCTATTAGCAATAATGAACATAATTGAGCACCCACGCGACATTGATTTTGTCTTTAAGTTTTCATAACAGGTCGTATTTCAAACCATATGTACATTGTATAAGTTAAGTTACCTTATCATATCTGTAGGTACACATAGGCACTGCATTTCAAAAGTATGAGTAATATCACTTGAACATTATTGACCGATCTTATAATGAATAATACATTCATAGATTGGCAGAACGTGCATGAAAATAATGCAAAATGGGTAGAGACACTGGGAGTTAGGACACAAAATGTGCGGCCACTTAGTCATCATCTTAACATGATGATTAAAATAACAATATATGTCGACGATCTCTGTGCGAAGTGGCTGAAGGCTCGGTTGCGGGTTCGATTCCCGCCGCGGGACAAATTTTTGTATCTGCAAATATTTGTCTGGGGTCTGGGTTTTTTCTATGTATGTATTTAAAAAAAATGTATATATGTAGTATATCAGTCATGTAGTTCCCCTAATACAAGTTCTGCTTAGTTTGGGGCTAGATGATGCTGTGTGAAAATATCCTGCATCATTATTATTATTATATGTTTTAAAAATCTTTAACCATCGATGATTTCGGTGTGCCTAGATTCGTTAGGTAGACTACCTGGGATGAGATTATTAGATATATTCCCTCACCTTAACAATGAGAGATGTTTATATGTTGTATAGGTATGTACCTACTGACGTTTACTCACCGACAAACAAATTATGCATCAAACTGAATGACTCGTGAGAAGCAAAACTGTTTACGAGGAAATTGTGAAATAATTGTCAGTTCCTTGCGATCTGAAGGCTTTGCAAGAACCGCACCATGAACTTACGACCCCATATGTTACGAGAGAATTAGTGCGAGAGCAATACGACCAGGAAAATGTATAAAATACTGGTCATTTTCTCGAGCGGCAACAAGCGAAGCACGCGCGCCTTTGCAATGCACGGTCAAGCCACGGCGATTGACAGGATCTGAACCATCGGTCAATTTTGAGTGGAAGTGTGAAAATGATATTGTGGTTGCTGCTTTTGGTGATAGTGCTGTGGACGGTGGTGTTTCGGTATAGAAGGAGGAATATGTACCGACTGGCCGCGTTGATACCGGCTCCAAAGGAAGAACTGCCTGTTATAGGGATAGCGCATACATTGACGGGAAATACTGAGGGTAAGTGATTATTATACCTACGTGAAAAGCAGCCAGCTGCTGGAATTAAAAACTTTATAAAAACCCGACGGTAACGGCAAACCATCTAGTGGGATGTATAAAATAAATAAAATGTATAAGTAAATAATGCTGAACGTTCCCCACACAGCATCACCAGCCCCAAACTAAGCAGAGCTTGTATTATGGGAACTACATGACTGATATATCAATTGTATATTTTTTTTTGTAAATGCATACGTATTATACATAGAAAACCCCCAACGCGGCGGGAATCGAACCTGCAACCTTCTGCGTCTCAGGCGGGCCTTCGCCCACTGCGCCACGAGGTCGTCAAATATGTACTTTTTGAAGGTACCTTATCAAAAAATCATCCAGTAGGTACAATTTAGGATTGGCTGTACCAGTATTGCCCTTGGTGTTGCCGTAGGTGATGGAAACGAAAGTTATTTCATCAAAATAATGTTTATTTTATATATACAAGTTATACAGCCAAAAAATAAAATTTGTATAAAATTTGTAGCTAAAAAACATGATTTTTTCATCAAAATACGCATCGTCCGCAGACATTGAACTGTATCTACCTCTTAAACCTTTTAAACCTTATTTATTTGGGGCTACAAAAATGTTTGAGTTAACGATCGGAAACATAAAATAACAATTGTCTACATGCTTACATAGTGTAGAAAACTGCCTTCTTACTTGGAAATGCTATAAAACATCCTCATTGCTCTATGGAATGTAAACTGGCCGATTGAACTTGAAATGCATCTCGTTTTTGCTCGAGAATCATTTATGGCAATGCTAGCCGTAAAGGTTAACATACACAATAATCATTAGAATGATACGTGAAATTGTAATAAATTATAAGAGCAAAGTAGGGCTAGGACAGTGCCCTATTAAATTGTTAAATTGACATGTATTATTGTAATCGGAAATGCCAGAATTATTATTGAAGAGGTCTACTGCTACGTATCCACAGAAATCCAAGCCAAATAGCCCGGAGAATTTCCATTCACAGACTTCTTACGACAGTCCCGTACAGTATTTTGCAGTCGATTTGGCCGTAGAGTCCGCGCAACGAAACTAGTCCCGTAGACACAGCGCTAGATACATATCTCTGAAATCTTAATAAGCTTCAGTTCCTCGGATGGCTGAGGACAATTTCCGTAGCGCGGAAGCTTCACATTCAGCGCAGACTTTCCTTAAAGCTCGCATCAGAAATCAACTCAAAATTTTATTCTTCTGTGTACCTACTGTCTAAGCATGAGAAAGTATTTCCAGATATCATGACAAGTCTACAGAAGTTCAGCTATGCAGCTATGGAGAACGATGGTATTATCAGAGGCTGGTTGAGTCATATTTTGTATTTTGGTAAGTGCAGAGAGGTAATAAAAATGTGTTACTTAGTTAATTTATGAGCTCTTATTCCATTATTGTTCTCACGTGTTCTTAAAAAATCCGAATAGATACTTGACTTTCGTAATTTTTTACGTGTTTAAATTATATAGGAACATAAAAGCTACAGCTCATGGCTTTGCCCTCGTGGTGCCTGAATAAAAAGTAGGTAGCCAATGTGATATTCTAGGTCACGAACTAACCTTTTCCAAATGTTATCCAAATCGGTTCAGCAGGTATGACAGTAAAGATAGTCTAATCTAACATGCGACTTAAATATCGAGCACGTAAGAATAAAAAAAATAAGCGGAAAAGCCTTTCAGTTACGATATTCATAGAAACTTTATCAATCTTCGATTTGTTATCTCAGAATTTTCTTTATTTTAGTTTTGATAAACCCCGTTGATCTGGAAATGGTTTTGAAGACGTGCCTGGAGAAGGATGACCTTCATAGGTTCATTAGAAAAGTAATTGGCTACGGAGGGATCTTTGCGCCAGGTAAATTCTTTTTATACTTTCACATACACATTCCATTTTACATTCAAGATATTTGCATAATTATGCAAATATTTTGAATGTCCTTTAAAACTGAACATTTGAAATTATTTCATACTAGCATTGAGCTATCTAAAAGGGCTTTTTGTTGTCATTGTGTGAAACCAAACTTGGTATGAAACACTAAAAACGTGACCAAACGTTATCATCAGAGATTCAACGTCACATACAAGATTAATTGTTGCAATAAACATGTTCAAGGTAGAATAATAGTATTTCTTAGACCTTTTGTGCGTCAAAGAAGGACAATATGCTAGTTTAGGTGCCTACAACTTCGGTCATTATTTTTTTTTGTTGACTTGGTACATTGTAATGCTAGCTAGAGTCGATATTCTTAGGGAAATGTTTAATTTGTACTAATAAAGATAAGTTCAAATTTACAAACCAGTTATCATCGTAATCTGAAGTAGGCTATATCTACATACATGCTTACCTACATCATAGATAATCATAATAAACAAAAAATATACATCTCGACCTTAGGCAGGATAGTGCTGGGTAGTTTTAGACCTTGATTTCATAAAAAATAACGCGGCGTGAATTTATATTGACGTTAATACATTGTCATTAAACATCTTTGTGCATTATGAAGTGGGTAATTCTAGTCATAGAGGTTTAAAAATAGGTAACCTGTTAAGAACTGGACCATTGACAAAGATTTAAACAGGTGGGTGTACTTACATCACTATAAACTTTACCTATATACTATTAGAACAAAGCTCTTCTTTAGAATGAATTTTATTTCGTCTTTTAGTGCCAATATGGAGGAGGCGTCGAAAAATCCTAGTGCCTGCGTTTAGTCCAAAAATTGTTGAGAATTTCGTCGAAGTGTTTTCGGAACAAAGTGAGAAATTAGCCAAGCGCCTTATCAGCTGTACTAATGTTGGTAATTTCAGCATTTGGGGCTACGTCAGTACCTACACTTTGGATTCTGTTTGTGGTGAGTTTTTTTTTTTTTTTTATTAATATAATAATAACATTTATTAGACACAAAAGTTTACATGGTACAGACAAATTAGACAAATTATTAAGCACTACAGAATTAGGAAAGATTCCTAATTAAAAATAATTGTACCTCGGTTTATCTCTGTTCCCCACAATAGGTCTGAAAGCCTGTATAGTTCAATCAGTACGTCAACTATGACATCATCATCATCAATCTGATATTACTTCTCAGTATAGGTAAATAGTAATTTGGCATATGTCTCTCTATCATAACACAGTAGAGCGTTGAGTTCCTGTCTCAGCATATTATGCAGCTCCACATCACCAGAATGTGAAGCTATGCTGGTTTTCATACGTTGTTACTTTACTCTTCTACTTTCATATTTTATCTGTGTCCTTGTCCTTGTCAGTCGATTATCTTAATGGAAGAGCCAAAAGCTGTGCCCACAAAACAACTTCAGCGAACCACAACGTGATAAAAATTGATGTACCTATTTAATAAATTTTAATGTTGATCTTCAAGCATAGGCTCAATTTGTTTGTCACTGGTTGTGCACGCAAGCCATGATTTATGTCATGGGTTATTTAACATTATGAAATTCTTGATAGTTGTTAAATTGGTCTATTTGACCGTCGTGATCATCAAGTTAAGATACATTATTATATCTTGCTTATCTAATAGAAATAGTATATTACTGTAGAGGCTGCGAAATAGGCAATCACCATTTCCGCCGAGGCAATAAAATAAAGGTTTTTCTCTTCATTCTTTTTATTATTTATTGTACACACAAATAAACAATTACAAAAAGGCAAATTAAATGACATGTACCAAAGGCGAACTTAACCCTAAAAAGAGTTTTCTTCCAGCAAACCTTGAGCTAGAGAGAGGTAATTATAGAGGTAAGATCGTGTACAGAAAGAAAATAATACTTCAGTTACTTAAACTACAAAAAATATTTTTTATTTTATTAAATTTCTTTAGTAAAACTTACAGCTAGGTACGAAGAAGTGGTTACTTATACCAGGGATATTATAATACTGGTAGGTACTTATACATAAGTAACCACTATATGCTTAAGACCAATTAAAATGTATAATACTTTTACGTATTTTTATTTTGACTTCGCTGGAATCAGGTTATCCATTGCTAATAATTTGGCTTCCGACCTTAGATCTGGTGAAGTGCAGTCAATATCCATTTCACTTTCGGAACCTTCGGAACTCATTTTTATTTGTGTATTTATTATCAAAATAACAGAATCGAAATGAGCTTTTTCTTTACCGTATTTTTTTTTAAATTACATATTTTACTGCATGTGCAGGTAAAGGCGTCTGCATACATCCACGTAAACGCAACTTTTTTGTACCAAGTTCGATAAAAGAGATCCAAATTCAAATGCGGCAAACAAAAATATTGTTTTGTCGAAGTCATTATTGCAGGCGTGGTGCCAGCAATGCACCACGCCTGCAATACAACATTTCCGGGACGTTTTTTGTTCTAAATTCAAAACTGATGCTGTATATTTACGTAAAAACGATACTTCGAGTGTTCTTTTTTCGAAAGTACCTAATGACAATATTTCCGCGCATGTTTGAGAAAAATATTTTTACTTTCTTCATTTCACGGTACCAAATACCAAGTGAAAGATAATAATAATGCTGGACATTTTTCAAACAGCATCATCTAGCCCCAAAGTAAGCAGAGCTTGTGTTATAGGAACAACATGACTGATATACTACTTATATACTTTTTTTTTCTAAATACATACATGTTATACTTAGAATGGTCTAGACCCGAGACAAATGAATGCGGATCATACAAACATTTGTCCTGTAGCGGGAATCGAACCCGCAACCTACTGCGTCTCAGGCGGACCTTCGCCCACTGCTCTTTGGAACCTATAAAACATTCAAACGCATAACCCAGTCCTTTTAAATGCTTGAATAACTGATACCCCATCTCATTTTACAGAAACAGCAATGGGCGTAAAAATAAACTCGCAAGGAAACCCCGACTCGGTTTTCCTCAAGTCCATTAATCGTATCTTAAACCTGATCTGCGAGAGGATCTTCCATCTCTGGCTGCAGCCGGATTGGTTGTACAAGTTGTTCCGGCAGTCACGGCAGCACGATCTCTGCATCAAGCAGATGCATGACTTTACTGATGACGTAAGTACCACATACCGTCGTTTTCATGTGATGCGCCAGCCAATAAGGCCATATCTCATCTTAATCAGTTAATTGGCTTAGTTCGCCAGGCAAATAGTGTGCAAGCTGCATTGAAAAATTAAATTACGGTTAAAGATCTAACATAAACAAAGCAATAAGGTAAATAATAATATGCCCCTTTACAGCAGCAATAAATGATTATATACATAAAATGCTTGTAACAATTTAAAATGTTGCCTATAAGTTAAATAATTGTAAATTACAACCTACCTTTATGTAAACTGTTTGCCTGTATTTAGCATCCGTCCATATACATAACGTACCTAAGTTAAAGATCCGGCGTACAGCGCTCACAACTTAAAATCGACGCGAAGCAGGCCCACCCGTGCTTGCGCGATAGCAATATTAGCCGTTCAGAATTTGTTATAAATTTGGTGGTGTTCCGTAATACCAAAATAGATGAATGAAAACTTGTTGTATTTTTCACATTGTGTTGTTATTCTGTAACTAGACAATATAATCAATGTACCTAACCAAACGATACGTAAGGTATTGTTGTTTTTAATACGAAACAAATAAGAAGGAAACATGTCATGTATGACGTAAAAATATCCAAAATGCGATTCGTTTCCATTTAATTTTAGGTAAGTATTTTGAAAAAATATATAGCAAGGTACGTAGATAAATACTATTCGAATGCAAATATAACATAATATGTTGGAAAAAAGCTCTAATTACAAATGACTATGGTATTACGTTTGTATGGGCAATTTATCCAACGCAGGCTTCTTAAATCATAATTTTATTAAAACTGTTAAGACATAACTGGCTAGATGATACTGTGTAAAAAATGTCCAGCATTATTTATTTATTATTATTTATAGCCAAGTGTGCTGTATGTGTGTTAAATTTATAAGGTATAAATTAGTATAAGTATATATAATATCGGTAGGTAACTTCAAAAATAATTTAGAAGATATTTTTTTTTGTGACACACAGAATCATAATTATTTACTACTGTGCTCTAGTGACATGAGCTAGTTCTGTTGAGTGTAACTAATTTATTGGACTTGGGTTCATTCATAATGATTATCAATGTCTATAACTTCGATGATTATCTGAATAAAGTAAATGTAAACGTATTATAAATAGATGAGTAATGCCATGCATCAGGTAAGTTAATCACTATGATTTCTACACATAATCATTTACTGCTGGACAGGCCTCTCTCAATAAACACCACTGAGCCCGGTGTTCGGCTATTCTCATCCAATATCTGCCCGCGCAGCCTTTCTTAAGTCACCGCTCCACCTATCCGGGCGGCGCCCCACACTACGTTTGCCAAGACGCGGTCTCTGCTCAAGAACTCGTTTACCTCAACGGTTGTCGGATAATCTCATTACGGATTACTACATAGTGATCTATAATATTTTGTTTACTCTTCAGGTAGTAAGAAAAAAACGAGAAGAAATAAATCAAACAGAAGTTGATCATGACTATGGTAAGTTGGTGCTATCTTACATGCAAAAATGTTAAATCTTGCATATTTTGTAAAATTATCCCATTAAGACTTTATCTCAAGATCATGTCCCATTTAACGTATTTCATTCACTAACATCTAGATTATACCTACGTTTGTGTTATAATCAGTGTCACCGCTTCAAAAAGGGAAGGAAATAATTATAAGATTTTCGTTCCAAAATCCACTTTTACTTGATCTTGCTGCTCAAAGAGTAAAAGAACTAAAAGCGCGAGTAAAAGTTCCAATCTAAGAAGAGCTTTTGAGACTAAAGGACATAGCTGCGTTTACGCCGGCGTTTTTGCAATTTGGTATTGACAAATGTGATGCAAAGATACGAGCGCGAAAACATACCTGCGTTCTAATTTGTTTATCGATTTCAGATTTAGACTCATACAAAAGGAAGTCCTTTTTAGACCTCCTAATTTCGCTATCTGGTGGAGAGAAAGGGTACACTGATGAGGAACTAAGAGAAGAGGTTTTGACGCTAACAGTGGCGGGGACTGATACGTCAGCTGTAGCTGTTGGCAACACTTTGAAGCTGCTGGGAAAATATCCGGAAATTCAGGAGAAGGTTTATCAAGAGTAGGTTATCCTGTAGTAAACAGAAGATGCATTATAGGATGGTTCACCTAGTCCCTTGTTACACGAAACCATGAAACTCATTCTGACAGGGTTCCGCTTTATAAGTTTGACATCTCGGTTATCTGTAAAAAAAACTAATAATGAGCCATCATCATCAAGTCATAATCAAGAACTCAAGTAGTCAAGTAAAAACATCATCATTTTACGAGAACCAGGGGTAAGCCTGTTGTGTTATTAATGGGCTGATATGTTGATGGCATTGTAACTGATGCAGAAGATAATGGAAGCAGCTGAAGACCGTTTTTATTTGAATGATACCTTCATTCGATTATAAAAAAATTCAGTGTGCCTTGTATAGGCTCTTTTCATGTCTTCGTTTGTAGGTAATAATGAGTACTTTAATCATGTGGTACATAATTTTTATGTATCATCAATCGTTTTCTCAGCGCACGCTTAATAATGAATGTTATAGGCAAAATTTCTTAAGGATCTCTAATATTTTTAAAATAAATTATAGCCTATGTTACTTCCTGATAATTTATCAGGAAGCTTTCTATTGGTGACTAAATGGTTAAAATCAGTCCACTAGTTTCGGAGTTTATTCGGTACAAACAAACAAAAAAATCTTTCCTCTTTATAATATTATTATTAGTATAAGAGATACACGACGGTTATCACGACTCTCAAAATTACAAATGTCTTCTTTTCCTCAGATTATATGAAATTTTCGGAGACACAGACCGACCGTTAGAGAAAGAAGATCTAACGAAACTGAAATACTTAGAGCTGGTGGTCAAAGAATCACTAAGACTGTTCCCACCTGTGCCTTTTGTTATCAGAAAAGTCTTAGAAGATATTAAGCTACGTAAGTTTATGAATAAGTCATCTATGTAGTTAGCTATGGCTTGCGGAGAAAACATAAGATATTTCCTATTGCGGGGTATTCCCCGCGGGGGACTCACCGAAAAACCTTCAACTAGTGAGTCATTCATATTATTAATAATTAGCTGACCCATTCGCAACTGCGTTTGCGTGGATTACGTATTCTCAATAATTCACCCTTTATTAGTCAGAAAAAGTATTGTCATTCGTTCAATTCTTAAAGTCTCATGAAATTCTGAAACACATGTTTGTTTATTTTGTTTTTGGAGGCCACGTGTAAATTTTCAAGTGTCTAGTGTAGATCGTTTCAGAGATATGAAATTTTAATGGAGAGAGCAGAACTTCTAAGACTTAAAAACGAGAGAGTCAAGTTTCCTTAGCCATACCTTAGTAGTAGTTTCTATTTTGATACCAGGAACGTTAGTCTGTATTTATTTATCTTCAAACCAGTCTTTGTATCCACAGCGTCGGGGCGTACTTTGCCCGCTGGCTCGGGTATAGTCGTCTCGATCTGGGGGCTTCACCGAGACCCCAAATACTGGGGTTCGAACGCGGAGCACTTCGACCCGGACCGGTTCCTCCCAGAGCGGTTCAA
The DNA here is from genome assembly GCA_958496245.1 of Perizoma flavofasciatum. Classification (NCBI taxonomy): domain Eukaryota; kingdom Metazoa; phylum Arthropoda; class Insecta; order Lepidoptera; family Geometridae; genus Perizoma; species Perizoma flavofasciatum. The sequence continues at coordinate 5,381,160 of OY292426.1, forward strand.
CGTGCCCCCTTGCAGCTATATGCCGTTTAGCAGTGGCCCTAGGAACTGTCTTGGTAAGTCAAAAAATGTTAAACATACCCAAACTAGGGCTTTCACTTTACCCGTGCTTAAAATCGGGAACCTAAAAAGTTTGTTTTCTTCCGCCTAATGCGTATAGTATGAAGTTAAATTATGCTGTTTCATAAAATAATATTCAAAATAAAATTTTATAGATATTTAAAATTTCAATATCTATTAAAAAATCATTTTATTTATTTACACAACCTAGACGGGTTGTTTAATATTCACTATTGTTTTTTTATAAATAAAATTGTATGTAGGTACTCTTAAAATTCATAATTAAGGATTTTCTTTTCCTAAATAGTATAGTAGTTAAAAGTTGTATTTAAACCTAGCTACCGAAATACATCTTACTTAAATGTAAATTAGATAGATAAATATTTAAGTAAGAAAGATATTTTTTTATACGTTACTTGCCGTTTGTTGCTAGCGACTCAGCAAGCTAGGATACTTCCAAATTTTCACCTCCCTTTTCCCCCGGTCTATTATAGGTCGTCAAGTACTTATAGTAAAATAAAGTTAAGCGAGGCTTTTAAGACCTAAATGCCGGGCTGTATCCGGACTTCCGATCCGATATGGAGTTTGAGCCTAGTGAGCTTATGAAATTCTTAGGCATATGCTTTCGATTATTGTTCCAAAAGCGATGGGTTCCATTCAATAATCTGTCACGTGACACTACATGCGAAACGTAGGCATGTGTTAAAATAATTTTCGGACTTACCTCTATACTGAGTATAAATTTGAGCATGTCCTGGAGAACAGTCGAAAGCGTGTTTGTTTCTTTATATGTTTTTTAAATAAACATGTTTCTTCTCAGGCTATCAATACGCACTGATGTCAGTGAAAACGGCGCTCTCTGCCATACTCCGAAGATTCAAAGTCGTGGGGGAAAGAGAAGTTGGCCCCATACCCAAGATACGAGTTAAACTGGACATAATGATGAAAGCCGTGGATGGATATGAACTAGCTTTGGAAAAAAGAATTAGTCCGCGCCCAGACTGCAGGCTGCTAGATTCACGTCACAAGTCTAGCGATACTTCTTAATAGAACGAACGTATGTTAAAAGACGCTATCGGCCGCACTGCGTGCTTGGAATCTCGCGAACTATCTCGTGTCGTGTACAGAAGCAACTAAATGGGCTGTCAATATTCTCGTAAGTCTCGAGAAGCTAGAAGCTTGGGCCGCTAGGTGCCCAGGCTTCTGCAGTGCGGCCACTATGTAGATATAAAAAAAAAATACCATAACATTCGTGAACCAGGAACAGACTTTAATAAAAGTAACATTCAAGACTAAAGAGTGAAGACATCACATATACTTTATTGGAAGTATTATCACACAGTCATCAAAGTGCTACTTACGGTCACAAATTACAATCCAAAAATTAGTTTTGATGCAAATATTTTAACTACAGTTTCCAAATACTATAAGTCCTTTATTTTAAAATAAAGGACAGCAACAAGAATAAAACTCTTCGAAACATTATTTCGTCCTATTATGAAATATTGCTCCGTTGTTTGGAATCCTCAGTACGAAGTTTATTCAAGAACAATAAAAAGTGTTCAGCGCTGATTTGTGTATCACTTATGATAACAAGGACTATCAAGCAAAGAAGATACCTCAAAAAATTACGATATAACTTCACTATGCAACCGTAGGAGTGATTGTATGTAGACTGCATGGAACTTACTAACAGCCTGAGTATTGCCGCTCTATCTCACTTATCAAGGATTAAAGCCTACAACATGTTTAGTGTAACTTACTCGAGAAAAATCTCGGTCAGCACTCTGTTATACCAAGGCTCTGTAAGCAATATAATACTATCGATAAACTAACGAATTGAACATACCTAAATCACTACCGAAATTTAGGAAACAGTTGAAAGGAACCATGTCATAATATTATTATAGATTTTTGATTATAAAAAACTACATACAAAATATAACATTATTTCCTAAGTGTTAATTTGCTTTGCGAAATTTTGTTATTTTATAAGTAGGTACCTAATTCATGAGCCAGTATACAATTTAATTCTTCTAGGTACTTATCTAGTTAATCTTTGCTCATAATTTAGTACTTATTTACATTATCTTTTTTTTTTGGAACCTATTTTTAGTTGTTGTTTTGAGCCTACTGCGCATGCTGTAATGCCCTCTAATTACGGAAACACTATGTATCTGTTTTTTTGTGTGTGATATGTGTTGGGTGTTCTAATAAATATATTTTTATTTATGTTTATGGCACAAGTACATGAAATGTAGTTAATAAAAAATACTAAGTACTGTTCTACCTAATATATATATTTATATACCTAGATATATTATACACTTACCGTCTATGTACCTGCATAAAACAAAAATGCATGCATTAATATTAGCCTGGCCTGTTACAGGGTTGAATCGCGAAGAGTGGAAGGAGGTAAAGGAGGCCTTTGCTCTGCAGTGGGACGATAATAATACGTGGTCACGTGGTCACGTACCATAAGTCACGTAGCCGTGGAAAGGCCATTTTTTTCCTTGACAAATTTGCGTTGGCGAAAAAGACCCCAGGGCAGGGGTAGGAAGAAGATGCGTGACGTGGACCTAGCCGCGTGCAATGCGGACACGGCCGCATTAAAATTAAATGAAATGTTTAATAAGGTTTTAAAACTTTTGAGATTACTCACAGAATATGCAATAAAAAACAAGTTAAAACCTAAAAAGTTTGTTTTCTTCCGCCTAATGCGTATAGTATGAAGTTAAATTATGCTGTTTCATAAAATAATATTCAAAATAAAATTTAATAGATATTTAAAATTTCAATATCTATTAAAAAATAATTTTATTTATTTACACAATCTAGACGGGTTGTTTAATATTCACTATTGTTTTTTTATAAATAAAATTGTATGTAGGTACTCTTAAAATTCATAATTAAAGATTTTCTTTTCCTAAATGGTATAGTAGTTAAAAGTTGTATTTAAACCTAGCTACCGAAATACATCTTACTTAGATGTAAATTAGATAGATAAATATTTAAGTAAGAAAGATATTTTTTTATACGTTACTTGCCGTTTGTTGCCAGCGACTCAGCAAGCTAGGATACTTCCAAATTTTCACCTCCCTTTTCCCCCGGTCTATTATAGGTCGTCAAGTACTTATAGTAAAATAAAGTTAAGTAGGTAGGCAAGGTTTCTGAGGTTTGGAATGATAATAAAATAATTAAGTAGGTTTAGTCATTTTTCTTTTGTAAATAAATTAATTAGTCAAGATAGGTACCTACTTACGCTATTTTTATTTATTTTTACTATTTTTGAGTAAGTAGATTAGCTTTCTAATCTAAATAATCGTTAATGTCATAGTAGCATTTGCCAATTAGGAATCATAATCAATGGTTAGACTGATCGCCCAATTATTTTGTTGATAAACTCAAGCCTCAGGCTTTAAAAAAACCCGGCTTGTTCGGGAGACGGGAAGGCGTCGAAGCTACAAGCGAGATGATTGGTCGCTACTCTCGAAAGCAGCTTAAGGGAATGCCTCAGCAGCCAAATGAGGCTGTAGTTTTTCAAGAGGCTGTAATCACCTTTTTGCCTACCACCACGCTACCCCTCCACGCCTCAGGCGTTAGCCCTTGAGAATAACAGTATGAAACAAAACAGCTATTGATGGAAACAAAATTAAAATTTTACATCATTGATACCGCAACAAAGAATCGAATTTATATTATAATTATTAGTACCTATTCATTTCAATGTTTATTTTGTATTGTTTAAACTTTCGCGATTAGTGATCGCCAATAAGAGAATGAATGGTTCGTAAAGCGCTTGAAATCAATAAATACCCAAATTTTGATCGTGAAGACGGCTATTTATTTTTATTTTTTCTGTCTTGGAATCGCGTGATTCATAGGTGGTCGCGTTGCGAATCGCGATCCTCTTTTGCATTGCGGTCATACGGTTAGTGTAGTGTGTCGTAATGTATACATTGACTTTTTTGATCCCGAAGATTAAATGAGGATAGTTGCGGCTACTGCCTTTGTTCCCCGACGATAACTCCAGTCACCCTGTGATTTAGGCTGTTGCAATACAGTCAAAACGTCGGGAAAATCATAAAAAAGGTAAACGCGATGCAGACACGTAAAACTTATAATAATGTTTATTTATTGATTATCCAAGTACCTACCCTAAGTACTGCTGTTCCACCCACACGTTCAGAAACACTTATGTTCTAGCATGCACTCGTATGTTGCAGATTTGTCAGTCGCATTATTTATGACGTGGGCTTAGTAATTAAATATTTTGTTCATAGTCTACTTTTTTCCTGGTTTCTGAATGACTCGTGTAAAAACAAACGGTTTACGAGGAAATTTTTAAATAATTGTTAGTTTCTTGCGATCCCGAAGACTTTGTATTGTTGTACCTACAATTAACTTACGACCCCATATGTAAGATAATTAGTGCGAGAGCAATAGGTACGGCCAGGAAAATGTATAAAATGCTGGTCGTATACTCGAGCAGCGACAAGCGAAGCAAGTGCGCGGTTGCAATGCACGCTCAAGCCACGGCGATTGACAGGATCTGAATCATCGGTCAATTTTGAGTGGAAGTGTGAAAATGATATTGTGGTTGCTGCTTTTGGTGATAGTGCTGTGGACGGTGGCGTTTCGGTATAGAAGGAGGAATATGTACCGACTAGCTGCGTTAATACCGGCTCCAAAGGAAGAATTGCCTATTATAGGGATCGCGCATACATTGACGGGAAATACTGAGGGTAAGTGATTATTATTCCTACGTGAAAAGCAGCAAGCTGCTAGAATTAAAAAACCCGACGGCAACGGCAAACCATCTAGTGGGCTGTATAAAATACTTTATATAGAGGTATATTAGGTACCTTATCAAAAAATAATTATACATACTGGGATGTATAATTTAGGACTGGCTGCATCAGCAATGCCCTTGGTGTTGCCGTAGGTGATCAAAACGAAAGTTATTTCATCAAAATAATGTTTATTTTAGATGTACAAGTTATTTAAGGTTGTATAAAATTTGTAGCTAAAAACATTCTTCTTTCATCAAAATACGCATTCTCCGCAGACATTGAACTGTATCTACCTCTTTTTTTTAAACAATGAAGGACTGAAAATACTTTATTGTACACCTTAAACAAATAACATAATAACAAAATCTTATTCTAGAGAAAGTACAATGGGCGGTCTTATCGCTTTTAAGCGATATCTTAGCATAAAATTGTTTATCCTTATTTATTTGGGGCTACAAACATGTTTTAATTAACGATCGGAAACATATAAACTTACAATTGTCTACATGCTTACATAGTGTAGAAAACTTGGCAATTTAATGAAACATCCTCATTGCACTATGGAATGTAAACTGCCCGGTTCAATCGGCAGATTGAACTTGAAATGCATCTTATTTTTGCTCAAGAGTCATTTATGGCAATGCTAGCAATTTCGTAGCCGTAAAGGTTAACATCAACACAGATATTATAATACAAGATCAATAACCATTAGAATGATACGTGAAATCGTAATAAATTATAAGAGCAAAGTAGAGCTAGGACAGTGCCCTATTAACTTGTTAAATTAATACGTATTATTGTAATCGGAAATGCCAGAACTATTATTGAAGAGGTCTACTGTTACGTATCCACAGAAATCCAAGCCAAATATCTCTGAGAATTTCCATTCACAGACTTCTTACGACAGTCTCGTACAGTTATTAATATTTTGCAGTCGATTTGGCCGTAGATTCCCCACCACCAAACTAGTCCCGTAGACACAGCGCTAGATATCTCTGAAATCTTAATAAGCTTCAGTTCCTCGGATGGCCGAGGACAATTTCCGTAGCGCGGAAGCTTCACATTCAGCCCAGACTTTCCTTAAAGCTCGCATCAGAAATCAACTCAAAATTTTATTCTTCTGTGTACCTACTGTCTAAGCATGAGAAAGTATTTCCAGATATCATGACAAGTCTACAGAAGTTCAGCTATGCAGCTATGGAGAACGATGGTATTATCAGAGGCTGGTTGAGTCATATTTTGTATTTTGGTAAGTGCAGAGAGGTAATAAAAATGTGTTACTTAGTTAATTTATGAGCTCTTATTCCATTATTGTTCTCACATGTTCTTAAAAAATCCGAATAGATACTTGACTTTCGTAATTTTTAACGTGTTTAAATTATATAGGAACATAATAGTTGCTGCTTTGCCCTCATGATGCCCGAATAAAAAGTAGCCAATGTGATATTCTAGGTCACGAGCTAACGTATTCCAAATGTTATCCAAATCGGCTCAGCCGTTATGACATTAAAGACAGGCTAATCTAACATGCCACTTAAATATCGAGCGCGTGAGAGTAAAAAATAAATAAGCAGAAAAACTTTTTAGTAGTATATTCATAGAAACTTTATCAATCTTTGATTTGTTATCTTAAAATAATCTTTATTTTAGTTTTGATAAACCCCGTTGATCTGGAAATGGTTTTGAAGACGTGCCTGGAGAAGGATGACCTTCATAGGTTCATTAGAAAAGTAATTGGCTACGGAGGGATTTTTGCACCAGGTAAATGCTTTTTATACTACTTATATGAATAATATTTTAAATGTATTTTTAAATTGAACATCTGAAATGATTTCATACTTGCATTGGAGCTATTTAAAAGGGCTTTTTGTTGACATTGATGTGAAACCAAACTTATTACGGAACACTAAAAACGTGACCCAACGTTATTATTAGAGATTCAAAGACAAAATTGTTGAAAGTAACATGTTAATAAGTTGTGTGGAAAAAAAACCTTATTTTATATAAGGAAATAGATAACCTGTTAATTACTGGCCCATTAACATGGATGGATGTAGATAACTGTAAACTTTACTTCTGAAACTTCTGAAATTATTATTTATAATAATTTCAGAAGGTAAAGTTTACAAAATAAATCAGAAATTGACTTCCTTAATATAGAGATTGCTAGTAAGCGGAGTTAGACTCTCCAATATCTTTTCGGTCCCGATCCAAAATTGTAATTCACTTACATGCAACGTATGTTTGTTCTGTTTCTCCGTATGGAACCTCAACTTCTGTGGCGTAGTGGGCGAAGACCCGCCTGAGACGCAGAAGGTTGCGGGTTCATTTATCAGTCATGTAGTTGTAACACAAGCTCTGTTTACTTCGGGCTAGATAATGTTGTGTGAAAAATGTCCAGCATTATTAATTATTATTATTATATAAAGAACCAAGGTAGATAACAATAGCACACATTTGTCCCATCTAAGAACAAAACCCTTCTTTTGAATAAATTTAATTCCGTTTTTAGTGCCAATATGGAGGAGGCGTCGAAAAATCCTAGTACCAGCGTTTAGTCCAAAAATTGTTGAAAATTTTGTCGAAGTGTTTTCGGAACAAAGTGAGAAACTCGCCAAGCGCCTTATCAGCTGTACTAATATTGGCAATTTCAGCATTTGGGACTACGTCAGTACCTACACTCTGGATTCTGTTTGTGGTGAGTTCAATCAGTAGGTACGTCAACTATGACATCATAACCATCATCAATCTGATATTACTTCTCAATATAGGTAAATAGTAATTTGACATATGTTCACGCTGTGACCACAAAACGGGTCATTTCCACCACATTCAAAAAAGATACCCACTCACATCCAGCAGCATTTATTAAATAAAAAATAAAAAAATTACTCACATCTACGAAATATTTAAGTACAGTGAACATAAGTAAGGCTTCTGAGTTTTATTTATTTGTATCATGACGACGATGTTCAATCTTTAAGTTGCGATTCTATAATAATGCTTGGCTCTACCATGGCTGTATCATGGCTCTTGAATGTCATTATAAGTAAGTACATTTGAATTTGAATCATACCTTCTTTAAAGATTTAATTATCTTTTATGATAATTAAATCTTTAAAGAAGGTATTTCTTGCAATTTTTTCTATTAACCTACCTTAATAGAAAAAATTGCAAGAAATTCGAAATATAAATAAAAAAACCGCTAGTTGCTAAGTAGTTACTATTCATGGTTTACTAGTCATACTTACAAGCAAAACAGACGTTTTTTTTTATCCAATCAGGGGGCAACATAACCTCTCTCTTTCTTTTTATTGCATTGAAACAAAAATGCAGCTTTTTATCAGTAAAGTCGGCCAGTGAACCTTGATCTATTGTGACGCTAAGTACCAATTTGCTAAGTGTTGTGGTGCAAAACCAAACAGGAGACAAAACTATCAGAAGATTTTCGTGCTGACTCTACCTCAACTTATGCATGGATGTGAGTGGGAACTAATGTATGAACGAAAATATTTTTAAAAATTATTATTAAAATGCTCGTGGATGTCGTTGGGAACGAATGTATCAAAATTTTCTTTTCCGAGAACAATGGGCTTGGGTGGGAAGTAGCCCACAAAACTGCTTCAGCGAACTGCAACACGATAAAAATTGTTGTTCCTATTTGATGAGTTTTATTGTTGATCTAGCTTTTATTTACTGTTCAACATTTATATATGTAATGACTATACTAATTATCGTCAAGCATAGTCTCAATTTGTTTCACACAAGAACTGGTTGTGCACGAAAGCCATGATTTATGTAAGGGTTATTTAACATTATGTAATTCTTGATATTTGTTAAATTAGTCTATTCGACCGGATTGTGTGAAGAATAACATGATTAAGAAAGGAGTGAGTACTGAGATGACGGCTGATAGAGGAGAGTGGAAGAAGAAAACATGTGCCGACCCCAGGTTATGTGGGATAAGGACAAAAAGATGATGATGATGAGTTTATTTGACCGTCGTGATCATCAAGTAAAGATACATTTTTAAGTATTCTCTAAAAGTACTTTAGATAGATAGATAGATAGATAGATAACTCTTTATTGCATACACCAGGATAAAAAACACTTTACATAAGATCTTAAAACTAGGTTATGGTGATACAATGGGCGGCCTTATCGCTGAGAGCGATCTCTTCCAGGCAACCTTTGGATGGACTTGAATTAAAAGAATGTGAAGAGAGGTGGTGTAACTGCAATAAAAAATAATAATAATAATAATAATAATAATTTGCAGTAGGTAATAAAATATATATTTAATAAATAATATAATGTGGTATAATGTATACCTATATATAATACAGTAATATAATATATAACTACAAATGCAATGACTGGAGCTAAGAAAATGATAATACTTAGTTTACCGAAGCTGCAAAGTACAGTTTAAAGACCTCATTTTTAAAAATAGTAAGCGATTTTGCATGTCTAATGGATACAGGTAAGTCGTTCCATAGTCGGACTGCACGCACAGTGAAAGAGTTACTAAAGAAAGTGGAGTTGTGGAGTGGGGTCTTCAACTGAAGAGAATCTGAGGAGCGCAGGTTGCGAGGATTAGAGAGATGTAAGAATTCGAAGAGTTGCTTAAGGTAAGGTGGAGAAGAAGGAATGAATAATATATTGTACAAAAGGGTGAGAATATGAGCATCCCGGCGAAGGCGGATTGGCAACCACTTGAGCTTAACGCGATACTCGGATATATGATCATATTTGCGCAAGCCAAATATGAATCGAATGCAGAAATTTTGAAGCCGCTCAAGCTTATTTAGTTGCTCTTCTGTAAGATCGGGGAAGCTGGCGTCGGCATAGTCTAAGATAGGAAGTAAAAGAGATTGTGCGAGCGTAACTTTAGTGGCAGTTGGAAGAAAGTTGCGTAGTCTCCTCATGGAGGCAGCCGACGCAAACATTTTCCTTCTGATTTCAGCAAGCTGTGGACTCCATGACAGCTCACTATCGATAATGACACCCAGGTTCTTTACAGATTTAGTGAACGGAATAAGTGTGCCGTCAAAATGGACCTGAGGTAAGCAAGCCAAGTCAATCCTGGCGAGCATCCGAGAGCTTCCGATGACTATGACTTGAGTTTTCGCAGGATTGACTCCGAGGCCGTAGGACTTGCTCCACTCCAGTATTTGGTTTAGATCACTATTAATTTTTATAATGGCTTGATGAATGTTATCAGCTGAGGCTTGCGAATAAATTTGAAGGTCATCAGCATACAGGTGGTAGGAAGAAGATATTTTTTTGGAAATAGAGTTAATAAAAATAGCAAAGAGAAGAGGAGATAAAACGCCGCCCTGCGGTACGCCAGCAGTAAGGTTACTCCAAGTTGAATAAGTATCCTCAATACGAACACGCTGCCGGCGCCCATACAGGTAACTGTGAAACCAATCAATTACCGTTGGAGATATGTTAATCGAGCTCAGAATACCTAAGAGAATATCAAAGTTGACATTATTGAAAGCACTGCTAAAATCTAGCAGCGTTAAAACAGTCACTAGACCACTGTCCATGCCCAGCCGGATGTCATCTGTTATCTTCACTAGGGCCATAGCTGTGCTATGCCCAGAGCGAAAACCAGATTGCATAGGATTCATCAGAATATTTCTATTAAGGAAGATGCTAAGTTGGTGATGTACTAAGCGTTCCAGTACTTTAGATAGGAAAGGAAGGATAGAAATGGGACGATACTCAGAGAAGGAGGAAGGATTGGTTTTTTTAGGCAAAGGAATCACTAGGGCATCTTTCCAGGAGGAGGGGAAGGTGGAGCTAGATATTGAACTATTAAGGAGATGGCTGATGATTGGGATTATTTCATCCAATATGGGCATGATCATGTTCCGACTTATACAGTCACTCCCAACTGCGTTGGACGATATGGATCTTATGCTCTTCTTAACATCACAATCGGAGAATCTTCTTAACATACTTTATTAACAGTAACAGGTTCTAAACTTTTTTATCAAATTTTAATTTTGGGGAGGGTATTAAATTAGCGTAGTTTGATAGTATATTCCTATAATTAAAAGATCTTATTTAAGTCATGATGAAAACATTCATAATCTGATGGAGGTTGGTTTGCCAATTGCTATGACTTTTATTTTCTCTAAATAACAATTTACACCACACAGTGAAAGATATTTATACTTTCTTAATTTCGTGTCAAAAATAAGTTTTCTAGGTTTTTGAATTTTTTGCCAAATATTAAGTAAATTATACGTAAAAGGTGCCTAAAAACACTAAAACACATAACCCAGTCATTTTAAATGCTTGAATAACTGATACCTATATCATTTACAGAAACAGCAATGGGCGTAAAAATAAACTCTCAAGGAAACCCCGACTCGGTTTTCCTCAAGTCCATTAATCGTATCTTAAACCTGATCTGCGAGAGGATCTTCCATCTCTGGCTGCAGCCGGATTGGTTGTACAAGTTGTTCCGGCAGTCACGGCAGCACGATCTCTGCATCAAGCAGATGCATGACTTTACTGATGACGTAAGTATCTACCAACTACTTAGCGTCGTTTTTATGTTGTATGTCAGCCAATAAGGCCATATCTCATCTTAATCAGTTAATTGGCTTGGTTCGTTAGCCTTGCAAATAGCGTGCAAGCTGCATTTAAAAATTAAATTACAGCCAGAAGATCTAACATAAAAAATAATAATGTAAATAATAATATGCCACTTTATAGCAGCAATAAATTATTATATACATAATATATACTCGTATGTAATCATTTAATATATTGCCTAAACCATGATCAAATAAGTAAAATTATTGCATGATTCTAGCACTATCAAAATATATTATAGCGTTCCTAAGTTCAATCATAATTTTATTGAAACTGTTAAGAAATCAAATGTACTTTAGTGTGTATGTGTGTTAAGTTTCTAAGATGGAAATGAGTATAAGTATAAATAGATGACTATCTGTTTAGGTAAATTAATTAGTATGATTTCTTCACATTATCATCCACTGCTGGACATAGGCCTCACCCAATACGCGCCACTGAGCCTGTTCGGCTCTTCTCATCCAATATCCGCCTGCGCCGCCTTTCTTAAGTATCGCTCCACCTATCCAGGGGGCGCCCCACTCTACGTTTGCCAAGACGCGATCTCTTCTTAAAAATTTTACTCCAATGGTTGTCGGATAATCTCGTTACGGATTACTACAGCACTATATAATGTTCCGTTTACTTTTCAGGTAGTAAGAAAAAAACGAGAAGAAATAATTCACACAGAAGTTGATCATGACTACGGTAAGTTGCTATCTTATAAGCTATCTTGACTGTATTTTCACTAAATAGGTTCTATTACATGTTTTTAAAATTATCGCATAAAGACTTAATCTTAGGATCATGATGCGTCTAATGATGTTTCATGCACTAAAATTTATATAGGTTTGTGCTGTAGAATTATTGTCACCGCTTCAAAAAGAAAATAAATACTTATGGGATGAAACCCCTTACAATTGATCTTCCTGCTTCAAAGAGGAGAACGCGATTAAAAGTTTCAATCTTAGTTGAGCTTTTATAACCAAAAGCTCTCGCATATAGCTGCCTTGACGCTGACATTTTTGGTATTGACAAATGTGATGCAAAGACATTGGCGCGCGAAAAGATACCTTCGTTCAGTCGGGAAATAAACATTAAACTACCTCTTCTTATTTGTCTTATTGATTTCATTATTCTTTTGTTGTTATTTTATGTACACCCCCGCCACTCTCACAATCTCTTACTATCATCTCCATCTAAAGGTTGTATAGAAGAGATCGCTTCTAAGCGATAAGGCCACCCATTGAACTTTCTCTAGAATAAGATTTTGTTATTATTTAAGGTGTACAATAAAGTATATTCATTCATTCATTTCAGATTTATGCTCATATCAAAGGAAGTCATTTTTGGACCTTCTCATTTCTCTCTCTGGTGGTGAGAAAGGATACACTGATGAGGAACTAAGAGAAGAGGTTCTGACGCTAACAGTGGCGGGGACTGACACGTCAGCAGTAGCTGTTGGCAACACTCTGAAGCTGCTGGGGAAATATCCGGAAATTCAGGAGAAGGTTTATCAAGAGTAGGTTAATCTGTAGTAAATAAAAGACGCGTTATAGAATGGTTCACCTGGTCCCTTGATGCACAGCAAAATGGTTATGGGGGACGAAAACATTACTTTCAATTACAACCATATAAGAATGATGTCTCCTTTCTCTGTGAAAAAGATTTGTTATTTTTTCAAAGAACAACGAAGTGTCATCATTTTACGAGTGTAATTGGAACCATAGCCTTAACTTCGGGTACTAACTAAGGTCTTAAGCAGGTGACGCCTCGTTTCTGTTTTAAAACTGTCAAAACATTGACGTTTTTCATGGAAAAACCAGACGTTGTTCGGCTACAAATGCGATTGGAACCTGGATAAGCCTGTTGTGGCTATTGTGGTTGCATATTAGTGGGTTAGTACGAATATGTCGACATATAGCATTATAACGGATACAGTTAGATGAAGGCGTCTCAAGACTTTTTTTACCATTTTTTTTGTCCTGTCCAGTCTGTCTATCAGTGATTTCACCAGGTTTAGGTAGCGAATGACAATGAAAGAAAGAATTCGTACTACAATGAAGTGCGTCTAGTAGAGGCTCCTTTCATGTTTTCAAACTTTTGGTTCTAGGACATTCCGGTTTCCTCACGATATTTATATTTACCGTTTGAGAGCACTAGCGTTACGCACATAACATGCATGACCGGACACGCCACTGACTACTCTCTACTCTCTTACTTACTCAACCTACGTACCGAGACACCGATTACAGATAGGTCTAAGGTTATTAAATAGTTATTCACGACTCTCAATTTACAATGGTGTTTTAATTTTCTCAGATTACATGAAATTTTCGGAGACACAGACCGACCGTTAGAGAAAGAAGATCTAACGAAACTGAAATATTTAGAGCTGGTGGTCAAAGAATCACTTAGATTGTTCCCACCTGTGCCTTTTGTTATAAGAAAAGTCTTAGAAGATATTAAGATACGTAAGTTAATGAATAAGTCATTTATGTAGTTGGCCAATACGTGCGTAACGCAGAAGGTGTCGGGTTCGATTTCCGCCGCGGGACAAATGTTTGTATAATCAGCGATATTTGTCTCGGGTCTGAGTGTTTTCTATGTATGTATTAAAAATGTATTTAAGTAGTATATCAATCATGTAATTCTCATAACGCAAGCTCTGCTTACTTTGGGGCCAGATGATGTTGTGTGGAAAATGTTCAGCGTTATTTATTAATTTATAATAAGCTAAGAATGAATACCTCGGAGAATACTCTGCTATCGTAAATACCCTAAACGATCACCGAAAAAACTTTGAAAAAACTTGAGTCGTACGTATCAATCAAAACTACATAGCTCAACCCGCTCGCAACTTCATTGGCGTAGATTACGTATTTTCAATAATTAACCTTTTATTAGTCAGAAAAAGCAACTTCATTACTTCTATTCTCGAAACTTCATGAAATGATAAAACGCATGTTTATTTTGTTTTTGGAGGCAACACGTAAAGTAGGTATTTACTTTACGTGTTGCCTCCAAATACGTTCACACATTCTACCTCTAGTAGGTATTTAGTTTCAGATATATGGAGAAGTTTACAGAAAATCGCACCTCGCCTTAATAATTTATGAAACAAACTTAACATACCATCCTACCCCCTTTGAAGGGTAGTTTAGATAAAATGTGTTTGTCTTTTATCATTTGGAATGAAAACTATTTATGTGAAGTTTCAAGACTGTAAGTTCAAGGAAAACATTTTTCATACAAAGGTTTACAGCCCTATTCACCCTCTTAAGGGTTAGAATTTTCCAAATTCCTTTCTTAGTGCACCCCTACACCATAAGAGGAATATACCCTCCAAATTTCATGCTTCTAGGGCTTATGGTTTAGGCTGTGCGTTAATTCACCTCTTGGGCTTCGACACAACCTACATCCCCTTTGAGGGGTATTTTGGGGAAATCATTATATAAGACTTTTATCATGTGGATTAAAGAATATTTATGTGAAGTATCAAGACTGTAAGTTCAAGGAGTATGATATTTCATACAAAGGTTTTCAGCCCTTTTCACCCTCTTAGGGATAGAATTTTCCAAATTCCTTTCTAAGTGCACCCTTATACCATAAGAGGAATATACCCTCCAAGTTTCATGCTTGTAGAACTTATGGTTTATGCTGTGCGTTGATCCGCCAATCAGTAACGGAACTGTTTTATCATTTGTACTAAAAAAAAAATATTATATTGATTATGTTATATTAATATGTCAAAAAACCGACACCAAATATCGGGAAATTGATAAAAGTCCAATATGAGATTTCATCAGTAATTTTTTCACCCCTAGGAGCGTATTATATTGTATGAGTTTATAATGGTTCCATATAAGGGTGAAAAAAATTATGATTCAAAAAAATAATCATTAAAATCGGTTCACAATCTACGAAGATATTGCGTAACATACACAAAAAATCATACAGAAGAATTGACTCGACTCCTTCTTTTTTGAAGTTGGTTGGTAGGTAATATTAAAATCGCAATATTCACGATACATTTTGCAGTCCCAAGTTTACGGTTTCTCTATTCTCTATACTCTATCATCGGATCTTCACGTGCTTACGTTATTTTGACCACTTAGGATGACAGTTTCGAATAAAAAACAAAAGTAAAATCGTAGTCTGTATTTATTTATCTTCAAACCAGTCTTTGCACTCACAGCTTCGGGACGTACTTTGCCAGCTGGCTCGGGCATAGTCGTCTCAATCTGGGGGCTTCACCGAGACCCCAAGTACTGGGGTCCGGACGCGGAGCACTTCGACCCGGACCGGTTCCTCCCAGAGCGGTTCAACGTGCACCCTTGCAGCTATATGCCGTTTAGCAGTGGCCCTCGAAACTGTCTTGGTAAGTCACTTTTTTATACTAACCCATTCTTGGGCTTCTCCCGTACTCTAAATCGTGAACGCGGAGCCTTTTCGACCCGGAGCAACGTGCCCCTTTGCAGCAAGATGTTTTTAGCAGTAAGATGTCTTAGTAGGTCATTGATCGAGGGAGCGAAGCGATCTATAGGTAGGTAGGTAGGATTCATCATCATCATCATCAGCCTATATTAGTCCACTGCTGGACATAGGCCTCCCCTAATGAGCGCCATAGCGCCCTGTCTTCAGCTTGCCGCATCCAGCATCTACCTGCAGTCTTTCGCAGATCGTCATTCCACCTGGCCGGAGGGCGTTCTACACTACGTTTGCCGAGTCGCGGTCTCCGCTCAAACAGAAGGTAGGGTTATACTAACATAAATTAGGAGTTCGAATATGGGCATAATTATACTTTTAGTTTCTTTTGTATGAAAATGTCTCTACAAATTTCTACAATTCGCCACGATAGGCCAAGTAAGAAATAATCCACGCTTGGTATCCTCAGTATAGAATACATAGACATGCGTGTAGTAAGGATAAAATATGAACTTTTATTTATTGCCATCAAAGATAAAGCAGTTGACCTTTACATTTCCGCTCAGTATATAGGTAGGTGCTTCATTAATGAAGGCAATAAACGTAAACTACGTGATAAATGTTTTACTGCGAAACAGAGTTTCGAGGAGAGCCGTGTCAAAGTTCGTGAGTTCGAACCCAAGCCTGTACCAATGATATTAAAACTGTGAGCCATCTACACTTAAACCACGTTTACACCAAGATATATAACATGCATGCTACGGTGTTTTTTGAGATAAATGCATGACCGTATGCGATATTGTGATCGGTAAAGAGAGAGTGGCACATGTGAAAGAGTTTGAATATCTGGGAACTAGATCCTGGGGCTTCCCATCCCTAGTTTTATTAAAAGATATTGAAATGAGAGTGAAGCTGGAACTCAAGTAAATGGGGCTCTTCACTGCTTTATGAGCAGCCGTAAAGTATTATAAATGGAAATGTATGCAATGGCGATCTAAAGAGTGTTTTTTTTGTCTTTTTTAATAAACTTGTTTCTTCTCAGGCTACCAATACGCACTGATGTCAGTGAAAACAGCGCTCTCTGCTATTCTCCGGAGATTCAAAGTCGTGGGGAAAAGAGAAGATAGCCCCATACCCAAGATACGAGTCAAACTGGACATCATGATGAAAGCTGTGGATGGATATGAACTAGCTTTGGAAAAAAGAATTAGTCCGCGCCCAGACTGCAGGCGGCTAGATTCGTGTCACGAGTCTAGCGATACTTCTAAATAGAACAAACGTATGTAAATGGACGGGCACGGCTGCATTTGGAACCTCGTGAACTATCCCGTGTCGTGTACGGAAGCGACTTCATGGGCTGCATGGCTGCTTTCTCGTAAGTCTCTAAAAGCTATGCACATAGAAACGTTTCTATGCGGCAACCACGTATCGTAGCAACTCGCCTAGCTGGTCGCGTAACTAGCCACTAGGCGTCTGCAGTGCGGCCCTGTATCACAGAAAGGCTCCAGGGGTAGGAAGAAGATGCGAGACGCGCACCTAGCCGAGAACGCGGCCTAACCCTAGCTGTAAAATTAAGTTAAATGTAGGTGCCTATGTTAGCAGGTACAAAACAGCTTTCTTTACCCAACCAGAAAACAATTTAAGTTTTCTAGCCCTCATACTAGGATTCGCTGTGTTGTGGGTGGCTAGTCTCTTCCAAGGGTTTAAGGCATTGAATGTAAAGGTAGGTAGCTAGGTACAAAGTTGAAATAGGTACTAATAAACTCAATATAATATAATGAATACGTACTAATAAATAGATACTAATAATGTTTACATAATTTGGTTTCAAAACTTTGCGATTTTTTTGAGATTACTGTATAGGTAATAAAAAACAAGTATTTAGCCTAACAAAGTTGTTTTCTTCCGTCTTCGCGGAAAATACATTTTTTTCTCTATAATTATACAGGTTAGATTTTTGAGACGAGGCTACTTTAACCGTTGTAGTTACAGGAAAATGTTCTTAGAAGACTATCCGGAACGTATTCTTAACGTGAATATATTTTAACCTGGATTTTGGTGTAATGCAGATCAAAATATTTTGTATATTGACGCTTGGAGAATATTTTGCCCTATGCATTCATCACAAAAAGAAAACCCTAGCAAGTGCTTAGTTCCTTTAAAATCCGTAAGTATTGTTTCCTAATTGAAAGGATATATTAAAATGGTTAAAATATAAAAAATATGTATAAAAAATTATAATAAATAATGCTGGACATTTTCACACAGTATTCATCTAGACTAGATTCAAAATAAGCAGCGCTTATGTTATGGGAACTACTTGACTGATATACTATTTTTTTAATACATACATATTATACAAAGAAACGCTCAGACCCGAGACGAATATTTGCATACACAATAATTTGTCTCGCGGTGGGAATCGAACCCGCAACCTTCTGCGTCTCAGACGGGCCTTTGCCCACTGCGACACAGAGGTCTCTCAAAGTCAAAGTCTAAAAACTATCTACTTAGCTCTGGCCCAGTCCTTTACACCGTACAACATCACCTCTTGGGATGGTACATCTAAAACCATGATGTTAAGAGTAGAATGGGACCAGAGAACTGTTCTCAAAGTTTTCACAAATAACTCCTTAGATTCCCTACCACAGAACTTTACAAGCTCTGTTAAGTTCCCACAATCCGGAAATTATCGCCGGTCGCAAGCGAACCTCAGACACCCAGAGAATAACGCTGATAACGACCTCTGTGACGCAGAAGGTTGCGGGTTCGATTCTCGCTGAGGGACAAATATTTGTATGATATGCAAATATTTATCTCGAGTCTGGGTGTTTCTGTATAAAATGTATGTATTTACAAAAAATATATATATGTAGTATAACAGTCGTGTAGTTCCCATAACACAAGCTCTGCTTACTTTTGGGCTAGATGATGCTGTGTGAAAATTTCCAGCATTATTTATTTATTTAATACTAGATTCTGCCCACAGCTTCGCCCGCATAGTACCCGGATAAAAAGTAGTCTATATGTTGTTCTGATGAGTACATCGGATTTTGATGAAACTTTACAATATACAGTAGTATATTGTAAAGTTTCATCAAAATCCGTTCTGTAGTTTTTGCATGAAAGAGTAACAAACATTCATCCACACAAACTTTCGCGTTTATAATATTAGTAGGATATATAGTAGGATTAGTCGCTTCAGGAGTCGCTTCACAAAAGAAAGTGACATTTGTCTATGTTGATATACATGTAGTTAACGCCTGTGGAAAGATTGAGTTGTAAGTGGTTACGCAGATTCGATAGCAGTATCCAAATTACTTCGTAAAATCGAAAATTTTGGTTTTTGTACATACTTCCTTATTCCATCCCGCTCCAGTTGCCTCTTTTTTATCGTTTTCCTACGTAGTTCCAATTGTCCTCCATTCAATTTTGCATATTTTTCAGTTTTCCTTTGCAATTCTAGCCCACCCGCGCAATCAGTATGGAAATTACATTAGCTGTGGAAATGTCACATGATTTCCTTGAAAACATTTGCGTTAGCATGAAAGGAGAAATAAGCGTGAGGTATTTTTCTACATCCCAAGGGGAGAAGAGAAATAACCTTTAAAATTTGGCGACTCCAACTTCATCGGCGAAGTGAATGTATAAGGAAGCAGTACAAATCCTGCAAATAGCTTTGCTTTCCAAAAAGTACTTACGTATATTTTGCCATATTCAGCATAAAACAGAGGAAACGTCGCAAAGTTTAAAAAGCTGGTACATTTGCAAGTTTATCGATAAGGTAGAGAAGAATTTATCAGACAAATACCTCACACTTCGTTTTCCTTTTACGCTAACACAGATATAATTTCCATACATTCTTTCGGCTGGCGTTGACGCCAACAGAAAGTGGCATTTGTCTTAGGGACCAATTTGTTCGTGGGATAAGATCAGAGGTGATAACGCAGCAGCTGATACTGCCAGTGAAATGTATAAATCAATGATCATTTAGCCGAGCGGAGACAAGCTAAGCACACGCGCGGATCAGAACCATCGGTAAATTTTAAGTGGACGTGTGAAAATGATATTTTGGTTTTTGTTTATGGTGATAGCGTCGTGGACGGTGGTATTCCGGTATAGAAGGAGGAATATGTACCGACTGGCCGCGTTGATACCGGCTCCAAAGGAAGAACTGCCTATTATTGGGGTATCGCATACTTTGACTGGGAGTACTGAGGGTAAGTTATTATTGTACATAAAATGCAGCTACCAGACGGTCAGAATTAAGTAAATACAGTTGCTCGAAAAGTCCACAAGACCAGAAAACCAGAATAAACTTCGTTGATTGTTCGTCTAAGCTTGAGAAAGTATTTTTCAGATATCATGACAAGTCTAATGAAGTTCAGCTATGCAGCCATGAAGAACGATGGTATTGTCAGAGTCTGGTTGAGTCATGTTTTGTGTATTGGTGAGTGCAGAGTTAAAAAATACAGTTTCTAGTATAGTTTCATGGTGTAAATAATATTCCATGTATGATTCTAGAGATAATCTTTTGGAGGTTTTACTTATTCCATTATTTATGTTCTCTCATTAAAACTTTCTAACTTTCTAGTAGACTTTCGAACATAATATCCTACTAATATTATAAATGCGAAAGTTTGTGAGAATGTATGTTTGTACATCCTTTCACGCAAAAACTACTGAACGGATTTTAATGAAACTTTCAGTTATATAGCTTATACATCTGAATAATACATAGGCTACTTTTTATCCGGGTACCACGCGGGCGAAGCCGTGGGCTAGTAAGTTATAATAGGTACTAACTTCTGCAATGGAGGAAACATCAATCAAGACATCGATCGCTTGCGGGGTGTCCGGATAGTAAGTAGTGTTTGTATTATTACAAATTATACCTATTCTAAATTTTAACCAAATCGGTTCAGCCGTTGTGACGGTAAATACAGTCTAATCCAACATGTGGCCTTTCTATCGTGCTTACGTGTATGTAATCATTAGAATTAATGATTAGAATAGCTTTTCAGTAACGTTATCTAGAAACTTTATCAAACTTTGATACCTATATGTATTTTTTCTGATATAATATTTTTCTTATTTTAGTTTTGATAAACCCCGTTGACTTGGAAATGGTGTTGAAGACTTGTCTTGAGAAGGATGACCTTCACAGATTCGTCAGAAAAGTAATTGGCAACGGAGGAATCTTTGCACCAGGTACATTTTCAACCGTTTTATGTACTAGGTAAGTACTAAAAGTAA
Source organism: Perizoma flavofasciatum (assembly GCA_958496245.1). Classification (NCBI taxonomy): domain Eukaryota; kingdom Metazoa; phylum Arthropoda; class Insecta; order Lepidoptera; family Geometridae; genus Perizoma; species Perizoma flavofasciatum. Next base: position 5,402,291 of record OY292426.1, read on the forward strand.
TGATCTAGCGTCGGTCGTATTAAATTGAACATAATATGAAGTAATATAGGTATACATTGAACTGAAGTGATAAAAGGCTTTTGGTTGTGTATTACGTAAATGTTGTGGAACACTGAAAACCTTAGCAACTACGTACAAGATAACATTGTTAAAATTATAAATTAATCAAGGTATAATAAAAATAGTCATAGTCCATGTGTGCGTCAAATATATTTAGCTATTTCAGGCACTTACAGCTCTGATCATAAATTATTCTTTGACTTTGTACGAGTACCTAATACAACCACCCACCACCTATACAAGTTAAACTCACAATTTTCTAACAAATTATTATAGAAGAAACCTGAAGAAGGTTGTAGATCTGTATATCTGCATGCCTAGGTGCATCATAAATAATCATAATAAACATCTCAAACGAACATGACATTAATGAGCAGTTTTGGCCTTTGGCGTCATAAAAAATATGAATATAACGTGGAGTGAATTTACGAGCATTTAAACCATAGAACACAATATAAATTTATAACTGCTTACTACTAACGATCGCCTGTGAGGCTACTCTTGAAATGAAACAAAAAAAACTACTAATCTTTTATTAATATTTAACAAACTTACCTACTGAAAATACCAGGCAAACCTCTACCTTTCTTAAATTATAATACATAATTCACATAAAAATTCTAATTCTATCTCAGAATCAGCCTAACTAACAACGTTTATACGTAACCCAGCCTTTACGTTTTTATTTAAAACAATGTTGTAATTCTCGATACGTCCCCGCAATACCTATATCCGAAAAAAACTGTCCGCGGCCGGCCTCTCAGGCGATGATTTCACACCATCTTTTTGCACGCCCAGGATGACTGGTAGAGAATGCTTTAGCATTAAGTCCTCCTAGCACTACATTGTTTGTGCGGAAGTATTAAATAAATAAATAATTGATTAGTGTTCTAGGGTTGACGCTATTAAACATTGTTATAAAATATCTTTGTGCATTCAAGTCATACCTAGGTACCTATGTAATTTGAGTCATACCTAGGTTTAATTAGATTATTGGTGACCAGTTAAGAACTGGACCATTGGGAAAGGTCGAATTCATATAGTCAAATAGGGGCTCCCTTAGGGGACTATTCAGGCGCTAAGTAAAAAATCAAGTGCGAATTCAATCTTTATGCACCCAGCCATAAGACGAATGCTGAATGATGGATTTTGGGGGTCTGGTTCAACCGCCGACTATGAATTCAGGCTCTAGAAAAGTTGGTATACGTAACTTTTGTAGTTACGTTTACCAACAAACATTACCTTTAAGATTGATTCAGATACATTCAGATTGATCTTGTTCTATATCATTCGAATAAGATCAATCTGAAATTTACTTGTAAAACCTTGAGATTGGCTAGAACAAACGATGTTAGGCTCTCCAAGATCTGGTGGCTACCGCTGCTAGTTCTATGTGTCGAGTAGTATTCAGGTGAAAGAGATCAAAAAAACTTTGAAAAACGTATGCTGCATATTGCGCCGCTTAGAAAATATTTCACAGATTAAATACGATATTAAAATAAGAAAAGGATACCGTGCTTTGTCTTCTGTGATGATGACACGGTACAAATATGATAAAATTATCCAATTTGATATGAAAACGAGCCATTTTGATTAACTTTTAAATCAACCTTAAGGTTCTTTTAATCAAATACTAATTATACACTTCACTCGAACTATAGAAAATAAAGTGTTCTTAGTTTTTCTAGAAAATTTGCGTATTTAGTTTCCGAGAAACATTTTTGACATAGTGCACTATTGATATCTCGAATAAAAAGTATAACTCATTTTATTAAATAATAATTTGTAAGACATAAAATGACAAAAAACCGACTTCAAATAACGGGAACGTGATAAAAAGTCCAATATTAAACTTCATCAATTTTTTTCATAAAATGTAATGGGACCCTTGAAGACCACCTTACACATTAAATAATAATTAAAATCTGTTCACAATTGGCGAAGATAACGCGTAATACACACAAAAAATAAAATATACATGCGAACTGAGAACTTCCTCCTTTTTTTTAAGTCGGTTGATAATAATGAAATCGCGATATTCGCAATACAGTCCCAACGGTTATGGTTTCCCAGTTACGGTTTATATCCTGCAGTACTCTATCTTCAGATCCTCGCGTGCTTACGTTATTTTGTGTGTTCGGAATGCCCCTGTTTCGAATAAAAAACAAAAGAAAACGTTTCGCCCACAAAAAATGTTTCGGCTAGTCACAATTCCATGAGATAAATAAAAAATAATGCTTGTAATTTTTCACACAGCATCATCTAGCCCCAAAGTAAGCAGAGCTTGTGTTATGGGAACTACATGATTGATATACTACTTATATATATTGTTTTGTAAATACATACATAAAATATATAAGAGCCCCCCTTACCCGATACAAATATTTGCAAATTATACAAATATTTGTCCCGCGGTGGAAATTAAACCCGCAACCTTCTGCGCCTCAGGCGGGCATTCGCCCGCTGCGTCACAGGTGTAGCGTGCCCTTAGGAATAAAACTTTTGTGGGACCACCTGTGGATCATTCTCTTTACAACAATAAAATAATCATCAAATCACCAAACATTCGCCAGTTTACAACTGGCGAATATATCAAAAACAAACACACGATAAAAAAGTATATATCGCCGAATTGAGTTTTTTTTTGAATTCGGTTAAAAACGAAGGTGTTATGTTTCTTGATGGAGTTTCAAATTAAAAAAAAACAGTTTTGCTTAACTTTAAAATCGATCTTATGATTTCTTTCAATGTTTTTGCCTATTTCTACTGCTGCAAAAGTGGTTCTCACTGAAGCTGTTTAACTAAATCAACTGTATTTTTGTTTTGTTTTACATTATTTTGTTAGAGTTTAATAAAACGTAGTGCTCTTTGGAAAGCACTGTATACCAATAATGTCATAATAGTCACCTGGGGTATTTCCTAAAACCGGAAAGAAACTAGACCCGTAATTAAATGATATACGAATATTAGATTTAATATTATTTTTTCTATGTATAAATGTAGCTTTTAAATGTTTAAACAACTAACTCCAAGAGCCCGAATTTCTCGAAGTTGGACTACAGTATTCTACCTAACCCACTTACTTGGCAACAACAAGGTTAAGTTCCAGAACGAGATTAAATCGATAAAATAATTAAGTTTATGAAGTCTCGTATGTGCTAAACTTACTCAAAAAATGTACTTACGTATGTGCAAAGTATCTAACATAAAATACTGTCTTGTAGTGTCCATATGGAGGCGGCGTCGAAAAGTCCTAGTGCCAGCGTTTAGTCCAAAAATTGTAGACAATTTCGTCGATGTGATTTCGGAACAAGGTGAGAAACTCGCCAAGCGCCTCATCAGCTGTACTAATGTTGGGAATTTCAGCATTTGGGACTACATCAGTACGTACACTCTGGATTCTGTTTGTGGTGAGTTCAATCAGTACGTCTACAATAATAAAATTCACTGCTCAGACAGGCCAATCGTTCTTCAGTTGCTTACGCCCCCTATCCCTGCCGCATCGTCGTCGGCGCGACTACCTGTCTTCCACAGAAGATCTTGGATTTAAAAACAATTCAAAAGAGCCCAAACACGACTTTATTTGTTTTATTCGCAAAGAAAGTCATGTTGTTTCAAACCAAACTATATACCTAAGTCACAGATATTAAAATACGAGTATCTAAGTATTTTCATGCTTTTACCAAACACAAAGTAGCTACATAATAGTAAAGCGGTTCAAAGATGGTGGAAGATACGTAAAAAATCACTAAAATGTATAACACAGTTTAATCCATTTTAAATGCTGGAATAACTAATACTCATCGCATTTACAGAAACAACTATGGGCGTTAAAATAAACTCTCAAGGAAACCCTGACTCGGTTTTTCTCAAGTCCATTAATCGTATCTTAAACCTGATCTGCAAGAGGATTTTTCATCTGTGGCTGCAGCCGGATTGGTTGTACAAGTTGTTCCGGCAGTCATGGGAGCACGATCTCTGCATCAAGCAGATGCATGACTTTACTGATGATGTAAGTGCTTAATAGGTAACAACCATATAGTGTCGTTTTCACAACTCGCCAGGCTAGCGAGTCGTATTCCTTTTATCAGTTGTATGCACGAGTACATGAGCTAACTGGCTCATGCATTGAATATCAATTCGATCAGATTGGCTTGGTTCGATAGTCTGGCCATAAGAGTGCAAGCACCATTAAGAACTTATAAACAACGAGACAATTGTTGAAAAGAGACTGCATAGCTTGGGGAAACGTCGTAAGGTTACTTGCCTCTCAATCTTCTACGGCATACACTTCAGTGAGTGCGCTCAGATTTTTTAAATCTTATTCCCCCTTATCTATTCCGCTACAGACACAGACGTGATTAGCCACTCCACCCTTATGTTGTGGACATGCCGCCTATGCGTACCATGCGTCGCTTTTCTTCCGCTTTTGTTATGAGGTGCTAAGAAGTGGAATTCTCTTTCTGTGTCTGTGTTTCCTACAAAATATAACTTGTGTATATTTAAAAGAAGAGTACCATGACAAACGATTTTTGGCCACCTTTGTCCACCGATTTCTAGCAACCTATTTTCGTCGATCCATCACTTAAAAACACACTACGCGTTCCGTTCTGCTTACCGACTTTAGTTCTACGGTTTTTCTCGTTCCGGATTATATCTTGTAGTGAAAGTCCAATCAAAAAGTGTGTAAAATAAAGTCAATGACAATATATATTCGACACATCGTTTTACGAATGTTCTGTTTACTCTTCAGATAGTAAGAAAGAAACGAAAAGAAATAAATATTGAAAAACTCAGTCAAGTGGAAGTATATCATGACTACGGTAAGTCGAGATCACGTCTCAGATAGGAGGAGTAAAGGCCCCTGCAAAAACGCGTGGTGGCGGTGGTGATCAGTAGCATATGTTGTGATCTGCACTGACGCGAACTTTGATGAAAATTTTTCGTTGATGGACGCCTTTACCGCGCCAATTTGCGCTTACCTAAAGTGAGTGATCGACGAACGAGCCGTAAAACCACGGTATTAAAACCCTCGTTGTCACTGGTGCTGATCAGTTGAGGAAATACAACCGTCGTATCGATACTAAATTCGTGAACATGAATTCGCAAATCCATCCACCCTCGCTATCGCTGCGGCGTGTTTCGATCTTGCTCGCCGTTGGTGATCGACGCATAGTTTTGCTTGATTGAGCATTATTAAATACTAGCTTCTGCCCACGGCTTCGCCCGCATGGTACCCGGATAAAAAAGTAGCCTATGTGTTATTCTGTATTAGCTTTATTTCTGTAAAGTTTCATTAAAATCCGTTCAGTAGTTTTTGCGTGAAAGAGTAACAAACATCCATCCCCACAAACTTTCGCGTTTATAATATTAGTAAGCTTTGACGAGGCACGAGCTACTCACAGTGGTATTTAATTTTATTCGCGGGTCGATCGGGGCTTTTACAAATTCCTACTTCAGTCGGAAAAACCAAAAACACATTCTACGCTCTCCTTATAATCTATCTATCGATTTCAGATATAAGCTCATATAAAATGAAGACCTTTTTAGAACTCCTCATTTCCCTATCTGGTGGGGAGAAAGGATACACTGATGAGGAACTAAGAGAAGAGGTGTTGACACTTATAGTGGCGGGAACTGACACGTCAGCGGTAGCTGTTTGCAACACTCTAAAGCTGCTAGGAAAATACCCGAAAATTCAGGAGAAAGTTTATGAAGAGTAGGTTATCCTGTTGTTAATCGAAGACGCAATATAAGATGGCTCATAAGCCACTATATTATATAGCAAAATGGCTATGAGGAACGAAACCATGATTCTCATTTTTACAGTATTCGCAAAATAACTTTTAAACTATCACGCTTATGAACATATGTTTTGTTAAGAACGGGGTGTTTACAATAACTTGGGGGATTTAATGTATCCCGATATTTCGGTACAGTTGCATGCACTATGATCATGGGAGGGACTGAAGTCTTTGCGGGGTCGTTATAATTGTAATCGAAAATCGATCAATCCTCTTTCTCTATGTATAATATATATGTATTTACAAAAAAATATAGTAGTACATGTATCAGTCATGTAGTTCCCATAATACAAGCTCTGCTTAGTTTGGGACTAGATGATGCTGTGTAAAAAAAAATATGTTCAGCATGTCCAGCAATATATATATAATGATATTAATGATGTTATTTTTCTCAGATTACATGAAATTTTCGGAGACTTAGACCGACCGTTAGAGAAAGAAGATCTAACGAAACTGAAATACTTAGAGCTTGTGGTCAAAGAAACACTTAGACTGTTCCCACCTGTGCCTTTTATTATGAGAAAAACTTTAGAAGATACTAAGCTACGTAAGTTAACGAATACACAATATAAGGATTTATAACATTAATCTCACGTACCTTACGGGAATTTTCACGTACCTTACGTTGGAAGCACCGACTTAGTTTTGACGGTGGCACTGACACAAGATGCGATGCGGAAGGAGATCTTCGCAATCACTTACAGTGATGAAGACTCTTTCAAGATTTTAATGGGTTTTACATACTTATCTTCACATCAGTCTTTGCATTCACAGCGTCGGGGCGCACTTTGCCTGCTGGCTCGGGCATAATCGTCTCAATCTGGGGGCTTCACCGAGACCCCAAGTACTGGGGTCCGGACGCGGAGCACTTCGACCCGGACCGGTTCCTTCCAGAGCGGTTTAACGTGCCCCCTTGCAGCTATATGCCGTTCAGCAGTGGGCCTAGGAACTGTCTCGGTAAGTAAAAAACGAGTGTATTTCCCCAATCGTACTTAAAATCCTGAGTAATTTGAATCCGGACTATGTGTCTGTAAAAAAACTTAAATACGATTTCATGTTTCCGAGTAAATTTTTACAATTCGTCAGGTTGGCTAAGTTGGATATAATTCACGATTGGTATTCTCATATAAATAGGGTAGTCGGAGGCACATCCAAACATTATATTTGACACATGTCCTCGTTTCGCAAATACTAAGCTTTTATTCATAATCACTCGCTAACTTTGGTACCCTGTCCTTTTTTGGCACTAAACAAAGGAAAGAGACAGACAACTTTTAGCACGCTGCTAAAGTTAGTGAGTGATTATGAACAAGAGTATGAGTTAGTATTCCTCATGACAGGTTGAAAACCTATCACCGCTTATTGGAACCAGCTGATGGCATATGCCGATTTTCTTACGATGTTTTCCTTCGCCGTTTTGAAGACCCTTTAGGTGTAAATAAAAAAAATTACCTGTAATTGCCATCTATATATAACTAAAACTATTCCGTTACTGACATATCGATCAACGCATAGACTAAAGCCCAGTCCTAGAAGCATGAAATTTGTATAGTTTCAGTAATGTTGTAAATATTCAATACAAATTATAAAAGACAAATACATGTATTTTTCCAAACTACCTCTCAAAGGGGGTAAGATAGTGTATTAAGTTTGTATGAAAATGTTTAACGCGTGGTGCGATTTGCTGTAATCTTATTTTGGACACCTTAAAATACAAAAGAACTGAATACGTATCAGGGTATTCAAAATAGCCCTTAAGGTGCAAGGCATGCAATGATTTTAATGCACCTAACAATTATTAGCGAGAAAAACCGCTAGCATCGGCTAAAAAAAAACGATTTTTTGCAGTAAAATATTTTTTAAGCTGCGCTGCATAATCGAGGTGAGTTGTCTAAACGGTTTTAAATAAGTGAATAAAATGTGTAGCAAAAATGTTGGCCTTTAATTGTTTTACAAAATAGCCCGCGACACAGTGTAAGTTTAATATTTTAGGCAGTGCAACGGTTTTTATGTTAAAGTGAAAGAAATATTACGAGGCGAAGTTTGAATATGGTTTTCAAGTATTCTCTATGAAAACTAATAGTTTGCCTATTACGATTGTCATTCGATGAAATAGTTTATGAGATAATGTGAAATAAAGATATTGCGGCGCTATAGATAACACTGGCAGTGCGATGCGAGTACATGGATGAGGTAGGGCAGGCAGGGAAGGGGAGCGAGGGGCGAAAGGCACACATCTTATCTACCTACGTCAGCGCGGATGAAGTCGCGGGCGGAAAGTTAGTCGAAGATAAAGCTGTTGACACTTGCATCTTGTAATTTAAGAGGGATTTCCCGTCTACGCATTCATCAGTTCCAATAATAATTACTACATACGCCAAACTCATTAGTTGGGTCAAAGTCATAGTCTTTATTCATTGAAATCACATAGATCATGTCATAATCAAGAAGTCAAGTCACAAGGATCATATAGAAACGTCAACCAAATAACTACGTGAATTTAAAATGTCTAAGTGAATTTACGCCAATTCCGTATATATCAGCAAATGTAGCACGGATTTTTGAATACGGATTTTTCGCAATCTTTTTGTACTGTATCCTTAAAGATCTGGGCACTGAGTACATTATGAGGAACACAGGTAAGATTTTGTTTTATAAATTAAATTGTTTATTCTCAGGATACCAATACGCACTGATATCAGTGAAAACAGCACTCTCTGCCATCCTCAGAAGATTCAAAGTCGTGGGGGAAAGAGAAGATGGCCCCATACCCAAGATACGAGTGAAACTGGACATCATGATGAAAGCCGTGGATGGATATGAACTAGCTTTAGAAAAAAGAATAAGTCAGACTGCAGGCGGCTAGATTCGCGTTACGAGTCTAGCGATACTTCTGAACTAAACAAACATAATAAGTTAATGGACGCGACTGGCTGCACTGCGCGCTTGGAGCCTCACAAACCACCCCTGTTAAGTTCAGAAGCGACAGGATTAGCTGTTTTTTCTCGTTTTTCTCGAACCTAGGCTATTAATGAGCTTATGCGGCCAACGCCTATAGTAACAAGCTGCCTAGCTGACATGAAACTAGCCATCCAGATGCGAAGCTACCATCGCAAACCACCAGGGGAAAAGACGAGACGCTAGCTGTGTGCAGTACAGGGACGCAGGGGAACTTAGTTTAATTAAAATTTTCAATAAGGTTTTAAAACGTGGTTTGTTTCTTTTCGCCATCTGCGCGGGAAATACGTACAGCTAAAAATACTAAGTCTAGAAAGCTGAAACTTGGAACATAGGTTTATTTTATAATGTTACTAAGAAAATGGAAATTTCAACTTTAAGGGGAGAAATAGGGGGAACTTTGTAAGAACTTTGTATGCTCTTTGTGTTTTGAAGTTAGAAACATGAATACTTATTTGAATTACAGCTGCTGAGCATAAATAAATAATGACGTATTTAAGGATTTTGGGTTTTACAATTTTAAATGGGGCGTGAAATTATGTATGGGAGTATCGGTTTTTTTAAAAGGTAGGAACTTGAAAATTGTAATTGTAGCTAATGAATAATGATAAATAAATAATGACGCGTTTCATGGTTTTTGGATTTTTATATTTTAATACGGGAAATGAGGGGTGCTAGTTTGTATTTGAGTGTCGGTTAAAAAAAACACATCACCACACTTTCAAAACCGCAGGCAACAACTAAATTGCAAATTCACGATTGATAGATTTTCTTTTCCTAAAAACTATGGTGGATAGAATGAAAAAATGGTTGCTTTAGCAACGCAGAAGACATTAACAATACGTTAGTCCAATATATATTTTTAAATTATATATGATTTTGCTTAGATATATAACAGATATTGGTACATGCCATAAAAATAAATTAAAATTGATTACATTGCGTACAACTTTTTGATAGAACCTCTCAATTTTAGAGATAATACTTTTCTAGGGTGTTTTTTATTTTAAATACAACCTTTGTCAATTGCACAGACAGAACGAAAATTTGTGGCACAGACTTACTAGAGCTAACGCAACAGATTAAAAATTACGGATGTCAATTGTATCAATAAAAAATGGCGAGTGTGTCTAAAATGTTATAATTTTAGTAAAAATTATATTTCCTAGAAACTAAGCATATTTATCTACATAGATACAACTAAACTTAGAAATTAAGGAGTAAACTCAAAAAGGGTGGCAGTAAAGAGAAGACCGAGCCTCTGAGAAACTGATCGTTCGTACATACAATCATGTGAGTAGATATTCTTTTTTAACCATAATTTCATACTTTTCTCAAATATATATTTATATATATATTTGAGAAAAGATATTATTATAAATACATATATATTTTAATAATTGTAGGGTTGAGCTCAAATATTGAGCTCAAAGACATTTTGTAGTTTAGTGTGTAGATATATGAAAGAGATGTAACTAAAGTGAGATCTACAGACATACTACTAGGATGCTAACACTGCTGGGTAAATGCACATTTTTATTCATCCAAGTGATAGAGTAAGTACTTAGTAAAAACATTGCTTATCTCAATACACACTAATTAGGAAGACGAAATGCTCTGATCTCTCCTTGTAATAGAAAGCCGTCGCACGAATTTAGGTAAAAAAGGGATAGGGGGTGGAAGGGGTGGACTTCCCTATTCCAATGGTACCACTCTCAAAGTTGAATTGAAAGTTTCCGAGAAATGTCGGTTTTAATTTTTTTGGTTAGGTACTGAAAAAATCCAATACGAACAAACTGAGTACAATACATTCTTAATTTCCATAAAGAAGAAGAAGTACGGTTAAATTAGGTTCTGTGACTCACCAACAAGTTCATCATTAAATAAGATAAGATATAAATAGGGTCCATTTCGGTCGTTGTGTTTTTATGTTCCCTAGTGAACTGAACAATGTCGGACTGAAATAAAGATTTGAATAGGGTGCGTTTCGGTCTTGGCACTGGCCGGCCGCTGCCGCGGCACGCTGCGCTCGGCTCGTGCTTGTGTTTTTATGTTCCCTAGTGGAACAGTGTCGGACTACATTTAAAATTTGAATAGGATCTATTTAAGACTAGTCAAAGGTTGGTCCATTGTAATTATGTATATCATATCGGAATCCAGGTGACAAATTCGTAAATTAAAAAAGTTAAAAATAAATTAATTCAAAACGAACACAGTATTACCGCGCTTTATTAATGACGATCTTTTTATGATTTCCAAGGGCATATCCCTGGAACAATTACAAAACAAGCCTTCAACTCCAGTACATTTTATTTTTCAATACTTTACCTAAAAATGTTTAAATATTAATTCCTAACTTTGGGAGAGGTACCGTTGTAATGGGAGAGTCCACCCCTTCCACCCCTGTGCTTTTTTTATCGAAATTCGTGCGACGGCTTTCTAAATCCCACCCGAATTTAATTAGCATGTATTTATGTTTTTCCTTTACCAAGGATTTTTTCAATCGTCCTTTAAACTACATTATTTGAAGAAGAAACGTTTATTTCAGTATATATTGTGCTTACCCATCGCCTTAGATGAGCCTCTACGCGATGCAACATGAAGACGATACTCTAAGCTACGAAATCACTATGCAATGATTCTGCATCGCGATTTTGTAGCTAAGCGTAGCGTGCGCGTAGTTTTTGATGGTATTACGTGCAATGATATTAAAAACTACGTGTATTTGATGTCTATGCTTGTAATGGGTGGTTTTAGCATAGGTTGGCCGGTTTATTCATCGAATATTGTCTTCGGAAACGTTGTGAATGTCGCTTCGCAGACGCATTATTAATTAAACCTTGCGACCAAGCGATTTAGCCAATCACTGACTACTAGGATGCTAATTGCCAATCTACCACATGTAATCTGAAATCAGGAGATAAGCGGTGTTGAAATGTGTAATTAATCAACCAATGGGATCATATTATAAAAATTTCACACGAAAGACAGTAAAAGTAAACAATAGAATAACGCAGATGCACAATTCTATTGTTTGCTTTTACAATAACAATTATTATAATAATTATATAGCTTTTGCACGTTGTAAGGTGAAAATCAAGCACTCGACAGATGTGTATATTACGTGTCTCCGCAATTCTATTGTTTGTTTTTTGACATCTCTCCGCTTTGGTGGATACTACCGTCCGTTAGTACAATATATGGAGGTTAGCATCCGCTATAATATTGATGATGCAACATATCTGTAGCCTTGCGTCTCATCGATCTTATCGCCTACGTAGGACAGCGAGTTTAAAGGGCTATCAGAAAAAGTTTGCTTACAAAATAAGTTTTCTTTAATAAAGGTTACCTACTTAACCTCCATTGAAAATAAAATAACGAATCATTAAAAGAACTCTGGCATTCATTGGCATTTGCGAAAAGTAATTGTAAGTAAGGTGAAAATTATGCTGCGATTAGCAGACTTTGAACTAGGTACTTGCTTGATTGTGTTATGAATTTGTCACAACGGCTTGTCTGTTATATTTATATATTAAAACTAGCGAACTCTGTTCGAAGTTTATGACTCTGATGGCAGAGTCATGGACTTTGCACTAGAGTTTGCTAGTTTAAAGCTAAGCTATGGAGCGTCTACCTACCTGTCTTGTAGGTTTTGGAATGTATTCGACACGCATGTTTATCTAAGTAGTGGCATGTAGGTAAGTACTCCATTTTATTTGACTAGTGTCAAATAAAATAGAAAATAGAAGTGTCGAATTCGTGGGCAGTACCTAGCTAGTGCTAGGTACTGCCCACGAATTCGCTTGCGTAGTACACGGATAAAAGTAGCCGATTTTTTTAAATCTTCGTTACTCTAAAAGTTATCGTAAGAAATGCATTCTCTCGACAGTTTTTCGTCAACTTATGTTGATTAAAAACGTTGAATATTCTACTTATACTATTATAAATGCGAAAGTTTGTGAGGATGGATGTTTGTTACTCTTTCACGCAAAAACTACTGAAAGGATTTCGATGAAACTTTACAGTAATGTAGATTAATACATCAGAATAACACATAGGCTACTTTTTATCTGGGTACCACGCGGACAAAGCTGTGGGCAGAAGCTAGTTAAAAATAAATATTATTATATATTATATATTTTTTAATCGGATGAGTACGTAGTTTCTGAGATTGCCTCCTTCATCCAAACTTACAAACTTTACCTGTTTATAATATTAGTGTAGACAAAAATATCTAATTACAAAATTACAAGTTAATATATTATGTGTCTATACTTCAATCCGACTACACGCGTCGTCCACTTTATTTTACAGACAATTTATTTACCGTCACACGAAAGTTTCATAATAACTGCATTGATTCTGTTTGTAATAACTAATATTATTCTGTGGCGAAAGCTTTGATAATAAATAGCGAGGGTTACGCTTACCCTGAACCGCAGTTGGTATAGTAGTTTAGCCTGTACAGAGTCTTCAGAAATATTGCCAACATGGGATAGCTTTGGGATTTATTTAGCCACAAAAGAGCGTGGCTGGATGGTGACATAATTCTCATTCAAAAACATGTTTTTCTTGATTCGGTTTTCTTGATTAATTTTAATAACTAGGTAAATGTAAGTAATTCGTAAACTCAAAATGGATTTAATGGAAGCTCTATTTCGGGCTCCATCTTCTTTACCGATAAGAGCACGGACCTATTTTGACAGTACTATATCAGCGCATTATATTCTAACATAACTATGACTACCTATCTAATAAGATTTGTGTATAGTTCTGCTCAAAATAATTATTCAAAGTCTTCAGAGAGTTTAAATGCCTAGTTGTTTTATATATCCTTTTTCGCCACTTTGGGCATGACCCAGCCAAAATTGCCTCCTGTTGCGTTGCTGGCAATCTTCTACAAATTAGTATAGGGCTGGCTGGCAAGCCGCGTGGTCGGTCCGTGCACTTCGTGCAAAGATCAGAGTTAACTGTTGTACGGAGCTATCACGATGCGATGGTAATAGACATGCGATGCGTTCACGTGTGCCGGTAACGAATAACACACTTCATTCAAGCCGTGGAATGATGCGGAGTTGATATGAAAATAAGGTTTGATTATTATTTTTTATTCTTAATCTTATCTGAATTTTAGGCTGCAGTTTAGTATCTATCTTCGTAAAATAAGGCTAGGTAAGACCAAAGATCGCCAGGAGCCCGTTATGTGCGTTTGATGTAAGAGTTTGTTTGCATGTCTGTTACCAAATATCTCCACAACGGCAACGAAATATTTTATCGCCACAGTCACCAGGGCGTTGCTGCAATAGGCAATAGAATTTTGTAGAAATTTACTTGTCGAATATTAGAGTAAGCTCTGGTTTTGTAATAAACCGGTATATTTGTGTTGAGGGGGTTCCGTAGCCATGTCAACAACGAAAACTTATCAATGTGAACCAGAATAGCAGGAAACGAAGTTATTTTTACCGACGACGCAAGGACGCGTACATGCGTTTGGATGTTTTTTCGTTTGGATTTTTTGCAATCGTTTTATATGGCTTCAAGGGACTTAGATAGGTTTTCTCACTTTAAGTTACAAGGAAAATCTGCAATAAGTGTTGGAGGACAAGTATATGTATCATGTATCATTTCGACCACTTTGTGGTTCTAAAAGCTTTATATGTAAACATACCACCGAGGCTTTTTCAGAAATATTTTGTGGCTTTGTTTTTTGTTTAATTCTCCACTTATTTGACGATTGGAATTAAAGGTCAGCTGTCTGGAGCGTCATGGAGGGAATCGACAACGATGAGCCATTCATATATAGACTGAACGATAACGGCACTGGACCAAGTTTGCTAGTCAAGGTATATGCATAAATTATAAACTAGCTCTAGGTAAGTACTGGGTACTGTCACAAATGATTAGATGTATACTTTTTTTAATGATGCACAGTATTATATGAAAAGTGTTTCAAAAAATAACAAATTACTTAAAAGATTACCTAAAATTTATTTAGGTAATCTTGTCTATTTTCATGAGCAGTCCCCTTTTTTCGGGTGACAAAATACGTTATGATATAACATGACCTTAAGTAAATACAGTACGCTCTGTATTTACTTAAGGTCATGTTATATCATATTAAGGTCATGTTGGTCATGTTGTGTCTTAGTAGTTATTGTACCATCCCACTAATTAAACTAGCAATGTAGGTATTTCTACCTCTTGTTACTTCACTCTTTACAAAAAAACTGTTCGGAAAATGAAATAGTTGAAAAATTCGCTAGTGGGAGTATTTTCTTAAAAATCTTTACTAGGTAGAAAACTGTGTATTATGCGACTATGAGGACCAAAAAACCATCTAGGTAGGACCCACAGCTGAGAAAAATATTGATCGTTTTTATATACGCCGAGAATACGTATATACCTTAGTGCATGATGTTTTACGGGCTGTTACCCCGTGGAACTATCGGGTGATAGGTCCTACCGGTAGTGTCACGACAGCACAGCTGTTTTAATTTATCGAGCTTTGCTCGATCTTCATCTCGAAATATTTTTAAACTACTTGCTTGCTTGACCTCACTCTTATTTCGAAAGTAGATTATTATCACTTAGACTATGTAGGTATTGTATAGATTAGAGCCGTGTGGACCTAGTGGGCGGTACCCCGACTTTTGATCCAGTGGTCGTAGGTTCGAAACCGGTCATGCACTAATGAATAAACCACTCGAAAATGTATGTACGACTTCGTCCCGGTATTTTAGTGCAGTCATGCTGCCTCTTATACAAACGAGCTCAGTTTGCGCGTCAATACGAATCTCCACCCAAACCCTTGGTACGAATGGACCACTTGTGGATGCTGGAGTCGGCTGTCTCTGCCTGGAACTCTCCAAACACATGTTCTTCGTGAATCGGAGTGGAATCCTAACCGGGACCCATCAGTAAAGATAACCATTTTCCATTGGTCATTGTTTCATAAAAAAATGTTCTCGAGCCCAAACAAGTCGCCTTCCACGACTACCTCGTCGTAGAGCTGTCACACCAAGCGGTCTACGAGAATGAAGATTAACTTCATGTAACGTTCTTCTGACTGTTTGGTCGCTTACTAGCAGCTGGTGGTCTGACTGAAGCCATTGCACTAGTTGCATCGCCGTGAGATTAGGTTAGATTCCTGGCGGAATTTTGGAGAAAAAGATCCTGTCTAGGAGTGGTGACTCATTTTTTCCCAGTGCGGCGGTCTGCTACAACCTCAATAATACGATAACGTGACGACAATCGAGAAATTACGTCTTGATAGGTGTTAAGGGGTGGCGGCAACCACGCGTTGAATAGCTCCGGCTTCTAACATGCCGTTTCTGCTTAAATGTCGACGTTCCATGACTTTATACAGATCACAAAATCAGTTAAAAAGAAAAAAAGACACAGGTAATACTTGTTATTAATAAAATAAAAGTAAATTAATCTAAGGCAAAATTTAACGTTGTAAAATTGAAATCAGAGTCCTCTTTCTATCTTTTGTTGATTGCGTTCTTTTATTTTATTTTTTTCTAATTAAAAAAATAGAATAAGAAAGGATTTATTCCATATACAAACTTTTTCTAAATAGCAAATAATTTTTATCCAAATCCTTTCGAAAAGAAATATCCCTAAACAAAGTTGGTGTGTGTTTGTGCCATCAGTTAATGTTCCAGTAAGTGGCGATGAGCTTGCAACCTGTCACGTGGAATGCTAACTACTTGCAAAACGCGAAGATGTGGCAAATGTAATGTTTGGACGTGCCTCTGACTACCCCCTACCTGCTATCCTTGATCTCACTAAGTATGTATTTGAGGATGTCCATCATGGGGAATACAGTCGTGAGCGTGTTTGTTTTTGTTTTTTGTAGGTATGTAATTACCTAGTTAAGTTTTATTTTATTCAAAGACAGAGTAATCGTAAAGATACGTTTATAGCCCATTATTTTTGAGTAGGTCCTGACCTACACAAATATAAAAGGCATACAATGTATCTAGGCATACTCATACCTGGATGGTATACTTACATAACGTCATGTCATATTTTCATAATTTAACTCAGAGCTGCATAATTTGGTGACATAGAGATTTGATTTCTTTATTGCTATGTCTATGGTAGTTAAACTAACTTTTTAACAAAACTTTTTTTTCCAATGAGTACTTAGTCTACGCATTAGCAATGCCATTCAGCGCCTAGCTAGTATTTGGGAACGCTTTCAACTGGTAGTGATCTGGGATCATGAGCAATTTATAGATCTTTTACAACGGTCTTTAGATGGATAGAATGCGTCATCTGCATATTTTATATTTTTACTACTCATGTGCAATTTGGATGTTTAGATGTTTGTTGTTAATAATCTACATAGAATTGAATTGTAAATGTAAAACTAAAGACACTCCTTTGTCGGTGACCGTGCTAAAAGTGGCGTAGTCTAGTTTGCCGTGAACAACGGTGATTTACCAAGATCTCTGTCACATCATGATATCATTCATATCTTTATAATAAGTAAGTAATTAGTTACAACTCTTACAAATGGTAGGAATATAAATTACAAGTTCCATTTGTCTACTCCTACATGGCAAATATTGTAATTACATATAATTAGACCATAATAGTTAATTACTATGCACATAGCTCGGGTTGCGGTGGCTTCCGTGAATCACTGATACTTGAAGTTCCAGGAAGATATTATGTATTATCGGCATAATTAAAGACCCTTTACACCAGGAAAGTTTATTGCATAAAAAAATAATTTTAAAAAATGCAAATGGTACGTACTAGGATTATTATCTTTTTGCCAGTGACTTAGGGAGTAAAGAAGGTGCGTATTTATGAGACTTGGTTTTAATACCTGGTTTTTGCCTCCAAGTATGCCGACTAAATATGGTGCGAAATACTTGCAGGACTTTTCATTTGAAATTGTATCTTAAACCTATCTAAATAAGGTTCAATCATATTCGCATGTGAATACAAGAATTTTTGGTTTATTAAGTGACTGAATTAAAATTTATTAACATGACTTCAAAGTTTAGTTTTCTATGCAAATATTTTCGTATGGGTTCAGATACGTATCATAACACGTTTATATATGCGTCGTTTGCGTATAAATATTAAAGCGTACGTGAATGACGCATACCTATGTAAACGCGGTTCAAATTATTTTACTAGGAAGTGCTGGACGGACATCTCGCTACTTAATACCTTGCTTTGCCAGTAAATATCGTAATTTTTTTTCAAAGTTATTTCAAGTATATTGTTGTCAATAATTTGAGATGCACATAACACTTTTTGTATCCAAAATGGTACTTAATGAATCCCATAATGGTTTTTCAGACAAGATAAGTTGATTTTACAACTTATCTGTGTCTGAATATGTGACAAAAAATATTTGAGGGAATTGGACACTTCTTTTCTCGATCGCTTTGACAGCTGACCCAGTGGATCCGGTCTAAATTTTCGAAATGTTTTGACAGGTATCGCTTTAATATCCAAAAACTTTTTTTTGGTCACCTTTATACTGCTTTGTGGAGCAATACACAAAATCGATAACTTTACATTGGTGGTATATTCTCGGATGTGTAGGCGGGTAGTGTTATTATTTTATTTAAACAATTATACCATTTAATGATCGTTAATTGATAACAACGCATAATTGTATAATTTTAAATAAATTATCGAGGAAAACCATGTTTAGGAACATTACCCATTTGATTTGGTTTTATCTAATAGCTTAAAATCTGATATAAATAAATTGTACTAAATTAAAATCTGATTCTAACAGCCTATAATTTTTGTTAAAGATAGATTTTGTTTGATTTACCAAAATATTAATTTCACCAGCCTAGGTATCTACTAGATTATTATCTACCTAATGCAATTCTAGAAATATATAAATACTAGCTTCTGCTCACGGCTTCGCCCGGGGTACCCGGATAAGAAGTAGCCGGTGTGTAATTCTGATGTATAAGCTATATTACTGTATGGTTTCATCAAAATCCGTTCAGAAGTTTTTGTGTCCATCCATCCTCACAAACATTCACATTTATAAAATTAGAAGGATAATAGTTAGCACTTACATTTCAAATCCGAAACGAGAAAATCCGTAGAAGAGCTAAAGGCACCGGCTTTTAGAATTAGTAAGTTGTCTAGTCTATATAGCTCACAGAATCGACAACCGCTGGGGAAGAAAGGTTTTTGAATGGCAACCACGAACCGGTGGACGCAGTGTAGAAAGTGTGGGTGTTATGGTACCAAGGTACTTGTAGTTCTTGATACCCATGACAAAGGGAAACCTAATTTGGGGTCAGGTCTATGTATGTTTCTGTTGACTGTTTATTATTTATATATTTTTTATGATTAAATAGGAAAAAACATATTTGTGACTAGACTGTCTAAAGTCGTAGAGTCCTGTGCAATTCTAGCTTTAACATTTTTATTTCTGAAAAAGGTTTGTGCAGAACGGGGCTGGCGAATGTACCAAGGTCTCAATGGAGCGGAAGACAGGTGGAATCTCTGGTGGCGATCGAGCGCATTTCCTGCTGGATGCTATAAAACACTCGGAGAAATGCAGGTCTTACTTTGTTAAATACCTCTAGTATGAAAACCTCTTTTCAAAATTCAATAATTCTTGATTTTTTCAAGACAAACTTTATTTTACTTCATCATATAAAATCTGCATGTTTTTTTTATGACGTGTTAATTAATTGTATTATATATTATTTCATTTCATTTGAAATAAATAATTAAGAATGTTTGCCCAACTTGTTCCACAAATTCTGAAAAATAAGCATTCAGTCTTTAATTATCCTCACGAAATTAGCCACGTCTATCCAAACTTAGACATTAGAAATATTACAGACAAATTAGATTTTCATGTTTGTTCACTGATGTTTCTTTAATACCTACTGTTTCAGTTCATGAATCACATACCGAAAGGAGGGTCAATATGTAGGAAAGACAATCTTTCAAGGCTACTGAGATGTATGAGGAGAATATACGGGTCAATCTATGACTTTAGGTAAGTTTCTACTAACATCTTTGTACGAAGGGCAGGGCCAAACCGATGCTGTGGCGGTGTTGAAAAGGGCAAATTGTTGTCAAAGTCCGCGTGACTGTAGATCGCCACCGCCAGCCACCATGTTATTTTGACCGGCGGGGCTAATTTACCATGGCTGGTATCATCGGAGGGGATGAATCGTATCACGCTAATTTTTAAGCTGGATGAGCCATAGATGGATAATGCGAATGAACAAAATTGGTTTCATATTGGACGTTCCGTTTTTTGGATGGTGGGCCATTAAAATAAGGAACTAGTGTCATAATAGATTGCCATTTCGATAGCCATGAGTTAGTGTGATCGCCCCGCGGGTCTTGATAGTTTTATAATAGCACCTTAAGTAGATTAATAGCACCTATAATAGATATAGCACCGAAATTATTTATCAAAATTTGCCGTCAATATCTCTGTACGCATCTTTTACTTCAGCTAATCAAATCTGGGAATCAAATAGTAAAGAATAGAATAAAAATACCGCAATCATTATCCTGATAACCAACCACAATACAGTCGAATGTAGGTATCAAGCCAAAGGAAAGGCAGCGATAAGCGAACCATTCATGAATGCCGTGATTGAATACATTGTGACGACACAACAATATTACAAAATAGGCTATTTTAAGTTCCATTCTATGTCACAAAATTAGTAGGTTGGCTTTACTTCCATAGCAAAGTTTCCAGCGTTATATAGATTATTCCGGATATTCCAACCGATGTCTCTCATCTGATAGGGATTATTAGACTTTTTGCAGAATTTACCACCGGCCAAACAAGGGCGTAGCATATGATATTATTGGTGGATAATATTTTGAAAAACTCACTCAAGTGCTAACTAAACTTTATCTCGTTAGATCTGTTATTTAGTAGAGAAAAACAGAGACATTTTATGGTGGCATTCTCAAAAACTTTATTGCTTAACAAGGTTTAAGTTTCGAGCATAGCTTGTGAAAACTAACAACAAGAACTAACTCTTGTCCATCGTTGTAGTTTGTAATTTGGTGCTTGGCATGTATACTTCGTTTATTTTACGTAACCATTGCAATATTGGACAATTGCAATGGTTTGACAATCCTACATCGTGAATATTTTTTTTTTAAGCGTTATATTCATATCTTGCACCAAATCAATCTGTTTATAGCCATCACTAGATACATTGCGTTCAGTGAATGATAACAATTTTCTTTATATTAGGATTCTAACATTAGGATTTTTCATTATTGTTTATTCTGTCAGAAGAAATGAAATCACGATAATAGGTTCCATTCTAACATAAACTAAAAGGCAATTAAAGTATTCGTTACTTTAAACCTATAAAAAGAAAACAATAATATTAAAACACGCGAGACCGATTATTTAGAGCGGTACTGAATCTTAATTCGCTTTCGATGGAAAGTAGCAACCGTCGGATGTCATGTTGTTTACTAAACAGATTATCAAATTCAATTTAATGTTGACGTAAAAATATGACGCTATTAAAAAATACGTAAATAGACGTTTTTATAAAGATTGTAAATTAAATTGCAAGGGCTCACGATTCTTTGTGATACGATTCTGGAGAACTATTGTTCCTTATCAATAAACCTGTCGGTAAACATTGTTCAAT
This sequence comes from Perizoma flavofasciatum, assembly GCA_958496245.1. Lineage (NCBI taxonomy): Eukaryota > Metazoa > Arthropoda > Insecta > Lepidoptera > Geometridae > Perizoma > Perizoma flavofasciatum. The sequence continues at coordinate 5,423,763 of OY292426.1, forward strand.
CCAAGTTTTGTGCTCGGAGATACAAAATATAGACGATTTTGGAAATAAATTATTCAACTTTATCCATCAATCACAGTAACTTGTCGCATGTAAGCCTAACTCTACTATCTTTGAGTAAAAAATATCAGTGTGTTACTGAAATATCGATAAAGCCAAGTTGGAAAGTGGTAGTCTGCCGCCAAGCAGTAATTTTTCATTGCTGTTTACAGTTTGAAGGGTTGCCAGTGAAATTATGGGCACATGAGTTCATTTTGATATCTCAGGGAGGCAACGCGTGAATGGTACCTCTGGTATTGCAAACGTAGTTTAAGCATTTACCGTAGCTTATGGAGGCTACGGTAAATGCTTACCACCAAGTGGGTCGTTAGATTGTTTACCTCTTATGTAGTACAAAAAATAAAAACGTCAGATGCGCGATTGCTTTTTTCCCTTTAGGAATTTGTAAATTTCTGTTAGTGCCATTTGTGAGTAAAATTTGCATTTGCCATTTGCTTTGAATTGAGAAAATACAGCTGCATATTCGCTACGAACATACGGGCAGTATAATGTAGGCCGAAGTATCAGAAAACGTGTTGACGAAAAAAAAATCGTAGCAGGATGTTATACTTTCGTAATCAATGCTTGATATCACTCTACGTACGCACCACGGTAACATTTGATTAGAATTAGAATGTTTTTTTTTAATTTAAATAACTTATTAATCCTACAATCCTACTATAATATTAGAAACGCGAAAGTTTGTGAGGATGGATGTTTGTTACTCTTTCACGCAAACACTATTGAACGGATTTTGATGAAACTTTCCAATAATACAGCTTATACATCAGAATAACACATAGGCTACTTTATATCCGGATACCACGCGGGCGAAGCCGTGAGCAGAAGCTAGTTCTCTATAAAACTACAATTAGAGTAGTTATATAAAAATAACTACTATAACTAGAGAAATGTACAACCTACAATATCATAGCCATAAAAAGGTCCAGGACAGCATTATTAAAATGGTAAGGTAGGTACTATGCAGTTAAATACTTTTAATTAAGATTAGAGTTAGGAATTTTACAGAAATAAGAAGCTACCCAGTAAATTCATATAGATAGGTGAGCCCTTACCCTTACAAAAGGGTGGCTTGTGATAAAGCTGGAGGTCTAGTCCCTTTCATGGCGATGTATGAAATTATTTGATGAATCAAAATTTTGATATTTTACATCTAAGTATGATTATAATATCATGTACCGAGCAGAGCGAGTCAATCGCTTCACGTCATCAGTTATTTGAATGAAACCACGCGGTCCTTAGCGTGCCACACGACATTCTACATCAGGTACATCAGGTACTTTTTGAGCAGTATCTGAAAAACGTATGGAGTTTTACAGAAATACCCGCATAATTTAGTGCGTCGCGAAATGAATGGCTTCATCCACGAAACATGTAATCATTGCAATGACAGTACCAATACTTTTGTTCACGATTATGCCATTCTACTCGTAAATCAAGTCTAGATTGCCCACTGAACTAACTGCTTAGATGTCAGGTTTGAAATAATAACAGTAAATAGTTTTAATAATAAACAGAAGCTATTATTCAGTTATACAGTAATTTTTTTTAACCTATTCTGTCCCACTGCTGGGCAAAGGTCTCCCCTTTTTCTTTCCATGCCACTCGGTCCATTGCCACCTCTGGCCATTTGGATTCGAATGCATCCAGGTCGTCTCGCCATCTTTTTCTTGGTCTTCCGCGGCGACGTCGTCCGTTATTCGGCAACCACTCAGTGACTAGATTAGCCCAACGATCTGGATGCATTCAAGTTACACACGACCTGCCCATTCCCACTTTAAGCATACCTACATAGTTGCGCAAATCAATGTACTATTGAGATTAAGCTAAAGTTTTGTTAATAAAATAACCAATTCAAATTAAATGCGAACTGGGTGAAAAATTGCTTTCAAAATGCATTCGATTTTATAAACTGCATTTGTATAGACCGCAGAAAAAACTACATAACAAAATGCTCAGTTTACAACTTAAAGTTTTGTGCTATATCAAAGGTTGGTATAAAAATAACTGTTAGTCTGCAACTAACATTTATCAGAGGGCGAAAGTTCACGGTAATAGAAATTGACTACAGTTTTGTGTTGCCCGCGTAACCCACCCCACCCCTCATCGATGTTCTTAAGATTAGAGTTAGGAATTTGACATAAATAAGAAGCTACCCAAATGCTCAACCTTTTACGAGCTGAAGATTATTGATGATTTGTGCTGGTTGAACCTGAATCATTAACTGAAAGACTATTCCCTCCGACATCAAATCTCGAGGAGTACTTGTCTATCAGTCGTATATTGCTTCAAAAGGATGAATACATTTTGTCGAACTCTGTGGCGCAGTGGGTGAAGGCTCGTCTGAGACGCAGAAGTGGTTCGATTCCCGCCGCGGGGAAAATGTTTGTATCTGCAAATATTTGTCTCGGATCTGGGTTTTTTCTATGTATAATATGTATGTATTTACAAAAATGTATATAAGTAGTATATCAGTCATGTAGTTCCCATAATACAAGCTCTGCTTAGTTTGGGGCTAGATGATGCTGTGTGAAAATGTCCTGCATTATTTTATTATATAAGGGTATTATCTAGTTTGAAAATTTGTGAGTACATAGGTATTCAAAGGTGTAGTGATTCAAAACTTTTTAATATCAATGATTCAGCCATTTTCAAGATAACAATTCTCATGAGTTAATCAATGCAAAACAGCCTTTACCCCTGAAAAGTTCCTTGAAACAGTATAAATAGATGGAACTGCAACTAGCATTTCATTGAAATGTGAAGGTTCACGGTTTCGAAATTATTGTTTTGATGAATATTAATGACCAGCAATTACCTCCAAGTGGTACGGGGCCTGGAACCATCGCGTGATGATTGCTGAAGAAAAAGGAATCAATGTTTTGTTTTGGGGTTATTAGTATTCATAGCTGTAAACAGAAAAGAGACACCCCCGCTTTTACATTTGTATGAGGAAATTTGAAAAAAAAATAATGAGTAGCTAAATGCTAAAGCAATTTGTGTCTTAGAGGTTTTATCTTATATTTTTTAGTTGGTTTGAGAGACATCGGCAATAAATAATTATCTTCTTATTTTAGTATGCCCTAAATTTTTACGTCCAGTCAATTATGAATTGTTGATTCGGCTTTCTATGTTATTTGTGAGCATACATAAGAACGGATTCTTATGTAAATACATACATAGCCATGCTATAAGATCCATCACCTCAAAATGTTCTTAAATATTAGACCAAGATTAGACTAAGAACAAAGTCTCGATGCAACAATTTAACCACATTCTACTTTTCTTGAAAACTCAAATCATGATAGTATTGATTATTGTTGTCTCTAGCGATAATATCAGAACCCATTGTTTAAGATTTTAAAAGAGACAGAATTGGGTCGTTTTTGCTTACGCATTGGAAATTCAATTCTGTAGTTCAACGTTTTCTTTACTGGAAAGGTCGTCAGATACTAACGACCTTCATACATACAACTGCAAACAATAAAAAATATGTCTCGTAAAAAAACTTTAAAAAAAATTCATACTCAGTGTAGCTCCTACGAATTCTTAGAGGCAATCAACGCATTTTTTTATATTTTCGAGTGCATAAACAACGTAAAAAAAACAAATGCTTCTCAAAGAACTGCGTGACTGTTCAATATGCGAAAAAAATGTCCTCATTTTACGACTCGACTAAGCAAGCGTTTACAAAATTCTTATCGCCAATCAGAACCGGCGTAAGTTTATCGTTCCGCTCGTTTCAGGCAGTACCTATGAGTGCGCTTACGGCATTTACATAGGCTATTATCTGCACGATATTGTGATAGATGGAACTTTCTACGCTGTTCATAAACTTCGTTTTATACTCGTACGACTGCTGGTTTTATTGAACGTAACGCATCTATTTTTCCATAAGAAAGGCGCTAGTTTTGAAAGTTTTTAAACTGAGGGTGAGCCTACGATATGACGTTGCTGCGTGTATAGTCGGTTTATGGCGTTATTGTATTCAATCGTCAAGGGTTTATATAAGACTAGATTCTGCATATGGCTTCGCCCGCGTAGTACCCAGAAAAGTAAAAAGTAGTTTAAATAGTAAAAAGTAGCCTATGTGTTATTCTGATGCTATGTTACTGTAAAGTTTCATCAAAACCCATTCAGTAGTTTTTGCGTGAAAGAGTAACAAACATCCATCCTCACAAACTTTCGCGTTTATAATATTGGTAGGACTAGAAAAAGAGGCAGATAATAATCACAAAGCCACGAAAGCAAAATGACGCTTCTATGTTTCTTATAACAAGTTTTAGTTTTATTATAATTTCATTTTTCTTTTAACACTAGCTTATGATTGTATAAATGTATGTTATATTATTAAGGACCCTACATTTTTTTTGGCATTATTGTATAATAACTCTTAGACTAAGGTCAATGTTACGCTGTTGAATTACTCGTACCATCATAAAATAAAATAAAAATATAAAATAACCCAAAACTTAAATGGTTCTTCGGTGTACATTTAAATGGGTTTTCAGTAGTTGACAGGTATGATTATGAAATATGATGCTATCTGGAGTTTACGTTTCAAGCCAATTCAATAAATTAAAATATTTATTGAATTTAAACACCCTAATCAAATAAAAAATAAATAAATACCCAACAGTCACATACAACCTGAACCTATGTATACTAGAATTTCCTGTGTCGTTGGTATTAGAAACTACGAGTACCGGGTACCACAACGCCTAGATCCAGAACGAATATCTGCAGAACTTGCAAACTTTTGTCTCTCAGCAGGAATCGAACCCGCACACCTAACGTTGCAGCCAGCTACTTGCCCTCTGTGCCACCAAATTCGGCATTACATTACCATCCAAATAATCTGAAAACGATCTTGTAAGTTCTGTGGGAATGCCTATGTGATCTTTGTTGATCCATGTTTTGCTCTTTGTATGTCATTCTACGAATTCTTATTTCCATTTCAGTCCAACCTGTTACCATTTGCCACTGGAGTACGCAAAGTTGGTGTCAGAATGCTCAAGACTCCGTCGCGACGAAGGCACTTCGGAGTACAACGTCGTATGGATCCATAAGCCGGTGGCACAGAGCCAGGGAAGAGGGATTTTCTTATTCCGGGTGAGTGTTTCGGTGTTATGGAAACGGTTAATGTGGAACCGGTAAATGGTGGGAATAAGGGTTCCCGGATGGAGACGATAAAACGGACGAAGTAGCATCTTAAAAATTGCAGGAACATGAAACCGGTGGCACAGAGACAGGGATGAGAGATTTTCTTATTCCGGGTAAATGTTTTGGTGAAATGGAAACGGCTAATGTAAGTGCTGTGGATAAATATAGATTTCTGTTATATTTTCCAGAGCATTTGCGAAATGAGTTGCGGCTCTGCTGCTGTTGTACAGCGGTACATCGAACGACCTCTGCTCATAGCCGGGTACAAGTTCGATCTCCGCCTCTATGTATGCGTGCCAGGCTACCGGCCGCTGACTGCTTATATGTACGCTGAGGGACTGGCCAGATTTGGTAAGTGGTATACTAATACATGTACAATGGACATTACAATAATTGCATTACATTACAATGGACTTGTCTCTGATTACACACCTCATAGATCTACGTACTGAGTATGTAGCTGAGGATTTCTATAGGGAATAAGTGTTTGTTTGATTGTTTGTTTTTTGTTAGGTCTGTATAAACGAATGAACAAAATGTTTAGTTATTAATCCTACTACTATTATAAACGTGAAAGTTTGTGAGGATGGATGTTTGTTACTATTTCACGCAAAAAGTACTGAACGGATTTTGATGAAACTTTACAGTAATATAGCTTATACATCAGAATTACACATACATTTTATCCGGGTACCATGGCAACTAACCCACAATATTTATTTGGTTGTGTGTGTTAGCTGGCATGATCTAGAAATAAAAAATCGAAAGTATGTGTCATCAGTTAGTGTTCCACTAAACGGCAAGGTGCTTGCAACCTATCACGTGGAATGAGAACTACAAGCAAAACGCGGGCATGTGCCAAATATAATGTTTGGATGTGCGTTTGAGTACTCCCTACTTGGTCTTCTCAAAAATCTACGCATTGAGTACGTATCTGAGGATGTCTATGGGGAATACGTGTTTTTTTTTGTTTTAATAAACATAATGTATAGTCCGACACAAAAAATATGAAGATCAATCAAAAATACCAATAGATAGATAAATTATTTATTTGAGACATAGAAAGAGCACATGCAAGTAAACATGACAAGAAAATACAGAAAAGTAGAGTATAAAGAAAAAAGTTGGTAAAAAGGTAAAAACAGTAGTATTATACGTGGGTACTAACCAGTGCTAACGACGATAGTCTATGCTGCAGTGGTATGGGTCAAAAAGGTCATAACTCAGCTTATTGCTGCTCAATAGTTTTTATTCATTGAAATCACAAGGATCATATAGAAACGTGAACTTAAAAACTACGTGAATTAAAAGTGAATTTACGACGATTCCTCGCGCACGACCGGTCCTTGAAGAATCAGGCAACAAACTCTGCTTGGTTATTTTTTGATGATCCTTCATTAAGCTTACGTGTGGTGCCAATTGAACGAGGTGAATTCATTTATAAAAAAATAGTACTAGTCAAAGAATTAAACAATGTCTACCCATAGTTCTTAAGGCAACAAGGCGTGGCGGAGCTGATTTTCAGATAAGGCCTAATATCTAGCCCTGTCGCTAAAATCCTTGTCCTCCAGAAAACTTTGGGTTCATTACCAGGGAATCTTTGATTATTAATTCTAGAATATTCCTTAATTCAGTGGAGATGGCTCAAGATTGTTCGTCATGGCACTCTGTGGGAGAGGCAGTGGACTTGTACAGATTGTTGTTGTTGATGACGATGATTTCTTAATAATTTCAGGAACGGACACGTATACATTGTCAGACATTCACAACCCGTACAGGCATCTGACGAATTCTTCGCTCAACAAAAGCGGACCACGTTATGCGGAGTGCAAAGATCGGATTGGAAGTGGTAAGCCTTGTCAAAAGTGAATCAAGCATCTTTTTTGGGGTGGCGATTGCATAGTGTGATCGTATGAAGGATCATAGAATCGAGGAGAATAGTAAAGTAAGTTGTATATTCGTAATAATGTTCTACAATGTATAAAGGATGTTCGACGACGTTATTAAAGCTGCACCCCCTTTTGAGAACACCCCCTACTCCCCCCCCCCCCCCCTGCACCCCTTTTCCATCATATTTTATGGCTCACGCCCTAAAATTAGCTGTGGGAACGAGACCAAGGCACTCATTTTTCTAGACTCGTCAATCCCCTAAATTTGTCAAACTTCAAAATCGGAGTTTATTAAGTCGGTTGAGAGTGGCCCTTTTTGAAGTTTCAGATGTTTTATACAAAATGAGTCGTTTCCAATTCCATTTCGATAGCGTAATAAGTTTACAGGTCTCTGATGTAGGAGAATGACCAAGAGAGACCCAGTTACTGAAAGACGATCTACTACTCCCTGGGAGTCAGGCTTATTGCTGTTTCCGTCCGTTGTCTTCGATGATTTCGTTCAAATAACTTATTGAACGATATTGGCATATAAACGATGGAGGCTATGTTTTATATATGTATGGATCCTTTTGTAAATACCAATTTTCTTAAACTATCGTTAGTAATAAATTGTCATGTCAATAAACCTAACATAAAATAATAAATTCTACCCACCTAGACCTAGATGGCTATTTACACATAAATTTTATTTATGTTAAGCTAATAATAAGATAATAAAAAACCTCTTGACGACCTCTGTGGCGCTGTGTGAGAATGCCCGCCTGAGACACAGAAGGGTTTCGATTGCCGTCGCGAGAAAAATATACGCCGGGTTTGTATAACTTCAAATATTTATCTCGGTTTTCTATGTATAATATGAATGTATTTACAATAAAAAAGTATATAAGTCATATAGTTCCCATAATACAAGCTCTACTTAATTTGCTAGCCCTTTGTCTTTCCGCAGAATTTGACTTTGGTTACAAACTCATGTCAAACTTAATTCCCAGGTTGCAAATGGACGCTTAAACAAGTCCGGCGAGCATTGATCGGTCGCTGGGGCGCAGCAGAGTGGCTGGTGTGGCAGCGCATTCGAACCATAGTCACGTTGACTTTGTTCGCGCAAGCGGCTGGCACCCCTCCGGCTAGGAACTGCTTCGAGTTCTACGGGTTCGATATACTGCTGGACGACTCACTGAGGCCTTGGCTCATTGAGGTGAGATCTCATATCAGTCAAGAGAATGGCTACTGGCAGCGCATCCGAACGATAGTCACTTTGACTTTGTTCGCGCAAGCGGCCGGCACTCCTCCGGCTAGGAACTGCTTCGAGTAATAATCTCGGATGCATACATGCCGAGTTTCAATGTTAATGCAATAGTATAAGATAATATGGAGACAATGGGACTGCTCGATAAATAGTTGTAAACTGGCTGTGTTCTGGCTGGCTTCAATCATTTCACTTCAATAATAACCTCAAAATAAACTTTTAATTAACTTTTTTATTTATTTTTAGGTAAACCTGTCCCCGGCATTAGGTGCCAATTGCGAAGCAGACATCATCGTGAAGCAGCCGATGTTGCACGAACTATTCGACTTAATCGGGCTCCCAATGAAGCATACCGGTCTCGCGTTACTACAAGGACCGCCATCTGCCGCTGTTAACAAGTAAACCAGCTTTATTTATTTGATGTGTGGTACATATCCGCATTAAAGGTAGGCTGTCTGTTATTCTGAAATACAAAGATCATCTAAACATCCAAAGTTTCGTATTTGTAACTTTAGAAGGAGTTGGAGTCGTTTATATTCAGTGATGTTTGAAAGAATATATACCAGGCGGCAAATAGAAAAGTATTTTTATGTACATTAGTAGGTAAGTAGATTAGGTGGTATAATATATATCCAGGTTAGGTGGTATAATAACCACCTAACCTACTTATGTTTCTGGTAAATTTTATTTATAGTGTTCGCTCCCATGTCCCTATTCACCTTCTCGCACATCGCGTATTTTCACATGGAGTGAGATGACATATATCTCGCAGAATCGACATCGAACCGAATGATGCGATGTGGGAAAGCTCTCCTCGACCCAATGGAGCGATACATCGTTAAGATTGCGGGAAGTCAGTGGTGGCACTTTTAGGTGGAGTCCTATGACCAGAAGTGGACTTCTACATGCTGCTGCTAATGATGATGGTAAGAGTAAAGTTTAAATGTACACATATCATTGTCAGGAATAAGGGTTTGTTTCTTTCAGCTACAGTTCAGAAGACGAGAATGGGGTTTTGAACGGGGCGCCGCGCTCGGCGGGCAGCGTGCGCGCGCCGCCCGCGACGCGCCGCGCCCACCGCGGCCGGCGGCGCCGAGCCATGCCCATACACTGCGTCACCTTAAACCCGCCCATGTCTGATGTATACGTGGTAAGGACCGACGCATGTCTATATTTGTGAAATTTTAACGCCATATCCATAGTATCGCCCCACCCCGGCACCCTCGATAAAATGTATGAAACAATTGCCCCGTAATCAACACATGTAAGTTTGTGTACGTGAACGGTGCCGTTATATGTAGGCATCGAGCAGTTAACCTCGAGAGGCGTTATATTGAACCACACTGTTCTGTCAACACATCAGTCTTTTAGGCCTGATGTTGGCACACGCGGACATTATCATTGTCATTGTCATTGCATCATGTTGCCTGCTGTGCTCTGATTGGTTGAAGCTACAGTTTCGACCAATCACAGCAGGCGTGTCGGGACTCGCACGACAGTTGATAGAATTGTTTCCTAGCAAATTATCAAACATTGCGTCTCTTGAGGCTGTCTACTCTATGTATGTGGGCTATAAATGTTCAAGGTGCCACAATTAATTGGATTTATCGCTAGAGAGTTATGTCATTCATTCGGCTGTTCCGTCCGTTAACGATTTGGTTGCGCGCAGTGTCACGGTCGACTACTACTATCGTCGAACAAAACGTAACTCTACGTAAACTATACCCTTAAGAATTAGTCAGAATCTGCGCACGAAATTAATCATAATAGATCTAAAAAAATAAATTGATTCGGAATGGCGTGACGTTATCATTATCAGTAAAATCGGCAGTAAAAGACCGTATTACAAACTGTAAAATATTTGTATTTTACAAACAGACTCAATTTAAAACACATGAAATTATCTTCGACTAATTTCCGCTACTTTTTTTTTTAAGTATGATATTCATCCACAATAGTTTCATTTCTTTAGACATTTTTTCTATGAAATTTTCAGGAACCTCCAGAAAAAAGCAGGGAAGTAAATAGCGGTCGTCAAAAGTCGACGGAAACGCCTCCTGTTGATTTTTCGGATGTTCAGGTTAGAGAATTATAGAAACTACACATTTTTTTCAAATTCAGAGTCAAATTTTATTTGCCTCGAAATCATTTTTTTTTAATTTTCCTTCCAAAAACATAAAACCGTAGAATTGCTTGATCTCTGCCTACCCCTTTGAGATAAAGGGGTAAATTTATGTTTTTATGTAAATTTCGCTTTGCCGCCAGTTTTTTCTCGCTAGAGTAGGAAATTACCACCAGCTTTCAATGTTATTTCATCACTTTCTATTAGTTTATTTTTTTGGTTTTTGAAATCTGCTTTCCTCTAAATGGTTCGGTTCATACGTTCTTTTTATTAGGTTTTATTGCGCGAAAGATATCAAATGTTCTCAGAAGATCGATAAAAGATAAAAAGTAATTGCTCAAAAGTTATAAATAAAAATATTAGTAATTGTTTAAAAATACGACTGGAGCTTAGTCGAAAAATAAATATTTAATTTAGGGTTTTCGTGACTGTTCACTATCTTAAACTGTTTTAATGACAAATACGAGACTAACTTAGCTGTTATACGTTAATTTGGATTTTATAGTTGTAGTTTGTTAAAGATTCCGTTTGGTCTAATTTTTGAAATTCGATCAAATAATATATACCCTCATAATTTAAAAACAAAAAATCTTTAAAAACCAAACATGTTGTAATCTGACCCCACACTAGGATTCCTTGTGTCGTGGGTTATCAGGAACCGAAACAAATATCTGCAGAACATGCAAACATTTGTCCTGCAGCGGGAATCCATCCCGCACCTCTTGCGTCTTAAACAGCTACTCCCCGCGGCTCCAATGAGAATAACAAAGATACATATTATTACATTGATTTGAAAGCTAGCTATATTGATTTGAGATCACGTAACTCTATAACTTTCAGTCGACATCAGGTTTGTCCACGCCACCAGCGAGCGAGCCCGCCAGCCAGCCCGCCAACCAACCCGCGTCCGACGAGACGTGGCGCGGCGGGTACGCGACGGCCGCGTCTCGGCGACGCATGATGAGCGCGTGCGCGTGGGGCAACGGCGTCAGGTGGAACCGACCCGTGGGGAAGGTCGGACATTGGACACGGATCTACCCACACACACTGCCTAAAGACGATGAGGTCTGATATTCTTCTAAAATCAGCGCTTTTTAAAACGAAACTTCTTTTTTAAATGTCTATATTGTCAATTCTTTCAAACTTTGAAACTGAATTTCAGGGTTTCGATTCGCTTGCTGTCAAATACAGTTGATTACAGCTATTCATTTGTGACTGATCAAAAAGCTTACGCCTTTGGTTAATTATAATTTATTTGTTTGATTATCATTGAAGTCATCTCGGTGATTTCAAAGAGACCTCGCTTTTAACAAAATAACTGACATGTCTTATCTTTCTTACTCAAGAACGTAAGGAGCTCATATTTTAATTTATTCTAAGATGTTGTTTTACTTGTTTGTAGAAACATACAATCACCTTATCCGATTGAAATGCGGTTTAATACAATCATTTTGTAAAACTTCGAGGATGTTTATCACGTTAGGTAGGTTGTATGGCTACAAGTCACTGGGAAGCTCTAGAGCCGATCGTATCGCAGGGAAAACTTTTTTAAAGTAAATATTCTTGTTCTATCACCAGATACCGATGGAGGATGTGCGAGAAAGCGTGGCTCAAATATCAAAGCTGATTCGCGCGGCGCGTGAGGTCCCGCGGCAATGCGGGCGGGAACTGCACGCTCCGAGAGACTCGGCCCGCGACGCCTGTTTCGAGGCCGCACTGCGCGACAAACTGAACTGGCCAGGTTTCGAAGTCTGGCTGCCCCCGTTCTGAGTTGTGGCTATAATGTGTTCAATTTTATAAGCACTTAAGTATAATTAATAAGAATAAGTTTTATCTTGTTAGCTTATTAAAATATGCTTGCTCAACATTCTTGGCTTTTATTTGTAACGAATTTCGAAGTAAGTAAAATAAAATAATACGTATATAGATATAGTTATGCGCATAATTAGAGTCTGTAAAAAGTTTTTTGTACCTATCATGTACTAAAAACTTTGGGACTTTTTCATAAACAAATATAACACATAAAAGACACTATATATGTTTATGGATGTCCTGATTTTAAATGAATAAAAACAAATACTTTTTGAACTTAAAGATCATGAAATAATATATACAATAAAATAACACGTACATAGGTACTATACCTATGAACGTGTTATTTTACTTATAATAATTTTGCGTATAATAAGAGTATAAAACTTTCATTAAAACAAAACTTTAGGACCTTTCATATATAAATAAAACACCCAACAGACGTGTATGTTTTTATATAATAACTAGCTTCTGCGGGCGAAGCTTCCCGTGACTTTGCCCGCGTGTCATGCTGATAAGTAGCATATAACCGTCTACAGGCTTCAAACTATGCCCATATCAAATTTCATCAGAAACGGCTCAGCGGTTTAGCCGTGAAACAGGTGGTACTGACTTAATTGATACTTATCATTCTTTTATGACCACGTTACACAATATAATTATAAATTATAGAATACAATATGTAGACTTGTTATTCTGATGGATAAGCTATAATACTGTAAAGTTTCATCAAAATCCGTTCAGTAGTTTATGCATGGAAGAACAAACATCCATCTATCCTCAAAAACTCGTGATGTCCTACGGTGCCGAGATGTGGACACTCACAGTAGGGCTAATCCACCAGTTCAAGATCGTACAGCGAGCTATAGACCGGGCTATTCTACGGTTTCTCTGAAGGATAAAATCCGTAGAGAGATTATCTAACAGTGAACAAGAGTCATTGACATAGCTTAGAGGATTAACAATCTGAAGTGACAATGTGCTAGTCATATAATATCCCGAAGAATCGGCAACCGTTGGAGTACACGAGTTCTTGAGTGGAAACCGCGTCTGGGCAAACGTAGGCTAGGTGGAGTGATGACTTAGAAAGCGGCGGGCCGAAAGTGGATAAAAAAAGCCGAACACCGGACTCAGTGGCGCGTATTGGGAGAGGCCTATGTCCAGCAGTGGGCTGATGTGGGCTGATGATGATAATGATGATGATAATTATGGTGATGGTGATAATTATGATGCTGATGTACCTACCTCTATATTTGTTAGACTTTCTGTTTTTTATTAAGTTTATTAATTAACTTACATAAAACTGCTATGATGGTGCCTACCATCATGCCAATGCTTTTTACAAGATACAGACCCTTACTTACGGATCATACTTACAAATACCTACCACGTAACTAACTTAAAGTACCTATACCTAATCCTCGCAACATGAGGTCGGTTTATAAATTATGCAGAAGCTCTCAGTATGACTACTTACGCAGTACGCGTGTTAATTCTTAATTAACGAAGCTAATTCAATTGATCAATTTAGTTTAAGCTCTATAGCTGTAATTATGTTAATTGAACAATTATCGAACGAAAGGTTGAGTAGTTTTAAACTAACCAAAACGTTCATTAAATTACATTTCCAAGTAGCGAACGGTGGTATCCAAAACCGCGGTGCTGTTTAATATTTTGAATCCTAAAATGAACGATGACATCGAAAAGGTCCAGCCGTTTGATTCATTCTCTGCGGTTTACAGAATTTTGGTTTGGGTCGGGTATTACAGGCCTCAGAATATACGAACAAGCGAATACAAACGAATATTACATGAAATATACAGCCCGCTTGCATTTCTGATCGCGGCCATTTATAATGTACAACATTTAATTTTTACCGCACAGGTGAGCGATGTTGAAATATGAATTTGTAGTTGTTACTTTATTAGTTGTTAGTTGTTATTTATAAAAAAAACAATAAAAAAAGGCTACGAGATTTACCTAAAATATATTGTAGACGGAGCAGTTGAAAATAAAGGTTCTTGGTATGCTGCTTTGGACGTTCAGATAGACTATGGAGTCTATCTGAACCATGGTTCATGGATCCATGGTTCTGTAGAAGAAATTTTTTTACTAATAGAAAGTATTACTCAAGAATTTTTCGAATGCGCTTTGGTCATTGTCGTCTAAACTATCATCTTCATCGTTTAAAAATGAATGATTCTCCGTATTGTGATCATCGCCAATCATAAGAAGTCCAATCTAAAAATTATATAATTTTCGAGTGTCCGTCTTTCAGTATTCAGGTCTATCAGAAGTCGGATTTGGTCCCGCGCTGTATGCAAAAGATACTTACAAATGCATCAACTTTTTTTCATGTATATAAATTCATAATAAGTACTGTTATTGAGATCTAGGATAAGTTAAGTCACATTGTACAAATTTTGATGTAGTAAGTGTAAATACCTACAAAAAAAAAGATAAACTTAGATTATATGACAAAATAAACTATAGGACATTAATAATTATTGGATTTAACTCAAAAACTATTCATTCAGATGCATCAAAGCACTTTGATGAAATAATTTACTCCAAATGATAAGTATAACGAAAGACAAAAAAAATAACATTTTCACGAATGAAAATAAAGTTACGGAAGACGAGGCAGTATGGTCATACGACTATAGCCTAACAAAAAGGGTAAACTGGTAAAAAAAAAATTGTAGACCAAGCAGTGGAAGCAAAACCCACCTACCGGAGCCTCTCTCGGTTATAATACTAAGACCCGAGTTCACCAACACAATAACGGGTGGTTAGGTCCCAATCAAAACTTTTTGACAAATGTTTTCTTAGGAATCTATCATCATAACAAAAGTTAGACTTAACCGTCCGTTTATTTTGTTGATGAACTCAAGCTTAAACGTAGTTCAGTTATGTATGAATAATTAACTTTCTTTTAGAACCGCCACAACGTTAATAAACTGGTTAACTGCTTGATGATAGAGATATCACAACTGAATTTGCTTACGAAAGTAGCATCTGTATATTTGCAAACACCAAGGATTCACAGACTCAACAGTTTCTTGAAAGGTTAGAAAGATGGTAGACAATACGAACAAATGCTCAAATGCCTTGTCTTATTTTAGTGCATTTTTTGTAACCATGATTTTAAGCAGTTTTAAATGGAGGAAGCTGGATGTTGAAATGCCTTTTAATTTTGTTCAAATTGCCTGCGTCGCAACTGGTATGATATTTCCTTTCAGTGTGTTGTGCACGTGAAAATGTATTGGTGCATCAGATGAAGTCAGGGTACCTACAGCACCCTGCAACGTGTCCTCATGTATCTCACTGATGTATATTTTACTCTAGATCAAGTATCCTAAGATTGTCTGGAATAAGACAGCCCATTGTGAACTGCACGGTAAAATGGTGTCATGCACAAAAATAATTTATACATAGATAAATCATCAAGCTCAGACTGTTCTTTCGTCTATTACTTACCCTTAGATGACCCGACATTCCATGCAACCGACGAAGCAGGCCAATCGATCCTGCAGAAGAATAAAGAAGAAATGCACCGGCTCTGCAGACTGCTGATAATAAACGTGTCTCTGGTTGTCATATCCTGGCCAACCTCTTTTTTTATAAAAAGATACAATGATCCTGAAGAGGTTGTACCATCTTATGTACCGTTTGCAACCGATACGTGGCCAAAGTAAGACTAGATTGAAATTGCTCATCCACATTTGTACATTAACACAAAGTGATTAAGAAAGTACCAGTAACACAAATAAATAATAGTGTTTTTTTTATTCCAAAAACTATCGTGAACTTGACTATTACTTATATACTTAACTATACTTACTTTACTTATAGACTATATACTTGACTATATAGTATGGTATTAAAAGAATAACGTCGTATTAAACACGTATAGTAAATGCAAAGAAGTTACTTTGTAATATGTAAATGTAAAAGCATTGAAACCACACCGTGCTTTAAAACTTTCGGATCAATATATTTTCAACCGACTTCAAAAAAGGAGGAGGTTCTCAATTCGTCTGTATGTTTTTTTTTTGGTGTATACACTTATACACGATTTATTGACCACTTGTGAACCGATTTTAATTACTCTTTTTTTAAATTGTAGGTTTTAATGAGTGGTAGAATTTTATGAAAAAAGTCACCCCTAATTGTGACAAAATGGAGAATGAAATTTCATATTGGTCCTTTTATCAACTTCCCGTTATTTGAAGACGGTATTTATTTTTTACTGAAAAAAAATACTTGTGTACTTTCAGGTTCTCACTTTCTGTTCTGGTTGAATGTGGTCCACTCATTTGGACAGGCTACGGACATATATCCCTGGATACCTTGGTTTCAACGTACTATGCACACGCTCAAGCCCAGCTGAAAATAATTAAACTACATTTAGAAAATTTCGCAGGGAAAGAGGAAAATGGATATTACTTGAAAAACTGTTTTCAATACAGAGATTTGAGTGATGAAAATATTAGGAAGCGTTTTATACAAATCGTGAAACGATATGAAAAACTTGCATGGCGAGTATTATTTATTATTATTATTAGGTATTAAGAACTACTATTTAATGCAAAGTTTTTTTTATTAACGCTTTCATCTGTGGACTTTTGGTTTAGTTTGTAGATTACCGTAATCTTGATTCCGTTATTTTTTCAGGTACAAAAACGAAATTGATTCAATATTTAACTTTTCACTTTCCTTTCAATTTTTCTCATCTGCAAGTGCTGTGTGCCTCATTGTGTATAGGATGACCATAGTAAGTATAAACTGAATCACAACTGTGAATGCTCTCAGGATCATCGGGCTTGATTTTTTAAAATAATAGAGATTACTTGTTTTTAATGCTCTCACATTTTAAACAAGTATACAACAAACAAAATTTTAAAACTCCCAACTTGTTTTCCATCGTCTTTTGCATCCTCTAGTGACTTGTAGCGATAAAAAAAATATTTTAAGAACCATCCTTAAAGACTAACTATACAACTCGATTACAAAAATCGCATTCAAATCAAATCATTAAAAAAAAATATTGAACACTTGAAGTGGATCATGCATTTTCCCTATATATTTATAGATTTTATCCTCAGTCCCTCACCGAAAACACACCCAGTATAACGTTGCCATAGCCAAGAGTGTGTAAATATAGGACCTTACATTAGTAACAAAACCACTAAAATTAAAAAAACTTATTTTTCAGGACCATGTGATATCTGTTCCATTTTTGTTTTATGTGATTTTGTTCTGCACCTTACTGCTACAAGTGTTTCTCTATTGTTACTACGGAAATCTTGTCGAGTTTGAGGTGAGAACATCCAACCTTTCTTGTTTCGGCTTTCTAGTTAAGCTATACTAAAGAAAGCAGTTTATAACCGAAACTTAAGAGTTTCGGTTATAAACGGCTTTCTTTCACTCTTACTCCATTGAGTCAATTTAGACTCCCGCCGGATGTCTTTGGTCATTATATTTAGAACAGACCGATTGAATCTCAGAATAAAAACTAGAATAGAAACTATTTATTTTGAGTAGAACTATACACACATCTTATTACATAGGCAGCTATAGTTATGTTACAATAAAGCGTAGGTACTATACCTACGCATAATATATAGGCAAAAAAGGTCCGTGCTCCTCATAATGCTGCAGTGAACTGCAGCGCTGATTTTCAGCACGGACCTCGATTGATTCACGGACAAAACATAAAAAGTAAGATAAGCTGTGGTACCAGCGGATGCAAGCGATTATTTAATAAGCAATGGCGGCAGGAGAGAGTATTGCCTAAATATTGCCAAGTCATCACTTAAATTACTCTTGCTTTTTTTATGTTTCATAGATCTTGTTATAGGGTCTTAAAATATTACAGAGCAGTTCCGTGAGCACTTCTCTGTATAACAGCAACTGGCTGACGTTATCTCCTCCGTTCCGTCGACTGATGCTGATCGCCATGGTTCGCTGGTCGCAGCCGATCCAGCCTCGTGTCTGCTTCGTCATACCGCTTTGTCTAAACACTTTTATAACTGTAAGTAGATTATGAGCCGACTACGCTGGCGGAGATGCTTTGCTACTTAGATATCTTTTTATATCTACCTCCAATGTCAACAAATAAGTTTGGCTGGTAGAAAATGCATTAGCAATAAGTACGCCTGTAAATTGTGCAAAAAAGTGTTTATTTTTAAATGGCTTCGTGATTCAAATCTCTGAAACTCTCAGTAACACTGTTTTAAATGCTACGTTTACCCATCTTAAAGTTTCCATCTACCGACAACGTTAATGTAATCGGTTCTTCGGACGTCTACACTTCCAGTTGTTAGGTCATAGTTGCCAATCTTTGTTCTCAGCTGTTATGAATTCTGCTGGCTGAGCCTCTATGCTGAGATACTGAGAATCGTTTCGACATGTCTTCAACGTATAGACATGTCGAAACGATTTTTATATGAAAATTGTGTCGATACGGTTACCGTTTTGTCATGAGACTCTTTGGTAGTTGAATAATGATCGTTTAAAGGTTAGTTTAAGGTTGGAAGACTTATGAAAATAATTTATTTGCAGATTGTCAAGTTCTCATATTCGCTGTACACCGTCTTGGTCACATCAGAGCTCAATAGTAATTGAACGCTAAAACAGAGAACATAGGATAGTGCACATTTTCTGTACCAAAATTTCACTCTAGGAAAACATAAATATTTCATGGAATTTTGCGATTTATTTTAAAATGAATCAATTTAATAATGAAATGTTTGTTACTTGGAATTAAAAAAACGCAAATTATTACATTTAGTGTTTTGCTATTAAATAAAGCAAAGTAGAAAAAGCTACTCTGAATATTATTATATCCTTGATATGTAATATATTTATTCATACATTTATGTACAAGTGGATACAAAAGTACAGATGAAATAGCTAAGTATCTGAAAACCGTTGCAATCGATCTTTAGATATGTAGGTTAACTAATCCAAATCACTACCAGACCGAAGTGTTAATATTATATTTATCAATAAAACTTGGAGGTGGCCTATAACCGAAAGGATCCTCCTCCTTGATTAAATCGAGTTTAAAAAAAAATAATAACTATTTATTTAGATCATAAGAATATTTAGTCTAGGAAATAAAAAAGGTTAATTATTACTATTATATCAATAATGCTATCCCAGAATATTATCATTATTATTTTATATTAGCCTTATCGTTAAAATCTATCTGACTAATATAGAAACTATGTTTTGTGAATCACTTCTTGCATTTTCTATTCTTAACACAATTTGTAACACTGTCCACAAACCAGAACATCCCTGGATAATTTCCTCTCAAAGCTCCATTACAACGCAATATACCTGTGGTACACTATAATAATGAGTCCTCCTGCGGCTACAAGATATTGTTTCCAATATACTCTAGATTAGAGTCGTGCATTTTCATTACCTACGAAATGCAGGAATGGCCGAGGAAGATTCTATGTTATCTCGGACTCGGAGGTTGCATAGTGAAAACACGTTTCCCAGTGAATATAATAAAACAAACACACACACAACTTCCATAATGGATATCCTCAGATTCATAGTGATAAGATCTTTAAGGGAACTAAATATCCAAACATAAAATTGGACACATGCCCGCATTTTTCAAGTTAAAATAATGAATAATGCTAAATATTTTCACACAGACTTATCTAGCCCCAAAGTAAGCAAAGCTTGTGTTATGGGAACTACATGACTGATATACTACTTATATACTTTTTTTGTAAATAATATTATACATAGAAAATACCCAGACCCGAGACAAATATTTGCAGATCATACACACTTTTGTCCTGCGGCGGGAATCGAACCCGCAATCCTCTGCGTCTCGGGCGGGCCTTCACCCACTGCACCACAGAGGTCGTCAAAGATCATCGCCTAATAAAATGAAAATAATATTTTTCTATCATCATTATCAGTGAAATTCGGTGGATTCTGTAAAGCTATACTCTATTCTATACTATGTATGTTTTATATGCTACTATAGAATACAAAGGTATTTCCAATAAGTCCACCTCTGACGAACAATAACTGAAATATCGGCCATTCTCTACAAAAAATCAAGCGATGCTATAGTTTCGCGAGCTCTGAAATTTCCATTTGGCTGCTATCGTTTAAGACTATTGAATGGGGGCCATTGTACTGGACCTATTGTGTTTTTCTATTGAGCGAAGCGGCTCATACGAGAAATGGCGGCCGCTCATGGATTCCAATTACTGCACTGACATTGTAACTATACCTATTACTGGACAATTTGTACGTAAATATGGGTCTCCATCGAAGTCGGTAAACGATAATCGGATACTATTAAAAAAGGTAAACGCGATAGAGATCCGATAATTATGTTTATTGACGAAAGTTTGAAAATACTATGTATTGCAGGAATACTTTGTTTTTGATAGAGGTAACTAGACTTTTTTAATAAAATATTATCAGCCTTTCTTCTGTAATTCTATGTTGCCACATAACTGTAATCTATACTAATATTATAAATAAAACATATTTTTTGTTTGTTTGTACTGAATAGGTACCCAACCCTTGGGCCGATTTTAACCATTTTCGCTAATAGAAAGCTAAATAATCAGAGAGTAACATAGGCTATATTTTTTTTTAATTAGAGGTCCTTAAGTAAATTGCAATAACTTAACCCAAAGTAGCAAAATTTACCTATAAAATTCATTATTTGGCGTGCACTAAGAAAACTGTTGATGATGCATAAAAATGTAGTACTACATAATTAAAGTACTCATTATTATCTACAAAAAAGTCCTCCAGACTAACTATCATAGTTAAGTCACAATAGCACCTTTTGTGTTCTAAAATTTAATAAGATCGCCGGTAGAAACAAAAGTTAGTTACATTCGTATCGTTTAATTAATTCTTATTCAAATAAATAGTTTTATTATCAAGGTTATTTATGTAGCAGTAAAATACTTTTTAACTCATTTGAATCGGATATTTAATTCCGAAGTTATCACGAGTATAAAATCGAAACTTACGCGGGTGAAACCGCGGGGGCAGCTAGCGTAAATATAATATGGGCGAACGAAGCGAAAGAGGTACTTATACCAGGAACCGTTGGATCCGTAGAAATCTATTGAATCAGACTCTGTTATCAAAAATTATTATACAGCATCTACTAGTTAATGTCTACTTAGCATAGGTATTGCTGAAAGGTACCTAATAGAATTTTCACTAAAACAAGCAACTTGTTGACCAACAGCCATTGCGGAAAAAAGATTCTCGAATAGTGACCATGAAGCGAACGACCGACGCGGTGTAAAAGTATCCTTTTTACAGTTTAAGAACTCTTTAAGTTGTAACTATCCTTTATCATCTTAAACTGCAAGTAAGTACATCTTAAGATGTCTTCGGTCCGTTGGGTGGGGGCCTTCTTACTCCGCTTCGTGGTCAACAATCGAGAACCTTTTTTCCTCAATAGTTGTCGGTTCTGCGAGCTCTTCGACAATTCCTTTACTAAATTTCAATAACACTTAAGCTTACCTACGTATAAGTAATCGCTCACCAGTATAATAGATAGCATCCTTCCTTTGTACATTGTTTGTGTGCAATAAAAATTGCGTCCGTAGGACACTGATACGTGGCTTTTTAAGGAAATCTTGATCAAGATGCAGGCTAAAACTAGCATTTCTATTCAACGAGGTAATATCACCAGCCTTTTGGGTACCCTGGCTATGGTCGATGACTTATCCTCTTATTCATAATCACTCGCTCACTTAACAGGCCACCAACTCCAACTCTGCCCTTTTCCAACACTTAACAAAAAATAGTGGCAGACAACTTTTAGCACGCTCCTAAGTTAGTGAGTGATTATGAATAAGAGGGTTAAACTCTAACCACAAGAAGACTGTTTCCTACCTGCAGTAATAACTACAGGTAAAAAGTCTTGTTTTCCTAGTTTAATATTGGCTTCGATTCTCTTGTACACCAACTAAACTTAAAAGTTGTTTATAATATAGTCAGTTTATTTTAAAATCTCGACTGAACTTGTATGGAAAACTTATATCTGACTAATTTGACAACTATAAAATTATTGCTTTCTTTTTCTATTGTTACTGTTAGTAAAAGAGAGCCATAGGTAAATATAGTTTTAATTTTGTAATGGAGAATCGGCGCCATTATGAAGATAGTTTAATTTTTTTTCTATTTATAAGGTACATGTAAAAAAAATATTACTTAATGGGAAGGTGTTTGGCCATAATATCTTAGATCTATTTATAAGAGCATCAGCGAGTGCGCGGCGGGAGCTCAAGACGGACGACTCAATATGAGCCTAATCTAAGCTTTGCTCGCCGCGACACCAAAGATTTAGTGCTCACTCACATACTATTATTACATGAGGTACATTATTTATGTAGCCTATTTTTTTTACTCTTTTACCTGCAAAAAAATAAAAGCATTATGAGACGATCGCAGTTTTTAGATACTAATCTGTTTTAGAATATTCTAAACTCTATGAAACAGATCCCGTTCGATTTAGTTCATTATTCATCAACGAACAAACGATTTCTCTGTTTTGAAAACGTCCAGAGGATAGTTGAATAACCGATTAGAATTTGACAAAATAGTCTCCACGGCAATGTCCGAAATGTCGCTCTAAACAACATGTTTGCAATGTGATTAAGAATTTTAATAATAGAGCACTGCTGGGTGGTGTAATGGTTAGTAATCCACCTGTCATAGGGTCGAAACACGGTGTGACACATTAATTTTGAAATGTTTCCCAAGGCTTTTCTAATGCTTAGGCATTAAGTAGGTACTTCGCAACTTCGCATGGCATCGGAAAATAACTAAATGCACATTTCTTCTATTCACATTAAACTGATTTTACGTGAAAACCTCAAGTTTTCATAATAAGAAAATCATGTCACTGACTGGTATAGGAGTAACAGAGCTATTTATTTTGAGTCAATATGTACGCTCAATACGATATGAGATGCATCGAAAGAGCAAATATCTCAGGATATCTAAAAAATCTAACCCTTCCTGAACCTGGCCTGTGAAATTATTAATTCCGTATTCAGTAATAACGGGCGACACATCGTCGACCGCGACAATTGAATGAGCCACGGGGTGGTCAGTGTCTGTGTCTGACGCTAGATCTAGGGATTTATAATCGCTTCCATACGCTTTGTGAAAAAAATTATGCAAAAACGCACTTCCAAGTACAATTTCGTACTTCCAAGAACACAAAAAAGCGCCTAAGGTAAAAGCTTAAACTTTTTACAATGCATAATCTTATGCAGGTCCGGAATCTTTAGTATTTTTAGGAATTTGGCTAATGATATTACGTAATATTTGTTCTATGTAACCTTTTTTTCGGAAATATCTAAATTCAAAACCTTTTTTGACTTTAGCTACGTCCGCTAGATAAAGGCGTTTTCAGGTCCTCTATCACAAACAAACAAATAAAATGTTAGTACCTTGTTATTTCAAAGTGGGATTCCGGTATCCCACTTTTCACAGTAGTAATAGTAACGTACTACAATTTCTACAATTTACAATTTCTTTCAATCACAATTTGCACGTCAAGAGATTGGCGTCAAATAATGTTGGGTGGAATAAATGCTTTTGCAGTATGCCCACCTTATGTCTCTATTTTTAGTGTTGTTGCAATAAAGGGTCAATAAATACCTTTATAGGCCTTATTTGACGCCAATCTCTTGACGTGCTAAAATTTCTAAACTAAGGCTCAGTATTTTTATTCCAATAACTATCGTGAACTTGACTATTCATATTGTAAAAACGGGAATTTTCACGTACATGAAAATTCACGTACATGAAAATTCCCACAATATGAATAAGGCTCAGTAGCTAGCAATTGTAAATTGTAGCACGTTACTAATTACTACTGTGAAAAGTGGGATAACGGAATCTCACTTTGAAATAGCAAAGTACTAACATTTTATTTGTTTGTCCGTGATAGAGGACCTGGGAGGCTAGACAAATACCACTTTCTGTTGACGTTAACGCCTACGGAAAGATAAAATTGTATGGAAATGTCACGTGACATTTCCGCAGCAAATGTCATTTCCATACAATTTTATCTTTCCGCAGGCGTAACATCAACAGAAAGTGGTATTTGTCTAGTCCCCCTGAAAACGCCTTTATCTAGCGGAAGAAAAATTATATAATTTTACGGGCGGAATTTGATATCAACTTTTAAATGACAGTGGGTGTAGACCCTGAGCTCACGCAAAAACGTACTAAGTGGCAAGATAAAGAAGAGGCAGGCCGACCCCAAATGAAGTGGGATAAGCCTTAGCCAAGACAAAGAAATAGAACCTAGATAATGTCCTTATCCAGTGATGTTGAACATGGTCCTTTTCTCGGTGTTTGTTGGTTTGTTTGTAGTCTAGCCTCAACGCTTGATTTAGTCTGGCAGCACTGACGAGCGGCCGGTGCGAGTGGACGACGCGTTCGGCCGAGCAATCCATTATGCAGATTGGTGGTCCGATTGCGGCATTGTCGTCAGCTCGCTCTGCCAGAATTACCGACCTGGATCGCGATTCATTTTATGGATATTGCATCGTTGGATTAACAATTGATTGATGACTTCAAGCGCTGATTTGAGCTTGTTTTGTTTACAATGCGGCGATGTCGCTGGGTTGACCGCGTGCTTTGTGTGCGTTGCTTTACTTGATTGAATAGAAAACGTATCTAATGCGCTATTAGTTTTAGTCAGCTTTTCATTGCTAACGATTTTGCATCCGTCTAGGAATTCAGCATTAATTTTGTATCGGTACGGAACGTTTAACAATCATACATATTGATCTAATTACTTTTAATTTTTTTTACAGATGAAACTGCTAGGTGATTATTAATTGAAGGAAAATACTTTAAAGTACACCTTATAAAATAAAAAAAACATTGAAACATAAGGTAGGTGGGCAATACAATGGGTGGCCTTATCACTTGAAAGTGATCTCTTACTGACAACCTTAGCTGAATACCTACTATATATATATTCTTTCATTTCAAACTAAAATGAATTATTTGATAAATAATTCACAAATAATTCAAAATTTCACAATTAATGTAATCTAGCTATCACCGGTACTTTACATTCATGGAAGCATAAAGTACATTATTAAATAAGTATTTATAGTAAAAATACCAAGTCATTTTCTAAATAGTTACCTACATATAAGTAGATTCACCTGACAAACAGAGACAAAGTTTTTACTTTATTCTAATGCTGAAAGCCTGTATGCATGCTACTGAGCACCTAGTATATATCAAACAGAAGGAAAGTTCGGCTAAACATGTTATTCAAATACATATTTCAATTACACGAGTTTACTTTTGAAACCTTAGTTCACAAAGCGATGTTTGAGGTGTATTGCCCCGGGATACGCTCCCCAAACTTAACTAGTTAGCTACCTACTATCCAGAACCATTCTAAATAAAATAACTAATTAAACAAGTATGAACTTATGCAAATTAAATAACTGTAATAAACCTGCTGCTTTGTAGTGTAACCCGACTTATATTTGTCAACGACTATGCAGTTGCTGACTTATGTAATTACATAAGTCTATTAAGTCATAAGTCCATCTATTGCTTCACATAAGCATAAGGTTTTGTATAATTCAGAAAAAATTATCCGTTTACAAAAAAAAAAAAATTCAGGTTTAAACATAATTTAACCTCCGACGCAAAAAAGGCCATGCCATATTAATACGTTTTTTTTAGAAATATGGTCTGATCTGGATGATCTTAATAATAATTTGAAATTATGCTAGTGATAATTTTGGGGCAATGGGCAGTTATTATCGCCACACGTAAAAAGGGTCCAGTGACCGATAGATAGCGAAAGAAGAATCAGTTTTTTTTTATATCGGTTATACCTCATCATAATGTGCATGCATAATATCTGTATTGCTTCCAGCCAGAGGAGTACAATAGTTGAAGTTACTAAGTATTAAGTTATAAGTAAATTCATAAGTCATATTACAATTTCAATGTTTATTTTACAGAGTTATCTTTCGGTTAAACGAACCCGGGACCTAAATAAGCAGAACCAAATGAAATCCAAACTGCAAATACCTAGAACAGTCAGGTAACATTTTACTTTAGCTTATACAGCAGATATTGCTGAAAATATACAGTAGGTATAGTAATTCATTCAACGTATTAAAAAAACTCCCACAATTTAGGTATTATTAATAAAAAGGAATGACAATTAAAAATACTAATAGACCGGATGACCTCAGTTGTTAACCGAATCAACGGGGCACAAATTTGACATAGGACTCAAAATAACGAACAAAAAATGCCTGGTAACGTTTGAAAAGTTTTGTTTTTGCACCATTTTGACACGGTTCTATGGTTAGAAAATGTGCAATTGTCTAGCAACCGATTTTCACAAAAGAAACACGCAACGACGAAGAATAGCAACGGGTCAACAATTTGGAGATGTACCTAGTAAATAAACTCTTTCCGATGTAGCTTGTTGCAACACAAGACAGAGACAATTTACCTCAATTATTACAAGCCACGCGCAGACAGGCAGTATACCCGTTTCCATGAAAAGCGTTGGCCTTCATGTAGCGGAGACTGGATGAATTAATATAAACTCATATTTTATCGTTACGGTTACTTTAGGACTCTTGCACCAGCACCAGAGGTATCACTCGCGCGTTACCTTGAGATATAACGAGTGGAGTCTCATGTACAATTTCAATGGCAACCTTCATGGTTTAAAGGACCAACCCTTCACAGCAATGCGAGCATTACTGCTTGGCGACAGATATAGGCATGGTGGTAGTAATTCCCCGGACGAGCTCTTTCACAAGGTACAATTTCTAGACATAGGCCTCCTCCAAAGAATTCCATGACGAGGGATTTAAGACGGCAACCACATAGCGATTTCTTATCAACGAGTCCTACGCGTCGCGTCTTTCTACACTGTCCCATCGTCCAATTCGTAGTCACCATTCGAGAACTGTAAAATAATTTAATTTGAGTCAAAATAAAACCAATGTTCCTCCAGTAGTAGCGGCCTTATCCCGCGTCTAATTTAAAAATAAGTGAATTTCCGCAATATTACGTTCGTAATATGACCGTCACAGATCTCCAGGTCGGTATCCCTTAAGCGAGCGGATAGCAATTCTTTGAGCCACTATAATTATGCTCTCGCTTCTGTTATTTCTTCCTCACCCTTTAGTGGAATTATTAAAACGTGGTTACAAAGTCGTTTCGTGCAAGAAAGTTGGGAAATTCATCAAAAGGACAAAGGAACAGGTCCTCAGGCCATTTGTTCAGCGTACGTATTTGTTCGCGCCTAATTAAACATGGAGCAGGTATGCCCGGGGAATTACGCTACTCTATGTGATTTTAATGTAGAGTAACTTTAATTGCTTAGTTTTAGTTTTCACTTTCCAGTTGGGAAAAGATGAGAGATTATTTGATCGCCACATTCAGGCCCGGCCTACGTTTTGCAGGTAATTTGAAACCCCACACACGGGAGTTTTATTTTTTAGATGTTAAATAGCAAAGTATATCGATTAATAGCTATCTCTTTAGCTTATTAATTTAACTAACACGAATTTAACTGACAAACTGACACTGATATTTATAAAGATGCATGAGCAATTAGCTTCGTGACCTGTCCATCATGGCATGAGTCGAATAAACACAGGGCCATCTTAAACCTGCCACTTTTTTCAAAACTTTCAGTCGGGCTAGCAATTACCTACTTCTAATAGTTGATTCTTCACCTTGCTCATTTGACACCACATTAATGCTGAATTTACCATTACTAAAAAAATCAAGGCAAATTTGTTGCAAGAACCAAATGAAAAAAATCCATTAGGCGTGGTAACGAGGAATCGGCGTAAATTCACTTATAAATAACATTTTTACGTAAGGTTTTTGTCCTGGTGTTTACTATAAAGAAATCCTTCCTACTATCCTATCGTACTAATATTATAAAGAGGAAAGTTTGTGAGGATGTTTGTTCCTCTTTCACGCAAAAACTACTGAACGGATTTTAATAAAACTTTATAGTAATATAACTTATATATCAGAATAACACATAGATTACTTTTCAACCGGGTACTACGCAGGCGAAGCCGTGGGTAGAAGCTAGTATCTATATATCTATAAGTTGTAGTTTCTAAGTGATCCTTGTGATTTAAATTAATGCTTTGACTTTAAAATAATTAGTAAGTATTTTTTAGTTACATCATGGGGAAAATAATAACTTTAGCAATAATTTTTGCAAAACTAAAGACTCAGAAGAAAAAAAAACAAACAATGATTTAGATATAACATCGCAATGAAGAATAATTTTATCATATACGCATAACCAAACGGGACAAAATGCGCGTTTGATATTATTGATCCATCCCGCTAATGAGAGCAATCCGCAAACATTTGCGCTCACCGTGTCTATCAGCCAACATACACTTTGCAATCCAATGCCAGTCGGTCCATAGTACTTGTACCATTCGGCCACAGAACGAGAAATTATCTGGAGAATTTATAAAGCCAACGTACCATGCATCTTTGACCAATTGGAAAATAAACAATCGTTTAGATATAACATCGCAATGAAGCATAATTTTATCATATACACATAAACTAACGGGCCAGAATGCGCGTTCCAACATACACTTTGCAATACACACATCCAATGCCAGTCGGTCCATAGCACTTGTACCAGTATTTAATTTTTATTTTCATTGCTTATTGTTCTTTAATGAAAGCAATCAAGCATGCCATTATTAATAATTAAATATATCTGAGTACTTAAAATTACGATTCTTCTGAGTAATAAAATTGCAGCAGCCTTAAGGGTGAATTCACATAAGCCAATGTAAGTACTGTAAGCTAAATTAATTATAACATGCACGAGTACCTACATATTGGTAATAAATGCATATGAAAAATGATATCAAATAATTATCATTTCAATTCTATGGTCTCCGAACTGCTTTATACGGCACATAAATTTAACCGTCCTGTCTCTGAATTGTCCAAGCTGCCAATAGTACGAATATGGGCTGTTATGTTGCTGAAGTAGATATTGCGCTCAGAAACAGAATTATCCATAATATGTGCGAACTTTGAAAGCACAGTTTGCTTCGAATCTTATAGGTCAAGCTTAATTTAAAAGTAGCATTACTTTTAAATTAAGCTAGAAAGCTTAAGACGGAACTTAGCCCATGTTAATAGCCCGAAATCCTCTTATAATATTTGCCCAGCTAGGTGTATTAAAAAGCACAGATGTGGTTCAGTTACTGTTGTGAATAGCACTAACAGTCATCCATCTAAATGTTGATAGTCTGAATAATATAAATACGAAAGCAAGCTACGCCTCGAGAAAAATAAACCTCGTTTTTTAACTCAAATCTTTTATTTACAGACAGAATAATTCAAATCTATTCAAAGAAGGTAGATAGATACACACACGATCTTAAAACGAGCATAAAATTATAATGAGTTTTCTTCGTCATACAAAAGCGCGAAAACACGCGAATTCTGAACAAAGCCTTTTAGCCGTAGATGAGCGAAATAAAATATTCTATTAGCTAAATCCGTTACCTCATAATTCACTCGCACTCGACGAGGCTGGCAGGTGGTCTTAATAAATACGAAAATGCCCTATCTCAGAGTTAGTAATAAATTCAGAAGGCAATCAACGCGCTGCGGCAGGTAAAAATATTAATAGCCGAGAAATAATTATGTATTCATGACTTCCAGTTGGGATGAAGTGGGTGAAGTGAGCATCCTTGGACTGAATAACCACCGAACGCAATAAACAGGCTATTGTTATTTTTGATGTTTGTAGGCAGAATATACTAGAATAGTAGCTACTGAATGGAGTTACCGAATTGAAGAAATCCTTTGACAGAATGGAAAAATTACATTACTCTTGTCATCTGTAAAACATATGTCTGTATCCACCTTTTTTTTTTGAGGTGGGGAAAATGCTCACCCATTTCTCTTCCGCCACCATTCGTCCCCCTCTGTCTGACGTCTGCGCCGGAGCGACTCAGATCGAGTGCCATCCTCCTTGACCCGCTCAGAGGCCTCCTTTTGCGCTATAACGGCTTCGCAGACCATCCCATACCACTCTCTCTTGCCACCGGGAATGGCGTTCACTACGCTCGTCAGGGAGTGGTCCCGGCCCAGGATGTCTGTGTCCATCTGTGTCAATCCACTGCAAGACACTGTGGTGACGCTATATATATACCTTATAAGTAATGGCTATTATCTTAATATAATAGAAACATACATCTAAAATTTAGGAAGGCCGATGAGGAAGAAAACTGACTCCGATTTTACATTTTGTAACCACCTCATTACCTCATTCACCTCATTCAGTAGATTCAAAAGCTAGAGAGCCGTTAAAATAATGCAATTCTTCCAACTTTATTAGTTACTTTGATGGGAATGCTTATGAAGTAGCTCCCATTACTTTCTACACCGTAGTCCTAAGACTGTTGTACCTCTCCTTGATCTCCAATCAGAAACCATCCCAGAAAACTATTCTTCTGCCTACTGCCGGTGCTAATGTAGCTGTTGCATCAAGGCAATCTAGTGTCCTGGACTGTTTCTTGAATTAATAGTTCCATATTTCGTAGTTATACTTAAATTTTACTTGATTGTAAGCCCCACCACAACAAACGGCATGCTTTTTTCTGTTTAGCTTCTTATCATAGGTATGATACTACTTTTTGTGACTGAGTTGATTGATATGTAAGCTTGCATTGAGAGAAAATATTTAGCGTCCATTGGCTAAATTGACTTAGGGCAAAATAAATCCGCGGGGATTGGGAGCAACCTGGGTCCGGTCAGGTTTCCTCACTTTCATTTTAAGTGCCTGGATAATGGGAATTTACTATTGACTTCAATTCCTATCATTTTATTGCCACTTCTTCAATATTTCTAACGTCATTAATTTTTAACTAGCTGTAGCCTTTGCACGCGTGGAGTCTTGTTTAAAAAAACATGCTGCCATAAGCACTTTCACCCTCATTTTCCCTCCTTAAAATGTGAAAGTACAAAACCCTGAAACACGTCATTATTTATTTATGATGAGTAGCTACAATTCCAATTTTCAAGTGCTTAGCTTTAAAAAACCGATACTACCATAAAACACTTTCACATTCCATTTCGCCCCCTTAAAAAGTGAAAATAAAAAAATCTTGGAACACGTTATTATAAATGTATGCTCAGTGACTGTAATTCCAATTTTCATGTTTTTAACTTCAAAGAACAAAGACTTTCATACAAAGTTCAGCCCCCATTTCTCTCCTTAGAGATAAAATTTCCAAAATAAGTTCTTATGATTACGTTATAAATAAATCTATTTTCCAAATTTCAGCTGCCTAGACTTAGTAGTTTTGGATGTGCTTTGATAGATCAGTCAGTCAGTAAGGACAAACCATTTTATAAGCATAGATTGTACAAACTATAAACCACTAACTATCACTATTGTACTATTGGAACCTAGAAACCCAAACAACATACATACTGTTCTTTAATTTTGGTTTTTCAAATAAATGTCACAGAATACATATTAGTATTATGTACTATGTGTTGTGTTGCTGTTGAGTAATTAAAGTGTATTTATCATTTCATTTGCAGTGACTGCCACAAGCCAAATCCCGGTTGTTCCTAAAATTCCGGCGGTCGCAAACACTCGGCATATTTCTAATATCCCGAATGTGCATTGTATTTGTGGGTAGTTAGCAAACAATCCGCGATGAACATGTGAGCTTGGTTTTGCGGGTTCATAGTAATTGATAATAACGATGAAAAATTTTGCATGTTCAAAACCCCTGACGTATTTTCTTTCGTCTACTGCAGCGCCCCCTATAGACTTGTGGCGATAAAACTTTCTAAGAACCATCCTTGAAGTCTTAAACGAGTTTACACAGTAATCCAAATAGTGTCATGTCACCACAAATTTAACATAGTAAGGAGAGCATAGTAAGCTTCAGAATTTGAAAACAAATATAGACAAAACATAAATTCAATTTATTCACATGGCAGCAATACAATACCGTCAACTCTAACTCATGAAACAGAACTAGTTGCACGTAGTTTCGAAAACCTCTATTCATTCCAAAAGTGGTGGTCCATAATAATTTCGTAACAAAAAGCATTGTTGAAAGTTAATTCAAACGTACAGGGTGGACGAATATGCCAATTCGTACGCAACGTACAGGATCGTACCTAGGAAGAAAATATGTTACAGTAACAGTTGTAGTCAAAATAGCCTACCATTTTTTTTGTCATTTACTTTTATGCGAATGGTAGGCAGGTAGTGACATTATCGTCGAACGAAAGACTACATTTTCCTTAAGAGGTTTATGGGCCAAGTCATATTACGGTTACGGACAGCGCTATAATGTGTCTAAAACTATGACACTAGGCTTAATTTCACAACAAAATAAACGGATGGTCAAGAAGAATAGGTTGATTATGATGAAAGATTTCTATGAAAACTTGTGTCAAAAAGCTATGATTAGGACCTAACCTAAATAATGGGGGTAAACTCAGGCCTTAATTATTATTTTATACACCTTATAGCGCCGTCCGTCACTCATTTTTGCGCCGAACAGTGTGAATTGCTGGCTGTTGCTGTGACACGTCTGGCTGTGAACAGTGATGATTCTTAATCGAACACTGAGTGGCGAATACACAACGTGTCACTGCTATAGCAGGTACCTGTACTACCACAAAGTTAAATCAAACGTTTTCGGTGTTATTCTGAACCCTGCATGCCATACTCGGTACACCCCAGACGAGTAATACACAATACACACGTATGCTTTTATGGAATTGAAAACTTTTCAATCTCTACTGTAACGGAATCGAAATGTTGACTTTCTCTTGTTACGTATAGAAATTGGCCCCTTTGTTTCACGTATGGAAAAATGCTTTTCATGAGAATTGTATCAATAAATTGTATAAATGGAAAGTTACATATGTATAACTTGGCTATAATACTGTTGTTTTCTTGATCTAATTTCACGTGGTCAAAATATTGGTTTGATGGCTTACCTAGCCATCAAGTAGTGTTTCCACTAGATACCTAATAATACAAAAGAAAATACGGACCTCCGTAGAAAAACGAAAGCCATCGTCATAACTCTTAGGATAGGCAAGTTGAAGTGGCAATGAGCAAGCCATTTAACTCGCAGAACCAACACCTACCACCGGGACGTTTAAACTAAGATTAAAAAAGTGGTTGCTAGAACACAACGAGTTTTACCTGTTACCCGAAAGCTAAAATTATTAATACTTTACACTTTACTTTACAAAAACGATTAATGAATATGTGATAAACTAGGTAATACTTATACCTAACGTGACATGTAACGTGAGTTATTAATAAATTAATTCATTTCATTCCCAACAACTACTGAGGAAGAAAGGTTCTCGAATGGCGGCCACGAACCGGATGTCGCAGACGGTAGAAGTAATGCCCCGCACTCGATGGACCGATGACACCTCCAAGATTACGGGATAGATGGAGGTGGCTTCAACATAGTCCGTCATGGTACTTTATAGAGGAGGCTTATGTCCAGGTGATAAGGTATCTTGTAAAAAAGAGGGTGACCGTGTTTTTAGATCAGATGATCTCTATCATCTGATCTAAGCCTGACCTTCTGTACGGTCAGTCTTTAGACTGTGGTAAAGGTCTCAAAGCTAAGCTAGCATATTGGGTAGTTACCTATCTAATGCTTCGGTCGATTCCTAACGCTCGATCACATCTTCCCAATTAAGCTGAGGTCAACCATTATTCGATTATCCAGCCAAAGCAATAGCGTAATTTCGATGATTATTCATGACTCGAGTTTCTTTACTCAGATGAATTTGTACAAAATAGCACAATTAATTCATATTATTAATTATGTCTTATATCTGAAACTGCTAATGTGTAAAGTATTCTACACCTTCAGTCATTTTTTTTTAGACCACCTTAGGTCAAAATGGTGAGATGGCTAATCGAATAGTGGATGATAATCTAAAAGTCTAGTTTTGGCGTAAATACTTTACCTACATACCACGTACATAAACATTCTACGAGTGCTATTTTTTTATATAGTAAATAAATAAATAAATAAATAATGCTGGACAATCCACACAGCATCATCTAGCCCCAAGCTAAGCAGAGCTTGTGTTATGGGTACTAGATGACTGATATACTTAATACAATACATTACATAGATAGATATTTTTTTATTATACATAGAAAATACCCAGAACACCCGGAACAAATATTTGCAGATCGTACAATCATTTGTCCCAGGGCGGGAATCGAACCCGCAACCTCCTGTGTCGCAGGCGGACCTTCGCCCACCGCGCCACATCGGTCGTCTTTTTCATAAAGATGGTGTCTGTATCTTTTACAGGACTGTGCTGTGTTTTATCTTTAATCTTAGGAAACCTTCTTCATACATTGCTTCGTGATTAGATAGGTAATGATTATGTGATTCAAATCCTTATGGTTAATATGTATTTTATATCAATTGAATTCACTGCGTTTTTTTTTTATTTGAATACCCAGTGATTAAGCTTCAATTGATTTATAATATTTGTAATGCAAGGGGAAGGACAAACGGATCGCCTACGATGCCAGAAATGTGCATTATCTGTGCTGCATCGTTAGAGAGGGATTTGTCATTAACTTAGTATTATCTAAGTAGTTCTTAGTATTGCCAGGGATGATTTTGTTTTGTCCGACCGAGGTGAAAAGATAACTGCTTTACAGGATTCAGGAACTAGCGAATTTAATTATAAGTTTTGTACAGGTCCGTAGCGGGTTGACTACAACCCGTGACCACGGCTCTTGCAATTATTTAAGACATATCTGCCAAATTTCACATTCGCCATAAATAAAAAAATATAAATTTTAATTCTATTTGGTCATTAATGACGCAACACAGTCGAAACGTCGGGAAAATAATAAAAAAGGTAAACGCGATAATAATGTTTACTGGTCGCGAAAGTTTTAAAAATACCATAAGGAATTTTAGTATCCAGACTGCAAAAGGTTGATAGTCGATGATGATAATTTTATTATTCACGTATGTATATGATAAAACACAAAGTTTGCCAATCATTATTTATTCTGCCGAGTTTAACTCGGCAGATTTTCATAATAAATTCATAATACCTAATGGCAAATCTGTACCCTACTTTAGCTCAGCATGTAGGGTAAATTAATGATCAAGATGAGCTTATGAGAATATTTGATTAATAAGCGTGTTACATCATGTTAATTTCCAATATTCAACGAAACAAACACGCTGACGACTTTTTTCCTCATGATGGAAATCCTCAGATATATATTCAGTGAGAAGATCTTTGAAGAAACCAAGTAGGGGGTAGTCATAGGCACATCCGAACATTACATTTGGCAAGTGCTCGCGCCTTGCAAGAAGTTAGCATTCCACGTGAAAGGTTGCCCATCGCTGCTTATTGGAATCCTAATCAATGGCGCTTGCCTTCGGTTTTTTTCTCTAGGGCATGTCGGTTTCCTCACGATGTTTTCCTTCACCGCTTTGAGCACATGTTAAGCGCTCATAAATTTTAAAATTCATTGGTGACGTCCGGTTTTGAACCCACGACCTTCGGATCAGAAATCGGGGTACAGTCCACTAGGCCAACTCGGCTCTTTTTGAACGTTATTATTAAAAAATCTATTAACAAAAATAGTGCCTATTTAATTCTGCCCCCTAATTACGCTTGCAAAATGGCAATGAAAACGAGACAATAGCACTTAATTTGCCTTAGCAATGAAATTCATCAAAAACTTCTAACCCTTGAAAATGGGAAAGTTTAGGTTAAAAAGTGTACCCGTTAAGTTTCATAAGATTTTTTATACTGGTAAGCAGGTCATAATGAGTCGTTCCCCATTGCCATTTTGTTAGTGTAATTGGGAGCCTGTTGAAAAATTAATTGGAAAATACCTACGCAGTTAGCATGCCCTGATGCCATAATCCTGATTGCCTATTTGATCTGACCCGCCGCCATTTGACAAAATGTCATTATTTAATTACACAATATACCTATTCCTTTTTCATAACCCTTATCTGGCTGCGCGATTTATAAAATGTTGCCACATTAGAATCCCGTCAGCAATAAAGGCTAGGTGCCGACACGGCTAATAAAATACCACATAAAACATTTAGGTTCTGGCAGCCCTGAAACGTTTTAAATTTGAAGCAAGTCGTTAAAAGTGTGGTTAAACCGCGCAATTGGTACGCTTTAATATTATGTGGCGTTACAATTGGGGTCTCGGGAAACTGAATTTGATTAATACAGTTATATTTGACTACATTTTGATTACTTATTACTGTACCGAGGACGGGGCATAGCTGTGCATTTTTATACAACTAATTTGGCAAACAAGCTTAGAACCCACCTGTTCATAAACGGTTAGCGTAATCTATCATCGAACACCAGAGGTATCACTCGCGCAGTGCCGATCCTGACACATAACGGGTGAAAAGTCTCATGTTGACCCTGAGACAAACCAGGTGAAAAGTTTCGTGTGCCCGTAATTTCACCGGCACTCATGCTCTTCTTACCAGAACCCAGCAATGCGAGCATTACTGCATGACGGCAGAAATTTGTATGATGATAGTAATTTCTCGGACGAGTTGTTTACTCTTATCTTGTGAAAGAGATAATCCGGGGAAGTGCATAAGTATTTATTTGTCACTAGCTTCTGCCCACGGCTTCGCCCGCGTTGTACCCGGATAAAAAGTAGACTATGTGTTATTCTGATGTATAAGCTATATTACTGTAAAGTTTCATTAAAATCCGTTCAGTCGTTTTTGCGTGAAAGAGTAACAAAAATTTATCCTCACAAACTTTCGCGTTTATAATATTAGTAGGATGTAGCGAATATTTTAAGCTTACTATTCATCATATACCTAAAGATACCTTAAATCATAAGGTTTCGACCAAATAGCTAAAGCAGTATAGAGGCTAGAATTATTCCCAGTATGTCTGATTATTTTCACCCACACTCTTAGATCCTTTAGAAACTTTAAAAAGTTAATAAGAATCTTATTCTTCGTAAATATATTTATTTCGAATGTAAAGTGTTGTGTTACGTCATTTTACAAGTAACCTAAATCCATTTGTTGCTGTGGCATTACTTAAGCTGATTCATGTTTTGGAGGCAGTAAGTAGAACTTCTGAATCATTGAGTAGACGAAGCTTAGGCCTCGACATACATTTAAATTTAGTAGGTATATAATATTATAAACTAAGATAGGGTCTGTTTGGTACATAATAGGACTAATAAAAATATTTTTCTTTGTATATTATCTTATTGTTATCTATAGATTGACTTTTTGATTTGACCCTCTTAGACGATGCCTGATGTCAAGTTTCCATTTATAAACTATCACTAAGACAAGTCTAAGTCTTTGTTTAAACCTTTTTTATTTTGTTACAGACGGGCCTTGTTTATTAACCAATCATAACTTTATCGATAAAAAATGTTCGCCTCTATTTTGTATTAAGTGATAGAAATGCCCCTGTCCATTTCTATCGAGAGCTAGAGTCGATAATGTTATGGATTTATAAAAAAATCTTATCCATTGTACTTCCAGTTCTAACATCGTAATAGGTACAGAAAAAAAATAACTGTGCAAAACCAAAACTCAAAAATAAACGGTCGGTCATAAAGATTTTTATTTAAGCTGTTAACTAAAATGTAAATAAATTATATCAATTACAACTTGGAACGAATACTTCAGCATTTCAATAAGCGCCTTGTAGCTCATTTTGTGGCAACATTGAATAATAAACAATGCAATTTATTGTAAACAAAGCTGTAAATAAATATCGAGAGTTACCCACAAGCCTCTTATCTGACGATTGCAAAGTTGTGAGAAAACTATTGTGCCTCTATCAGCGGTTCTCGACTGAAATTCATTGGCCAAAAGGAATCTCGATAAAAAAGTAGGTAGGTACTCAATTCAATAAGTGTTTGTGAGTAATTTGCAAATCTTACAAATTTTTAACTTATGTTTTGTTGTTTTTTTTAACATACTTATTAATGCTCAATTAATGTATTTCTTCCATATTTTTGAAAACATGCTTTGTATTTAAAAAAAAAAATCTTGTAAGGTACCTACAGGCATGTAGGTATCGTAGAAACTGCTAAGAGAAAAGTGTTACACTTCTAGTTGTCATCCAATTTGTTGTGACGTTCATAACGTTCGATAACAAAACTGCCTCCTGATTACACTTAGAAAATGGCGATGGAGAACAGCTTATTCAGACAGACAATGTCCAAAAACTCTTAAATTTTAAAAGAAGACACCTTTCCGACAACACTATTGACATTATTTGCAATAATTGTCCCGTTTGCATTGCATGCGCGGGTCCAGGACGTATCTCACAAAATGTGAATTTTCATAAAATGTGTTATAAAAAAATAAAAACATATAGTGCAGTAGCGGAGTCTACGCACATAACCTTTTATTATAATATTGATGCATTAAAAACGACTTTGGTAAATATAGTGATGCCCAAATGACGATATCAACATTTTAAAAATTGGTTAATAAAATTGCTTCGGCCATGCGTCAGGGGGAGGTAATTGCACCCATTACCACTCCCTCCTGTATCCGCGCCTGTCTCATAGCCATTTTTATAGTGTAATGAGAGGGCTGACTTAAGTTTCTCATTACGTTCAGACAGAACTATCACCCATGAGTAAATCCATTTTAGCCATCACTCATTTATTAAAATTAAGGACGTAGTGTTTCGAGTCGTCTCTTATGAACGTCTCTGATCAGAATATTTTCAAAGGCCTATAGTAAGAGTTAAAAACTAAAAGCGGGTTGGAAGTTGGAACGGAAGCGGGTTGCGTCGAAGCAATCGAGTCAGCCGTTTAGCGTGTAACCGCGGGGCCTGCGGCGACACAAAAACGCTATTTGTACGGAGCGATTGCATCGAGTGTCGTTTGCCTGCAGTTGTCTCACTGCAGGATGTTACATTTTAACGTAATGCTTCAATCTATTACAATCAGCATGAAGACGCATACAGTGGGCCAAAGTCTTTGAATCTCACCTTCTTGATCTTGAAATCACTCATGACAAAAAGATCACCGATGACTCTGAAGTCATGATTCAGTTTTGTATGCCTACAGCGTATAATGGCATTTCTAATTATATTATAATACAAATTATATACATAACTTATTAAATACCGTGTTTCTTTTCAGTTTTGTAACACAAAAACGTTACGTTTATCAATCAACGCGGTTTTTTGAGTCAGTTTTTTCCTATATGTAGTCCTGTTTTCTGAATGAAATTCAAATAAGAACTTGGGCTAATAATCTCCTAGTAATAGATTGAACATCCTTCGAAATAAAGCAAATGTTTAAAATAAAATTAATACATATATAACAAGTCATATATATATGTATAAATAAACAAATACTGATTTGTTACCTTCTGTACGCCAAATTTTATCTTAAGATAGAAATCGGGTTGTGACTAAGTATTTAAAAATGAAAACAATTGATTTGAAACCGCTGAGAAAACCCCCTGTAGAGGAACCTACTTGACCTTGTCTTATAATAAGGTAGATATAAACCTACCTATCTAGTTAAACTTCGAGTTCGCCAGAACTGAGATCGCTTGAAGTACCATTTTGACTCGACTACCAAAATAATTGGCTAGGGGGTTCACAAACCCCAATCATTATCAATCTTTTGAGATTAAGCTTATCTTTGAACTCCAGAATTCTATTGTTTAATATAACCTACCACCCTACCACGTTTCATCCAGATTTTATAAGCGGTTTCGCAGCTATCGTTGGACAAACAAACATCAGAAATCCGTTCCCTTCGCTCACTTGATCAAATATTTTTACCTATTACCTAGTATTATACACTTAGCGGCACAATTAAACGCCCACCCTTTTAAAGTGGCAAATTTTTATGTTATCGCAGTTGTAAGTTATTGGGGCATAAATAAGTCAAGTGTGAAAGAAATGTAGTGACGAAAAAGTTACAAACTACCCACTTAACTTTGTTTTTTATACGCATAAGTTGTGAATAGGATAAATATCGAACTTCGTCTCATTATCGTTATCGTTGCCATACTGCTTACATTGCTCCAGTGGCATTAAAAGTAAACAATTCGAGTTTGTTTTGGTTTCGTAACTTAAAGCTAGTGTTTGGACATCACAAACATGCCATTTGATGCTAATTCAGTGGCGAGAGCCGTCGCTCTTATCGACGAAGGGTTTAGTCAGCGTTACGTGGCGCGGAAGCTTGGTGTCGCACGTACCACCTTAAGGGATGCAGTGAAACGGTTTCGGGAAACTGGCTCTTATGAGCGAAGACCAGGACAGGGCCGAAAAAGATGCACCTCCGCTCGTGACGACCGATTTCTTGTGACCAATGTTCTAAGAAATCGGTTCACTACAGCTGTTGAGGCACGAAACCAACTTCGTGAGGTTCGCAATGTTCAAGTGAGTGAAAGAACAGTGAGAAGAAGACTAGAAGAGAATGCCCTTGGAGCTTTTCGACCATCTCGAGTGCCACAATTACTCGTAGGCCACCGGAGAGACAGACTTCGTTTTTCCCGAGAGCACGCCAAATGGAATATGGAACAATGGAAGAATGTTATGTTTACTGACGAGACAAGAATATGCTTGCATGGTCCTGATGGTCGCCAGCGTGTATACAGACGCAAGAATGAAAGGTTTGCACCATGTACTGTTGTGAAAACAGTAGGTTACCAAGGTGGCTCTATCATGATATGGGGCAGCATTACTTACGAAGCACGCACCGACTTGGTTATCTTCGAAAGAGGTGGAATAAATGCTCTGAGGTATGTAACAGAAGTGTTGGAACCTCATGTAATGCCATTTGCTCCATTTATTGGCGAAGATTTTTTATTAATGCAGGACAACGCTCGCCCCCACGTTGCTAGAGTTGTTACCGCGTACCTGGATACCGTCGGCATTAGAAAATTACCATGGCCATCCCGGAGTCCAGATTTAAATCCTATTGAACACATATGGGACAATTTAAAAAGACGTGTTCGAAGCCGCATACCAGCTCCAACCACATAGATAGATGAATTAAAACAATCCGTGATTGAGGAGTGGCAGAACATTCCACAACAACAGATCAAAGATGTCATCGACAGCATGTCAAACCGTTTGATGGAAGTCATGAGGGCTAGAGGTGGAAATACGCACTATTAGAATTCATTTTATCAGCAGATTTTTTTATTTTTAAGTCATTCATCACATTTGTTAATTTACGGTCAAAGTGTTTTTGAGACTTTTTTATAAATAAACGTAATAATTAAAAACAATATTATCTTTCATTTTACTTCTAAATACCTACGTTATAAAATAACATTCAAAAGTATTGTCACAATTTTTTTTTTTAACCAAAATCGTAAAAAATCAAGGTGGGCGGTTAATTGTGCCGCTGAGTGTATATGTGCTATTACGCAGTCTGTTAATTAATAAATGTTCTAAGGTACAGTGTTTGAACTATCGAAGACAGATTATAACTTGCATAACTTTTCCGCCATAAAAACTTCTGTAATAATATTAGCGTTTCTCCCGAATGCACCAAAATGTTCCCCTCAAAACTGCATTTTCACCTGCGCGAACACTTAAGAACAATATACCTCTTTCATCATACTGTCTAACAACCTACCTATGGAACGGGTCTTGGTGGTTCAGAGCGTGTGATCTGTCAATGTCGAGTGCCTCATTGTTATCCAGGGGAAATAAAGTGCAGTGTGCAACCACGACGGACTTTCGGGAAGTTTTATAAAATATTACGCTTGCAAGCTGCTGGCTTTCAGTTCGAATTGACCGGTCTGGAGAAATTGCTTCGAGAAATGAGCGAAGAAGTGTTCGCTGAGATTTTTAATCAAGGTCAACAAAGGTACAGTAGATAAGTATATATAACAGGATTACTTTGCTAAGTTTGAAATTAATTAGTTTCTATTAGGTACCTTCTGTGTTAGCCGTACCTAAATCTATAAAGATAGAATAAAATACTCAGAATCTAATAACAATAAAAATAGACACAATGCCATTAATATCCAGGCGAACAACTAAATAGGTAAAAGTACTTACCTAGGTAGGAACTAAAATAACAAGGTAGGTCAAATGCTTTAAAATTTGTGTTCTTGTTCATAGCGTTTTTATAACAAATAAAGCGCATAAAAATAAAAAGCTTATTACAGTGTTTGAAACTTCATTACGATGAAGCGGCGCCATCTATGCCTTAACCGTGGAACCTCCAACAACTCTACCGCACTCTATAAGCAAACGAGAATTCTTTGAAGCTAGATGGCGTCACGAGTTCAAACCGTAAGCAAATGTGTTTGGGAAACTTGCTAATAATATTCGCAGCAAAGTTTTCATACATAAGCAGGGGCTAATTGAGCATCCGGAAAACTGAAAAGCTTATAAAGGGTTATCATTTTATTAGTTAAGGTTATGTAGTTCAAAAGAATACATAATAGTACTAATTCTGCAGTCTACACCTATACTCCACCTTATAGACAGATAATGTTCAAGGATTCCAAAAACTATCGTGAACTTGACTATTCATATTGTAAAAACGGGAATTTTCACGTACTGCACGGCGCGACGCGGAAGGAGAAAGTCGCAACCACTCACCCTGATGAAGACTCTCGGAATGAGTCGAAACTTAGTCGGTGCCTTCACCGATAGTGCAGTACGTGAAAATTACCGTTTTTACAATATGAATGTTCAAGGAGTTGTAGAGCCGCCAAAGTGCGTGAATTATATGTGCGACAATAAAACAACAACGTGAACAATTTATCAACTAACTTCATAGTCAACACTCAATAATAGAGGTACTCTGGAAATAGGTATCTAGTACCTGCCTATATGCCGTCCAAGTAACTAGACGATATAATACAACTTGAAGTAAGTAGGTAAGTACCAACCTCACAATTTTTTTGCTACACACATCACGACTGCTTTATAAAAGCGTGAGAGTTTTCCATCGGATATGAAAAAGTTGGTCTGTTCATAAAGGATGTGTTCACGTCTCTTTGGGGAGTTAATTTCGCGGACCGCTTATAAATGCACGCAAGGATCAGCACAGGTACCTACATACACATGCAAAAAAAAACGATATCATATAAAATAAGCTTTTTGATATATTGCAGCTCTATCAATGAAATAATTATGTGTGCATTGACACGTGCTGAAAACGATGACGGAAAACATCGCGAGGAAACCGGCATGGCCTAGAACCAAAAATTCGAAGACACGTGCCAATAGTTAATGTACGAATAAGCGGCGATGGGCTTGCAACCTTTCACAAGTGATGCTAATATGCAAATCGCGGACATGTGCCAAATGTAATGTTAGGACGTGCTTCTGACTAATACCTACTTGGTATTGTCAAAGATCTACGCATTGAGTATGTCTAAGAGTACAATCATTTTTTTTAGCTTATTTTTTTTAATTAAGTTAACAAATTTTAGTATGGCAAGTGGAAATCTGTGGACTACCAGCTCTTGGTTCCAGTTTCTCTACAAGTAGGCAATCAGAGTAGCGTTTAGACATAAATTCTAGATTAAAAGCTGATAACCTAAGGTTGGTCTGACAAAAAGAAATTTGACCAATGTACCACTAAAACCACTTGATTTCAGTTTCAAGTTGTTATTCTAAAAATGCATTTGCTTCTAGTTATTTTTAAAATGACGATCTTATACCTAAAACTAGGTGGGTTATTACTACCTATTTAGATTTTCTACTCATTTTACATTCTAGATTTTTAAACTGCTAAAGTTGATCTGACGAAAATAATGTAACCAACTAGAATTTTGTTTAACGTTTCCACGTCATAGACCGTAATTTATAAAAAAAGTAGGTGGGTTATTACTACCTATACAGATTTTCTACTCAAAAAAACGCACTGTTGTGAATAATCAATCTGGCTCGAGACTATTCCTGGGTTATCAGCCTATTTACTCTCTGCAATAGTTTTAAGCCCCACAATAGCGATATGAGCGCACCTTGTGCCGCCCGTTCATCTTTATTATTCTGTATCTACTGTTTTCTAGATTGCTAATTTGCTAGATTACTGTGTCTTTTGGTGTCTGAATTTCCAATGGCTTGAGAGATGCGGTAACGTGCCCTCTGGCGTACGAAAGTGATCTGTTGCAAACATCAATAGCGGTCACCCATTCAATTAGCCGTGAACGAGTGTGATTATGCTTATTTTTTTATTCATTTCATGGTTTATTCTTGTCTCGTACGTACACCTTTGTGCTAATTTTATTTAAGGCGTGATTTTTGCAATAATAAATTATTTTCAGTGAGAAAATATATAGAACGTAAAATAGTTAACGGGATATCTATATAACTTTTATTTATAAAATTTATAATTAACTAGATAATCTATCAGTCAGATAATGTATATTATAAATCTCTATATAAATGATTTTGGTTATTACTAAAATTGTTTGAAGAATCAACTTTAATGACTCGAATAATATAAAAAAAAACATTTAAAACCACTAGAAA
Organism: Perizoma flavofasciatum; assembly: GCA_958496245.1. Classification (NCBI taxonomy): domain Eukaryota; kingdom Metazoa; phylum Arthropoda; class Insecta; order Lepidoptera; family Geometridae; genus Perizoma; species Perizoma flavofasciatum. The sequence continues at coordinate 5,468,644 of OY292426.1, forward strand.
CATAAATAAATATCAGTCTCAACGCAAAGTGCCCTATGCCAAATGAAAGGAAAGTTTTTTCATATATACTTACTACTTATTTTTTTGTAAATACCTACATTTCCTATCCTACTAATATTATAAACGTGAAAGTTTGTGAGGATGTATGTTGTTGTTGTTCACGCAAAAACTACTGAACGGATTTTGATTAAACTTTACAGTTATATAGCTTATACATCAGAATAACACATAGGCTATTTTTTATCCGGTACCACGCGGGCGAAGCCGTATGCAGAAGTTAGTAATACATAAAAAGCACCCAGACCCGAGACAAATATTGATGTCCCTCGTGCCGAATCGAAAGTACTTAGAAGTTCACACTCCAGTGGTGAAATTGTTAAAGTTTTATGCAAAAATCTTCCCCAAAATATTATTATAAGGATATTTTACGAAGCTATTACCTGTGAAGCACAGGTACATAACTAGGATTAGTATCAGAGTCACTTCAAACATTCTTAGGTAAAGTCATTCATTCTAGTTCGATTGAACACTCACTCTGAATGAAGGATCATAAAAATATTAAAGTGCCCAAGACGTGTCCAGACACGCTATGTTATTTGTCCCGAATTTGGCTCAAAACTCCCAAAATGACCATTGGAAATCCTTTGAACCAATTTTCGTTGATACTCGTAGATCCTATCGATGTTGAGGTCGAAAAAGTTATATGGGGACAAAATCTTTATATTTCTTGGATGAGGACATAAATAAAAAATGGTTAAGGAAATCACAAAGAGATTTTTGAGACCTAGTCAATAATACCCCACACAATGGTGCAATAAAAAAGTATCCTTTTAGAGTGGTTCACACTATTATTAGAGGTGCGCAAAAAAGTTACGTTTGGTTTAAATTTTCTGATCTTTGTTTTGGGATACTAATACACATAGTAAGTACTTAGTTAGTATAACACATTTTATCTTTATACGCTTTAAACTGAGTTAGTAAACTGGGTGTGACACACAGACGGATAGACACACGCGATGCTTCAATAATGGACTTTTTACCTAGAATAATCCTTATCAGTAATCTAGAGAAGGATATATAAAACGCCACGCTGGCCAGTGCATCTTAGTGAGTTACCAGACGTGAAAAAGTTTCCATAAGAGGCGTACTGACTGGTATTTTCTACCACACCGCACCAGTTACAAATAGCTCTTGACATAATATAGTCGTAAGTCGCCAAAAAAGACAGTTAAACTAATTAAAATTAATTACCTCTCCAACTCAGCCCAGAGGAAATTGAGAGTACGACTCTGGATCGAGTTTATTGTCATAATTACCTGGTTATATTGAATTCTCCGTAACTTCATGCCTATTAAAAGTTTTCTTTGGGACTCAAACAACATTGCTCTAGACAATGAGCATTGTACGGCTAATTCTACGGATTACTCATTAAAATTGCCAGAATTTTGGATTCACTACGTGATTATGAGTTTAATAAATAAATAATGCTGGTCATTTTTACACAGTATCTTAGCCCTCATTAGTAGTCCGCAGTTGGTGAAATTCTTGTTATAGGTATCTATGGTATCTTGTCATAGTTATATTAACATCAAATGGTGGATAAGCATCATGTGCTTAATCCACGCAATATACCTACTTAGGTACCAGTGAAAAAAGACTTCGCGCAATTAGTAATTTAGCAAAATGTTTTTACAAAGAATAACTCTTCTCAATATTCTGTCTTATAAAAGCTTAGAAGAGACCAGTTTCAAGAGCACTTAAGAACTCACAAAAACTTGTGTCATTTTAAGTCAAACATCAAAGCATCTCTGATAAATGAACTCTGAATAGGAGTCCTGCCATGTGCCCAGATAAGCGCAACTTACTTAATTATTACGTAATGAAATTCGTGAAAATTGCCCTGAAATTAATTGCTTGAAATTCCCCTAATGCGTAGGATTTTCCAAAGAAATCGGAGACGTAGTTTCTTCAGAGATAAGCAAAGTAAGCTCAGCTTGTGTACTACAAGACTGATAAACGACATATATACGTTTTTTTTTGTGAATACATACAGACCTGAGACAAATATTTGCAGATCATGCAAACATTTGTCGCGCGGAAGGAATCGAACCCGCAATCTGCGTTTCAAGCGGGCTTTTGCCAACTGCGTCACAGAGGATATAGGTTTTTAATTGAATGATTTAAATATGTCAATATTAATTTATATATGGTTTTGCCAAAAATACGTAGTACAAAATTATCTAGTTATACAATACCTATGTGTTCGAACATGTCTCAAATGTCATGTCTAGACAGTGTTGAAGATTACATGAATGCATAAATAGTCACCTTCCCAATGACCACTTGCCAAACCTTCTTCTTCGTTGTATCATGGTTTATTTTGGGCCTGGAAAATACCTATCACCGAGAAAAGAAAAAAAGAATGAGTGTTGTGAAGGTACCGATTTTTAAACTGCATGGAAGCGAGATGTCGATGGTATGAATGAACTCCTGAGCTGTGGCATACTCACTTGGCTAGAGATGTACTAACATTTTAAATTCAATTCAAAATGTTTTTATTACTAATAGCCAACGATTTCAGCTGTCAAGTTTTGATGAAATGTTAGTTTTAATTTTGTAAGTGACTTTTGATGTAGATGATGAAACACATACTTGATTTCAGATCCATTGATCTATAGAAGATCTGTAGAATGACATTAGCATTACGGAAGCGATGTTTGATCTTCGATTAATCGCTTTTTCCATGAAAACTGAGTACCTATCTACAATAAACCATCCTTGAATTACTCACTTTACTCAGTTTCTTATGTTAATTCACAAATGTGTTTCTGCTTTAAGCGTAGGTAAGGTAGAAGTCAGTTTATTTAGGAACCTACCCACAGGTTCTCAAATCATCGGTCATCTTTCAACATCACTATACAGGTTAGTAGACTGTACCTTCTTATCAGTGACAAACCAGTGACCCGACGTAAAAACTTTAAATTGTTTAAAACATGCCGAGGCACGCTATGTATGTAGCTTACTTTATCTCACCCCCTTGTCTTATGTAAATATTTTCAAGATGCCTAATTTTTATGAAGACGCTCAAAACATGAGCATTCAATCCCTCGTTTTGGCACTTGGTATCTATCTGTCCATATAAGTATTTTTGCAAGTGTTATTAGTAGCAAAATTTCCTCCATAAAAAAAGTTAAAGTTAGCGGTCACTAACTTTTTTTTGGATGAAATGAAACAGTTTTTTGGAAACAACAAGATTCTTGGTAATAATGAATTAAAAACATTATATGTTTGTACTGCCACTAACGAAACCACGCCTATATAATACGTAATATACCTACATGTTTTTGCCTAATTTATGATCAGTATAATATACCAGTGACCACTTGGACAAAATCAGCAGGAATTTTTCTGTTTGTAAACTAAATACATACCTAATCAAATATACTAATGTAATAGTAATATTAATAAGTTCGTATACTTACCTTAAATAAAATTGAGCCTAAATTTTACTAACCTAACGTAGTTGATATAAATGTTCATTCATTCAAACCGAATTTGGTTAAACATATTTTCAGCAAAGTGTATTTTTGGCTTCAGGCCCTTAACATGGGCCTCGGTTGTGAGGTCGGGCCATCAATGTCATTTGTCACTTGAACTGGCGGCGGAAGTATGACGGATTTCAATTACCCCACCCTAACCAGACAGACGGACATCCGAAGCCGATGGAACTGGAATGAAACTATCTTAGATAACAGCTTGCAATTTGTGCTGGTGACATTTCGTTTCAGAAGCTTTTTTTAATCGATTGTCTCAAATATTTTCAACAACGCTGCGTTCATCAAGTAGATAGATGGCAAAATAGACAAACAAAATCTGGCATTTTACAGGTTAGTTATAGATGTATGTAAATAAAGAATCCTATCCATCCAAAAGCTGTCTAGAAGATATCGCTTTTAAGCAATAAAACAACATTGTAACTTTAATTTTAATGTATTATTGTTTAGTTTGTTTATTTCATACATAACAAAGTATTTTCATTCATTCATTCTGGTTATAATTTTTATTGCCCCTTAAATGGTGTTGAGTTCAACAGCATTTTGAAACTAAAGAAAATCTCTATCAAAAAGTCATGTGGTGCTCAGGTTTTTAAACCAACCTACAAAGACCGAAACTCGACCAAATCATTCACAAGCCAAAACCAATATTTGTGTACAAAATATCTGTATGTGTGCACAGCAGATGGGTCTACATCAAAGTGTTTGCTTTTTACACATCTCGTAAAAAGAACATTAGCCTGTTCCAAATTACCGGCATGCCATTCGATCACAGAAAAAATCTTAGAATACCTTTTTTACGATCGGGTAGACCATTCACCAACCGATGCATCTCGCTCGATTGAAAATGTGATGAAAAATTTACTTCATGTATCACACCTGCCCCTACGCTTTTGATATGTTATGTCAGATATTTTTTTCTTTAAACGTAAAACGTCTATGAAAACAGTGTAAAACTTGTTGGTAATTTTTTTATGTAGAAAAATAGCTTTTTCAAAAATCCATCATTTGGATCAGACATACGACAAATATACGACTGATTACATTGCATTTGATATTATATTGCATTGCCTTCCCAACAGACCAAGTTAGTCTCATTTGTCAGTAACTTAACATTGGAATGAACAGTTTGATGAAGCGAATTTACAAAGATGAAATGTAGAAACTGTCCTTAAGTATTGGTAACGTATTAGCAATGCCTCAAATGTTGCAGAAAGAGAATTGCGAGAATTGCTCAAAGCATTGCCTGATCACAGGTTTTTTAACATACTTTGTTCTAAATTCGTACATAAAGCTCATGGTTCTTTGAGATCGTACTGAAAAAAAAACGTTTTAATTGTTATTAGTACATAAATTGTTATTATATCTTATAATGACGGTAACCGCTTCCCATCTGCTGGGGCTTAGGACTATTTAACATAATATAAAATAAAGGTAACTAATTAAATAAAGCTACCTACGAAATCATCTATCAGTTTGTTTGTTAAAACACGCACTAATTCACAACTTCATTAAGTAGAAAGATCAAGATAAGCCGATTTACAAACGCAAATGTTCACACAACACAAACGAATATAACTATACCTATATAATGAAGAATGTACAATGTGTAAATTGTTGTGTACGGTATATTGTACTGTGTGGATCTGACGAAGGCGCGGATTAACTAGCAATTACACATCTTAGTTCTGTAACGTATGTTGACTTGTGTGCTTAGAACGTGTCATGAATTTCGTTGTGGGTCTTTGTGGTATTTCCTATGAATATACTCGTACTATTTGCTTCAAATAATCATGAACTAAACTAAACTTATAGAATTGTTTGTACTGATTGTCTAACTGATATATCAACGCACAGCCAAAACTACTAAGTCTAGAAAATTGAAATATATGTTTATTATATAACGTAAGTATGTGCTAAAAAAGTATTTTTGACAATTCCCACTCTGAAGGGGTAAATTTTGTGCTTAGAAATGCTCGAGATTTTCGGAGTGAACATGTCATACGATTTTTGTTCAGTGCTCTGGTTTGAAGCAAGCTGTGTCTGGAACCCACATGAGGTTACGTATGCACTCCTATTGGAAAAGTTACAAAAGGCTTTCCTCATATACCTGTACAAGCTTATTGCAGGATAGTACCCCTTTCTCTATCCGACTAATTTCTTGTTAGGTTATTTGAGTTACAATTCACTCGAAACAAGGAGAGCATGTGACCAGATAACGACTGTATTAAAAGTTTTCCGCAAGGAAATTGACGCTCCTGATCTGAGTAACGAGTTACTTCGCTTCCACCTCCCAAACATGTTTATAGCAGTAATATTTATAGATTACGCGAAGAGTAAAAAAATCCGTCAAAACTAAAGATGACCTACTGGCCGAAATCTCACTGGCTAGATCCAAATATGCTTTCACATTTACGGAGATACATTATTTTTCAGAGATAAAATAATCTGAAAAATAATCATCATGATTATTTTCAGAGATAAGCAATAACTTTCCCGTTAATGATTGCGTAATGGGCACCGGAAATAACAAATATTCTATCCCATCCCATTAAAATTATAAATTCCAAATTTCGGATGTTTGTGAGCTGATAATCTCCGTGACGGCTGAAACGATTTGGAATCAGTTGGTCATGACCTAGAACAACAGAACTTATAGGCTACTTTTATCTGGGTACTAAACAGACGACCAAGCTGAGATCAGAAGTTAGTCTTCTATAGACCCCAACTCAAATAGGGGTAAGCATTGAAGTTTATGTTTAGACCGGTTTTACATTCCTACAACTGCAATTTGAAGTATTTGGGATTAGGGGGACTAAATAACAAAATAACAGAACCCTAATCCCATTTGAAGTCAACTACAAACACAACATTAGGTCCTAGATCTTAATCCTCAATTTAAAACAAATGTTTGAAACTATTTAAAATTCAATTCATGTACTGATCTACTAAGCGCTTAGACCGTTTCGTTTGCATATTCTGGTGTTTGGTGAAATTTTCTTCTAATTTCAACAATTCGGATTTGGTATTGTATCTGATTAAAAAAAGTTTGTAAATATTTAATGATTCATGTATCACTAATTAGTCTATGAAAATTTCGAAGGCACATGCTATAGGTTAGTGTTCCAATAAGCGGCTACTTGCTATCTGTCACGTGGAATATAATGTACCTCACATATCTGCATGCTGAGTATTTTTTTTTCATCCAACAGACAGATACATAGTCCTTACCCCACACTAGGAATCCCTATGTCGTGGGTATCAGGAAACACGAGTACCGTGGTATCACAACACCCAGACCCAGAACAAATGTCTGCAGAACATGCAAACATTTGTCCCGCAGCGGGAATCGAACCCGTACCTCATGCGTCACAGCTAGCTACTAGCCCGCCGCGCCATCACGCCATCGAGGTTGTTGGAGGACATAGAGATCAAGTCGTGAGCTTATATGTTGTTTGTTATATATCAGCTCATTAAACATACGTTATTTCATTACGGTTCAAGTTAATTAAGTACCTACCTATATAGCTACTTATGTAAAATTAGCGTGAGTATAAAATTAATAAATAATCGCAACCTGAAGCACGAAGAATTAATATAATAATAATTTACCGTATAAACCTGTTCGTTCGATCATTTTGATATTGTATTTTAGGTTACACCTCATCAGGTATTTTATAATGACAAGTAATTTAAGACAAACAAGGTATACGGCCCATTTAATCCTACTAATATCCTGTCCTACTATAATATTATAAACGCGAAAGTTTGTGAGGATGGATGTTTGTTACTCTTTCACGCAAAACCTACTGAACGGGTTTACAGTAATATAGCTTATACATCAGAATAACACATAGGCTGCCTTTTATCCGGGTGCCACGCGGGCGAAACCGTGGGCAGAAGCTAGGGATATATAACTAGATTTCACCATATATTTGGCACGTCTCATGTGCCTGTAATTTGACAAAGGCCTAGTGTGGGGGACAGAGCTCCGTCAGGTACTAATTAATCTAAGTTAATTTAAGTACCTAATCATGTACCGAACATCTATTAGAACTAAATAAAAGATTTATTATTTATTGTTATTTATTTGTTAATTTCACTAGCACCGATACATAAAACATGAGATGAGAGGAGCTCGTTTATGCTTTTGCCGCAAGAGGTTGGATACAAAAATACATGTATATTTTGAGTTTGTTACCACGAAAACCAAGTTAGGTTTGCGTTGGGTATTCACATTCGCTTGGGTAGCACTTTTATTAGCAAGCATTAAATTTAAGATCGATGTAGTTCGTCGGATTGTAATGGAGTTTCTTTTACAATCAATTTGTTATTTTATTTATTCTCTTCAAGGATCAGGCGCTGCAATCAATGATAGAATGTGAAATGGTGAAACCGATTTACATGCGGTTGTTTGTAGTAAGTTTTGTATGACTTCAATAAGGACTTTAGATAAGTTTTATTGCAAATTTTAATTTCGGAAAAAATATATTGTCTTACTGGAACTGCTACAGTGTACAGTCTCTTCATCCTAGAGACTAGCCTCGACAGCTATGCGAAATATTTGGTGCTCTAAAGTTATGTTGCGAGTAACACTTTCACAAAGGAGTACATGAAGGACTTTCATTTTATTTTCTTCCAAAACATAAACGCAACAGCGTTTATTCGGTCCCGCGCGATGGTGGCTTACGCTAAGCTCGGATTAGCTTGCAATTACAAAGCTGGCGACACACTGTAATTCTATTTAGCTACAAACCTACATAATTATGTGTTTAGTATGTTTCCCGGAGGTTGGGTTAAAACCTCGTGGTTGCAGCCGCAACTTAACTTTTGTCCACGTACTTTCTATATATGGGTAAGACGATAGAAGTGTGTTCATCTCTTTTTATTTTTCACTTAAACGGTCCTCCAATAGGTATTTCTGATTCGTGAACTCATAACATGGCAGTTATAGCACCACTATTGGTATTTTTGTATTAACTCCGGTGAAAAGGCCAAATGAGTTTCATTCTCTGGCACTGGCCTCTATATAAGAAGCGTGACTCTGAATACTAACGTCTCTTGCGTTTTTAATTCGTGCCATTCTGAAGAATAGTACTTTGAAATTGTTAACCAATCCAACGTAAGCTATTCTTGCTTTGGAGCTTACCTGTGATTACTGGACTAATGGCTGTCCGTCCACCTGCAGCGCAAACGTCGCATCTATTCATTCTTAATTACCGAAAGCATCTTCGTTGGCTTTCAGAGGAGTACGTTGGAATGGAAGTGAGTTTTCGGTGGGAAAGGGTCAGGAATGAAAAATTACAAATACGATCATAAGAGTGAATGAATGAATGAAAATGCTTTGTTGTACACTACCAGCAAATTACAAAAACCAAAAACTTTGCAAAACTAAAAGTATAATTGGCGGTCTTATCGCTTAGAAGCGACCCGGAATAAATATCTGCATCTATTGCGTCTTCTATAAATAAATAAAAGAGAGAGACAGAAGTGTTTTTGTTTACTTTTCTGTAGTGTTGGATGCTTTTTAGTATTGAGGCTGTCTTAAGAACTTTGGTTGATACATTTTAGATTTTACACCTTTTTCAATTGGCACCGCGTCCCGTGTTGAAGATCAAGTGGCCTTCTAACCCAAGAAAAAAATGTCATTATCATCTAAAAAAACAAGCAGAGTATGTTGGTTGATACTTCTAGACTTAGAAAAGTATGAGGTTTCAGCTTAAATTCACTTTACAATTTTAATTCACGTTTTCTAAATGATTCTGTGATTTCAATGAATAAAAACCAAATTGAATTGAATTTGACTATGACTCATGACATTGATTTATCCGGAAATCTATACCAGTAGCCGCTTGTTGTGAAAGAGCTTTGTGAGGCTTGTCTTGTCATTTCACTATGACTGCTATTGAGTACCAGTCGCTATACAACCTAGTATTTTTCAAACTTTTGCGTTTAGTAAACATAATAATGCTACACAAGCTCACTAAATTACGCTGAAAGCTTTGAAATTGACAGTAAGTGAGCTAAGTGTAAATTAAAAAATCTTTTGGGCAATAGGCTGTTGGAGCCTATTGCATATATATTTCGAGCAATAGGCCTCCCCCCCATACCTATCACTCCCAAGTACCAATTGTCATGCGGAAAATAGTGAAGAGAACAATAGTTCTAAAACCACTAAATTATGTGCCGCTTCCGTTGAGTTTTATCAGTGTTGTATGTTTCTCGGAATTAGTTCCTGCTCAAAGCACGTCTGCCAGAGGCCACAGTCCTGAACAGAAACCAGTAGATTACCAGCACGCAAAGTATCTATCCCAAGTTTGTGTTTGATTTGAGAATTGGCGGAAAATTATTTGAAACGACTTTCGTGTTTGTCTTTATTGGTAATTTCAGGGTTGTTTTATGGAAAACTGATGCTTTACCTTTAACATTAAATATAAGATCTACCTTTTGTACTTATTACATGCCGTGGCATAGTATATGTCAAATAATTTTTTTATTTTTTTTCATTATTTTCTTGTCGCGCTGGTCATATAAACCAGTTCTAAGAACCCAAAAAAATATCACTGTTGTCATGTTCATTTATGTGCAATTGAATATTTTAAGTTATTTCATAACTTTGCTTGTGTACTACTTTATTTAAAAAATGTTAAGTTGCGCGAATAATTTGAAATGAGCAAATTTTGCGATACTGCAGTCTTAAGAATACATATTGTTTCGTTAAGAAGAGGGTCACGATGTTTGAGACGGAATATTTTCTTATAAAGGTGGTATCATAAGTGGTGAGCAGTTGGTGGAATTCTTGTCATAGGTATCTATAGTATCTTGTCATAGGTTTATTAAAATCAAATATTGAACCAACAACATGTGCTTTATTTACGCAATAGGTATACCTACTTAGATACCAGTGAAAAAAGATCTCATGTGAGTTGAGTAATTCAAAATTTTTAACTAACAACAAAAAACTAACTCTTCTCAATATTCTTTCTAAATAAAAGCTAAGAAAATACCAATTTCAGCATAGACCAAGAGCAAAAGCATCTTCCGACAAATGAACTCTAAATAGGATTCCTGCCATGTGCCCAGATAAACACAGCTCACTTAATTTACGTAATGAGATTCGTTAAAATTGCCCTGAATTAACTGCCTGAAGTTCCCCTAATACGTAGGGTTTTCCAAAGAAATCGGAGACGCAGTTCCTTCAGAGATAAGATAGTATGGAAAGAGTCACTTGTCCTTTACCAATGAGGAATATAATAATTAAATTACCCATCTATAATCAATTATTATCAAGGCATTATCCTACTTCCTACTAATACAATAAATGCGAAAGCCTGTGTGTGTGAATGTTTGTTACCACGTATCTCCGTAACTAATAAACCGATTTTGATGAAATTTGGAATGAAGATATTTTAATATCTGGAATAACACATAGGCATTATGTGTTATTCCAGAAAATCAACCCCTTATTTTCGAAAATCAACCCCTAACGGAGTTAAACAGGATGCTAAAGTTTCTATGAAAAAAAAATGTTTGATTCGCTCAAAACTCTGTACAAAAATAAACTTTAAAGTAAAAAATGAAACAAGTATTTTTTTATTTTCTCAAAACTACCCTTTGGGGGTCTGCAATTGAGTTCTAAACTTATAAATTGTAATCCTTGGTTCGATTCATTCAAAAGTTGGTGGACATAGCTTGAAGCCTGGAGACGGTCATATGCTACTTTTATTAACATACCACGCGGGCGAGGCCGCGGGCAACAACACAGCAATAAGAGCATTACTGCTTTGCGGCAGAAACAGACATGGCGGTAGCACTTCCCCAGACGAGCTCTTTCACAGAAGCCCAACTACTCTTATTGGCGAAAATTCAATTAAAAAAATCTTCTGCTCATGTAAGACTAGGAGTATCTAGATAATTACTTACTTCTAGGTAATTGAGAGTGATGGACTAAATTAATCAATACACGTATTTTTTGTAAAATTTACCTGAAATTTTTAAATTTTATAAATTATCAAACCTAATAAATAAGTTAGAAAATGAAAACCAAAATTTCAAAAAAATGCATAGTCTACTCTCAGTAGACTCAGTATATGTTTATAAATAAGTTACAAAGTCTATCTCCACATTTGTACATCTGAAGCCGGCACAGTGGCCCAAAGACCGCCATTCACGGCATCTCCTGAGAAATCACGAGGGTCTCCCTCGCCTACCTGAATACAGACCATTGTGAGCACATTAGGAGGAAGCACTCTGTATATATCTTCCTGTACAAGGTATGTATGAAACTGAGTTCAACCTATTTTTATTCTCGAAGCATCTATATATAAAGCAAAAAAATTTCCAAAAATCTGGAGACTAAAATTAAAAGTGAAACGCATTTGGCGGGTCCAGTCCAAAGTAAGGTTGTCATAAATGTTTATGACGGAAGGTATCCCATGATACCTCTTGTAAAACTATGAACTTTATAGCCCAATTACTTAATATAAAAAAACTACTTAGCTAAGCATTAAAATATATGCACGGTCCACGTAAGTCGAAATTTTACAACAAATGCCGGCACTTGTAGAATTAAATATTATAACTAAACTTAAATAAATTAACTTTGACAAACCCTAATTACCAAACTGCCACAAGAGTTAAAAACGATATGTAGGAACAATGATCAGTCAAACCACCCTCAACCAATCCTAAAAAATATCGAAATAAGCTCATTTAAGATAAATTCATTAAATAATTACATACTTTGCTAGATATTCATGTATAGGTTTGTTCCATGAATACTTTATCAAGGGCCGTACCTCCCACAGTATGGATAACATAGGGGCAGTAATGAAACCACTCACATGTTTGAGTAGCTCATCAGACGAGCTCGCTGTTAAGTGAGCGCGCTCGTTTTACCGTTTTTTTATAAAAGCGCTACACTAAAAGCACGAACTAGCTACACGGCTTCGTAGTACCTTGATAAAAAGTTGCCTGAGTAACACAAAATATACCAGTTCAGCCATTACGAAGATATTTATACATTACGAAGATACATCCATATAACAAACATCCTAACATAGCACATAAAAATATTTAAAATTTTCACATTCAATACATGATTATTATGATGAGGAATGTCCCTACTTCTTTTCTTCTTTGCCGTGGACGCAACAATGAGTGTTCGGTTTTGCAGAAAACTTTAGTTCCATACAAAGTGCAAACGCTAATAGATATTTCGCTTTTCAAAAAATAAAAGATTATTATGACAACCTTGGTGTGTCGGCTACTCGCCCACCGGCGAGTAGCCGGCATAGACGCAATAAGTGCGGATTCGATTTCCACTGCGGGACCAATATTTTATATATTATGCAGATATTTTCTCGGGTGTGGGTTGGTACCACGACGGTACCAAACCTAGGTACTCGTAGTTCCTGATACCCACGATACAGGGAATCCTAGTGTGGTGCTATGACTATAAATTACATCCTCACAAAAGTCTTTTACAAGCTTTCGCGAGCTTTGTAAATGTTAAATATTCAACAGGCAAAGCGTAAAGTTTTAATATATTAATCCCGACCAATATCGACAGCTCATAAATATGACAGCTGACTCATCCAAAACATGAAATGGTAGTTGCGGCGTCTCGGGGCGACAATCCTACTATCCTACTATAATATTATAAACGTGAAAGTTTGTGAGGATGTTTGTTAATGTTTCACGCAAAAACAAAAAACGGATTTTGATCAAAACTTTATAGTAACATAGCTTATACATCAGAATAACACATAGGCTACTTTTTATCCGGGTACCACGCGGGCGAAGTCGTGGGCAGAAGCTAGTAGCTAATATATTGATGCTAAGCGTTGTGGATCTCAGTATCTTGAGCTAAGAATTTTAGTATTTGGACTAAAACTTTGACTCAAGATCTTTAACCCGCCACTGTTGACGTATATGTCTGTGAGACCGGGGGGTTTGTAAACATAGTTTTTTTTTCACCCGCCGTTGATACCGGCAGGTTAAGGCGCATGCTAATATTAACTTCTGAAGTGCTAATCTAGGTCATATAAAAACAAAAACTGGGTTTGAGAAAAAAATATTAACGAAATATAAACTGTAAAAACCTTATTACGTTTACAGCTTTGGGAGATAAAATAGGTATCGCTCCATTAAGAGCAAAATTTTGACCCTCATACATTTTGATCAGAGGATTTCCAAAAAAATGGTCGAGAGCCGTTCCGACCGGGCTGCATTTTTGCACAGTATAAAGGTTACAAGTGAAAGTAACCAAATATTTATGAAGCCAGGAGTAAACCAACTGCTCACATTTTACGCTATGCCAGCTTCAGCCAGCACCTAATAATCGATTGTGAAATATTGTGACTGTAAAAATGGTACTAAAACTAATTAAAAGTTTTATTACGGTGTTCGCAACTTTTCTCATCGTTTCTTTTTCCCTGAAGGGCTTGAAATTCGGATTAAAATTGAAATGAAACCTCAACAGGTATTGGGTTGGTCTAATTTCAAAAAGTTTTTTTTTATATTATCGGACTGATATCTGCAGGGGCTTTTTTTATCAACAGTCACATACATAGTTCTCACCCCACACTAGAATTCCCTGTGTCGTTGGTATCAGGAACTACGAGTATCGTGGTACCACAACACCCACACCCAGAATAAATATCTACAGAACATGCAAACATTTGTTCGGGAATCGAACCCGCTGCAATCGACCATTGATGTGTTTCCTGCCATAAACGAGTTGAAAAATCTCATGTGCTTGTGCCTTTTATTGGTTTTGTTGAGACACGATAGCGCAGCCCTCTGCTGGTAGCTACCTCACCTGCTTGTCTTGATAACACTGAGTCAAGCAACATTCAGAACTCACACAATTTTGGACGGGTGACCATCAGTGGCATTTAGAACACTTTTGTGCTTGCATTTACAGCTTGATTTGTTCGGCTGCTAGATCATAAAATACGAAGTGTCATCCAACCCATTTCATACGGATTCTGAATAAGTGATTTCTGTCCCCCCTTAATTATGTACCTAAACAACATACCCTATGTATTTGTGTCAAGTGCCTCTCCCGTTATTCAGCGATATTGTGGAGGGAGAACCCAGTGATATCGTATTTTTATGGATTTGGTGTAGCCTTGTGACTTGCAATATTATAATGAAGCGACCGAAACAGATCAGGACATCATCAACCACTTCTTTTCATCGTCTTTAAACGACTGCTATAAGGTCATCGGTTCATTAGAAAGTTACTACGTCTTCTTAAATATTCGTACTGAATTTTTAATATCTACTAGCGACCCGCCCAACTTTCCGACTTTTCCGGTTGATTTTCTAAAACTTTTCTTTTATACAAACTGTCCTGACATAAAAAAATTGCTAAATCGATAGAACCGTTCTCATGTGATGATCTTTCATACATGCGGCAATTGATTTTTATTTACATATACAAGATAATATCACAACAGCGTTTTGTTACAAAAAGACGTAGCGTATCTAGAGGTATAAAACATGATTGGTAGAGTTGATGTTGCGTCATACTATGCGATGTAGTGACTGCTCGCTTTGTTTGTAAACTGTTTGAAGTGGCATGCTATAAAAGGCGGATAGAATGACTATATGAAGCGATGACATGCAAAGAGCTGGCAGCAAATGAACATAGAGCTGAAAGAAAACCATAGCTAAGCCGAGCATAGAGATGTGAAAAAGAACAATAGAACTATAAATTAGTATAAGTAATAGTATTTTTCAAACTTTCGCGATTAGATAACATAATTATTATAAGTTTAACGGGTCTTTATCGCGTTTACCTTTTTTATTATTTTCCCGACGTTTCAACTGTATTGCAACAGCCGTGGTCACGGGATGACTGGAGTATACGGAGCTACCGTCGAGAAATAAAGGCAGTAGCCGCAACTACCCTCATTTCATCTTCAGAATCAGAAAAGTCCATGTTCACATTACGGCACACTACACTAATCGTATCACCGCACTGCACAATTGGATCGCGACGCGAACACCTGTTTATCACGGGATTCCAGGACGCAGAGAGTCAATAGCCGTCTTCACGATTAAAATTTGGGTACTTCTTTATTTCAATCGCTTCACGAACCATTCTCTTACAATATTGGCGTTCACTGGATAGCACAATTGTGCAGTGCGGTGATACGGTTAGTGTAGTGTGCCGTAATGTGAACATGGACTTTTCTGATTCTGAAGATGAAATGAGGGTAGTTACGGCTACTGCCTTTATTTCTCGACGGTAGCTCCGTATACTCCAGTCATCCCGTGACCACGGCTGTTGCAATACAGTTGAAACGTCGGGAAAATAATAAAAAAGGTAAACGCGATAAAGACCCGTTAAACTTATAATAATTATAGTATAGGTAAGTAATTTAACACGAACAAATTGAGCTAACATCTCTCCACAACTTGTGTAGTTGGATTACAACTTATTGCTTTGGTGCAGTGTACCTTTTAATATTTTTTTATATGGCTGTAATTTTTTTGGATTCTTTTGCCTTCGAACCAGAAAACAGCAATGCAAGAATTACTGCAAGCAGCAATGATGTGTGATCTTGGTTTACCTCCATCCACATCGACTTTCGTCTAGATGTCATTGGTCCATCGGGTGGGAACTTTCTACACTGTATCGTTTAGTTTGTGATCGGCATTCAAGAACTCTTCATCCTTAGCAAATGATGAGTTTGGTAAATGGATTCTTCATGTTTTATCTCACCTAATATAATCAGGAGCTCAATTCCGTAGTTTCTATTAATATAAAATACTTCATCCACGTCAGACCCGCATTGTATTATGCAGTTGGAAATTCGCATCAAGTAGTTCTTGTTTTCGCTAAATTAGACGGCGCGAGTTATTCTGCTCTTTATTCAAAGTCACTCGGGTTTAAACCTATTTATCATACGCTTTGTATTGTGTTCCAGGAAGTTTACCTGCATAGTGTTATTGAATATCTTTCACGTTGACATAAATGATGATAGAAAATATCTTAGAATTTTTGTGGTGCAAAAAGACAGCCGAAAACTAACATGGAATTCTGAGCCTTAAAATTCAATTTTTGTTGTCGGATGGGTTATTGTTAGCTATTTATCTGTATAAGAACCAGGCCTGGTCATTAAGGTTGAAAACGCATCAGCAAAGACCCTGGTGTTGTACATGCCAATAGGCGACAGTAACCGCTTACCATCAAGTAAACTGTAAGCCTATTCGCTTCCAAGTAACATTAAAAAAACACGCAAAATTAAACAAGTTGTTCGAAAAGTAATTCCAATAGAAGTGTAGTAAAACCAAAATTAAATGTCGACACTCGACTCAAGCTCCCCAAATATGCCAAAAAGATGATCCCTATTTAATGTAATTGGGGGAAGAGCCCTTGTAACGGCATTACAAATGTTGACAAAGTAATAAAAATCCTTGGTTTTCTTACAAACAGAAGAAAAACATTTCAATTAAAGCTGTGCCTTGGATTCAAGCCTCTGTCACAGCTGAGTTATCACAGCTAGATCACTATATCGCGGTAAACGGGATAAACTGGAGGCCGTTCTAGTGTCTTTACAACACGACATCTGTTCTTACGATCTATTCACTATTTGCCCCCACCTACATAAATCTAAATTCTTTTCTGCCCCCTAATTGCACTAGCAAAATGGCTTTGCGTACAACATTTACGAGCATTAGGTATACAAAAATTTTCATTTCAGACTCAATGTACATATAACGATGATTATGATGAAGCTCTTCCATCTATTTTAGATAAAAAACTGTGTTATAATTAAGCTCAAACTATTGTCGAAAGGTGTTTAGACTAATAAGACTATTTATTTACTTACCAGGCTTAACGATGCTCTTATATTTTAAAACTGTTGGTCAAGAAGTGCCCTTTTAAAGTTTTTATTTTGGGCATTGCTGAACCTGTTGATACACCTAGGGAAAGGGACAGACCTAGTTAGATAAATAAAAAACTGTGAAAGCAGTACAATAACGAAATAGTATCGGGAGGCACATAAATATTTTTCTTATAATAATTCGTATAATTATTTATTGTACACAGACAGAACACAGAAATATAAAACAAAATATTAGGTGAGGCATGTACAAAGGCGAGCTTAACCCTAAAAACAGTTTTTCCAACAAACCTAGTTTTATTGCTAGTATGTAGGTTTTGTTTGTGTAGATCCCGTATGTGTATTGTTTATTTGTTTTCTATTATGCAACGTTTGCAAATAAATGTTTTTTCTTCTGTTTTTATTCTTTTAAATAGTAGAAGTTTGGAAAATAGTAGTGAGTATACTCCTTTATTATTTTATGAATGGATGATTGAATGAACGAAAATACTTTATTATACACCTTACGAAATAAACAATAATCAATTTATTGGTAACAAAACATTACAAGTCAAACAAAACAAACGAATAACATTTTAAAATTAAAGGTACAAAGCTATTGTAATTTTAATATTATTTGTATAAGCAGTGTAGCATAAATGTACATGGAAACGAATGAGTGGAAAAAAAACTGAATCAGCTATTCCCTTGCTAAGCTGTGCCCCCGGGCTGAGGATCTAACAAATGGAATTATAAGCCCGCGCTCCTATCGTATGTAACTTATGTTAGGAATGTAACGAATGTGCTGTGAGTTTTGCGAGACAGGGAAAGTATGGTGCTTTCTAATAACTTATTTAGTCTATGGTACGGCTGATTGGTCATCTTTGGATTAAATTGACCATTTTATATCATTCTACCTATTAAATTTCAATAAGAGAAATGCAACTAAAATATTATTTTGACAGAAATCTGGATTTTACTTCTTCAAGCGCCGTTGTCGTTTGACAAATGCGCTTGGATGAGTTAAAAATAAAGATAAAAGTTAATGTATTGCTACTTTATGAGTATGTTTTAATTTAAATTAAATTTACTCACACAGAAATCCTGCCGATGAGCGAAGAATGAAAGCCATAAGTCTAATAAAGCACTACAATGGCCTGTTCGAATGAAAACAGAACAAAATTGGATATTGAGTTCACGAAGGCACTATGTCTATGGCATCAAGCCTGGCTGGAAGATAATGCTATTTAGTTTACTTATTCACATATTTTTTAGGTGTTCTATAAAGAAACGATTTATGTGGCATTATATTTATCAGTACTTAGATACATTATTTACCGTATTAAACCTGGCTTGCACCCCTTAGCTAAGCTGAGTGGGTTTTTTACATTACCTATTTCGTAACTGTAACTGGTTTTTTTTAGAAGGAAACTGCTATTTTAAATTTGTATAAGGTTTTTGTTCATTGGTGCAAACGGACATAAAGCCTTTAAAATAAAAAAAACACTTCCAGTATATTTAACAAACGGGACAAATAATCCGCCCAATAGTCGGATACCCAACATTCAAAAATCCGGTTCGCATTTGAATATTCTATTACTAAAACACAACAGTCTATCCGTTGTAAAAATAAAGATATGTTCAGGATGCACTCTTACCACAGGTTCCGGACCTAACGAAATGGATAAACAATTTTTCATTATGTAGTTATCCTAATGGATAAGACCCTAATTTCCTCATAGTCTATGGATGTATGAATATCTAGCGGACAATCACAGCTACACTATTATACTTGTGGTTGTGGTTTTGACAGCGAAAGAAAG
This sequence comes from Perizoma flavofasciatum, assembly GCA_958496245.1. Lineage (NCBI taxonomy): Eukaryota > Metazoa > Arthropoda > Insecta > Lepidoptera > Geometridae > Perizoma > Perizoma flavofasciatum. The sequence continues at coordinate 5,487,862 of OY292426.1, forward strand.
CGACTGAACATCATTGTTTGGTTTTCATAGATCTTGTTGGCCTAGTGTAGTCAAGATGATGCAGCGAAGCTGTAATTTTCATTTGTTTACGTACAAGTACAGTAAACGAGTGCTTAAGTTTTTTGGACACGTTACCCTCAATAAAGAGTGAAATAAACGTTTGTTAGTGCAAGGCAAGGATAGGTAGCAAAAATTGCGTAGCCACTCCCCTACGCCATGGTTAGACCATATCAAGTCCGTCACACAATTCAGCATGACCGAATGCTCTGCCAAGAGTGCTTTACTAAGAAATAGACAGCGAACGTCCGCCTCATCTTTATACGAGTTATGAGCGTAGAACCGCAGCCGCACCCGGCCTTAACCGCACTAAAATGATAGCGCATCAAGTCCTCTCCATGTGCATATTTATGTATATACATGAGGTAGAAGTAAACACGAAAAGGATACCGGAAAGGTCGGTGTGGTGCTAATGGAAAAATATTTTCATAATGCAGGATGGTTGGAACCCGGACACGCTGGGGCCGGAAAAGTCGGTATCTGTTCATTATTGAATATAGGTAGTTGATCGTACTATTCGCAGTACTACGAACGTGCTTTGCAGAAAACAGAGCATACGTGTAATATCAGTGTTTTGTTCTAAGTTTATACTTTCAGGTGTGGATTTTCTGGGATACTTTGTTCCTTCGACAATGTACTTAGTAACTTTTACCTATACTATCGTATATCAGGGTCATCAACCTTGATGGCGCGGCGGGCAAGCAGCCAGCTGTTACCCAAGAGGTGCGGGTTTGATTTCCGGTTCTTCATAATAGTTCACATATCCCTATGGTAACAATAGGTATTAGGTACTACACGGATATTGGACAAACAGGATAACAATGAAAGAGCCAGTGACACGAAGAGAGAGAAAAAGCGTAAGATACAGGGTAGTTAAGTCTAAAACCGCTACTGTCATATTTCCTCTATATTTAGAAATCAATAACCAGCCAAAAAGCTATTATTTCATCTGGAATTCCTACTATCCTATCCTTCCTACTATATAATATTATAAAGTGAACGTTTGTGAGGATGTTTGTTACTCTTTCACGCAAAAACTACTGAACGGATTTCGATGAAACTTTAGAGTAACAAATGCGCTTTGTTACTCTAAAGTTTCATCAAAATCAATATAGCTTATACATCAAAATAACACTTATGCTATTTTTTATCCGAGTACCGCGCGGGCGAAGCCGTGGGCAGAAGCTAGTATTATTATAAACGCGAATGTTTGTGAGGATGGATGTTTGTTACTCTTTCACGCAAAAACTACTTAACGGATTTTGACGAAACTTTACAGTAATATAGCTTATACATCAGAATAACACAAAGGCTACTTTTTATCCGGATACCACGCGGGCGAAGCCGTGGGTAGTAGCTAGTGTTTCATAATTAAACGTAAACACAACAAGAAATATTCGACATTCGCCATTTCACATTCACATAAAACGCTAATCACAATTTAGATCAGTCAATCGCAGAGAACACTGTCAGCGGTTCAAGTATCATCAAATTCAAAAGCCGAACACAGTTCTCGCATAAATTGATTGATTTATTCATCGACCTGTGACAGCGTAGAACTATGCTAAGTTCGTTCGGTGAATAATAGATACGATCAATTAGAGGTAAAGTTGGCAAAACTCAGACCTGGCAGTAAGTTCGGTCCGTCTCCAACTTTATGTATAATTGCAATACCAGTCAGAGTTTCCGTCATCAGTCATCATTACGTATTCTACTCGTTTAGTTCTTACTTAAGCCGTATTTTCACTCGACGACTTTTTTCTGTACTACAAAATTATTAAGTTGTTAACTTAAACATAGAAAATAAAGTAAGAAGCCAGTCTGGAAGACTAGATTTGGAAAATATTAATTGGATATATTTTTATAATTAAAAATGTACTCGTTTCCTAGACACTTTTGATGTTTGTATTTTATATGAATGAACCTAATGAACTTTTTGATGCCACATTGAACTGCCTAAATAGATCAGGAAGGTGGGGCTTTATATTCAGTTCTTCTTATAAGTAGTCTAAGTACCTTTTTTTTTGTTTTAACTGTCCCAGCATCTCCTTTCTGGATCATAGGGTAGATAACCAAATGTGTTTTTTTTTTCATGTTGTGCCGATATATTTTTTTCATACCATTCATTTCAACTTCATCTTTTTTCAATAGGTGTCACACTTATTTTAGATCACATATTATTAAAGTCCTGTACTTTGACGGGCAGATTCCATTTAAAAAGTTTTGCGAGATCGCTTGGAAATTAGTATACCCGTCTCATTTTCGGTATACTTTTTTGTATAGAATTGAATAAAAAATATTGATTTCGAGCAGAACTTATCACATAGTAAATGTAAATCCTACATAGAAGACGTAAAACTTACGCGGTTAACTGCCTGAGATATCGCGCGACATTTCCATAAATGGCGGAAGTGGCGCAACAACTTACCTCTTGTGATGTTGCGCAATAGTTGTGGCCCAAAACATGTTTTCCAACAAATTGCTCAAAATGTTGTCTTGTAAATAGTCTTAATAATAACCCCTTTATCTACAGATGAACACCTTAAGGAATTTATGAAACTTTTTAATTATTAATGTTGCTGTCGATTAGGGTATAAATTATACAAGTTTATAACAACTCGCTCACCTCAAGTATTTAACTTTGAGAGCTGTTAATTACTCGATCAAAAATTATTCACCTAGATCTCATACTTATCTTGATTAGTAGCTATGTGTTTGTGTAATTTAGAACCTCGAAATCATATTGACATTGTTCCATTAAAGCTGATTTTCATGATCGTTGTCTAGATAAACATGAGAAAACATATATTGCCATCGTCGCTACTATCTTCAGCTTGGCATCGATTAGATCTAACATCGGCATAATCTAAAGCTTATAATTAGAGCATAATTACTCACTAATGTTTAGTGGTCCATAATCAAGAGCTCAGTATTGTTTACCGTTTAGAGCCTAAGCAGGAGAATAGTAAAGTAAGTGGTCTTTAAGTTATCCCTAAAATCTAAATGTCATTCAGTTTCTCTTTAAAAAATGTAAGTTGCCAGAAGACGAAGTAAATACGTACAAAAACCCCAAGAAACTGTGTTGTGTCCTATTTATCAATAATACAATGATCGTATTTTATTTAATCGTAAATAAGGTAGTGTCGGCTAGCCGCCCGTAAATTACACGGTCCCATGCGGATTGCCTCCTATAATAAATATTAATCAATACTTAGAATAAAAGTGCTGAGAGATATATACGGGAATTTTTAAGTGGCTTAGGAAGTGCTGCTTAAATAAATTGACTTTATTTAACACAAGAAGCTCTAAAAGTTGTGTACTAACATGACCAAGAACCAGCTAACAATTGAAGGGAAGAAAAACCTAACATTTAATAGAGCACAACAATATAACATACTAGCTGTGCCCAGCGGTTTCACTCGCGTAAGTTTCGATTTCGTGGGAATATCGGGATAAAAGTAACAGCTTTAGATAACAGCTATGTACCTATCATGTTTCATCGCAACTTTTGTTTCTAGCGGCGATCTAATTAAATTTTATAACACAAAAGCTGCTATTATGACTGAACTATGATAGTTAGATATATTCCCTCGTACTTTTCTCCTTGACTTTTTTGTAATAATGAGTACTTTAATCATGTAGTACATAATTTTTATATATTATCAATAGTTTTCTCAGCGCACGCCAAATAATGAACTTTATAGACAACATTTTGCTACTTTGGGTTACATTATTGTACTTTTAAATATCTAGGTAGTAAATTATAGCCTATGTTACTTCCTAATAATTTAGCTTTCTATTGGTAAAAATCGGTCCAGTAGTTTCGGAGCCTATTCGGTACAAATAATAAATAAACAAATAAAAAAAAATATGTAAGTACTAAAGAACCATTACCATAATATAATATTAATTATAATATATATTGAATCAAGCAACTGTTATCACTGGATATAATATAGGACAATAAGTTCATATACAATAACTTAACATTCTCTGTCAGTCAACTCTGTTCTTTGAGAATAAAAATCTTTAACTACTCTTTATCTGAATGACCAATGTTATCAATTATGTTTATGAATGACGACCCAGAAAAAACATCTCTGGATACGGAAGATTAGGAGAGACGACCCCAAATACAAATGGGGCAAGGCCAGAAAGGAGATGACTTTATGTGTTTGAAGAAAGATTGCTTTATGTTAGTCAACTTTTTGCTAGAATTCACCATGACCTGTTCGTATGTTACAAACGGCTTTTCCCCCGTGAACTAGTGTCGACAGTGACATAACGTGACATAACAGTGGAGTCAATTAATCTTATTTTTGGTTATTTTCCCGATTAGTTTATTTAATTTATTTTTCATATGTCTCCTCATATTACGTCTCCTTACGTTTAATCCGTGATGCGAGAGAACTGGTGACCAATACAGGATTTTCAAGTTTGAAAAACCTGTATTACAGGTTACCTTCAGGCACCGGTCTCTCACAAAACAGGTTATTATATACATAGTTACATAATTTGAAGACAAGGAAAACACCTTTGTGAGAGTATTTATTTATTATTATTCAAAATAATTCACCCGTGGACTAACTATGTCACACCCAACACATACAGACAATTACATACGGTTTCTGTGTTTGTACTGTAAATTGGTGTTATGCACAATAAATAGTTTATCTATCTATCCATCCATCTATCTTAGTTCTGACCCCACAATAGAAATCCCTGTATCGTAGGTATGAATACCGTATTCCTGATACCCAGGAATTACAGAACACGTGGTGTTTACCATGGTAAACATCAAGAAAGGTTTTCAGATTGTCCTAAATAGCTTTAATTTGCCCCCGGATGCGGTGCCAAGATAAAAAGAAGGAAAGCCTCAGGGGGTATTCCATAAACCGAACCTACATTGAAGTCATAAGATTTAACTAAAAATAAGACTGCACAAATTCTAAAGCCTTGCGAAAGTCTTTGAAGCGGTTATTATTGTCAAATGAATAGCTTATACTTACCCCGTTTTTTTACCCTCTATAATGTTCTACCAATCATTTCTAGTTCACTGAGTAGATTTAATAGATAGATCCTAAGAGATATATTTACAAAAAAGCGGCGAACGTCATAGAACGGGGTGATATTATAGCGGTAAATTAAATTTGTAAATATATATAACTAGCTGTTTCATCTGTATTTTTTTATATATTTTTGTAAAAACTACAGATTTTTTTACCAATTTATTCGTATAACTGTATCAGTATAGGGGCCTAACCATCAAGACTTATTGAGATTTAATTCAGTCTGCTTTGCAGCTGAGGACGCTATGACGTTGTCATTTAATCGTCAATCGCAAAGCGAAATTGAACATGTTTGACTGAATATAATCGCAATAAGACTTGATGGTTAGGCTCCAGTTGTACGAAGAAATTGTTAATAAATAGTTTTTTGAATTGACGTGACTAATACCTGAATTCATGGTCGGGGGTTGAACAGTCCCCCAAAATCCATAATTCAGCATTCGCCTTATGGCTGGGTGCATAAAGGTTGAATTTGCACTTGAATTTTTACTTAGCACCTGAACAGTCCCCTAGCGGAGCCCCTATTTGACTATGAATTCGGGCCTTAGTGTTCCTTGTGATCCCGAAGTAATATCCAAAGTTTATGAACATAAACGTGTAACATAATAGTAATGAAAAAAAAATGCAATTTAATACTTTAAAAAAAATGACGTTCGACTCGAGTCTACATATATTTTGTCCATTCTACTAAAATAATACCAATTTTAGGAAACAAGGCTTAAGTTGGTACCCTGTAGAAAGAAGCCAATTCCTTCGAGAATGTATGAATGGAGTTTTACGAGTGCAATGTCGTTTTAACAATAAACGTCCAGATTATTTAGTGTCGTCTTAATGTTTCTTGTATAGCAGTGTTCTTACGGTTTGAAGTTGTCGACTCGTTCATGACGACCTCGATGGCACGATGGGAAGTAGCCGGCTGCGACGATAGAAGTGCGGGTTCGATTCATGCTGCGGGATATATGTTTGTATGTTCTGCAGGGTCTAGGTATTGTAGTTCTTGTTACCCACGACACAGGGAATCCTACTGTTGGGTCAAGACTATGTTCTGTTACGTGGATGTTTGGATGATAGAATTTTAACAATCACATACTTGAATCGTAAAAAACTTCCACCTATTTTTTTATGCTTATATTAGCATCACTTGTAACTAACGCACAAACAATGTAATCAAATCTTGGAAGTCAATTTTAAGCTAGCTAAGTAGTTCGGATAACAATACTTTAATTTGGTATCTTGGAGCCGATCTGATGATGGATCCAGGAGATGGATAGTGGAACTCTTCAGTGGTTACTAGTAAACACGTCGAGTTTGGGCTCATATGATTCGTTTGGACGAGTCCAATAGATTGTACTTGGTGTCGAGGGTCTGATGATGGAGCCAAAAGGTGGATAGTGGAACTCTTCAGTCAGTAAACCACTTGAGTTCGGCTCATATGATACGTTTTGAAAAGCGTGTTTTTTAGTTTTTTAAACTACATACCTATTATTATATAAAATTGCCACATAACTTATCTATCACCTAAAAAACTCTCAACATATTGTCTTTCTGTAAGCATACTAACGCCGCTTCTTTATTTTAGCGTTTTATCGACAATTTGTCTGTAATTTAATTTGATTACAGTAAAAATGTTTTACAAGCATTTCTGTCGGCCACTTTTTATTGACATGTCGCAATAAAACCTATTATAACATTATTTCTTGAAATCATCCACAACGATTGCAAATAAAAAAAACTCATTACTATTAGTTTAGCCGATTCAATTGTCAGAAACACACTAACAAAAATAACCGCTTCCTCCAAACAGATACACCAGCTCCTTGAAACACGGGTAAATAAAATAGTAAGGGATGTTTTTACAAGTGATCTTTGCAACGGCTGAACCGATTTTGTCAAAATTTAAAACATTTAGTTCGTGGACCTTGAATAACACAAATGCAACTCTTTATCCTGGTACCAAGCGGGTGAAGGCGTGGGCAGAAGCTAGTCTCACAAAAAGCTATGGGTAGGTACAATAACCGCTATAATAGGTAGGTGCCTACAATGTAAGACAGATCGCCGTTCCTCCCAACAACTGTGCCATGTTTTATTCATAATTCTTCACTCAGCCGTCGAGTGGCAATGGTGAGACTTATTTCTTAAAACGTTCTCTTAGGATAATGGCTTGGGAGTAATATAAATCTTATGGTTTTAATTATTGAATGAATGAATGAATGAATGAAAATACTTTATTGTACACGACAAAATAAAAAATAAACAATAACTTAATATAACTTAAAGTACAATGGGCGGTCTTGTTTCTTAAAAGTGATCTCTTCCAGACAACCTTGGATGGAGCGGGATGTATGCAATTGTAAGAATGGTTGGCGGTGAACGTAATAATAAATATAAGAGGAGAGTGCAATGTGATATACAACTACTAGATAAATATAATTACATACCTCCATACACATTAATAAACCACACACTATAAAAATATAAAGATATATAGATTAGTCAACATTTTAAGCAGTTAATTTTGATTTAAATGTAATATTTGCAAGTTATTTGGACGCGAGGATATGATTTTATGAAGATTTGGACGTGAACTGAAGTAGCCCTATAAAATTATTCTCCCAAAACCTTGCTCTATCAAGTTGGCATTTCAAGGAGTTGTTTAGGTAATTCTACTCAATGTAAAGAAAGCCAAAAACTTTCAACTTAATTACATAATTATATTTACACTATGCTACGAGTATGTGAAAGAAAAGAGATACTGAACTGTTTGGGTAACGACAACATTCTGTCTGACCCATGGAAATGAAGTTCTTGCAATGATTCGTAGATGTACTCATATTAAGTTTTGTATCGATTGTTTTCTAGTACTTAGGTAAAACATTTTTTTTATGCTCAACAAACCATACAATTAAATATTAGGTTTGGTATAAACATGTGTTACAAGTCCGCCGAGGTTTCACCCTTCTAACTATCCCATTCACGATCGCCTTGTATACTTGATTTAATCTATTTTCATAAATCCTTTCTACATGACCAACCCATAAAATTTGACGACCTCTGTGGCGCAGTGGGCAAAGGTCCGCCTGAGACTCAAAAGGTTGCGGGTTCGATTCCCGCCGCGTGACAAATTTTTGTAACATCTGCAAATATTTGTCTCGGATCTGGGTATTTTCTATATATAATATGTATGTATTTACAAAAAAACGTATATAAGTAGTATATCAGTCTTGTAGTACCCATAGAACAAGCTATGCTTAGTTTGGGACTAGATGACGTTGTGTGAAAAAAATGTCCAGCATTTTTTTATATTTATTCATTATTATAACAACATACCTTTCTCAAATCTTGTTACTACATCTTCATTCACTCGACACTCCGCACTGTTCCTCACTATATCTGTCAAATATATATATATATATATATATATATATATATATATATCTGTCAAAGTTACACCACACATACTTCACAAAGCTCCAATCTCCACTGTGTTTATTACTTTATCTTAGAACATTATACTCAACGTATAAATTGTTACTTTTCTTGTTATTTATGCAGTATCTAATAACTCGTCACTATGTATGTTTATATTGTCTTAAAACCATTGCTTTTTATCGTTCACGTAAATTCCTGTCCATCCAAAGGTTGTCTGGAAGTTGTACTCCCGTGATTAGCTTGTAATTTGCTATGTTTGAATTTCTAAGCAACATATTATGAGGTGTAAAAAAAGAGTTATCTATCTATCTAACTCAAGACTGTTTTCCAAATCAGAATGCTGTTGGCATATGTACAGTACTTTTAAAGTCAAAGTCAAGAGCTCAAGAGTTGTGCAATAAATAATTTTATGTCTATCTTTCTATGGTCAATTTAAAAAATGATTTCGCAACATACCACCTACGCTGAAACCTATTATTTAACATAGCGATCCGAAGAAGTTTTAGCTGACTATAATGCTCTTTCAAACTAACTTACATTGTTGCTAATAAAAATAAAAACATTCTGTCAGGAAATTGCTTTGCTAATGAAACATAATGAGAAACCTAACACGCTATGTTGTTATTAAAACCATGTGTAAATCATGTTATACTGTAAAATACTTTGAAGTAGCGTGTTGATTGAAGTAGGTACTCAGGTCTTCCAGTTTTAATGCAATAGGAAGGCAAACACGCTCACTACGGTATTCCCAATGATGGTCCTCCTCAAATACATACTCAGTGCGTAGATCTTTTGATTATACCAAGTAGGGCGTAGACTGAGGCACATTTTTTAATAAGTAGGTACTTTCATGGGCGCCGCCAGGATTACTTTCAGGGAGGTGCATCTGAGGCTAAGCGGCCTGTGCATGTTCTGCTCAGTGTTCACAGGAAGGAAGGATACTGAATTTATTGATAAGGTAATTAACAGCAACCCAGACACATTCAGTTTTTATTCAAACAGTAACTAAGAAGAAGAAGATACATATAAAAAAATGTATTTTTTTCTATGTATCTACTTTCCTGCTGCTGGCGCCCATGGGTACTATCATTAAAAGTTAATGTAGGTATACCTCATATGTAATTTCTATAATGAATTATAAATAATAAACAATAAATAATGCTGTACATTTTTCACACAGCATCATTTAGCCCCAAACTAAGCATCCAGAGCTTGTAGGTATATGGTAATATATCAGTCATTAAAAATGACTGATATATTACTTATATACTTTTTTTGTGAATACATACATATTATACATAGAAAATATTCAGACCCGGAGACAAATATTTGCAGATTATACAGACATTTCTCCAGAGGCGGGAATCGAACTCGCAACCTTCTGCGTCTTAGACGGACTTTCACCCACTGCGTCTCAGAGGTCGTCAATAAACTATGTTTATAATTTGTTACATGCCCACGTTTTGCAAATAATAAGTATTTCACGTGACAGGTGCCAAACCCATCGCCGCTTTTGCAACACTAACTGATAGCACATGACTTAGAACTTAGGAAAATGTCCTGCATTATTATTATTATTAAGGTTCCAGGACATGCCGATTTTATCAAAATGTTTTCTTATACCGATTTGAGCATTGACCGACCATAGACCGTAAAAAAACTGTTTCATGAACTTAAATGAAATTCAGCAAATCGAATCCAAAGAGATCTCACAGAGATCATTACCTAAGTTGAGATTACTCCGATTACTGCTGTAGATTTTCTTATACTTAAATGTGTATAAAAATATGATTCTTATTAAAAACAGCAAAACCGGGATGTTTGTGGATCGGTTTTTCACCATTGTTATCAATGCATGACTGGGTATCCGAAAATTTCGTCCGCGTCACATCGTCGCGTCGTCTTGAAAGCGCTGAATAAAACATAGGGCATCATCCTATTCACACATTCAGGCCAGCCAATGGTGATTTCCGGCTTATTCCCCAAATGTATGCTCATAGGGATCATGTTAGATTGGCACCATGAATGAGGAAGTGGGTACGAATCGGTAGTAAAATGTTTAGGAGCTAATGGATTGTTTTCCGTGTTTTATTTTGGGGAAACTAGGCGACACACTGATCGGCTGGCAAGGCATTGCTGTTCTGTGCCATTTGTCACGCGTGCAAAGAGCATCTTTGCTACAATCATGCCCGTGTGCACTGAAGTCAAAAAAGCCTATAGGAAGGAAAGACTTCAAGAAGAAAGATCATAAAAACAATTTTTATAAAAAATTGTCATTAGGCCTTAAGTAAGGAGATGTCAGAGTTTAAGGCAAGCGTAATTTAGGGCGTACTTACCTACTTTGGTACAAATAGGTACAAAATCGCCTTTTTAAACAACTAAAGTGGAAAACAAGCATACGGTCCACATGTTGGTAACCGGTTACCGTAACCTATGGACGCTTGCAACACTAGAGTTATCACTCGCACGTTGCCGACCCTAAAACATAGCGGGTAATAGACGTGGGTCATAAGACCATATGTCTATCTTGTCATTAATTTGGGAAGTTTGATGAGAAATTAATTAGGGAAAACTGGACAAAACAGTGTTAGTCGACACGTCTGTGCTAGACCTAATCTTAATACCGCACCTTCTATCTCTACTCATCGACAGCTGAACCACAGCTGTGAATGATCGTATGTAAAACATGTAAGCTTTTTCATGTTTAAGGCGGTGTTACGTGTCTGTAACACTGCCTCATACATGAAAAAGCTCATAAATTGATAATAGGTTTGACACACTTGCCTGTCCTACAATCACCTTCGAAAGTAACTTTATAACCAAACTATGATGTAAAAACAACGGGGCTATAACAAAATAAGTCGCAGGGCTTTCCTGGGTAAACGAGCGATGATTTTAAAAAGGCGGCGGGCCGAAAGCTGAAAAGAAGAGCCGAATTCCGGGCTATGTGGCGCGTATTGGGAGTATGTGGGAGGCCTATATCAGGCAGTAGATAATATTTGTTGATAATGATGATGATGATGATGGTACTCGTAGCAAACCGCGATTCATAATTTCAATTCTACCTTAAAAAATGACAATTTATGAGTCATATCAATACACTATTCTGTTTGAATGTAAGAAAATGCTCTTCTGGATGGATTGCTCAGAAAGACATGGCACTTTTCTATTTTTTTTCTCATTCTTCATTTCAAATGAAAAAGCAGATGGCCACATGAGTTGTTAAGCTACTTCTGATGACAACCAGTAATAGAGTGGGGATACCATTAACAAACAACTTTGCTCACATAAAAATAAGTGGATTGATCGAAAGTAGTATCTATACTTACCTAAGTCAATTATTGTCATACTTTCATTAACAGGCATACTTTCAGTTGATGTTCCACCACACCTTCGTTAAAAATGTTTGTTTTACCTGTTTCACTATTTTATTTATGTGGCCTCATAATCATTTTTCCTTTTATTTTATATAAATTATAAGCCGCATTTTTTTTTTACTTGCTTTCGAGGCAATAACTTAGTTGAGTCTTCTTGTACTTTTTTCAGCTCAGTGCAGACGTACAGTAGCCTCCGTCTGTGCTACTGAGGGTATGATATTCACACACAGTAGCATAAAAACATAGGCACACATGAACTTTTCTAATATTTGACATTGCTTATTTATTTTTATGGAAGTAATAACTTTAGACTCCACGTCATGCGCCACGTCCTTTATTTAGAATTAAAGTGAAGTTTCTATCCGCCTCATAGATTCAGGCATGTCTTAGTGGCAAAGTTAGAAACCTATTTTCAAATTATATTGTATGATTATTATTTTAAAAATATTTCTTCTGTAGATGGCGTCGTTTCAAGGAAATACATTATAAATGATGTATTATAAATTATTTATTTATTTCCTCAAAAGTCTTCTTCCATGGTCTCGGCAGCGGATATTCGCGCTAACAATGATGACGATTGTCGAGTTAAAATAAAAGGCTACGTCATTGTCAGTGTCATTGTCATAAGCGCTGGATCCTGTGACGTCACTGATTCGCAAAGCTCACAATAAACTTGAGAGAGAGAGATTAAAAATCGAGCGAATGCAGACACAATGAAAATGTTTTTCGCAGGCCCCTTTCAGGCGCGGGCTTTGTTTGTGAAACGAAGTTCGCTTTTTCCCTCATACTACGCTTCATCGCGATTCTCTTAGGGGAAATACAGCGTAATGAATATCCCGTGATTTCAGCGTTGCAAGCTGCAAGCGAGATAATTTGGCCAATGATCACGAACGCGAACAGACAGCGTTATTTAAAGGTACAGTCCCTACAAAAATATAAAAGCGAAACGTTATTTCTTTCGCTCGCTTTCACGAGATAACGATTTAGCCAATTTTTAATAAATTTTGTACACAGTTTGAACAGCCTGAAATAGAACACAGGGATGCTTTAAGAGAATACCGCGAATAACACTCTGGTGATAACTATCCTGTAGGACTTCGATGATCTCAATATCGATGAACGGTATATACTTATCCAGAAAGCGCAAAAGTTTGATGAACGCCCCAGTCCGAAGTTTGTTAGACTTAGAGTTCGAATGAAATTGATGGATTTCTCTATCGTCCATGTCGAGATACACTAGGTGAAAAGTCTACATGCATATTCTTAAATTCAAACTAAGTAGGTACCTACATATGTTATGTATCGAGTTATAAATTAGATAGCTAGACTTACGCAGGATTATTAATAGATGTTTAAGCCTGCTAAAACTTAAACTACCTTACCATAATTTATAGGTTCCACCACTCGTGCGTTCCCAGAATTGTTCAAGAGTTTGATGTTCGGCACACGTGAAGTTTGCAACTTCGTGTGTGGAGAGTTATGGCGTATTAATGTGAACTTGACACACTATTTGATTAAAACTGGGTGCTAAATTAATATTGATAGGAATAAACGTACAGTCAGGAGAAAAAGTGAAATATTTTATTCAAGCGACTATTTATTTTCTATTAGCGATGTAAAGAGATCACGCATATACTCGTATATGCGTTTGTCGTAAGAGGTTATTTGTTTATTTGTATACTAGCTTCTGCCCGCGGCTTCGTTCATGTGGTACCCGGATAAAAAGTAGCCTATGTGTTATTCTGATGTATAAGCTATATTACTGTAAGTTTCATCAAAATCCGTGTCTTTGCGTGAAAGAGTAACAAACATCAATCCCCACAAACTTTCGCGGTTATAATATTAGTAGGATTTGTCCGTTACAGTTTATCTCAAAACAGCCTCTCTCTCAATTCCGACTGAAAAGCGACTAAATGGTTCTAAGATTGGTTCTATTACCACGAGTCACTAAGCGCTGCGATACATGATAAAAGGTTGGGGATATTTTTTTTTTAGTAATTTATTTCGGTTGCAAAAAAACTCGATCATTGTCAGTAGGTTTGTCGATAAGATTTGACCTAATATTTGTGCATACAATAACGTCGCAGATAATGACACGCGGCTAACTTCAGGGTGTCTCATACATGTACCCGATATCCTGCAGTTAGTCGTGTCGTTGGCATGACAGTTCCTACTGAAGGCTATTATTAGGTTCTGGTTGTAGGTGCGCTAATAATAGTGTAAATATAAAATAGTGAAATTACGATCCAACGCTTGCCTATTTCAAATGAAAAAAATAATTAGTTACTGCAAAGGACACACTATAAGCTCCATAGCATTCATAAATGAGAGCAAATTGATTGAATTAAATTCCTTTTACTCCGAAAACCATAAATCCTCTTATATAACTATTTACTTATCAAATGTACATCTAAGTTTCTAGAGTAGGTGATTCCGGTCAGCACGCTGTATTTCAACCGTCTTCAAAAAAGGAGGATGCTCTCAATTCAGATGTGTTTTTTTGTGTATGTTACGGCGATATCGTCGTTAATTTGTAAACCGATTTCAATGATTATTTTTTTTATGGATAGGGTATTATACCCTACCCATAATTGATATGGCTTTTTATTAACTTCCCGTTATTTTAAGTCGTTTTTTATTTTTCCCTGAAACAAAATGTTGTTATATGAAACAAATGTTTGTCCGTGATGGATATCACCTTCTAAAAATCAAGTTAGATGACCCTTTCCACATAAAATTATTGTAGGCACTTGTACCTTCAACTTGTAACGGACTATAAATATTTCAAAACAAAGAAAAATCAAATTTTATTCCAAAAACAATCGTGAATTTGACTATTCAAATTCACGTGAAAATTCAAATCATTTATTGCGAATATGGGTAAGTATATAGATGTTATTTTATAATATAGAATCACCATAATCTTTCTAGCATGCAAATATAGGCTTATGTGTGTTAGGGGTAAGAGGTGGTTTGATTGTTCGTGTATTGAATTTTTGATGGTCTGTTACCAATTTCTGAAATAGTAGAACTTGTGAAAGAGAAAGAGCTCGTCTGGGGAGGCACTACCACAATACCTATTTCTGCCGCCAAGCAGAAATACTTGCATTGCTGTGTTCCGGTGTAAAGGGTATGGATGCCGATGAAATTACATGAGACTTTTCATCCTTTGTTTCAGGGTCGGCAACGAGTGATACCTCTGGAGTTGCAAGTCCATAGGTTACAGTAGCCGTTTACCAACAGGTGGGCCATGTACTTATTTGCCACTCTAGATATATAAAAAAAACCGGCAATTTTTTTTGGGGCTTGTTTTAATACATACTTTTATACTGGTACCCTGTGCAATGAAAGTTTATATATGTACTCCTTTTTCCAGAGCTGGCTTTAAAATACCTGTGCAACTGTGTATTGGTGATTTCAGAATTCAGAAGTTAATTTGATTCAGCACTCTCTGCGGTTCCGCTGCCATCGAGAGTAATTTAAATCATGACATGAGTGCACTTGGCAAGCAGGTTTGCGTTTTAGCGTAGTATTTTTGATTGGCAGTCTATTTTTGCAAGCTTTTATATAACTTGCAATGTTTGTATGTTAGCTTGTTTAGATCAAATCTTGCAAGCTGAATTAGAGCCACTTCCTCTTATCCTGTGTAGTTGATTTTTTACAAGTTGGTTCAGTTCCTTTGACAACTGATGCATTTTCATAGTAAGCATGACCTGAATCATGCTTACTATAAAAATAGCTCCAGATAAAGGAACTCTTAAACTGTCAACAGCAGAGGCACGAATTTTATTAAACAAATTTTTAACTTTAACTATGACATAGTTGCTTCACTCAGGGTTGAAGCTTGTTTTTGAAAATGTATTTTTACTAATAATTTATTTGTTTTTACTCAGGTCCGTTTTGTCAGTAGGGTGTAATGTATTGTACGACCTCGGAGGCTAAGTCAGTGATCTGTAAATATTTGTTCCGGGTCGAGTTGTTGTGGTACTATGTAGCTCGTAGTTCCTGATATAACTGTGGAAGCCTAGTCTGCTTCCAGGAATTTCATGTCATTTCTTATGTTATTTATCACTAGCTCGGTTCACTATACTGAGCGAAAACTATCAACTTCGATGGAGCGGCACGGGTCAGGGCCATCCATGTGTCTTTTGGATGTAAAATTAAATACAATTTTAATTAAACATTTCATGCAGGAAACGAGAAAAATAGAATTGTAGTTAGTGTCCACGTGAGTAATCTTAGTGAGCACCGTCATCGGTAAACAGATTAATAACTAGGACTGGGAATTGGAATGAACTTCCCCTATGAGTTAATTCGGAGTTTCGCTTCCATCGATACCTTGAGGAAGTTACGAACGTCTCGACATAACATTTTAATATGATGTCTGGGGACATTTATTACTGTGAAAAGTGCCAATTTAACGTTATCGGATTACATCCGAGGGAGTTGGTTGGCGAATTCGAGATGGGTTATGACGCGTGGAACGAGGCCTGTGTACCATTTAGGTCACTATTATTACTGATAGTTAAAAGTTATAAGAAAATCTGGTAGGTAACGGTAAAATTGTGCTGTAATTTAAAAAAAATGCTAGATATTTTTCTCACAACGCCATCTAGCCCCAAAGTAAGTAGAGCTTATGTTATGGGAACTAAATGACTGATATACTACTTATTTATACATTTTTTTAAATGTACATATAAGTTGTAAATACATACATATTATGTATAGAAAACACTGAGACCCGACACAAATATTTAGCGCTGTATTTTATTTTTTCATACATAGTCCTGACCTCACAATAGGATTCCCTATATCGTGGTCATCAGGAACTACTGGTCCTTCAACACCTAGATTTTGGACAAATGTCTGCAGAATATGCAAAAATATGTCCCGTGGCGAGAATCGAACCCGCATCTCTTGCGTCGTTGCCGGGTTCTCGTCTGTCGTGCCATCGAGTTTGTCAAAACTGTATGTTTAAATAAATGAAGGTTGCGTTTAAACCTCACTTGCGCGATCTAATCCCTTATCTAGTATATTGTAAAGCCATCTGTAGGTTTTTTATGTGGAAGTTCGTTCAGAAGTTCGATGTGATTTACCGTAGTTCAATCATGTGGCGAGAGATGTCGCTACTATTTTATTCCTGTAAGGTTTCATGGAATATGAATGAATGAATTAATATTTTTATTTCGACAACGCTTGTTAAAAATAAAATTGTTATATGCTAAGTAAGTAGGCAGGTATTTCGTACTGGTCGGTACTGATCCTAAACTAGGCAAAAATCTGTAAAATAGGTATCGGTGTAGATATAGAACCTATAATAAGCCAATACTTATGTTTGTGTTTTTAGGTATACTATTTAAAGATATTTGAATATTAGTAGAGTTCTGCGTACTGTTCGAGTATGTTTTAATATGTACTCAAAAGAAGACAAATTATACCTATTATGAGCAAGCACTTGACATCTAAACTTAAAATTAAAGCCATCTAATAGCGCATATATAAGTTGCAATAGGATCTCATAATTATAAGACCATATGTTACCGTCATACAATCAATACTCTGCTAGTGCAACATCGTCTAGCCTACATAGTAGGTATATATCTAGCTAGCCGGGTAGGTAGGTATCTAAGATAACGCATGGCACCGCCTGTGTAATTGCATTGCATTCTCTCGCAGGCGTAAGATTGGAAGCTAAATATGTCCGTAATTTGAAAGCGGATTCCAATTTATCCTTTATTTACTTGCATCAGCTCTCTCCCATCCTCCCCGGTGAATCGGTCTGATACCAGGTCGGATGGGAACAAAGTTTCATCGTCTCTGGCAGCCCCACAAAAGGAGCCATAAATTCCTGGATTGTCGTGATATATCGTGGGGCATTCAGCGATGTCTAAGACAACAATCGACTAATGTGAATGATTATAAAAAATATATGAATTCCTATAATAGACAGAATAAGTAGAGAGAGTCAGAGGCGCGTCCATTACATTTGACACATGCCCAGTAGACCACGTTTGGTATAGTACTTATTTAGCATTCCATATAAGCTGCCAACGCTGCTTGAGAATTGGATCATTAATTAAAAATTAAATAAAAAAAAACGTTTATTCAGTATAGTCTTAACAATGTATCTAGATGACATAGTTTGATGTATAAAATGGATTTACATCTGTGTTAAAATACCTCTGCCCAGGTAACGACCTCTGTGGCGCAGTGGGCGAAGGTCCGCCTGAGACGCAGAAGGTTGTGGGTTCGATTCCTGTCACGGGACAAATGTTTGTAAGATCTGCAAATATTTGTCTCGGGTCTGGGTATTTTCCTATGTATAATATGTATGTATTTACAAAAAAAAAAGTATTTAAGTAGTATATTAGTCATGTAGTTCCCATAATACAAGCTCTGCTTAGTTTGGGGCTAGATGATGTTGTGTGAAAAATGTCCAGCGTTTATTTATTATTATTATTAATGCTTTGAGTTACTCTCTCTAACTAAGTAGAGACTTGAGTCACACTTTTAAATACTAACCGATAGCACTGCCTTTTATCAGTTCTGGGCATGCTAATTCCCTCAATATGTTTTTGTTATACTAGTATTTTGAAATAAGTATCTAATTTTTTTTTTCTAAAATCTTGTTAAGTACTTTGATTTGTGAGCTTAATTGTTTCCTAATATTTCGGTTGCATGTACCATGATCTCGGGAGGAACTGCATCTTTTGTGTGTGTTAGCAATCATGGTAATTATCCCATTTTTAATAAAATATTTGCAACATTCGTCACGAATACCAACTTGCCTATTTTTAAAAAAGTTGGCACCTAGTTAGTTCTAAAGTTTAATCAACGCACTAAAATGTGTTGTTGACATTCACAGCGGACCTCATGAGCAGTCACTGTTCGTCCATCGCACAAAAAATCGTTCGTTATAAAATGCACGAGCAGTCGGTTAAATACAACTCATGCGCTAAATTTTTTAAACGTGTTACTTTTTACCACCAGAAAAGTGAGGACTGCTTGAGTAGTGTTGTGTTGAAATTGGAACTGCACACACATATATTTTACTACTCGACCGCTCTCAACAACTCGGACCGCGCGCATGCAGTCGCTGCTAAAACGGTCAGTAGTCACATCTTGGAGCAGTTTCTACAATGCCGACCAGATGTTCTAAAAAGTTTATATTTCAGTTTTATTAAAAATTAACGTAGAGATACAGAAACTTGAAAATGCTAAAATCAGCGCTATGTATATTTTATAATCGTTCTACGTGATTTTATTTTCGTCCTCAAGGTTGGAAATATTTAATTTCAACGTTCTTAATATTTGGCTTATTCCAGAGAAAAATTGTATATGTTATTAGAACGTGTAGGTAAGTATCTATAGTTTACATTTTTCTTTAGATACTTAGTTATGCGCTATATATTATTGTAAAAGGGTTTTATATGCTTTGAACCTATCTTTACAGTGCCACATAATTAAAAATAATATTGATGGATGTGCTTCGATCCAGACATAAAATCATATAACTAGAAATCCTACTATCCTACTAATATTATAAACGCGATTGTTTGTGAGGATGGATGTTTGTTACTCTTTCACGCAAAAAATTACGGAACAGATTTTGATGAAACTTTACAGTAATATAGCTTATACATCAGAATAACACATAGGCTACTTTTTTCCGGGTACCACGTGGGCGAAGCCGTGGGCAGAAGCTAGTCAAGTATAAAGAAATAGTATCAGTACTTTTTCTAAAATCTTTGAAACCTACTCGCTTATTTGTAAAAAGGTACTATACAGTATACCGTCATGTACAAAACAAACAAACACGCTCACGACTGTATTCCCTAAGATGGACATCCTCAGATAACATACTCAGTGAGTAGATCTTTGAGGACACCAAGTAGGGGTTTAGTCACCGCTTTACGTGTAATAAATCACCTGTAAGTATTTGCTCTTTTTGTTCATGGTTAAATTAATGTTTTAAACTTTGCTGGCTAAGTTATTACCAACAGATCTTGATTCTGAGATCTGTGGTAATTACCCTTTAATGATTTATTCAAAACCGAGAATATTTTCGAATTTAATGTTTGTAAAATAGAAAAGTATTTATCTACTTATCTCCAGCATCGTCAAAAGCGCATTAATTGCAATGCAATACAAAGAGATCTATTTGTCCTAGAATAATATAAAAAAAACGCTGAAATTAAGTGTCTCTTTGAAAAATTTAACTTTGCCAAACACTTACATTTTTTAAACGAGCAACGCAGCATTTGTAAGTTATCGTCGGAAACAATATCTACTCAGTACATAACATACAATGCCGATCACTCGCTTTGCTCGCGCGGTCAAAAATATCCATATTCATATTCATATTCATTTATTCATGCTCAAATGTACATCAGCTTAGGTGTTACATCAAAGTAGCTGTAGGGGAGTACATGGACACTTTAAGGGCGCTGCAAGTTCAGTCAATATTTATTTAAAATGAGATAATACTAATAGCAAAATCGTAATTAAGAATGTCAAATAATACATAAAAAATAAATTTAAAATAATAATAATAATCATCTTACTTTATAAATTGATTTAAACCAACTGGTCCGTCTTCCCAGCACCATCCCAACTTACTTAGATATCTGATTATTGACTACGTACTTATTTGCCTTCCCACTTAACAAGTCGAGTGTTGTATAAGCACCACTTGACATTATCGATTCTCATGATCTTGTGGTAACTCGAACTTTGGCACTATTTTGCGAGTCCCTACTTGCTTGTTAGAGAGTTACCTAACCACTTAAAAAAAAACATCTTTTGTTTACCTAAGTGTGTATTTTTTTTCAAAAGTGGACTAGCCTTATACATAAATAGACTAAGGTTTGTATTTATGTAAGGTAGGTTATTTAACCTAACCACATATTTTCATTTATTTACCATAACCGTTACATTACCGGGCAAGACAAAAATTATAAATAAAGAACCAGACATACATAAACCCTTATCTTATAAAAATAATAAATATTATCTGTTTCTACAGAAGGTCTATCTCATCACCTATTTATGAATTCGTAAATTCAGTAAAGGAGCTTGTATAGGTATTTATATATTGAACAACCGAGTAGGTACAACAGTAAGTTAGTAGTATCTTAAAACCTAAGTATCTTAGAACCTATATTAGGTTTGTCTAGATACTAGGTTCTCGAAGTTTTATTGTATCAGAAGCAAAAGTACACAACAAAAACACGAGTTATAAGTAGGTAGGTATTGAAATGAACATTACAGACGTTTTTTAACAGATCAGCGTGACTTTTAGAGCGGAGTGCAGGCCTAAAATCTCCGAAACTATAATGAACCATGAATTTTCTCTACGAATTAACGAACAAGTTTACAAGGTAAACTCTACCAACTTACTTTACTTACTTTGATGCCCATTTATATGGAGATAGCTTCTCGCACGAGATTCTTCCATTTGCCATCTAGTATGAATTCAATTATAACGAACACGAATTTTACATTCAGAAAGTCGGCTTGCTGACGTTTCGGACACAATATCTTCGGACACTTTGTCCGAACTGACACTTTGAATTTTTCATTAATTATTTATTGACGTTTCGAACACCATCAAAATATTGAAGCTGTTTTGTACAACAGTTAAAAAAGTTTTAAAATAAATTATATTACGTACTAAGAGAAAGAGTATTTTAGGATAACTCGGATACGATTTTTACCTTCGAATTGTGTTTACATGGACATATTCAATATTCAAAGGCGAGATGATAATCGCCCTTCCATATGAGGTTATTGTACATAGAGTTAACATGAGGCACGTTTTAGAATTCTTTCGATAATCGCATCTTCGAGGCGAGAAACTCTCTGTGTAAATGGGCATTTACTTAACTAAGACCATGTGGTTTCTAGCATTACGATTTGACGTAACTGAAGTTTTTTAGAACCAAGGAAGAAACTATCATACATAGGTACTTAGTAACTAAATCAAACCCACAATTTGCAGCTAACCTGTCGCCCATTTACCTTATATCACGGAAAACAGCTCGTAAACAAAGTTCATTCAAACAGCGCTCGCCATGAATGAAAGGTAGTAGGTAAAATCAAAGATCACTGAAAGTAAAGGACACGGTCGCTGGTGCTCAATGGATCGCATGATAACTTTAGAGCAACGGAGGGTGCATGCATACGCACGTGTTGTCAGATTAATTGAATGCCTCCCTCTAACCTGCCCGCGTCCCGCCGGGAGCGCCTGAGAGAACTACGCAAACAAACTATCTACAGTGAACGTTCGCTCATCGCTCAGCCACCGAGAGATGGCTGTAGCCTGCGGCTGCGGTCTCCACACTTGAGGTTTATTGCAATTCAGATTTTTTCCATGTGAGTTTTTGACGTGCGATGTATGAACGCAGGTCGCAGGGCGGCGCGGGGGGGTGAGGGCGCGCGGGCGGCGCGGTCGCGCGGCCTCTCGCTCGCGTTTAGTACACCGCTCAGCAGGAGTGTCGGACGCTCGGCTACGCAGTCGGCGACTTTCGTATTCTTCGTTTATTTTCTTTTTCTATTCGTTTAATTTGTCACTCGGACCTCCTGGCACCTTAAAGCCCTCAAACGTAAAATGTGTCTACGTTCCTGAGTCAGTTTGGTGTTATTACGTTCGCCGGTATTTTGTTTTGACAGTGCCGTTCACGTGCGAAATCGAATTGTTACCGGTTCCGGAGTTTTAAAGTGTTTTAAATACGATCGCGGCCTTCGTTCGCCGCAGGTAGAGCCGGTGGATCGTCTGATAGCTGTGACAGTGTCTGGTCATTGTGATAATAATAAGGATTTCTCGTGGGAACAGCGATAAAGCGTGCCGGTGCGTGGATAGTGAGTGCCTTCACGAACTTTGATCAAAGTTCGCGCGGATCCAGTTCCAATTGGAGTCCCGTCGAAGAGTAACGGAAGTGCGTTTGCCGGTGCTAAAGTTTTACAAAGTGCTGACAACTTGAAACATAACCTTTTGAACGTCGCGCGTGTTTTACTGACATGCGCAGTTCAGATTTGAAATTTAAGTGTTTGATAATTTTATAAACAAACGGTGACAGTGAAGTGGTGCCTCAGTAACAGGGATCTCACGACAGTGTCCAGTGTCCAGGTCTAGTAGACTTGCTTGACCGTTGAGAATTAATGAAATTTTCAAATTAACGTTCTTCTACACCTGTCGGATTTCGGTGTTTTGGCTGCGCGCGCACTGGATTTCTTTACCCAGGTGAGTACCTACCTCTGGCAAAACAATGAAGGTACCTAGCTCAGCCACCTCAAGATAATAGTAATGCAAATACCGTTGGTAGGTACTACCTAGGTACCTACCAACGGTATTTGCATTACTATTAACTATTAAGTTAGAGATGTCTCAAGAGCTCATAGTTTGTAGGTCAGCAGACGCAGTAGGAAGAACCAAACGATTTTCTACTTAGGAACAACTGGGATCATCATTTTTCAAACTCAAAACAACTTCAAACGGGTTTCAAACATCAGGTTGTTGTTTTTCACACCGCGAATCCTATGACCTATGGAATCCAAGTAGGTACCATCTAGTACCTACTTACAGTGGGTAATCTACCTACCTGGTAATAGGTATATTGTAGGCTACTACTTGCACCGTAGTAGGTAAGTATACACTCGACCTGAAGTCAAATGAATGATGGTACATGTTTGGATTGGAAAGAACCTAACTCTACCTAGGCGACAAATAAGTAGAACATTTAGGGTCGGGCTGTTGTGATACCTACAACGTTACTCGTAAGTACCTATGGAAAGGATGGACCTACGAGGCGTGTTGATGGGTTAAATTTATATCCCTGAAGTTTATTACAATTATTAAGTTTTAAAAGCAAGAAAAGTGAGCGTTTTCATGAAATGCCGACATTAACGCGTAGGTAGGTAGGTAGTCTATTTTACCATTTTTATGACAGCCAAGAACACAGACTAGTTAGGCATGCTATAGCACAAATTTTCAAGCATTAATTAATCATGTTATTCAGTAGGTAGGTACTTTTACCAATTTTTAAATGGACTATTTATAGACAAGCTTTCTCTACCTACCTATCTACCTAGATTTCCATGTAAAGCCTGAAGGCAAAGAACATTAAAAACTCAATTGTTAATTTTCATTCGTCGCTGACTGTACCTACCAACCTAATAAAAAACGAGCGTGGTGTTTTTTTAAACAGAAAGAACTGGTCTTTTCTACTTGCGACTGACGTCTGCTGTTATTAAAAGTTTTATGTCGCCTTTTATTAGTCCGAAACTTTTTCAAAACTTTTTGTTGGGCCCTCATTCCATTCTCATTTTAGGTCGGTAGGTAAGGTGACGTCACCGCAGACGCATCGCGGTTTTCTGTCTCGTTCGCACGTGGTGGCTGGCCTTGAAGGATTGAAATCACTTTGAAGGACTCTAGAATAGAAGTGAATGCATAGGTTGGCCTTTAATTATGGTCACCAAGACTTGAAACAATTAAAAATAATTCAAATATTATAGTATATAAAAATAATTGAAATAATTAAAATATTCTTCATAATAAACGTATGAATGATTCGATTTCTCAGACTTAATTTAAATATTTTTTTCACTCATTTTTGACAACTTTTACGTAGCTGGCAAAAATAAGTAATAAATTAACCTACAGTTCAAGAAAATGTTTTTTTTTTATTTTCTAAGAAAAAAAAAATACTACTATCTACCTTTTCCATCATTTTTTCTTGTCTTTCTGGAAGGTAACCTTAGATGACCATCTAAGGTTAGAAGTACCTAGCTAGGTACTCTACTTTCGCAGAGTCATTAAATTAAATTTACCTACCTTAAATCTTTCTACCTTCTCCATCATTTTTCTTGGGCCACTACATACTGTACATATGATTTAGATTTAACATGTTTTTCTTACAGCCACAAAATAAACAGATCTTGCTAAAAAAATAGTAAAGCGTTTTTCTTTAGCCTAAACGGGCTAAAGCCGAAAAAACCGCCAAGTTTATCCTACAGAAAAGATCTGCTTCCGAGATTTGTGGTTTTGCTCTGCAAAAGATTCTGTGGTTTTTCTCTACCTATGAGATACTTAGTACCAACTAGGTAGCTTGTAGGTAGTTTGCGAAATTACCTACAAACTTATATCGAACTTAAAGCTAGATTAATACCTGGTATGGTAGGTAGGTAGTGTCTTTAAGTTGAACTGTTACTGACTGTGGACTGGTCTGTTCTGTTGTCAAGAAATTCTTTTAATTAACAGAGTTTTAATGAAATTGCGCTTACACACTGGATTCGTTGGAGAGAGCGTATCTACCTACCTACTAGGTGGATTGGTATGTAGGTAGCATACATACGTAGCTTTCTGAATGGTTTTGGTCTCGGCTAAGCAAGTCAATACCATACCACACAATTATTGTGTTGAAACTTTTTGTTTTGTAATTTAAAAACTTTCTATTAACCTTCCTTGAAGTTATAATAATAATAATGCTGGACATTTTTCACATATAACCATGTAGCCCCAAACTAAGCAGAGCTTGTATTATGGGAACTACATGACTGATATACTACTTATATACTTTTTTTTGTAAATACATACATATACGCAACGATTACAAAAAAACAGCATTACAAACAAAGGAACATCCTCTTATTTTTAAAGACAAGCCTACTTACTACCTACCTACTGGGCAAACTATGTCACGAGCGCTTTCAGAGAGTTGGTGTCGGTCGCTTCAATCTTTATGGCCTTCTGAACAAGGTACTTCACCCTCACACTCAGGTTGCGGCTGTACTGCTAGCGTGTAGCTGCTAGACGAGAAGGTAGCCAGGTGGTCGTCTACGATGCATGTGGCTGGACTGCTAGCGGCTCGGCCGGCACCTACGTCACAAGGTGGCTTGTATAGCCGCACTGTAAGCGTATAGCCAGCTGGCTTGCATTATGTTGACCGAATTGCAGGTGATTGGCAGCTAGGCGTCTAGGGCCTGAATTCATAGTCGGGGATTGAACAGTCTCCCAAAATCTACCATTCAGCATTGGCCTTATGGCTGGGCCTTAAGGTTGAATTCGCACATGAATTTTATGAATACTTAGCGCTAGAACAGTTCCCTAGGGGAGCCCCTTATCGACTTTGAATTCGGGCCTAGGTGGCTTGGGTGGTCGCATTGCAAGTGGCTTGACGGCTAGGCGTCTAGGTGGTTGGGTAGTCAGTCGCACTGCAGGCGGTTTGCTAGGTGGCTTCTACAATACATGGTAGTCGCATTGGAGGTGAGAGGTGCGATGTTCAAAGTGCTCAGTGCCGTCCATTTACATGCGTTGTTTTTCTCAATATGAAGACGCAAGACGAGAAGCCAGCCGCTTGCAATCCGGCCACGGACTATTCGTATCCGCTCAAACTTCTAACAAACACTTGTTGAACAAAACTAAAGTGTCAATTTCTTTCATGTGCTATAAAATAAACCGGCCATCCTCACCCTTCGAGGGGATATATATGGGACCCCACACCCACACTCATTCACCTTTATAGATTTTGATCTTCTGTGACATAAAAGCATTTTTCATGGCTATATTGACTTGGTACCTACTACGTTTAAGTACATTTAGTTTATTCGAGGTATCGCAGCCATAATATTTTGGGAATTGACTCTCAGACTGTCATAAGACGCAAACCCTGACACTATTTAATGTCATTTCCCAGTGCTTTGGTCGCGCCGCGAGCAAAGAATTGGCGTAAATTCACTTTAAAATGTTAAATTCACGTAGTATATAGAACAATTGACGTCTCTATAATGATACTTGAGATTTCAAAGAATAAAAACCTATGGCTGTATTTTAATAGGTACCCAGGTTTAGCTAAACTCCTCTGTAGTTCGTTCACTGCTGAGGCCATCGGTTTCTGTTAGTTGCTTGATGGAAGCCGTATGGACTGGTTTTAGGTGATCAGACATCTGCTCCGTCCATCGTTTCGAGCTTATTCCACTCGGCCTTTACCCTTTTTCTTTCCCCATTACTATTATAAGCTTTTTAAAATATATTTTATAAGTCGCAAACAAACATATGACCTGGTTAGCGGGTTCACTTACACCCATATCCTTTAGCAGAAATAGGTATGGTGGTAGTATTTCCCTGGACTATCATCTCAACTACTACTTACTACTAATTACTGTGCTCCAGGTTGTCGGAGCTTCTGCGACCATTATGGCAAAAGTATGACCGAAATATTCACCGAACCCAAACTAATTACTGAGCCCTCACTACTAAGCCAAAAAATAAACCAGCAACACGTTGAACGAAAGAAGTAACTAAGTACTGACCGTTAGGTAAAGGTCACATCACGATTTCCACTTATATCTATGTCCTGTTAGGTAGGCTTGGCTAGATGACTACATAAAATATAAATATCGCAATATCGTACGCATAGAGCAAGCTATAAAAACAGTTTCAATAAACCTTCGGATCCGTCCATCCTTCCATCTCACAGACAGATTTATTTCATGATGTCATCGCCCCAAGTCTGCTTAGGATTCATTAAAAACTGGCGAAATGTGTCGCGACTTATGAGATTTTCCCGGAATAAATATCAACAAACTAAGTCGCATTTCGGATTCAACTTTGAAAACTCCATTCTTACAAAATTGTTTTAAAAAAAAAACTCTAGTTCCATTCTTGTCTATTCGTCAATTCGCTGCTGATAAGGATTCTTCTTATCCTAGCGATGTGTGGCGAGAAAACATATCTAAAAACTTTTCTTGACGACAAATATAAAACTATTTCAGAAAAACACAAATAATCTAATGAACTTGTAAAGTAGAATTAATTATTTCATTGTAAAAGTAACTTAGCACTATTAAAAAAAATGGGTCCATTTTAAAGATCATTTACCGAGTCATATTGAACAACAGAGTTTCTCGCCTTTTAAAATGATTACATTCTATGGAGGTATCTCCACGCCTATCCGTGCCGTATAAGTGTCAGAACTCAAAAATATTGTTCTCTACATATTGTATGAAATCATTAACACTACTGATAAGTCGGGTTATTGCGACCAATTATTGCGAAAGTCTCTTCTTTTGAAGGTCAATTTTTGGGGTCCCGTATACAATTAGACCTTTTAACTGTAGAAAAATCTTGGGTCGAACGTGGAAGCACTCCTATTTGAGCCTTTGCCGTCCGCCTGTTCTGTGTGTCTGTCACAGGGCTGTATCTTTTTAACCGTAATTATGTAGCCAGTCAAAATGTACATAGAATACTTGTTATGGCCTCCGTCTTAACAACAGTCCAACTATTTTAAAAAACGTTGAAAAATAAATATTTCTTGTCATTTAAAAATAATTGATTTTGGGGAGGCTACGAAACCCTTAGTTTGCGAGTTGATTCGAACTTGGTTATTTCAAATATCGAATGCTTATAGACTGGTTTTAAAACGAAACTTGGTCCCAAAACAAAAAAGGCAACGCGTCCAGGTAGAATCTTTTTCGTATTATTATGAACATCGGATACCGAAATTATTATTATTAGTTGTGTGGATGTTAACCTAAAATAACAAATTATTTGCTCTAAGAATCTATGTAATCTACTAAATTACCACAGGTGTTGGGTCGAGCTCCATTTTCTTTAAGGCTCCATTTTTTGCTCTGCAATATGATGTCAGTTGTTTTTTTAGTAAATTTACATTGTTAATTAGAAATTTTTTTTTTTTTAATTACTGTACCAAAAAAATGTTAGAATTCAAAACTGTTACTGACTACAACGTACCTCCCATCGTAACGATGTTGTTGCTAGTATTATACCAGCTCAACTAATTTGGGTAAGATTGTTCGTGACATAAACTAGTTTTTTTTAACCTGTATCGGGCAAAGGACTCCCGCAAAATCTTCCATTTATTCCGATCTCTGGCAGTCTCCTACCACTCTCATCACAATATTTATTTACTTATCATCAGACCACACGAGCCAAGCAGAGGGCAGATGCTGTTTAAAAAAATATCTATCGTCCCAATCTGTTTGAAATAAATAGATGTATTTATCAAGTAAGCAATGTCTTTTGAAGATTATAGACGGGAGGGCTTTGTCTTGCAGCGGGACAGCAATAAATAAAAAAAAGTTTTCAAGCATCGCGCTTTATCTACCTTCAGGATGAACAAGATTTCTCTCGAACTGATAAAGCACTGCAGACCATGATTCCAAGATTCTTATAATAAGCAGCTCGAAAAACAAAAAAGTTTATTCAGATTTACCCTTTTTTTGAGGTTACATATATACTTATATATATATCCACTTTTACCTTGAATATAAACCTTCAGTTGTTATTAACTGTATTTAATTGTTATTATTACAATATCACAACGAAAGAAAGTTATGTACGCAAGTTCAATCTCACGATCAATTTTGTTTTCCGTTGAGGCCAGACTCACCAAAAAACTGGTTCACTTTCTGTCTCTTTAAACCACTTCGGTGGAAACGTAACAATTGAAAGTCCAACCATTTTCGTGGTCTCATCCGAAAATAGAACTATAAAAGATATTTGGATTATCATTCGGATAAAATACAATCCCACAATTTGTATCCGCCCGTCGTTCAAGATTATCTTGTCCAAATAATATTACTTCCCTAATTTCGAAATCTCTAACTGGCACAGGTAGAGTTTGAAAACTTTATAGGATCTGCGCCGCGAGAATTTACATTTTTATCGTTATCGTTTTGGTTTATTTTGTCAGAAACATTACGATTACATATTTTTGTAAGTACCTAAGTGTTATTGAATCTAAGATTTTATGTTAGACCACATTCAATAATTAAGATGATTACGAATTTTCACACACTTTACTTTATTGAATACCTACCGACTTTTATGACGACGATCTCTTTAGGTTTGTGTGTCCTCAAATATCATTAACTTTCTACTCACTTAAATCAGCTAGACCCATATGACACAAGATCTTTGGCTAAATCCATTCACTCATTCGTCACAACCTTCTGGAAAATTCATGATTTTAATAGAATCGCTGGTTCGTAGTTTCAGCTGGTAGCCAATTCTGGTGTCCTGCCATTACATAAGCGTGTCCTCCGAAGCCCTTAGTTCCAAATAAACCACGATTCAGCCATATAAACTGATCAAAGAACGAAGGCATAAATCATTGAGTGAAGTCAGACTGACGATGTTGATGATGAAATAAAAAAAAGTGAGAAGTATTTAAAGAATTTTACCGTAGTGAATGTGCATCATTTGCATACTCATAAATCATTTTCTCAGCAATCATAATAAATGCTGTTTCCTTTTGTTTACGTTACCTATGCAACTTGTTTATTCTCACGTTCATTAGAGAAGTCGGAAATCTGTTTTAGAGACGGCCTGACAGCTAAATGAGCTCCGAAGTACTTGTTAATTGTCTTCAGCTTATTGGTCACTTTAAGTTAACTTCTATCATCATTATTGATGGACTACGATTGCCCGTTTTGAAGTCTGTGTTTGTATATTTATATATTGTTGTAGCAAAGCTGTGGACGGTGGGGGTAGTTAAGGTAGAGTTAAGTGGAGCCTTCTTTTGAATCCAAAAATAATATTAAATGTCAGTTCCGACTTCAACAGTCGTTTAGCCATATCCGAGGCCTTTGACTAGCTTATATATAGGATGGCCTGCCTGTCCCGAATGGTGTTGATTCTACCGCTTAAAAGCAAAACAAAAAAACTGGACATTTACCATGATTAGTGCGTTTGAATGTTTCCTGATATTTATATCATTGCATCGTTTCAATCATACTCAATATGTTGTTCCTTGTTCTGCGATGGCCGCTTTTGGGATACAATACATAATTTTGGGACACCCTCTAAACTCCGACACTTATTGGAACTTACAGATGACAGCTTAAAAAGATTAGACCACATGACTCCCAGACAACCTAAAAGTTTCGTACAATGCAGACAAAGGGCCAAGGCCCAATGACGAAGGCTTTGAATAATCACCTGACCAGATTCTCCTCGCCGACCGCAACTTGTAAATTTACGAAACCTCATTGAACGCCATAATTTAGATCTCGCCTGCTGTTTCAACGGACGTTGTTGGTTTGATTTTGGTTACGGTTAGTTATGAGTAGGTAACTACTTAAACAAAGCAAGAGACACTTAAAATATATCTATGTTTCTGTAGAACACTACAGAAACATGGATCGATAAAGGACGGATGGATCAATAAATAAAAATATACAATGCGTCATAGAACCAAAGTAATCTGAAAGCTGGGAGTGTGATTAAGTCGAATTTCTATAAAAACTGTTCTCGATTATCCCAAAAAGTTCTTGACTGAACGGGCTGGCAACTATTTATGAATGAAACCAAAGCCATGCAAGCATTTTTTTGTTTATAGCTTGTATCAGTAAGTCATGAGCAAGATGCATCACGAGAAAACGCTTTAGTTAAAGAAGGTTTATACTTATGAAGAATACAGAATTTGAAGATTTTACAATATTCAGAAAATCATCCTTTGTGTTGGTGGGACTTGAACCTGCGACTTCCCGCTTGGTACACGGGTGCTATACCAACTTAGCCACAAGGTCGTTACCTGCCTGGTAGAAACCTAAATAACTAACTAATTAACTTAGTTATTAAAGTATTAACATTATAGATCTGGCAGTTACTTGGAAAAAGTTATCATTAGACTTTTTTAACTTACTTTTAAGTATAGAAAGTGATTTACCGATTGAGTGATTAGTGATTTTAGTGAGTAAGTCTTTACGTTATTAGTTAAGTTGTTTAATAATAGTGCATTCTCATTTTATTTTTCATAATTTGTTCTATGTTAATTAAATTTTAATATATGTGTTTGGCATTCTTAAAGTTATCGCTAAACAATCTCAATACCTTTGAGATCCTTTTGACCTTTGTCTAGCAGTCGGACAAGATAATTATGATACGTTGAAATTGTGTAGCTTTACAGAATTTGTGGTGAGCCTTGTTTATCACCACTTTGTTTTTTTATGGTTGCGGTTACGCCCGTCAGCGTCCATGTTAAAGACAACGTATGGCCAAAACCACAATCCATTAGCAATTTTAAAGGCCGTCGCTGCACATACACAAACCTAAAGCTAGGCCTGTGGGTAACACTTCACATCGGCTTTTTAGTGTAAAGTGAGCTTTATCATCATGATTATAGTTTCAACATGGCTTGGATGCGAACATGATAGTGCAAATTTGGTTGCCTCTATGCACTGATCGTCTGGTTTTGTCAAATAAAATAGACTTGTATTATGTCTTGAGTCCAGAATCCAGATACTAGCTCCCAGTGGGAGCTGAACTGGATTTAAAAGAGTTCGCGTGATTATTAATTCTCTTCCGCGAAAATTACTAATAGGATATCTACAAGCTCAATATGGTGTTTAATTTAATTCACGATCTGCTAGTGCGATTTTGTGTGCTCGGTCAAAACATACGTGCGTAAACGATGTGTCCTGTTTCTGTCGTTATAGTGAAGCGTTGGTATGTCGTTAATACTATTTTCCTCTGTACATAAACATAGATTTATTTATGAAATAGGTGGGTAAGAACTGGGGTTGTCAGCGGCAGCGGTAATTAATTACGGTTCGGCCTCCCTCCGTCTGTTATGCGATTGGAGTCAACTAAGCGTTGCTCTTTGCTGTATCGGTATTCGATGCGACTATAAAACTCAAACTTTTACTTATATTTGCGGATTTTTGAGTCTAGTCTTTGCTTTTTTGTTTTTTTTCTTTCAACGAAGATTTTACCTCGTGGTTTTATGTCCTGTTAACGAAGGTAGGTACATTTTAAAATGTAAGCTTTGAATCAATAGGTACGAGTAATGTAAAATTGAAAGCTTCTCACGAATGTTGGAAGACCAACCGGTTTGACTACATTGGTATAGGTTGCATAGTTGTGTTTGTTGCTTGGGGTCAACATGGGTGGCATGTCACGGCATACAGAAAGCTGATATTTATTGTTAACTGATAAAATACACCCGGAGGTTTGAAAACAATCCTCGGAACTGATTTTACCTTTTAGGAACAAGCACCTGTAGAAGATACGTTGTCTTTAGTAGTATCTAGTTTGTACGAATAAACTCACGACGAATACCCATAAGGTAGTTGACAATTTGAGTTGCTTAAACTTATTTTCTTATCTCGACGAATACGCGAAGCGCTATTGAAAAGACATCTACGTACCAGAAGCGCATAAAGTTATAAGAGTGCATTTGAATTCCGCAGTTCGAAGTAGATACGCGCCTCAAGCGAGTCGTACGTAATGCGCCCGATAATATATTCAGATCGTATTTATTCGCGAAGCATAGGAGCCACTGAAACAAGGTTCTAGGCGAGACGATCCCCTGGGCTAGACTTTTCGAAACACCTTTGTTGTGAATGATATCTTTTAGGGAAATACGGTACGAAATACAGATCCGAGAAAAATGTCTCGAATTGATCAAACAGGTTCTGTATTCGTTATTCGCTCGGTGGTGTAGTGACAAATAACCCTAACTGACTTCCGATCATGAGTATGATCACGAATTCATGATCATGCTTATCAGTTCTAATACCGTCATCTGCACCATTTGTTGGTGTGCGAAATAGTATGATGCTCCCAAATGGTTAAAGAAAACGCTGTGTTTGGAACCATCGGCATGTCGTACAACCGATAATTCGACGTTTTTTTTGTTCTTCCTCCTTTTAGACATGGGCGTTTTCGTTTTTTACCGCAAACGGTTATGTAACCGATAAAGTTTGCATATCGAAATAGAAAACGGTTTTCAAATATCGATATCAGTCGCAGGGGTTTTAAGATAGGCAAACTAACAACGAAATGACAAACGTAAACTTGTTCAGTTATTTATCAGTTTAGCAACTTGTAACTACGCCGGCGTGAAAACATGGACCAAAAAGAGTTACAATAGAAAGTAAACCATATTGCCAGCTATCTATAATATATTTTTACGCACGCCATTATCATGCAATCATGGCTAATGTTACGTCATATTCGCTTCATATATCGGTTTGTTTGGTTTTTGGTTTTCGTTTTGTTCGTGTCAGTTGAGGTTTTGATAAGTTTTCATTATATCGGTTATGTGGATTTAAATATCGATATGTAACCCATATCCGATATCAGTTACGTTTCGATATATCGAACTCATGTCTACCTCTTTTGTATCATGATAAAGCCAACCGACGAATGATTCGAGAAGGCTTTCACTCAGTTGTAATGTCGCCAATGTGTCTCAATGAACGCACCAGATGCAACCCAACAGATTAGAATATACAGCGTTAACCTGTCGTACGATATTGCCTCCTACCGGTAATAGCTAGGGAATGGGCTGGATTGGGTGGGTTTAATATCACAGGTGTACGCCTTTAGCATACCCAGAAGTATATCGTATACCTCCTACCACGACCATTATTAAAATGTGACTTTCATAAATCCCATTGCACGTTAGAATTCTGCTCGACCGGTGCGGTAATGGAACTTAAGCAAGTGAACACTCCGCCTCAATATTGCCTCAAGAGCCGAACCTGGCAAAGCTTTTAAAGTTTAGCCATTTTTCTATTGTGGTTGACGTTTCGCGTTAAAGATTTTACGTTTAAGATTTCTAAGGTCCTGCCTTTCAGCAAAGACCTTTCGTACGATTGTAGTACTTCCCTTGAGAAGAATTCTTTGAACTAATTAATCCTAGTACTGCCACTTAAAAGTAAGATATACAGATGATTAAATGACAAACTGGGCCAACAAGTAGCATTAAATATTATGGGAAGGCTTGAGTAAGTATTTAATATTACGGGATAGATTCGAATGTGTGAACAGTCTCAATTGTTTGCGTAGGATCGATGGGCTCTTAAGGTTATCGTTATCTCTAATTAGCAAGCCCTTAACATAATCCTTCCTTAATATCAATGTTTACGTTTTCGTACTTGCTCTTAATAGAATTTCTTGGCGTTAGGAGCTCGTTTCGCTGACAAGTTTCTGAACTTAGCGCGTCATCAATATTGTTTGACATGTGATCGCAACTCTTGAAATCCTGAGGGCATTTATGAGAATGTGCTCCCGCTTTTTTTAAACGCACGATGACACACGGCTTTCCGCTTTCCTACATTGTTATCGGGAAGCTCCCGAAATTAACGTCTCGGGATTAGATTCAAAATACATGACCTTTAACTGAACCAGCCCCCTAATAAAACAAACGAAATAGCATTAGGGAAACGACCTATTTTGATAATGTCCATAATCCATAACTTCTTAAACCTTTAAAAGGGGACACATTTTAACCTAAATATTCCCATTTACAACTTTTTAAAACTTTTGACCAATTAAGAATTATTGTTGCCTCGTATCAAAAATAAACGAAATTATAAAAATATTATGGAAAATGGAACTGTCACTCAATTTGGCACACCTTTACAATAATGGTAGTGTGCAATATCCAATACTTCTAAAACTTGAATATGGAAAAGGTTTTGGCAAAAGCGTTCTTAACATTACTGCCATGATTTCGTTTACCATTGCCATTTAGCCAGTGTTAGGCTGGTTGCAGATTCATTTAATTCTGTATATTGCACAATTATTAGAAGGTAAGTAGGTAGAGTACTACCTATGTATTATCGCGGATTGTCGTGCTAATGAAATAGTAAAACTATGAGGTTGCGTGACCTAAATTATTCCGATTTTATAAATAGGAGGTGAATGTTTCAATTTGTTTAACTTGCCCCGCAAAAAACCTTTTAGCCGAACATGACATTATCACGGTTCAAATGAAAATTGCATGTAATGGGAAATAGGCGTTTTGTTCGTTTGATTAAAATAATAGTTTTTAGTTGTTTTCAATTATTTATGGTCATTTACTTAGCCAAGAGAGCGAGAGGATAGTTACTATTATATAACACTAGCCTCCGCTCAAGGCTTCACCCTCGCGTTACCCGGGTAAAAAGTAGCCTTTTTTTTCCCGATGGGAAAATGCTTTTACACATGTCCCTTGGCCTGAGGAGAGCCAAGGGGGTCTGTCGGGCTCACCAACCAGATCACTAACAAAGTGTTAATGGGTGGTGGCATACCGACAAAAAACCCATCGGTATTCCGTTTTTCACCTCAGGGATAATGCGTCGTCAAACCAATCGTCATGAGACGATTCGTTTGACGGCGCGTTAGCACTGGACGGGGCTACGGGTTCCCGGTCGGATTCGACCGCAGCTCTGTCGGTGATCGCCCGCCTATAGCGGACCCCTCGGTCCCCCCCTTGTGGGGGAGGGGGATGCCTTGGAATATTTAAGACATCCCCGTCGCATGAGACCAGTGCAATGCAGGGGCAGGTGTCCTCGTACCCAACCCCTGCTGATCCCCATCGAGCGGAAGAAGGCGGAGGAATTGCCGCCGCCTCCTTCCATTCTTCCGCCTGCGAAGCGGTTCAGCTTGAGGATCTTCCTCCCTGATCCGCTCTGCTGTCTCCTTCTGCAAGATAACGTCTTCGCAGAAGGAGACCATGGCTTCCCAGGCCCTTTCGTTATCGAGCATAGCGAACACTACGCTCGACAGCGAAAGGTCCTGTCCAACAACCGCCTTTAACAACTGACGCTGTGACGCCCAGGCACTGCATATCTCTAGGGTATGCTGTGCCGTATCCTCGGGGGCGCCACAGTGCTGGCAGGTTGGGCTAATTTCTCTCATTGCAACTCGGTGCAAGTACCTTCCGAAGCATCCGTGCCCAGACACGGTCACGAACTATACCAGTTTCAAATTTTATCTAAATCAGTCCCAGCCGTTACGGAGAATATTTGTAACAAAAATCCAAGCTATCCTATATGCATATAAATACATTAATATGCATATAGGATAGGATTGGACTCATCATCATCATCATCCATGGATTTTGGCCTCCCAGAGTGTGCCATGACGAACGATCTGGTGCTACCTCCATCCACTGATATCTATTCATTGGACTCAATTGCACATACCTATAAGAGGCTACGTCCAGTAGTGCACTAATTTATAATAGCTTGACGCGTTTTCGTGTTATTCTTGCTGTTTGTTCGTACGTTCAAACAGACATCCATTATTCATAACATTTGCGATTTAAAAGCATTGAACGAAAGTTCAGTGACAAGCTAAATTGTCTGCAATGCTATCTAAAATCAGACGGCGACTCGTAAAACGTTTTGAACCGAACTTTTGGAACGTTAAATGCTTCCTAATTATAATTTACCGTAACATCAAGGAATCAGCCTTAAACTTAGTTAAAAACGAGGGGTGTGAACATTATGCTTTATAATTGGAGGAAAATAGAGAACCATAATTCAGAGTATCCACGAAAATTACCCATAGACCGGGTTGCAACAGTCGTCCTTCCTACATATCGAGTACCAGGACGAGACATCGGTACATGGGATGAGGTCCAAAAATAATGTAAAAAAACTTGCGCAGATTGGAACTTTTTTGCAAGACTGTTAGTTTCTATCATTGATAAAAAGTTGTTGGTTTTCTTTTGAGCCGTGATTTAAAAACATTCTTAAACATTTTTTTTTCTTTTTTGTTTGTTTCGATTCACCCCCACCAACCAACTAGCTTTTCAACAGCTGCTTCTCCGACTTAAAGCCAGTTTTAAGGACCAGTAATCACCAATATCAGGCTAACTAAGTCTACTGGTGCAAATAGGCCTTCCTTAAAAAGTGCTATGACGTCACCTAATCCACCTCCATCTATCGATATAAGTTCATCGGCTAAAGAGCCTTCTAAACGATAACTGTGCCGAAAAACAATGGAAATGCTTGTCAAGTGGTTATCAAAGTTCGTGTGAATGTTCTAATCGCTACCGCCACCGCGTCTGTTTGACCGGACCCTTACTCCGGTCCGTGTTCGCCATTTCAAACGTTTCCCTCAGCGGTTGTCAGTTCTGCAAGCTATAATTTCACTTACTCATTGCTAATTTAGGATACCAAGTGATAAAGTAATTGGCGATCTTTGTCCTTCTACGGAATAACTCGTAGAAATATCAATTTACTTCTATCAGTCTTTCTATTTGAGGGTGTTATAAGCCGTCTGAATTATAATTGGGAATAAGCGATCGCGTTCGCGCCTCCCGCGGCAGACGTAAATTAGTTACCAACTACTAAACTGATACGTCGGCACACGTCTAGTTAGTTCGCTTAGCGTTAACCCGCTTATATGAATCTTTCGATTTCATTTGTAGTTTTTTCTGCATGGCTTTCAAAGGAAAATACAATTTCCATAAGAACTACAGGCGATAATTCATATAATTCCACTCAATACATCTCGATAGACGGGGAAGTGTGCTAGACGTTAAAGGCTCCCCGACATGTTAGCGTTTTTGCATAGCATGAGTCAATAACAATATCGCAAAAACACAAACGGTAGCACATTTCATGGGGGCCTCAATTAAAAGATATGGTATTATATAAATTGGCTGTGTGTGCAATATCTTAAGATAACAAAAATATATAATACATCCTGGGATGTAATATACCTAAATTTTGTTTGCTGTGTGTGACGACCTTTAGTTCGTTTAAAATAACGGCCACAACGAGTATAAGGCCCATTTACATGGCGAGAGTATAATTATTGCACTGAACGTTTTTATGTGTAAGTAGTGGATCGCCCGCGACATTGTCTGGGTTGAGTACTTTCCTAAATCTTCCCGCAGCTCCCCACAGCTCCCCACTCTAGGGATAGAGTCGCAAAATCCTTTCTTTGTGCTTACATCTCTGAGCGTTAACTTTGAGTCAGTCACATACCAATGTTATGTAATTATATGATCTTCGCCCCTTAAGGAAGTTGTAAATTCACGTGCCCAGACGTGCCGGATGTATTATTTAAATGGAGGGAATCATATAGTGTGAACCACGGAGCGTATCGGTTAACGTCCTATTGTTGGTTCCACGTGTTGTAATGCGCCTATGACCTTCATTGACCGTCTGCATTTCAAAAACAAAAGGTGATTTCTACAGCGCTGTGCTAAGTTTAGTGAATTTCGAATTAGATTTTGATTACCTAAAAAAATAAATCAATACAAATTACGATACTCTATGTAGAGATCCTCGTTTTTCATGGCTTACACAAACTTTGCAAGCAGACGAAATAGCACGATTTTAATCAAAATCTTTGTGTCTGAATAAAACGGGTCAACAATTTCATACATCCGTGACATTGTTGAATCTCTATCTAGTGCAGAATCAGGGTATGTAACCTGCTAAAATTAGAATTAATTTCGTACGAGGAATCAGATATCACAGATTTCTGTGATAACTAGTGCCAGCCGCGAGAAAAAAATTGGATGTCTTCCAACAATCGATTACATTTACTCCACCGCTAACAGGAAATGATCATATATCTCTGCATTCGGTTTTGAGGTTATTTTAAATTTGTAACATATTTTAACTGTTTTTATTTTTGTTTTATCTTTTATTCAATTTAAAAGATGGATGTGACCACCGAGCTTTTTTGCTTATTTGGCGTCAAACGCCCTTATCTCTTATCTCCTTAAATTTTCTCAGGTTGTAACACTTATCATCCGATGTTCTGGATTATTTATCGCTTGAGCAGCTGTCAATATGTCAATGATATGTGTCAGTCAAATATATAGCTCAATAGTCACGATACAGTGATTCATCATTTACGACATTTCACAAAATATTACGGCAAATTTTAATGTTCTCGAACATTAACTAGATATTTAAAGTAATGGATTGAGCGGCTTCGATTGCATGCATCTCTTAAGTGTCTTTTTGCCTTCAGCCATTGGAAAATGAGAAGAGCGCCTCAGGGAGAGGAAATATTTTCTTGTCCCGGAACGATTACAAACTCAAACTGGTTGTTAGACCAATATTTGGCAAAAAATATATAGGTTTTTAATTGAAACATCTTACTGACCTACATATTATTGTGCCTCTAATGGTTTTCGAGCATTATTCTTTAGTGCAGCGTTCATTGAATCGAAAATGGATTGTGAATCATAAACAATGGTTAACTGTGGTGGCCTTGTTAATGAATCTGAATGCGATCAAGGCGGTTGTGGTCGTAGGGCCGGCTTCGTACAATAAGTACATATCCGACTACGGCAACGCTTAAAGAGGATTATGATTTTAGAATTCAGGCAATATGTTCTCATCTTTTCCCTCATTTGTCATATTTTACGGCTGGATGTTAAGGGCTGAGGGTTTTACGAATTCATACTAAATTGAAAAATAAGATGAAATGAACTTTAACTGTGCTATTTATGTTTTAATGCAGCATGCCTTGCTTTTGTAAAACAGCCAACACCTAATATTTGACTCACTCACTGCAGTGTACCCGTTTCGCTCACAGTGAAATACCAACGAGGTTCTTGTCCGAAATCTTTTGTTCGTTGAATATCGGAATGTTGACAAAGGCTCTTGTTTGTCTTCAAGCAGTCTTGAACACACCAGTACTGGTGATGCGTGGAAACATCATAATGATGTCATCGTCGTGACAGGGGGCCACGGTTAATGCGTTAAACGAGGATTTACGAAGGTTAACTGGTCCGACATTTATTTCTTGATAATCAACAGTAGACGTTTAAATCATAGTCTACGAATGCAAATTACATCATGATTTATCTTGAGCCTGCCCTCAGCTGCTGGTTTCACGCCAGCCTCATTAAAAGACAGATGATGATAATCTTTCTAAAAGAGCAGTGGACGACCAAAGAAGATATGGATGGAATGTTTGAAAAATATGTAAAAAAGGAATGAGTACTGAGACTGACTGCTGACAGAGGGGTTTGGATAAATAATACCTGTTGTGCCGACCCCAAGTAACGTGGGATAAGGTCAATGATGGTAGATAACCAGTTAAGATTCATTAGATGTTTTGACCGTTCTAAACGTACAGGCGCGTTTGTCACAAACGTAAATTGTCCATCTTCTGCAATAATGTTTAGTATTTTTCACACGTATCCACGCAACGAAACTGTTGTAAGAATTATCGTGTCGGAGTCCCGACATGACGTTTCCTCCCACTCGCTACAAACAAAAGATCTTCGTATATAAAAAAAAACTCTGATGTTACGAACACCGACGGTGTTAGGTAGACTCGGCTTAGCCTAGAAGTAGTATTTTCTTTCCCTTTTGTCTCTCAAATGTTAGTCGGACAGGAATAGTGACTGCTAAGTTACACTAAGGCGACGCTGTCTCGGCTTTATAAATAATACCCTAACAGCCAAGTGCTGAAATGCTATCAATATTTGGAAGAATTTGAAAGAGTTGGTGCTGTACTTTTCTAATCTTCTTAAAGTGGCTATTAAAAGTTGAGCCGAGTTTCAGTATATTGCGGTAGGTGTTTCTATAGTTTGGATACGTTTATTCTGACAACTATGTACAAGTAGGTATATACAAAAACATATGAAACAGCTAGCTATTTAAAGACCGTTGCAAACGATCTATTGATAGCTCAACTGATCCAGATCACTACCAGACGGAAGCGTTCCCAAAATACTGGTCGCATTACCACGCTGAATGGCAATGTTAAATCGTTGACTCAGATAAGAGTCAGCTCTTTGGTCACGCGTCGCTTCGACAAGTCGCTCTGAAAGGATTTTGAAAATGCGAAGGGCTTCAAGTTCCCCACGGACCCAGACTCAACCTCAAAAGGCTCAAATAAGTAATATCTGTCGAGACTTCTATGTTTGCGCCTCTTGAGATCCTCGTCCGAATCAGCTGCTGCACCGGCTCTATTGATGTCCCCGACAGATGAGATGGCGCTAGGGTATCTACGCATGTGGCATCCCAAGGGACAAGGGACATGCCGTCAGGCCGCTTACCATCGTCACGTAGTTAGACTATTCGGTTCGAGAACATCTGGAACGTTGACGCTGGTAAAAGCCCGGCGTATGATATCATTATAACAAGCGTGGCGAGAGATCCTACCCTGGTACACGATATTCCGTGGTGACCAAGCTGTTAGACTGCCGTATGTTCGTACAGTCACTGATGAGGGGCACACCACTGCGCACCCGACCGTAGACTAACTACAACTCGGAATGTTATAGGATTCATCAAAATACCAGTATAGTGTGACGTTAGTGCTTGCAACCAAAGTCCTTGCTCCCATTTAGAAACGGCTGGGAGACGAGCGAGGTCCGTGTAGATTGAGCAAGTTTGTAACGTTTCTGCGTCAGCTCGCACAGACCCGTCCCATTGCCGTTGAGACAAAAGAGATTTGTAGCATTTGAGTAGTGTTGGGACAAGCACTATGCAAAGCATTTATAGCTTCAACAAGAAGTTTTGAGATTGTTAGGCGTTTCTTATCTTCACCCATAACCAACTCAACGGCTAAACTACATTTTTAATCGATAATGTAATATACGATTAGGAAGAGGGCTGTTGAAGCAGCCTAACTTTTCCCCAGGAATTCGTCCCAGGAATGTTTCGGTGAAATACCTACTGGAAACGGGATCTGACGTCGAACTAAAGACGTTAAACCTTCGAGCCTCTCGATATCCTGACTAATTGATGGGGAATATTGCAGTCATTATTTCTCTAGCTATAAAATTAAATCGCCTGTACTTGTTTCAAATAGTCCTTACTTTTTGATTTCGCACCAGTAGAGAATTTTTAAATGACGCAAATAACAATGAATGAATGGTTTTTAGAGTTTGACCGAGTTAACAAACCCCAGTAAAGAATGAATAAGTTTGTATTGTGTGCTTCATTTGAGTTAAAATACCTAAGTATCTGCTTAAAGTATGACGTCATCAGTGCCATCATAGTTTCTAACGTCATATTGATCAATTAGCAAATTACTAGGTCACTGCTACGTTTACTATAGTTCAAACTGTCCTTGCTTTCTTCGTCTATTTTGAATAGTTTAAAGCGGCCAAGCAATCCATCATCGGAAAGTCCAAAGAGCTCCTATAAGTTCAGATAATTGGCTTTGCTCTCTAATCTTGACACTTGGCTTATTTATTGACCAAACTAATGCCTGCGTTGACATAGCGCTACGTACAATACTTGAGAATATCAACCTTGACGTTGCATGAAGTGCTTGGAACTATTTATGAGTATAAAACTGTGGGAAAATTGATCTTGACTCCATTTTGTAACTCGCGCTATACACAGTTCAGAAAGAACAGCTAACTCTTTCCACGATAATCAGAAAAATCGATATTTGTGACCTTTCAAACCATTTCTGCGAGACCGTAGTAGTACCGTAAGGGGTTCGCAGGTGTGGACGGCGTTTGTCCGCGTGGACAAAATACCAACGCAGCGAGTATCGTGACATGTCACGGAGTAAATGCAAATGCCACAAATGTGGACTCTTCTTTATGCTTGAGCGCACATACTGTTCGAAATTCTGTAATCTTCATTTGTTATAATTCCGATGATCTCATTGATCGAATGAGTAATCACTCTCAGAATAACTTGAATGACGTGATTATTGTGATGACGTTTAGTAAAATGATCTGCGATTTTTTTTAAAAGAGCATACATTTCAACCTATCCAACATCTATTTCTTACAATGATTTTAACCAAAACGATAACTACAGAGTTAACTTTTAACAATGACACTAAACGTAAATACGATCACGAGCACGAGCACCATGAAACGTCGGTCGCAACCAAAAGCCAAGAGCAGAATGAGAGCCGCTCGTAGTGCGCGCGACTATTTACGAGTATGTAGCGTCCGTCGTCGCAGGTTTTGTCGAATGAAGATTCTTGTAACACTTGTATATTTTTAGGGACTTCCTTGGTGTTCGTTTTTAATATTATCATGATAGAGGCCATAGTAAACAGGTACCTATTCTGTGAAAAAATACCAGACTCCAAAAAACTGTGACAGACAGACAGACGGATCATCGGCGTAGGCTTTGTAATAGGGTCCCGTTGGCTTCCTTCACCCTTTAGGTAAGAGAGTGGATCCAGCACACCTTTTGTTTCGCATTGTTAAACGTTTGTAGAACGAACTAGCTGTTTTTAGTTTAACTTTGCTACCGATATAAGTACTGTAATATAATTATTGGTTGTAAATCTGTTTGCGAGGGGCTGTTTTTGTGGTGATTTGTTGGGGACGAAGAGTGGATTTTTTGCAGGGTTCACTTTTTAGGAAACTTTTCTGGTGTTGACTGTTGAAATGTCTTACACTTTTAATGCTTTCAGAGGATTTATAGCTAATGTTTCAGTGCCTACTTCGATAGAAACACTTCTTCCATCCTTTGTATTCTAAAGGATGGAAGTCGTTTACAGAACTAGGAGATATTCGCGAGACAATAGGCTAGCAGAACCGACAACCGCTGTTATCGAAAGGAAAGGTTATTAAATGGCGATTAGCGACCACGAACCCCCTACGTATCTAGAAAATTCTAGAAAAATTATAATAAAGATTTATGCAAATTAATTGTAATATCTTTTTTAAATTCACAAGAAGAAAACACAATTAATCGCTTATCAAGATGACATCGAAAGTCGGATGGAGGTAGCTCAAAATATTTCGTGGAGTGCCACGAAATATTAAA
Organism: Perizoma flavofasciatum; assembly: GCA_958496245.1. NCBI lineage: Eukaryota > Metazoa > Arthropoda > Insecta > Lepidoptera > Geometridae > Perizoma > Perizoma flavofasciatum. The sequence continues at coordinate 5,532,260 of OY292426.1, forward strand.
TATAATAGACGGACATAGTCCTTCCCTAAGAGAGCTTAGGGGAGGACTATGTCCGTCTAGCAGTGGACATTGAGTGTTGATGATGACGATGCCCTAAAGGTTGTCTTCGCTTATCATCGAGCTAGTTTGAGGGTTTTAGACCAGCGCTTCACGTTGATAAGGTTATAGGTTCCGATCTGCTAATCTATTAAGCCTATCTAGAATCCCGATAACATGGGATAAACATTATCACAAACACAGATATGTCCGTCAAAAACCCTACCCAAATCTTGATGCAACAATAGCTATCATTTTATTCACATTTCAAGCGAATCTTTCTATAAAATATGCAAAGCAGCTATAAAAATGTTTCGCATACAGCACTACGCCCACGAGACACCTTTATTCCAATGTAACCGGCCATGCATTCCCTACTTTCATGCTCGCTCTAAATTGTCTCATTGAAAATGTGCCGAGAAATAGTTGTACCTTGGTTTTTACACGATATATTAAATGAATTCAAGATTTCTCTTCAAATGTGACTGACTGACTTTGTCTTTTACTAAAATAAGTTCAATTATTTGTATTTGAGTTTACTTGCTGGTTTTAGTGGTTTTATTGGTCAGTGAAAATACAAAAGTGGATAGATTCAACCCCGATGGCGCAGCGGGCAAAAAGCCGGCTGCGCCGCAAGTGGTGCGGGTTCGATTCTCGCAGCGTGACAATGAGGGACCCGATGTCTATTTTATTCGCAGTCCCTAACGGTAATAATTAGCACTATTGTCGCCTGAAACACAGGATTGCCTAGTTCAGGCAAAATTATTATACTTAGCTATATTTGTTTATTTAGTGCACTATGTTTTGTAAAATTAAGAGTTTCTTTAAATAAATGTATTATTATTATAATGACCTGTGAGGAAACAGTTCTGCATACAAGAAGGTAAACATCTAGAATGAACAATAATTTGAATATTTTTAGAACTATTTGGTACCTTACTGGTCTTGCATCATTATCAACATCATCGACAGCCTGTAGAAGTGTACTGCTGGACATAGGCCTCTCCCAAAGAGTTCCTTGACTAACTATCTTGGTCCAACTCCCAGCCGAAGCAGTGAAATCATTCACTGCTTCCCAGCCGTCGCCCAAAAACCTCCCTACCTAAAAAAAAGCAGGAGGTGCTCAATTCGCCTGTATGATTTTTGTGTATATCTTCGCCAATTGTGAACCGATTTTAATGAATGGGTAGGGTATACCTCTAGGGTGGTGCCATATCAATTATATGAAAAATTACATCCATTAGGGTGAAAAAATGTGCGATGAGTTTTCATATTGGAATTTTTATCAACTTCCGGTTATTTAAATTCGGTTTGAATTTTTTCCTGAGCAAAATTATATTTTTTACCTATTTTTATATTTTATTATGTTATGTTTAGGTATCGAGTGTACACGGAAGCCGAACGGGGCCGAGTTTGCAGAGGAGTACACTATTTTACTGCAAACAGTAACTTAATTTCCATGGTTAATTATGGCTAATTAGCTCGCGAGAAAGGCACTATGATTTACCTACATTGATAAAACTAATTAGTACTTGCATAGCTACATTTTATAGCAAGATAATCTCTAGGTGCTTACCTACTTAAACTAGGGTACCATACATCATCAAAAAAATGAGGATTAAATGAAATGAAATGAAAATGATTCATATGTAAAGTTTTTCATTCGTGATTTTGCGCATGAAAAACTGACAACTTTGATATCATTTTTCCCTTTTACGGATACTTTCCTTCAAAATCTCTCCTAATACATTCTGAACACATGTCAACTAAAAGTGCTAAAAATCGTTTGTCCGTAGTTAGGATTTTGTCCCTGCGCTAGGGCAGTGACTTGACCAATAGCTAAAGTCACCCTGAAAATGGCCCTCTGACCGATGGTGAAAGCAACAGTGTGATGAAAGGATTCAGTGACTCGCAGAAGCTTCTTGTTAGCAAAATATGTGATATTATGTCTTCGATATTTTCTACAATATCAAGTAGCGTTGCCATATTTTGAAACCGTACGCAATATCTTGTGCAGTATGTTCCCACAGGCTGACGCTTGGCTCGGTCTAGCGCTTACTCATGGATCCATGCCAGCCTGCCAGACATCCCAACTTACACTCGACGTTGACATGGACCATTAATGACTGAACTGAAGCTATGAACCTATCAAAACGGGGTAGGGAAAACAGTCTTAGATATGATTGAAGACTTTTGAAAATTGTCGTCCTGTTTTTGATGAGTTGTGATTTTGTAAAACTTTAAGAACTTTTGGATTATCTGAAGTACTCTGGTTAGTTTTGAATAACTGTCCTCGTGCCAAATTTACTAACTTAACCCAATCAACGAGTGCGCGTACCCTTTCATCATAAGCGCCAGAGCTTCCTTTGAAAATTGTCGCCCGCTATTGATGTATTGTGATTTGTATCGGTTTTAAGATCTTTTTGGCGATCTGAACGTTTTGAATATTTAAACGTTGCTGGCATCGTGCCGAAATTACTAATGCATGCCTATCCTTCATCAATAAGCATCAGAATTACCACCAATTCTTACTTAAAATGGTGTCAAAAGTGCAATTCTAACACTCCAAAAAGACGTTACCTATATTAAGAAGTCCATTATGAGCTGCTCGTTTAAGAAATATTGAAATTATCTGCTTATGATTTAATTAGTACTCGCTTCCAACTGCCCTCGATGACTTTTGAAATCCCATAGCATCCCAGTTGGGGAACGTCACTCAAATGTACGTCACCGCTGATTCAATTAAGTTAGAGGTAGGTTGGTATAGATTCTATTACTGGAACTGGAACGTTTGAGGAATACTAATAGTTCGGAAATAGGTTGTACGGTGGGAATTAGGTTAAAGCTGATATTTTTGGTGTGAGGTAAGATAAGATATAGGTACGAGATATAGGAGGCACAGCTCGTCCTCATATATATTTTATGGCCCGTATTCCAGAACTATACTCAAGCGTAGGTCATGACATGAGAGTAAAATTGAATCGAGTTTTTTGACAGAACAAGGTACCTACTGCGACTATCTTGAAGCTTGATGAAATAAGTTGTGGTGCGTTCTGAAAATGGAAAGAGATATAAAAATCGGGTTTGCATTGTACCTGGACAGCTTTTTTTTTTATACAACAAGCATACCCACCTGTTGGTAAACAGTTCCCGTAACATATGGACACTTGCGACACCAGAGGTATCACTCACGCGTTGCCGACCCTGAGACATAACGAGTTAAAAGTCTCATGTGCCTGTAATATCACCGGCACCCATACCCTTCAAACCTGGCTTCAAACACAGCAACACGAACATTACTGTTTAACGGGAGAAATAGTTCTGGTACCAGTATCCGGACGAGCCCTTCATAAGGAACTCTACTGCTCAAAAGCAGTCTATTTGGCGTTTCAAAAGCTGTTGAAAACGTAGGCATCAGGCATAGAAAATTCACAATTTCACAGTCCTTTCCAAACGATTCATCTAGAATATGGTTAACTACTACATAACCATACAATGTTATGTAGAATATATACTATATTACCTTAGTTGCAGACCGGTATTCAACAACTGTGACACTATTGATTCATCATAAGAGCGGCCGTTTCCCCGTCCCGTCTGTTTGAATCAGCCGCACAATACCAGCTAGATATTCCACTGTTCTACAGAAGAACTTCCAGAAGCTGCTACGCCAATAATAATAATCACCACGTATCTTCTTTGAACTAAATGTATAGAATCATACGTTAATTAAGTGACTGACTGACAATTATTGCTGATAATTTAACTGGCAGAAAAAATCTTAAGACGAAATCGGGGGAGTTCCACTAGTAGGAATCAGTTGTAATAAAACCAGCCTCAGTCAACCCTTCCTCAAGATAATCGCGATGAAGTCGAACAAACACAGCTACTGTATACATGGGTAAAAGCTAAAACCAAATGCTCCTCACATCAGAACTGAATTAGTCTTGCAAGAATTAGTCTTGCAAGAGCTGAATAATATACAAGCAATGATTTAAAAAGCATGCGCGATAACAGTGATTGGATTCAGGGGAGCTGAAACCATAAAATTGAAATCAATTTTGCTGTAATGGTTATAGGGTATAAAACGCGGTCGTCACCAATATTTTCTTTATCTTCATTCTTTTTAGATTTTATTGATGTTGGGTGTGCTTGGGCCTATGGAACCAGGATGTAAAATAAAATAAAGTTTTATTCCAAAAACTATCGTGAACTTGACTATTCATATTGTAAAAACGGGAATTTTCACGTACCGCACTATAGGTGAAGGCACCGACTAAGTTTCGACTCATTCCGAGAGTCTTCATCAGGGTGAGTGTTCGCAACGTTCTCCCTCCGCGTCGCGTCGAGCACTACGCGACCCGTTTTTACAATATAAAATAAGTTTTTTTATGTAATGAAGGAATAATCATTGCCAAATCTGTTCATATTCAAATTACAGAGATATAAAATCCACAGCCGGTTAGCAACTCTGTGACCTTGAAATGCGCGCAGGTGATAATAAATTATCAACATTCCATAGCTCCGTTGAGATCAATTTACAATTTTCTTATGACTGTAAGATTTCAATACACCGAATATATTTATCGCTGCTCCGCCATATGATCACGATTTAGGATTTGGTAAAAATATATAATATTATAACACACAAATTACAACCCTCTGTTATCAGCGGAAGAGTGAAAATCGAGCGGAATGGGAAAGAAAATTCAGGCGCATTTCTACGACTTCAGACAGATTGGATTTTCGTTCTTATGCGAAGGACAAAAGGTGCTTTATATCGTATTGCGGGATAATTTATTCAGTTCACAAAATGAATTGCGAGTGTTAGTAACTCCGAGTGAGCCTGCGAACATATTCGTTGGGATCTGTTGCGTCGTTCGCTCCCTTTATTGGTTACACGCTTGAACGACAAAGGATTCTATCCTTAATTGTGTTTAGGTTGTTTTTCATATGTCAACTGCGGTTTGGATTTTCTTAGTGTGTTTTCCGATCGTTTTATATGTTACTTATTTGTTGTTGGTAGTAGGGTCTTATATTAACTCGGTTTGGTCTTTGTTAAGCATTTAACTAATGACGGTACGTCTTAGGACTGTTGCCAAAAGTTGCTTGTGTTAATTTGTTTCGTAGAGTTCAGTTACTTTAATAAGTCACGCAAAATCCACCAACAGCGCTGGTAAAGTAAGACTATAAAACGCTAATAGCCTGCAGGTGTAAAATAATCTTTTTTACTTTGAAAAAGTATGCCTAATCCATTGCTTTAGAGTTAAATTCAGCGTGCAGCTCAGATGGAATGCAAGATGCAATGCAATCCTAGAGAAGGAACGTCGGTTGGTGCGCAATTAACGTTTTTCAGAACGAGCGCTCGCAGCCATTGTGACGTTACACCGCAGCAGGAGATGGCTGAAACCGGGCCCATTCAAAAGATATCTTCAAGTGTCGGATTTTTCCTCAAGTTTACGAGACGTTTTGTTACTATTTTTACTGTTCACGGAGATCATTTTACGACGTTTGTCTGCCTCTCTTCAAATTTGTCTGGGACTGTTGGCATTATGCTGTAGCATTTCAATAATGCCCTCTATTTGCATTGCAAATGCGACGTAGGCTTGTGACATCCCAAATGTACCCAGTCTTAGCAACAGTTTTGTAAGTGTCGTGGCAGACAAATGAGCAATTTGCCGTCTCATCACTGGCGTAATGTTGCAAAATGGTAAGGCTTCTTACGAAATGTCTGAGGCAGCCTCAAGCCTCTCAAACCGCACGGCAAAATCTCGAATGGATCTTAAAACGTTATTCAAAAGTTATTGAAAAGTTCGAAACAGCTTCTAAAGTAATTTGTAAAGAATGCTTCCGCGACCGGGTAATACCACTTATTTTCTTTCGGGTTTTCTAGGGATAGCGGATAAAGGAGTGCTACTGTAACCTGAAAAATAATCGGTGTCTAGAGAATAGCGGTAAACCCATTCTGATACAGCCGCTAAAATATTGTTGAGGTGGGATTATTATTCCTTTTTCCGAATATAAATAGAGGCATTCGGGAGCCCGGAGTCATTCGAATTCGTGTGAAGCATGTGTGGAAAATTTAATTATCGTTCTGGGCAGTTCGATCATTGTTATTCGAGTGGCGTGTGTCTGGCGACTGGTGACGTAAGGTCAGTTTTGGGAAGTCAGTAAGTAAGCATAGACCGGACTGATTGACTCACTAGACACTAGAATAATATATCACCTTATAATATGAACCTTCAGCGTTCCTTCAACTTTCAATCTTGATTCTGGACTAAGTCGTCTTGTTCGTGAATTCAAAGAGACTGCTTTACCTACCAAATGAGTAACTCATTATGTATCCATCAATCGTGATGCGTAAGTGGATGACCTTGATTTTACCATTTTTTACTTTGCCTAATAATTAAAGTGTTTTGCTACTTATCCACAAGGTCAGAGAATAAACCTTCATTTCAAAAGATCCGCTCTCCAATATCGATAAGACAAGTGGCAAATAACCTAAATATTGCAAAGAGGCTTCGCCGTCTAGTTCAGCATGATTAATGGAGTAAGCCTAAGTTATGACCTCTGCTAGGGTTCATGTGGAGCCAGTATTGTTTCCTCGAGCCAGGATTCCAAGGGAGCGTTACAAATCCCGGGTGGAATGATGCAGATGTCAGCCATTTGTTATTCAAATAGGAACGGTGTCGCGACAAACGTTGGCCGGACATACTCGTAATGAATGAATAATGTGGACACGTTTATGAAAAGTTTCAAGCAAATGACTTGCTTGAAATCTTAGAAAAAAAATATCCAAATATGTTTTCTTTGAACATACGCGTATTATGCTTTTTATGTGATTTTATCTCGATCGGCCTTTAGTTTAGCTAGTTAGTTTTATAACATCTGTGGTTTAGATGTGTTATAGATTTTCCTGTAGACGTATGGTTGTTAGTGAGCAAGGTCAGGAATTCGCATCCCGGTTTGGTGCCATTTGATTAAAGTCAAAGCCTTCTCATAGGACTATCTGGTTCTCCGGCGTCAGTATTTCAAGACTCGTGTTGTAGGAACAAACCTGCTTTTCCTTTTTTTTTATTCCTCAAAAGTAAATGCGATCTTTCCTGTTTGTTCATCTTCTTAAAGTTAGTAAAATAATAGTTTAGTTCTAATAAGATTTATTATTTAGCAATTATTGAAAAAAGTTTGGGTTGTTCAACCAGTATCATTCATTTTCTTGATTTGCCAGTGATTGACCGATAATGGAAGAAACCAGTGTGGGTGCTAATAATCACATCATTAGACACGAGGTTAGCTTGACTGCTTACTAGAAAAAACACCTGAGACGCAGAAGGTTGGGGGTTCGGTACCCGCCGCGGGGCGGGTCTGGATGTTTTCTATGTATAATAAGTATATTTACAAAAAAAGTATATATATAAAGAGAATAAAAGTATATCAGTCATGTAGTTCCCATAACAAAAGGTTTTGTTTACTTTGGGCCTAGATGATGCTGTGTGAAAAATGACCAGCATTATATATTTATTTATTTGGTGGCAATTGAACTCATTTTTAGCTCAAACATTAGCGGGTACGAGTAGTTGACTAAAACCAGGGTCTGAATTGTCAACATGCGAAATCACTTTCAGTACGATTCATTCAAAGCCTCCTTTTGTTGCCCAACGATCTAAAGTTAGTACCTTATAAAGAACTTGTGCTTATTTTCTTTTAAGTTCGGAGGGTCGATGGACGTCAATGTTAATGGAAAACAATTGTGTTTTATTGTACTCGTAAGGTTTGAAGGGTATATAAAAGTGCTCACCTTAGGAAGGGTCTACTCCTCGATAATGTTTGGGGGATTCTTGTACTTAGGATAGTTAACTATTTGGGTGGGTAGTCTCTGGAATATAGTTGCGTGGTTTATTATGTAATACTGGAGTTATTATATTATTAATTTAAATATAAGGTGCCTTCGGCTATTTCCGAAAATCGGGATATTCCGATAATTACTATTTACACCCAAACGTTTATTGGGGGTAAATACAGACTAAAATGAAATATGTATGTCGGTGAAAGGGCGTTATTTTTGCTTCTACATTGTTTACCTTCTAAAACCATTTGTAAACTTAAATGATTGTAAATGTAGAAATTCAGAAACTTGCAAGTAATTTAAACTTGTTCGAACAAGTAGCTTGCTTGAGTTTGTGTTTTTGCATAAATACGGGCGACGGACCGAGTACGATTCATTCTCGCTCGAGCCGTCGGACCGTACAGATCTAGAAACCCTCTGTACAACGAAGAATAAATTAGAAGAACATCTTCTGGAGTTTACTTTCGTCGTCAACTATGAGTGACCAGCATGCTGGTGATGATAGTGGCGTCAGCATTGCTTACGACACACTTTCTTAAAACCACCTGCTCCGTCATGTATCTTATATTAGAACCACATTAAAGACATTTTTAAACTTCTTTTGGAATTATCCGACATACTTCGGAATTGCACTCACACAAAAAATATCATGAGGTTTAAAACGTATTTATTTACTAATTGCAATGTTAAACAGATGCAAAGTTGTACCAGAGTTCAAGGCTATATATTTAAGAAGATGAAATGATTTAAGCTTTTAACAGGAAATGTATAAATTCTGATAAATTATTGTTATTTTCTATATCTAGTTAATTCATCAATTATCAATTCGGAATAACTCGAAGACACTATATATGAATGAACAAAGCCAGACTGATAAATTCAACACAGATCAACACAGAACATTTATTACCGTAAGTCCTAGAGACCTAAAATTCGAAGGGTAGGTTTCTTTTGGTGTGTAGGGGGTAGAAGGTATTTCTTGAAAAGGGGGTGGTTTTCGGGTAAAAGGGGAGAAACCGTTAGTATGGAAAACTCAAATTCCTGGTTCGATTCACTCGCAACTTTTGGGCAAATCAATATTCGAAATATTTTTTTTTGTTTTTAAAAGGCGGTAATAAAGAAAATAAATGTGATGGTTAGTATAAAACTTGCCATATATGTGTTTATTTTATAATTTCAACAAAGAACTACTTCTAATAAGGGGTACATTATTGAGAATACGATTTCCACGCAAACGAAGTTGCGAGGGGGTCAGCTAGTTGGAGATAAAATATAACTTTCTGTAGGCCATTTTCTTTGTTATCCCACTAATGTTATAAATGCGAAAATATGGAAAATTAAGCAGTGTGTCGAGGAAAAAATCTGTGACTACGAACAACGTACAATCAGTCCGTTGTATAACTTTATCAAAGTCCGTTCTACGAGTATACCTGAAGATCATTTCTATTTTATGAGACTTACATCCGCTTAGGGATGACGAAAATTTTGTTGCCCCTTTGAATGCACCGGTGGGTTTAGTACGAAGCTCAACCAAGCGTGATGTTTGAAGAGCGGGCTACGAGCTTAAGCTAAGATATGTACTCGTTTTTACTCGCAGTTCTTAATATTTCTTCTGAAGAATAAGTAGACTTGGCTGGAGCAAAGAACTAAACTGTTACGCCTCGTTAAGATACTTGTGAGTAACTGAAGAGCACAAACATTACAAGGGAAGGGCAAGGCACTTCAAGCATTATTTTAAATTTTCCACAAAGGCTTGTTAGATGAAAACTTTTTTTAAGGTTAGGCTCGCTTTTGTACACGTATGTTAAATCTTTATTTTTGTGTCAATTCAAGTGTACAATAAAAAATAAGAAATAATCAAAAAAAAAAGACAACAATAATTTTATTAGTCTAGTTAAAGATTCGATATTAGTAAAGTGAGTCAAGATATCGTAGTACTATACTAGCGGTTGTCGATTTGATTCTACAAGCTTGGTTTTTTGCTTCTTCAAAGTCCTTATTCAGAGACCTATGTCGATGACTTAAGATGGATTTCGTCGCTTCGATTTTCTGAAAACACCGAGCTCTCTCGATAGCCCTCTACGCGATTGCTTATTGTATGTTACTAATTATAATATTAGTGTCTAATTCTTGCGTCTAAGTGCCGTCATAAGGTCATAAATCTTGGAACGCAGTATGATGTTCCGTACGCGCTCTAATAGCTTGATTCCTAAGATACACTAAATTGCTAAGTATGCCAACAAAAGGTGCGGTTAGTCAAATGTGTTACTTTGATTCCTTCTGAAACACAATAATCTAATTAGAGTAGACAATTGCAAGCCAAAGTTTTTGAAAACTGGTGTTCACACTCGGTTAGGTTAAGTGAAAACTTTGTTAGTTTCGGAAATCATGTTGTTGAACTTCGGAACTGTTAAATTTATCAGTTAAATGTTTTGGAAGTAATAATGGGGTGTTTAGGTGGTTTTCAGTTTTTCTTTATAACGTGTTTACCGATACCTTCTTGGTCACTTTACCTGAGATGAGGTGCCAATGTGGTGAAAGGATCCACTACCCTGTCATCAATCAGTGCAACACGCACTGAGCCAGTGAATATATAATAATGTCACTGATATTTCGTCGAAGGTCGCGCAACTGTTTATGGAGGCAAGTTTGCTCAGACTATGTGATAAAATCATAATCCTTCGTAAAGTCTCATAACTTTCAGAATTAAAAAGGTGAAGAGGTCACATAGCTCGCAGATTGGACCACAACGCTGGGAACCAAAGTTCACGAATCACTTCGAACCGAACTAGAAAAGCCAACCACCCGATGGCCCGATCACATCTTAAATATTGCGGATGACATCTTAAATATTGATAATGGCTCATAATCGTTCTTCATGTCATGAAGATTATATAGCAGTGTATCAGGTTGTTGATGATGATGATGATAATTTTAAAGTGTAAGTTTGAAAATCGTTTATCGTAATCAAAGTTGTTTGATTTACTAAAAAAGTTGGTATTTGATGGTCCATAGCACGGGTAGTTAGTTAAAAATAAAAGTTAAACAACGTTTAATCACAAGGCCCTCGAATCCTCAAACCGTTTCGGTAAAATTCTGGAGACTACGCGTCTTGACGCGCCTGTTCCCTATTTTTTTTTTTAATAACCGGCCTATAGACATATTTCACGTGTATTGGCATACCTGCAAAACCACTTTAAACTCATTAGGATCGTTTATATTTGTAAGAATGTGTAAAAAAAAGTTTCTCAGCAGTCTGCCCCGGACATACGTAGTGTGTTGAAAATAAAAGCGTGGCGCATATTTGCCTGAATTAAAACCTCCATTCTGCTAGTAAGTGCTAGTGTCTTTTTGAACCTTTACCAAAACTAGAGTAAATACTAAAGTAGCTACTCATGGAATTATTAGTGCGTTATTTTGATTCACTTATTTTATTAATCGCAAAACGACACCTGATATTTTTTAAACTCACACCCCCCTCTACGTGACCTAACACTTGATGTCACAAATTTAAATTCATGAAATTTATGAACGTCTCCAAAGACAGCATACATACATCGGAATCGGAGTGGAGAAGGTAAGCATAGAGGCATGATTCTTAAAAAAATATTGTGCTCGAGATGTAATGAAAGTTGTCTTTCTGAATGGGCTTCATTCGAGACGTGAAGCCATTTCGAGGACGAAATTTATTTTCATCAACTTAAAAAAAGGATCGGGACAGTTTCTGAATTCGTTTGCTGTTATTATTTTTGTTTTTTCACACAGAATTATATACTATATACAAGGTGTGTACTATAAGTAGTTTTTTCTTTGCTGTTTTCTCGGAATTGGGGGTGATTCCAAGGTGTTCTCATTGTATCGGAAAATTGTATCCGAACCTAATAAACAAAACAAAAAACAAATAGGAAAAATAGCTCCTAAGAACGAGCAGCTTAAATTATAAAAATAAAACATGATTTTGTTACCAAAAAGTTCAAGAAATCCAGATTTTTACCCGGAGACCTGACAGAAAGTGGTTGTTTTTTTTCGTTTGTTGTCTGTTACCATCATTCTCCGAAACGGCTTATCGAATTGAAATACGGATTTTGCAATCGATTTGTACGAGTATCTATAAGGATGGCTCTTAGGTGGTAGCGTCACAAGTCGCTAAAATCGATAATGGATATGGATAATGAATACACGCCGTGGTATCAAAATTTTGTAAATTTTTTACTCCTGAAAACTTTTATTTTGAAAGTACGGGCACTGAATATTTTCATTAGTATGGCAATTCGTAACCCTGTTCATGCTTTCATCCAACTTTTTAATATACCTTTCTTTAATTTACAACCGCCTTTGTTCTTTAGGCGGAATGTGTTTTTTCCTTCCATTTTCATATTTTATTTCTTCGTGGAAATTAGGCGCGCAGTTTTTTATTGTTTTGGTGACAAATTGGCATAATTTCTTTTTTGTTTTAAAGGGTTTCCTCATTGTTATTGTGAAACCAAACTTCAGTAGAACCAACCTTCAAACAAACTCACAAGCCCTACGACCGTATACATTCCTAATTACGTATTTTATTTCGTACTACAATAGCTTATAAATTTAGAGTCAGTTTAAAAATATATTCAACAAAATATTTTATTTGACTCACAAATGCACAATTTTCATAGAAAAATAAATTAATAGAAAAAAACATTTTCAGAAACAAGATTTTCATCCTAAGTGCAGCAGCCATGGTAAAGCCATGGCTGGTTTTAAACCAGCTATCATAATTAAAAAGTATTGTCATGGAAATGAACAAACATGTAAAAATTCAACACCGTAGGATAAGAGGAAGTGGTTCTAATTCAGCTTGCAAGATTTGACTCAAACAAACAGACAAACAAACTTAGATACAAACATTACAAGTATCTAAAAAGCTTGCAATAATAAATAACCAACGATAACCAACGAGATACTTGGTACCCAAAACTTACCTGCCTCCCTAATAAAGTAAAGTACCTTTATATGTATATTTAGAGAAAAAGGTTGGTAGTGTGTCCTCCATTTGCACCAGGCTGATCTAGCTGATCCACTTGCCCGGGGTCCTAGGGCCGACAGTTGTTGTTGGAAGGTATTATGTATTTGTATTCAAACTCTCGGAAAACGTCGTAAGCGGAATCGAGACCACTCGATGGTCATCTGTGGATATATGATGTTGTAGCATGAAGCTACGTTTCGTATATCAGTAGTTCGTTACTCTTTGCTTTGCTTTGATGTAACGTAACTCAATCATGTGGCCAGAGATGTCGCTACATGTTCTTTACGTATCTAAGTAGGTAAGTATCTACCTATGTTCGTATTAGTGACTCTGGATACCAAGAATGATTTTGCGTTTACTTTTATTATAACAACGTGCGGTTATGCTACCAGCTGTGTCCAAATTAAAAAGTTATGATTAGTTTTAAGTCTTCAAAAACTAGGTTAAGTGATATACCTCGTTATTATGCCAGTTTTACGATCGTCATGAAATATGAGCTCGTGAAAATAGAGACATATAGCTAGGTCTCATCTTCTATATTAATAATGAAGCTGAAGCATTTGTTTTCTTGTTTGATCGCGCTAATTTCGGGAACTTCCAGTCGAATTAGAAAAAATCCTTCATCATTTGATAGCCCAATTCATGACGCAGATGTTAACTTCACACTACGAAACTCAGAAGTCGAGCAAAATAAATAATAGCGCGGGCGGGCGATGGACACGCTGGGTTAGGAGGCCGAAGGCGGCCGTGGCACAGCTAGTAATTTATACCTATAAAAACGGTATAACTATTTTGGACTCGAAAGCCCTTTAGTGCGCGGATCTTTATCCTATCCACCTTTATCCTCACCTACTATCGTGTTTAGTCAAAAATAAAGATTGCTTTCTCAGGGCCGTAATATACGAGCAAGTTTAATCTTCTATCTTCGATTATCTCTTAAATTCAATGTTAGTTGATCCACAAATGTGTTCTTAAATGATACTAGATCAAACCATCGATTAACTTTAATCGTAGATTTACAAAATTCAAAGTTTAAACTACTATTGATCTTACGGCTCTTAGTATCAAGTTGGTTACCTTCTACATTCGGTACCTATCTATAATTTTTCGGTTGCACTTGGTTTACTTTTCTTTTTACAAGTATATCGGTTCTTAGTTAATTAACATTACAAAATAAAATCAATTTTACATACTAATAAAAATATATCTAATAAATTATTCACAAATATCACATTATATTATCGTAGCTGAACTTTTTACTCCATTACGGAGGTTTATGTTTTTAAATAAATTTACCGAAACCCCGACCGGTGCGGGTGTTGTTTCTTGTTTCCATTCATTCCGTGTCGGTGTAGGTACACCTAGTTTCTGACTTTGTTGGTAGGTTTTGGAGCTCCTGAAAAGCACAAATCATATCTTATTTACAGAACAGTCCTTGGAAATTGTAGCCAAAATCCAGTAACCCAATAAATATTTACGATCACTACAGTGTAACTGAATCTGCTGAGGTCAGAATTCTTTAAATAAACTTATTCTGTTTTTTTTAAATGACCTCAGTATAGAGTCATCGCTCATAATAATCATCCTGTGCAAGTAAACTGGACGTAGACCTAGTCTGAAAGAGTGCCAAAACGAACGAGCACTTTTCAGATTGAGCCCAGGTTTCCCGCATATTTTAAAATCTCATCTTTAAATCGGGTTGGGGGCTTTCCTACACTGCGTCATCCGGTTCGTGGTCGCCATTCGAGAACCTTTATCCGTCCGTCGGTTGTCGGGCTTGCGAACTATGTGGCCTATCCATTGACACTGGTGGAATGTGCTAATTCTGAGAGCTTTGTCGATGACTTTATTTATTCTATTTTTTTCGTATCGGATTTATTCGTGTTGTGAAACTTCGAGCATAGCTCAATGAAAATAATAGCTTTTTTTCCGTTGTTGAACGTTTGACAAATCTTGCCATTACCTTCCTTAAAAACATTTATCTTCATATTTTATAAACCTTCTTCATATTAAAATTTTAACCTTAATAAATTTTAAATGAATGACGATTCATACGATTTTTTTCTATTTTTATTTAGTTTGTTATATTTAACTAAACTAAATGTAATTCACCTGCCTTGCAACCTTAAACTTGCCTATTATGCAAACTTGTAAAATTAAAAAAAAAAAAACATTTAAGGACTAATAAAACATTTATCTTTACAAACAGTCAAAGCTACACTAGAAAATGCAGGCCAGTTACTGAGATTCACTGTACACATTATGTTATAATATCAACCGCCTTGCAGTGTTTGTGTCCTTATTTCGCTATTAACCTTACTAACACTACGAAACACTGCCTGTTATGTCCTTGTGTATGTCTAGGGCCTGTCTAAATATATATATCTAGAATACTATTCAGCTGAACTGGATGTTTGGCGCGATGGGTGTCGCGACGTCATTACGTTTAGGAAATAGGCACTTTTCCCCTCGTTAGCGTGTCGTCCGCTGCCCTCGACTGTACAAAACTACTTTAACATCGAGAAATGACGCGTTTTTAAACTTTAGTCTCACGGCGTAAGGTTGCAAATACGAAAATACCAATTACACATTCACTGAAAACTATCTCGTGTGTACCCTTCAATTAATGACACCCTTTTATGATAATCGACGTTGTGTAACAGAATTTTGTAGTAAATAAAGATTGCCAGTTTATAGTATTATCTCCGTGAATGTAGAGAGGAAAATATTTTATATGTCGATTTTTATTATAAAAGTTTCACGATCATGATTAAAAAAAAGAACAAAAAAAATCACGCGACTAGAAAAAATCGCGCGACTAGAATTTAGTGCAGAGCGTTTTTTCATGATGGACCTCCATAAATCTATACCCCGGTTGGGTATAGATTTTCACAGCTCAGCTCGTATATTGACGAGGATACAAGGTATGCAGGGGTGTAGTCAAAGACACGTCCAAACATTATGTTTGACATGTGCCTAAGTTTTGCATAGTAAATAGCATTAACAGGTTGAAGTCTATTATTATTGGATAGCCTACCGATGATACAGCCTTCGAATCTTTGGTTCTAAGGCATGCCGGTTTCTTCACCATGTTTTCCTTCACCGTTTCGAGCACCACGTCGCAGCCGGCAGATAATACTAATTTGGATCATAATTTTCTCTGTTTTTTGCCAAGCTTTAGACCTAAGCTATTCTATGAAAGGTATACCTACTCAATTCAGACTTGCAATGATCCCCAAATAGAGTTTTATCTGTCTAGAATCCAGAATTAACCTACTCCAGTCGATGCCAAATTTTTCAAAGTCACAATGTGCCGATTTTACCCGAATGTTGCAACTGCAATACAAACCTTGGCCGTTAGTTCTAGAGTTCATTTCTTAAGTTCTATTATACGGCCTTTTTAAAACCAAATCCTTTTGTTCTTCATTAATGTTCGGTAGAGCACAAAGCTGCGATTGTGTATTTTTTGTATTATTGTACGTTCATTGCTGGGTTTTAATATCTGTAGTATTAATTATAATGGTGCCGACGATTATGAAGCTTAATTGGTAGCTTTGTTCTGCTTCAGAAGGGTGGAAATGGATTGAAGTTTTAAAAACCCTACTTCGGACTGGTGTTAACCGGTTTATGGAGCGAATGCGACTTGGAAGTATTTTAGAATTTATGTTCATCGTTTAAAGCGATGAAACCTTTGATCCTTCTTTAAAGTTTTAGTACTCTGAAACTTGATTCTGAAGTGCCTACTTATCTAAGTATGAATCAAATCATTATGCAAAGATGTGATGGAGCTGGAAGTAAACTTGCTTTGTAGGTTAAACATGTTAAAAATATAGCTTTCAATGTAGGGATCTAATGACTCTAAACCGCCACATATATATGTATAATTGGGAATATAATGAGCGGCAGTATGATCCCTCATAGCAACTAACTACCTACACCATAGGACTTCCTCTATCATAACTATCTAAGTAGGTATATCATAGGATATGAAGAAAACATTTTGGCTCTGTGATAGTAAAAAAAATTAAAAAATGTTTTTAAAGGGCACCTACCTATTATCTACTTATAGTGTAGTGTAGGCAGTAGCTTCTAGTGGTGCGGTGTTTTATTTTACTAATGAGACGAAATTTGTTACAAATTAAATATATAAATAAATAAGTACCTAATAGGTATGTTGCAATAATTTTGTACATTATCATAATGTTTAAATTCTCACAATAAATTGTTTAATTTGACATACATTTAGATCAGGTGTTAATCAAGGATCAAGCGGTATGCACATTTCACATAGGTAATTTTTATGCCTAACGATCTATCTTAACTCACTTAGGTATGATGTTTAAAATTTCCAAACTTAACTCGCACTCTCATGTTAAGTACCAAGCATGAATTTATTAGCATAATCCTACAAAGGATTTTGACTATTCAAACGACCGCGACCACCGGAAAAAATCGGTAAAGTCGACATTCCAGCACATTAATGTTGTTTGTTTGAAAATAGTTAGACCACTGGGCAAGAATGAACACGGTATAAAGTGTCGACCACGTAGGCAGTAGGTCCCATGACTACCTACGCATATCATCCTAAACCGGTCAAGCCGAATTTCAAAATGGCCGTCTTGGCGGGAATCTACGTATTTGAAGTTTGCGTTCGGGCGCGTTCGTAGTAGGTATTATGTGGCGTATGACCTTCACCTCCATCGCGCCAGGTGAACGCGCTTCACACTGCCACAGATTAAATAAATACGATGTGCCGGTAATATCGGACGCGACATTTTGATGCTCATTGCTATTTAAATTGTAATTAACTAACGGGAACTTTACTTTGTCCTGATTCCGTGAGCGATCTATCACAATCTTGAATAGTTTTCGAATGTATGACCTTGTACACTACCTATAATATACAGTAGTATATTAATTTGAGTCATTACCGTTAGGGACTCCGTATGAAATGGACTGCCGGTCCCTGGAATTACTTTTAAAATTAATATTATTTTCATTCCTAGTAGGGACCACCCACGCCCACTTTTTATCTTTTTTACAAACCTAACTATATTCAGTACAGTCGTAAACAAATTTCTTATGGAAAATAACTTTAGTCTAAAAACACACCAACTAAACATTGGTTCTATTTTAAACTCTACTATGGGGTGAGCAACTCATGCATTAAAGGACTTGTTTAAAAAGTCAACCAGATGGCGCACTCTAAAGTGCCAGCATATACATTGCATGAAGGGTGCCAAGCCGACCTACTAAGATTCTTTTCACATTTTAGAAGAATTCTTGGCGAAAGCCCTCAGGGAAGACCTCGGGTTTGAAACTCCGCCACTGAATTCAAAACCGCGAGCTGAAAAAGAAACAAAGATAAAACTGCCCAGGATGTGTCGAGACACGCTATGTTAGGGTCCCGAAGTCTTCTTCTTCTTCTTCTTCGTCGTGTCACCGGTTCTTTCTTGGTCATCCTTTATAAGGTCAGTGATCTTCCCAGGTCGATGTCTGGTTGACCTAAAAACGGCGTAGTGACTGATGGTGAAAAAACAGTATTGTGAATGATTTCAGTGCGCTTTGCAGAGGAATCTTTCAATCCATCCATAATCTGTCAAACCAAATTTCGTAGGTAGCTATCGAATGCTACTCGTTTAACTTTATTGAGTACTTCAGATTCTGATGTCAATTTTCAGGTATTTATTATATATTCCTTTCACTATACCTACACTGCACACAGGGGTTACACAATTTTATTCTATTTTCAAGTTTATTTTGTATTAAATAAACACGTCCGTCCTACTTTAAGGGAGAAATCGAAGTGGGACACATGAACAGTCGGAATGGCGAAACTAAGGGTTCCGATTAGTAATTTAGCTTAGGAACTCTAAAAACTTGTTCCTTTTGGAAATTCGTCATAAATATTGTAAAAGAACGACGTTACTCATGAGCCAGTTCTGCTTTTCATTTCTCGTGCTTTCATTAAAATATTACTGCCTGTCGCAAAGAAAAGCAGTTTTAAACCTGGCCAAGAATTATAATCGAAAAGTGCCCCGAAACTGTCAACAATGTAGACCTTCCCACCCGACAGAACGATGGCATCAGGTTGTGAGAACACTATGGATGGAAGTGACCTTTAATCATTTCTTCAGGTCTGGTCAGGTCTTTAGCATTGCTCCTTAGGTGGAGGGCTATGTTCAGCTATGGACTTCTACAGGCTATTGAAGATTAAAATGATGATATTCTTAAACCAACTAAGTAAAACTAAGAACGTGTACCAACTGCTATGTAACAGAATGAAAAAAAAAAACAGGATAAAGTATTATACAAAATTGTAACCAGAAAGTAATGTCAAAATTTTAACCTACATAGTCGTGAACAAATATATTTTGTATTTATAAAAAAAACATGTTCATGAGATTTGTTCTGTTTTATTTTTTGACTAGTTGAACATTATCATAAAAAAAACGTCTGCATCGGTCAAAGCGCAGACCCATAAAACTAAATAACACATGGTTTACATTAACATGTAATAGATATTATTACAGCGTTTATTGCCCTGGACGTCGTCGCGACGTCACGTCGATTGAGCTCTAGGACGGTTCAGCCACTGGAGGAGCAAATACTTCCTCGTAAAATATGGTTACCATTATGGATTGGTGACGGATCATTCTCCAACTCTTGATTAGACAAGTACTAGAGAACTCTATTGAGTATCTATTTTTTCTGCTAAACCGTAATTACTGTGTTTCAGTATAAAGGTGCCGGTGAAATTATGATTATGTTGCACATATGAGACTTTGAACTCTGTCTATAGGACAGGCGCATTAGTTATGCAATGACCCTCGTGTTGTAAATGTAAATATTGTGGGCCGTTTGCCTGTTTTTTGCCCCTAATTAACTTAAAAAAACTATACCTACTATGTTAGTTTATAGTTTAATTATTCTGACCAAGTGACGTACGTGAAGTAAGAGAATCATCAAAAAAAGGGGCGTTTTAAAATCGTTCAAGGGTCGGCAACGCGCTTGTGATGGATGCCTCGGGTGTTGCAAGCGGCCGGAGGCTACGTTAAGTTAACCGCTTACCAATAGGTAGGCTGTATGCATGTTTACTAAGTTGGTTGTATAAAAAAAAAACTGATTTATAATTCAAGTCCACTGTTGTCACCAAGGTTTTCACGGAAACCCGTCTGGAATTCTACTTGTCAATATGATAAATCTTAAAAAATGGTGGACTCGCATAGTAAATCAGTTATATTTTTTTTTCTTTGGTTAGGGCGTTTCTACAAAGTTATGAGGCCAATTTCATTTACTAAATTTTATTAATTCACTGATCATAAGTAAAGTCGATGTCTAGCGGCCAAAGTTAAGTTCCGCTTATCTAAAAGAGTCTTAATGTAATTAATTACCCATTGCCCCCATTGTATAGCCCCAGTTTTCACATTACATCCGTACTTGTCACTTGATTTAAAAACCATGCGGTCTATGGTTTAGTTAGTTGACTAGCTTTATAAAGAGTACGTCTAGTGGTTAGATAGTTCGTGTACACACTTAGATCAGTGGAGATTGGGTGTGAAGCAAGCGATGACAGCTTGCAACTCGACCGTGAAGACGCGACTACTTTTAAATAGGCTCATTGAATTATGCGCGCGCGCACCTAGTATGTGAAGAGTTTGCTTGGAAGCTTTTTTTAATCTTAATGACTTTGACTGACAATTCAAAGTGCTCAATACCTGCACATGTAGCCAAGTTAACTTTCTGCAATCGTTTACGCTAATAGAAAACGAAAATAAACGAAATTGTTCTGAGCAATCGAATGTGATCGATCACGTGTTACATTTCTAAAGTCAGATACATTTTTAGAATGACATCGCTAATCACTAAATTGTACTTTGGCTAACCCCCATGGAGCGTTACTTTTTAAAACCTGTTAAAAAGTTAAAAAATACTCTAGTTGAAATTGTCACTGTCAAAGTTGAATCAAAGGAAACGGAAGCAACTGCAGCTCAGTCAATACCATCAAATTCCTATGACGTAACCAAATTTCTTGAATCAAATACCGATATAGGCCAGATTCAACGCGAATCCATGGAATCAACGGCGCTTGCGCAGCTCTAGATTGCATATTGCAATCATCACGTAATCCATTTTAGCTCTTCGATTACTTACTTGATGATAGGTACGTAGATAATTAATATAGGTATGTACTTATTGCGGGCTTAAAATAAGCCCGCACGCTGAAGCAGGCTTTATTAATTAATTCTTTGCGTTGTTGTATTACAGATTTGTGCATCGGTCGTCGGACGTTGTATTTTTTCTTTTTAGCAGTGCTTTGGTAGCTTAACAATAGTGATGGGAACGACCTTGATATTAATTACTATTTAAACAACAAAAAATGCTGGAACAAACGTGATGACATCGCTGTCAACGACTGACTGCAAGATGAAAGATTAAACGTCTCGTGAGACAGCTTTGTTAATAAACTGACGTGTTGACATATTTATTATGACCTACATATTTGATTTAGGCCCGAGTTCACCAATACAATAACAGGTTCCTAATCAAAGCTTTTCGACACATGTTTTCATAGGAATCTGTCATCATAACGTTCAAGTTAACCATTGTTAACTTGAACGTCCGTTTATTTTGTTGGTGAACTTGAGTCTTAATATTTTGCTCGTAGAAGTTTCTGTTTCAATGATTAATATTGTTTGATTCTGCAATGGAAACTAAGACCTATAATAATTGGCTTTTACTACTGACAGGTATAGCAGTTAATTTTGGCAGGTTTTAATTTTAAATTAAATAAAGTATTCATAAAATATTGACAATCTTCAAGGTTTTTTTATGTGGCCAGCATTTTTTGTAGCGGCCAGTCTATTATCCAGAATAAATATAGTTGTAAATCATAAAAATAAGTGGAGTGTCACTTACTACGAAACGTATGGGAACATTTTTATGAATTTTCTAGTATTCTAGCCTCAGTAGGTCCGACTAAATATTTTGACTCTCATAAGAAACAGGCTCCATTGATTTAAAAAGAGATATTTTTTTTATCAAGAAATAATTTTATATACTTGCATTAAAAATGTAATGTTAGAAGTTGTACCAATACATGAATATTTCACTTACTTACAAATTATTAGGTTCAACTAAGTGCTGCAAATCGACTTAGTGCCATCACACTGAAAGCCGACATGAAAATACGTTGACAAACCTTCATAATATTTTATATATTGGTGGGTATACCTTTTTACTTCCTAAAAGAGTTAAGACTATGATGTGATAATTTTAATCAGACAGACAGATCAAGCGAGGCTTTGCTTTACAAGTCTGTGTAGTTAATAGCTTTCAGTTCTAAACTATATCCGCTTACTAGCGTGTACAAATGTAAACTAGTGCTATCTTCACGGTTATTAATAAACAAAACAACTAGTAGTATTGCCCCAAATCTAATAAAAACAAGCCGGATAATTAAAAGGAATAAATTAATAATTCTGAATTGTTTCAAGAGTACAGTTCTAATAAATTCGGCTTAAAAGTATTTCGCTTTAATTATAACAAACATAAGGACCATACAAATGATTAATTGATTATTTCAATTATCGATGATGCAAACTACTGTTACGATGACGACATCGTCCTGAACTATGCAGCTGATTGTGAGATCGGTTTCAGATCTACGAAATAAAAATAAAATCCTGATTGCGATAATACCGGCCGGTATCTATATCTGCCTGGGAAAGCCCTAAAGTTAGATGGTACCTAATATTTTTTGTAACAATGTTATGTACCTATTCCATGTTTTATTGATTACTTTTCTTCTACTATCCGTGCAATGATGATTGACGCGTCACGAATATTATCGGGTGTCGCCATTGCCGCTGGCCGGGCCCCGCAAAATTATGATTAATGGCATTTCGATCGGAACGACTCTCAGCTTTGCCAAATTACGGATACGTGATAAAACAAGCCATCACATGTGATTGCTGAAGGGTAAAATACATTCGAATAGCTTGAAACGTTTTGACCAATAAAACAGTTAAAACAAACTTGGCCCAAGAAG
This sequence comes from Perizoma flavofasciatum, assembly GCA_958496245.1. Lineage (NCBI taxonomy): Eukaryota > Metazoa > Arthropoda > Insecta > Lepidoptera > Geometridae > Perizoma > Perizoma flavofasciatum. The sequence goes on from OY292426.1 coordinate 5,555,195, forward strand.
CGCTCGAAATGTTTTTAAACAAATAAACTACGCTAGAAATCACTCGACTCTACCCATCAAGTATTGAATATGGAATAGAATATATCTTTAAATATTATCCAACGGCTCGTATAAGTGCTAGGATTCTTTTCAATTCGGTATAACAAGAAAATTTTCAATAAACTTGAAACCAAAGAATAAGTTTTGAACTCCAGAGCACGTACTCAAAATATGGGATATAGGTTAACAGTCGGTTACTTGGTTTATTGAATTTTATATTCCGGGTTTCGTTTCTATTTTGACTGCACAAAAGGGACGACTAAAATAGTCCCGGTGAGGAGGGCTTCAGTGTTGGCTAAGACCCGTTTTCGTAGACTCTCTTGGGGGCAGGAGGGTGAATGTAAATAAGATCTGAATTTTAAAGTAGGTAGTGTCACACATTTAGGGTGGACTAATAGCCTTGCGTGTTTATGATGTAATTTTTCGGGAATGATTAAATGGCGGCCTTTATGACGGAATGTGTACATTTGACAGTCGGGCGATGTTTGGCGTGTTGTAAAATACGCCATTTTGTCAACAAAGGTAGAAATATTTTTAGGCACTTAAATGTTTACGAGGGGAGCTTTTGTTTACGATGGATGCACGGTACATTATCTTATAATTAAATCTTATATACGTACTAAACATATTATAGTTATCAGATTTCATGTAGTTTTCTTCCCATAAAACATTTTGAAGTTTTAATGAGAGGCCATGTTTTTGACCTGTGTCAAATGTAATTTTATTTGCCTTCATAGATAAATAAATATAAATAAATAACACTGTCACTCACATACCTACAGAGCCATCTAGTTAGCTTCAGATAGATAGAAACTCTACTATAAATAGTACTATTAACTATTTTTGTGAATAATACCATTTAACACAATATAATAAAAAAACAGAACAAAAGAAATGTACAATGGGCCAACCAACCCAACCAAAAAAACTTACCGATCCAATTTTTGTTTGGAATTCACCAATTTAGCTACCAAAAGTCCCTAATTAGATAGCTGTCAAATGTGGTTTGTTAGGATTAATGAAACCAATTTCGCCCATACAACTGCACTGCATTATTTAGACGATTGCGAGTGGCGACCGTGTTGGGTCGAATTTGCTCAGCAATTTACTAGCGTAGAGAAAGCACATGAGTAAATAACGAATAGAGTGTAAGGTTCATAACAGACACGGTAGACTGAATTCTTGTATCAAACAAAATCGTTAGCTTCATTCTCCGGTACTCATTCTCTTAGGTACCTTAAGAATATTCTCAAATGAATCCCCCATAGAATAAAAAAACTATAACAAAAACATCAATTGAAACATAAATCAATTCGTAATAACAAAGCTATAAACATTAAATAAGTAATAATATAATTATTTATTTGACAATCAACAATGCACATAATAGAGAAGAAAAGTCTTCGTTAGTAATAAGAGATAGTTAAAATAAAATAGACAATGCAAATAACAGTAAGTAAGTAAAGGTACTGTTATTGCACAAAATCCTTGTTTTTATAAACGATTTTTTTTCAACACAGCTCCTTCAACTGATCGCCACCGTGCCAATTTTTGAGGGCCTGAAAAGGAGAACAAGCCTCTGTGTTGCAAACTGATGTGTTTGTGTACTTTTTGTGTTCGTTGTGGAGCTGCCTTTCTGCTAAACAACTTACTAGAGCCCAGTAGTGTAAGCAACCCTCGATGTTTACTTATGTGATCGGGTTTGATTCTAGCCGGACTACTCTGCCGAACTATAAAGCACTAGCCATAGATATGTACCTAAATCCTACTAATATTATTAATGTGAAAGTTTGGATGGATAAATGTTCGGATGTTTGTTGCTAATAAAACTCTCTGTAACGGCTAAACCGATTAAGATGAAGTTTGAAACCGGTTTGAATTCAACTTTTATTCGGGAAGGTATCACGCAGGCGTACCCTGGGCTTGTAAGCCAAACTTTAAGAACTGCTCATAGAGATACTTTCATTTCTCCTTTAAAAAACTAGTACCTATGGCGAACTATAAATAAATATATATAAACAAACAGTCACATGCATAGTTCTGACCCACACAAAAATAATTTTATTTGTTTATTTTATATTGAATTCATATAAATTCGTCCATCATTTTCGTTAGTATATAGTACTGTAAGCACCAGCCATAAAGTTACCTCAATTTTTCCTTAAAAGATCGAAATACATTTTTGCTTTCGTACCTCATTTGTAGAGTTTTAGCATACAATAATTCTTTTATCTTTGAGGAGTTTGAAATATATAATGCTTATTTCATAAAAAAATTAACATAATGTAGGCGAGAGTCAAATCTCTTAAAACCGAGCTTCTGATCCCCTCATAACACAGAAATAAAAGAAAAGTTTTCGTAGCATTTACAAGAATTTAGAAATAACATTTAGATCCCGAACCCTCTCCTACATAGTTTTAAGATGTTTTCACGTCAAAAACTCAGGAATACGAGTACCGTGGAGTCGGGTACAGACCGTTTGCCAAATTGCCCTCCTAACGCCTGTTGACGGCACACGCTTATCTCACCTTGAAGCCTGAAGGCAAAGCAATGAGGTCTACACTTGGCCTCACAAGTTTTCTTTTGTGGCGTGATTGTTCTGCATTTTATATTCCCTGGCCGTAACTTAGTTTTAAATAATGTGCAGTTGCATGGGCTTTGTTGTTACAGGTAAAAAGCTTGGTCTTTGGCTTTTTCTGCGAAATGAATATGGAACATGGATGCAATAAATTACTTTTATTTTTTATGTGGTCTGGTCCGATTTCAACTTTGAAGGTTGAGATTTGAGAATTTAAAATATGATGGCATCGTACCACGTACTGTAAATATGTATTATTCAAATGGCTATTCACAGGAGAAGTTCTCATAAAAACTGTCAGGAAACATCTAAGGGCCGCCACACACGGACTGCTTGAAGCTCTATAATCAATGCCTATGAATATCATGGAGATAAAAGGACAGGATTGTTCATGAATAAGTACTGTGATGTGGCTCGATTGAATGAGTGACCTATTAAAAACGATTTGTATATCAATGAAACCTTTATCCGGTTATATGAGGGGGCCATGGGCAACCCTGTGTCATTTCAAATTTGGTTTTCAATGTAAAATGTGCTTTATCTTGCTGTATTGAGATTCAAATGACAGACTATAGTTTTATCTTTTTACTATTTTGAAAAACATTTTGTTTTATAACATTTCTTTGAGAACAATAATGATTATGTCTCAAAGTTTCTAAACAGGAAACAGTAATTTGGAAACCGGAACCACGTTTCCAAATAATCTTTTGGCACGAGTGGAGAAATAAAATAGCGATTTAAAAATACTGGTGATTCAATGTAGGTATTTATTCGCTTACCTTCCTAATGGAATTATCAAACCAAGCATCGTATTTAATGATTTCATAAATGTCTCACTTTTATGAGACACTATTTTTTTCTCAGTGAAATAACGGTTTGATAAACTTTCATTGTAACTAAATAGGCCGTGCAAAACACGAATAGTTGACCTTTTCGCCATAAAAACTAAAGACAAGCCGCCATCGAAGGCTCGACTCCACTTCACGTTTTAGGGTTCCACCCGCACACAGTCAACTGTATGGTGGATGGTTAGACAATTAATGTATTCCCACTGATATTTTACATAAAACTCGCCCACTCCTTTAACCTATATATTCTTTTAAAAAATCGCTTAGTCGTAGTGTTCTCTTATATTGTTGGTACAGAACCTGAAATTATAATCAGTAAAAACAAAACGGAAACAATGTTTCCTATTGCATTCCCCATAAATTGGACATCCTCAGGTTTCATTCTCAGTATGCAGACCCGTGAGAAAGTAAAGGATGGTTGAAAATCAAAAACATTTTGATAAATTGATATTAAATCGCTTAGTGTCTAAGTCTGATGCAAGAACTACTCAGTAGTCTGCAATATTCATAAACAACGACGTATATCAGTCGTCGTCATCGTCGCCTTGTTGTTGTACTGACTGGTTTCGAATCGTAATAGCAGGATAATAGAACCCTTATTAAGGTATGATCCATCACGCGCTTGTCCAACTTATTTATCCTTGTCGTGCCTTCTCGTGATGAGCATGGCAACACTAGGCCTCTAGTGTGCCATCAGGGCGGGGTGAATGTAACGATTAAAATTTCAAAGACCGCTTGTGTATGCCATGCAGACCGAAATAGCGCTCCCTCTCGGCAGATTGACGCTCAGTGTTAGAACGCCCGATTTTTTTATTGCCATTCGTTCCGCATGGCTATGCGAATTTTAACCCTACGCCTATGTATTTACTATTGTGTGTCCATTAGCTAGCTGCACAGTTGTCATGGTAAACTTAGTCAGGACGTGTGTTACTTACGATGCAGGAAACGAGGGGAGATACTACTGTATGTTTTCTGGGCGTCGCGAGATTTGTATCTAACATTTGTTTGTTGGATGAGCACTGAGATGTCACGTTTCATGACGTGTGTGATTGAATGAAGCTTGTGATGGGCCCATTTAGCGTTGACTTCATTATAGGGGTGACATTTATAGAATGTGATATGAATCCTTTAGTAGCTTTACCTTATTCAAAACTTTTTGCTATCATTTTTGAAGCTCCATCATCTACTTCAGAGAGCTTCGCTAAAATATGTGTATATTACTTCGATTACTCCGCATTGCTTTGTCTTACTTTAATGTTTTGTTTTTTGCTAAATAGAGTTTATTTTTAAAGAGGATATTTTGTAAAGTAGTTAAAGTTGAGTTCCTCTATTTTTTTTAACCTTGAGTCCTAGAAGCATGAAACAAGTTTAACGAGTAGCATTTGGTAAGAACTACCAACTCAAATTAGTTTGATTGATTTCCAATTATAAATTTAGGAGTTACGAGACAACTTGGAACCATAACATATGGTATTTAGACACATCTTGGCCACTTTGTTTGACTTGACAGAAGTCCCTGTCAAGTCCATGCAGATAATCTCTATTGGCAAAACTATAAAGCATTGTAATAGGATGATGCTGATGTCAAAGAGGACAATAAATCGAATGATGTTGACTTTACTAATGACTATAATGGCCACCAAAATCCTCTGAATACATTTTAAAACGTCGAAAGCGAATCGGAATTTAAATCTCTATTCGTATTCTTGATCATCTATAACTAGGGTAAGTACCAGTGACGCTAACAATCAAAGGCGTTGATCCATTGCCAAGATTCATTCTTTAGATGTACCCCATATTGTTAAACATATGGCTTTCGCGTGGGTGGATCGCACAACAATTAAACGATCTACTCTCACAAAGCTGTTTGGAAATAAATCAGAGCCAAATTTTGAACAGACATAACATCGTCTATCATAATATCTGCATGTATCACCTACTGCTCATAATGGTAAAGTATAACATAAGAAACCGGCATGCCCTAGAATCAAAACTTCAAAGGCCTTTGAAGTTTAGTATTCCAATAAGCAGTGACGGGCTTGCAACCTGTCACGCGGAATGATAACTGATATGTGAAACGTGGGTATGTGCCAAATATAATATTGCTTGGCCTTGGCTGTACCTCTGACTAACCCCTACGTACCGAGTATAAGTCTGAGGATGTCCATCATGGAGATTACAGTCGCGGACATATAGACGGACAGGCCTGCTTTCTCTTTTACTTCTATTCCAGGTTAGCTTCAATATCGTTTATAACGCTGTCGTATCGGACAACACTCGTAGAAGGAATAAAAAACAAAACCCTCAGATTTGTTTTTATTCCTTCTACAATCATGCGTACGTATATATATTTTTTCATATAATACATGTCATCATCATCATCCTGAAGAGGTCCTGATTTCATCTGTAATCACAAAAAAACATTCTAAAGAAAAACAATGCCTAACTTTGAAGTGAGGTCTCCAAAACGTAACGTTTTCCAAGTCTGCGAAATTTTATAACATTGTATCATTAGCGCCTGTTATCATCGACATTGGCGTAATGGCGAAGCTCACTTGCGTTCCGCCATTCTTATGTTACGGTGACTTCATTGCCGCCAGACGGAAATCCGGTCTTCCGGCCCGTCGTATTCCGCGTCATTGCCTACAGTCTCGCGCCATACAATAAGGCGTAGGTAGCCGTTATATTTCGTTTCATTTAAAATTTTCGTCATACCTCGGTCCGTAATCTTTTGTTTCACGAATGTTTTAATGCTGGTGTATAGGACGAAGTTTTTACCATTACAAATGTTTCGAAGTCTATACCTACAAAATATAAAAAATATTTTGCAAAACCCTAAATCTTTGACTAGTTAAAGATTAAATAATCAACTTATCGTATAAAACAAACAACTCAGTGTTGAAAGAAAAAACTACTAAAGCTCAAAAAAATATCAAAATGTATTCTCACGTTCAAGTGTTATGCACTCTAACCGCTTCGTATAACTTTGAAATGGAACCAATAAAAAGTTGGATTAAACTTTTCTATTATAGGGGCAGACATGGTACTCCACTTAAATTGTTACCATATCGGTGTAGACGGGGGGACAGCAGGCGTAACTGTCGACGTTCCGTGGTCAGTTAACAGAGTGTGCCTATCAGCGTGTATGTGGTCGTGGTATAAGGTAGAAAAGACTTGGCTTATTCTATACCTAGTTTTGGTGAAATATAGTGCGGCAGCAGGATGTCTAGACAAATATATCACGCTTAGTTATACTTTCACGATCAAAAGAAATTTTTGTCAAGGATAAATAAACTTGGCAGTAGTCACGTGACATCTCAAAAACTGGCTGTTGTCTAAGAGGTTAAACCTCAAGGCTATTTCTTTTCTAGGTAATAAATAAAATGAAACTTGCGCTTTTGCTATTGCAATTAGCACATGCCTACACCAAGTTTCATAATTTATGTGAAGCATGCAGAGGATAAATATCTACCAAATTCAGCCAACTACAACATTTGTTAATTCTCCCATAACTTAGACCCCCAGCCTTGCCCATTGGCTGCTTATCAAACAGCGACACGCGGCCACCAGAGGATTTGACGGAGATGTACTATACCGACCACTATATACCTTATACCCTTGAATAAACCCCGCAAACAAAGCCAGTAGATTGGCCATTGTAACCACTACAAACAGTTTTCAAACTTGTGGCGGAAACGTGCCCTCGTTTGCATTTTACTATTTTAATACAGAGGAAATCACCGTCGCTAATAGCTGCATACTCTCAAGGCATAACGGATATTTAGACTACAATGTGCACATTGCAAAATACAATTATTGCAACAGTTTAGTAACCTTTTTACCTACTAGAGCAATTATTAGTTTTTCTATCTGTGCAGAACTGCTCGAACGGAGCTACGACGATTTTGATATTTAAAAAAAAAAGCGATTCACAAATGAAAAACTGAGAACGGAAACTGGGAATTCACGTAGATGATCAATAGAAAATCACAACAGTTAGAAACCGGATTTGAGCAATCCTTTATCACAAACTACAGAACTTCTTGAATATTAGTAAATTAAAATAATATCTCCGAAATAATAAGTAATTAAAACGTCACTCATCTAAATGAAAAGGGGCCTATAGGGCGTGACGTTGATGGAGGATTCTGATATAAACTAAATTAGTTTAATACAGATAGCCATGAATGTTTACCGTTTAGATTGCTGAAATGAACTTTTGTGCCGCTTGACATTGGAGACGCTTGTGAAAATGTCGTGAAATGTCATATTCGGTCATGTTTAGCTTGGCCAATGCATTCGTGTACTTCTACGGTTAGCCAAATCCCCAGTGGCAAAAGTTATGGTTCCAGTTTCGCCTCAGAATTCTGAATTATGAACTAGTTCTAGATTGAAAACTGTAACTCCCAACAATGGTTAGTTTCAAGTTTCAACTGTAGGTAGTTAGATAAAGGCTAGGCAATGAGCCGTATTTTTCTTATTCCTCTGGGAAATTATGTTGAATATATTCGGAAGACCAGTGCGAGATGTTGTTGTGCCTCAAAGTGGGCACTCGGGTCGGAGTTTGGGCTAAGTTTGCAATTTGGAAATGGGTCCTGAATGTCCAAGATCTTGAGTATTCTAACTTATGTGCTAAAAGTTAAAAGTGCAGTTGGGGTTTATTTCTCAAAAGGCTTTCTACATAAAAGGCGCTAACTACAAGTTTTTTTTATCATGGTACGTCGTTATTTCGTAAAAAAAAAGAAATATGCGTTTCCGTGGTAACATACTCGTATGTTTTGTATCTATGTAAATTAAGAAATATTTTTATTTTTTAGACATCTAATTTTTGATGAACGAGGCCTAAAGGTCACTATTGCTCTGTACTCAGTCAAAAAGCATGTGCAGAAACTTAGGGCACGGACAAACTGACGCGGTGGCGGTAGCGGTGACGACGTTCAAACGGAAATGGTTGTTAAAGTTCTCGTGAATATATTCGATATCGATTATCACCCGCCCGTTGTTCTATAAGACTTTCTCATCTAGCATTCCTGATCTGTTTTAACTTTGATGTTTCTGGCTTGCCGGTATTATAAAAGCTTTGTTACTCTATGGTATAAATTAAATATTTATTTATTCTGTTTTTCTTATAAAGTTCCTTGTTCTTTCTACGAGCCCGTACCTATATTATTTGGGGTAAGAGGTTATTTTGTAAGTTGGTTTGTATTGTATCTCCAATAGGATTAAGCAATTTTAATGCGATTTTTAAATAGATTTTCTTGATTTCAAGGGTGATTCTTAGAAAGGTTTTATCGTCACACATCACTAAGGGGCTAGTTAAAAATTCCAAAAACTATAGTGAACTTGACTATTCATATTGTAAAAACGGGAATTTTCACATACCGCACTATCGGTGAAGGCACCGACTAAGTTTCGACTCATTCCGAGAGTCCTCATCAGGGTGAGTGATCGCTACGTTCTCCCTCCGCGTCGCACTGCGACGTGAAAATGGTACGTGAAAATTCCCGTTTTTTCAATATGTATAGTCAGAAATGTACTAAAATAAAACATAATTAAATAAAATAAAATTTTATTTTCAGGTAAGATCCAGTATATGCATTTCGTGTGGAATGTGAGTCCTATATACAAGCATAAAATAATATGCACAGATAGGTGATTCATACACGATTTTACTAGTGTGAATTGAATCCCGCTATTTTGAGACTAGACGTTGATTCTGCTCGAAATTATTATTTATTTCGTAACGTAGATCGGCATTTCAAACAAACACACACCCAAAAGTCATATACACAGTCCTGACCCCACACTAGGATCATGGTTATCATGAACTATGGGTACCACAACACCCAACAGCAAATGTCTCGTTGAGGGCAAACGTTTGTCCCTCAGCGGGAATCGAATCCGCGCCTTTTATGTGCCGGCTACTCGCCCGACGCACTATCGAGGTCGTCAAAGCTTCCAAGTTAGTTGTAATCAACAAAGTAGTTAAGTACAACCCCACCTGATCAATCCAATCTATTAATCATTGCGAAAGGCAGCGGTCTTCGAATTCCCGCGTACTAAGATCCATTATTCATCCGAAGCTAATATGAACCCCAATCTATTATCTCTAAACGATTTCTCACCGAATGAATATTCAAAAGTATAATATCATCCGAAAATGACACTAAAGATAGAAAAATGCGGACAAGTCTGAGTAAAACTGTTCTGTTATTTTTCTTATGTTTTTTTAGTAGATAGGTAAGTAAATTAATTTAACAGGTAAGCACACTCGTGCTAAGATATATATTTAAGTTGATACGTACTTATAATTAGGTACTTAAAAGTTTTGTTTTCTTATTTAAGTGAACTATAATTATGTTCTTTGAGAAATAAAGAATATTTAAACCGAAACTCACTGTTTTGCCGTTTTTTGGGCATAGCTTAAAAGCTAGGACGAAAAAGCGGAATTTTGTATTCACTTAGTACCTAAGTGAAATGACAAGTAAAAAACTATTGATTTAAGATTAAAGTTCGACTATTCTATACTTCAGTCTTCAAGAGTTGAAGACTGAAGTTCGACTATCCTAGCTCATAGACTAGACCAAAAAACGGCAAAACAGTGAGTTTCGGTTTAAATATTCTTTTTGCTTACCCTTATTTTTGTCGGGTACTTGAAAGTAGCTCATAGGTTTTTTACTTGTCATTTCGCGTACTAAGTGAATACAAAATTCCGCTTTTTCTTTCGAGTCACAGAACCCTAAAAATACGTCGCCTCCTTTGGATCGAGGAAACTCATTTAAATTTTTGATTGTGAAGAAAAAAGATCACGGAAAGCGGGTCAAATGCCACTCTAATCGGAAGAGCAACACGAATTTTGTATTGGATTAATTTTGTTATTAAAAGTTGCTTTTGTTTAGATATCTACGTGACGTCTCTAGACGTAGACAAAGAGTTACGAATTTGACCGACTGCATATAAAAACAATCAACATTTACATTTTACTGCGGTATTATGCTGAGCACGGACCTTTTTTGACGGACCGGTTCTATGTAGATATAGTACTATATATATATATAGTACATTAAATTGTAACATAACTATAGGTAACTATGTGAAAAGATGTGTGTACAGTTCTGTAAAAAAACCGAATAGAACACCACCCCGCTGAGGTATACCACTGAGGATTGTCTTTAACTAAAACAACTATGTGTGTATGTATGTATGTAGTTACATACAACTAGTATATAACTACATACATAAGTTATTTTGAGCCACTAATATTTTGATAACGTCTGAACGATCCAACTAGTTAATTATAAGGCGCCAGTCATCGAAATACAGAGGCGGCAATGGGAATTTGTAACTGGTTTCTTTGGATGACGGAAGGTACATTCACGGTTAAATTCTTAGGTAATTCATCTAGTTCCAACCATGGACAGTAGAAATGTCTTCACACGTCGGAGGTTGGAAGACGAATGACTGAGCTTCGCGCAAAAAGGTCTGCATGCCGTCATTAGAGCGGCATGTTTGTGTGGAACTGTGTACTGAAACATTCTTCATATCGCGGCCCACTGCTCTGTTTAGGGTTCCGCCTCTTAAAAGCTGGGCCTTATTATCATCCTTCTTTGTGACTAGTTCACAACTATCGTAACCACAATGAACTGTCAAAATTAAATTTAAATATCCATTCAAAAACGCTTACAAAAAGAGTCTACGTGTCTTTGTAGAATGTTATAGCAGTAAAAAGAAGGTTGATCTCTTTATTACGTGACCGTGTGTTTTATGTCCTGAAATACAAAGAATTAAAAATTAACAGATACAAACATAGTCCTGACCCCCACATTAGGATATCCTGTGTCATGAGTATCAAGAACTACGAGTATTGTGGTACCACAACACCCAGACACGAAACAAATACAGTGAGTCACGTGGTCAATGAACAAGATTTTATTTCAACTATTCATGCATTTTCACAGCTCTCTGATAAATCTAGAGAATAGGAACGAAAAAGGGTCTTACCACTTAAAGAAAATCACATAATTGAGGAATAGCAAACGGTGCGTAAAGAGAGGGGTCGGTCGACCCTTAGAAAATAATTTGCTTGTCGCCAAGACTTGCCTTACCGGATGTCAAAGGGCCGAAAGGACCCCGGGGTTATCCGTCATGCGTAGCTACATGGGGCGCGAATGAAAAATGATAACTCGCGAGAATGTGAAAATTATTTTACCTCACAAACATTCTACAAAATGTGTGAAATAGTTAAAAAGTGCCAAAATACTGTATTTCCACGAGTATTCAATGTATACTGAGAATGGGAACTAATTGAGTCCAACTACAAAATAAATGGACGCTTAAGTATAACCATTGGTAATGGTGATGACAGATTCCTATGAAAACGTGTGTCAATAAGCTTTGATTAGGACCTAACCATTTGTTATTGTATTGGTAAACTCAGGCCTTATAGAATCATGAGCGTAATGAAAGCCTCAAGGTTATCCGCGTGATTTTTGACTGATGTTGGTCGGCACTTCAACTACGAGGGAAATTTGACCAGTTTACGTGGTCAGATCAGTTTTAGGTACTTACTTTTACTTTTGATAAAAACATTAAAAAAACTTGTGTTTCTGGAATTTTCAAAACTATTCCTATTCCTATTGACAACCTCTGTGGCGCAGTGGGCGAAGGTCCAGACCCAACAAGCATATAGAATATAAATCTTGAACACATAAGAATATAAATCTTGTAATATACTTAGAGAAGCATTGTCAAGTATTAACAACTTATAATAGCATGTTGTAAGCCATATCAGCCTTTAAGAACGTTAAACGTAACATTTACAGAGGGGCGTTAAAAATTAACGTTATTCATGGGTACAAACTTACAGTAAAACATAACTCCCACTAACTTTTCAACAGTAAAATACTAATAAGTCATGCGATAAAAAACAGTAATCCCCTTTTGAGCACCTATTTTTTGGGCACCTATGCATTGAGCACCAAAATGTTTTATTATACACCCCATCACTAGAAGCTGCCGCACCGTAGGTGCTCAATGGGGAATAAAATCAAATTTTATTTTTTGTTCTCTTTTGAGCACCACGTTAAAATATTGATTGGTGCTCAAATGGGAGTACCTTTGGTGCTCAATGCATAGGTGCCCAAAAAATAGGTGTTTAAACGGGAATACTTCGATAAAAACACATATGTAATGACTAATAATAATTTGTAGATACTTACGTTTTTTATTTGAGTATTATAAAACAAATGCATACACAAAAAACTTATCCTAAACAGACCAAAATGAAGTCTCATAAACCAATCTCGAAATGCGTTATAAGCGTATTATAACCATTATTGATCTTATAATTTACTGACATTAATTTATTTAAGATGATTATAAAAATAATTGGATACAAGTATAAACATACTTTCACAATATATCTACCTATAAGATTGATACAAGAACAAATGCTCCTAGAAGGTGTGCCCAAATCCACTCTACCAGATATCTATAAGTGTAACTCAAGAATACTCTTGAGACTATTTTAAAACCACTTTTTGCTAGCTGGGGGAAGTCCAGCATTATTATTATTATCATCATCATCATCATCATCTAGCCCGTCTGCACCTCTGTTGGCTATAGGCCTCATCTTTATAACGCCATTCTTTATAACGATGGCCGCCTGCGACGCCTACGCTGACGATGTAGTTCGACCATCGTCAATATGACTCAAGCGAAAAAAACATCAGTAAGTGCATTTATACTTAACTTCATAAATCGCATAAAACGGACAACATGATTTCAATAGCCTCAGAAAACCAAGAAATCAAATAAATAAAATGGAGTAGGTACTTATCTATAGTAAAATGCGATGCTCTTTTCAAATAGTATAGAGGTGCTGCGAACCGTGAATAAAATCTAAAGATTTGCCCTTTTATTTACAAACGTGGTTTTACACGGCGTGTTAATGAATTTGTGAATATCATGTTTAGATTTTTTTAAAGAGATATCTCCCTTTAAATATTTTGATATCTCCCTACGCTTAATTGTGCCGTTTATCTCACAGAAACAGCAACCGCTGGGAAATAAAGATTTTCGAATTGAGACAGGCGACCGCGAACTGAAGACGCAACGTAAGATTATCCCTGTGGCGAAGGCCCGTTTGAGACGTAGAAGGTTGCGGGTTCGAATACCGCCGCGGTTCTTATGTTTTTATGATCAGCAAATATTTGTCTCAGGTCTGGGTGTTTTCTAGGAATAATATGTAAGTATTTACAAAAAAATTTATATAAGTACTTAGTATATCAGTCATTTAGGTCCTATAACACAAGCTCTGCTTACTTTAGGGCTAGATGATACTGTGTGAAAATGTCCAGCATTATTTATTTATATATTTATCCCTCATCCGATGTCTCGATAATATCATTGGAGGAAGTCAGAAAATGAATGTGACTCATAACTGTTCACCATGGCATTAATTGCAGAAAGCCTACGTCCATAAGTGGAAATCTCCCGTTTTATGAAATCACGTTTATCAATAACATGGTTGAAGTTCAGAAGGCACACTTGACATACGGTTGAACACGTCCATCCTAAGTAATAAAATATATTTCATTTTATGAATGGAATTCCCGCAGAACCCTCTTTGTCGGAACCCCCCCACAATATTTTGTCAATTGATTCCATTACCGACCGGCCCGCACGGAAAGACGTTGTTAGAATCATTGACCGGTTAGTTTGTCACGCCTTTTTATTGAATGACCCAATTGCGTTTTGAAGAATGTTTTTCGTGTTTTTTTGTATGATAGATATAAATCTGACTTATATGTCGGCTTCGTTCCTAGATGGTTAGAGATTACAGTCAATCTATTTTTTTTTTTTTTTTTTTTTTTTAAATGCTGGACCATCCACACAGCATCATCTAGCTCCAAGCTAAGCAGAGCTTGTGTTATGGGTACTAGATGACTGATATACTTAATACAATACATTACAAAGATAGTTTTTTTTTATTATACATAGAAAATACCCAGAACACCCGGAACAAATATTTGCAGATCGTACAAATATTTGTCCCAGGGCGGGAATCGAACCCGCAACCTCCTGTGTAGCAGGCGGACCTTCGCCCACCGCGCCACATCGGTCGTCAAACCGATGTACACACAACAACTTTACAATGTAACTAAACATAATATAATACCTATAGATAGGGTCCTAAAAAAAGTGTTATGCGTGTTTATAACTTTTGAAACTATCATGGTTTTGAACATAATTTAAACTAAAACTCACAAATCATGGTAAATATCCAGTTTTTTTTAAATATACATATATTTTGCGTGTTTTGTCCAGGCAAAATGTTCAAGAGTATACTCATAGTAAAATTCTTGAATGTATACAATGTATAACATTTAGCCCATACAACTCGTACACAACACAATCATGTATTGTATACTTTAAATATTTAAAATTGAAATTTCACTGTTATGCTCATTGGATGTTCTGCTTCCTTAATATTATGTGTACATGGACGATTTGTCTGAAATCTGGACCAAACACGCATATAAAACCTTTGTTTAGGACTCTATATTATGTATAATATAAAAGTAAATATCTAATCTTTACGTTTTGTCGAACTGGTCACTTTCAACTGAAATATCTGCTATTTTACTAGGAATTCTAAATTTACTTTAGGCTTTGAATTTGTTTTACCTGCAATTTTATTAAATTTGCAAGCATGGACTTAAAAAAAATAATTCATGAGTTTCTACGTGGACACAATGAACAGTACGCAATATTAACGACGTTATGGGATCTAACTACCAACGAAAGAACAGTGCGTTATTGTTCAACCACTTTCGTTCTGGAAATTTTGACGAATTGAAAGCGGATCTGACTCAAACTACGGCTGAACTAGGTTCGGCTTTTGATGTAAGTGTCAAAACAATATTGGACCATTTGTGGCAAATCGGTGAAACAATAAAAGCTAAATCGGATTTTATTTCCCCAAACAAAATGGCAATTTCATAGGTAATAACCTAATATAATGTTTTATTACATTTGAAACTATAGTCGTAAATCATCTGTAAACAAAGCGTACATTTGACGGTAAATATAGAGAAATTTTTTTAAATTTTGAATTAAAAAATAGAATCATGGAATAACACAACATCTAGGGTTCTTTATATCCTTACTAAGCAAGCAAAGCCGTCAGAAGCCGTGTGAGGTATTTCGAGTGATTTTCTTGTGAGTTTTAAGATCCATAAGCAATCTCAATACCATAGTCGACTCTACACAACCGAGAGAGAGGATCAATTCAATTCAATTGAAACCAATGAATTTGACCTCTGTATATTGCAAACAAGTACCTATATACTAGAAGAGACACTTGTCGTCAATGAATGTACCCGCATATCGTATCTATTTGGTAATATCTATTTTCCGTTCGAATCAAAACACTTTAAAGCCAATGTCACTGCAGTCAGTCGGGCAGTATAATCCTTGTAATATTATAAACGTTATGCAAAGTTGTTTGTTGCTAATAATCTTCGTAATAAAGCTATTTTCATCCAGAAACTTCGACTGCGTGTAGTATAAAGGCAGCTTGAGAGGCGTTATACAATTTTTTTTATACAAATATAGTGACAAACAAGCTTATGGCCCGCCAGTTGGTAAGCGTCTACAGTAACCCATAGACGCCCTACGGGACGATCACAATAGGCCTGTGATGGCCGCAGTGATACCAAATCCACAAAAAGCAAATAAAAAAAACCCATAGACGCTTCCAAAACCAGAGGTATCACTCGCGCTTGGCCAACCCTGAGACATAACAGGTGAAAAGTCTCATGTGCCTCTAATTTGACTGAAACCATCGACGTTCGCGACAATCGTCGAAACCTCGGCACAGTTCGCACTAATTGCCGTGCGCACTGTTATTCTATAAAGTTTATTAAAAAAAATGAGCCTTTTTTGTTCACTTAGGATGACGTAAAACTGAATCAAACTCCTAATTTGCTTTCCAAATAGAGTTTAGACATACTCGTTGGCAAAAAGGCATATTAGATAGCATTTTGAATCATAAAAATACATACGCAAATATAAATACACTTCTCGACCCAGGACGCTGAGTTTCAATAAGCGGCAGTGGGCGGACTTGAGTTTACAAAGTTTGATTGCATTTCATTGTGACGCGGAAATTGATCGACGTTCGTAATCTATAGTCAAAAAAGAGGTATGTTCGTTCATCATACAATTGGCTCAAAACTCAACCAAGGAAATGGCGCTGGAGTTCACTCGCTGGATCTCAACTTTAACATATCAATGACACTAGGTACACATAGATCCATCTTCCAATATGAATGCATGGACATCACCGAAGCTGCTTCCGCAATAAACAGAATACAATATTCGGATCCTCTCCGAAACTCTAACAGAAGGGTAATTTTCATTCCTGCCTCTGCCACTTTCTCAACTGCGCACATGACGTCGAAAAAGGAGAACATTTACATACATACATCATCACACAATTACTTCAGTCTTGAATCTTTAGAACACTTTCACTAAACAATATATTACTATTCTTAGAAAGGTCGAGGTCTATTCGAAGAACAATTCGCAGTTCTGCAATATACAGTACCTATACAGTTTTTATTTGGTAAATAATACCTTGTGACTGAATACTGCCTCTGAAGTCACGAATTTTAGGGAGTGGAGGAACGTGTTTGACATTGCATACAGCTAATTTTACATCCGCATGTTCACCAATACAATGTATTTAAAATAATGATTCTTTGAGTACATGTGAAAACGTTTTTGTAAAGCAAGCAGATCTGCTTCATGCCAATCCTACTAATATTATAAACGTGAAAGTTTGTGAGGATGTTTGTTCCTCTTTCATGCAAAAACTACTGAAAAGATTTTGATAAAACTTTACAGTAAATATAGCTTATACATCAGAATAACACATATGCTACTTTTTATCCGGAAACCATGCGGGCGAAGCCGTGGGCAAAAGCTAGTAAATAATATAAAGTAGTTTGGCAATTTAAGAAAAAAATACCCATTCTATTTAGGTAGTTAGTAGTTTTAGCCGCAAATGTTAAGTAAATCCTTTTTGTTGGAAATCAACTCAATCGAAAGAAAAAACCAAACGAAAGTAGGTTCTCACAAAGAGGTTGAGTTTAATTAGAGATAAATTTTATTAGGTGGTTTATCGTTTAGCAGTTGTTTGTCATCAAACCTCTTTTCGATACGTGAAATAGACTGTCAGCTTTTTTTATCTTATCATTCATTAAACCTTGTTCGCTTTGCTTTATCGCTTTGCTATTTAACAAATGATCGTGGAAATCAGGAATCGAAAGTCTGTTAACCGGAAATCTCCGGTTAAGGTCTAAGTTGAGATAAACCACCAGTTTAAACAAAAATGTCTAAATGTATTCTACTTTCGTTTCAAAACCAAAAAGTTTCTATATTTTGCGTTTATTGATTTACATTTTGTATTTAGCATAATACGTTGTGCAGAAAGAAAAAAGCCACGGAACCATGTTTACGGGACTTCTGGTAACAAATGGAGTTGAAGAGTTTTTCATCGAATGGGTCCCAACCTGCTTGTGATTCTGCTCCCGTCATTCGCAGAGTGGTCGGGACGAAAACTCTGGAGTTACAATGTGCCTTACACTTATTGGTCCACATGTTACAATTGATTCCTCAGTTCTTTCGACTGCACAATTGAATTGTGAGCTAGAATGCGAATTTTCGTTTTATACAACTGCTTAGCATTACATTATGCAGCTGATGAAATTTAAATATTATATATGATTTGAATTTGTAAGATAAAAAAAACTTATTCTCAAGTCACTCTTTTGACTCCGAGGTTATTTTTATCAATGTAGATTTTTCATTGTGCCTACTAATCATTATTTCGTTGCAGATTAACCCTTTATCTCATAATCACTCGCTAATTTAGCAAGTTGCTAAATCTAGCCCTGTCCTTTTCTAACACTAAACAAAGGATAGAGACTGTCAACTTTTAGCACGCTGCTAAAGTTAGCGAGAGGGATACATCTATTTTTATAATCAATTCGGTTCTTTATTTTCAATTTCAATCAATTGCATAACAATATTAATCCCACTATCAATCACAGGCAATCCGTACTATCAATGACTTATGCATTCATTATCCAGAATGATATCGTCATTGATACAATATTCAGCTGAGCGATGCGATAACGATGAATCGACAAATCGATTGTATTAGTTAGGGTAATTCTCGATTGTTGTGGTAAATGGTGGGTTTTCCATTGTTTAGTTATTTGTATAGGACTTGGTCGCGTAAATTTACATATTTGTATATTTTGTATCTTAGAATTGAAATTATCCTTGTTTGGTATTATTTTCCGATATATTACGACTATATCACGTATAATTTATGATTCTTCTGCATATGTTTCGTTAATCATTTTGAGATCTGACCTCGTGAGCTCCGTCCGCGATAACTCTCCACAGCCGTGAGGTTAATTTTGTGTCTTATGTCTTTGCAATGCTTAAATACTACGTTTGCGAAGATGAGAGAGTAATTAAGTCAGAAAACAACGTAATTTATTAGACGCACCACGAAAAAAAATTTTTTTTACCGTTATCTACCTCTATATTGATAATAGTGTCTGTAAAGTCATTTATCTGCGTAACACCTTTTATATAAAAAACAATGTTGAACCATTAATTGAACCTTCAATGTTGTTATTTTTTATTTTCCAACCAAACCAAAACCAAGTCATATTTCATCAATTTTCAATCTCGCGATAGATGTTATCAACAACCCTATTAGTTTTAATAGTCAGTTTAAGGAAATATTTAATTTCTTGGTACACAAAACGGCGATTCTAATCTACCCCCAGGAAATGCTAAAGTAAGCGATTGTTTGCGTGAATTGTTAATCGCTACCGATAAAGTAATCTCAGTATTTTTTTGTGGCCTGCTGAAGTTTTTCTTGATTAATTACTTAAAATACTAGCATGCCTTTAAACGAAAAACTCGAAGGTATGAGTATGTGCCTTTTAGTTTGTATTTTAGTAAGCGGCAATAGGCTTGCAACCTTTTCAGTTTCTAAGCTATGACAGAGCTAGACAATGTTATGAGAACGCCGTAGCGTCCTCAATCGCAAAGCGGGTTTGTGACATCTTTGCCTAAATTGAATCGCTATAACACTTAATGGTTAGGCCCCTGGTTAGTACCAAATGATCAAACTTTAAAGAAGTTTCTTCCCACATCAAATTGCTCTACAAAACGATGCTCTAATAGCTCTCAATGAAATTCAACATGTATAACATCATGCATGATTCCAGACCAGTCCGTCACGTAGCTGGGAGCGGCCACACTCAATAAGCCAATTGAGGTTGACATCCTGGCGTTTGTGCATTAAACAGCATGATACCACTTGCTGCATTGTATCGCTCGTAGAAATTGTCCATTAAGCTTAATCAATAGCTGCAATTTGTACGGCAAATATTGGATTGGATCATTCCAATTTACCAAGTTACGGACTACGGCTAGTAAGTAAACACGAATTGGAATAGATTAAACAAACGGCAGGATATAGGAATGTTATTCTAACGTGCATCGAATCCTTTCACCGCGCTTTTTTTTTGTGGTTTAGGTTAATAACAATAATAAAATGATATACAAGCTAGACAAATCTGCAGTTTGGTACAGATACCCTTAAGGGCTACCCTGAAGTATCTCATAAATTGCAGAGCCCCGGTATAATGATGGATTTAGCCAAATAGTAGAGTTTTACACTTATAGTTGAGGCCTTGTCTCCCGGAAAAGATTGAGCTATGGCCCAGCATGAGAGAGCCACAAGGCTCTTTTCAGGATGCTGTGTGGAAATGCCCAGCATTATAATTATTATTTTACACATTTATTAAATATCTCAGACTTTATTCAGGTCTTTTGTGAAGCGTCACTGCCAAAGGCAACAGCAAGAGACCTTTGTAAAAATAAAATATTATGGTTGCAAGTGTAGGCGAGACAGATGGAATAGTATTGCAGGTATTAAATATGGGTTATTTTTATTATTATTAGTTATGTAATTTTCTGTCGATTCGAAGCAAAATAAATAGGTACATCGTAATCATCATCAACCTGTTCAAGTTAATGACGTATTCCACATTGGGCACCCGCTTATACGGCAATAAATGATTCCACTTATGGCACCTGCGAGAAATATCGGTAGGTGCCGTATGTGGAATACCTCAGGTGCCATTAACTCAGGTGCCGTATAAGCGGGTGCCCAATGTGGAATACGTCAAATTACGGACACATCATGGATATGTGGATAGCCCTGAACTTAGAAACCTTAGACAAAACATGCAGTACAAAATGCTTTTGTTCTGCTTAGAACCTGATTTATTACTATTTTATATTTTATTTTAGACGCAAGTATGCTCAATGAGCAACCGATATTGGACGCCATTAGTTTCAATCAAAGCATTGCCAGCATACATTATCATCACATTCGATTGTTGGAGACATTTATATTGGTCTCGTAATTGAAAGACAAGTGTTATGTACAAGCGAATTGTTCAAGTCTATTGAAAATATAACATACAATGTTTTTTTTGTGTAAGTAAATAAATGCATTTTTTTGGAGATCGTTAGCAATGATCTGTTATTTGTAATCAGCCGGTAAACATCCACAATTCGACATAAACCGAAGATTGCCACGACGAACGGTGAGCCGCCTCCATCCATAACATCCTGCGATCGTTACAACGTAAATTGAATTCCATTTATATCGCCTAATCTAATTACCTACGAGTATATGCAACAAAAAAAAACATACGCCCTTCCCTTCTCGCCCGATGGCCCGTCTGAGACGCAGAAGGTTGCGGGTTCGATTTCCGCCGTGGGACAAATGTTTGTATTTGCAAATTTTTGAATGAGTCAAATTTTTGTCTCGGGTCTGGGTTTCTATGTAAAATCTGTATGTATTTACAAAAAAAATGATATAAATAAGTAATTTATCAGTCATGTAATTCCCATAATACACGCTCTGCTTAGTTTGGGGCTAGATGGTGCTGTGTGAAAAATGACCAGCATTATTATTATTATTATTAAAAATCACCATTATACACATCCTCAGATCCATACTCAGTATATGCAAATCCGTGAGGATACCAAGAAGGGAGTAGTCAGACGCACGTACAAGCATTACATTTAGACCGTGTTTTGCATACTAATTAGTAATATCCGAGACAGGTTGTAAGCTCATCTATCGTTATATCCAAAATATTATGTGCTATGTCAAAACTTTAAAAAAGGCTACTTGGAACGGGTGGGAGTGCGACGGCAATAAAAACGCTCGTGTGTATGACCCGTAACTTTGATTTCACACGGGGAATGACGCGATTACATCGACGTTGGAGAAGTAGGTGCGAACTAACCGTTAGTCAGGGTTCGGGGGATACGCACCGCTAACTTTAATTTCACACAGGGAAAGACGCGATATTGTACATCGACGTTGGAGAAGTAGGTACGAACTAGCCATTGGTCAGGGTTCGGGGGATCTGCACCGTTAACTTTAATTTCACACTGGGAATGACGCGATTACCTCGACGTTGGAGAAGTAGGTACGTCCCTTGGTCAGAGTTGGGGTACAACCCACTAGATCAACACGGCTATGTAGCCTAAAAAACTTGTACATACCTACCTGTATTTATATTAACTTACCTAAAGCTATTGTAAACATAGACCCGCTCAGTAAACTATTGCCCAATGTATACGCAAGCGAGGACAGAAGGTAATTGAATGTGAGCTCATAATGTACTAAATTATGCATATCGACATCTTTACTACTGTGTACCATAACTGAATGGTGTAGGGTCGGTTCTGCCGTGCGCAAGAGGTATTTGCAAAGATGAAGAGGTCATGATGAGGCAACAGCCACAGTCATTGACACCGAAGATTGTTTGATATTTTAATGCATTGCTGGAATTTGCTGTGAAGAGAATTACCTTGAGACAAAGACTGCCAGATTACCTCTACGAAATGAATGTATACATACTAAGTATATTCTCGTATTGTTAATAAAAAATGCTGGACATTTTTCACTCAGCATCACTAGCCCCAAATTAAGCAGAGCTTGTATTATGAGAACTAAATGACTGTTAAACTTTTTACATGCTTTTTTTTGTAAATACATATTATATAAAGAATATAGAAACATTTGTCCCGTGGCGGGAATCGAACCCGCAACCTTCTGCGTCTCAGATTGGCCTTCGCCCACTGCGCCACAGAGGTCGTCATTGTGTCGCGTGGATAAGCTGGAAATTCTAAACGTTTTTTTTATAAATTGTTAAAGATCTCAATCATAATGTCGCACTGGTAAATCAACTATCAACAGAAGCAAAATTACTAAATTACTTATTATTCACTCAGTTTACTTAAAAAGAGTTGAAGCTATGGTATGTGAATAAGTAGGCACGCAAATAAGCCTGCCCATTCACATGTACCTCTACCTACTTAATTAAGTAAAGTGATCTGAGCACGTTTAAAATACGAAAATGACCCTTGTATTTTCACTGAAGGTATTGATTGGTATAGTCCATTTTCTACTCGCGTTTTTTACACACAAGCTAAAATGAGTAATAATCTTTCCACATTCCACAAGTTATTGGATTCCGTTTTTTGTTCACTTGTCAGCAAAAACCAACATCAAAAGAGAGTGGAAGTAATTAATGAATGAAAATACTTTATTATACACCACAAGAAAAAAAACTAAAATTTAGCAACACAAGAAAAAAAAATAAGAATGGTGGTGGTGAGGAATGTATCTCCACATATCCCACGGTCGATCCAACTAAGGAGTAGGAAATATTTCAATATCTTACATGTAGAGGAGTCATCAGATATATAGTTCTCTCAAGAATCCACAAAACTAATACCAAGAGGCACTGTCTTTCTGACGTCAAAGATCCTCATTTCACCGGCATTTTTAAGTGTGTGATTACTTAGTTAGATGGTACTATTCGTCGATTTTTTAGTTCGGTTTTAGCTTTTTTTTCCAATATGGACTCTTTACTAATTGTCTTTGCACAATTCTGACCGTGATGAACGTCACCTAACCTTTTTCGAATTTGTTTAGATACTAAATAACAATAATATGCTGCTACATATACATTAAAGCTAGCTTTTTGGGTTAACTAGTCTAGTAATGTGTTATTTATGATTATCGAGAGCCATAAATGCTTCTATTTACGATATACAGCGTTTAAGATCATCGTCGATACAAGATTCCGCGAAGATGGCGTTTATATATCGTTTATTATGAAATAGCATCCACACGCGGCTTCGCTTGTATGCCCGGGATTAAAAAGAAGCCTATTCGTCCATAATAACATATAAAGTCGTTGCATGAAACTCTGACGCAAATTCTAAACCGTAAGTCATAGAGACGCGAAGTTCAGATGGTTTGTTTCTTTTTATTACAAGCTTTTTACAATTCATATTATATAACGGAAATTTTCACGTACTGCGATAGTGCAGTACGTGAAGGCGCCGACTAAGTTTCGACTCATTCCGAGAGTCTTCATCAGGGTGAGTGAACGCGACTTGCTCCCTTCGCGACTCGATGGTGAACCAATCATTTTTATGCATCCTCATGACATGGGTAAGTATTAAATGAAAGGGTTTGCGGAGAAGAATACGAAAAATAAAATAAAACTAGTTTTATTTTTAACTAGTTTAAAACTAGTTTTATTTTATTTTTCGTATTCTTTTCAGTTTTAGTAAATGTGTAAGTATGGGTTAAGGAAGGAATATCCGTCAATCGACCTCTGAAGTTTATATGGAACTCCTTGCGGACAAAGTCGTGGACATTCCTTTAGATAAAGTCATAATCTTGCATATCCCTTGAATGAGATACCCAAAAATCAAACTTATATAATTTTATAATTATATAAACCTATATAATTTTTCTCAGCTGTGGGAAAACCGATTAGCAAGATCGATTTCGCATCACATTCCCTATAAATATTTTAATACATTTATACATTTTGTAGCTGTTTTGATATTTTCATACAGCGATTTTACGTTGCTCGTTCCTATGCAGTGAGATTATTCAAGTGCTCTATCGGTACTTCGGCTAATGTATTGCCGACGAATGCGCAAAAAGTGAACTAAAAGCTGACATCACACAAGTGGAAGCAACAAGTTGGAAATAGAGACGAGCTGCTATCTCTCAATGGAGAACAATTAAGATTCCCAACGACCCCCAATGCCTCCATGCATAGAGCTCAGACTGCAAATGCCACTGTTTTACCGTCCATAAATCTTGCTTCACAAAGCATCTGTATTCAAATAAAATAGCGCGCAAGCGATTCTATGCCCTATACGAAAGTGGCATGAGCGAGAGTTCAATATCGCGCTAGCGCTTACCGCTCGTCACGTCACAAACTGTTCGCGGGAATGGTGTACGAAATTTGTTATTGGTAAATCATGCCCTATCTCAATGATATGAGTTTCAGTTTCCTCAAAACGTGGCGAGATGGTGTTTTATGATTCTAGACCGGTTGAGCACTGTTCATAAACCTACCAGATTGAGAACCAGCCCTATTATACATAATAGCCCTATTATTCACATACGGGTAGGGTTCGGATACATCCGGATGTCACTCAGTGACGAACGTTTGACAAGTGAAATGATCATCACAAGCCCGTATACTTTGGCCATGTTGACAGTTACTGTTTGCAAATGAGAATAATTTGACTTATCAAACGTTTTTCATCGAGTGACTTTCAGATACACTATAGGAGGGCCTATTTAGTATGAGTACGAGCATAAAACATACACGCGGATAAAGAAGATTTTGGCTTAAATCAACGTATGTATTAAAATTTTAATTAAAAAAGTAAATAATAAACCTTGGGTCCGTATTGAACTACCTTAGCTTTGATCACCTTTTGCGCTCAGGCAACCCAAATTGTCGTTATCCTCTCACTCATTAAGCCCGATGGAAAGTAAAGGTTCTAGAATAGCGACATTAAACGTGAAAATATAGTGTACCAAAGAACCGATCGAAGAACGGGAAGGCTTATAAACAGCGGCAGACTTCTGTCGCCTAATGATTATGAAGAATATCTCCCATAAGTTTCATGGTCTCTGTCATGTATGGTTAGTACAGTCCTCTCCCGGTCTATTAGGGAAGTTCCGTTACGATGTCACGTTTTCACGATTCAGTCCGTAGCTGCTTGTTTATTATTTATGTAGACTGCGTATGAGGAATTTTAATACGTTTTCAGGTACGCATATGCGGGGCGTGCGTGAAATAGAATTGTGATGTTAAACGACTTATGATAATAAGGCTGCATATTTGTTGCCGTTTAGGACTAAGTTACTAACAGCTTTCATAGAAGTTCATAATGGTTTCTATTTTACCATCTGATGTTTTGATTTGGTTTTGATTAGATGAGTAACCTGAGTGGCTGTTGGCTGTCACCTATGAACGCAGGTAACACTCGCGCTTTGCCGACCCTGAGACATTACGGATGAATGTGCCTGTAATTTCACCGGCATCCGTACCCTTCATACTCGTATGATATTGTGAATATAAGGAGACACACAATTTTTGTATATTTGAAGTTAAACAGTTCTAGATAGATACTTAAATAATATTTACCAAACAAAAATATTTACCAACAAGTATTTGAATTCGCTACGCTAGAGCGATCTGCATTATTCGCTTATCTTTTCTGTATTTGATCCATCATCCATCCATTCCATAGCATTGTATATTTGGATGTAAGTAATTAAGTCTAAATTATTTTCGTTATATTTTAGTGTAGTTTATTTCTATTTTTTGTAGCTAGTTTTTTTTTTAATTTAATCCCCTTCAAACTTACTACTACAGCCCCACTCTTCATTGCACAAAGATTAGCTGAAAGAAAATGCTAATTAGCATTAAGTTCACCTATGCACTTGTTTAATCTTGTGCAATAAAGCATTTTCTATCTATCTTTATCTATCATATCAACATGAGGATGTATAATTTTTCATAAAAAAACTTCTTTGGTGCGTTCTGTACGACTTTATATTCTATCAGAGACAGTCGAGTCTCTGTACTCCATTGTCAAACAGCAAAAACTAGCACTTTGATCTCATTCTTAATAAGTACATTTTCTAGATATTTAAAACCAGTCAAGTAGAACGAATCATAACAAAGTACCCAATCGACCCTCCTTTTTTGAAGTCTGTTTGAAATAATTTTCATTAAAACTCATATATTGAGCAGTCACCCATAAGTTATAGTACGTTACTGATAACAGAAGCACATTTCAGAAGACGCAAATAGGTTGTATCCAGACATGTGCGCCAGCAAAAATATCTGAGCCGCCCAGACTCAAGTGGCTTGAAAAGTTTCAAGACTCGTACAGTAGTACCGCGAACAGTCGTTGCATCTGACACTCAACTAGTCTTAATATTTTTTCTTTTCCCTACTTCGCGAAGTTTCATTTCGAGCTGAAATCCTCGAGTCCGCGATTGTCTGCCACCGTTTATCCGCTGACTTTGATACATTCCTTGCTGGTTGCGGAGTGAAATTCACAATTTGCGAACAAAGAGGGCGATGTACTCCAGCTCTAAATAAAAGTTCTTGAGCCAACGAACAATAGACGAGCGTCAGTAGGTGGTATAAGGCGGAACAATCGCCGATTAAAATTGTTTATAAAATGCAATCGAAAGGTATGAAAGTTATCGCAGGTACATTGTGCTTGCACATTGTAATATTGTGTTGCTTCTTTAGGTTCTTATTGTTTGTTAATCAGCGTTGGTGGCAACTGTTAATACGGTCACAAAATAACAGTTGATACGGTTCTTTAGTTAACGTAAAAAAATATCCTCATCTTCGCTATAGCAGCAGTGGTGTTGCCTTCGATCCCAAGGTTGTGGCTTCGAATCCTGTCGTGCAATACTTACTATTCCACTCAAAAAAAATATAAACTCTATATTTTTGTAGAGCTTCTCTCAAACGATGAAGAAAAGCTGACATGTATTAAAACTAAAATTCCAAGGCATATAAAACGTGCCACCATCTGTCAACCTGATAACCAATAGGTAACATGTGACGTGATGAACGAAAAAGTCTCCATTATAAAACGACTATCATGACACTGGTCGCTTCATCGGAACCATTGCTTGATCTGATTTCCAATCGTATTTATTTGCGTTAGCAAGACAATTATTTATTTTAAACCATGAACATTCCACTTCCATGAGCATTCTTGGCACAGTTGCCTCGCATTAAAGCAAGACCCGTTCCATTTTACGTTTTTAATTCAAATGGAATTGATAACTATAAATTATAGAGATATACGATGCACCATCCCTTTTCTCGTCATTGGTTTGAAGTTGTAAAAGAATAACACATTTCCGTGTTTCAAGGTATCTTTAGATTAGAGAAGACTACATAGATACCGACAGTGAATAATAGTTTGGTGACGGAAAAGCGTAGAACGGTACACATTTGTGCCAGTGTAACGAATAAACAGATACGAGTATAAGTCAACTACAACAAGACAGCCAGATCCAATAGGGAATCAGAGCTGTTATTGGACGGCATTATTCATTCATTACCGACCTAAATGTTTGAATATAAAGGGTTTGTTGGTCTCCAAAGCCAAAATGAAGAAATTTGCGAAAGTAAACATTTTTATTTAATCGTGTACATGGTGATAAGAAAAATAAATCGTCAAAAGCAATTTCGTCTGCTTTCAATCCTTTCCATATACAAATCTTTCCAATAGAGAACATTGGGAAGATTTGTATATGGAAAGGATTATTATTATTCTATGGGTTGAATTTTCCGAAATTTTATTCGTAAAAAATCATAGTGCACAGGAACATCTCTCCTCTAGATATCTACGAATAAGGTACGGTTATCTCTGTGCGTTAATTATCAGTCTGTCAGTAAGTCAGTCACGCAAGGATTTTATTTGCAGAAGAGAAAATGCAATAAAAAGTGCTTAGTTATTGAGTATTGAGTTATAATGACTAATGAAATCTTTATGAATAAGACAGTATATTACGTTGTTACACAATTGTTACTAACGAACGCGGTGCCAACCGCATACTAATATTTCATCTGTGCTCATCTCAATCTTGAACTCTTGTTTAAACTGTAGAAAACTAACAAGCCAACTTCTCAACGCATCTGGTGCAGGACTAATCTGAGTAAATTGAGAGTTGACTTTCTTGTGTTCATTGTTTGTTATGCTCATGGTATCAAAATGGTTTGCTTCTTTGGTACTAATCTGTTATTTAAAAGTGAAAGCTGTGGATTCGATAGAGTTGATTGTGATTTGTATGGGCTCGCTTTGCTTGCCCTGTATGTTTATGTCTTAGTAAGGTTTTGCTCAATTCATAGTGTGTGACTTAAAGGAATTTGCTTAGCTCTCCATTGAAGTTTCTGTCTAGGTGAGTTTTCGTTCCCATCATATTATGTGATTGCCTGAAAATAGTCGTTTCTCTCACTGTCTGACATCTGAAAATTAAGGGTAGAGACAGCTACGACAAATCTCCGCTACACTGTTGCTTTTCAACTTATTTCTTTCTTTCATAACAGCCTAGGATCTTTGGTACCACCTTTTGTCGGACCACGGATTTCACGAAATGAGAGCTGTATCAAACATCTTTAGAATTTGTGGTAGAACACAAAACGTTTGGTAAACCGTAACAAAAAATACTTAGATTAATTGAGAACGACCTTATAGGTATGTGCACCAGAAATACGTATTCTGAAAATTATATAAAAGACAACTTTGAAATTATATCGCACTCAAAATTGCTGCAAGAATTGAGTTCGTTTTATGAATAACACAAACAGTTCTTAAAATTAAATGTGTTCACCGTAAAATTAAATTTTATCAACCAGCAATAGAAAAATAAAGGCCTTATCCCGCCATTCCCCTCACAATATCTTTATCGGCGGTTCAGCCTCTGCTCTGGTTCGATAACATCGGCGTTAACTCGCCTAAGAAAATCGTTTTCTTACAACTTCGAATGCTTTATTTACAAGTTTAGTGACTTGAATGATTTCCGCGGAAATCATTTACGGAATACTGAATAAACTGTTAAGTTCTGGCGCTAACCACTATATTCATGCATAACTAGTAGAGCGTCCCGTGACTTCATGCGCGTTGAGTTTTTTCCATATACAAACTTCATCTTCCCGTTGCACTATCTAGATGTGAAAGTTCGGATTTTTTTAAGTGCACCCCTACACAATAAAAGAAACATCAAAATTCCAGGTCTCTATGACTTACGGTTTGGGCTCTGCGATTGCGATCTTGATTGTCAGTGAGTCAGTATGACACGCTGTTTTTATTATATTGATTAAATGAATCACTTATCTGCTGACTCTTGCTAAATATCTCCTGACTTTACTCTGTTAACCGAAGCAACAAGGAAGCACCTTAGTTCAAATTGCTACTTACAACAAAATCGCTTGAAAATGTCATAAATTGCGTGTAATTTTGTAATAATGTCTAATTTAGCAGATAACGTAACTGCCAGAAACACAAATATCTCAAGATCGCTTAAACCATGTGTGAACATAAGTTTGCTCAAACAAGATAATATAGAATTATAGACTGGAGAAATGGATTAGGCTATGGAAATCACATAAAAGGTATAGTTAGGCCTTTGGTCAACCTAACCTTTGGTTTACCTGAAACACAGAAGACGGGTTCGATTCCTGCCGCTAGACAAATGTTTGTATGATGTGCAAATATTTGTCTCGGGTCCGTTTTCCATGTATAATATCCAATATCATACAGTTGCCATAACACAATCTCTGCTTACTTTGGGGCTAGATGATGCTGTGTGAAACATGTCCGGCATAATTTTTTATTATTTAGTAAAAAATAGTTGATGATGAAAACATACTTATGATACGAAATATTCCGTAAACTAAGAATCCGGTTATATATTAAAAGCACATTACTTTACTAGTTCGGGTTTTATATCAGCCGAGATGTTGGTCGGATAATGTTCACATTATTCAATCGTGTTTGTTTTGGTTCTCACATAATTAATTTTATAACAATTTATGCCTTTCCACGTATGATTGATTAGAGTCTGAATCGAATCGGTTAATTTCTACATTCATATCTAAAATCCACATCTTTTAGATACGTCGGCGAAACTCATACTGCGACCTCCCGCTAGACATGTGACATTAATGCATCTCCTGATTTTCCATAATTGTGGGTTGACACATAAAAACCAAATAACAACACATTAAAACCAATAATAACTATTATAGTTATTATGCCTTAAATTTCTTATGGATATCAATAGTTTTTTATCTAAGGTCTCACGATTCTTTGATAGGTGATTCTTGACCTTCAGTAACCCACAACTAAGTAGTTTCCTCTTCGCAGACACAACAATAGTCACTGATTGTTTAATAATTGCAATGAGATAGATCACGTTTTCAAGAACAATGTCAATGGTTTCTACGTAATGGTCAAGTACGTAAGTTATATATTATATGGTGTATGTTGCTCGTTCATCAGTTGTTTCGCACCTCCACATGTTTTTAAAGAAGTCAACAAACAAAAAAACATACCCATGACTGAATTCCCGATAATAGATATCCTTAGATACACACTTAGGGCAAAGATTTTTGAGAATAATAGGCGGTCAGAGGCACAACCAAACATTTCATTTGGCGCATGGCCGCGTATTGCAAGTAGCAAACATTATACGTGACATGTTGCAAGGTCATAGATCCTTATTAGAATACTAACTGATAACACCTGTCTTCGAATTTTTGATTCAAGGCCAGGCTGGTTTCCTCACGATGTTTTCCTTCACTGTTTTAAGCACGGGTATTATTAACCCGTAAACATGTTAACAACATAATGCGCTAATGCGCATATACATTTTTATTTATTTATTTAATACTTTCGCACAAACAATGTAGTGCTAGGAGGACTTAATGCTAAAGCATTCTCTACCAGTCATCCAGGGCGTGCAAAAAGATGGTTTTGTAAACTTGCATTTAAAACTACTTTTAGTACATACACATTATGCCTTGGTAAACTTTATTTTGCTGCACCTTAAAAAACTAAAATGTCCTTTATGTATAATTTACAATACAGAAAGGGTACAACTACATAGTAGCCTAAACTAAAAATCATTAGTTTATATTTTTTGTTCATTTACCCGCGTTTAATTACTGCTGAGTAGTTTTTGAACTGAATCGTAATATCACGCCGTCGTGGTTCGGAATCAGTTCGCAGTAGAAGATCTTATTTGCTTGAACGACTGCGTTTGCTTCGACTAAATTCATTACAAGATTATAGTGATGTGTGTAATGTACATTAATATGATTTCTTATCGATACTCTTACTTTATAAAGCCTCTGCGAGGTGCACTCAATCTTTTTAACTTCCTAATTTCATACTATCATACGGACAAAGTATGAGTTAATTCAAGAAATATATTTTTGATAAAAAATCAGACAAACTTTACACACAATTTTGCATGATGGTAACACAACAAATAAATACATAATTATATTGGATGAGCTTAACTGTATGGGCTGCGAATGACATTACAATACTGTGACGTAGCTGACGTCAGTGACGTTTGAGTGACAGCCGAACTGGGCAACTTTCGGTTAGCACCCGCATTGCGATATGTAATCAGCATTATCCCGGATTCAGCGTTTCCACAGTCGAGTTAATTCAGTAATTACTACGATTGCGTAGCTTACTAGTCGGCCTATCACTTTGGCAAATGTAGAACGAGTAGCAGCATTATATAGGCGCTGATACTTATATCTTGAGTCTTAACTCAAGCCCCCTAACAAACAGATAATATTGTAATGGCCCCATCATGTCGATGGATGGGTGACTGATTGAAGACCTTAGTAGTGAATTATGATGACAGTTTATGTATAAATTGCTTTTAAATGACTTTATTCCAAAACGAATCTAAAACTAAATAAAGCATAGTATTTTTTTTACATTTTTCGCTGGAAATATATTAAAATGCTTCTAAATTTACTCTGCAATATGGGCTGGCGATTTTAAACGATATTAGTATCATTGAATAAACACCAAGAAACTTTGTATTTAACTTTTAGTTTATAGTTTTGCTTTCGCTAGAGATTGGTGTATTATGTCGTCAAAGTGAAACTTTTGCACGCTAGTA
This sequence comes from Perizoma flavofasciatum, assembly GCA_958496245.1. NCBI lineage: Eukaryota > Metazoa > Arthropoda > Insecta > Lepidoptera > Geometridae > Perizoma > Perizoma flavofasciatum. The sequence goes on from OY292426.1 coordinate 5,587,851, forward strand.
GTATCGTCTCTTCTGTGGCTTTAGGCCAGTGTAGGTGATTCGCAAACTGTAATTAGTCTGCTGCTAAACCGCAGCACTGATTTGATTAATGACGTTCGGGATGAGCGTGCGTCGGTTTCGTCGATGACGGGTGACCCGTTGTTTTTCGTTGATCGATAGTAATCAATACTGACTCTGCCCATCACTATTTGCTGTGCAATTGACATGCCGGCCGGCGCGGCGTTGAGCTATTGAGAGGTTAGTGGTCGATGCGATTTATGCTTTTACCTTGAGTTTGGTATATTTCTAAATATTTTTACTGTTATAATGATTTAGTCTCTTCTATATCTAAAAGAATATATTGCACTTTATTTACAATACCGCTTATACACACGGCGATATGAATGACGAATGTAGACTACATAGTACTAATCTGTAACGAAAGACGCATGCTCGTCATTCGCCTCGATTGGAAAATAGATTGTGATGATTGTGTGAACGGTAGTTCGCGTCAGCACTTCTACATAAACGTTTCGAGACAATTGCGAACGCGCATGAATAAACCCAGTATGAAAACATTTTGTATTTTGGTTTCAATTCTTCACGTCTGCATACCAAATTGTATCTCGATAGGTGCGCTTTAAACAGAGCGAGAAATCGGATCGGTGACACACCGACGCGACGGACAGACAGACAGACAGACAAACAGAAATATGAAACTATAAGAGTTCCGGTTTCGCCATTTGGCTTCTGAACCACAACAACAATAACTAACAAGTGGTTTAGACAAATACCATTTTCTCTTGGCATTAACGCCTGCGGAAAGATTGAATTGTATGGAAATGACATTAGCTGTGGAAATGTCACGTGACAGCTGCCAAATTTTACCTTGATAAATTTGACTCGACTTGTATTTCCATCATAGATTGCCCCCTAGTGACGTACGGAGACAAAACCGACCTAAGTAAGTAGCAACATCGTTTTAACGAAGCGAACTCTATGCTTCGTTAAAACTTTTAATGAAATTCTTAGTATCGAGATAAGACTTTTAATTTAAAATCAATTAACAGGCTTTCGCTAACAAAAATGCTATATTTTAGGATATTATTGCGACTATAACACGTACTTTATTCTATTCTCCTGTTGATGATTCCCGTCTCATGACGGTCGAGGGTGGTCGCGAAGGTGCTCATGAGGAAGGACCTCTAAACGGTCAACAAAACGGTCAGCAAGAGAATTATAAAATACGTGGTATAGTCGTAATAATATCCTAAAATGTGTTTCGCGTACAAAATAACTGAGGCCAACGTCTGGATTTAAGTTTTATTTTCTGCATTTATCTTCTACAAACTGGATGAAATGTATGTTTTTCAAAACTATTTTTTTTCAACATTAGGTATTATTAATTCACAAGAGCGATAAAGAGAAAATAGAACAAAACTACGTTTTTAATGGGCGGCCATCGATCGACACAATTAAGGCCCGCACATACTATGCTGAGTTATAAAAACGTTAAATAACTGTGACAATTTCAATGATTACTTTTTATATGGAATTCTTGTTGATACGGTCGCTGGTTTGACATTTATAAACTCAACATATACGCTTAAAACATTGACGCGTACCACTGGACAATCTTTTCCCTTTGTTCGCCACTTCGTCAGTTCGTCTGGGCCTTAAATCCTATTCATCACACCATCGATCACAATAAAAAGCATTTTAATAATAACTTTTGTATTTTTACAGGTAAACCCAAAAATATGCTGTCCCGTGTAACGTGCGTGATTTTAGACAATTAAGTAAGTTTCATGACATGACATGGATATGGATATTACTCGTACGAGTTAATTAGATCATTATACGTGTTACCTGTATGTGTTAAAATACTATGACTGTTGGTCGTAAAGGGGTGGCATATCGTCAAGCCGCCTCAAAGACTTCTTCACGTGTACGCATATAAGGTGGGTTGGTACCTATGTTTTCTAAGAACCCGATCATACACAATTATAGGTTTTTTATCGCGTTTACGTTTATATTTTTCCCGACGTTTTGACTACCTGCATTGTGTCAGGGCAGGGTCGTAAACAATATAATGTTTTCTACGAACCCGATCATACACATAATTAATTGTAAATTATTTATGTCTTTATCGCTTTTACCTTTTTTTTATTTTCCCGACGTTTCGACATCGCGAATGAAAATAAATATCACACACGCCAGAGTCGCGTGGGTACTAGCGCCGACGGCCAATGCGAACAATAACATACAATATATCTTTTTTACAACATTTTAAAATCCTATTCGCATATCCATCATCGATTCTAGTGCTCGCTAGTGACCGTGAAGAACCATCTTTAAAAAACGCAAATAATCCATTTTTGTTTTAAATAAAAATAAACACCTAACTGACACTAGTGTAGGGTCAGTACATAGTCCTGACCTTACACTAGGATTATCTGTGTTGTGGGTATCAGGAATTACGAGTACCGTAGTACCACAATATCCAGATCCGAAACAGTTATCTGCATAACATGCAAACATTTGTCCCGCAGCGAGAATCGAGTCTGCACAGTTCGCGCGTTGGCTATTCGCCCACCACCCCATCGAGGTCGCCAAAACGTAAAACCTATTTGGATTTTACAAACTGAATATACACTTTAAACCTAAGAGTTATACGTTATCTGAAAACAACTGTTTTACATTCATATAAATCATAACTGTAATGCAATTTTATTGTAAATCTTATCAAGAAAAGTTTTCAGTTATTTTATTTCAATTTGTGAGATTGTTATTGTTAGTTTAGATTATCTTTAGGGTTCCGTATGTAAAGGGTGCTAACGGAATAAATTACAAAGCCTACGCCACCGTCTGTCTGTCTGTGGTTTTTATTAAACGTATTATAGACTGTTGATTTTTTACAGAATACGTGTCACTTTCACAGACAGCAATCGTTGCAAATTAAAAACAAAATTCAATACCTGATAGTGGGTTTTGTTCTCATCCTCAAAAATTCTCAAGAATTTTATATTGTGTTGTGGCATGGAACCCTTAGTGCGACTTGCACTTGGCCGGTTTTTATTTTGTTTTCGTTTTAAACGAACGCACATCATTGAAAGCCCTGATCTGATGTTTATGTAAGATTTATATGCAACTTTATGATCCGTATATCTATCTCTTCTATCAAAATAAATTAACTTCTGTTTACTTTGGAATGTACGCAAAATGTAAACATGTTTAGATGTACTCTCTGGCTCTTACTATTGAATATTATTAGTATTTAATGAACCCATAGCCACCAATGAGTTCCGCCGTGTGGATTATGAAAAAATACTCACCCATAAAAGTAAGTGCATGCTTAACGACCGTAAAAATCGAATTCAATCCCGTCTAGTCTAGTTCAATAACGACAGAATAAACTGTTGGTCTGTCGTTTATATGACTTTATAACATTTAACTTTAATATTTTTTTAATATTTAGCTTAGGTATATAATGCAGAAAAATGTTGCTATTCTGGAGAATTTAAGATTAGAGTTAAGCCGTTTTTAATTATAAATAAGTTTATAATTAAAAACGGCCAAACAAGGTAACACAAATGACGTACTAAATAAAAGTCCATGTTAAAGTATAAAAGTAGCACGAACTTGATAATTACCTATTTACTCCCTGTTTTCTATTTATTTAAAACGTTCTAAAACTTCAGCCGCGGGCGACACAAATTGAGATTATTTTATGTTTTTTTAGGGTTAAGTACGTGCATTTATATTATACTAGCTTCTACCCACGGCTTCGCCCGCGTGGTACTTGGATAAAAAGTGGTCTAAGTATATGTTATTCTGATGTATGAGCTATATTACTGTAAAGTTTCATCAAAATCCGTTTAGTAGTTTTTGCGTGTAAGAAACATCCATCCTCACAAAATTTCGCATTTTGTGAGGATGGATGTATAATATTACTAGTTTCTTCGCACGGCTTCGCCCCCGTGGTACCCGGATAAAAAGTAGCCTATGTGTTATTTTGGTGTATAAGCTATATTACTGCAAAGTTTCATCAAAATCCGTTCAGTAAGTTTTTGCGTGAAAGAGTAACAGACATCCATCCTTACAAACTGTCACGTTTATATTAGTAGTAGAATAGTAGGATGAAAACATTTTGTTGTCTGTCTGTCTATCATACTTCTGCAAACAGCGATATTAAGGTGAAATAAAAATCAAATTCATTATTATTTAAATTAAATGCTCAAATCGATGAAGGAAAACATCGAGAGGAAACCAGTGTGCCTTATCACTACATGTTACTTGTTGTGCACGTAATAATAAACATAGGAGGAGAGTACAATGTGATATATGTACAAACGTATAAATAATAAATAATGCTGGACATTTTGAACACAGCATCATCTAGCCCCAAACTAAGCTTATGTTATGGGAACTACATGATTGATATATACTATTTAGATACTTGTTTATAGTAAATATTTACTTAATAATACTTAAAAAACACCCAGTCCCAAGAAAAATATTTGCAGATCATACAAAAATTTGTCCCGATGCTGTAATCGAACCACCACGCCCACTGCACCACAGAGGTCGTCATATGTACATTGTATGTCACGCATATGTACAAACGTATGCGTGGCCATGGCGCGTTTTATTTATGTACAGTCTACCTACCCGCACTTAGTATAATGACCTTTCATGAATTCAACATGCTAACATGTTAAATAACTGTAAGTTTTGGGTGAAGTAATGCGGAAATTCAGCATAGATAGGATAGGTTTATTTTCTGGAAATAATTAGATATTAAATCATATCACGCGAATCGACCTTGTATTTTCGGAGTAAACGGTACCAATCTCAAAGAAAATAAAAACAAATATGACCTAAATTGAGTACCTCCTCGTGTTTTAAAGTATGTTAGAAATAAAGATACAGAACTTTAAAAGCGAGAGTTCCTCTCGCACTTGTCCGTCTGTTTTTTCTTTCCATAATATCGTCCCCGCTTCCTTAACAAACTTCCAAGTGCCGTTATTGAATTTTCTCAAGTTTTGATAGGTTTTTCCGACGATTTTGTCCCGTGTCTCTTTTTCTGGAAACTTGATGGTCCAGTAATTTAGATTGCAAACATTGGGTGAAGTTTGTTTGTGGTAATTATTGAATGTGATCCTCATCATCATCTGAAAGATGTACACAGACATAGGCCTCTCACAAACAGTGCCATGATTGACGTTTCGCCTCCATCAACCAATACCACTATTTCATACTAGCTACTGCCCACGGCTTCGCCCGCGTGGTACTAAGATAAAAAATAGCCGATAAAAAGTAGCGTTCGTAAATACGCATTCGCTCGACAGTTTTTTTTGTAAACTAGCCCTTTCATTTTTACAGGATGATTATATATAACCTCTCTCCAATCTGAAAGTCCAGTCTAAATATTGCTGAAATAATTTTTGAAATCAGATATTAATTACGGAGATTACCTCCGTACATAAAAACTTTACCTGTTTATAATATTAGTAAGTATATATTAAGTACAGATGAAAACGCAATTGTCTTATTAGTTAGGAGGAGTTTTAGTAGGTACCTATTACGGAAAATTGTCTTCTTACTACCTGCAATCTCGTTCACAATATAGCCAATTCAATGTTCATGGCAAAAGGCCTACAAAATCAGCTGTATTATCTGAAACACCAGTTGCAAAGCCAGTGGATCGGATAAACACCGAAAGTCGGTTCAGTTCTATTCTTGTACATGTCATTGTTAGCATGATGCATGATCTTGCGCAAGCGTTGGTAATGGTGTGTCCGTGTAATGTCTGCCATGTGTGTAAATCAACGTTGAATGGATTGCGAACTGACGCACGTGAGATAGGTGTAGTAGGAAGTTTTTCTATCTAGATAACGAATGTCAAAGTTTTTCCGGAGATAATATCACACACAGCACTGAATACCTCATTTGAATTTCAAGCTGCTCTTTATGTATGAGACGTGACGAACGATTTTTAGAGCCGACCAGTAATTGGGCTTCGGAATTGTAAAACGGGAATTTTCACGTATTGTGACGGGCGGGTACGTACAGGCAGGTAGTTGGTTATTTTAGGAGGTCTGTGTTACTACTGATTACAACGCAAAAGCCCGCACCGGCCCGCGCACCGTGGGAAGAGGCTCGTACGTGGCGGTGCGTAGGCGTCAAATTTATATTACCCGGGAGTATATGATCAATTATCATAACTAGGACATCCTAGATAGGCTAGGTGTGTTCCAGAATAAAACTCTGCATGTTACAGAAAACAGACATAATATAACACCCAAACAGACACCATGGTCTCAGAACTATGGTGTCAGGGACTGTAGGGTCAACCCCTCAGTAGGATTCCTTGTGTCGTAGGTATCAGGAACTTCGAGTAATATGATGCCAAAACACTAAGGCCCTAATTCATTGTCAAATAGGGGCTCCCGTAGACGACTATTCAGGCGCTATGCGAAAATTCAAGCGCAAATTTAACCTTTAAGCACCCAGCCATAAGGCGAATGCTGAATGATGGATTTTGGGGGACTGTTCTACCCCCGATTATGAATTCAGGCTTAAGACTCGGAGCAAATATTTTCAAATCACACAAACATTTGACGGGCAGCCGCTAAAATAGAATAAACTCCCTTATTCACTATGCATTGGCTGCTAGCCACCAAAGGGTCAAAAGCCATATATCAGCACATACATGAGTTGCGAATCCAGTATTGCGAATCTGCATACGCTTGTTATGCGAACTGAGAATGAATTGCAGTTCAAGCCGCTGCCCGCTACAAGTGGGCGTCACCATCGTCTGAGCTTCTGTTCCATTTTCGGATCTGTATTCGTGTTTTGTAGCGAAGATAACTCCTAGCAGGTTATGCTTGCCTGGTACTTCAAGCGCTTTGGCTGTGCCGCCCTGTCCGTTAAAATTAAGTCCCTGTCTGTTAAAAAGGGGTCAGTTAAATGCTAAACTATACCTAGGCTAAACCACATGATAAGGTAGGATAGAAACATAATCTTACTCGCAGTGAAAACGTAAAGTTCTCAACTAAATACTCCCATCAAAAAGTAAACTGCTTTCAAGTACTTTATTTGTTTATTGTTTACCAACTAACTTCTTTTGGAATTCATTTTTAATTAAGAGATTAATTTTTCAAACTCCTGATTGCTCGTCCCGTCCGGCCAACTTTCCTTTTCACGGCAGCCTCAAGTAATAAGTTTGTTGTTTACACAGGTACTCAGAAGAGTACCTGCAACCAGAAGGTTGGACCACATTTGTAAGCCCCACATCAGCACTACGCCTATACTAAAGGGTGAATTGATAAAAATCATCTAGAACGTATGCAAATAAAGCAATTAACGACTTCGATGGTGCGGGAAATTTTTGCATCTTCTGTAGATAATAATTTTCTGGGTCTGGGTGTTGTGGTACTACTATACTCGTAGTTCCTGATACCCACGAAACAGGGAATCCTAGTGTGAGGTCAGGACTCTGTATGAGTATATTGGGTGTTTATCATTATGTATTTATAAATGGTTCCATTTATAAATACATAATGCCATAAAGGACCTGTGGCATTGAGGCTTGGTCGCTTATAATAATCGGCCTTATAGACATACTCGTAAGTTCAAGGTCGCACAGTGGGCTATGCTCGGACTTTCACTAGGTAGGTACTCCATAAAACCTAAAACGTTTCTGCCCTGCATAGATTGAAATGATGCATAGTATCATCCCATTCTAAACACGCTTCTGATGTATGCAATAAAAGCCGTGCGGTGCCTGTTTACAGATGTGGTCCAACCTTTACCGGGAATATCCGCTCAGTAAACAGCACTGATTCTGAGAAGATGGACACAATATGCAGTAAAATATATTATACTTGGTTTTGATAGCACCGAAACATGATCTCTCTCTTTCTCTGTTACTCCTTGAATTAATTGTAACACATAGTTTTAAGGGATAACCTGGCCAAGGTTATCCCTAAGTATTATTGATTTGTGACTTGGCCTTTCTACCGAACGTTTCCAAATATTATTTTTTACATTGAAGTTGAAAAGTTATAAAGAACAGTTTATTAGATCACATGTCCGTAGATACCATGTATATATTTTATAACATTTATTGACATTCATCCAAAAATGATCAACAAGCCCCACTATACTCCTAAACAGTTCAGTAGGCTTGCAACTTGTTACGTCTATTGTTTGGGTGTTATCCGTGTGTTTTAAATAATTAACCATAACTAACACGTGGAAACGAAAGCGCACGCGTGTCATCTATCCGTCTATACGTGAGAACAGCCCTCCAACCAGTACTATCTGCATAAAGTGCGACTAGCTCGAGAAATCGTGTTTGTAGGGACTCACGCACCGAGGGTTCCGTGCCTTCCTTAGCTTGTATGTAGATAGTTCATCCATCTCAGGAATCGCTCAAGTTCATAGCAATAAAAGCACCAAAAATTGCTTTAAAGTAAAGATGAGTCGAATAGAAAGACAAACTTAACCTCAAACAATGACAAATCTACTTTGTACTTGAAAAAATGTCATACATACGAGTACGTCACAGTTAATTCTCCAACTGCAACTGTTTGTTATCGCAAAAAGATATTTGTCATGTGATATAACCAAACACAGACATAAGTGTATTATGATATTAATTTCAACTTGATACCTCCACGCGTTCCTTAGCAAAAAGGGTCTTGACAGACACACAGACGGACAGTGAAGTGATCCTATAAGGCTTCCATTTTTCCTTTTGAGGAAAGGAATTCTAAAAATACTAAATAAGCATAATAACAATGTGACATTAATGATAAAATCATTTCCCTACCCCTAGGTATGTAATTGCTCGTGATGAATACTTGATATCCTTATTATCCTCATACACGCAAACTCGGGAACTACTACAATTTATTCAGTAGTTTTCGAAGTTGTGTTCATTACATTTAAACGTTTTGGTCACCAGATGTTAATAAGAAACTTAAAGAGTAGCTGGATGAGACGGGATTAAAGGTAAAAAACCTTGATGAAAGGAGGAAGGAAAAGAAGGTAGTTCTATATTTGCACAAAAAAATCCGTGTAAATTTTTAGTGTTCGGAAATGCTAGTTATGTATGTAGTTTTCACCGTGGCTCAGCAGCAAAAAAAAAGTTGTATTCGTTTTGTGTTTAATTATTTCGAGTGAGCAAAACTTACAATAAATTGTAAAGAACATTGTCTATTTGTTGTATTTGACATCATTCTATTTATAAAGAAATTGGATAGATTTTTCGTTTAATTGGCATCGGTTAGTAGAACACTACGTTTATTATCACTATACGCACAATACAGTAAAAATACATTTACCAGCACAGAACAAATTATACAAAGAAAGCGGAAAGTATACACTAAGTTACAATTAATGCTGTTTGCTGCATAGTGTGGGGTCAAATGGGCCCCTATATCAGCATAGATGATGCTAGATCATAGGGGCTAGGTGATGCTGTGTGGAAAACGTCCAGCATTATTTATTTATTTATAAGCTGCACCTTTAGGATCTCCTAAAGGTGCAGCTTATAAATAAATAAATAAATAATAGCGTACATATCTATGTACGCTGGTTATTTCACTAATTAGCTCACTAAACACAAAACCGCCACCACCTATATACGGAGGTACGACTTTCATTAAACCCTATTGCCTTAAGTTCCTTTATTGTTATGATAATTGATGTAGGAACACTTTATTTTCATGTCACAAACCGATTTTATTAACCCTAGCTCGGGGCGGCGCGACCTCATGTCCCGACTGTCAATTTGGGCGCGAAACTTTTTCATTTAACTTCGGGACTCAACTTTTTCGACATTCTTCCGCTGAGTTTTATTTTATAAACGATCGGGGTTTAATTTTTGTTGTTTTTAATTTCTTTTTGGTCTTTGGCAAGTGATTTCGATCAACTTAGCTATTAGAGCGTTAAAATGATTGTGGTTTGGTATGGTTTGGCAGTACGAGTATCTGACGACTTCGGTGGCGCGGCTAGCCGGCTTAGACGCAAGAAGTGATGGTTCGATTCCTGCTGCGGGACAACTGTTTGCATGTTCTGCGGATATTTGTTCGGGTCATTACCGTTAGCGATTCTGAATAAAATGGACTGCGGGTCCCTAGAGACACTTTCAAAATTAATATATTATTTTAATTCCTAGTAGGGACTGTCCACGCCTACTGCTTTATGGTTCAAATTTCAGCACTAAAATCGCAAAGTATAATCAGCGCCAGAATTTTTTTTTAATACTTTTAAAATGTTATGTATGTCATATTATAGATATTGTACCTAAGCGGCACTTTTGTAAGAACATAAAAAGATATAGCACTAGGTACTCACTGATACCCACGATGCGAGAAGTCCTAGTTTGGGGTCAGAAATATGTGTAATTCCGTAAGGTGTTTTATACTTATATTTAATTATGAAAGGTCATATTACGACTACCTATGAAGAAGAACCTCAAACCGGTCAACGAAATATGTTCTTAAATTGAGCTATCTTACATTGGCAATGGGTTTTTAGATAGCTTAACTGTTTTAGTTATTTTCAGTTCCATTTGTTCACGTAAACAATGAAAACTATAAATTATGTACCTTATTTCCTTGCCAAAAGCTAGAAATACATGTGCAAGATCTCGCCTGGATCTCGTAAGTACAAAATTAAATTAAACAGAAGCACAGTAGCTTCACCCATCCTTGCACTCTTAAAGTCCACTAGATTAAACTGAGTTTGTGGAAGACATAGCTGATAAAGACCGGCTGGCTCACTCGGCACGAAACTCGAGATAGGTAGACTAGAAGTTTCGCGTTATATTACTTATTTATTATTGTACACAGGTAATAAAGGAAGAAAACTTACAATATAGGACATTTACAAAACAGAAGATTTTTCTTCCGGCAAACTTTTAAAGATATTAGGAAAGCTGATAAATAGTTAGAGGCATGCAAAGGAGTATTAGAAAATAGTTTACTTATAAAGCTTTGTATACAGTGGATCTGGAGGGCAGCTATCAGAACCATTGAAGGTACAAGCTACAGTAGAAGAAGTTGGAAGAAGTACCTATACCTACACGAACATATATCTCGCTTCTCTTTGCGTTTTCTCTGTTTTTAAAGTTAGCTCACACTATTGTCGGGAAGCTATATAAATAACCTAATTCTGGATATATTGAAACAAATAGTTTAACTGCTCTACCTCGAAAAGCAATTACATTGGTTCGTCTACTATTTATGTAGTTTATATATATATAATAATAAATAATAAATAATGCTGGACATATTTCACACAGCATCATTTAGCCCCAAACTAAGCAGAGCTTGTATTATGGGAACTACATGACTGATATACTACTTATATACATTTTTTTTTGTAAATACATACATATATACATAGAAATATTATACATACTCGGTTTGTTACTTCCTCGGACGAACTCTTTCACAAAAAATATATTTTATAACCCCTTTTATGCTTCTACGAGTACCTACTAACTACTTAAAATGTTATGTGTTTTTACTTTAAAATATTTGACACTAAAAAAACCTCTGAAGTGAACAAGCTGCCTAAAGCCAGTGCTATTAGTGACTGCTAAACTCGATTCCCCGAGCATTACTTGGTGATTTGTTTCTAGACGACCTGTCTCAGACACTCTTCAGTGCAAACGTACTTGTAACAACTTGTTTTCGGATGTTTTTATCTAAATTGATATTTGATAATGAATGAGAACAGACGGCGGAGTGTAGAAAAGGATTCCAAACTATGACTTCGTGAATGTTGCGGGAAGTAGGTGGATGGATGGAGACAGCAGAAAAAATCGTTATAAGACTGGGGATGGCGTGTATGCAACAGTAAAATTTGATGACGATTATGATATTGATGCGAATATAATTATGATAAAAAAACAATCTGGGATAATCATTAATCACAATATCCGGCGTAAAAAGCTAGATATCATCAGAACAATCTAAGGCAAAAACTAAACTGGTATTTTTAAAAAGAATAACACACAAACTATTCCGGTAGACCATTGAAGACCGTTGCAAACTATGTATAGCTCTATTGATCCAGATCACTGCCAGAACGAAGCGTCCGCAAAATGCTGGCTGCATTTGCCCTACTAAATGGCAGAATGCATAAGGATTTCCAATACTACCCCATACTACTCCTAGTAATGTGGCACACGGACAAGTATGCGATGTGTACGTAGAAAAAGTTGCAGATGAGTCAGCTAGCTAAAGCCTTTATTTTTCAACCATTGTTGACGAATGTTGGATGTTCTGCAGATATTTGTTCCGGGTATTGTGTTACTTGTAATTCCTAATGCCGACGACACAGCAAATCCTAATATGGGGACAGGACTATGTTTGTGTCTGTTATGAGTTTGTTTATATTATTTTAATCTAAATATTATTAGGCCATCAATTCAAAAAACAGACTTGACCGCACAAGATTATAAAAAGTTTCTAGACAGAAAACCCTACAACATTATCTTATCTTAGCATAAGCTTTGCCTAAACTACAGCTAAACTTAGGTTATAAATTATTTAATGCTTGAGTTAAGATAGTGTAGTGTAGACGTTATCGATAACCCATGACATGAAATATGTAGCTTAAATGCAGATTAACTCATATGTATGTCTCAAAGTAATGTCCTCAAGTTCACACTCATGGATCAATTAAAAAAGACCTAAGTAATGCGTAAATTATTTAGTTAAGTAAGTATTTCAAAACATTTATGCTGTCGAAGTATCTCCTTACGTACATAAGAGCTTGTAGATACAAGAAGGATCGTAAAAAATATATAGAACCCGTCGAATTTTCTGTTAGAAATAAAATGTTTAAACTGCTATCAAGTTTATGAAATTGGTATAAAACATCAGTATTATTGTTTTATTGACGTTATATGAAACTCTTCGCACCTTACCTTTCCACCACACTGGTTCTTTTACCATCGGTCACACTTCACATACCTAGACTTGGCCTTTGATCTCACGCATGGTTACTACAATAAATTAATTACTCTCTCAACTGTAAAACGATGTAATTACTATTAGATTTTTTCATGAACACTAATAAAACCTCTTTGTAGGATTTCTGCGAAAAACCATCTTACGCCACCCAATTAAATAAACTACGGCATCTTTAAACCTAGTTCGTGTGACTCATAGTAAACCAAGTTACTTCGGTTAAGAGGATTACTCTGGCCACAGAATAAGAATACTTTTTACAAGCAGTAGAGGCACTACGAAGCAAGACTTACCACGTCTGTCATCTAAATTAGCGCGAATAGTCTGTTTATCAAGGGACAGATCCATATTGGACTACCAACAGAAAATAATCTTGACGCTGTTCCTATTAATCAATCACAGCGATTTGATTAATATGACCAGATATATAAAAACACAAAATCACAACCAAACCTCGTATAAAGTATATGTTTTGTATAAAGTATAAGATTTGTTTAAACTCATCTTTATAAAAAAAGATATGGGTTTTAATATAATCCTAAAAATAAAAAGTTATTCCCGCGACCTACGAGGCGCGTCGTGCCAGTGGCTACTCCGACAGCGCCGTGTCGGCCGGCTGAGACGCTAGAGGTGCGAGGAACAGGCAGGCAAATCAAAGTGTTTCAAAGTGATCCTTTCGATTTTAATGAATAAATGAATTTTGACTTTGCGTTCGTCAGGACAAATGTTTGTATGTTCTGCAGATATTTGTTCCAGGTCTGGCTATTGTCGTATCACAACAACAGTAGGCCTACCACAATCATTTACTAACCATCATGGTTCAGGAGCGTTTTGTTTTAAGTTTGTAGCAACATTACTTTGATTCGTACCATAAACTTTTTAAACATTATTGTTTTATTCCTGCGTATTGAGTTGAAAGAACGAATGATAATCTATTATTGGCATAAGAAAGAGCGAGTCAACGCCATGATTTCGTATAGCGTTATCACTTTCGCACAATTGCTAGGGAACACGTTCCGAATTACGCGTTTACAAATCAACTTCTAACATTTAGTTGCCTTCAAATAATATTATTTGTCTAAAGTTTTGCCGTATTTCGCCTAGGAAATCTAAAATTTTCTTTATATATCGAGAATATACATCTTTCTGACAAATATTGAAAAAATAATGTAAAACAAACCTCATTTGCACTTTAAAAATTTCCAAAAACGGAATGTTTTTTTTACGTCAGACACTCGAACGGAAAGTATCACTTTTGACGTTGCGCGCAAGTTTAGGTAATATTGTATAAATATAATTATAATAAAATGCCCAACAGAAAGTAATTAAATACAAGTTTAATACGTATTTTTGTGATATACGTATATAAACAAAATACCTTTTTTTACTAAAACTAAGTATTAGACGCTGCCTATAAGGAATTACAAGTGGTTCATGGATTACTATTTCCGCAGCGTGAAATACGCAACGTTGGGTTTCTATCGTTTGACGAACTCCGCTTCATATAAGTTCAAGGGATCACATTCGTCAAGCAATGGTCTTCGACGTTGCTTCCTAGAAGAGTGTTTTTCAGCGGTATCAGCTTTCAAAAACAATTCGTATTCGTTTGCCATCTACAAGAACATCACATTTTTTGTATTGCTTTTTACCAATTCACCATATTCAGTATGAAATATTGTGAAAATAAACTCGTTTTTCTTTCATTTTAGGATATTTTAATGCTTAGTTGTGCTATAATTTGAAAAACAATATTGTTTCCGCCGCGAAAAAGTAACTTTTTCATCATTGCTAGATTTGACGTAAGAACAATATTACTTGTTGTCAAAACTCACATCATGGTACGCTTTGAGTGAACAAATCATGGTGACGTCACCAAAACTGCTTCGCCTCTATAATATTGAAGTAAGCTTACTTATTGAAGGTTATGGTACGAAATTGAAGTGTAATATTGTTTTAATATTGCTCTAAGAGATCATGGTTGGCCCGCAGGTCTACGGTATCAGAAACAGAATTTTATGTCTATCACGATCGACTCAGAGACCATGATATAGAAAAAATACGCCTATATTGCGATTATGTATATAAACAAAGGTTTTAAACGGTATTTTAGAACAAACGCAACAAGACTATTCAATTCAACCCTATGTCCTGCTATGCCTAGCGAGGAGTAGCGCAGGACTTTAATTTTTGAATTTCAAGTGTCACTACTGCTCAAAAAGCTACATCTGTGCTGTGCTGTAGTCGTGGCAAATGCACAAGATTTCTTGGAGCTGAACTCGGCTTTTGTTGCTTGCAAGAATTGTAGGGATAAAGCTTTTTTATTCGCTGGATCCGTATTGGTTGCTCTTTCGTCTGAGGAAGACTAATTGAAAAACTGTTATACCTAGTGTTGGACATAATAATTCAGATCGAGCTTTTTCTTTTTTTTATAGCAGTTTTTATCCTATTTTACGGTAATATAATAAAAATGAACACCCAACGTCTGTTACATACGTACATACTCCGGACGTCACACTAGGATTCCCTGTGTCGTGGGTATAAGGAACTACGAGTACCGTGGTACCACAAAACCCAGACCCAGAACAATTATTTGTGTGCAAATATAAAACACAAATTTTTACAAACATTTGTCATTCATCCGCCGCGCCACCGAAGTCGTCATAGGTAGCTAGGTCACCTACTTATTTTTTACGGCAGTGAATGAACGAATCATTTTATTCTGAATATACTGTCTCGTTTTCAAAAACGCAAATGCAACAAAATGTAACTTAGTCTGAATTTCTTAAATTTTCCTCAGAACGGAAAATAGGTCTACCACTCGCTCTACAATGTAGTCTACATAATGAATCTTTAAACAGGGGGCGTAACGCATATCGGTGGATAGAGCTGGTTCAAGACAGTTCGTCATGGCATTCCTTGGAGAAGGCATATCTAGCAGTACTTTTTTTTGTTATACTCCGGAGAAAATTCTTAATAATCATTATCTTATGTGAACTTATCCCACATCACGAGGGGTCGGCATAACATGTTTATACACTTTCACTCTCCTCTATCAGCCGTCATCTCAGTATTTTCCTTAATGTCGAGGGATTTCAAATTATGTAAAAAATCACGTTTTGATATTACTTTCAAAGACTTAATAGGGATGATTACTTTTCTTTTCCTTCTCCATGACATGCCATGAAATAAATAAAGAAAAATCTAAATTCTCAACAGATTTTTTTTGAAAATTTTGAATATGAGGATTCATTGTTTTAAATACAATCAGTTAAAACTTTACCAAGCTTCAAAAAGTTCTCTATCTAAGCCAGATTCCATAATTAGAACGAAGCACACAAATCTCAATCCGTTCAGCGCCAAGTAAATAAAATGTTGCATTGTCGACTGCAAACAGCTCAGTAACCCAATTCTCTGGAGATTACGCGACGTTTCTAGAACCACTCCTGTTATTTACGCCAGGGATTCATTCACAATTGTCCCATTATCGTTATTAACATATAATCCTAGCAACTACTTTTGTACTTGGCTCCGAGCTCGTCTTTGATGGGCTATCCACACTTGCTGGCAAAATGCTTTGAGCCGCAGTTCTTTTTTTGTTGATGATCTCAGTGGCACGTCGGCCGGGTTCCTGGCTGAGACACCAGAGTTGTAGGGCAAATGTTTGCATGTTCTGCAGATATTTGTCTCGGGTCTGAACGTTGTGGTACCAAAGAACTCGTAGTTCCTGATGTTCACGATACAGGGAATCCTAGAAAGGAACCATCCACAAGGACCCATGTGATGTGACTGTTAAAAAAATTCAAAAATACAATCACTAAGTAGTAGTAATTATAACATTTTGGTGGCCCCCGTACGAGGGCTGTTGGGTGTTTATTTATTAATAGTGTGACGAGCACGGCCTAGCTAACTACGGTACGCTAGCGCCATCTCTTATCAAATGGACGCACTACTTATTACCGCCATCTAGTATCGACTGGCACAAACCGCGCTAGAAAAGGACGGTAGTTTCCAGAACGTTTGAGACGGTACGAGACGGGGCGGAGCGAAGTGAGACAGTGTGATGGCCACGCCTCCTACTAGATTGTTCTGGAAGAGACGTCTTACAAGATATATAAGCGCGGCAAGCGGCCGGTAAAGTCAGTTTCTTTTCAAGACTGGAAAGTGAATTATTGGAAGTGATTCGAGAGCGATACCCAGTGACTAGTGAAGTGACAGTTGCGCTTGTGTTTTACTAAGTGGTACGGTGTTTTAGTGTTTTTATATTAATTGTGTAGTTCCGTTGTGTTATTTGTTCTGTTGACATTTTTATTGAGTGATTTATTAAAAAAGTATTAATTTTGGTGTTTAATTGGACTTAATTATTTTATCCCGAACCCTAGCTCGTAACAGTAGTAAATAACAATGCTAATCCAATTTGATTTAGAGCTGCGATGTATAATATTCAAAAGCTATGCGTGCGTTTTAACTTTTCTTACCAGAACAAGGTACGTATGAAACAAATCCCGGCAAATTACGTAATATTTCAAAAGTTTCATAAGTTTTTTTCTTTGAATTTTATTCACAGAGGTTTTTATAGAAGAAACACACCTTTAGTGGATGGGACTCGGTTTTGGCTACGTATACTATAAAAGAATAGGATTATACGATGATCACAGTTAACAAATACAGCGTTTGAGGTTCGCTCATTGCTGGCAGCATGTATGGAAGCTCCTTATGAATGTTTCAAGATTTCCTTAGCAGAAAGAATTTATTGTCTTCCTAGAGTAGGAACATGTGTATTACAAGATTTCATTGTGAATCAAATGATCTTTTCGAGTAGGGACCGACAAGACCTAATGGAATTTACTTGTTGAGCCTGAAAAAGTACTTTTTTATTCACGCCGAAATGGACCAATTTATTTTACTCGTTCTATCTTTCGAGATATAGACAACGTAAAGTGGAGTCGTGTAAAGAGCTATGTAGTGTTACTGACATAGCTTTCAGAATAAGCATAGTTGAAGTGACAATGGTCATGCCATAATAGCCCGCTGACCGTCCTACACCTAATGATAATTTTAAAAGCTGCGGGAAATATGTTAATGGAGGTGGCCCAAAACTGTTCATCATACCACTCTTGGGGAAGGCCTGTGTAAGCAGTGGACTTCTAAAGTCTTATTGATGATGATAAAAGTGGAGTTGGATGAAAACTGTTCGACGTGGCATTTCGTGACGAGGCCTAATATCCAGTCGACGTCTACTGGCTGATGAGATAATGTTTTCAACAATATTCTTCCTTTTATTCACTACGTCAGAACCCAGTATATGCGTTAGCCTTATGAGGTTATAAACAAACTAAACCATATGCAAACATATGGTTTTGTTTGTTTGTCTGTAACCGTTTATCTCGAAAGCGGCTTATCAGATTATAATGCGGTTTTTTTGCAATCGATTTTCTTCAATTATGGTTCTTAAATGAGTTTAATCCCCACAAGTCATACGGAGCGCTGCAATCGATGATCAGAATACATGTCTGAAGTTTTCACATTTTGTAAAAATGTTTATCTAACGTCGCTTCCTACATGAAAACGAATCAATATAAAACGAGTTACAAGGCTTGTTTATACGACGAATCGAATTATGAAGATAGAATCTTATTAGTCATGATACTCAAGATGAACGTAACACTGTGCACGTACATTCATGTCAGTGGCAAGGGTAGTGACACGAGAATATCCGTCCTCAGTTAATACGTATAATGATGAACAGGGGTCTAGATAAATACCACTTTCTGTTGGCGTCTTCATTGTATCATTTCAATACAATGAAGATTGCATTGTATTGAAATGATATTAGCTGTTGAAATGTCACGTGACAGCTGCTAAATTTGACTTTAACAAATTTGCGTTAAGGTGAAAGGAAAAGTAAGCGTGAGGTATTTGTCTAGACCCCAGCTTTCTCTTGTCGTTAACGCCTGCGGAAAAATTAATTTGTATGGGAATGACATTAGCTGTGGAAATGTCACGTGACAGCTGCCAAGTTTTACTTTGACTTTGCGTTAGCGTGAAAGGAAAAGTAAGCGTGAGGTATTTGTCTAGACCCCAAGTCGGAGAGAGGCATAATGGTGCAGTGGACGTCAAACGTCCATAATTTGTGCCATGCTCAGTGTTTTGTTTATTATTGTTATTAAAAGGTTTAATAGTTACAGTTAAGTGTACTTACCACCTTTGACTTTTTTATTGTTCTGTATTTCTTGTATTTTTTATTCGTCTGTGCAGTATCTGTTTGTGTTACAGATCAATAAATAAATTGTTTATTCACAATTTATTTATTGATCTGTAATTTTCTATGTACAAACGAAATAAATTGTTGACTGCTTAAAATATTTAGCAGTTCAGTCTAGAATCTGATAAAGAACGTTAGTCAGAGCAGTGAATTCAAGTAATTTAGAGGTGATGCCGCTATGTACTTACTGGCTCCTAGTCTATTTATGCTGCGATGTTTACGAGTTGGCAGTCGACTAGAATTTCTGTATCAGTTCGATAAATTCGTTTAATAACGCTTAGATATACTGAATGAGTATTTTGATATAGCCAAGTTTTCTTCTTACGTATAGGTGACTTCAGTGACTTTGCAAAAACCTTATTTATTATTTACTAGCTGCCACGCTTCGCTCGCATGGTACATGGATAAAAAGAAGCTCTTACCACTAAGGTGCGTTCGCATTCACTTTACCGTTTTTTCATAGACTTTGGTCAAATTTGGTCTCCACGAAAAACCCTTTTATTTTAACGGGATAATTTATAGCATATGACATGTGTAAAGGCTAGCTTAACCCTAATAAGAGTTTCATCTGAGAGTTCTTATATACTACCCGTAAGTACCATTTTGATTGACCAAACATAGGGTCAAACTAAGGGTCATTGCTAGTAGGACCACTAACTACTGTTATTTAGCGGTCGAAGCTACAGGATGGCTGTGTCTCGCGCCTTTCAACTGCACAGCAATACGAGTATCTTATTTAAGTTATGTATTATAATATCTGTGAACATACTATCGTTTTGGTCGTTGTGATATTGTTTTATAACGTACAATGTAATGAAAGATTTCCTTTTTTGGCCCACCCAGCCTTAAATGAAAATTGGCTAACTAAAAAGGCTTTTCTTAATTTGTTTATAAAATAATAATGCGCTTTTTGCAATGGTATTAATGATATTTGGCTATGGCTTACGAGATTTACCAAGTAAGATTATTATTAGGTATGTAAAACTTTATAAAGATTAAATAGTAGACAGGGTTCTATTCTGCACAAATGGCGATATACCGCGCCGCTCTAGTGCTAATAATTTCGATACACAATCTGTGATAGAGTTATGCATCCCGAAATTGGAACATAACTGTATCGCGTTGAGATAAGGTTTAAATTGAAGCAATTTCTTTCGCAAAAGTAGGCCACATGTGGAACGTGCTCCTATAAAATACATGTTATAATGCAATAGATAGTTTACGACGTCATTACATAGTGCAAAGCTGTTAACCAACTGGGGCGAGCAAGCTATGCACGTTTTACCTAGGTAGTTTCATCTACGAGGGCACACGCAGAGGCTACTCACGGATGAAATGGCCATCCTATATTATTTCTGCTAATATTATAAATGCGATTTTTTTTAGGTTTTAATGTTTGCTGCTAATTATCTCCGTGCAACTAAGCTGATTTTGATGAAATTCAGAATTGCTAGGAAAATTAGTGCGAGCACGGATGTTTATTGCTAAGTATCTCCGTAATGGCTCCTATTTGGATGAATTTTGTAATAAATTAGTGCGTAACCTAGAATAACATATTTATGCTATCATGCGGTAGAAGCCTTGGGCAGAAGCTAGTTTAGAAGAAAATCAGAATCTTGTATTCTATCATCTTTTGCAACATCTCCATAGCGTGTGGTGATAAAACTTATTCAGAACCTACCTTGAAGACATACAAAACGGGTGAAAAAAGCAGGAACCGAAGATAATGATACCAGGTAAACAAAGAAACTAACCTCTCTCTTCTTTTACTCATTAGTATGTGGTACATCATTTAAATCTTGTAATCTTTCGTACAGTCCGTTCCATCCAGAGGTTGGTCTCCGCCCATTGACAACAAAGTTTGTTGTACTTATCTAATTTGAAATATTATTTGGTATACACTTAACTGCACAATCCTTCCTACTAATATTATAAACGTGGAAAAGATGGCCGTAGCGCGTATGAAGTGGCACCTGCTGCCTAAAATGAGCACTCGCCAGTATGGCTTCATGCTCCAAAAAAGCACAGAGGACTCCCTCTATGACGACCTCTGTAGTGCAATGGGCAAAGGCCCGCCTGAGACGCAGATGGTTGCGGGTTCGATTCCCGCCGCGAGACTAATGTTTGTATCATCTGCAAATATTTGTCTCTGGTCTGGGTGTTTTCTATGTATAATATGTATGTATTTACAAAAAAAAATATATAAGTAGTATATCAGTCATGTAGTTGCCATAATACAAGCTTTGCTTAGTTTGGGGCTAGATGATGCTGTGTGAAAATGTCCAGCATTATTTATTATTTATTTATTTATTTATTTATTATGACCTGATACAACACATCAACAGCAAACTAAAACAGAAAAAACTCATAGCAATGATATCACTGGACATAGAGGGAGCCTTGGATAGTGCGTGGTGGCCTGCAATCAAGCTTAGACTGGCTGAGGAAGGCTGCTCCGTAAATATTAGACGGGTGATGGACAGTTACCTCTCAAACAGGAGAGTCCAAGTTAGGTACGCGGGACGAGAATACGCAAAGGATACTAACAAGGGGTGCGTCCAAGGGTCTATCGGAGGACCAATACTTTGGAACCTCCTGCTCGACCCATTAATAAAGGGTCTAGAGCACCGAGGCGACTATGGCCAGGCGTTCGCAGGTGCTGGTATTTGACGGTCACACGGCACTAGAGGTGCAAAGACAGGCCAATGCCGCCCTCGCCTATGTTCAGGAGTGGGGTGTAAAAAACAAATTGAAATTCGCACCGCATAAAACCCAAGCGATGGTCATAACCAGGAAACTCAAATATGACACACCACTCCTAAAGATGGGCGGGATCGACATTGGCATGACAAATGAAATAAAGATCCTGGGGCTCACGATTGACTGCAAACTGACGTTCAAAAAGCATATAGCCAACGTCTGTATAAAACATATATAAACAGTTGTCGCGAGCCGCCAGGATCAGTTGGGGTCTGCACCCGGGGGTGATACGCACCATATAAATGAAAACGGTAGAGCCGGTGATCACATATGCGGCCAGTGTGTGGGCACCCGCTACAGAGAAAGTGGGAGTGCAGAAACACCTTAATGCAGTCCAGAGAGGTTTCGCCCAAAAGCTGGTCAGAGCGTATCGTACCGTCTCTCTGAACTCGGCGCTAGTGTTGGCTGGAATACGCCCGCTAGACCTCCGAATACAGGAGGCAGCCGCCCTGTACAAGGCAAAGCGAGGAGTGCACCAGCCAGCATTTGGAGACAGGGAGATGGAACAAATGATCGCGTTTGACAAGTTCCCGCACCCGGAAAAACAAATGAGCTTTAAGTTCATGAGCCTGATGGACCAGCAAGAAGACGACCAACAGAACACGCAAGCAGTCCGCATTTTTAGCGATGGCAGCAAGATTGATGGCAAAGTCGGAGCGTCACTCTCATTTTGGAACAGCGCAGCCGAGACAAAAACCCAAAAAATCAAACTGTCATCGCACTGCACAGTCTATCAGGCGGAACTTCTGGCCATATGCAAAGCCACACAAGAAAATCCAAAGCGCCCGGAAATCAGCTTCGGGATATACAGTGACTCTCGATCAGCACTGGAAACAGCAACCAACCAAAGCTCTATCAATCCCCTCGCGGTAGAAATCCAGGGAAATCTGAGAGCTAGCAAACTCCAGAGCAAAGAAGTCTCTTTGTTCTGGATAGAAGCACACGCTGGACTAGAGGGGAACGAGAGAGCGGATGTACTGGCCAAAGAAGCGGCTCTTAAATTAAAGAAAAAAACAGATTATGACGCATACCCGGCTTACCCGGCTTCATATGTCAAGCGACAAATCCGCGAGGAGTCACTCGGCATATGGAACCGGAGATATAAAATTGAAAATAAAGCAGCTACTACAAAAATCTTCTTTCCCGACGCGTTAGAAGCGTACAAAATAGTGAAAAAGTTCGAACCAACCAGTGTACTTACCCAGGTCCTGACGGGGCACGGTGGGTTCTCAGATTACCTAACCCGGTTTAGATGTAAAGAGAACCCATCGTGCATCTGCGAATCAGAGAAAGAGAGTATTTTGTACAAATATAGCAAGGAAGGTAAAAAAAGAAATAAAAAGATAGATAACCTATGAGTTACATATATTATGAATAATATCTGTAAATGCATAAATATAACTAAGCATAAAAACAAACTTTGGATAGATACAATAAAATGAAATTAAGATTAAGTACTATATTAAGATAGATAATTAAAAATAAGCATAAGCAAGTTAAATGTTACCCCAACACAAATGTAAACCCTTGAATCCCTGTATAAATTAAACTGTAAAATTGAAATATTAGTTAGTAGAAACCTATTAAAATACATAGAAATAAGAAATAGACATATAATATTAAACTTAAGTTAAAAACTAAGAAAGTTGTACACTAAGAAAACGAATATGTAAAATAGATAAATAAGTAATAAAGTGTGAAATACCCCAATGCATCCATCCCAAAGTAGGATAAACCAGAGAGAGTATGAATGAATGAAATAGAATGAAAGTATGAGAGGGATAGAACAGAACCAAGTATAGAGAATGATAGAATGAGTTGAAGAACAATAATCAGATGGCAAAGGCTCTGATTATGTCAGAGGAAAGAGGTTGGCTAGCCAACGATGGCCACATGCAACATGGTCCGGTAGGCGCCATTAGAAAAATAAATAAATATAAACGTGAAAGTTTTTGAGGATGGATGTTTGTTACTCTTTCACGCAAAAACTACTGTACGAATTTAGATGAAACTGTACAGTAATATAGCTTATACATCAGAATAACACATAGGCTACTTTTTATCCGGGTACCACGCGGGTGAAGCCCTGGGCAGAAGCTAGTATGTAAATATTTACAAAAAAAGGATGTAAAAAGTATATCAGTCATATAGTTCCCATAATATAAGCTGTGCTTAGTTTGAGGCTAGATGATGCTATGTTAAAAATGTTCAGCATTATTTATTTATTAAAGTATGGTTCTTAGAAATATATTTTCTTCACTAGGAGGCGCTTACATGTGTAGGTCCTGTAGAATTCCACTGCTGAACATAGGCCTTCCTAGAGAGTGCCATGATGAACGATCTTGGGCTACTTCGCTCTAACCACTACAATACTAATGCTTTCTCTTGCTATGAAAGTAAGTGAGTCCTAGAAATTGGTTCTTTGATCATTAGCCAAATGCTAACCACCAGTTAATTTATGAATTCCCAGTGTACTTTATTTGCAGTAATAAATAATTTCAATTTACCGCTGATGTGCCGACCGCAGGATCGTGTATATTTGTTTGTGGATCGACAATTTAGTTTAATAATCTGCGGTACCTGTAATCACTGTCTCTATCAATGGTTTTAGGACCACGCTAGTTTAAAAAATCGTCTTAAGTTCACCTTATATTTTCTCTAAAAAGGTGTAAGATTGTAAGGCAGTTTTTTCAATCATTTTATATGTTGGCGCAAAGGCGTTATTGTGCTTCTACAATGAGTCATCGGCGCAGAAACACGAGTTATTTAACAAATCATCACTTAGATTGTGAAATTACAGTGTAAAAAGTTGTTATTTTGACCATGTTTACCTTCAAAAACCATTTGGTAAACTTAAATGATTGTAAAAATGTAGAAATTCAAAAGCTTGCAAGTAATTTAAACATATTCAAACCAGTTGCTTGCTGGAGTTTACTTTTGTCGTCAACTATGAGCGACCAGCATGCTGGTGATGGTAGATGGCACTCTTTTTAAAAACCACCTTAGAGCTCCTGCTCCGTCATATATGACTTTAAGGGTGGTTCTTAGATGATAAATGAATAAATTGCCGTATCTTGTAACCATCCTTTTTGACAATATATCACACAACGTGATCTAGCCCCAAACTAAGCATAGCTTGTACTATGGAAACTAGAGGACTCACATACTTCTTATATACTTTTTATGTAAATACGTACATATTATACATACTAAATACCCAGACCCGAGACAAATGTTTGCAGTTCATACAAATATTTGTCTCGGGGTGGGAATCGAAACAGCAACCAGCGTCTCAGGCGAACCTTCGCCCACTGCGCCACAGAGGTCGTAGAGGTCTTTAGGAAGAACTTAAAGACATCAGCACGGTTAAACGTCCCAAACCTATGTTTTTGATTCTAATTTATTGAATTACCAGGAAACACCAATCTAAACCTTTTCTTTGTTTTCTTTGAAAACATCTCATTATTTATCCTGTAATTTACCGCGAGGTCCTTACCCTTACCGCTGATAATGACGGCTATCGAAGTAAATATTTTCCTTTGTATTAAACTCTACCTTTTCTGCGGCATTCAGAAGAAATCTGGCACTGACAGGCCTTTATTTCGCGTAAACCGATTTTTACGGAACCTTACAAAACTAACGGGCACCCGAGCACGTTAGTTTTCCAAATTAGATTTCCTAATCCGTATATCAAAATAAAGCACCCAAATGAATGAAATCTAAATAAAATACCTCAGAACAACTATAAATAAACACCCAAAAATCACCCCACACTATGATTCACTATAACATGGGTATCAGGAACGAAGAGTACCATGGTATCACAACACTGAAACCTGTAACAAATATCTGCATAACATACTAATATTTGTCCCGCTGTAGGAATCAAACTCGCAACTCTTGCATCTGAGCTGGTTACTCGCCCGGCACGCTACCGAGGTTGTCATAAAACAACCGACATGGGGCTTAGAATTAAAAAATATATATGTGGTAATGGTTAATTGGTTAGTCCATTTAGCTCGTAGAACCGACAACCGCTGAGGAAGAAAAGTTCTTGAATGGCGACCACGCACCGGACTAGGAATTGCAGGAAGGCCTTCCACTCGAAGGACCCATTACATCTTTAAGGTTACGGGATCTTAAGACCATTTGTCATGGCAATCTTTAGGTAATCATGATTCTACAGGCTGATTATGTTGATGAAATATAATACCTGTTTCCACCCAGTTAACGTTCGTTCATTTTTTTCATTCCTAAAATATTTTTTTGGATAACGAGTGTGAGTGGCCGGACCTTAAATCTAGCGTAATTAAGGTTTCCTAAATACTAAATCTGATCGGATTGATATAATTTCAAAGCAGCTGAGGGTTAATCGTTTTAAACGACGTTGGTGCTTATGAATAATAAGCACCAACGTTATTAATAATACATTAAATGATAAAAAAACCTACTTCCTCACTTGCTGACGTTATTATGCTCACTCGGGATGAGACTCTTTCGTATAAAAAACATAAGTAAAATAGCCTAGAAAAATGTTTCTGTTCGTCGTGATTCCATAAGATGATGTTTTTTTTTGAGTTTTACGGGAAACGTAGCAATCCCTCGGGAATAAATCTATTGGGGAATGGGACCACTTCGGGATCATCCTATACAACAACAAAATAATCAAATCGGTTAACAATTGGCGAATATATCAAGTAACAAACATCAAAAAACATACAAACATAAAATACATCCGGATTGGGAACTTCCTCCTTTTTTTGAAATAGGTAAAAAATGGCTCGCATTTTTATAGAAATCTGATAAGCGTCAGACGTCCCTAACTGACATATTGAGAAACTCTGATTTACATTAAAAAAACTATTCAGTTTTTATTAATTTAATTATATCTTGTGTACTCGTATCTGCTCATTATCAAGTACTGAAAATATTTTCATATTTAATTTAATGTTCGCATTATAAAATTCATATCGCATTGACCACAGAGAAGAGGTTTTTACTTCCACACTGATAGAGACGTCAATACAAAAGCCACAGGATCAAAAAGCTTTGTTTGGGCCCACGGTCGAGGATTACGGACCCTTTTACTATTCTGGGGCTGATGCGAAAACTAATCCATTCAAACTTTCAAAACTCTTTCGCGTGACTGAACTAGACGAGTTAAACTGAACAGCTGTGACTATGACGAGTGGCGTGGACACAATAATTTATAATGTGGGTAAAAAACAAAATAACATACGGCCCTTGGCATTGCTGACGCGAAGCGTTGCTTGTCCAATAGATGGAGATGTACCGATACATTAAAAAATAATATGGACATGCAGCTATAGGTATATTTTTTTACATAGAAAGGCCAAAGTTTAATTTATAAACTTGTCAGATTTAAGGTTCGATCTAGGACTAGGCTTGTTTCTTAGTAGATAATACCATAATCATCTTATATGCAGTGTAGGTAAGAAACTATCCAGTCCTAGTTCGAACCTTAAATCTGACTAGTTAATAAATGACACTTGGGCCTTTTCTTGGTGTGTAACCAAGAAAAGGCCCAAGTGTCAAGTGTCAGACGGTGTACTCACAAATTTTGTCTAATACCATTCAGGCACAGCGATGGCGGCAGTGCACCGTTCGGATTTATCTCCACCTGCGTGTGCCATAAGTCCAGTCTGCAAGCGCAATTTGAACCCATAAATAAAAAATAAAAATAGATAAAAGCACACCTTTTTAACAGAAGCCGTAACGGCGCGGCGTAAACGACGGTCCTTCCTGATTTTAATGAGTTCGCCAATCAGCCGCGAGCTCCTCGTCTCACCTTCATTTTATTTTACTTTTAATATCGTTGCTATGAAACGATGAATGAAATATTAAAGTGAGTGCACAATATTCGAGCATTTCATCATCATCATCATCAATTGTCTGCAGAAGTACACTTGCAGAGTAAGCCTCCCTAAAGAGGGTCAAGACGAACGATCTTGTGCTGCCTTCGTCCATCGACATCTTTGAGATGTTATCGGTCCATTGGACCCCGCCCTGTTCTTAAATGCGAAAAGGCTTTCCGTATGATATTCGTCCGTATTTATATTATTATTTATGTTCGGGTCTGAGTGTTGAGTACCACAGTACTCATAGTTTCTGATAACCACGACACAGGGAATCCTAATGTGGGGTCAGGACTATGTATGCGTTGCATTGGGAGTTTGTTTAGTCATTTACAATTAATTATGATTTGCTTAAAGCATTTTTCGGTTGCTCGATGAAATTTCTCACCTAGCACGTAAATGTCATTGTCACACCAACCTGAGGTTCCTGTGATCGGTTGTGTTTGTCAAAAGGCCAAGAATACTGAGTAGCTTAATGTTCTGTTACAAGTAAATACTCTAATGTGAGTACTCCACGAAGGAAAACATCGTGAGAAAACCGACATGCGCCATGCGTCATATTTTCTGAATGTGTAAATCTAGATATATACACGATATTGTCTAGTCTTTAGCTAAAGTTTTGCGCGAGCAGAAACCGTAGATTTTGTTCAATTTTTTAGTGGAAAAAATCTATATTGGTTAATTTATTTTATTATACATGTTTTAATAGCCAACAGACACATTCCTAGTCTTGACCCCCACACTAGGATTCCCTGTGTCGCGGGTACCGGGAACTACGAGTACCAGACCCCCAGACTCCGAAACAAATGTCTTTAGAACTTGCAAAGATTTGTCCCGCAGCGGGAATCGAACCTCTTGCGTCGCAGCTCACTACATGCCTCGCCACCGAGGTCTTCAGAATAAACAAATACTACAACTAGAATAAATCTTAAGACGTCAAATTAAAGTTATATACAATCCTGATAATAATGTATCGAATTACTCAAAATAAACTTCCAGCTGGGTTTATAAGTTACCCTACAATTTTATTATTAGTTAAGGTTGTCCCGTATAGTTTTCAAAGTTATATCAAACAGCGTCGCAATATCCTGCATGTTGCAAACGCAAGCTTCGAATGAGCGTCAACTCGGAAAATGAAATGATAAAAGTTCGTTAGAACTAGAGGCTGTGAAGACGAGTTGGCCTAGTGGGCGGTGCTCTGACCTGTCATCGTTCGAACCCGGTCGAACAATAAAGTCAAAGTCAAAATTCATTTATTCATTCAAATCACAAGGACCATTTTAAAACTTCGGTTTTATCTACTGCCTATTCTTCCGCCAGGAAAGAAAGGCAAGAAAACAAGGATCCTTTTATTCACTCGAAAAATGTACGTGCACATTGACACGTGCTTAAAACGTTGAAGGTAAACATCGTAAGAATACCGGACATGCATTAGAACACAAAAATTCGAAGGCGTGTTCTGTCTAATCCTACTATATTAAACGTGAAAGTTTGTGAGGATGGATGTTTTTTGTTACTCTTTCACGCAAAAACTACTGAACGGATTTTGATAAAACTTTACAGTAATATAGCTTATACATCAGAATAACACATAGGCTACTTTTTATCCGGGTACCACGCGGACGAAGCCGTGGGCAGAAGCTAGTGTTTAAATAAGCGGTGATGGACTTTCAACCTTTCAGCTGACTATCCAAGACGTAAGCATGTGCTAAATGTTACGTTTGGACAAACCTCTGACTACACCCTACTTGGTAACCGACCTCTGTGGCGCAGTGGGCGAAGGCCCGCCTGAGACGTAGAAGGTTGCGGGTTCGATCCGAGCCGCGGGACAAATGTTTGTATCTTCAAATATTTGCCTCGGGAACTGGCTATGCATAATATGTATGTATTTAGAAAAAAGTATATAAGTAGTATATCAGTCATGAATTTCCCATAACACAAGCTCTGCTTACTTTGGGGCTAGGTGAAGCTGTGTGGAAAAAAAAAATCTGCTTTAAATGTCTAGCATTATTTTTTGTTCTAGACAAAAAATAAACTGCTCTCCTTCATGGCCAAGCAACTGTTATACCAACCGTCATATAGACCTACCTTCCGAAGAACGCATGTGCTAAGCCACTAACGGCCACCAATTCCAGCGTTGACTATGCTGAAGGTTCCCTAACTAGCGAGAGTAATGTAGCTGTATACAAAAACTATGTATAAAGGGGTAGATAAGTATTATACACCGATGCAAAGTGACAGCATGGGCGTGAAATTAAATTGGCCTAAATTGACTTATATTAAATTAAGGCATTCAGTTTTGTGCGCCCTGTCCTCAGTGTTGTGTAACACAGGGTTGCCAGGGTTGCCAGGGTTGCCGTAATGAATACCGCTAATGGATGAATAAGAACGTTAGCGAACAATTTTTACCATATATCTTAAGGGATCGTATTTTTTATAGCGGTTACGTTAACGGATGCTAGAGCCAGGACTAGATAGAGAGATATACTCTTTATTGCACTCCAAAGAAAAATACAAAACACAGGATTTCATAAACAGTCAAGGTACAATGGGCGGACTTATCGCTAAAAGCGATCTCTTCCAGACAACCTTTGGATGGACATGATAACATGGAATCAAAAAAACGGCGGTGAACGAGTAAACCTTTTATAAAACTAGCTTCTGCCCACGGCTTCGCCCGCAAGATATCCGTATAAAAAGTAGCCTAAGTGTTATTCTGATGTATAAGCTGCAAAGTTTTATAAAAATCCGTTCAGTAGTTTTTGCGTGAAAGAGTAACAAACATCCTCACAAACTTTCACCTTTATAATATTAGTAAGATTTAATATTACGAGTATATACCGACAACAAAACGGATATAAATATCCTATACAATACACAAACGTAGTTAGTGGGAAGAACTAGTTTATAAGATCCTATGTAAGGTGTTTTTTTTTAATCTGGTGTATGCAATAAAGATTTATCTATCTAAAACATCGGTTTCTCCCTTTGCCTTGATCGGACAATAGATACTAACTTCTGTTGTCCGATCATTCTAGTTAGCATTGCATTTGGCAGGTTGCACAAAAGTCTCTGTAGAAAGACACATTGAAGTTGCTTGCATAGAGTTGGAGCAATTCATAGTTATAAGCGTTTACAGCCCACCATCTGCCTCATTTGACATTTTTGAAAAAGTTATGGAAGAAATGTTGTTTAAATTATCTAAATCAAATAAATATATTATTATTTGCGGAGATTTTAATGTTAATTTACTAGAAACTAACTCCTTAAATACTAGAATAATTAGTTTATTTCAATCATTTGATTTAAAACCTCAATTTATGGAGCCTACTCGAATAACTTCGGCCACATGTATAGACAATATCTTTGCCAACATTAAAATTTTAAATAAGAGTTTAATTAGTAATATTAAGTCGGATCATCTTGGTCAAATAATTAAAATAGAGGTTCAAACAAAAAAACTTGAAAAAAGAAATATTACTTGTATACCTATGACCAAAGATCGATTGGACAAACTAAAATTGAATTTAACTTCTGTATTTCCATGTTTATATGGTAATTTTAATCCAAATAATTTATACAACACATTTTTTAAGAAATTTAGTGATGTGTTCAATTCAATTTTTACATCGAAATCGATCATGGTCTCTGACGGTAAAAAGTTCAGTGACTGGGCGACAGCGGGAATACATAAAAGCAGGAAGAAATTGTATGATCTTTATGCTGAAAAACAATATAATTTTAATGAGGAGTTTAAAGAACAAGTCAAAAGTATTCTAAAATTTTTAAAAATGTTTGTCGTGAAGCAAAAGCTCGTCATTTGAGTTCAAAAATTAAAAATAGCCAAGATAAAGTAAATCCCACTTAGAAAGTAATCAACAGTGAGACTGGAAGAGCCACAACTAAGAACAATAAGTTTAATTTGAAAATTGACAATGCCACCGTCAATCAGGATAGTGATGTAGCTAATGCGTTCGAAAACTTTTTTACCGACATTCCAGTCTCTACCACAAAATCCTTAAACTCCTCTCCCATAGAAGCAGAGTCATTGTTAAAAGAAAACTTAACAGAATGTAAAATACAATTCAAATTTGATCATGTAAATAGTCATGACATCATAAAAGCTTTCAAACTCATAAATGTTAAAAAAACCACAGACCTCTGGGGCATTTCTGTTTGCGTTGTGAAATCATTGATTGGCATTATTGCGCCCGAACTAGCTTTAATATTCAACGAGTGTATTGACTGTGGTGTGTTCCCTGATTTAATTAAACACAGTAAAATAACTCCACTTTTCAAATCGGGTACATGTTCTGACCCTAGTAATTTTAGACCTATATCAGTACTTCCTACATTTAGTAAAATTTTTGAAAAACTAATTTTAAATCAATTGCAAAGACATTTTAAATTAAATAATTTACTGCATAATAAGCAATTCGGATTTAGTAAGGGTCGCTCAACCACTGATGCTGGTATTGAGTTAATATCGCACATATTTGATGCCTGGGAGGAATCTCATGACGCTTTAGGCGTTTTTTGTGATTTGTCAAAGGCATTTGATTGCGTAGACCATGACACATTGATCAGGAAACTACACCATTATGGTATTAGGGGCGTTGCTCTAGACTTTCTCACTTCCTATTTAAGTGACAGAGTACAAAGAGTTGACGTGAATGGAAAACGGTCTCCGGGGTCTCTGGTTACTATCGGTGTACCGCAGGGATCAATTCTTGGTCCATTTTTGTTCTTAGTATACATTAATGATCTACCCCACCTTGTAAGGGACGATCATGAGGTTGTATTGTTTGCAGATGACACGTCACTTTTATTTAAATTAAAGCGACGACAAACCAATTTTGACAATGTAAACAATGCAATCTCTAATGTTGTAAAATGGTTCAACGTTAACAATCTCCTACTTAATGAAAATAAAACAAAGTGTATTAGATTTATACTACCCAATGTTACACAAGTTAAAGCAAATATCAAAATCAAAGATGAACAGTTGGCTCTTGTGGACACCACCGTATTCTTAGGTATCACTTTAGATAATAAGCTTCAATGGGGTCCTCATATTGATGGGTTATCGAAGAGACTTAGTTCTGCGGCATATGCAGTCAAAAAGATCCGTCTTTATACAGACGTTGACACAGCTAGACTAGTTTACTTCAGCTACTTCCACAGCATTATGTCGTACGGTATACTGCTGTGGGGGAGTGCTGCTGATATCAATACCATTTTTGTGCTGCAGAAGAGGGCTGTTCGAGCAATTTATAATATGGGCCCCAGAGAATCACTTCGCGAAAAGTTTAAAGAAATAAATATAATGACATTCCCTTGTCAATACATTTATGAAAATCTGATGTATGTTCACAAAAATATTAATTTGTTTAAGAAAAAAAGCGATAATCACAATGTTAATACTAGAAATAAAGATAAACTCGCTGTTGCCACTTGTAGACTCCATAAAGTTGGTAAATCGTTTAAAGGGCACGGTGTACGCTTTTATAACAAACTCCCAAGAGATATACAAAAATTATCAATTAACAAATTTAAAAACGTAATTAAACAAAAGCTTTATAAAAAGGCATACTATAAAATATCTGATTATTAAGATGACAAAAACTCTTGGGATTGAAAATGCTCCAACTCGAACCTATTGTTTTGTAAAAGGATCATTAAAAAGAATAACCAGCCTTGTTTTCTTGCCTTTCTTTCCTGGCTTGGTCGCGGAGGAACAGGCACCTAGATAAAAACCGACGTTTCAAAGTGGTCCTTGTGATTTTATTAAATAAATGAATTTTGACTTTGACTTTGACTTTGCAAGCCCATCGCAGTTTATTGGAACACTAAAGGCCCGGGCAAGCTGACGCGGCGGCGGTGCCGCGGTGGCGGTAGCAAACCATTACATTGTACATTGACATATTATGTACATTACAACCAAGTACATTGACATGAACTTTGACAACCACTTCACAACCTTTTCACTTTGACCGTTGCTTGTCTTTGCCGCGTCAGTTTGACACTTTTCCTAACTTTTATGTTCTCTATTTGGTTAGTTTTTCTATTTTATTATCTTTGTAAAAGAGCCTGCATTACCTACTCAAAACAACGTGTAACTTTTGATACAGATGTTTAAATATTTAGGTACTACCTAACGTGTTATAAAATCGACAGAGTGCATTGACAATTTGTAACACATAATAATAATGTAGTTTTAACTTCATAATAGGCTCTCTATCTGATAATCTAATTTATAAAAGATATGCCTGGCAACCCTACTGCCGGGATGTTTTTCGGATCGGTTCCGTTGTCAATTTATTAATTGAAAACTCAATTTCATGAATACTTGTATGAAAATAAGAGCATCACCAAATGACTGGCAGTTTAACTTGCCCTCCGAGGCGCTTAAGCGCGCAGTGTATTTATACTAGCTTCTGCCCACGGCTTCGGCCGCGTAGTACCCGGATAAAAAGTAGCATATGTGTTATTCTGATGTATAAGCTAACTGTAAACTTTCATCAAAATCCGTTCAGTAGTTTTTGCGTGAAAGTGTAACAAACATCCATCCTCACAAACTTTCGCGTTTATAATGTTAGTAGGATAGTAGGATTCCACGTCTATACTTATATTGTAAGAGAGTTTCTTTGCACCTTTTTTAATAATATAATTTACATTTACACTTCATCATTATTGACAGCTTGTAAAAGTCCAGCACATGGCACATACCTCTCAGTGTGCCAGAACGAACGGTCTTGAGCCTCCATCCACCGACTGTCCGCACTTTCTACGATGTCATCTACAAGTTGGTAGTTAATTCAATTTTTGTATAGTCGTGACTTATTTTATCATCATTTTTATGAGC
The DNA here is from genome assembly GCA_958496245.1 of Perizoma flavofasciatum. Lineage (NCBI taxonomy): Eukaryota > Metazoa > Arthropoda > Insecta > Lepidoptera > Geometridae > Perizoma > Perizoma flavofasciatum. Next base: position 5,622,588 of record OY292426.1, read on the forward strand.
TTGTGCATAGCACAATTTTCATCCGTCGTGTGTACGAAATGGGACGTCCAACGTTTATATTGAGGAAACTATAAAACGTGTTTAATCGTAAAAGCAAAGTTGGGTGCAAGCCAACCGCGCGCCGTCAATGAAAATACTCGTAATTTGACAGACAGTGCTACACACTTCTGGGATCCTGTAACGAAATCGCAAGCTGGCCGTTCAGAGACGTTCGTTTCCATTTGAGTAACGGTAAAATAAGCTTGTGGCACTGTACTCGTAATTCGACATACGGCGATTCAATGGATTCAGTTCTGAAACTTTTAACTTTTATTGCACTTCTTCAGGTTATTATTGGAGATTAGGACTAACATTCGTATGTTGAACTTCATATTGATGAGGATGGAATAGGACAAGTTTAAAATTATACAAAGTTCTTAATACAATATCAGAGCTTTCTGATCCCAGTTCTAGCTCTTAGTTCTGATTGTGGAGATAATCATAGAAAATAATCATTAATTTCGTATATTTTTTTCGCCTAGTGGCATCTGCAATACTAGAAAATTGCTGATGGCTTCGCAGTATTACAAATCTCTTAAAAAATATTTAGCATATCCGAAACAGACAATATAAATACTCTGAAAAACTGTACGTTCTCATGTTCATTCCCCTTCTAAATCCATCATCAAAATACAAGCACGTTCTGAAAATAAAGCCGTAAAAATATTTTGAATTTATAGACCGTTCTAATAAATTTCCTGTAATTTGTTGTTAAAGAGATATTTTGATGTTAGTTTATACCGTGAATATTGATAGCTTTCTATTATTTTGATAGAAGTTAATCGCTCTCACGATGTATGGAAACACTTTTTCAGATGGCTATTTATACATTTTCTCTCAAACTTCTAGCCACTCGTGAGAAGCACGGGAAAAAATCACACCTCCAGCTGATCACTGATCTAACGCAGGGTCAACAAGAAAAACAGGCTAAATAAATGAAAATTATCTGCGTACAGACATTGATTCTCTTGTACACCAACTAAACTTCATTTTATCTATAGCTCTCTTAAAGAAAGTGATAGCAAACAATATTAGTGCTGTCAAACTAGTCGGATTTCATACATACGAGAACGACATGTAAACTAATTTGACAGAAGTAAAATTCTTGCCACCTCTTTCTTGCGTGCACGATTAGTAAAAGAGAGCGACAGTTTAAATTAAGTGAGTATAGTTGGTGTATTAGACATTCGCCACCATTATAAATACTACATAATAATAATACACCTAAGCAAACTTTTAGTCTTTATTCATTCTGTGGTCGATTGAAGTTAAAAAAAGAGGTGAAAAAAAATAATAGTCTGTGATGGGTTAATATGATTTTCAGGTGAAGAAGACCTTATATACTTGAAGCAATTTGCACGTAGAGGTATCAGGTCGAAAGATTGTCATCCCTACACGTATCCTTTCATTTCATTGGAATCCGTGCCTATGATGCTTCGTTGAGATTGAAGTATGCATTGGAATGGTTTAGTGAACTAGAGTGTAAAATGTTAAGTAGATAGTTGGCTAAGATAGTGTGTTGTTTATTAAAACACATTTACAGGCACACCCACTTTCGTAGTCCCCACGATGGAAATTATATACTTATTGCGAAGAAGTGTACGGGAGTATCCGTCATTATTTTGGCACACCTACTACATTATATTCGTACTATGCAAAACATGGTCACGTTGAACTTGGTCATGTTTTAAATAGTAGTTAGCATTCCACGTGATAAGTTTCAAGCCCATAGCCGCTTATTGAAACACTAGCTTATTATGGCACATGCCTTCAAACGATTCCTATACCGCAATATATCAAACCAGTCATTATTCGTTCAACCTGTTTCGGCCTTTGGACTGTCAGTACATTCTCACGATATCTACGACACAATGTTTACAACCAAAGATTTATAATTTATTGATTTATTTAACAGTAGCATTATAAATTATACATTTCTCGGCATATTTTTTTCCGCACCTCCTGATTTTTCCTGTTAAGCATTCGTAAAATAAACAAATGTTTGAAAATATCTTTAGATTAACACTAAGTACGCGAATCCGAACCCAGGATACCCAGTAGTCAGAGGAAGATAAGATAAATCGGTAGTTAGCCAGAGGCAAGTCCAAACAAGATATTTTACCCACGTTTTGCATTACGATTTGCATTTACTGGTTGCAAGGCCATCGTATCTTTCAATAAAACAATGTACACTTACCAATGGTACATGCCTTCGTTTTTTTTTATAGAGCAATAATAGTTCAAGTATCTTATAATTGAATAAAAAGTTTAGGGCTGATTTCTATCGGCTGATATCTATTGATAGATATCTTGAATTCGTGAAGCAAAATATTAAAACCTGCCTGGTTTTTTCGAATTCATTTCACCATTAGTTTTCGAGACAGTGTAGTGAACGAAGCATAACATTCCGAGGCTTTTCCGTACCGCCACTTCCTAATGGTGTCTCGAAGCCGACGACATATTGAATCTTCATCTAATACGTCCCTTTGACGTCACGTCGTAAAAAAGTAAATTTACGAAGAAAGAACCTCTGCCGACGTTTATTGTTATTACTTGAATAAATCGTTATGGAATTCATTGACTTTTTGTTGTGATTTCCAAGTCAACTGTTATCTTGTTGCCTCAAATGGTTTCAAGATTAGCGATGATATTCTTAAATCGACACTCTGGTTCTGTTTCTATGTACTACCTACATGTACATTGGTAAGGCACATCGTGAAGCAAAATAAACATGCACTAAAAGTTGCAAAAGCACTCGAACTTACAAAGTGTAGAATTATTACTTACTGCTTCTATTGTTGCAAGTTCGCGAAATCGAATTGTGTATAATTTACGAAGCGGTAAATATAACTTTGTAGTGTGCCAGAACAGTAAACTGCAAAGGTGCTGTTCCACTGCCACAAAGCTACTTCTTAAATACGAAAGTAGAATTCAGTAGCTGACAGCATCATATTATACTAATACTAGCTTCTGCCCACGGCTTTGCCCGCGTGGTACCCGGATAAAAAGTAGCCTATGTGTTATTCTGATGTATAAGCTGTATTACTGTAAAGTTTCATCAAATTCCGTTCAGTAGTTTTTGCGTGAAAGAGGAACAAACATCCTCACGAACTTTCACGTTTATAATATTACTAGCTTCTTCCTACGGCTTCGCCCGCGTGGTATCCGGATAAAAAGTAGCCTATGTGTTATTCTGATGTAAAAGCTATATTACTGTAAAGTTACATCAAAATCCGTTCATTAGTTTTGGCGTGAAAGAGTAACAAACTTCCTCACAAACTTTGGCCTTTATAATATTAGTAGGATTAGTAGGATATCTTTATAAGTAATCAAAATAAAACCTCAGAACAAAAATTCGAAACCCCGACGTATATTCCATCACGTATTGTAGCATATCTAAGTGACTTGTGCCGTTAAAACCTACCTCAGAACCAATACTAGTATCAGAACTAACCATAAAGTTAGTGTTAGTGTCCCGAAGTTGCCTTATAACTTCTAAAGTTATCATTGGAAATCATTCGAACAAAGTTCCGTTGGTAGTTCCTATGAAATGCTACTTTTTAAACTTTGCTTTATACTTCTAGGACTTAAGATTAAAAAGTTGGAGGCGGATGCAGTTTTTTCTACTTTGAAGCCTTATATTGCCTGATTGAGGGCAAAAACTGAAAAATGATAAAAAAAAACGTTTGAGATTTGGATTTAGATAATTAAAAATTAATGTAGACTTGCCCGAAACTTGAGACGCGATTTAAAAAAAATTACAATTGTCTGTGGTGACAACGACATTCCAAGACAACGTTTGTCGATTGCTTATTCCACAGATAAAAAATGTTTTGATCCGCTTATTCATATAACCATACCATAACTATAAGACAGCTAAATTGTGCCTTGTTTTGAGAAACACGTTTACTTGTGATCTTGAGAAACACGAACATTTCGTTCGGGTCAAAAGTAAGCTATACTTTTGCAAGAAAAAGCTCGCTTTCTGTTTGACTGGGGCTTTAATTTGAACCGTCTGAATGAAACGAGAATCTAATATTAGGAGGGTGGCTTCTATTTACACGCTATTTACTGTAATTGTGACGTGTGACACAGTGACACTATTAATTTTACTGCCAAACACACCGTCCTATTAGAACTTTAGGGGTTTGTTTCAGCGATAATGTCCTCCATTACACATCAGTTTAGTTCATTGGATAACTTTATTTTGATTAATCCTTTCCTATCCTACTGATTAATCGAGCCAGTGAAGAATATTTCGCTACGTTTCAGCATTTATTATCGAACAAACTAACATACAAAAAATGATTAGGTTAACTGATCGAGAAAGTTAAAAAAATATTGTGATTATTATTATATTGATGATTTGTGTTAAATTTAGAATAGGTATCTTAACGTAGAATAATATAAGCTACTTTTAACCGGGTATTACGTGGGCGTAGCCGTGGGCAGAAGCTATTGAAATATAAAAAGATTATTTTTCATAAAAAAATATAAATAAATTAACCAATTTTTATCCATGTTGACGTAACTATCGTCTTCAAATGGCGCCCAATTTACAAATTTAAAACAGGAAAACTCCCGGTAATATTAATTTCGGAGTAGTATTTCATAACTTCTCCACAAGCTCAGATTTCGTTGGCTTACGTGTCAAGTGTTATGTTATATGATTTAACATAATATTTGAAAGGCCGGGACAAAACGGTTTTTTTAGGGTTCTGTACACAAAAGCTGCTAACGGAACCCTGTTACTTAACCTACGCAGCCCGTCATTCTGTCATTCTGTACATCTGTGACAGGACTGTATTTTTGAAACGTTATATTATGTAAATCTAATATATATATTATAGAATAGGTACTGTTATTTTGTTATCTATCATGGCAAATAATAAAATAATCAACTTAGCTATATCCCTTGCGGGTCCCCATACAAAAAACGTTGACAACCAATCTCGTTTATATTGAACGAAGAAGCTCAACAAAGCTTGCCTTTGTACATCCCATTCTATTCAATATATTAAACTAGTATCTGCCTACGGCTTCGCCTGCGTGGTATCCGTTTAAAAAGTAGCCTATGTGTTATTCTAGGCCATAAACTATACCTGTTCCAAATTAGCAACAAACATTCTAACTTCGATATCTTATCCTACTAATATCATGCCAAAGGTTGGATAATCTCCGGAACTGATTTGGATGAAAATGAGAACAGATAGTTCGGAACATTCTTATTCTAAATTCTTTATTCTTTACTAGTCGTAGGCCACGGCGTCGCCCGCGTGTCACCCAAATAGAAAGTAGCCTATGAAATGTTTAGGCGAGTGGTGCACTGTTTTGAATACCGCTCGTATTTATATCCATCTGAAAGGGCCAATAGTTGAGGAAAACACATATTAAGCTACTTGATTTTTTCTTGTTTTCATACCCACCATGGTAGTATAAAAACAAGAAAAAATAAGTAAATATAGATAGCTAAATAAATCATTTATTTGCAACTACTTATTAATTAAGTATATAACTTAGATGATTGGACTGCTGTTGAGATAAGTAGCCACAAATTGGGATGGGACTCAGCATAAAGTGCCGCAAGCCTGGTGAATGTAAGTACTGCGCTAATCTTCCGTCCTCTCCCAATAGCAGTAGCAAATAGCTTCGGTATAAAACTAACAGTTTCTTATCCAGGTACTTACATAAGCTTAAAGAAGAATAGTTCAATACATTCATTTACTATTTTTTTACAAACTTAAGTAGAAGTATGTAAGTAAACTATTTATTTTACAAGTATTGAAAAATAAAATTTAGTCGCAATTTATATTCAGAGGCCTAATAAATAATAATAATAATAATAATAAATAATACATTTTTCACACAGCATCATCTAGCCCCAAACTAAGCAGAGCTTGTATTATGGGAACTACATGACTGATATACTACTTATATACTTTTTTTTTGTAAATACATACATATTATACATAGAAAAACACCCAGACCTGAGACAAATATTTGCAGACCTTACAAACATTTGTCTCGTGACAGGAATCGAACCCGCAACCTTCTGCGTCTCAGGCGGACCTTCGCCCACTGCGCCACAGAGGTCGTCAAAATTGGTAAAATCAAACAAGGATACGGCCTGTTGGATAGCGGTAACTGCAGCCTATGGACCCTTGTAACGCCATAGGCACGACACGCCTTGTACTTACACGCGGAGCTACTTGATGTAGAATAGTAGAATAACTACATAGAAGTTTCTAGTTTATCAATTACGAGCGCATTTCAATGATAGCTAGGAACTGTAATGCACATGAAATGTCGAAGCCATTAGCGATTCTCTGTAGCTGCCTGAGTAGGCCTCTACATAGGACGGTGGAGTCGTGGATATAGAGTCAGTAGAAGCGCTAGACTTATTCTTTCAGTGTTGACTCGTGTAATTAGAACAGACAAAAATATTTATTATTAATTTTTAGCATTTATGCCTTTAACAAACATCAGGTTAAATAATGAAGTAGGTATTTATGTGATGAATAACTGTATCTAAATAAAGGAAATATATTAGGGGTCTGGCAGACAGGCTTATAACAAGTTAAATAGTCACCTAATTTAAGATATTTTTAATATTTTATCTTATTTATTTTTGTGTAACTATGTATTGTATGTATGTGTTGCAGACACAGATAAATAATTATTACTATCGTATTACTTATACGTTTTATAAAAAAACAGTGTTTTCTTTTCTATTATTGAATTTGATATGACACATAACAACAAGTTAATTTTATCCACTTCTTTAAAAAGTTTACGTGTTTTTTACCGTCTACTGCACTGCACTTCCTTATGACTATTGGCGATGTCAAAAACTAAACAAACACTCTCACGACTGTATTCCACAAGATGGTAATTCTCAGATAAATACTTTAGTGCGTAGATCTTTCAGGATACCAAGAATATTTGACCGCGTTTTTACGTCTACTTTGGCGATGGGCTTAAAACCTGTTACTTGGAAAGCTTACTAGTATACAAAACGAGGACATATGCCAAATACAATGTTTGAACATATATCTTACAACCTCCTTCCTATTTGGTATCCTCACAGATCTGTAGATTACAGTCTTGACTGTGTTTGTTTTTTTTAGAATTGATTTTCCATAGCACTATTCAGTTTCTATAACTCCAATAAAACGCGGCTCCAAACGTCATGTTGTCACCAAGTTGCAAATGGGTTACATTATAGGATGATACAATTTGAACGCTCAAGGCCCAGACAATTGTTCCATTTAGCTATAGTATCTGGAATTGTTCAGGCCTAAATGTTTTCAACTAAGTCTTCACGTATTAAGCTAAGCGGTATCAAGTGGAAACGGATAGTGTCGTGATCACTTACCCTGATGAAGACTCTCGGATTGAGTCGAAACTTGTCGGTGCCTTCACCAATAGTACGTATAGCCCCGTTTACATTATGAATAGATAAATCAGAATGGCAAGTCACTCGGTTGATTAAATCCGGTACAAACAGCTACAGCTTCTTGATATCGTCTACGCTCGTTTGCTTTACCTGCTACACTGTGTTTTAGCTTAGCTATTAGTTCAACGCCACCACTTCCCACTTTTCAATTCATCAACATTAATGCAATAATAATCAACGTTGAATACGCCATCAGTATGACAGTTTAACGCGGTTCACGACTCCGTTCCTCTGTGAGCACAAAACGCGCACCTACATAAATAATGCGGAGTGACGTCACGACCAGATCCCGTTTGTGAATCGCATTTGAATAGTTACGCTGGGCCACAGCCTGGAAGGGGATGGCTATATCTTGAAGCATCCGCCGTTTAACCTACCCATTGACTACTAGGGTGAGATACTTGGGGTTCTTACCCCAGACTTATGAGGACTCAGACAAATGTAATGAACATTTGCAGCCTAGGCGCTGTCTGGCAGATTTTTTCCTGATTTTTTTCTTTATTTATTCGTATAAAAGGAGACCATCAAAGGGAGAGGATAGAGTGTGGCCAGGACTATGCATGTGTCTGTTGGGTGTTTATTGTTTTTTCATGCCCTTTTTTGCATAAGTGCTTCACACATTGATTCAACGAGATACGGGGTGAGTCTTTTACAAATAAATGTCGTGAACCAAAAGATGCCGTTCTAGAAGCGGCATACTTTATCGAATTTTGTAATGTTTGAATTCTGCATTGCGAAACTCGGCTCCATAAATGAAGTTTCCTTCCCTTACCTCACTGAATTAGGGACGCAAACTATGTTAGAGCTTTCTCGAACGAGTAATAGATCCTGGAGCATACTGAAGCGCTTCCCCAACTGGATTTAGCAAGAAGATAGGCCTTTGCCTCAGTGGACAATTACGGGTTGAACAAAAACTCACTTCACTTTTTTTTTGTATTCCTTATCGAATCTATTTTCTGAACCCTAGCTGTACTTTTTAAGATTTCACATGATTTCGGAGCTTAGTGCCGACTTTCGCACTTTGCCGACTTTTGCAGTATTCAATACAGGTAATAGCGGAGTGCCGACTTTAGGAAATTTCTATGCAATTAATCGCTTATTGATTACTTTCGCATACTGTCGACTTTTTAATAATCTTTATGCAATCATTATAAAGTCACTCCTGTTCTTGTAGAGTTACATGACTAGTATTTATGCAACGTTTCAATTAAATAACGCAAAACCTGAAAATAGTTTAATCAGAATCGAGAATAGAGTCTGTGTAGCTTCTTTTTTGAGTACGTATGTGTATATATTTTAATGAATACCTTTTTAATAAAGATGTGTCTAAAACCAAAAAAGGTTTTTCTCCTTAACAGTTCCGCGCGGTGCGGCATGCACGTAATTTATAAGATTCGAAGAGTTATAAAGCGATCTGTTCTTTTCACTGCAACATAAATACGAATATCTTCTACAATAATTGACTAAAACACATAAATTAGTGATACATATCAATTTATTATAATAATATTCATTTGGAGTGCCTGACGTTTTGCGTTATTTCATTAAGCCCCGTATATCTTTGTTACTTTTGAATTTTATAGTACTCTATATCTTTGTTGAATTTTATAGTACTCCATAATATGGTTAAATAGAGTGGTAATTTTTGTAACACGTACCTATCATCCCATTACCTGTGTTTCGCAATGAAATACTATGAACTATTTAATCTTGGAGGAAATATAAATTTATTAACTCTTCACGCCACTACAATACCGACATTTAATAGCTTACATTTTTTAATTTTAAAATTAACTTGCATATTGCACTCTCTTCAAGCGATAAGTTTATAGACAACTATTGTTCGAAAGAGGCTGGTTAAGAGGCTAAGTACCTGAGGAGAGGTAAAGGGTTAAAAAGTGACCCAGCTGCTCTCTGTAAGCTGTAGCTTCACGATGCTCGCTCGGTGCGTCTGACGGCCCTATTAGCTTGTATGATGGATTAGAAATAAAACTACTTCATGTAGATGCCAGTCTTGTTGTAGAAATGATAAATCGTGGATTTCGTTCTGTAATTCGTTCGTGTAAAATATTACTCTTTGTTCGCTTTGTAATTCGGTCGTGTAATTTACTCTTTGAAATTAGGTATATATTAGGTCTATACCAAGTACTTTATTGGTCTCACGCTGAAAAAAATTAAAACTTCAGACGTGTTTGACATCTATTGCATCATCATCGATGATAAAAACAATTTAAGAACTGTCCTTGAAGACATAATGAATGAATGAATAATAAATAAATAAAATCAATAATGCTGGACATTTTTCACACAGCATCATCTAGCCCCAAACTAAGCAGATCTTGTATTATGGGAAATAAATGACTAATATACTACTTATATAGATACCTTTTTTGTAAATACATACATATTATACATAGGAAAACACCCAGAAACGTGGGCATGTGCCAAATATAATGTTAGGACGTGTCTCTGACTACCCCCTACTTGTAATATCTCCGATCTGCGTACGGAGTATGGATCAGATAAACTCCATCTTGGGGACACACTTTGGCAATGTTGTACAATGGGCGGTCTTATCGAATAGCAATCTCTACCAGACAACCTTTGGATGGAACGGACTGTACAAAAGTTTACAAGGGGTTTAAATGGTGTACTTGTTTACCACATAATATGGATATACTATAATATACGCAATATCCTACTAATATAATATTATAAACGTGAAAGGTTGTGAGGATGTTTGTTCCTCTTTCACGCATAAACTACTGAACGGATTTTGATAAAACTTTACAGTAATATAGCTTATACATCAGAATAACACATAGGCTACTTTTTATCCGGGTACTGCGCGGGCGAAGCCGTGGGCAGAAGCTAGTACATATATAATACACAATATACCTACTTAGTTAACTACCCATTGCTTCCTTTAAGAACCACCTCCATAAGTATACTAATAAAATTCACCAAGAAGCCTTCTTACTTTACTAATTAGATGAAAACCCCAATACAGAGAACAAGCAGTACGGCTTCGAAATTCAATATGTCAATAGTAGACACATATTTATCAGCTATGTACAACTTGATATATCAAAGAATACAGATGAAACAGATAGCTATCTAAAGACCGTTGCAAACGATCTGTAGATAAGTCAACTAATCCAGCTCTACCAGAAAGAATCGTTCCCAAAATGCTGGCTGCATTGCCACGCTGAATGAAAATGCTAACGTTTTAACCAGAAACAGCCAGCTCTCTGATTGGAATGAGTTTTGAATGCGTAAATGTGAATTGGTTCTTGGGCATGCTGGTTTCCTCACGATGTTTTCCTTCACCGTTTTGAGCGCAATAAAGTCGTGGTTTCGGGTCAGAAGTCGGGGTACAGCCCACTATGCCAATACGGCATTTAACAAGGATATCGTCAACGGAATCATCAAAAAAGTTTGTTACTAAGTTTTCAAACTGATCGTAAACTTTTTTTTTATGTCTGTATGTACATATATGTATATGAAAATTTGATGACCTTGAAGTTATGACCAAAATTATCCAGGTAGGTAAGTAATTATCCAAATACTCATAGGTAAATAAATAATAAATAAATAAATAATGCTGGACATTTTCATACAGCATCATCTAGCCCCAAATTAAGCAAAGCTTGTATTATGGGAACTACATGGCTGATATACTACTTATATAATTTTTTTGTAAATACATAAATATTATACATAGAAAACACCCAGACCCGAGACAAATATTTGCAGATACAAACATTTGTCCCAAGGCGGGAATCGAACACGCAGGGCCACTGCGGGCCACTGCGCCACAGAGGTCGTCAATTACGTTAGAGTACGTAATATTAGTTAAGACTGTCTTGTGTGAGCCTTGAACTGGGTACGTTTTGCATTGAAAGGTCATCGTCGCTACTCCAGACACGTTTTTGTTTGTAATTGGATTCAAGACTATGATATTAGAGTTTCATTTGTAGGTAGTTTCTTCAAACATACATATATTAGAACACATAAAGTCACGCCTGTTTCCCAGAGGAGTAAGCAGACACCACGGATCCTGGCATACCTCTTTTGCTTCATTCATCCTCATCACATTCTTGATACAAGCTCCTTGGTTTAGGGTACACTTCACTCGGCATTTCTCCAGAACGTCTCCAATGTTTGCCTTCTAACTATCCCATTCACACTCGTCTTGTATACTTGTTTAGTTAATCTTCTATCATCCATCCTTTCTTCATGCCCAAACCATCTTAACATACATTTCTCAAGTCTTGTTACTACATCTTCATACACTGTGGTGTGTATGAAAACAAATTGGTCTCTTAAAAAACAAATTGTTTCAACAAACAAAGAGGTATATATAAAGTTTAAGGCTCTTCGATATAGAGATATTTCCGAGTGGTGGATAGAGCGATGCATCTACCCGTGTGCCGCTAAGGTGTAAATTCAGTTTCTGGAAGCATTTCTGTTACAGAAAGCGTAATGTGTCTAATTTATGAAGATACTCACACGCGCCTGGGCGACAGAAGCTATGGTACCAGTGGAGTACCATTCCAATAGATTAAAAAAAAATATTTATTGGAACAGTTAAATGTGATTGAAAACAAAGTTAAAACATGATACTCGCAGAAGTAAAAAAAATACTGTGTCGCAAGCATCAACGCTCTCCTCCGTATACCTAGCTAACTTAGATAGAAAATTATAGATAGAGCATTTACATAGATCGCTCGGATTTATCTCTTATCTACGTGATCTTTCATGCTGTACAAGCCTTCTCCAAAATGTATCCTTCCTTAGAGATTTCATCGGTACATTGGGTGTAGGCCAATTTTCTTTCTAACTCTGCGTCGTCGGATTAAAAGAACTTCGATTTTATACGTGGTGATTACGACGCATACACTACAATATAGTGTTAAAATCTGGGTATAGTACGACTCATTCCATCGTGTAACGTAATGTGTTCGTTGTTAAGTGTATTTTGACCGCAAAATCTCCGTCCAGTATTTCGCTGAATAAACCCATCGACACAAAAAACAACATTGAATTCGACCGTTTGCGTATTGCCCCGGTTGGTCGCTAGAAAAATGCAATTTATTTAGAATTCAATTGTTATTCGATTGCTGCAGTTCGCTAAAACGCAGCACGCAGCTATTATACAAACCTGCGACAGATGTTTTATTAAAGTTTTATTTTTTTATTACATTCCACTCACACAAAAAATATATTTGTTGCTACAGACGCACACATTAAATATACATTATTATTCTATTTTTGCCATAACAAACACTATGGGTATATTTATTCTTTCATAAATAAAAAACACTCAAAACATTCAAAAAGCAAGTACATATAAATAAATTCGTACCATACCTTCACGTGTCCTTGAAAAGAGGGTCTTGACAGACAGATAGAGGGACGGACGTTCCGTTATCCTTTAGAGCCACGGAACCCTAAAAAACGACAAAACTTAAATTTCAATGAGCGGTATATCATAAAAAATGCAGTAAGGCGTCCAAGCCTAAGTAAGTAAGCTTAGGCTTCTCTTACTGAATTTTTTTGACGTCCTTAGTTTGAGTGCAGATGGATATACTCGTAGTCTAATAAAGTGTGTGCGGGCCCTAAGGCTATTGTCGTTGCACCTGTGTCACGGGACTTATTTATCGGGAACGGAACAATTGCATCGGAGCTCGCAGTTTATTTCCAATCCCAACTATTGCTGCTATTGCTTGGACATTGCTTTTATGGACGCTGTAAAAATAATTTTCTAAAATACGAGCGTTTGACGTTGGAAAATAGTCGAATGAGACATGGAGAAACCAGTAAAAAATAATTGAGTTGTACTAATCCGTAGATCTATACTCTGTACGTAGATCTTTGAGGTTACCAAGCAGATGCAGAGGCACGTCCAAACACTATATTTGGCGCAAACACGATTTTCATGGTTAACATTCTGCTGACAGGTTGCATGCCTATTATCGATGCCTTCGTATTTTTGGTTAGGGCATGCCGGTTCCCTTAAGTTTCCTTCCTTTACCGTTTTGAGCACGTGTTAATGGTCACATAATTTTTTTTTCAATGGAAAAATCCATTGTTGCACGTCGGATACGAACCCACGACGCCGGTCGAATCCGAAGCCGTCAACTAGGCCAACAAGACTCATGTATAACTAAGCTACAATTACGTTCAACTAAACAAAAAGACGGTAAAGATACCAAATTCAAATTGCAAATAAATACAAAAAGTGGCCCTATTCTAAACGAATTCGATATAATCACATATACTTTCGTTTTTTCGTAATCCTTCGAATTCTATGTTCAAAAATTACGAGCTGCTGTTGTGTTCTATAAAACTGTATAAAAATAGAACAAGTGTACGATTTATTACAAATTGTTATTTCATACAAGCCATTACTTTACAAAAATACAAGATTTCACTGTTTACATACAATGCAATTTCGTAATAATTAGTAATCGCTTTGACCGTTTATGCAGCTACAATTCAGTGGGTTGTGGACCTAATTCAAATCTAAATGCGCAATAGCTGCTTAGCTAGTCATGGCCAGATATAGTTTACAATTCTTGATTTGGCAGCGACAATTTGTATAAAATAAATAATTTACAAAAGGTTCTTTTTTCCGGTTCGGACGGATCGAGAATCACGATATGTATGAACCCGTTTTAGTTTTCGGGAATAGTGGTATTATTACATCCTGTATGTATAAGCAATATTGATAAACGTAAGCAATTACGATAGACTATGTTAACCTTATACAACCCGTAAAGAAAGAAAAGAAAAAGAGAAAGAAAATGTATTTATTATCCCCCAAACAACACAAAAGTTAAACAAAAATAGTAATAAACACAAAACAGATACTTTACATATAATATCACAGCGAAACGAAAAACAGACAAACTAAGTAGGTACGACATTTTGTGTTGCGTGGGGTCAAATAGGTCCCCGTCTCAGCATTATGCTGCGCCAGAACCTAGGGGTCAGGTGCAGCGCTGGTTTTCAGACAGGTACTTTCCGTATTTTCCCTCATTCACAGTGTGCCACAGAAACAGTCGAGACCTGTATTGCTCCTTGTGCAGCCAATATTCAGTTAATACGTTACATCGGATAAACACAATAGTTACCTTACCTACCTATCGGCAAGATATAGGGGAATTCTTAGATACCTACCTAGTTATATGATTATAATGTGCTTTATTTTGACATGCATGGAATATAGGTAAATAAAGTAATTTAAGTTTTTCTTAATATGCAATTTAAAAAAGCAATACCAACTTCCAGTTTGCAATTAGATAGAATAGATTTATTATGATTGTAGTAAGCTAAATAGATTTTAACGTGCAGTTTTCAAATAATAAAAACGATATAGGCTATGATAATTAAAATATCGGTTTAAGTAAGTGTAATATCGCCAGAAATTCTGGCGATATTACGACTCGAGAGTATGAATCGGCCTTGCTTTCATACAAAATAATCGTAAATCGCATTTAAATCGCTTGAGTCAATTTTCTCCAAACGAATGCCTCGAACGAATTATGATTTATAAATAATAAATAATAATAAATAAATGCTGGACATTTTTCACACAGCATCATCTAGCCCCAAACTAAGCAGAGCTTGTATTATGAGAACTACATGACTGATATACACCCAGACCCGAAACAAATATTTACAGATCTTACAAACATTTGTCCCGTGACAGGAATCGAACCCGCAACCTTCTGCGTCTCAGGCGGACCTTCGCCCACTGCGCCACAGAGGTCGTCTATGAGGATTTAGCTATGTTTATTCTAATAACCTAGTAAATAATACATTAAATAACCATAAGCATTCCTATTAGTAAGCTCATTTTTAATATTTATTTGAAACTCTCAACGTAGCGGTCTTGTGAGATTCAAATATTTTTTCTTATTATTTTTAAGAAATCGAAATAATGTCTCGTGCAATATAAATATTTGACTCGAGAATAGAGCCCCAGGTTATGTTAAGTTCAGAAAACAGGCACAATACGTCGTAACACAAGCTGACTTCCGCTGATAAGAGTTTCAGGTGTCGAACGATAAATAGTGATTAAGCTTTAATTACTAGTAGCTAGAAGGAATAGTTTTTTATTTGAAGATTACTTAATTTCGTTTCGTAAATATTTACGGCCTGAGGTACTGACCTACATATAAAGATTTTTTAAAAGTTGAATATCTAAACGCTTCCTGATGTGACATTTCAAATTGAACTTTAAAACAAAACACTATTTAGCTAAATAACTCTTAAAAATTATTTATAAGTCCTTAGTACCTACTTAGGAACAAATTAAACAAAAAAAAACGCTCTCCACTGTTTTCCTTATGTTTTGTCAACATATTACACACCTACCTACATATGTACCTACATAGTTCTGACCCCACACTAGGATTCCATGTGCCGTGGGTATCAGGAACTAAGAGTACCTACCGTGGTACCACAAATGTCTGCAAAACATACAAACATTTGTCCCACAGAGGAAATCGAACCAACACCTCGGCTACTCGTCCGCTTACCATCGAACAATTTATAATTTTTATTTATTCTTGTTTCAGGTACTACAAACAAATTTGTCGGAATGAAGTTTACGTAGGTATGCAGCGGAAGTAGCAAACTCTTGAACAAACTTTAGTTTCCCAAGCTGTCCGTCGTGCATAGGGCGCTCGTGTCGCAAGTATATATGGTGCTGCTGTGATTCTACTCCATTTGGTAGTCCGTAGCTCGCTACCATTCGCACGTAGTTCAAGCGCAAATGGATAGATGGCGCTGTCATAAATACTACACTTTTGTTGAATTCTGAATAAGTTAACTTTTTGAAAGATAATGCTGAAATAAAACAATAAATGTGTAATGTATATTAACAGTCATATAGTTATAATAATACAAGCTCTGCTTAGTTTGGGCATATATATATATGATGCTGTGTGAAAGTGGCCAGCATTATTTATTTATTTTAATAATTCAATACTCATATTTCATTTCAACATAGTCTGAAGTTTATGTCGTTAAGTAATTAGATACTTAATGAGGTAGGTTGATATCTACTTGAGTAGGTAAGTACCTACTTACTTATCCAAAAACTCATAACAAAGTTTAACCACAAAACAAGCTATAATTAAGATCATCATGATATACAATATCATATAGCTACAAGCTCTGCTTAGTTTGGGCATATATATATATATATATATATATATATAGCTGTGTGAAAGTGGCCAGCATTATTTATTTATTTTAATAATTCAATACTCATCTTACATTTCAACATAGTCTGAAGTTTATGTCGTTAAGTAATTAGATACTTAATGAGGTAGGTTGATATCTACTTGAGTAGGTAAGTTCCTACTTACTTATCCAAAAACTCATAACAAAGTTGAACCACAAAACAAGCTATAATTAAGATCATCATGATATACAATATCATAACAAGCTACCTCATTAAAATCTAGAGGTTTTAAATATCAATTACTTGAAGTAGGTAAGTAAGTATTTACCTAAAACAACCGATCGATTTTTAAATAAATCTAACAAATGTTCCCATTTTGCAACGAAGGGTGGGTAAACTAATTGAACTATTGAACACAAAAATCTTTGTAAGGAGTGGCGGATTAAGACATGAAGGCTTAATCCTCCACTTCTCCACTTCTTAATCTGTAACATGACGGTAGGTATCTCCCATAAGACACACCTAGATAATGTTATCCGATATTTTCCTTCATATTTGCGCACGAAGTACCACCAAGATTCAAGGTACAACAAGACAACCGCCAGGACGAATGCTTGTAAGATTTGGAAAAAAATATATATCGGTTCTAGGTGTTTCTTACAATCCGTAAGTGGGGAGAAGATAGACAAAGAAGAGGAGAGGGTACGGTGACTTTCAGATTATGTATACCCACCACACAGAATTCTGTGGGATGACTGTGTTCATATCTAAATATGTATATGTGACTGGACCTTCTAGGACCTGGAGTTAAGCGACTAAATATCAGTTCCGTTCAGAAATAAACATGGTTAGATGGACTGTGAATACGATCGAATCATACAAACACGTTCACAACTTTATTCCTCAAGATGGACATCCTCAGATACATACTCAGTGTATATCTTTGAGGATACCAAGTAGACAAATCCAAACAAAACATTTGAAACAGATTCGTGTTAAGCAAGTTGTAGTTAGCATTCCACATGACAGGTTTCACTTATCCTACTTAATATCCTACTACTATTATAAACGCGTAAGTTTGTGAGGATGGATGTTTGTTAATCTTTCACGCAAAAACTACTGAACGGATTTTGATGAAACTTTACAGTAATATACATTATACATCAGAATAACACATAGGCTACTTTTTATCCGGGTACCACGTGGGCGAAGCCGTGGTCAGAAGCTTATATATAATTTTCGGTTCCAGGGCGTTTTCTTCACGATGTTTTCTGAACGAAAACACTAGAAAAATAAGATACTAAATATTCAATTTTAAATAGCTGTAAGTACATGCTTTGTCTCAAAGCTTTCCGAGTGGCGGGTCATAAGAAATGCATAAGGTCGCGAGGGATCCGACAAAGAGCTGTCTCTACAATCGTCATACACTTACTTTGAGAACAATTCTATCTGAGGCCAATTTAAATACTGCCATCGCAGTTTCGAAATAGACAAATCAAAGTAGATACAGCAACACATTCTTTGAAGTGAATTCCTTCAGAAGTATTTTTAGAAAAAAAATTGGCCAAGGGGTATACATTTCCGTTTTGATCACCTGTTGGCTAGTAGTAATTTAAGAAAGAAAATAATATTAAAGCACTGGATTGGATGTTAAATCGGTTTAAATTAACTTTTATTTATCTATTTAATATTTATTGCAAACTATGTAAAAAAGGAGGACTTAATGATATGCAGCATTTTCTACCGGGCGTCGTTAACAGCAAAATACAGAAGTTAAAATAGTTTTCAATAGTTTCATTTATTTCAATTGTTGGGTCATCTTTTAGGTATCTAAGCCAATTTTTACAAAAAAATAATTGTAATTCTCTCAGATATTCCAAAAATTCTGTGGTTTCAAAATCATGTATACATACATAAATTCACGTATGTATCCCGGAGAGGTAGGCAGAGATCACGGATTTCCACATCCTGGCATACCTCTTTTGCTTTATTCTTTCTCATCACATTCTAGATACAGGCTCGTCGGTTTAGTGTACTCTTGACTAAGTCTCTCTTTAGAACGTCACCAATTTGGTCAGAGATTTTTTAAATCATGTATAAGACGTGTAAATCACATTCAGGAATGCCTATTCTGAAAATGTAGAATGCGTTTCACGTTTTATTTAACCCAGTGGGTTGGAAACAGTTAAACTCGATGGGAATCCTAAGGGAGCATTAAAATGTGTTACAAAAATAACGGATGGGCTACCTAACGAACTGGACTTTGAGAATAGGGCTGTCAACCGTTCAGCTTCTTTGAACCTGGATAATAAGTACCAACAACTGGTTCCGACTGTATCCGGGTTGAATCTGTATGTCGTTACTCTGTGAAGACTCAAAGTTTTGATATATTTTAATGGAAAAACGAGACGTCATCATTTTACGACTGTTATTGAAACCCGCCCTGAGTATTGTATCCGAAACTGAGATCTCATAGTCATTTTTAGCTGTACAAAATCGTCGATGTATATAACCACTTGGGGTGATTCGGAAAGATTACGAGGTACATTTTGGACCATCTCAAAACGTTACCTAGTTCAGTTCAGCCTGAATTCATAGTCGGGGATGTTTGAACAGTCTTCCAACATCCATCATTCAGCATTTGCCTTATGGCTGGGTGCATAAAGATTAAATTCGCATTTTAATTTTTACTTAGCGCCTGAACAGTCTCCTAGTGGAGCCCCTATTTGACTATGAATTCGGGCCTTGCTACAATAAGCGGCGATGGACTTGCAACCTGTCACGTGGAATGCTTACTACCTAGTTGCAAACGCGGGCATGTGCCAAAAATAATATTTGGACAGGCCTCTGACTATCCCCTACTTGGTATCTGAAGATGTCCATCATGGGGAATATATTTATTAGCGTGTTAATAATAATAATGCAAGACATTTTCACACAGCATCATCTAGCCCCAAAGTAAGCAGAGCTTGTGCGATGGTAACCACATGACTATAAGTTTATAAACTTATATATACATTTGCATTTTTCAATACATAGTCATACATATTATACATACATATAAATAGAAAACACCCACACCCAAAACAAATATTTGAACATCATACAAACATTTGTCCCGCGGCGGGAATCGTTTCCGCAACCTTCTGCGTCTCAGGCGGGCCTTCACCCACTGCGCCACACGTATCGTCATTTATTATGTTATCATAACATTTATATTTTTTCGTTTGCCAAACTTTTAGGCAAATAAAACCTTGGTACTCTAACCTCAATTGGTCCATGCAGTATTTTAATCATCACAGCAACAGGATCGTCGCATCACTGCAAGGGGTGATGCTCAAAATGATCAATAAACCCATGTAGGATATTAGATTTCCGTTTACCCAATGTCAGAATACTAAAATTTCATTGTTTTTTCGTAAATATTGATTTTCTATGGCATCCCTACTTCAGCTGAAAATACCCCTGGGCGTCCCAATGTTAGCATAGGGATGTATAAGTTGTTTGCCTAAAATATTGTTATTTGCCTATCATTTTTGTAGCAAATCTTCGGATAATCGGAGTTTGTTTACGTAATAAAACGCTCGTGTAAGGGTTCGGGCGGGTATTTCTGAAGTACCTATCTATTGTCATGTGACTTCTTTTGGTAGTTTTGCTTATTTCTATTTCTTTTGATTAGAAGATTATAGCTATACATACATTGCGTATGTAAATGTGGGATTAGAATGTATTGGGTATCTGAACATGAGAAAAATTGATGAATGTGAATTGGAATGGTTTAAATGAATGAAAAGAGTGAATCAAAGATATCTGAACGAACGAGTGAATGGAGAGGAGTTGAGAATCTGTTGAATTGTTACGACGAGACGACGAGAAAACTTGCGAAAGCGATGGTATTTTTTAATTTATTTACGAATTAAGAAATAAAAAAAAAATCTTCCGCATCCCACATCATATTTTTATCTCCATCTCTTCAAAATCTAGTTTAATTTTGGTTAGCGTTTTATTACTTAGCCGTTACGAGTAATTAAAAAAAATGGTTTTGCATCCAATACAAAAATAGTTAGTTTTACCATTTGGGTTTTAACCTAATAAAAAAATCAATTCTTCGAAGCTCTTTAAAAGCTTGTTGAATAGAAAACATTAGTCTTGAACCCGGCCCCTGACACATTCTATTCGTGACAAATCGCAGCTCCTTTATTGAATGATTGATCTATCTACGCTATCTACTAACAGGTAAAGTTCGTCCACTGCCTGATTTACCAACTCTAAAAAGCCTTAAAGTCTCCAGCACATCGACTGGACTGGCAATGGTAGGGTTGTGACGTCACACCGATGAATATAGGCAACCGCGGTTGTGGTTCCGGCCACTGCTACCCGGAAGTCATGACAAATAATGGGTGTCACACATTATTTGTCATGACGTCTCCCTTCATATAAATATATGATCCCATCAAAAACATATCATGTAAAAAATACCATGTCTCGCAACGCAGTTCTTCTATCGCAAAAAGTTGTGAGATCTTATGTAAAACCAAGTCGATTAATTTATTCCATACCTATGGGTGCATATATCCAATATAATAATAATTATGGCAGATACCGTGCTCGTGTGGTGAGCAAAACGCAACATTTTCGTATCCGGCCTAGTCTACAGTCGATGTGTCGAAGGCTTTAATGCTAGCGATTACGGATTTTCGGATTTTCCCTTTTCAAAATCACGTGACGTGGGGCCGATCGTTTGGCCGCGCTGAGACTGTAAGTCGACAAATATAGTAGTGATGATTGATTCTGGTCGTTTCTCTGCTTGATTTATTATGGTTAACGACTGTTTACCTGCAATTTGCGTCGGTAGGTATAAGCTTGTTGATTTTTATATATGAGCTAAATCACAACTGATTCTCAAACAATAATACGATCACGATTTTAATCACCATTATGGACATACTCTGATATAATACTCGGTACGAAATTCCGTGAGGTTAGCAAGTCGATCGTAGTCATAGGCAAATCCAAACATTATACTTACGTTTGGTTGGGGATTTTATTTATTTAAATTTGACACATGCCCCCATCTTGTATAGAAATTTGCATGCCACGTGATACACTGCAAGACTATCATCGCTTAATGTAGTACTTACCGATGCATGGCTGATTTCTAAACTGATTCTGTATGATATAATTGAAACCACAGAGCATTCGAAATTAAAACTATAGTTTGAGACTTAATTTTGTCTAAAATGCCCAGATAGTTCAATAAATCGCGTCTTTAAAGTCCTAAATGCCTTTTAGTCAAACTACAACTTTTCTATTAAACTTGCCTACGAACTCTACAAAGTAATTCAATATGAAACGTAATTTATTTGTAGTGTAAGTAATATTAATGCGTGCTCTCTGCGGGCTTCTTAGGAGCTTTCATGGGAAAAATTGTTCGCCATAAACTATGATTCTGTATGAAAATTACAAGGATGAATATTATGAGAAAGTGTTAGAGACAGGGCTTAAAATATTGGTATATTGCTTTATTGTCCATACAACTATGTACAAGTAGCTATATGCAAAAAATATACATGAAACAGCTAACAATCTAAAGACCGTTAAAAACAATCTGTAGACAAGTCATCTGATCCAGATCACTAACAGACAGAAGCGTTCCCAAAATGCTGGCTGCATTTAGTCTGTATTTGAAAATCCTACTACTATTATAAACGCGAAAGTTTGTGAGGATGAATGTTTGTTACTCTTTTACGCAAAAACTACTAAAAGGATTTTGATGAAACTTTACAGTAATATAGCTTATACATCAGAATAACAAATAGGCTACTTTTTATCCGGGTACCACGCGGGCGAAGCCGTGGGCGGAAGCTAGTAGATTATAAATAAAACATGGTATTATATGTATAAAATGAATTAAAATTTCTATGGTGTACAAACTTTTATTCATGTGTATATGTATATTTGTTGACGAGGTCCTTGTCAAATGCCGTGTTGGCATAGTAGGCTGTACCCCAACTTCCGATCCGAAACCACGACTTTCAATGTGCTCAAAACGGTGAAGGAAAACATTGTGAGGAAACTGGCATGCCCAAGAACCGGCTCCGCCCGGCACAAAACCGTGGGCAGAAGCTAGTGTTTTATAATTAGACAAATAATAGTAGGTATACGTCCATATTAGCTAATTACTAATCCTGGAGTAGGAGTTGTCCATCATTTCACAGCTAGTGTATTCTCACCTTATAAAGATACTGGCTAAATGAGTCATTCGAAGAACGAGAGCGCTCAGTTTTAAATGTCACTAAGCTTGAAGGTACTTTTTTTAAATATATTAACTCCCATCAGACGCATACAAACTCCTGCCTGACCCCCATACTAGTATTCCCTGTATCGTGGTTATAAGAAACTACGAATAGTGGTGGTAACACAATACCCAGACCCGAAACAAATATCTGCAGAACGTGCAAACATTTGTCCCGCGGTAGGAATCGAACACGCACTTCTTGCGTCGCAGCAAGCTACTATTCAACCGCGTCTTCGAGGTCGTCATACTAACACAAATATGTCTGAATTCATAACAGATATTAATTTAATTTAATCTAGCTAATCTACGAGAAGAATAGCCCATTGATAACGAAACTAAAATGTTCTTAAAGGATTTCAATGAGTCGTCTATTACATAAGCGAGTACTTGAACATTGAGAATTAGGTTCTCGGAAGTGAAATCTCTAGGCCCCGTGGAATACGCAAGCATTAATTTGCAAAACAAATATTTAACATAACTGAATGACATAAACTATTTCAAATATCCTCTATTAATATTTTAAATAACCCATCACTTTCTAACAATGTTTTCGATTCCAGTGGGACTCGATCCTCGTCTAGGAAAGACATCTGCATAAATATACCAAGCGGTCACGTATACACCCACGCGCTTAACTTGTATCTATACGGACCATGCGGGACCGTTGAAATGGGCGAGTCATCTGTCGCATTTCGACCCGAGTTTACTAGTCCCCAAGGACCAAATTTTCGTTTACGGAAAAATTCTACACAAAAACATTACGTGTAACACCCACCACGTGTGATCCGACATGGCACGTAAGAACATGAAAACAACAAGCATTGCATGTAATACAGCTTCGTGGAAAGCTGTCTGAGCTGAAGGTATGATTCGGAACAAGACCGCAGATTGCAAACTGCACCAGCAATGCAGCTACCAACTGTTAATTCAGTCGCTGCCGCCGTCATCGAATGCCCGTCAATATATTCCTAAAAACATAGCCATACATAGCCCTTCACGATACAGGATTCCCTGTATCGTTGATACCATGAACTATGTTACATTGGTACCGTAACAACTAAACTCGGAACAAATATCTGCAGAACATGCAAACATTTGTCCCGAATAGAATAAAACCCGCACCTCTAGCATTTCAGCCGGCTACTTGCCCGCAGCGCCACCGAAGTCCACTGATTGAACTAAATACGAAGCGACGTACAGTCGCTAAATACGCTCGTTAACAAGGCGTCTTATATAATTTAAAAACGGGAAAGTAACTAAAACTTGTCTGACTCTGCTTGTGTGACCGCAGCATAGATCGTGTCACGGCGCCTTTATTTTCTATTTCCAAGGCGGGCGGCGAGGAGCACCGTGGCTAATCGCCCGCCCGTTACCCGCTCCGCCCTTCGTAGTGTTGTGATACATTTCAATTTGTTCTGGCTATCGATAAATAAATGAATGTTGGTGAATTGTAAAAGTTAGTTATCGAACAATATAAATTATTAATTGCGTATGAAATGGTTATTTTAGCAAATTGTACCTAAACTCAAATCAACCCATAAGCAGATCGTCTAGTTAGTTAGACCGGATAGTTTTTTTTTAGTTATAAAACTATCACATATCCAACACGTCCCATACCAAAGGCTAATGCCCCTCTCCCAAGCTAATGGTTGTGACATCAATTAGCTTGTGAAAGTTGTACTAAGTATTTAGGTCCTACGAACTCATCGAGCCTTTTTTCGAGACAAAAAAGACATACGGCCCTCCTGATGGAAAGTGGTTAACGCGGGTCATATTATAGTTCAGCGGAAATACCTCAGAAGGCAGCTCATAGTATGCCATAAAAAGACAAAATAAACGATTCTTGTCTCTTGACGTTTCTTTTAAAACAGTTTAGTTAGAGACTCAAGTGGAAAAGCATACAAAATGTAGATCAAACTATCGATACGTGAAAATATTCTTCCTAACCATCCCCACACTAGCTGTCTTGATGTGTCCCGGGAAGTAACGTGTTCTTTTAGTGGTTTGTCTTACGCCCTGCTACCTTCCTTTCCTCCACCTTCGCTGTACGGTATAAGGTATATGTGTATGTAAATGGACGTAAGTATTTTAGTTGTAACCATTTTTTAAGTTGTATGCAAGTGTGAAGTGTTTTTGAAGTTAAGAAGTCTGTATGAAAAAGAAATTTGATTATTTGGTACAATTACATTTGATTACCTACTTTATGATCCAAACATAGGATATTGGGCCAGTTAAAAACAAAAAGCCTTCTTATAAGTAGAACTGAACAGAAATGCTCCACGCACCTTTCTGATCCATCTAGAAGACAGTTCCGTGTCGCGCCAAAAAGAGAAATTATTGGCGAGTTTGCTGAGGAGACACCTACTTAGGAACTGCTAGGTAGGTAGGCTACCTACTTAGCGCGTATACTGCTGATTCTCATAGACGTCGGAAGCACATACTCGTGTCGGGAATTTGAGTGAATACGCATACATAATATATGTAGAAGGATACCTACTTTTATATAATAACGGATAAATACAGTCTTTCTACCAGACCATAATATGTATGTTCTGATAAAAATAAATGGAAAAATATAATACATTTACTTAAATTTACTTGTATTTAAATTCTTGTAGATTTTTAGCTGACGTTCCTATATCTATTTCATGTCAATCCTACTATCCTACTAATATTATAAACGCGAAAGTTTGTGAGGATGGATGTTTGTTACTCTTTCACGCAAAAACTACTGAACAGATTTTGATGAAACTTTACAGTAATACCTATAGCTTATAGGCGAAGCCGTGGGCAGAGGTTAGTAGCGTATACATCAGAATAACACATAGGCTACTTTTTATCCGGGTACCATGCGGGCGAAGCCGTGGGCAGAAGCTAGTGAATAATAAATTAGTTTATAACGCAGGCTCGCGTATGCAACTATTTAAGTGCCTACGTAATGTTTTGTTAAATAATAAGTTCTCCTAATAAGTTAACCTAATAAGTTCTCATTTAAGTGAATTATAAATTCTTATGAGAATAAATTCTTAAACCAGAGGAAGACTTTAAAGGACTTAATAGCAATTTATCCAACGTAACTATAATTCGTTTGTTCACTTATTAATGGAAGAATTCACTCGAAGCCCGCTCTTAAACTCCATCCATTAAAATATTTATTATTTTCCGTTATGAATCCAATAGCAAATTATAAATCCTCTTTTATACGAGTTAAGGTCTATTTCGTGAATCTGAACCTTAAATAATGAAAACAAAGATAATATAAAGTTTAATTAAAACTGGAATGGTTAACGCGAAACCGCGCTTACAATAACCATAATTTTAAATTAATTAAAGGATTTACAAGCCGACTTAATGTCACACAAATAAGTTGGTTGAGCTTCAGGTAAATATTAAAATGCCACGATATAGAAAGTACGGAATTGTACCCGAGAATATTGTTATTTGTAAAATTCCATATAATATCTGGGTTCTGGAACATCTTTACTCAGTGTATAAATTCGTAGAAACGACTTTGCAATGTTTATTTTCTGGGCGACTAGTCTGTTTACATGTTTATGCTATTTTTTTTTTGCTTTTCGTCGCTAATATAACATACACAATGTATTGGCAAATTAGAAATGATTAAAGTTGTTACGTGGCACAATAACTGATTGTCCTACGGTTTAGGCTGTGCGTCGATTAAACCGTAAGTCCATGAAGGTGCCATTGGATGGTGCAAATACCACCGCTGGAAAATGGAGTTTGTATTGAAAATAAAGTTGCGGGGCGTTCAGCAGATATGATAAAGCTAAAATTTTCCTAGAAATCATTAATCTACGAAACAAATTAGAGCTGTATTGTTGTAGGTCACATATGATGTATGTGTATTAAGATCTCATATAAGTGGTTATAATTCTTACAAAAACTAATTGGATTATATTTGACCATTCCTTCTAACATGCCTTGTAAGCGCATACATTCACAAAAGTGAACTCCAATTTTACATTCTCCTGAAGGTTTTGGTTACGGAATAACATAGCAATAAGCGGAGCGGTGCTTGAAATCAATTCAAATTAATTTATGGAGGCTGCTTAGCTGATCTGAGGGAAAAACGATGTTTAGTGATCCAGATCTCGGTATCTAAAGAAAGAACTATGAGCCAAAAGTTTCATGTTTGGGACACAGATTTAAAAATAGACCAAATCAAAATCACGATAAAAAAAAAACTTGAAAACCCATGTATTTGATTTTTGCTGAATCTTAAAATCTATGGTATTTTGAGCTGATTCTTAATCCAATACGTTATTGATAAAATCAAAAATCTATATAAAAAATATTCTTAAAAATTACTCTTGTGTCCCGGACGATTTCCAGCATGAGTAAACATGAGTTTTTCTACTTGGTCCGAAGAATAATACAAGATATTATTCTCCGGATCGATTACCAGCCCATAAAGCAATAGGTAGGCATTACGAAAAGGAAAGTATACAAAAGAGCTTGTTAACGACTTATTAGTACATGTACCGCGACTATTACTTTCTGCTCGAGTGATGAAGTGATTTCCGCCTAATTGGCCTAGCCGAAGTAAATGGCTGTCTGTCACACCGAGCGGTAACAGCGAGCGAAGATCGAGTTACTATTAAGGTGGGCTACCCTTGACAATCGACTCCACTCGCAATTCGGAATTAGGATCGAATTCGTATTATGGGATACTCTTTAATGCAATACTAGCGTACGATTGGAATTTTATGGAGCTAAATTTAAACGACTATGATTTTTATTGGTAGGTACTTTGACGCGATTTTGACGTTGACATTCAAGATAGGAGTTGAGTTGCGATAGAAAAATCGCAGGCTGGAAAATTTTCAAAAAGAACGAAACTGGTTGAGAGTTCAATTGAGATTGTATCGAATGTCAAGGGTAGCCAGATCTATATTCTCATGGATGATATGTATGAGGTAGCCCAAAAAATATGTTTGGCACATGCCCATGCTGTGCGTAGTAGACATCATTCAACATGGCAGGTTGTATGCACATCGCCGCTTATTTGAACAACAACCAAACTCATGACTTCGAGTTTTTCTGTGTGCCGGTTTGAAGGAAAGTGACTGTGAAATAACACGCTTGCACATTAGACCTTTAAGTTTTGTGTCAGGGCAGGCAACGTATTAGCAATGCCCTTGGTGTTGCAGATAATAACCGCACACTACCCTGGGCTGCATGCAAGTTTGCGTGGCAAATAACATGAAACAAGTTAATACCAAAGTGAAAACGCTAGCTCAGATAGTTCTGTTTTATTTTGAGCTTCGTTGTGCCTCTTGTTAAAGCCATTAAGTATCTGTATACTAAAAACAGGCCGCGCAGCAAATCGCCCATGCTAAACCGAGTATTGGATTATCATAATAATGGATATTACGACTATTCTTCAAAATTCACTTCGGTGTAACTTTCTCCCAAGCTCCATTGTAACCGATACGCTATAATAAGTATTATTCGATGTTTCGATGGGTCCTACCTTCCAGCTACGCTGAAATACTTGTTCCATTATTGCGATGCCTTTTGTTAATAAATAAATAAGAAAAGGGGACGTCTTGGGGAAAAGTATGTGCTCGGTAGAAATATTGCTTTGTAAGGATACCTAATGAATAATGGAGCTTTGAGTTGTTGTAATCTAAAAGTTATTGAAACGCGATGTAAATAAATGTTTTTTATAGCATTTGATAAACTTTATTTGTTTTACATTTCGCAGGTACTCAAAAAGTCTCCGTCTGTTTATCTATCTGTCACAAGGCATATGTAGTAGTTAGTTGTTTTTTGATAACTTCTATTACTTTATGAAGTATGTATTATATGGCTGATATAATACATTATAAAATAAAGTTAGTGTTTATAACTTTCATACTTCTAGGACTCAAGGTTAAAAGGGGCACAACTTTTTCAACTTTGAAGTCTTAACTTTAAGAGGTGGTTTTAAATCTAAAATGCTTGACTAAGACCTATTTAATGATATACCAAAAACTTACCAACTTTTTTATCATCATCATCATCTACAACCTGACTTCACCAACTGCTGAGTATAGGCCTCTCTTTGTCTGCGCCACTCCTTTCGGTCCTCCTTGTTATCTAACAAATATTTTTTATTCATATTGTGTAGTAAACCCGAAGTACTTTTCAGTCATCATGACTGTAAAACTTATCGTCAATTCACATTCAGACCCAATTAAGCATCACATACTAAAATCCTAGTACATTACTTGTTCTCTCCAATCTACGCTAAAGTGGCACGTATTCAAGTGTCTCCTTAAGCCTCAAAGTAAACTAAGGAACAATTTCCATAGTCACTTGGGCTCGGGTATACGTTGGCAACAGGTAGCCGATTTGTACCCGGCTGACTAATGGAAAAATGTGACACTAAGCCGACCTTAGACGTCATTGGGCGGGATGAGCTGCGGATGAGGTTTGAGTTGGATTGCGGGAGCTCTATCTTATCGGAGAAAATGGGCTTCGTAAGGTTTATGTGTGGTCATTAGGTTACAGAAACACACACGTTCATGTGACAATGTAACGTTTGCAAGAAGTCTGATTCTGATCAGCCTCTGGCCTCTAAAAACATGGCTAACGTGGCAAACAAGTACCTCACAACAGCCAATCTGTTGTAAAGCTGCGCTGCCAACACCAGAGCTATCACTCGCGCGATGCCGACACTGAGAAATAACTTGTGAAAAGTCTCATGCCCCTGTAATTTCACCGACAACCCTTGCAATGTTGAACACAGTAATGTGAGCATTACTGCTTGGCGACAGAAATAGCTAACACTATCAGTTGCACCTAGGTTGCTATTTTCGCAATAAACCATTATTATCTCTGTTATACTAAAACGCTGCTCAAAGTTTAATAACGACTTCAGCACGATTGAAAATTACAGTTTACATTGCATATACTCTTAGCTGTATCTCTTTCTAACTCAACTTAAATATTAAGTAGCTATTTGGCCGATCGACAAATTTTACTTGACACTCTACCCATACTTTATGAAATAGTTGTCAGACTATGTGAAGTACTTGTCGTCGATTCCGCAGACGTTGACGACCCTATAGGCCCGGTCATAGCGTCGCGGGGGCGGCGGTCAAAACATTGACACGAACTTTGACAACCATTTCTCTTTAATCGCCGCAGCTACCGCCACAACCACAGCATCACTTTGAACGGGCCCTTACTAGAAATAATCTAACAGACTATAGAGTCGCTTCAAAGTATGCAATGCAAATTCAGTTCTAGCTCCGATACCAATAGAAAAATCTTTATGTAAATAACTAAAAAGAAGGACACTTAACTATTCATTGGTATCGTGTGAAAATGTAGATTCTTAAAACGTTTTCTGTCTTTTTTCTAAAGACTCGAGCTTTATCACTAGAAATCTCATGAAAAATGGCCTTCATTACTTTGAAATGAATTGAGATTCAATATGGTTTAGACGGGAGCAATTCGAATTTCATTGTTTTGCTTAAAGGTATTCCAAAAAAACTAAAAATATTACTTGCTAGCTGAATCGACAGACGGTGTTCAGTCCTTGAATGTGACAAAGACATGTCAATTCGACGACTATAGAGAAAGTAACGTTCGACCAAGATCAATTTGTATGGCAGAAAGACACAACTTCAATGTGACAATTCGTCAATTCGACAACCTTAGACAAGTAACGGTCGACAACCAAGATCAATTTGTATGGGAGAAAGACAACGTTTTTTACATATTCCGAAAGCAGTTTTTCAAATTTTTCTTTTTATTAAAAAATACCTAATTCTTATGAAAATAAAACTATTACGAACATTTTTAAACAACATAACCAAATTGGTCCAGCCGTTTTAAAGCGATGCGCTTATCAACGAACAGCATTTAATTTTTATCTATAAGAGAAGAGATAAAATTTAGATGATGGAAAATATTACTAAATAATAATTACAAACAAACATGTTCATAATTGTATTCCCCATGATGAACATCCTCAGATACATACTTAGTGCGTGGATCTTTGAGGATACTAAGTATCTGCGGATAGGCAGAGGCAAGTCCAAATATTAAATGTAGCCTATGCTTGCGTTTTTTCAAGTAGTTACCATACCACGTGACATGTGAAATAATAATTCATTAATGAATAATGAATGAAAATACTTTATTATACACCTTAAACAAATAAAATAATAACACAATCTTATTCTAAAGAAAGTACAATGAGCGAACTTATCGCTTAGAAGCGTTTCTTCCAGACAACCTTTGGATGGAGAGGATAGTAAGAGATTGATCTGCACTAAATACGATGAAGAGGTAAAGTTTGTATGTTAGTTAGTTTGGATTCAAGAGATAATCTCCGAAGCTACACATCCGATTTCAAAACAATCTTGCACTAATATTTATAATTAAACTTTAGGGTAGATGCTACTAAAGAAAAAAAAGAAAAGCTTTACTCGCGGAGACCTATTTTGCAAAGTAAATCGACGAAAAAACGGTCGAGCGAATACGTTTCTTAAAAACGATGCGTAAACGGTAAGAGCTACTTTAAATCGGATTTTTTTTATCCTGGTCTCACGCAGGCGAAGCCGTGTGCCGTAGCTATAATTAATAAATTTGAGTACAACTAAATTGTGCTCAATTTTACTATATAAAGTTGACATACTAAGCGGAAAGAAATTAATCCCGCTTAATCCATAGTCCCACTGGCTCTTTAAAAACTCAAAACAGCCTGACCAGGAAGGAACTAATGTCGATGAAAGAAATGTGTCATACTCGTAGTGAATCTTCCAGACTCTGTACTATCATTTGTTCTGTGTGAAGTCTCGGGTACTTTACGAGGTACTTTATTTCGTCGCCATCTTTTTATTGTTTTTGGGTGGGACAATTTTCGCTTTTTGTTTGATTCATCTGAAAGTTATTCATATGCTTTTATTTTGTGAAAGTTGACAGAGCTTTTATGGATGCGTTAACTTTTAGCGGCACAAAGAATAATGTCAAGACTCTAGCGTCGATAAGTGAATAGTTTTTTTATTGATCAGCTTTTAAATATCTATCTACTTTGTAAAAAAATATAAACATGCTCAAAACTGAATCCTTGATGATGTGCATTCTCAGATTTATACCTATATACTCAGTACCTACGTACGCAACTCCGTAAGGATATCAAGTAGTCAGTCCTAACATTATATTTTTGGCCAAATCATGCATATTAGTAATCGTTCCACGTGAGAAGTTTCAAGTCCATTTCTTTTTTGAATAAAACCGAGAGCACACGATATTGATTTTATAATATTGAATTCAGATACAACAAAGCCATTGGCAAAAGGTAGCACTACTGATTTCCTATCACAAACCTGATAATGTACATTTTGAGCTTAAATATTCTTTGAGATAAATATTTGATTGACAATCGCAACATGGGTCCTAGGCCGCGGCTCTGGACCGTGTAACCATACACTGCCTATCCATCCAATCGGTAGGTATATTTTCAATTCACACGATTGCAATCTGACCATTTAATTAGAATTCGGAATATTATACGCAATATTAATCAGATCAAAGCCATGTAATCACATACCACTCATACTCAGTTATATGAACTATTAGCTTGGTACAACCTCGATGGGAATTGTAATCAATAGCTCGGACAATAGGGACGGCATGTTCTGTGGAAGCGCACACAATGTACCACTGACAATGTAGGAAGCACACGAGTAACAGGATAAGCAGAATAAAAGCTTCCCTCGTACATGCAATAAGTACGAGTTGGAGCGAAAAGTATGATCTTAGATCGCTTAGTGTGTCTACAACGCACAATAGTGTGCAAACTTAAATAAGTATTATTTTGACAACCTCTGTGGCGCAGTGGGTGAAGGCCCGCCTGAGATGCAGAAGCTTGCTGGTTAGATTCCCGCCGCGAGACAAATGTTGCATGACCTACAAATATTTGTCCCGGATCTGGGTGTTTTCTATGTATAATAAGTAATGTATTTACAAAAAAATATATATCACGTACACATATCAGTCGTGTCCCATAAAACAAGCTCTCTTTACTTTAGGACCAGATGATGCTGTGTAAAAAGGCCAGTTTTTTATTTTCTTTGTATCTGTAAAAGTTTTATAAGTCTGCTTCACAAAAGGTATTTCAAATCCAGGATTCACCCCATCTTATAAGACTAGATCCAAGCATCTTGCATCATGACTCCAAATTAATTGACCTGACGTTTTGTCTCTGTCTCTCACGAGAAATTTCTATGGTACTGTTGCGTTGTCGCGAAAGTCTACCTCAGAGGCTAAGCACAGCGACAGCAAGTGCATACCGTCAAATTTGGTGTGACGTCTATTGAAGTAGGTATGCCAGATTCTGAGTGAAACGAATAGAAAGTTGTTCTTCTGTCTACTATTTACTCTTGTTGTACAGTGACATCAGAGTTCCAGAGTCAAAGTGCGACAGTTACAGATAA
Source organism: Perizoma flavofasciatum (assembly GCA_958496245.1). Taxonomy (NCBI): domain Eukaryota; kingdom Metazoa; phylum Arthropoda; class Insecta; order Lepidoptera; family Geometridae; genus Perizoma; species Perizoma flavofasciatum. Next base: position 5,656,034 of record OY292426.1, read on the forward strand.
TTAATAGAATATAGTATAGAATAATGTTAGCTCTAGGGGTTAGTTTGTCCGTGCAACGCTACTTCAAAGGAACTCAATACGTTGTGTTTCAGATATTCAGAACTTGTCTAGGAACTAACATCTTTGAGCCAACTATCATAACTAAGGTAAATTAATCAAACATCGAAGTTTCCTTATATGGAATGTATAGTTGGTTTGTTGGTGGAAATTCTACTAATACAAATAGACAGATAAGCTCATTATTGTGCATAAAACTTTAAAAATATAACTGAAACCACAATATAAAGAGAAATGCATAATGGGCGGTCTTGTGGTTGAAAGCTATTTCTTCTAGACAACATTAGGATGAAGATAACGATGTAATAATTATATTATATAATTGCTATACATTGCCAAGAAACCGAATGAGTTAACTTTTCGCTTTTACACAACTGAATTATGGGTTTAGCTAGACCTCATGCTTAGTTTTCCTTTCACGCAAATTATTATGTGTCAAGGAAAAACTTGACAGCAGTCAAGTGACATCTCACAAGCTAGTGTATTTTCCCTACAATTCTAATCCACGGTAAACACGATATACATAATAGTACGGTACGTGAAAATTCTCGATGTTTAATTATGAACAATCATATTCAATTATTTTTTTTGCAATATAGAAAGTAGTTGGCCCCTTAGCCAGATTAGAATATTTTGGTTATAAAAGCAGCGATCATCAAAAATGTCATCATTTGTTAAGAATGATGACATTTTTTTCGCGTTTTTGTTCGCAGCAACTTACTAAATGATTAATTAGGTAATACTTTTACCTAACGTGACCTGTAAAGTGCGAAATATAGGTTTTTAGATAGATTATTCTTAATTATTCATAACACCAGTTTACAGTAAAACACATAATAAAAGAACAAAAAAAAACAAGCATAAGTGGTCTTATCGCGAGGTCCTATGAAGAGGTGCTGCTCAAGATGAATTATTGACATTCCAACATGCAATGATAGTGTTTATTAAGATAATCGCTCTCAAGCTAACAAGCCAATCAAATATCGACAAATTAAGCAATAGGATCTCGCAAACATCTGCGATGCCACTAAGGATGCAATGCAGTTTCAACGACTCAGTTGTTTCCTAGAACAGCTTTATAAGTTATGTTAGATAGATAGATAGAAAATGCTTTATTGCACTAAATAAAACAAATGCATAGGCGTACATATGTTCCTTAATGAAGGAATTGATACTTGTGATCTATCCTTTCCATTGGTATCATAAGAATACAGTTTTTTTTTATATTATTTGCCGGGTTCGAATCCCGGCACCTAACATAAGTTGGCGCCTTTTTTAAATCTTTGAATGCAATATCTAAGCGTTCATTCATTCATATTGTAAAAACGGGAATTTTCACGTACCGCACTATCGACGCGACGCGGAGGGAGAGCGTCGCGATCACTCACCCTGATGAAGACTCTCGGAATGAGTCGAGACTTAGTCGGTGCCTTCAGCGATAGTGTGCGGTACGTGAAAATTCCCGTTTTTACAATATGAATAATCAAATTGGCTAAGACGTCAACATCATCAAGTAGTAGGTTGAGGTGCACAGTTGAGCCTTGAGCTAAGAATCTCGGTAAACTCATTTGTCACTTCAATTGGACATTTCGTTTGAAGCTTGTAAATCCGTAAGCTCTGCTATGATTACCTTCTAGCAGTGCATTATCTGAGTACTATGTATCTTGAGACTAATATTAGGCTTCATGTAGCACAAAGCTTTGTCGGAGCAAATCATGTGGGGAATAATAGGAGCTTCAATTTGCATTAAATTCTTATTTAATAGTAATTTATTGGTATTTTAAAATTACTGCCTAAATTACCGCTGCAGTCACAACCTAATTAAGTTGGGATACTTTAACGACATACAATGCGAGTGTGGAGCCATACCACAAACGATGCCTCATTTACTGTCCTGTTCGCAACACTATGAAAGACCTATGCAAGGCTACAGAAGTTGCCATAAATGTGACCAAATTTTGGTCAAAGAATATCAAAACGGGGCAAACCATTGAACACGAAGGACACTTGGATACAAAGTAGTGGAGAAATTGGAGAGGATTGTTTCAAGCCGAAATAAAACACGGATTTTGACCAGGCTGTGACTGGACATTTGCCTGTCGCAGTTTGAAATTTATGAGATATGATAAAAAAATATTCAAAGAGTTTATACCTTTATGGGAAACAAAGAGATTGTACTTGGGTGTTTTTTTTATGTCAGAGACTCTAAAAAGTTTATATTTATACAGTATCTAATTATACAATATCAATACAATATAGGTCACGTTTGAGAGGTAGGAAATTGTAAAAATATTTTAAAACCATTTTGACACCAACAACAGTTTGAAGAAACACCTTCCATAAACCAAAAACACGGAGCACTCTGCGACTTTACTTTTGGATGAGTTCATGCAAGAATGTGTAGCGTCACCTAATGTAGTTGGTCCACTGTTGTCTGACAGTTTTTCTTGCTCTGTTTGTCATGTACGCCTTCACAATATACGATACGATATTGCGCGTTGTTGTGATTTTTCGCAGGCTCTCTTAAACTTTCTTACATAATTTAATGTTCCGTATGCCTAAGTAGTGTAGTGTTATTTTTACAAATGGTAGCAGTGACAGGAGGCAACATTTTTAGTGTAGAGTGTCCAAGAATGAACGCAATAGAAATGAAAAAAAGAGAAAATCAAGGTACAACGTATCTCGTTTCTTGGGCACACTGCTTGCATAAGTAACAGATGCAACGAAAACAACGCAACGGTTTTATCTCTAGAAGAAAAGAAAAATATTATTCTGCCTCTATCTTTTGTGTGTCGGATAGAGTAATTTTTGTCTCCTCTTCCTAAGACAAAACATTGTGGCAAGCTAAACATAATCACCTTTCTCTACTGAAGAGAAGGCAAAAAATATGTTCCTTCAAATAATAGAAAGGGACAGAAATATTGTTAACCTCTACCGACGGTTTTGCAAATCAAACTGCTGTAGATCAAAACTTACGCAAATACTTTCCCGTCATAAAAATAAATGTCATAACGCGGCGTGCACACCGGGTGCGCAAATAGCGTAATCCCGGTAAGAGGCTGTAGCCTTCGCGTCATTGTGGAGCCCATTGTAACCGCCCTTATTGTACGCCGGGATTGGTTTCGGAAAGCGCTTGAATCGATTTAAAATCCGTGGAACGGACCACAATAGCTTCTAATACTCAGATCATGGATTTTTAATTATTTAAGACGGGATATTGCTTTATTTTGCTTAAACATTTATCGTTTGGTATGAGTGCATATTGAAGCAGAACTGTGGCTTTTTTAATTAAAGATGATTTGTTTCTCAATTTACATGGATTACTTTATTGTGCATAACACAATGCAGTACAACATTCAGAAATAACAATAAAACAAAAGAAATGCATAATGAACGGTCTTATCATCTAGGTATGTATCTACTTTTAACGAAATTTTTACAGATTTTTCGTAATCTAAAACAATAAGTGTTATTTTATAGGAATATTAACAAACATGAGTTTATGTTACAGTCGTGAAAGACGTCTCTAATCTATCTCAGTACGCAAATCACAATAATTAGGGGTATTCAGAAGCAAGTCCAATGATTGTATTTGGTACTAGCCCACGTTTTACACAGTAGTACCTGGAAAAGCAAACATCAGAACATGCTTTCGAATGTTGGGTTCTAGGGCATGCTCAATATGTATTTATTCACCATTTTGAACAAGTGATTTAATCAAGTGCAAAAAACATTTCTGCTTCACAAAGCTCGAACTCACGACCAGATCAGATGTCGTGGTACTGCCCACTAGGTCTTCAGGGTTCTTTGGATGATCAAGTCACAAAATAAAATATAAAAGCATGCTGCCTTCAACTAACCACTGATATACCAAGCCTTTTTGTTAAAAAAAAATATATAAGTCATTTATATGACTTTCTCCACCATATCCACGCTTTTTACATTGATGGTAGATATATTTTCTATGCCGTGAGATTGAATTTTCTGTAACATTGTTTGTAGGCGTTTTGACAGGTGGATCATGAATTCATGAGCCCTTTTTTATGGGGAGTGGCTTTCGGCGTTACGTTTTCATCACGCGTTTTTATGATAGTGTGTCCGTAGTTTAAGACTCAGCTTTTTAGGTGAAATCCTATCGATCATTGTACGTGTATCATTTTACATGAGACATTCATCACGGGACAAATGTTTGTATTATTTGCAAATATTTGTCTCGGGTCTGGGTGTTTTCTATGTATAATATGTATGTATTTACAAAAAAAGTATATACTCGTAAATACCTCTAGAATATCAGTCATGTAGTTCCCATAACACAAGCTCTGCTTACTTTGGGGCTAGATGATGCTGTGTGAAAAATGACAAGCATTATTATTATTTATCTTAAAATCCTTGTAAAGAGGAGTTTCAGTAGCGAAGATAAGATGATTATTACTTTCTTGGTACATGCCCGCGTCTTGCAAGTGGTTAATATTCCACGTGACAGATTGCAAGCCCATCACGGCTTATTAGAACAGTAATTGACGACATTGGTTCTAGGAGCTTGCCGGTTTCCTCACGATGTTTACCACATATTTTTTTTAAGTAAGTTCCATTATGCATGACCGATTTCGAACATCCGGATTGAAAGATGGAGTATAACCTACTAGGCTAACACGGCTCTTAATCCAGCTAAAACAAAATAATGTTCAAAATAGTAGTACACTTTCGAGCAATTCATCAATACACTCAACGAGGGGTAAGTGTTTTAAATTGATTTGGGTGAGTTTTCGTCACGGATAATTTCACCTCTTCACCCCGGGGCCGTAGCGCCTAATGACGTCACAGGACAGATCGGATAACCTCAATTCCCGTCGCGTAATACAAAAAGAGTTTTCTCGTTATTAAAAGTAGCTTCTTTGAAACCCTTTTAATATCCCTTTTCTGTAAACACAGATGAAATAATAGTACTATAATGTACAGAAGTCACTAAAGGCCCGGTCAAACTGACGAGGTGGTGGCGATAAAAGTGGAATGGTTGTCATGTGGTTGTCAAAGTTCGCGTGAATGTACTAATCGCCACCGCCATCGCCACCGCGTCAGTTTGACCGGGCCTTTCTGTACTTTTTAACCTTAGTTCTTTCTAGGTAACGCGTTGGACAAGTTAGTCTGTAAGTTAGTTACACGGTATAATTATAAATACCTCTATATATCAAAATTCTTGTGTTTTTTCTGTTCAATTTGAAATATTACATATTTCTGAGATGTGTAATTTCAGAGGCAAAGCTGTTATTAGTTAATAAACTATTTAATAATCTTTATAATTAAGGCTAAGTTTAATAGCGTTTCAGTATTAGTCGGTTTCGTTTTCAATCCGCGTAGAACTTAAAGTCAGCGCGTTAAAGCTTATTTTACTTTTAGAACAAGTTTTTAGTGAATCAGCCCTTTGAAGTTGTGATTCCCTTGATAAAACACAAAACTGAGACGATATTTATCTTTTATTATGACGCTTTTAAATGGGGTTTTCCTTATTTATGTAAAATTAATGCAGTCTTGTTTTTGTAGGGACTCGTCTGGATTTCTTATTTATGTTGAGTTTACGAGTTGTTAGTTTGTAGAAATGACAACAGTCAGCGCCCGTTGCTCAAAGAAGTACGTTAATTCTGTTAAATCTTTAAGCCGGCCATGCAGAAAACATTATCTTGACCTACTGCACATCTTTTGAAAATCATCGTCTCTACAATATGGGGACAGTTAATAACAAAACTTTTCCAAACAATATTTTATGAATGATTTAATTATTTTTTACTTGACTGAAAGTGAGTGGATCAAAATAAACCCAAATATTGCGTATTTACTCCGTCAATGAGTTTCGCTGTAACTTTTCATGTTTAGTTCAAATTGATGTTATCAAAATATCGAAATGTCAATAAAACTGAGGAGTAACTTTTACAATTTTGACGGTCTTGAAATCTGTCACGTCATACCTTGAAAACGTGGACACGTGCCAAACATTTTTAGACTTGTCTCTGACTACTTTCTACAACCCACACGGATGAAGAGTAGGTAAACACGTAAGCATGTGTTTTTGTTTTTATTCTAGATGTTCTTCATCTTCTATCGATGTATTAGAAAATAGCTTAGACAGTATAAGTACCATGGAGACATTAGCTATGCATTTTTGAGTACATAATAACTTTAATTAACTTTAATTTATATCCATCAGGCGTTTCTTCAAATAATAATTAAAACTCTAAACAAATCTCTAAAAAGCAAAGAGTCTAGTTTCAAGCCTCGAATAGCCCTGAAACACTCACCAATATCTCAATAAAAATAAGATAATAATATATCTAAATTGTTGGCAGCTCGAAAATAGGGAAGTTCCCATACAAATGGAGTACAAATAAGTACGTCTTAAAGTTAGGCTCCATCGTTTATCAGGAATCTTCGGAAAACTTTTTACGGTTTGATTTGTTACAACTCTCTATGATATGTTTTACTGGAAGTGACATTTAATATAATCGTGATTATGTTCTTTTCGTCTGTGTTCTAATAAAACTGTTCTCAAAAGAGTTTTTGAAAACAAAATTTTTGCCAAAATTTTGTACTCTTTGCAAAAATGGAGCTACGCTATTCCACAAAAAAAAAACCAGGCCGTGAGAGACCACTATTAAAGCATAGGAGTAAGGTCTCTTCCATTTTCCTTCATGTTTCGGCGTTGGAATGCTTTAAAGCATTGTGAATATATTCTCCACAGTATCCAAGACCACTTTTAGGTCTAGGAGTATAGTGCCTCGTCTCCCATTTTCCTCGAAGTTTGGCGTTGGGATGTTTTAATACATGTCCTCGTCCATCAACGTACCACCGTCTAGATGATTTTTTGTCTCCATTAGTCTATTCCATTGCCTAATATCTCGTTGTTCCGTTACGGCTTCACGCTTTGCAATTCTATCTCTCCGCTCCGTTTGAACTTACTTATTTGGGAAAGTAAAACTTGAATCCTAAAATGGATGTTATTAAAATATTAAATAGCTGTTCGTCAAGTATTCATATTTAGCGCAAAGTGAAATACCATACGCACCAAACTGTAAACATCACAGAATTAAAACATGCACTGAAAATAATGAAAACGTCAATCAATCAATGAAAATGTTAATAATCAATCCTCACAACATCAGGAGATTTCAAACGCGCAACAATCACCGTTTGAAGAAATTGACTAACCTGTATTAGAATAGTCTTAATATTTTATGGTCTCTGTTTTAACAAATTAAACAAAACAAATATTTTCTTGACATACATAATCATAAGGGAATATGTTTTTTTTATATAATTCAGGATATTCCAAAATAATGTAAATAAAGATTTTATTTGTTGAAATACAGGTTGATATTCGAAAGGTATTAAGGAACATTTGAAAGTAATAAAGATTTATTACTTTCAAATAATTAATATAATTCATGCAACCAAACATTTTAGCTTTTAGTTAATTTATTATTTTAATATCAGTAAAATAGTAATAGTAATATTATACAAAGGTTTTCCCACTGTTTTCCACATCGTTATTTTTTGTAGGTTTTGCATCTCCTCATTGCATGAACGAACATTATTTGCCTACCTTTGTTTACAACCACAACATACGAGTAAGCTGCAAGCAAAAAGCTCTCACTTATTGTTTAATTCCTCTTATCCCGGGAATCGTGAACGTGTCGTGTTCATAATTCATTCGAACGGAGACATCTTCGGCATTTCTATTTTCGCTAATCCAAGGGTTGTTCGTACAGTACATGGTGCTCCCTGTCTGATAGCCCGAAATATACCTATTATCCTTAATTGAATACAGAATATTTGTTATTTATTTATTTTCACGAGGGTAAAACTTGTAAAACTGGTAAAACTTTTAGTAAGCTTTTTGGAGAACAGTCAATTAATCTCTATTAAAATGTTATCTTCTAAAGTCTTAAACTATCTTTTAAGAACTTAAACGGTGTATTTACATGACCTGTCTTCATTAAAACAGTAAATTAACAAAAAATACATTCAAAATGGGAACCAAACTCGCTCCACCACGATCCTTAAACCAAATTACCTGCCTAATTTGCTCATTTATGCAAACTTTTCATTCAGCATTCAAAATGTGAAATTAATTCCAAAATGAAATCACAACACCTCTTGCAAGACAATGCGAGCCCAGGGCCCCAAACCCTAGAGAACAAAAGGGAGAAATGGCTAATAAAATTTGTAAACGCTCGCATGATACGCGCGCTTAACCCCGACTGCCACTTTGGCCACAGAAATATAATGAGAATGGAGTAATCCGTCGCGCTTGGGCGCGTCAAAAATCGGCATAGCCATTGTAAATTATAAGGGAATATCACCGAGCGAGGATCGCGTAATTTTGCTACGAACTTGACATCAATTCATGCCACCAAAATTTAAAATTTGCTGTAAAATTTTACGTACTCCCATTGCTGAACGAAAACCTCTACATTTCCGCTTGTATTATTACGATACGCTACGATGGTGTAGTTATTCAAATAAATATGCCTATTAGTTCTTCTCAAAGAACGTATCACATCATTCTTATACATGCAACAACTGTCGAACATACAAAGCCTCTTTTCACAAACAAAGACTGAAAACAAAGGCACAACTTTAAAACTGTCCAAAGAGAAAGTCATTTAAGTGCACCGTAGCGTTACGATCGTAGGCTCGTTGCTACGCGGCTTCGTAGCATAATGCTTCGTAGCTGGCGACCCGCCAGCCTACCTGTTGTTACTGTCATGTTCTTAAGCTCGCCCGCCATAAGCCTGAAACTGTTGCATGTGCTGGAGAAAATACAGGTTTTTTAAAGAAATAAACGAGACCCGCAGTTTAAGGGCCCTTGCAAATTGGCCACCACGGACCAATAGTAACATCGATCCATCATCGTATCAAAAAGTTTTATTTTCCATAAGGTAACAAACACTCAATCAGTGCTACGATAGGCTTGCAGCCAGTTATTCGTAAACTTGTCAAATCAAATGAAGTTTCTCGAGCTGATCAAAAATCAATGTTATGTAATCGACGTTTATAAATCTTGATCATTATTTTGTTTATTTTCAAGGTGAATGAAATGCATACGGACAACCACCTTTTAGAGCAGTACCAATTGAAGTACTTAGGCATAAAAAAGTCGTATTATGTCCAATGGTGAAAGTCAGATTTATTATCAGCTACCACTGAATCAATCAATGGATCAGACTGGCGCAGGATAAGAACTAGTGCCATAAATATAGAGAGGTCTATGCTCAGTGGTAGTGGGTTGACAATGAAAATAATGTCGTTATGTCTCAGGGTCGCCAACGCGCGGGGTACGGTAACCGCTTACCAACAGATGAGCCGGGCCGTATGCGTGTTTGCCATTTATTTGTATTGAAAAAAAAAATGATGAACACTATATTTCCCTTTTGTTGACCTCGGTGGTGTGGCGGGCGGGTAGCCGGCTGTGACGCAATGGGTGCGGGTTCGATTTCCGCTGTGGTACAAATGTAGTGCATATATTTGTTCCGGGCCTAGGTGTTATGGTACCACGGTACTCATAGTTCCTGATATCCACGACACAGGGAATCCTTATGTGGGGTCAGGAATATGTATGTGTCTGTTGGTTTTTTTATTTCTCCTTCAATATCACTTGGTCAATTGCCACCTCTGGCCAGTTGGACTCGATCCAATGCATCCAGGTCGTTACACCATCTTTTTCTTGGTCTTCCATGGCGACGTCGTCCGTTATTCGGCACCCATTAGGTAACGACGTTTGCCCAACACCTTTATTGCATTTCTGTGTTATATTCAGCGTGACTATGTTATATGTGCTTCCTTAAAATAAATCAACATGCCTTAAATCCAAATTTTCATGCTATCCAAGGAACTCAAAATCGTGTGACAAAAATTACCACGCGTGTTTTGAGCCCTGAGGAAACGCCAGGAAATTGTTTTATGATAAGAATTTATTATATTCCGTGCCAGCCTCTAAGTCACAATCTCGCTTTTATTATTGTTAGGACGACGTTAATTCATGTGTCCCGGCATCTTGCAATAAGGAGTAGGATTCTCTCGTGTATTTATTGCTCACTGCTTATGTAGGAGCTATTTCCCGTAAAGAAACAGTTGCGGCGAAATATGGATTACGTTGAGTTACAGTCTTTAGAGAAGGCTGGTATTACTTACAAAAACGCGGGCACTCTTAATACAATGTTTGGACGTCTCTGACTACTCCCTTCTTGGAAACCCTAAAAGATCTACGCATAGAGTATATATTTGAGGATACCTACCATACAGTCGTGAGCGTGTTTGTATTTTGAGTGGAACACGCTAGCGATTGAGGAGAAAAAAATTATGTTCAGTATTTGGTTCGATTCTTGCCGCGGGAAAAATGTTTTATGATCTAAAATACTTGTTTCTGACCTGGATGTGGCTACAGAGAACACGTAGTTTCAATTACCCGAAATTCATAGAAATTCATAGAGGTCAGGACCAAATACGTAAACAAACTAGGACGACGCAAACATTATCATCCTACATCCGAGCGGACGTCTTTCTTAGGACGTCTGATGGTGCTAGTTGGATAATAACGATTAAATATATTTTTATGTTATGTCGGTGACTGTACTTCACAAGACTCGCTGAACTTTCTTAAGCAAATACGTCATAACGGAGACTCTTCATTTGCCGCATTTATTATTAAGAAAACACAGCGGAGAAAAGGTGAATTATTCAACATCAGACTGCAGTCACTATCGTTTAGTTTGAGTTTCGTATAATTTCCACATTGCAGGTAAATGCGACCTCTTTATGACGGTGCAATTTAGGGTGACGGCAAAAATGACATTGCCTTATTTTGTTTTTTGACTTTGGTAAAGAAAACGGGTTTCACTAATACTATTGATCAAAAGCTCAATGCACTCTATGAATCTCTTACCATGTGATAGATGGCCTTGAACAACATAAGTATTTTAAACCATTGTATTCTGTCTTCGTGATAAAAATGGTACATAACAAAAAGTACAGTTTTTTGTAATTTAGTTGATGAATAATGTAAAATGCCTACTAATATCCAAAACGTAGATTTATGTGCCAAATTAAATGTTTAAACGTACCTCTGACTAACCCCTGACTGAGTTTATACTCAGATTATTCTATATATATATATATATATATATATATTATATATTATATTAGAGATATATCTCATCTAAAAATGTCCATCATGGGGACATATTGGACGTATTTGTGTTTTGCATATAGCAGAAGACTCAAGCACACTATAAAATATATTCAATAACAGTTTCAGCTTTCAAATCTAGGATTATTAAATTAATTTCCATTTCAGAGCAGAATACAGTTTACATTTTCTCTCAACAAGTTTTTTCACAACATAACAATATCACACACATTCAGCAAAATTTAAATTTAGTACCGACCCGGGATACCTTCCTCTTTACTCTAGGGACGCCCTTTGTCAATATGATACGAGATAAACAAATGACTTACTTATTTATTACATTTTCAATTTGTTCGCTACAAATAACAGATACCGACCTACTTGAATAAATTACTCAACAAACCTCGTATTTAAGTGTTATTTTTATTTCTTTAATACAAATAATAACTTGGGTTTGCCAAGTTATTATACGGCAACATAATCATATAAGAAAGGTCTATTTTAAAATTTAAGAGTCTTAATGGAACACAGACATGGATTTGTTTTTACATTAGATTTCACAACTTTTTGCGGTAGAAGAACTGCGTTGCGAGACTTGGCATTTTTTACATAAATAAATAAATAATGATGGACATTTTTTACATAGCATCATTTAGCCCCAAACTAAGCAGAACTTGTGCTCAGCGGGGTTCGTTGCGGGTTCGATTCCCGCGGCGGGAATCGAACCCGCAACGAACCCCGCCTGCATTTTAGGCGGGCTTCCGCCCACTGCGCCACAGAGATCGTCAACATGTTATGTTTTTGATGGGATCTCATTTATTTTTGTAGATAGTTCTGTTTTCTTTTCTGGTACTATTTGTTGTAGGACCTACAGAAGTTTAATAAAACTTATAGATTTCTGTGTCTATCTACAGCATCGTAGGTGGATCCCAAATATTGTTATTGCTCTTTCATTCAATTTCATGCATTTTTATTGACATCACGGAGGAGTTGAATCTCAATCTCATCACTCGCCTTCGATATGTGACTTTAAGCAAGTTTGTTCAAATAAAATTATTATTAAATTATGTGACGAAAAATGATTAAATATGAAAACTACATTGGTAACTTTGTAATCCTAAATCTATTTATAAGCTATATACATATATGCTAGAATATCTAGAAAACGAGACTGAAATCGCGCTATGTATTAATTTTTTACTTGCTTTATAGTCTAAACACTGGTTGTATAAAAAATTTGAAGCTTGTATGTCTGTTAGAAATACCTTAGAATTTTGATGATCGGTGAGTGAGTGATTGAGTGACAAAATTAAGAAACTTTGACATGCAATATTTTTTAAACTACATGTTCAAATTAAATGTAATTTAACAATATGACTAATTATCTTATTCTCTCTTGGTCAAATTCAAAATTCGGGCTTCTAGCTTTATTCACAACGAATTTACAGGCTGGTCAAACATGTCCTGAATGGCTTCTAGAAAAAGATATCGGCTGTGCCTTTTGCTAGAACTCGGGTCTACGTGTATCATTCAATCATTCACTGACAACAGCCAAAGATCTTTGACTTTGCCTCCCCAAACGTTCAATTCTTTCAAGAATCTTGATTAAAATGATTTACTTTATTATTTTTGTTTCGACCACCCGTATATTTATATAGGTACCAGTTATTAAAACATGATTATGTATATGCTTCGATAAACAGTCAATTATGATTAAAATAAACTAACATTCTCTGAAAATAATTCAAATATATTTTTACTGAGTGAAATGAAACGAAAAGTGAGCGACTAATGCTCCAAAATGTCTTTCTTGAAATCGTAACAATCAAAATTCATATCGTCAATCAAATTCATGTCCATTTTTAAGCTTAGTCGTTTAAGAAACACAAAATATTATTGGATAAGTACGAATTATTCATATTGTAAAAACAGAAATTTTCACGTTAAAATTCCCGTTTTTACAATATGAATAATCAAATTCCCGATAGTTTTTGGAATAAGTATGAATTTACAACGAAAATGCACAAAACACAACCTCTATTCTCAACAAGCAATCATATTAAAATCTGACATGACATGACAGATTCACCAAAAACCAGAGATAAACTAGGGTGCTGGCTGGTTTAATTATAAGCCTTAGATAGACCGCGGTTATTGGCTTAAACCTCGTTTCGTAATATAAATTTTCTATTACGAAACAGAGTCCAGAGTCTAAACCCGAGACTCAATGAATCCGAGGCTTGGTTTGATTGGCTGGGGTCATGTTTTACGTTAATATCTAAGTAGCTATCATGCGAACATACATTTGTTACTGAAAGGCCAAAGTAAATCCAAGCCTATCTTCTGGCACCGGCCGCAAACTTTTAATATGTTCTCGCGTCAGCAATGGAGCAGATAAGCCAGCAGCTTGGCTTCTAGCCAAAACCTGTTGAACAGCTTATTCAAAGGGCCAATTTTTATACCACACGCTGTTTCTAATTGTATGGATATTCTGATTTTGGATGGCGTTTTGCTTGAGAACTACAAGTGGCAATGCAACGTGAGTATAGAATCGAGATTATAGTCTTCCTTGCATTGAAATTATCGTGGTTTGGATATTATTACGACTATAACACGTAATCAGTTCCGGTCTCATAAAATCGTTGAGCGTGGTGCTCATGAGGAAGGACTTCTCAACGGTCAACGAATCATCAGCAGGAGAATAGTAAAGTATGTGATATTATGGTCTTCCGTTACGGTGAAGGCTTGAAAGAAAATTGTTAAATATGTTTTCGCTGTCTTTTTCATGACTTAAATCCTAGAAAATATAAAACACTTTGAAAATATAATGCACCAAAGGTACGTTGTTATTAATTATTTCTGAATCAAAATAGAACTCATCACTCACTGTGATTTGTTTCTGTCCATGAAAACTGTTGAAATGAAATTCTGTTTTGATGCACGATTCATAATAACATTCGCAACGGACAAAATTATCGCAAAATACACGGATACTGTTATTCCAATGCATATTGAAGGGAAACATCCATATCGAATACGGACCACTGCTTATTGGTTACATTTGCGTAGAAAATAAGTTTCCGGCACTGACTACCAGCGCCTAACCGACCGGCTGATGTCGAAGTCATTGTATTGAAAATGAGCTCAATAATTGTAACAGTTTGATTGGCTTGTGTCGTTCTATTCGAGTTATTATACTTCCAAATAAAACACAGAATCTTATCTGCTTACGAAGTTACTTTCAACATGACGACCTCTGTGACGCAGTGGGTGAAGGCCCGTCTGCGACGTAAAAGGTTGCATGTTCGATTCCCATCGCGAGACCAGTTTTTGTATGATCTGCAAATATACATATTTCTCGGGTTTGGGTGTTTTCTATGTATAATTTGTATGTATTTATAACAAAAAAAAGTACATAGTAGTATATCAGTCATGTAGTTCCATATACATGCTCTGCTTAGTTTGGGGCTAGATGATGCTGTGTGAATATTTTACACAGCATCATCTAACCTACAGCATTATTTAACATTATGTAGCAGGTTTGTACTAAACCTTCAGCAAAAATGAGCGGAAAGGAGATTTGTGTGAAGCAAAAGAATCGTTTATTGATGACGTAATGCAATTTTTACACGATCCTATTGGTTTATTTTACACCTAAGAGATGTAATCGTGAATTTGCGAAATTTAATTTTTGGAAGTACATACCTCTGACTTCCTATACTTATTCTTATCATATATATACTAGTTATTCTGCGCACTGAGTTAAGATCTGCGGATGACCATTAAGGGGTTTACTCTTATGGGCTTGTTGTTTTTGATTTCAATACTAATTTCTATGAGAATAAAACTACGTCAGAACTTAATACGACTTTTTCTCTAAGAGAATCAGACCCCAGTTTTATACGTTAATACGACATGTGATGAATTAAAATATTAGTTTTAACATAACAATTATGTTGATTCCATAATTTAAATTTGTTTCAGGTAATTCAAAGTTTAAATCCAAATTAGTATGCTGAGCATATCATTATGATAATCGACTGAATTTGCGAGGTAATTGACCATAAGTTACTAGTTTATTAAAACACAATAAGTTTGACGATCTCTGTTGCGCAGTGGTCCGCCTAAGACGCAAAGGTTGCGGGTTCGATTCCCGCCGAGGGACCAATGTTTGTATGATCTGCAAATATTTGTCTCGGGTCTGCGTGTTTTTAATGTATTAAATTTAGTAATTACAAAAAAAAGTATGTAGTTCTCATAATATAAGCTCTGCTTAGTTTGGGGCTGTGTGAGGAATATACAGCATTATTTTTATTTTAACACGTATTCCTTATTTTACAATTTGAATTAACCGGTTTATTTTATTGTACGATATACTTTACTTATTTTGAAAACTATTCAAAAATTGTTGAGAAACACCATGTTATAAAGTTTACGATAAAAACAACTGTCGCAAACAACTTCACCAGGTGTCAAAAAATAATATTATTTTAGTCATTAATGATATAAATATAACGAAATAGAACCTTATGTTATAATGGTATTGTATACCAATAATTATATACATATCTATTTTCTACACGATATTGTAGAAAAGCTATCGAACGCTTTTGTGAGATCTTATTGTATTATTTCTCACACCTGTGCAGTTCATAAAGGTACTAAGAACTTGAAATCCAAGGAATGTAATATCACTTGAAAAAAGTTCAAAGAAAACTGTCTGTTTTACACTTATTAATAATTTCATAAACACGGGGAGATGACGAAAAATTATGAAATACATTCGAAAAATTCTAATTAAGTTGGCAGGTGTTCTTTTAATTTCGTCGGACACCGTCAGATGACGCGAAGATGTTTCGCAAAATAAAGAAACTTTGGGACCCTACTCTTGACATTCTTTGTAAAAGCAAAAGCCTTGATTTCACAGGAAGCGACGACTATTTATAACTGCCGAAACGAGCGATGACTACGAGTACATTGAAAATCATATAAAAATGGTTTAGTTCCGGCACAGTGTAATTTAGGTAAACTCAAACAAAGTTAGGCTACTAAAGGTAGCGCCGCATAAGTTAGATTGTGAGTCTTGAATTAAATGTAATTATGTAAATTATTAATGCAAGAACGAATACAATTGAATTAAAAAAAAAAAACTTATCTGCTATTGCAGAGAAGTAGTTTTTTTTAATGACTATGGTAGTCTTTTTTAAGTGTGGTAAATAGAAAGACAGAACGCTAAACTGCACTGTGTCTAATCCAGGTTTATAAAAAACAGGGAATGAGTATAATTTTGCAGTACAAGTAGCTCGTAATCGTACTTGGTACTAAATACAGCAAAATGTTTTTGGAACAGTAAACCCTTTTACAGCGTGTCCCGAGATTCCACTCGTAAATGTGATGGGAAATCGAACGCGCATTAAAAACAGTTGTATTTTAAAACGAGTTGTTATTTAAAAACGACAGAGAGATGGATGTTCCGGAGTATAAAATAAATATTAAACTGTGTACCTACTTCCATTTGATATTTAAATTTAAAATATTGACATAGCTCCCATTCCGCGCATTCGATTACCGGTTTTCAATTCGTTTTAACACAGCTACAGTTCGCCTGAAGGCTTGCAGGGAACATACAGTTCATAATTTACGAGATTCACGATCGGAAACAATGCCCCAAACAAAACGAATAATGAAAATTTTACATCAGGAAATCGAATTACGAACATTTTTGGCGATTTTCGATAAACGTCCATCCATAGCCGTTCACAGACGAACTGCTTGATTCATTGTCAATAATAATCAAGCAAGCGCAAGTATATAGTCTCGAGGTTTATTTAATAGGTATCTTGTCGGCTCATTGAATTTTAATCTCCAATGTTCCAAAAAGTAGGTAGAGTTGGTTTAAAAGAGACCCATATCTTGTTAATTAAATCTCCTCAGTAGGGCGCCTCCTGGCGGGCGCTCGCGTCGTCTTTGTAAATGCTGCCGAATTTTAGTCAAGCCTTAATTTAAACTTGACTTAAAGGACGCTTAGAAGTATTCGCTTTATTCAGTATAAGCAATATACTATTGTTATGAGTCTTTATATTTAAGAAAAAATACATTTAGATTTTGTGTTGTCCCCACAAAAAATCTAAATGTATTTTCTTTCAATTGTATTAAAAACCTTTCAAGATCTTTATTTCGAGATTTAAATGTTTTTGATAGTTACTGAAGCTTGTGAAAAATGTCATTTAAACATAGCCATGGTAGAGCCTTTCAGTAAAGATATAGCATAATAAAACGGGCACAACTCACGACACACTCCACGGTCATATCGTTCGTATTTTCCACTAGCAACGATTACAGTACACGGCAACGTGTTGTGTCGTGAGATGCATTACGTTATCATCAAGTTCAAACTTTAGCTATATTAAGTAAAATTATGCATTATGTGGTTATAGCATTGCGGCAAAATGTAGTCACAGCATACAAAGCCGCAAAATCGTTCACAAAACGTGTTTCGTCCTGTGCGGTGACATAGCGAGAAAACGGTTCATATAGCACTCAGTGTCGTCACCGTATTTTTCGTGTCGTGCGGTAGCTTGTGCAAAAATAACGTAACGCAAACATTATTATTGTACCTCACTTTATCTTATCAGTAGCCTAGCTAGTCCAGTAGCCACGAAACTAAGATGATAGTAGATAAGTATCTTAGGGCCGTTTTCTCTAAGAATTTGTATTAAACTATTCAAATCTCTCAAAAGATATTTACTCTTTAGAATCTACTTACTTTACTTTGAATAACGGAACCATAAAATTCTCCAGACGACTTCCCGATAAATCCCTATTACTCCTATTATACCTATTCCTCATTTCTTTCCCCAACCTCCATATGAAAACTCCTACCTTATTAATTTAATGACATAGGTAGGTACCTACCTACTTATTCACAAACATGAGAGGTATCTTTTGTGCAAAATAAATTGTATGAGACAAGTGGAGCGGTCGCGACTTTGTTCGCTTAGTACAGACTACTACTACGTATTTAGTACGTATTTTACTACGTATTTTAGTACAGACTCCCCGCTGCATCCTGACCCTTGAAATTTGAGAAAATCTTTACCTAAGACGCAAGCGTCGCTGTTCAGATTCCTGCTGTGAGAACAATGTTTGCATGTTCTGCAAATATTTGTTCCGGGTCAGGTGAATTTCTTTATCTAAGACGCAAGCGTCGCGGTTTAGATTCCTGCTGTGGGAATAACGTTTGCATGTTCTGCAAATATTTGTTCCGGGTCAGGTGAATTTCTTTATCTAAGACGTAAGCGTCGCAATTTAGATTTCTGCTGTGAGAACAATGTTTGCATGTTCTGCAAATATTTCTCTTAATTTCTGATACCCACTGATTTAGTTATACCCATGATAAAAGGAATCCTAAGATCTAGTCTAAGGGCTAGTTCACGTACATAGATCTGACTACCCCACATATGGACGTTGGTTGAATAAATAAATCATGCTGGACATTTTTGACACAGCATCATCTAGTCCCAAACTAAGCAAAGCTTGTATTTTTTTATTACTTTTTGTTATATATCCGTACATATTATACATAGAAACACCCATACTCGAGACTAATATTTGCAAATCATACAAACACTTATCCGGAAATCGAACCTGCAACCTTCTGCGTGTCAGGCAGGCTTTCGCCCCACTGCGCCACAGAGGTTGTTTATTTATTAATTATAATTTGGTTCATAGCTGAAATGTATGTGTTGATCAGAAGAAAGTCTGATATAGACATTATCGCTGTCTTCTTTTTACAAGTGTTGTAGACTTTTTTCACCTCTGTGCTAGCTCTGCGTTGATTTTCAGTCAGTCAGACGTAACAGTTTTATATATTGAGTAAAAGAGAACTGGATAAAAAATAACGTAACAAAGCGTTAGGCAAATGAATTAAACCTTTTGTAATGTCGGTCAGCTAATGCTAATATTATGTTCTGAGATGTAGTGTAGGAGCTAACTGGTAATATATTATTCAGGAAACTATGGTTACTTGTCAGTGTAAAATCTAACTTTGCTCTTACTTTTTTTTCAACTATTAGTAATTGGGTATCTATAATATTGTTGCCGGATTGCAACCATGACTTGGGGTCCTTACTCTCATTATTTTCATGAAGGAAACAAAAAAGTTACTGGTGATCATACTTATCATTTTTTTTCAGGAAAAAATGTAAACCGACTTGAAATACCGGGAAGTTGATAAAAAGTCTAATATGAAATTTCAACCCCCATTTTGTTGCCCTTTGGGGTTAAAATATTTTCATAAAATTTATATGAGAACTACCCTTTTAAAAAAAAAGCCACACATTTAAAAAAAAAACATTAAAATCGGTTCACAATAGGCGATGACATCGCGTAACACACATACACACACAAAAACATACAGACGAATAGAAAACTTCCTCCTTTTTTGAAGTCGGTTGAAAAAGATTGTTTGCAAAACGCACCATGATCTTTGTAAAATAGTTTATATATTCTTGCACTTGTAAGTACCGAGATACCTATCAACATACAACTAAATCCAGGAATCTCTTAAAATAATAAAAAAAAATTGCTAGGCAACTTCATACAGCATCATCTAGACCACTGTTTCTCAAAGTGGCGATAACGCCCCCTTGTGGGCGCTGGAGGCCTTCAGGGAGGGCGGTAGAAAACTCTAGAAGATATTGAGGTAGAGGGGAAAGCATAGGTTGTTATGTTTAAAAACTTTGGGGGCGCTAGGATATTTTTATTCTCAAAGTGGGCGGTGGGGAAAATAAGTTTGAGAACCTGTGATCTAGACCCTAAGTAAGCAGAGCTTGTGTTATGGGAACTACATGACTGATATACTTACTTGTTATTTTTTTATTAATACATACATATATATTATACATAGCACAATATATATGTATGTACAAACATTTTTCCCGTGGTGGGAACCGAACCCGAAACCTTCTGCGTCTCAGGCGGGCCTTCGTCCACTGCGCCACAGAGGTCAGAGATTTAAAATTGTATTGCCCTGTTTTCTCCTCCTAAACATAACCATTTTTTTATCAAAGTTATAACAATGAAGTACTCTTTGTTTCTACATTTTGCTTATACTGGACGGCGGACGACATTGCAGTTTTTATTGGCTTTTTAAAGGACTGGAATACCAGTTGTCGTTATCTATAATACATAGCCGGTTTATTATATGACTAATCAAAAAATCAAAGCGAAGAAACATGAAAGTTACCGTACATAAGACCATTAAAACATTGCTATATGGTAAGAAACTAGAAAGAAAATAGGGGAATATGTTTATATGTAAAACAGATCGGCCGCTATAGTTTGAACTATGGTTCTTCACAGATTTTCTCTGTTCTACTCCATAGACGCTATTAGCGGATTAGGTTCAGTTCCTTGCCACTAGCTCCTTGCCACACGCGTTTGATGGATCGGCTCAAAGATAATACGGAAATAAGAGTCCCTTTATTATACTCCTGATTTAGAGAACTCTATTGTATCATGTGTTATCTTTTAAATTATTCAAGGGGTATTGAAGGAGAACTCAATCTCAATCCATTAATAATTAAGGTCTTAATTCATTGTTATTTTCATTTCGGTTTCGCAGAATATATGAGCAGACAAAAACCCATGTAGAGATAAGGCTTGGGGTATTATTTATGTAATTTGTATGTTAAGGATAAATGAAGGCAATCAGATATAGGACCCAACAGATGGTAAATAGACAGATCGATTGAAGACAGAACATACTTTATTGCATGCCAAATAATAAATCCATTTAATAAGTACATACTCTATATGTTTCTTGGTTTTTTGGTAAGAAGTTTTCATAGTTATCTGCTACACAAGGGGCATTTCTACTTTCCTTTAAAAAATCGAAAACCTTATGTGCCAGCATTTTCAGTGTGCTCATATGATAAGAATAGTCATCTTAGACCAGCCAACGCTAGCAGAGAAACATCAACGTATGCTTATAACCAGCAGTGGAAGAATTCAAGAAGACGGTGATGATAATGATGATTACGACTTAGGGAGGTTGCTAACTGGAAAGAAGCGACCGCAACTCTTGTCGTTCTAGTGTCTTGCCTAAAGGCGCCTTTAGACATTAGCCTGTTTTGTCTAGATCGCTTAGTACTCGGCATGCAATCGATGTATACTTGTATGTGCAAGTGGGATTCTTTACTATGCGTCATGATCTTGAAATTGATATAGGGTACAAGTAGTGTCTAAAAAACAATATGGCGGCTGCGTAACGCACATACCATAGGTTTTTCTTTAATACACCTCTTACGTGCCTATTGACTTTATTTTAAGGCCTCGGTAATATAAATTCAAAAACGTATTACGAAGTTTTTAGAACTAATTCGATGGGACTGCAGCCCGAATTTAAGTTTATTGAATTTTTTTACCTGTTATCGAAGAACAAGGCCTCGGTAATATAAATTCAAAAACGTATTACGAAGTTTATAGAACTAATTCGATGGGAATCCAGCCCGAATTTAAGTTTTTTAATTTTTTTTACCTGTTATCGAAGAACTGACGCTAGATAGAACTCCTATTTTTCCAAAGCAAAGCTTTTCTCTTTGAAAAGAAAAAGAACTCACTCCGTATTGAAATAATACGAAATCTGAAATATTGAGTGGTATTCGGTTAGACCGTCGAAACTTGTTGATTTATTCCTTTCGTTTCGATATGCAGTCGTTTTGAACGTGAAACAGAATTTAGTATGTGCCGTGTGTACACCCTATATTGACTGATAAGTACTTCTCAGCTTAGTTTTAGAGTGTTTATGGTAATCACTTAAATAATATATCCACGGTTATTTTTTATATCGAAGAGCTGCCTTGGCATAGTAGATAAAAGCCCATAAAAGCGCTCTACTCAGTAGTAAGATTTCCTAGTCGTTCATAACAGATCAATTAGGTAGACAACTTTCCGCCAGATCACCATTTAACATTAAGAACTGACAGCTTGGTGTTCGGAGGGTACGTTTAAATGTAATTCCAGGATATCTCAGTCGCTAAGCGTAGTTTTATTATTCTACGCTTAGTCCCGCGGAATCAATGAAACTAAATTCTCTTAGTTCATAAATCGATATTTCCAAAATATTTCTGTGATGTGATTTAATGGAATACATAGGAACCTATTGACTTTGACTAAGCCATATCGGAGGCTTTCGAGCGGCCTTCAAACATGGCACCAGATTTGACCCAACTAATACGTGCCGGTGAAATTACAGATGATGAAATTACCTCATTTTCGTGCCTAGGATGAGGGACGTAGGACCTTGTCTCTTTGAGTACGTCTTATGTGGATGTGGCCTCTCCACTTTGTAGCACTCTATTGTAGTACACAACCAGTACCGCTTTAAAAAATTGTACAGAAGAAAAAATATTTCTACCGAAAACGCGTATCTCTCAAAACTTATTGAAACCAAATATAGCCCTCCATTGTCTGTTTGCACGCCCGCATACCGCAACAGCGGCCCTTTACGCAAGTCCGTTCGGATTATATCGTTCCTTCATTTTCAAATAACCTTTGTGGTATTCTAAGTTATGAACTGACTTACAATACCACACCTGGTCGTAATTTCATTCAAATCGGTTATGCCGTTACGGAAATCTAGCAAATACCTACTTTGTTTTACGTCATTGCCTCATCTTAATTCGTAATAAAAGTTAAGAAAGCATGTTACACAGTCACAAATTTAAATAATTCATCCTAAAACTTGCACGGCCTTGGCTTCAATCATTTAAAATGTTCAAATAAAATATGGTCCTATGTGCTAATTTGTCTGCTTCCCACGTGGACTTTCTTTTCGAAGCCAGTTAAAAACGTCTATATGTAACGAAAAATAAATTCTTTTCGGACCCGTATTGGATTATACTGAAAACTCTGTAGCTATATTTTTGCTTTGTAAAATATTGCAGGTTACATTTCTCGCAAAGAAGGCTGTGGCTCATCCCCGGGAAGTCACAAAAGATGGTATCGACTTTGCTACGTTTTGATTGAAATGAAATTGTTGAGGTAACTTTAAATCGTATTCTAATTTAAGAGAATGTATTAGGTTATTTGATCAAAGTTGAATGTTAATGATGATAAAAAAAAACGATTTATCGACCTCGGGTTAAACGTCTAGGGTCTAGTCGATCTCCGATCAAATGAGAAAAACGGTCATTCGCAGTAGTTCCTTCCAATTTAAAACTATTGCTTTATTTATTGACATATATTTTTTTTGCAGTCATAGTATAATAAACATTCAATTTCGATTTCTATACTAGTGTAATTTTAAAACCGCGGACTAACACTGACAGTCTACTATTTTAGGCATATTCATTTTTGTAGTTTGCCGTCGATATACGAAATGCCGATATATACAACAAAATATATATAAGGCGAGCTAATTACAATGCGCCACATTATATTTAGCTCGCCTTGTATTTTTACTTTTATTTCTTCACAAACCAACCTGTGTTTGTCTAAGCCTTAGAATTACTAATGTATGGAAATATGTTCTGTTTATTCTCATTGATCGTGATTATGTAATAGCTTGATTTTACAAAAGCTTGTAACAACCCCTATTGCATGCGCAACAGCTTCATCCATTATACCAGATAAAATGTCAGAAAAGAAAAAAAAACATCACCCAACGACACGTTAATCCCACTGCCACCGTTTTCTTTGTCCCAAAGAAAACGGTGGCAGTGCGAAGAATGTTCACATTTTATCACAACCGAATACAGTCGCAATTCGAACGTGTCGTACAATTTAGTATTGTAAATTAAATGGACACATTATAGTGGAAGCGCCTCGGGCTAGACCCGGACGCAAAGGGATCGCCCTCGTCTCTATTATTGAAAAGGGGTTGATCAAAGCCAAACGTACGTTTTTCGTATGGAGCGAGTGTGGTAAAATTCAATTTTCTGTTTGTACAGGTGTTTTGTGGCTTTCATTCGGAATGACCTTTGGTGTGCATTGTCCGTCTTATTTATATACGTGGTTGAGAATCGGTATAACATAGCCTTCTATGTCTAAAATGGCCGAAAGGAATATCGCTATATTAGTAACTAGCTGCGTTCCGCGGTTTCACCCGCGTAAGTTTCGATTTTATACTCGTGATACCTTTGAAATTAAATGTCCGATTCGAATGAATTACAAAAGTATTTGACTGCTACATAAATACCCTTCATTGTAAAACTATTTATTTGAATAAGAATTAATACTACGATACGAATATAACCAACTTCTGTTTCTACCGGCGATCTAATTAAATTTTAGAACACGAAAGCTGCTATTGTGACTTAACTATGATAGTTAGAAATATGCCCTCTCGGACTTTTTTGTAGGTAACAATGAGAGCTTTAATTATGTAGTACATCATTTTTATGTAGCATCAATAGTTTTCTCAGCGCACGCCAAATAATGAATTTTATAGGCAAAATTTTGCTACTTTGGGTTACATTATTGCAATTTTCTTAAGGATCTCTTTTTTTTTGAAAATAAATTATAGCCTATGGTACTTCCTGATGACGACCTCTGTGGCGCAGTGGGCGAAGGTCCGCCTGAGACGCAGAAGGTTGCGGGTTCGATTACTGTCACGGGACAAATGTTTGTAAGTTCTGCAAATATTTGTCTCGGGTCTGGATGTTTTCCTATGTATAATATGTATGTATTTACAAAAAAAAAGTATTTAAGTAGTATATCAGTCATGTAGTTTCCATAATACAAGCTCTGCTTAGTTTGGGGCTAGATGATGCTGTGTGAAAAATGTCCAGCATTTATTATTTATTTATTATTATTATAGAGTACTAAAAAACGTTAGATCCAGGTTCATTATTGTTTGTGTTATTCTTTCTGTAAAAAAATGATTTTGTATCTTATTATCTGACAACTTCTGTGGCGCAGTGGGCAAATGCCCGACTAAAAAAAAAAAAATATGCTAAAACTACAGATATGAGGACAACGGATCAGAGATAAAAAAAAAAGATAAGAAGTTACATAGTTTACAATGACAAAAATAATAATAACTTAAATGTCTAAAAAGATTTTGTTATTATGAATTTGTTTTGATGAGTAGCTACAATCCCAAATTTCAAGTTCCTATCTTTAAAAACCCGATACTCCTATAAAAACTTTTACCCCCTTTTCCCCCTTAATTTGTTAAAAACCAAAACCCTGAAACACCTCATTATTTATTGATTATATATTTTCACACATCATCTAGCCCCAAAGTAAGTAGAGCTTGTGTCATGTGATACTATGATATACCACTATTTTTTGTAACCACAAAATACTTTATATAGAAAACACCCAGACCCTAGACAATTATTTACATATCATTCAAACATTTGTCCCACGGCGGGAATCGAACCCTCAACCTTCTGCGTCTCATAACTAACTCTCAACCCACAATTTTTCAATCCCTATAGAAACAAAATATTTAATCCACCTCCCTACATTCAATTACTCAACTTTGTATAGCAGCCGTTAAAATCTACACAAACGGTCATTCCTTTCGCATAATATCATCTAGGTAATGAATTGTATCATAAGTATTGAATTAGCAAATACGACGTGAACGAACAGAAAATGTAATAAACTAAACAGTACGAAGCGAAATATGTAATGCCTTTTTAACTGTGACTAGAAATTAAATGAGTTTATAAAAACATACCAATGTCCTTTACCCAAATGTTTTTTTAGGTCTCGACCTACACGGCTGATTTTCAAAGGAATTCTCTAGAAAAGGTATTTTATCTCGTCGTTGCCATCAAAAATAACTCTAAAAAATACGTAGCCCGCTTCCTCATTCCACTCAAACCACACTACATACACGTTAAATGGTATTTCATTACCTTGTGCAACAAAATAAATAAACCCTGTTAATACCACGTCCATTTCGATTTTTCTCCTCACAAAATAATACAGTAATTTATCATAATACGCCTCGTTTCCCTGAAAATTGAACACAAAGATTCGTGTAAGTTCCATGAAATCCAATTAGCTGACTTTTACGTTTCCTGTGTGGTTATATTTCGTTTTAAAATTATAATCCTGCGGGCAACTTCGGTATGAAAATGTATTTATTGGTTTTCAATCTCTGATTAGAGGCAATGATGCGGATTAATCTCGCTGAAGCGGATTTTTGTGCGTAAGTAACGAAACGAGCAACTGCCTATAACAATTTTTATTATCTTATAGACCACGTCCAAAAAGGACTTTCCCTACGTGCATTGCGCCCGCCAACCAACGTAATGTCTCAGCATTATGATGAAAATCGAATGTGCCCGTTATTTCGCCGATACTCATATCATTCCCTTTCAATCCGAATACAGCAATCTGAACATTATTGAAATTGAAATTGAAATTGAAATTTATTATGATTTACAAACATTACAGTTACATGAAAAAAAACAATCCTTAATATCAATCAGATCTTAAATATATGTCTTTCCTTGATGGATAACATTGGTACCCAAACTAGGTTTACCTGTGTGATGGCGTACCAATGCCCTCCGCCGGGATATTAGTTATAATAATACGAATAAAATAACTTAAATTAAGAAGTTATTACACGCTTATATCTGAACATGTCAAAGTGATCCTTGTGATTTTAATGAACAAATGAATTTTGACTTTTCTTCGCGACATTATAAGGATTCCCAGGACGAGCTCAAATTTGAAACCTAAAAATAAATATATTTCCACTTATTAAAAAGCCATGTAATGTTTTTTGTTCCAAACTTAATCCATCAAATGTTAACTTTTATACACTTCCGATGATAACAATACAATCCATCAACAATGTAAACTGAGTTCCCGCTCAATAACGCAAAATTGAGCCAAAAATGGCAAGGAAATTGTTTTTCAAGCAGCCTTTACCGGCTATAATGAAAAGTTTCCTATCACACCGCTGACAAGTCGATCGACGTTGTAAAAATACAAGAAAATCAAGGAATGGAGACCTTATCGCCTCGGTGCTACTGACAGAGTTAGTTCATTTCGTGAAAATTCTGTAGAGTTAAAAAGTTTTGGCATGTCGTTACGCGTCTTCAATTCATCTGGTTTTGCCGTTTCACTGGTTTTAGCTACCCTGATGAATGTGGGTATAAGAAGTACGTCTTAAAATGTGATAGCGAAAGAATCTACAGGCCAAAAGTTTGCGTGTCGCAGCCTCCAGGAAAAAGCTCAAATAGTCTAGGGGACCGTAACCCGGAGACATATAGCTATGGCGAGAGGCGAATACGTGGCAAAGACGTGGCGAAGACGTGTTGGAGGCATGTATCCATTAGTATGGCGTTAATAATATACGCAGGGACCGTGATGCGCTTCACTTCAAATCACGCTATAAACCACACCACAAGATCTAAAAGTTTTTTGTTGACGGTGTCGTCTTATCTATGAAAATGCTTTGTTCAGGTACATAATCTCGCTAACTGTTATTGGATATGTGGCCATGTTCAGTGCTAGTAATTGCTTTCATTGACATGCCTTTCCCGTGAGCCATGCCGGGAATGCCTACGCAATTAATTTGAGACAAACGGACGGAACCAGATTACATAGTGATAGGTATTGAGCTCCTCAAATTGTCATTTAGTTCGATGGACGATTGGTTGGTTGGAATTTTGATTGGTGATTCCTTCTAGTCAGGTTGTCTTTGTTTATGGGGCGTTTACATCATCATCATCATCATCGACCAAAAAATATACACTACTAGTTATGCGCCACCCCCAAAGCTGCTAGGAGGAACGGCCTTAAGCCGTTAAGTTACAAAAACTTATAAAACTACATAATTTAAATCTATAATTTAACATACAAAATTGCATCAGGTTTAAGCTTTAAACATTACTACTTTGTACGGACAGTAAGCTTTAGTTGGGCATTACTAGAACAATAGCATAAATAGGTGGCATAGGTAACCGAAAGAATAAAACAAATAAATCCACCAACTGCCTGCGACCGTTTCCATGACATCGGTACAAGATGAGGAGCTATCCTGCACTGCTTTGCCAGTCATGGTCGCTACTCGTGAAACAAAACTCCAATAGCGGTAAAAGTTAAAGTTTAAAACGATAGATGCGTTGTATCATCACAATTTACTCCACAAATACTTAACTGAAAGTGTGTGATAGTACCATTTTCCTTAGCTCATAAATAGCTCGTTATTATAACAAACTACTCTCAAAAGTTTGAAAGTACGAGTATCATCACAAAGTTTTCTAGTTTACCTAAAATGTAGTAAAACCGGGTGTTCAAATAAAAAGTTAGTGCTGAGCTTCTTATGATAAATCTCATATTTGTGGGTAAGTATAAAAGTCGTGAAGGAAGTTCACGGTTAGTGGTAAAGTTGATTTTTTATGTTCAAAACATTGTATACACTCAACATTGTTAAAAGCTGTAAAACTAATTTATATCCGATATGGTTAAATAGTTGTTGAAATTGATGACTTTTGCTAGTAAAAGCTAGATATCAATCTCATTTTAATGCGATTTTAGACTCTTAATTGCTGAGCATATACAGAGAGAGACACAATTTCGACAATACTAGTTATTATTTATAACAAACCCCTATTCAGGGCCAGACTGTCACCTAAAAAAATTGTGGAGTTTATACATATAGGAACAGAAAAAAGTAAGTATGAGATATTATTATATATTTTTTTTAGTACTTTCCTATCTGTGCGACCCTACTTTATCACCTATTTCTAGTCTTTTTTTTATCATGAATAGATCTTCATTTGACTATATCTCAAGTCCTAATGGTATGGCCAACGATGAAGCATAAAGCCTCAAAGGCCTTTGGTCTTAGTCTGTTCTATAAGTCTTTTAACCCTTAAAAGAGAAGACAATATTTTGGCATGCAGGTACAAAGAGCTACAACATTTCATACATAAGATTGTAATTTGCATGTACAAAAAAAAACAGGTATATTCATACAAACGACACACCATTATTATTGAATAACACACAGACGAACAATCAGATAATGAACATCAACGAGAAAAAGAAAATTGTATGCGCATATAGAATGCTGCCTGCCCACTGGACCTACCTTGTTGTATGTAAAGTGTGTATGAAAAGCTCCGAGCTGGGAATATTGTGTATTTGAGTACAACATAAGGGTTGTTCACAATATCACTAACAAACAGGTTTCAGTGTCCATGTGCCAATAGCCCGCATCAATATCATTGTACGAGTATCAAAACATATATCCACGTAAACTATTTACTCAAAGTCTCTGACACCACAACGAGACTGACAGTTCTGGAAAATTAATCTTACCTATTCCGGCACGGAATACAACACACACGTTACTATTTTTACCGCTTAGCAGTATATATCGCATTGCTATGTTCTGTAGAGTATGTATCTGTTAAATTACCGGCACTTTTTTTTTTTTTTTTTACATGAGACATTCATTTTTGTTTCTAAGGCAACGTATCAGCAATGCCCCTGGTTTTGCAGATATTAATTAGGTGTGGGTAACTGTTAGCTATAAGGTGGGCCTAGGGCATGATTGCCTACAAGTAACATTAAAAAAATCCTGGGTGTTAGTTTTCCTGTGACCCTGGTAGTTATTCAGCCCATTGCTGGTCCGACTCAGGCCTTCGACGAGAGTGATTGCGCCAACTATGTCACTAACCTAGTTTGGTGACTTAGTTGGTTTACCAATCATCTCTTTATTCTGCTTCAGTTCCGTTCCCATCCCGTTTCGGTATAAACCACTCCTCAAGATGCCTAGTCTAGTTTGCGCGCACTCGCCCTGCGGGTAAACGTTGGTTTAAACTCAATGTCGTCATAAGCCGGCAATGTTAGTTCTACGTTTGTCTTACCTCCTACAAGTTTGGTTAAACTGAAATTACTGACGTCTGCATCGGATTCGGAGTAAATTATCTCCGCAGTTTGTGTTCTAATTCATATATTCTCGGTTGTATTGTTGATATATTGCTTTGATAAAAGGCAATCTGAGTCCTGAGTCTTGATAAAAACGGGTTACTCAAGCCATTGTTTCTGTAGTCGCAGCAAAACTGGATGATAGTGTGAAGAGTGACAAGTTTTTTTAGCTTACGTTTTAGGCTCTAGTACACCAACTGCTGGTGATGTCTAGTTATCTGGCGGACACTGTAGTTAGCCGAGCATTTAATTATAGTTTCTTGTCTGATGGTAAACTCATTTTTAACCTATGGTAATAATAATATTACCAGAATTAACTGCAGCTTTAAGCTAATTCAGACATCATGATGTAACGCGACACATCGCTTGTCATCAAGGCTTTGACTAAAGAGTGGTTACAGGGGAAACGTGTAGGGGTTGAGAGTGAACATTACGACATCAAAAAAAATAATGTCCAGCGATATTTATTTTATAAGCAGTATGGCCCCCAAACTGAACTGTCACAGGTATAAACAAAAACTATTCATAGGATTAAAGTAATCACTTTAGCACGTCATTTACCACAATTCTTCGTGATCTGCGCGTAATTTTAAATATTATAAAATCTTCTTTGAAAAATATAATAAAATCTTCTACCTGTTTAGACACTGTAGCTTCACAAAGAGCCGGGTTTTACATTAGCTTCACTTATTTTCCTTGGCAACGTTGTCATAAATTAATTTGCCAAGTTAGATTGCGGCTGGAACCTGTGGCATAATCTTTTCAATTTTATTGTCCTGTGTGTGGCGTTCTTTTCTTTCTTTTATTTGTTGTGAAAACTTTGGACTTTGTAAGGAATGTTTTTTTTACCAAAGCCTTCTTGCACTTTGTATTTTTATTGTAAATAATAAAATCTGAAAACTGCTGCCTAATTCAGTTGGATACAAGTATAAATCCGAGTTTTGGGGGACTTGGATGGTCACACCCTTAAAACAGTGTTCTCGGCCGAGCTGGTAACTGGCCGACTACTCGTATTACCAGAACATGTTTAATATTTTTCTGCGTTTTGGAGATTTTTCCTGGGGATTTACTTTATCTTAATGAGTACAAGGGTGAAAATACATGTGTTGAGAAAAGTCGTAAGCCTGAGCACAGCTTACTAGATTAAGGTTAGTCTAAAAAGTGTTTAAAAAATCCTGCTAAAGCAGTGCCTCTGCTGCATACTTTTTTAACGTTATTTTTTTACACAGTTCATCTCATGTGCCATCCTGGTACTCTATAGAGAGGGTTAACGACTGTAAACTCCCGGTCTTTAAGTGGAAAAAAAGAGGTAAGAGTCCAGACATACCTAATAGACAATTACATGTTGGCAACCTAATTTAAGTAAGCAAACATGTAATTGTCTATAATCGAATATAAACCGTCGAATCAACCAAATTAGGATCATTTTGACTTTGGGCACAATCGGTAGGATCAGTTGATCGCTTGCGGGTACAAAGATAATAATTTTGTAGAGTAAACGAAGTCTAGAATATACCAGAGCTTTAATAAAGCAAAATATAATTTGCTTTCATTACATGCCTTTAGTGTTTAACTACAGGGCAAGGGTCCCGGTGAAATTACACGCACATGAGACTCTCCAACATTGTCTTTAGGGCAGGCAACGTCCTATGACCCTGGCGGTTCGTGTGCCTCGTGTGTTGTGTGTACAAAAATAGTTGCTTATAAAATAATTTTGAGGCAAACCTCAAAATTATTTTATAAGCAACTATTTTTGTTACGTTATAAGTTAGATTAGAAAATGGGACCTGTTACAACTTCTTAGAGCGAAGCTTCTTTGATTCTTTTATTTTGGTAGGTACAGGAAATTTCTAACTTTGCAGGAAACGTCAAAAGTGCCAGGATATGTTATGAAGGTAAAGTTTGAAAGCGATAGAAGAATCATTTTGAAATTTAACCCTGATCTGATGGGCAAATAAATATATAGTCTCCGCTGTTCGATCAGGGGAAAATAAAAGTCGGACAACAGTCGCACGTTGGTGCTCCAAAAGAAAATTTCAGTCCACATCACACATCTGATGTGGAATGCAAAGATGCATTCCACATCAGGTTTGCAGTGGAACCAGCTCTAACTATCCAGGACACTGTTATGACAGTTTATGTAACTCCATTAATAACATTAATGAATGCATTAAAATAATTAATTGACTTTACTTAACTATGCCGCAAGCGATGCCAGCAGTTGAGGTGAGGCGTGTTTGCACAGTAAAAATTGCTGACTTCCTCGTGGATATTACTGGAGACTGGGTTAATTTTAATTTTTCACTGTAGCTAATTCTAGCTACAGTTTACAGTTTAATTTATTCAAATTCAGTAGATTTTGTTAATAGGGTGATTTGTTTTTTAGTTTTAACCCACTGGTTTCGAGCCGAAACTTTTTAAGAAATTCTTTAAACAAGAATGGCATACAAAAAAAGCATGAGCTTGATATTTTTGAGATATCACTATATCTTGAAATATATACTTATGCAGCTAGATTTTAAGACACTCAGAAAGCTTTTCGGTAGCCTTATATTCTTCGATACCTAGGGTTCCGTATAACATTATCAGCCATTAACTCACACAAAAACCTATTCGAACATTTTGATTTGGGATCCACCGTTTGAACCAGCCCACATCTTGCAGAACACATCTTCTGTTTCGCAGAAGACCTCTTGATTATGACGATGACTAGTCAGGTATCTAAGCACTGTCTTAGACAATGGTCGAACACTTTAGTGGTTAAAAAGCTCTTACCCAGTGATCTCTTGTGACCATAACATAACTAGATGAACTAGTGAGGGGTCGTCCTACACTGCATCTTCCAGTTCTTGGTTGCTATTTGAGAACTTTATTCGCAGTGCTAGTCGGTTCTTCCTATGTAGCCTGCCCTTTGCCACTTCAGCTTGAGTAATGCATGTTTATAATGAGATCCGCTTTTATTCGCTGAATTTATAAATTTCCAGCGACCCATCAGTAAAATATGAACATTTTAATAGTCAAAAGCGAACTTTCAAATTATCAATTCATCAGAAACGATTGGCTTTCTATAATTTTGACGGATCCAATTATTTTATCGCTCCTTCCGGAGGCTGGGTGCCCCTCAAAATTAATTAATTAACTATTGGGAAAGCTTACTAACCTAGCTAATACACTTCGTTGTTTTTGTTATAGTGGTTATGGGAAATCTAGCTTGCATTCCTTCTACGTCTGGGGTATAAAGGCTTTCGAATAGTGTCCATAAAGAGGACGACGCAGTGCAAGAATGCTCTCTCCCAATGTACCGATGAATGGGTTCGATTCCCGCTCCAAGACAAATGTTTGCATGTTCTGCAGATAGATATTTGTTCCTGGTCTGGGTGTTGTGGTACCACGGTACTCGTAGTTTCTGGTACCCACGATACAGGGAATCCAAGTGGGCTCAGAACTAGGTATGTGTCTATTGGGCGTTTATTCATTGATTTATCGTAAAAGTTACGGAAAGTCAATGGATTTCCACTTCGTGTACTCGAATGAAAATGCAATGCCTCTAGACCGATATTTGCTCGCACGTTTTGATAACGTGTGCCCGAAAAGTGAGCTAGCTGTGTTATTTATCCGCTGTCCTATTGGTTTAATTAAATCATCCGAACTTCGTTAAATTATTCTTTAAAAGTTTCCCGCTCAATTTACTATGGGAGTTATATGATAAAGGATTCGTAACAGGTACTAATAAACATTTTAATAAATAAGCCAAGTTTTGAAAGTTTGTTGATGTATGAGCCCTTGGAGAAAAATAACTAGTTATTTCCGTGATTTATCATAAAACCTAGAAGTTGTTATACCATTTAGTTTGAATGTGAAACAAACCTGTTCGCATTTTGTACGTAAATAATTATTTGTAACATTTTTTTGTCGCAATATGAGCTGTTTCAATCAAAATGACCCGACCCATCCCCGATTTGGGAAAACTAAGATATTGACATTCACCAATTTAAGGAAAATGGTTCACTTGTACCTAGTTATAGTGATTAATCAGCAAAAAAATCCGCAATACTCAGTGAAGGTACAGAAAACAGGGAAGTTTAAAAAAAAAATGCTTTTTTTAATAGTACCATTGGACAGTAGCATTAACGGGACTAGTGATACTAATTAATATTATAAGTACCATTAAAAACACGAGCGTCAGATTCCAGGTTTAATTTAATTGAGTTACGTTTTTGGAAAAATGTAATCGAACTTTTAAAAAAGAAAAATGTAGATTTGCGGTTGTTGGTTGTGTACAGAATAATCGAGAAAGTATACACTACCCTAAAGTCACAGACATTGTTCTGACCCCACACTAGAATATTGTGGGTATCATGAACTACGGGCGTGGTACCGTAGCACCCAGACCCGTAACAAATATCTACTGAACATGCAAACATCATTCCTGTAGCGGGAATCGAACCCGTACCTCTTGCGTTTCAGCCGGCTTCTCGCCCGCAATGCCGCTGAGATCGTCAAGTAAAATGGTAACTATTCTTGTACCATTGGAGCTGTTTTAACGAGGCTAACAGCCATACGGCATATCTGATGGAAAGCGGTTACCGCAACAGGAATTCCCTGCTCTGAAGGACTCTTTTTTTTTTTAACTTGCTTATGAACGAAACATCAAAGATGTAGTGTTCAGTGATGACTAGGTAAATAAACGTATTATTGTATAATTGATTATGGACACGTGATATATCATTTACCTACCAGCATTGAAAGCACTGCATAC
The DNA here is from genome assembly GCA_958496245.1 of Perizoma flavofasciatum. NCBI lineage: Eukaryota > Metazoa > Arthropoda > Insecta > Lepidoptera > Geometridae > Perizoma > Perizoma flavofasciatum. Next base: position 5,690,941 of record OY292426.1, read on the forward strand.
AGATTTGCAATTACTCGAGCTGCGTATAAGTCGAGCCTTCGTAGTAGCAGTATATTATAAACAGCTAGGCCATATTACAAATAATTCAAGCAAATAATTGCTTAGAAGAGAAACCCTATTTTTCTATATGCACTATTTATAAGTTACAGATATTTTTCTGCATAAAAGCTACGCTAACATATCTACCACTATAATGAAAACTGACCTAATCCGTGTTGCGCATAAAGGGTTGCGAACTGCCACACTATATGAAAAACACTGATTTCTTAGATAACAAGATGCATTTTCGGGGATTGATTTGTTATATTGATTGATTATTGTCTGTCCCTATACCAAGTAGCAGACGGTTATACTTATGGGGTTGTCTGCCCCCTGCGGGAGTCAAGAAGGGGGATTTATTATCGCTTTCAAGTATTGATATTAGCACTTGCCTTACGCTCATATTTGTAGTCATTTTTTGGATGACGTATATTTTCCATAGGTCTGTAAAGTAACCCTGCTATCTGCATTATGAGCTGCGCTAGCGGATAGCAATCACAATTAATCTCACGCTTGATTAATAAGCGATAAAGCAGTACCTCCTATTCAATCTCTATTTTGTGATTATGTCACTAGCTATTTGCTCTGACTTGCCTTGCTTTAGTCGGATACCTGACGAAGATATTATTCATAGATATTAAGGTGATAGAAATAACGGCTTCAGTGAAAATTGTTACCTATGTTATTTTCTATTTTGAATATAGCACAATTAAATTATTATTTTGATAGATTTGTGTCAATTTTATAATACCTCGAGACATCATCTCTGTATTACCATTATGAACAGCCACTGCCGTATTTAGGCCTCCTCTAAAGAGTCTTGCGATACCTTCCTTATCATACTTGGCTCAGCCCGCACTTGTCTAGACCGCACCTCGCCTAGCCCGCACCTCGTCTCACCGCACATAGTCTAACCCGCAACTTGCTTAGCTTGCACCTCACCTATCTGGTACCTCGCCTAGCCCGCACCTCGTCTAACCGCACATAGTTTAACCCGCAACTTACCTAGCTTGCACCTCACCTATCTAGTACCTCGCCTAGCCCGCACCTCGTCTGGCGGCACTTGCCCGCAACTTGCCTAGGTTGGACCTCACCTACCCTGCATCTCGCCTCCACCTGACGGCTTCTCTGAATGGTTTGCGCCGCTCATTAGTTAATCCAAATTATATAATGCCAACACAAACAGCATCCCTACAACATAGATAATTGCAGAAACTAAGCAAACGGAACTAAGCACTGACTTGTCCGCCTGTTGGTAGTAACTTCGAGGTAACTGCGCCGGCCGTGATCGCAACTTAATCACTAACTTAGCTATGTGTTTCACTTTAAATCTGTTTGCAGTGTAAAATGTTCTCTATCTTGCTTTGTATGATAATTATGTATGTGAAATACACAATTATTTGTATCATGGTATTAAGCTGTCACCCAAATTGCGAAAACGGAACTCTTAAGTTTCGGCATGTCCATCTCTGTTTGTCTGTCCATTCGTGTGTCACACCCGATTTCTTGCTCAGTTTAAAGTGTATCGTGATAAAATTTGGCTAGCAGACGTGTTTCTTTACACGCAAACTCAAACACAAAAATCAGAAAATACAATATAAGAAAATAATAAAAAATATGGGTAATAAATATAAAAGTAACATTTTGTGATGGCGATAATTTTTATCCTATAGTCTCCGTATTTGTATGTGTACTTTACTGAAATAAATGAATTATGATAACTTATGAACCTCTTATTTTTTGTCTTTGGAGTGAGATTTCCGATAGTTCCTCCTATTACTGCTCCAGCTCGTAAGAAGTTTATTTTTAATGGATTGCACGAAGTTATTGCTGAATGTTGCAATTAGTTGCAGCCAGACTTGCGATTTGCGTTATCAGGCTGTTTACGCGGTAAGATTGCAGAAAGTTGAGGATACCTCTGGTAAATAAAGGTATAAGATTATCTAGTAGACTTACCCTTATTCTTGAATAAAAAAGTCGTCTTTTAAATGTTGTTCTTAGAATATAGACTAACCAGGAACCGTGTACAATAGCAATTTAAATTAAGTTTGCCTATGCTTATGCTTGTTTTATCTTATACAGTAAAGCATTTTATATCTAGCAATCTATCTATCTACAATACAAAAAGTACGAGGCGCCTTAATTCCCACCCACGAAAAATTGCTGGCTCGTGTCACAATTTAATCATATTGAGGCATCCGATTTGGACTCCTTTCGTTGGTACACACGTTTTTCGTTTAATCTATACCACTAATGGTAGTTCGGAAACAAATATCTACTAGGCTGAATGCACTGTCTCAGCTTAGAATTTAGTAGGTTAAAAGAAGAAAATTAATAAAAATATTTCACATCACTTTTTAAAAGCATAACCCTTCTGCATTGTTCGGAACAACATTAAACCGCCCTATTTTTGGGGTAAATGTATTTCATAGAATACTAAAAGTTACGACTTTAAATATAAGCTTAAATTAGTTTAATAAATCTCCTTTGAAAATATTCGGTACCGTGGAACGTTGGCACAGAAGAAATCATAGTTGTACGTTCATAAGTTTTACTGTGACGTCACCGTCGCTGTATTATCTGTGGAACACTAACACATGTCAACACATGAAAGCTCATTTTAATTTGACTTTTGATTAGTGCTCGGCCCTCTGTTCACCCGAACTTTCTGATGAATCTAAAGTCGGCGCAAGAAAGCTCATTTAGCGTTGAATACCGATTTGAAGTGATACAGGCTCTACTGGGTGTTGGTAGCGAAATCTTTGCGTATTCTCGGCTAATTAAACGATTGAAATATTTCATAACAAAGTGAAAAACGCATTAAAAGTTTATCGTGGAGGCCGAGATACTTGAAAACAAAACAGTGCCTCGGAAGAAAAGTCTTCAACAGTTTTAGCAAGAAATAATGAATTGCTAACGCTTTATAGCTTGCTTAGATGATTTAGAGAGATTAGATACTTATGTATTTATTTGCGTATGTGATAGTCATCTAGGTACTCCAAGGAGATACCTAGATGACTATCTCATACGCACTTTGAAACACGTATCATCTGATTTCGTCTTAACTAAGACTCCACGTCTCTCCACGTTATCCACTTTTAATTTTTCCGATGCTTCAATTTGCTATTTGCAAGTTGAGGTACGGGATCGATTCCCGCTACAGAACATGTTCTACAGTTTATTATGATGATGTATTCAGGAAATATCTGTCAATACAGCAACATCCAATTAGGAATCTATTTTCAATTACAATTTTATTATATTAAACGTAACTGAAACTCGGTAATTAACACGTATCATTCAGTTAGCGGGTGGTTAAATTAATTTAATGTAAGCGCTATCCCCTCGGGCTAAGCATCTCTGACATTCGATTATGTTTGTGGCATCCTTTGTATGGAATGGCCAACTCTATCTAGACAAGTAAATCATTTTGAATTATTTCGACCGCAGTCTGGTTGTAAACAAGTTACTAATGATATTGTGCCTACCTTATACTACTACCGTAGAGGTATTTTTGTTCACCTTTTTTCGCTAATTGGTGTAGTTGTTGTAAGGACAAGCCAACATGCGTTGTTGAAGGCCTCTTCTGTATCCAGGAAGATAAGGAGCACAATGTTTTTAGTATGAACTCCTTTTTTATGGATTACCGTGTCATTGGGGTTTGGATTAAGTTCGTAGTAAATACTTAATTACGAGTAGTAAAATCACTGACTGTTTCAATCTACGAGGAGTACTCTGCCTAGCCTCTGAGATATCAAGGTTAATGCCAGTGATCCGGATTCATTAATGAATCTGTTCTGGGTGTTATGGTACTATGGTACTCAAAGTTCTTGATACTCACGACACAGGGAATCCCAGTGTGGGGTCAGAACAGGACATGTATATGTATATGTGACTGTTAAAAACATGCATTCATCTCATTCAATAGGATTCATTGCTCTTGAGTATATATATTTTTTTGACTGTTCTAGCAGGTACACGATAGAGACCCTTCAGCCAAAGAACAATGCTATTTTAATACCAACAATATATTCAACATATATGTAGATTCTATAAACATGACGAAGGAGACGAGAGCACTCTTATTTTACTAATTCCGCAATATTGCCACAAAAAAGCAAATAAATGACACTTTTAATGGTAGCCACGAGAACGCGACATCTGCTCGGATAATTTGGAAAGGGGCATCCTAATTTGAGGAGAATCTACCCATTTATCTGAGAAATGTGAGAGACTTTCGGTATAGCAGTACTACAAGGTACGTAGATGAACACATTAAGAATGTAATTTGGTTTTGTGCTTTTTGACCGAAGTTCTCAAGTTCTCATAACCATTTTGTTTACGCTTTTGTTAAAAGGGGTTTCTATAGATCCCATGACTATTTGGTCCAATGCAATATAGTCAACCAAGATATATACATATATAACACAAGGTCTGCTTACTTTGGGGCTAGATGATGTTGTGTGAAAATGTCCAGCAGCAGTGTGTGAAAATGCTGTGTTATCTTAATTTTATTGGTTGATTTTACACGTTTCTTCTTGCTTATGTTATAGCGACGTTATCCTCATTGTTGTGTTGTATGATTTAATTATAAGTTTTTACGGGTCTTTATCGTGTTTACCTTTTTTGCGATTACCAAAAACCAACCGCGGAACCGTTTTTTGCGGAACCAACCGTAAAAAACTTATAATTATGTTAAATGATCGCAAACGCTTGAAAAATACAGCTGCATAATATTACCTTCTCCAAAACAAACTGAAAAGTAGGTACACCATAAAACGACTACAAAAAGTTCCGACATTTTGTTTGTCACAGTAGTCTCACAGCCAGCACTCGAGCATAGATTATTCATAACGTTTTCAACGGATCAACCGGCCCACACGGAATATTAGAGCCGCGTATACGGTATATTTGCCGTTTTCGAATTCATCGATAACTAAATTGTTTTCGACGTTTTCCGTCGGGCTTTGCGTGCTGCGTTATGTGCTCTGTCATTGAGTTAGCCTTTGTTGGGATGTCCTTTTGGCAGTCAATAAAGTTTCAGTTACAGTAAAGTTGTTATCTCTCTGCGGAGAGCACTATAATCCTAAGGACAGTAATTTCAATCATATGGCGATGTAAGAGGGTGCTTACGGAGAAGCGATTTTACGCGCGTTTGCTTGAAATAAACGCTCTCATACATCCCCATATGTTTGAATTTATTGCGGGCCGCGCCGCACATAGCGACGCGCAGCGCGTCGCGTCTCCTTAAATTAGCCCATATACTGTAGCTCCCAATCTATATTTTTTTGTCAAAATAGTAGGTACATACATAAAGTCACGCCTGTTTCCCGGAAGGGTACGTAGATTCCACGGATTTTCACTTGCTACGATCCTGGCATACCTCAAAATACTGACACGAAAAAAACCTTAATCTGTTATGTCTAGTAATTTATTGTACAATCGACAGGGTATAGATTTAAGTATGGATTATATTAGTAGGATTGCCTTTTCCCACGCCCGCGTGTACAAATAAAGTAGCCAATGGTCAAAAATAGTATCGATTTCAAACTTAATCCAAATCGTTCAGAGATGATTAGCAACAAATTTATATATATTAAACAGATTAAGTTTCAAACAAACTTACGACTTACACGTTTTGGCAAGCGATTACCGTAACCTATGGATGCTTGCAACACCAGAGGTATCACTCGCAGGTATAACATCCAAACATTTTCATTCATAATATTTGTAGGATAGGATACGTAATACACTAGTATTATCTTCTACGATGTTTCGATATTAGCTAATGTCCAGTTTCATAGTGCAGGTGCAGGCCAAGTTACAGCAGATGTTATTATATTATTCAAAGTACTACTGCCTGGTCTGTGAACAGAGATTACCGAAGCCTCTGAAGCGCCTAATCACTTTGCTGTCTTGCTTTCAGGTTTCAAAAGCAGGCTTTAGCTCAACGTTGAGACAGCACATCTAGCTTTGTACCGAGTACTCTCCTTGTACCTAATTCCTTATGCTGTGGAAGACGAGGTTTATCCTGCATATAGGATAAACCTAGTGTGCTAGTCACAGATCTGACGGAAAATAGTTACCACTTAGTCCAAAACAATGTAGCTGACCCATACAAAATCACTGTGTCAATCAGACGTGTCTCCTAAATTCAAAAACGAAAATTATTAAAAAAATTAGATAAACTTTTTTGTACACATTTTAAGAGCATGTTAAGTGGGGAATGATTGCATTCGATCGCAGCTACGAACGAAAATTAATTTGATGGATTTCTAGAAGTTATGAATGAATAACGCAATAATAATTGATAATAAAATAATAGTATTATTTTCTTTCTAGAGAAAGGTTTCTTTCTAGATAAAGGAATTATATTTGCTGGAAGAAAACTCTTTTTAGGGTTAGGCTCGTCTATGTATATGCCATTTAATTCTGCCTTTTTGTAAGTGTTTATTTGTGTGTACAATAAAGAGTAATGATGATATAAATTGACAAAAGAGCATATCTCGACACGTCGTCAGAAGCTTTATTCTTTTTAACAGTTACTTACATAGTCCTTACTACTATTCACTAAAGAGGATTCCCTAAAGAGTTAAACTAGGAGTACCATGGTACCACAACACCCGGACCGGTTCCGAGTCTGGGTTCGGGGTCGAGGGCGGTCGTGGCACAGCTAGTTAATTTATAAAACTGTTTTGCTTCAGGTTGGCGCAAATATGATGTCCTGTCCCCTTCCACTGCCGCTGATGCCGGCGTTACACCCGCAACCAGCGTTAGCATCTGACTTCCCAATCCACATTGGAATCAAGGTGAGTTTACAGTAACAACATCATAAACACACTACCAACACATGAAATCACAAAAAAATCACGATGATGACTGTATAAGCTGTCCATGATGGTATCTCCAAATCTAAACTCAGTACAGCACAATTAATCACTTTGCATGAGAAATTGTCAATACGTCCAATATGATTCCGAAAACAAAACTTTTATTATTGTTTTTTGTTTCGTCCCGTAACTTGTATTTGGTAATGTTTTCTTAATTCGATAGCAAAAATGAGAAAAAAACGTCATAGTATTAGTTCGCAGCACTTCAAATATTACGTTAACCTGTATATTATTTGATTTGGTACAACATCCACTTCAAATGATCTGAGTTTCGCCAGCCTCCCCGTCCCAACCCACTGTTTACAGTCTCAGACTCAAGTCGTTTGCAAGTAATAAGAAAAAATATGTAATTTAATTCGGCCCTCCGTCGAGTTTCGGGCAACTTAAATTGCGAATATATCAAAGCTAAATAATGTAAAGTAAGGGAGAGAATAATAAGGTGACTTTTACGTAGAGGCTTGTAATAAATCTGTTTACCTACCTGTTTTAGTCAAGAGGTTTTTTTTACATTGATTTGAACCTAACAACGTTATATTCGAATGCTAAAAAATAATTCATAATTTGCTTACTTTGTAAAATATACGATAGCTATTGCAAGCGTGGAATCGTGTTTTAAATAACCCCATGCACACTTTCACCCCTTTTAAAGTGGGAATTTCCAAAAATTATTTCCTAGTTCATGTTTACGTTATAAAATAAACCTACATATGTTCCAAGTTTCAGCTTTCTAGTGTACTAACACTAACACAAGAATGCTGAAACTTGAAAAACACTAGAAAGTTTTGGTTGTGCGTTGATAGATCTTTCTTTCAGTCAGGACAAACGATTTTATGAGTACTTATAGATAATGGAATAGTGTCTGATAATCTTTCACCGACTACAGATTTTTAAGGAAAGTTTTGTCAATTTCCTTATTTACAAAAATAACTTCATTAAAATGTAAATCGTTAAATATCGATACACAAAAAAAGACCATCGAATCAATGATCATCGCGATCACCTTTTGACCCTGAAAAATAAATCGCTCTGTACAAAATAAAGAAGCACGTCTGGCCCGTTTGTACTCTACTCCTTTTAAAACGACCGACGACCGATGTGGTGCGGTGGGCGAAGGTCCGCCTGCGACACAGGAGGTTGCGGGTTCGATTCCCGCCCTGGGACAAATGTTTGTACGATCTGCAAATATTTGTTCCGGGTGTTCTGGGTATTTTCTATGTATAATAAAAAAATATCTATCTATGTAATGTATTGTATTAAGTATATCAGTCATCTAGTACCCATAACACAAGCTCTGCTTAGCTTGGGGCTAGATGATGGTGGATTGTCCAGCATTATTTATTTATTTATTTATTTAAAACTCACAATTTGATCACAATAATGTATTGGGGCTTTGCAAATGCCGATTAATATACCGCTGGCAAAACAAATTAATATTGTTTAATGGCTGATTTTGTAATCCTCTTCACACCTGAATATCCGGACGAGCATAAACTGATTACACCTACCTATAGGATCACACATTTAAACCGTTTTAAACGGCCCAAAAATGATTTATTCATTAACAATTACTTAATTCTAGTTATAATTTTATTTACGTCAATAATTTCCTATGTTAATTACTATTCATCATCACTAGATTTTAAGAACTACGCTCATGTCGATGCAACTGATGCAATTCCCTATTAATCTTCTCTTATATGGACCGTTTAGTTATTCGTGGCCTTCTTCTTCTTGGTTTTCCTTCTATTTTTCTTGCTATTTTTAATTATTTTTTTTTGAATATTGCTTTTGAATAAAAAAGACGAATATTTATTTTGTCTCTTTGTCTGTCAGGTTCGCGTTTTTGTAATCACGGACGAATAGAATTCCTAAATCTTAAGCAAAAATCCCTGTGAGTATTGCTATCGAAAATGTATAGAACACTCGAATATTTCCGGACCAGCGCTGGCACCATTGTTAAAATAACAATAAACAACTAGTACTTTCATAGGACCTACAAAAATTGACATTCCATGAAATGTAAATTTTCGTAGTTTGGAATACTTACGATCGTACCACGTTTTATTGCCCTGCTGTCGTTTCGTCGACCGTTTGTAAATCCTTCTTCGTGGTCACTATCTCACGTACATATGTCAACGGATAGCACCACAAATGACACCAAAGAAGCTATCCAATTATTCACTATCCCTGTCTCAGCATGAACGAAAGTACCACTAGAGTATAGTATTATACATATTATCCGCATGTTATCAGCCCTACTTTAATATTACCTTTGAAATGTCTTTCATCAGTTAATTGATGGTTGCCTCTGACAGTGGATCATGTAGAAGAGTTAATGTAAATAGATTTCTAATATTTAATAGATGTTACCTCATTGTGTCAATATTGAACTGAGGCTTTTGCCCAATTACCTTGGCAAGTTTGAACCGTCTTAATTCTAAGTATTGATTCGTAGACGTCTTCTTTAATTGGTTTCCAGTTTTGAAATGTTCCCCTCATTTATAATGTGTAGAGTTGTCTACCAAGATCGGTTTGGAATTGTTAAGAGAATTCATTATTAATTTTTGATTGATGAGCTTTTAGCTTTTATTTCATAAAATTATAGCGAATAAACAACATGCGAATTAGAAATGTCAGTACTGTTTACATAGAATTATGAGCAACATTTCTTATGTTTTAGAATTTATGTTGATTGATTAATCAATAAGGTCTTAATAGTCGAAAATAACTTGTTCAAACTTTTGCGAAATAAATAAACTACAGAGAAATTAAAGTACTTAATAATATAATACGAACACTTCTGCATCCATATTCCTAATATACAAGGTCTAATATAAGTATCTACGTTTGGTTATGTAGTGCTAAATACAGGTAGTATGAAGTGGTTAGATAGGTTACTCTACTATGATTGTTTAGGAATCTACTCCATCTCGATTTAAACACGCTCAATTTTGCAAGGCGAAGTCATCAAAAACCTATTAGCCTGCAACTTTAAACACTACCACCACGTGCAGTTTGGACGCATTGTAAAAAGATTGATGCTACGAGACGTAAAAGAACATTTTGTTTCAATATATAAATAAGATTTATTACTTAAATATGGTGAACTAAACTACTTTTTCTAAGGGCTCATCTACTTATAGGTTTCAAACCCATGTCAAAGTTCACCGTGTTGATACAATTTTCGTAGGGTGCCATATTTCAGTGGTCGAGATTTCAATTCATACATTTGAATAAATAAATATGCATGAAACCAATTTATAGAGGCCGGCCGTCGTCGGCACAATATCAGTGCCCTCATTAGGTGCTACGGTGCTGTCGACTGCTTTGGCGTAGCGAGCTCTACGGAAGCCGTAGGCCGACTACGAGATTGTTCAATTGTAGTTGACTAAGGAATAGCCTTAGATATTTGCATGTTATAAATATGAGCCATAATAACTTTGTTAAAAAACATCAAAAATATTATTTGATTTCACACAAACCAATGTTATGCAAAGTATAAAAATATACTTGTTTGAAATGCCTTTTCAATAATTTCCAAAATAAAACGTTATTTTGCGTTGTTGAAATATATATTTCATATATTGGAGACAATGCACAAGAGTTACGTTTTCACGTAAATCCATGAATTCAATAGCGTTCGAAGGTTTTTAATTCACCTATATGTGAATCTATTATTTTTAAAGTGTTAAACGAGCAAGCGGTTACCGCAACCTATGGACGCTGGCAATATTAGAGGTATCATTCGCGCCCTGATTGTATCACCTTTGTAGGTGAAAAGTATCATTAGCCTGTAATTTTACTGGCACCAACCCTTCAAACCGGAACATAGCAATGCAAGCATACTTCCCCGAATGAGCATATATATTCATAAGGAGTTCTACTACTTCTACGCTACATATCTAATGCTACAGAGAAAATATGAATGTTCCGTGAAATAAAAAGATTTCATGTAGTATTTACATATTGTATTGTTATGTGAATCCGTTGTATCTGTTGTTTTCGAATGCTCGGGGCGAATTCGCCTAGTTCAAACCATCGTTGTATGAACAAAAGCCAATTCTTCTGCTTACTTTCTTTGTAGTATACATCGAGTGCCTAATTTCTTTTTGGTTTGCATATTAATAAAATCAAATAAAAATATCTTCAAAAATCAACAAAATTCATCAACTTTTACAAAATACAGCCGTAGCCACCTTACATGTGGGACTCCAAATTCCATAATTTCTTAACAAATTTACCTAGTGTCAACCTATTGTGCTATTTGCGTAGTCTCTGAACGGTCCTAATGATCAAACTTAGCCACCGATGAATATTAGTTAAAGACATAACCAATTTATTTTAGGAATATAACTGGAGGACCATAGACCTACGTATAATCTTCAAAATAAACAATCATAAATAAAATCAAAAACCTCTGTTTGTTTATCCTACAGTTTCCAACCATCCCAAGTAATTCGATATCCCACAAAAAAATATTTTCCGAACTCGCAAATAACTAAAGCAAACTGCTCCGTATCGTGGGCCATCGTTAACTGTAAGCCTTGCTCTGTTTGTCGGTCGTTATGTCTTATTTGTACCACGTACTGCCTTTATTTCACCGCTCTCAAGGTACAAAAGTTTTCTAATAAAGGGCCCTCCCAATAGTAACGGTCTTATTGGCTACAGGTGACAATTGATGGTCATAGCTCTTTTTAACTGACTTGATGAAAGTTCGGAGGCCTAAGCACTTAGTGTATAGCAAAGGGATGTTTTAGGTTGTGAAACAACAGGCTTAAAATTTGGCTCAGGGATAAAATTCAGTAAGGAAGTATCAATACAAAGTGATTGTGTGAATTTATATATATTGTGAGGCGAATAGAGCACTAGAGCATAAAAAAGCGGAATAGTCCTATAATTTTGATACAGGTAAATTGAAGAAAAGCTAAAGCTTTTACGAATTGTGTTTTTTTTATTTATCGTTTATAGTTCACAACGACAATGGCAAGTCTAGAGTAAGGTTACCAATTTTGTGAAAGACTGGTGCCTGAACTAGATAGGAACCTGTAATACAGGTCACCAGGTCCCACTCATTTTGCATTTGATAAATGTAGGTAATGTGTGATTCACACTAGTCTATTTGTACACACTGAGCTTCAAAATAAATGAACTGTCACTGGCAACATTGCTGAGGGCAAACAATTCAATTGTAAAAAAAAATGAATTGTCTTTAAGAAATGTTATAAAACACCCATAAAAATTTTTGTTTCACTTTTTAAAGTGGATATTTACGACTCGTTAAAAGCGAGCGCCCTTGCTGATTATTTTTCAACGCTGTGCATCCGAAATTGGGGGTTTGCGTGTCACTAACACTTCATGCCACTTCACGGCCAATTTGCGTTCGCCGGATACACCCCCCAACTAAAGTTGTCGGGTAACTAAGTTTCAGTCCTAACAAAAATCAGTCCACATTCCGTCGCCCCCTGTACTGAATACTTTAGCACTGTGAATTGGGACGGAACAAAGTGAACCGTTGTATATTATTGTCAGACCCAATTAAAAATTTTCGTTTTACCGCGTCAAATGGTAAAATTGTTTTATCGTCAGTTTTGGGGAAAATGTTTTTTATTAACGAAAATAGGCTAGACCGACACAATTTTCTAAAATAAAAAATGGTTTTGCGGGCCAGTAAATTAATATTCATAATTTTTCTGGGAATTAGTCAACTTCCAAACTACATTCATGGTCTAATCCTACATACTTCTAGGCTTTCGCCCTCATAAAGTATTTATCTTGATGCTAACAATCCTTGTACTGATAAGCACTTCCCTGTTAAAATAACAAAATATGCGTTTCCGTGTTTCGGAAGTGGCTAGACAGCAAGACATCCGGCAATCCAGCCGTGCCCGTAGACGGCTACTTCCGGCTATCATAGAGCCAGCTTTACTCGGGAAGCAGGCTACCAGCGCTTGTTTACCGTCACGAATATTCGCTTTGGTTTTATATAGCGTTTTCTCATGCAGATGCTTTAACGGGTTCTGGTATAATATAGAATATTTATAGTTTTATATATTTATAGTTCTTGAGATATCTGCGAGATATTTCTCGGGGTTCAAGAAATATAAAATTTAAACTAAAGTAAGATACCTATGTCCAAACGGTGACCGAATCGACAAGATTACTATTCGAAAATTGACGAAACAGTCACATTTTTGACATGTTGTAACCGTATTTGTTATTTAGCATAGACTCTGTGCTGCCCGCTTAGAGAAGGCAAAAACTATTTCTGTCGCCTATTCTGTGAAACAAAAGAGAGGGAGAAAATATTTGTTGTCTTCTCGACGGTAGACAAAACCTTGTCTACCGTCTACCGTTGTCTTGGGTCTTCATGCTTAGCAGGCTGCTTTGTCAGAAAATCGATGAAACATATATTTGTTATATAAGGTTTGTGCTTGCAAAGGCAACGTAACTACACCTGGTTTTGATAAAAATGTTGTACAATACCCAGTGATTAGGCACTCGAAGATAGAAAGAGACGATTGTTGAACATAGTTAGTTAGCGTTGTTGAGTTAGCTCTTGACTTCCGTGTCTTGATCAGTTGTTGGGAACTAATTGAAATCGAAGAAACATAGTCAGTTTGGTTAACCAAGAAAATCCAATGGTTTGGTTGAATTTAAAGTACTGGTACAGTCCATAGATAAAGGTGACGACTTCTGTGGCGCAGTGGGCGAAGACCCGCTTGAGACGCAGAAGGTTGTGGGTTCGATTCCGCGGGACAAATGTTTGTATCATTTGCAGATATTTATCTCGGGTCTCGGTTTTTTCTATCTATACTTATACTAGAATTATAAAGAGGTTAGATTTTTTGTTTGTTTGTTTGTACCGAATGGGCTCCGAAACTACTGGACGGATTTTAACCATTTTTTCACTAACAGAAAGCTAAATTATCGGGAACTACATAGGCTAGAATATATTTAAAAAAAAATGAGATCCTTAAGAAAATTGCAAAAGTAGTAAAATGTTGCCTATAAAATTAATTATTTTGCGTGCGCTGAGAAAACTATTGATGATACATAAAAAATATGTACTACATGATTAAAGTACTCATTATTACCCAAAAAAAAGTTCTGGAGAGAGAGCAGCTTTTGTGTCCTAAAATTTAATTAGATCGCCGGTAAAAACAAAAGTAGGTTACATACGTATCGTAGTATTAATTCTTATTAAAATAAATAGTTTTATCATCAAGGATATTTATGTAGGAGTAAAATACTTTACTGATAATTTTTATCCGGATATTCCCACGGAATCGAAACTTACGCGGGTGTTTCGATTAAGGCGCAGCTAGTATATAATAAGTATGAATTTGCAAAACAAATGTATAAAAGTAAAAAATGTATATCATTCATGTAGTTCCCATAACACAAGCCTTGCTTAGTTTGGGGCTAAATGATAAAATGTCCAGCATTATTTATTTATTAAAGGTGATATCAGTCATTTGTCGTACATTATAAAACAGTATACTATAGGGGCACTATGAAGAGATATGCAAATAGCACGGAATGATTTTAATGAACATTTTAATGATCAAAAACATAAATTCGTCCTCACAATACCGCGTAAATATGAATGAACAGTTATCTAAAATTCTATTACGTAACAATAAAAGAGTACCTTAGAAGCACAGTACCGCTAAAAACTCACTATGCTGGATTTTAAAGTAAATTTATTCCATATTCTGTAGTACCGTCCCGAGTCGGCACTAAAACCAAACATTTTGAGTCTGGTAGCAATTTAAAACAAACTAGCCAGGTGTGCATACAGTGTTGAGCAGAACATAGCAAACTAACCTTTCTTTGCCTTACAAACTCCAATATTTGCCTCACAAGTTAGGGTTTAGAAAAAAGAATAACTGCATATTAGTAGTTGGAATCATTGGTTTGACTAAGTGGAAATATGTATTTTCTTAGAAAAACATTGTATCAAAATACCATCTTATTTATTACTAATAACTTTTTATAAACAACTATTTGCGGGTAAGGTAAATTATGTACAAAGATTAAATATTCTAAAATAAATTGCATGTAGTTGTACTGTTCTTTACGCGATATTTAAACCTCCTAATATTACTCGTACTAGTAAACTAATTTATCATCGATCGGTCACTCTACAATCCTACGTATTTAAGATACCAAGACCTACAAAAAGTATAGAAAAAATACTTGCAAACGAGATAGTAGTTAAGTACGCATAAAGAGACCGTAAAACTTTTATCTTTTTATTACTATTCCGAAGTCGAAATATAAAACAATTTCCCACTACCATACCCCGCAACAATGTATGAAGTAAACAAACGTTTTCGTTCTTCCCGGAGACTTTTCCTATTAAATTTTCAGGAGTTCAAACAAGGAGACAGTAAAAATTTAACTAAGATAAGAAGTCTTCCTGTCATGACGTACCTATTCCAGGAAATAAAATGGGGAAGACTGAAATATATAGGGGGAACGTAATTTGTTTTATCTGACAAAGAGCAAAATACAATTTCAATTAGGTGTGTAAGTACTTCGAAAGTAGCGAATCTAATTGTTACTCAATTCTTCATGTTTTTTGATGATCGAAGTTTGATAAAAAAATCTAATCTAATAAACAATTAGTTACTTATGACCGATAGCTGAATGCATGCAATAGCTGGCAAAGTACTTACTAGATGTCTTGTGAAAGAAAATAGAGTATTTAGTACAACTAAGAATTTGTTAAGAGATCTAAGTTAACATATTTTGTCATATCTATACTTCCAAATACAGTTCTTGTTTACAATAAAGAAAAACATATTATGTAAAGAAAAATTATAAAATCTAAAAGGTAAACCACATTATGTTCCGTCGCATAATTGTGTCAACAAGGCTTGTTAGGTATCGTTTGCTGTATTTTTACGTAATATTCAAAAATATTATTATAAATTACCTTGTAAATTCAATGCCTTCATTTGTTGGCGTTTTAACCGACTACACGGCCACGTTAAGCTGTATGTCCTATTTCTACCACTAAGCCATTTGAAAAATCTACTTACCTTGCAAAATTCTAATTATTTCGTTCCTGGTGAATTATTTATAAATTGGATTGCAATTCCCATCTCCATAAAAACTTGACTAAATCGAATTGCCTTAACTCGAACTTAATTTAAAAATACTTGACATCCATCTTGATACCGACAATCCGTCTAATCTAACACCAAACGCGGTAGGCTGCGGTGCGGTTTGGTGTGACGCACAAGGCATTATTCACAACGGAACGCTGCCGCAGCCGCTGTTAGCCCGCGTCCAGTGTGCCGAGCCTCTAACATCTTAAAAGGAATACCCAATGAAACGTTGGCGTAAACTAATTCCGCCGAGCAAACTGCCAACTCCAATAAAAAGGAAAAAGTTCCAATATCCACATCGGGCCCGGCTAAATTGGTTACCTATTACAGTGACGATTTAACGTGGTACGGCCTTTGAAACTCAAAGTGCACTCACTTCCTAGGCCAATGCCTAATTACTTAAGCTTTTACTTTCGAACATTCACTGGCAATATTTGACTTAATTTTAGACCGGAAGGCACTGTCCGCTACCATACCTCATAGAAGTTTATAATAATAATGATAATCACGTCTGTGAATCATTTGTATATAATTTTGGTATTACTTTGTATAGTATTTTTTACAATTGGTTAAATGTAGACTGTTAGTTTATTATTACCATCATCTTTTACAATTATAGAGTCCGTTGGCTAAGTTTACTTACACTTAGGACTTATAGGGCCGATATGGTCAAAATTCATAAGACTTTTACTACATTGTCGTTCATGAAAACAGTAAACTTTTTCGTTCAATTTATTGAAACTATGAATCCAATTGAACGAAACAGTTCTATTTCGTTGAACTGAATATTTTTACTCCCCGAATTGTCATCTAATTGCAGCATTATGCTGGTTCACGATGAAGTAGGATAGCCTAAAGCACCCGCTCAGTTGAGTTCATACCTAAGCTAATCGGTGTATTTCATTAACGTTGCGAATTAATTTTCAGAACCCGCTTTTATCCTGAACTCCGCCGAAGACACTAAAAAGACTTTAAAATAGTGATATTAAAAATAAGTGCCAAAGTTGTTTCGACCCTGCGTCTCCCAGCGCTGGCAGACCGTGGCAATAAGTGAAATGGTCAAGGTAATAAAAAAATCCATGAATTTATTCATCGCACTCAATTCACGCCACGCTAACCCTCTCGTGTTTTGGGGCTTCACTTTGTAAATACATTTCTGGATCACTCACCACCCGTCAAGTAAAATATACAGTAGCCAAATGGCAACGTAGATATGTGTATATATTATAGTATAAAATATGCTTGGAATTTAAATGTGTGTCGCTCTATTTACTCTTACTTTGGACATACACATTTAACGAATTAAATACTAAAAAGAATGCTATGTTTAGTGTTTAAAAGATTCTTCAGGACTTCGATATTAATTTAAATGGAGTTTCCTTAACGATTAGCACAATTCAAGCTTGCTTTTATTTAGAGCATAAGGGGCATTTAAAAGGCGTTTTCCGCTTTATTGTGCATAGATAAGCCTTTCACTTTACCTTCGGAGTCAAAACTATAATATAAACTTGTTTTTGTATTGAACCAAAATCTGAAAATTATTGAGTCTATTACAATAATTATCATTCAAAAATAATTATTGCTTTTCGTGCTGTCTTTCTTAAAATAGTCTAGTGTTCTAATTTTTCATGCACCTACTACTTTGTCTTTTTACTAATTTGTATGTACTTGTTTGCACCAAGTTCTTTGAAATTTATTTTGTATATAAAAAACATTTTGTGCGAATATTCTATTTGTGTATTCATAAATTCAGTAACAATAATAATTTTCAAAGGAAATTCCAATGAGAGTGGTACCCCATTAAAACGCTCGTAATAAAACTGTATAGGTTGGTTACTTAGCGGCCGTACATTTGAAGCGATGGGGCGTGTAGCGGGACTTTGAGCATACTAATAGCAACATATTGAACTAATGTGATGTCCTATAACCAGGTAACATAAACAAAGTAATGATTTTCATTAATTTGCGGTTACTCAGTTATATACCAATATAAAAGCTCATTACAAATGGAAATGGTCAAGCGGTGGTCGTAGCCTAAAACAGCTGAGCTAACCCATTACAACGAAACACAAGATAAAAGTTATGCACGCAATTTCAAATTGATAAAAAAAATGTTATGCCACTATCATATTACGAGTTCGTCGATCCAAACAGCTTCTATATGTTGCTCTATATGTTATTCAGATATTTTGCTTCGTTTTAAATGGTAACTTTGATGGACCAGCAGACCAAAGCTGCAAAAATAACGGCGGCCAGTGATCGTGTGTGAATGGTCTCGTTACTGCCTCAAGTTGCGTTGTCATGACCACCATTTTTATGTAGTTGCGTTTTTTCCAGACAGATGAATTGACAGACAAAGAAGTAAAAAAAACGGGTATGCGTGCGCTATAATGTGGCTCGGTTGTAGTCCGTTTCGTCCACATGTTGGTGTTGGCGAAAGTAGCAAGTGTGGTTCGTGTGAATGAAACTACGCGCTTTCATACGAAGTGATGACACCCGACCAATTTTTGATGCTGTCACGGATGTGGTTAGATAGTCGTCCGTCTGAATAAATACTTAGCGGATCGATATTAAGATCGATTTGGCTATGCCTTCATGGCATCGCCAATGAACCAACTTTTGTAATTTAACACAGTTTTGCGGCTTTTTACTGTCTTGTGTCTGACGTGTTCAATATTGCGGTTCCAAATTGTACTTCCAATTATATTTCCTGTTTATATGCACGAGTTTAAAATAATCTACGAAGTAATTGCCTGCCATGCAATGAGGTTATGAGTGTATTTCAGAAATAAAAAAATGATTGATGAAAGTCAATGAATTATTAAATTATTTTTAGGGTTCCCAAACCAAATGGCTAAAACAAGATTAGATTAGAATTACTTATTCAAATAACTTATTAAGTCTATTCTACATAACTACAATTAGTAGTAGTAATAGGCCCTGAACAGCAGTATTCAAGAGGGTACCTGCCTACCCTAACTATGCAGTTAGCTACTTTAAATAAAGCTAGAAATATAACAGAAATAAGACGCTACTCGGTAAAAATTATATCGATCGATGAGCTTTAAATCTCACACTAGGGTTCCTTGTGTCGAACCAAAAATAAAAAAAAACCATACAAACTTTAGAACTCATAATCAAACATCAAACAACTTTTACACATCCCCAAAGGGTAGTATGAAAAAAAAATACGTATTTTATTATTTATTTTAAAGTTTATTTGTACCGAGTTTTGAGTGAATCTAACCAAGGAATAAAACTTCCAATAGAATTCTATTTAACCAATTTTCGAAATTAGATTAGTCTATGTGTTATTCCAGAACCTAAACTATCTACATTCCAAATTTCATCTAAACCGGTTTAGTAGCTACGGAGATACGTGGTAACAAAAATTCATACACACAGACTTTTGAATTTATAATATTAAGTCAATCCTACTATCCTATAGTAGGATTGACAACAGAATTGTTCATATCCCTCTGGCCTGTGTGTCCGTGCGTGTGTCACTTTGAAATACAACTTGGTACTATACTTGTAAAACAACACATGTTATTTTGACTAAAAAACATAAAAGATAAAATAAAATATTGACACTTTCGTGCACTGTTAACAATAACCGATTCGACTGATAACTTAATAACTTAAAGAAATGAATATTACGAAGCGGGACTCTAACATGGCGTGTGTCGATTTTATTTTAAGTGTACAATGCATTCATGTACAGCCTTTGTGTGTGTCATTGTGGGTGACCCTTTCTTCGTTTTGATACAAATCATGCGAAGTACACGAGCGTAGTCTCTGCGTAAGCCGCGGTCGATTGGTACCATAAGACGGCGGGATGGACACTGGATTTGAAATTCCTTGTTTGAAGAACTGCGAAACGCAGGGTTTTTATTTTGCCATATTTTAAGGGATAGAAACTTCTTTTCGGTTTAGAATGTTGTGCTTTGTATTTGCTCTTTTCATGCTATAATGGGGTTGGTGTAATATTATTTAAAGTAACAAACGAAATCTTCATATAAACCATTATCAAATGAATTGAAGGAAAACGAGGAAAAGGTAGGCCGTGATTAGACTACATGAGCTATATATAGCAGAAAGTCGGTGTCATGTCGTTTAGGGAGGTAAAAATACCGCTTTTAATAAATGAAGGGAATTGCATCAATTGCAATGACAAGGGCATAGCTGACATCGCACAATGTGATGAAATCACATTTTTCATCCCACCCCGCCTTAACGGCTGATTTCAATAACACGAGCTATTTGCGTACAAAAGATTTGCATTAAAGAGAAGTAGATCATATCCCTTTGCTTTCCGGTTCGTATCACTCGGCGTTCTTTATCCAATTACCCGAAGATAAATCTCACCTGTGACTGCGGAAGCCTGGCACAGACGAAATAATAGTATTAACGTAAGAAGCTCTCACTCGTACATATTTTCCGGTATTATTGTATTATCTTTGTAATGCTTGTAGCAAAATCTTTAACTCATCTGAGCGTCTAGACAAATACCTCATGCTTAGTTTTCCTTTCGCACTATTGCAAAGGCATCAAGAAAAAACTAAGCAATAGTCACGTGATATCCCACAAGCTAATGTTGAAGTGGTTGCTGTCTAAAGAACTAGGTCTGCGAGCGATAAGGTTCACTGCAGTGTCAAAAAAAGTTACTCTCGAGCTAAAAAGTCGAAATGCCTGTCAAAAAATTACCAGACACAAAACTATACCGAAGTAATTATATTGTTTATAAGACATGAAATGTAAAAAACCGACTTCAAAAAACGAGCAATTGATATAAAGTACAATATCAAATTTCATCACCCATCTTTTCACATTTTAGTGGGATTTCATAAAATGTATATGGGACACCCTTAAAGTATACCATTACCAATTGAAAAATAAACATAAAATCGGTTCACAGTTGGTGAATATATCGCGTAAAACACATAAAAAACATTCTGACGAATTGAGAACCTCCTTTTAAAGTCGATTGATAATAATTAAATCGCGATATTAGCGATACGCTTGCAGTCCCAAGTTTACGGTTTCTATCCTGCAGATACTCTATCATCAGATTCTCATAATGGCCTTGTTATTAGGCTTACTCTTTCGAATAAAAAACAAGAAAAATCGCCCACAACTAACCCACAATTCGGCTAGTCGTGATTCCATAAGATGATGATGTTTTTTAAGTTTTACAGGAAAAATAGCAATCCCTCAGGAATTAAACTTCTATGAGATCACCTTGGGATCATTCTATCAACAAAATAATCATCCAACAATGGCAGCCGATTTAGAGTGACTCAGCCCTTCAGGGGAAAAGTAATATTTTCAGAGATACTACGCTTTTTTCTTCGTTTGACTTACTGATTGTGTTCACGTCTTGCGATACATTATGTGTGATTCAATTAGAGGCCTAGCTTTTGTTAGCTTGGAATACCGACACGCGGGTGGTTTTTTTTATCGAATATTTGTCCAAATCTAAGTGAAAAGGTACTACTTTATTTTGCATGAAATACTATAAAAAATAATACCCAGTTGATTTCGTTTGCAATTAGTTTTATATAATATGATCGCGGAAAATAGTATATAAATTCAAGTTTTTTGCTTTTATGATAGCCAACCAATTATTTTTTTGTGCTAAAGTCAATGGTGCTCTTACTGAGTTTCCAACCGACTATTGTATCAGAAGGTGGAGTTGCTTACATCATCATCAGCATGTAGAAGTCCAGTGCTCCCAAAATATGGCTTAAAAATTTTTGACTGCCCTCATCGCCGATGATAACGGTCTATTAAGTGAAGGGCCAACACTGTGTCGTCCGAATTCCTTCCACTAGATCAAATCCAATAAATAAATGAATAGTTCCCATAAAG
The DNA here is from genome assembly GCA_958496245.1 of Perizoma flavofasciatum. NCBI lineage: Eukaryota > Metazoa > Arthropoda > Insecta > Lepidoptera > Geometridae > Perizoma > Perizoma flavofasciatum. The sequence goes on from OY292426.1 coordinate 5,712,857, forward strand.
TCTAAACTCCCCAGTAACATTTACTAAGTATTAACAACCTAGTTCTGCAAATATTCAAACACTAACGACCTGCATAACCCATACTCCACCTTGTCAAGTCTCCCAATTTACCCACTAACCATTTTCGCTCAGGCGAATCGATTAGATTCCGTATGCTCCCGCGAGTCGACAAATTAGATCGTCTCCACTCGACACGGTCAAAAGTCGACACCGACACTTGAGTCTTCGGGGTTTTCCCGTTTTACAATCTGGGATTTTTAAATGTGCGGGGACGTGCATTCGGCTATGTGGTTCTGTACTTTTATCTTTCGACAAAATTATTTGAGATACATACAATTTGTTGTCTTTGATACTATGTCAAATGTTGAATATTAACGTATCCTACGAAGCACAAAAGCGCTCAGTTTTAATTGTCATTACCGATCACAAATTGTGACCTCGATCCGTAAAGAATAACTAGGCAAAATACAAGCGCTTCGACACATACTAAAAAGTTTCTGAATGTAAGATGGTCAACTCATATGGTCAAAAGTCAACACCAACTTAAGTCTATAATTTGTTTGTGCAAGAAATACAATTAAATTGAAACAATTAAGAAGGATTCATCATTTTATAATTTTCCAAAATTTCTATTCATTTTCATGCCTGGTTAAATAATTCGATTTGTAGTACAATAATAATGCTACGGCTAATAAATTCTAGTAGGCTGGCCTAATGGAAAAGCTGTTATTTGTGCTCTGGTACCAAGAGAAAGGGCATTGATTAGATCCTCGTCTGAGTAGACCCTTTTTTGAGATATTGTAATATCTTTGCATTTCCAAAAAGTGTGGGTTCACATTTAAAAGTTAATAACCAAGGACCACGTCATCGTAAAATACTTTAATTCTAGTAAATTTTGTATAGCTATAAAGTTGTCATATTTGATAAATCTATAAATTTAATTGTAACTAGGTATTTACCTACTTATATGTAAAAATTTGCATGACCATAATGTCGAATATAGAGAAGCTGATTATACCTATGTAATAATAATAATGTACCTATATTCTTGCAAATAAATATCATTCATTCATTCATTCACTTTGACAAGAAGTTCCTTACCATTTAAATAAAACCAACTTACTATAAATAAATCCATTAACCCACTTTTTTTGAATGCAGCAGCATCGAACCGACAAGTAAATATTGAACCGCGATTAATGCTGTTCCGGTCGTTACCCAAGGAACCCTAAAACGGGAAGAGATTTTCCTTTCCCGGTATCGGAAGCGGATCTCATTTCCTCTGACAACATCAAAGTGATAGCAATCGGTTTTTTATTCGAATCAGCGATATTTTATGAGACTAGTTAGTGGCTCGTGGCCTGATCGGGTTACGTAGGGGGCATAATACCCGTCCATTCTGTACCCAATTGTAAACTGCTATTTGTAAGGAAAAATATTTTTTGGTGCGATAGAACTACATACAAGTTTTTAAAACTTCTGACTGAGTCGAAATTGCATATCTTTCTTTACCAAACTCAAGGTTTGTTTGGGAAAAATTTAATACAACGTTAAATAAGACCGCACATCGTACAATATAGTCAAAGTATACACTTATTCGTTGAAATATTATTTAGTGTGCAATAAAGAATTTTTGTATCCATCTATATAAAACTAAAACGTCTAAGTATGAATATTTGATTCGAGCTGCGTGCAAAAGCTAGTCACAACCAGAAATAGGTCACAATTCAAATGTGTTTGATTGTGGTCGAAATGTCCGCAGAACCCCTAAATTAATTTAGGAGATGAAAAATTACGTTGATTTTCTGTTTTGATGAAGGGAGTTGATTTGATTTATTTGCATGTTTTGAATTTGCGAGTACGTACAATCATAATTTAATTCTGTACGGAACGCCCTTATATAAAAAAATATAAAATGTGGGTCTAATATAATAAGACCTACATCTGTGCAATGGCGGTTGATCCGCTTATTCTTTTACGAGTTCGTGCATGAGTTATCACTTATTTATTAGCTGGCATACCTTAGGTGCTTCACTTTTAATGCTAACGGCATGGTTTTCTCATCCACGCAAAATCCGCCCTATAAGGAAATTATATTTGCTAATAATATGTAATAATATTTCTATCAAAATTGTTCAAGTTTCTGCGGATGTTTGGATGAATGCCATAGCGATTGAATCGATTTGGATTTTATAGAATGTAAACCGGCCAGCTTGATTGTTCTCCTGCAAATTACGTTGATCGTTTTGAGATCCTTCTTCATTAGCACCGTCTGTGACGACGCCCGACATTTGAGATGGAAACTAACCAAGCTAAGTGTATAACAACAACACCTTCAAAGTGTTCAACATCGCCACCCAAGATTATTATACAGTATCCCCTCATCCCTTTCAAAGTTTCCGAAAGTTCTTTGCATCGCCATCTACCGCTAAATTGCCCGTCAATTCCCCTGTGCTTACTAAGTTTCGCGCATGCGTGCCAGCTAGTGATGTATGGGCTGGAACCCTTATGCGCCGGAGCGTGACGGTTGCACCCCTGACTATGGAGCACCGTAAAATATGGACTTCGAAAACCATTAGGTTATTTTTAATCAGATAAAGAACCACTTTGGCTTAAAAAAACTGGATATCAACTGACTTGATGAGGTATAAGTGCTGGTATAACTGCTGTCGTCCTGAAATAATCACATACATAGTACTCATAGATAAAATATCTTAATTTAATCACATAAGATAAAGCTTTGGTACGTAAGTCGGCCGAAGTCATTTTGAACTTGTATAACAAAATAGCTCAATGAGGATGGGTAAAACTAAAACTGTAATTAAGATATACAATTTCGAATGATCGTTGATAAATTAGCAATGGATAGTTTAAGCTTCGACCCTGTCTGAAACATGAAGTTTCGTCTTGATAAGACCCAAGTATATAGGTAGCAAAGGACACTGTTTAATATGACACTAAATATAGATAAAGTACGAGTAGAACTACTTTTATCAATATCTGATTTCCATCTTAGAGATGGCAAGAAAATTGAACAAGGTTCTCAGTTGAAACCGGCAAGAGTATATTCCATAAAGGAGACTAAAATAAATCACGTTTTTCCATGTTGCCTCTATGATATCCATAAAGAATTACATCAACTGGACTGTGAGACAGATCTACTATCGCTTTTTATGGAATAGAATGGAGATTATCGTTTGTACTAGTCCACTCTGACCATATCGTAAAATACCGCTGGTTCTCAAAAATCTTAAGTATTCCGGTAATCTTCGCCTAGACATGCCCACTGTTAGGGGATCTACTCGTACTTCCTGAAATCTCACTTTAAACCCTGCTATGGCGTAGCAGTGACGCATCATAAAATACTGAATACAGCAAGATGTAAATTTAATGTCCAACGCAATTGGTGGGTCAAATTCAATTTATAGTCGAATTGCGAAATTAAATTACAACTGAGTTCAAAATTAGTTCGACCTAGACAATGGCTGAGTGTTGAAATATTTGTAGACGTAGGATAGGAGGCCGTCGTAAACCTGAGATATTGCTTCAGTATTGTCTCATAGATATTAGTTCCTTTAGATTTCTGTCACTAGTAGTAGAAGAAAATTGACAATTCCTGATTTGACCATGTTTTGGTCTTACTTGCCGCAAAAGCTAGACATTAATCAACCTCGTGTATTTCATAATAAATACCAGGGAATATCTACGTTTGACCAACTATAATTTAATCTGTGATAGAACTCTCACTGAAAATAAATGGGAAATCCAAATTCCGTTTTCCAGGACTAATGTCATCACGAATCTAGAATTTTTGTCAGGTTTGAAAGGAAATATGTCAAGATGTATTACTTGAGTCTAGATTCATTTTGAGTTTCAAGCTATAATTTAGGAGTGAATGCCAAAAGTCTGAATTTATTCAGCCTTTTAAACGTTCGATCATAAGAAAGTCTACCATTTAATTTAACTATTTGTATTATAGTACATCACCGACTATAATACAAATAGTTGAAGTAGCATCGCCGACGGCTCCATAGTCAAATATCTGTTTCAATTAAGATTTTGGTTCTGTGGTCAGCTGAATACATTTTCGCCGGTATCTGTCCTTCAGCCGTAACGCTGTCAAACACGGTAGCTTTATGCGGGCACAAGTTTGCGTTGATTAAAGATAGCTATATCAGTTTCGTCAACCTTTCATCAGAGCACAAAGGAGACGCAATTATATCTAAGAGGGCAACATCTGTTCTTATCGTGAAAGGGCTGCATCTTAAGCTTATTAGCAGTTTGGACCAAACTCAAAGAGGTATTGTACTGAGTTGATTAAAAACTATTACGTTACAATTCTCACAAGTATGATGTTTTAGATAGTTGTCTCGCTGTTAGTGATAAGACCACTTATTGTACTTTGGTGATTAGCTCGTAATATGCTCTGTTTGATTTTGTAAGCAATATAACGTGGTGTACAATAAAGTGTTATCTATTGATCTATCTACTAGCTATAGGACAGTTTTTATTCAAAATGTTCAGTAAAAAATAGTTCGTGTAATTTATGAATGTTTAAACTAAACAGTTTTTCACAGCTTTCTAACAGGTGATGAATGTAAAATTATTATTGAGAAAAGTAAGAGATTTTATTTTTCTTACCTGTAATTTTTTTGTTTCAGGTATGTCAAATGTTAATAGTTTTCATTGAAGATGTAACTTCAATGAATATATGATCATAGGTAATCATATATTCGGTAATCATTATCGGTGTTGTTATTAAGTATATTGCTGTCCAGGCAATAGGCATTCCTCAAGAGAGCTAGGAGGAGTATTTTTGAGCTACCTCCATCCTCAGATATACTTACATAATCCTATGTTTCAAGTCAGGTATATGTATGACTGGCCAAGATAACAAATATGCTAGCACACTGAACACTCAAGCTAATCAGATCTACTGAATAATTATAATTTATTTTCAAACGCAAGCATATCTATTCGCATGACCCATCAATAAATAATTAACCAATTTTAGTTTTAGCTTAATCAGCTTTTTAGAAAACTTGACTGGCAAATTATGAGAGCCGTTTAATGGATATTCAGGGGTAACCGCTTAGCAGGCTTTTCTTGATTTGTTTATGTTTTCGAATAATAATTGACCGGCATTCAGAATAGTCTAACAAAAGGAGAAAATAGAAAGCTTTTATTCATCGAACTTTCAAAGTAGCTGAAAGGCTTAGTCAGTCAAGCAATGTTCAGCTCGGTCTTTATTTATATTTGTGGCTTTTAGCACAGTAAGGCACTTCTGAGATCTGGAGGGCACGTTAATCTGCCGGTTGTGTCTATAACAGTCGTCACGCTTGTAGATTTTGGGTGGCCTAGACGTCGATACCAATCTCTTAACACTTCAATCAGTCGAAATACCAATCTAGTAGATGACTAGATAAGACTTTTTTCGGTCTCCATTCATTTTTTTCCTTTGACTACATTCCAGTTGGAGCTGAATATTTGAAACCTCGGTAAACTTTTAGAAAAACTTTCATCTGTAATACTGAACGCAAAGCTCTATGTAACAGACTGAAGTGTTATTTTCTAGGAACTGGATAAATATTTGCTTTTAATCTGCGAAGTTCACTGTGAAATGCTTTATTCGGCTTTGAAAAACTCAAGAATATTCATAATTTAAAACTGCTCTATTTTACAAAATTTAACAGAGATAAAATCTAATATATTCGGTTTAAAAACAACGTGATTCAAAATCGACTTAATTCACAAAAAATCGTTCACAATGTCAATTTTACAACCATACTTGTGACTATTGCCCAATATACCTAATTAAAATAAAATTAAAATAGATACTATTTAGTAGCAGCAATAGTTTTGATTTAGAAACAAATAAAGAAAATAAATTTATTCGACACACATAATAACACAAAAAGGATACAGGTACGGTTCTTACCGTGATAGGTTACCTTATCACGGCAGTAGAAATTGCATACAAGTCCTCTCCGTGTTGTGCGGGCCAAACAGGTCCTGTCTCAGTATATTTTGCAGCTCACACGACCGGGATGTGAAACAGCACTGGATTTCAGACAGAACTTATGATGATGATTCCATTCGGTCATGTATTATAATATCTGTGATTCGGTGGATGGAGACGGCTGGCCACCATCTCTATGGCAATGAGCTTCTACCGACTGATGAGGGTGCAGATGAGATGAGAGACTGTGTCTGTCGATAGATTGGTGAGACTACAGTAGGATCGTTAGTGGCTCGCGGTGAGCAGCCAACATGTTAAGCCTGTCGTGTTTGCCCGGATCGTGTAACCAATTACCGGAGTCGAGGTGAGTTCGCAGCATTAGGGCATTGAAATGCCTTGTTTTGGTTGCTTTGATTTAGAATTTAGTAGTATTGTAATACAAAGTACGATAGTTGTCATTTTCCGTAGCGAATCTGAGGTCAGATTTTAAAGCTGAATATTTTAAAGGCACGAGGTACAAAATCATTTTATCTCTGTGCCGACTCAGGTCAAATATTTTTGCATGTGCGGCAGTGACCTACATATTTTCATTCCTGAACTGGGAAACCCAATTTACCCAAGTTTTTGAACTGGTCCTGGTGTGCGAATCAAACCTGCTACTTCTCATTTCTCAGCCAGACGGTATTTGTACTACTGTATTGTGATGATGTACACATTTTGTTCTACTCGTCAAAGTATTAAATATAATCGAGTGGTTTACTTAACACACAATAATAACTCTGTTTCAATACGTATTGTAGCCAAATTTGGCTACAATTAATTAACTTTGTTGTCTGTCAGTAGCAGATTTCAGGATGATTTTATAAGGAAAGTATAATTTTAATTACGAATTGTTGATAAGTTTATTCGTTTGATACAGGAATCCGTAGATTAGGTTATTGGCATATATATTTATGAAAAAACTGGGCCAGAAGAAATATACTCTGTTTTGTTGTTAAAAAGTATGTTTTTCTGTATTAGTTGCTACTTGACTTTGTTAACTCATAATATAATTTATTTTTAGGAATAAAAAAAACCGACACTTTCAAATAAAAAGTCCAATACGACATTTTATCTCCCAGTTTTTCACCCTTGGGGTGGAATTTTTCCATAAAATTTATATGGAACCACCCTACCCATTAATAAAAGTATCATTAAAATCGGTTCGCAGTTGGCAAAGATATCGCGTAACATACCTCCAGACAAAAAAAACAGTCTGTTAAAAAGTTGATCAAAATGTTTCCAAACACTCATTATATTGCTATCAGTCAAATAGTTCCGTTATCCACCTTTCGTCCATTTCACATCCAGCCTGCATTCAATCAGATAACTGGTACTGCGTGAAATAGTTCATAGATCTATGCAGGAAAGTAAACCTGTGACAATCTTAGTGCAACATCGACAGCAGTGGCGGAGACTCGGCAAACGTCATATCAGGGTCTGTGCTGAGCTTATAACATGATAAAACGTCGACCGTATCGACAAGATTTCCATACAAAAATTGTCGAAACGGACATCGTTTCGACAAGTTTTGAAAGTATTTGTAACTCAGCATAGGCCCTCTGTTCCTTTGAAAAACGCTTTCACCACTTTATCACGGCCGTCAAGTGAAGACCACCGCTTTATAGAAAACTCTGATGATAAAACGTCGACCGTATCGACAAGATTTCCATACAAAAATTGTCGAAACGGACATCGTTTCGACAAGTTTTGAAAGTATTTGTAACTCAGCATACCTCTGTTCCTTTGAAAAACGCTTTCACCACTTTATCACGGCCGTCAAGTGAAGACCACCGCTTTATAGAAAACTCTGACTAATCTGGAATTGAATTTCACTACAAAACAGTCCTTTGTAGCGCAAGTAAAGGAACAAAGTATACGTAAATAAGCTGAAAATTTTCTATTTTTCCTCTTTACATGCTTTTACGTCTGTGGTTTAACACAATTTTTTATACATTTTCCTGCACACAACACTTTTTCTTGTAATCTTTTATCTCATATTGTAGTTCTTGTTGTAGCTCAATGTAGGTATGTTCATTACATAGTTTACATATACAGGCAGGTAAGTAGGTAGGTACTTATGTAAGGTCAAGGGTGTTTCTTTTAGACTCCCGATCAATGTCACTGCTCACAGCTATATTTTTAGGAAGTGAACATAGAATACTTAAATAGGTTTGCTAATTTTGTTTTTATTTTGTTAAAAAAGCTACTGTAAAGTTCTTAGCTGATACGAGTATTGTTCAGGTTGAGTGCCTATTAACAAGTAGCAACTGTAGTTGATGAAAAACTGCTTCCAGCAGGAATTCGATAAACCTACTTGAATTTGTTACTTTACCTACCTTTACAAAACAAGAAGGCATCTTCTGCCAATTTACGCTATAATTATGAAGACATCGGAGAAGGATTTAATTAAAGACCTTTTTAGAGGCCTTTCGGGTAATTGGTGTTCAATGCTTTCGTAGTCCGAGAGCCCCTGTTCCTACTTAGTGATTATGTGTCGGTAAGTATTTGAAAATGCTCATTTTACCCGTTTAATGCTTATCTTGAACATTGTAAGTGTAGAAATAAGTAATGCACCTCTTGAAAACAAATATGTGCGCAAATATAGACATTGGGATAAAACTTTTGTTGAGTAGTTTTTATCATGAATAAGCCTTCCTTTGACCATAATCTCACGTGATAGTACTTAGTACACTTGCTTTGTTGGGCACTCCACATGGACTATGCCGTAGCCGGGCCTTTGAAAGTGAACGGGTTGCTTCTATCTGAGGCGCAAAAATATGTCGGTACATGTTGTATGATCTTGATTGACCGTATTTTTTTTTTCTTAGAATATTATTATGACGCCTATTTATTATACTCCTACCGACGTTATTTTTGTAGTAGTTGTCCTGTACTGAACAGTTCTTTACGTTTTGTTTGAAATTCAAGTCATAGATGAAAATGATGACATACTGATTTTAAGCTTTACTCTGCCTCTTGAAGTGGAAAGACTTTTCGTGATGGTGTTTCATTTAATTAATTCGCTGAATAATTTTTTCAAAAACATCTAGATATCTCACAAAATTTTACCATCCAGAAAAATGCTATTGCATCATTAAGTACATACAGGAAAACAATAATACTGAGCTTGCAATTTAATAAGTAACCCATCCCAAGGTCTCTATTTAAACCGATAAATAGAGCTATGTCTATGTCTATGTCTACACACATGTTGGCTATGTCTACACCTACGCGCTTTTATTTTCACCTTACCTCTTCTTGTGCGTCATAGCGCATGCTTCAAGACTGCACAACGTTCACGCCACGCGGGCGCTTTCCACTCCGATCTGGCGACATTTATTTACAGTTAAACAAAGATAAGTTTTACACCGAAGTAGAAAAAAAGGATTTAGTTTCCGCGTAGTCCGATATATAATTGTGGTCCGAATTATTATTCATTAATTGTTTGTTACTGTAAAAATACAGAATAATATGAAAAAATAATAGAGATACGTAAAAAAAGATAAGGTTATGTTTTGAATGCATACATTTTTTGTTTTATTTGTCCACGTAGAAGAATATGTTACCGGATCATGAAGTGTTCGCTTGAAGAGCAGCTTACGCTTCTTGGTCTGATCATTATAAATTAATTTACAGTCATCAGTCTGCAGTCGAGTATTTAATAGAAATTAAATGAATAACGTTACTATTCAGCATTTTAATTAGTCTTATGCCAAGTGGAGTGAAATGCAGTCTCTTAGCAGGCGTTGGAACGCGATAGAAAGATGTTGATTCTATTGCACCATTCATGGAGTTGTGACGGAATATAGAGGTAAATCAACTAAATTTGAAAGCATTAAAAATGGTATGTTTATTATTGCTAGCAACGAAATCGTACTACGGAGTTGGGTACATTCTGTTACACCATGAAAAACATTAGTAAACCCGCTTTAACGCCACAAAGTAGATGTGCGCTTGAAAGTTAATTATATTTAAATATGTGAAAGCAATAGAGCTTTTGTATTTAGCCTTCGCTTCCCGAGACTTTGCCCTGTTTGCCTTTCGCTTAGACTGGCTAAGACATTGAAACTCTCTTTTAACAGTGTAGTTGTTCTTCCTTTAAGATCTTAGAAGTTAATTGCGAGTTACCAGTAAGCGAAAAAGTATTACACTTTATCATACTTTAGTTATTTATATATGTATTTTAAAACTGCCTACGCTATATCGTTCTATATTTATATTTTTTTGTCATGACAGTTATGTTAAATTTAATTATAAATTTTACCTGTCTTTATTGCGTTTACCTTTTTTATTATTTTTCCGACATTCTTTAGTTCATCGTGTCTGCAATACTATATCTTCCGCAGTCAATACAATATCGTTACAATAATACCTATAACAGACTACTATCAATTCAACTTTTCATAAAACAGGCAAACGTAGTTAGTTTTATTGCGCAGCCTAGAAAATAATGAAAATATTAAGAAAATAATGATTAATAAATAATAAGAACACCAAAACAAAGGAACAGTCCAACCGCAGCCTGATGATCATAAAATTATCAAAAGGTTTTACTTTAATTTTCATATTTATCGCTAATTGATATTTATCGAATAAAACGAACACACTGTTCAATTGTGGTAAGCTTTAAGCCGTGCTCATTCAGTACACAAACTCGAATGAACTTTATTTACAGTATCAATAAAAAGTCAATAAGCCGGAAAACTATCGAAATACCGTTTTTAATTAATTTTATTTGATCATTTAAAGTTTGTGGATGTAATATGAAACCTTGTCCTTTATGATGTTAAGCCTTTACAGGTTGATATTTTTTTAAAAAAAATATTGAATTATCTAGTTATACTTATAAACTGTTTTTTTTTTGCTGTGGGTTCCAAAACCTTTCTTCTAACAGACCATTGAAAAGAACATCGTACACCACTGGCACTTTGTAGATTTGTCCGATTTTTGAGTTTTTTGTTGTGCAGTTACAACAATACCCAGAGATTCGGAGCTCTTCGGATGACGTTGCGGTCCGTCATCTATTTACTTTATTAATATCACGCGTTATCAAATACACTCCACGGTATGTCCGGCTTGGCCGATCAAATACCGGTGTTTAAGCGATGTAAGGCATAGACACCGTCTCCGATAGGTTTAACGCGTATTAACTGGAATATATGACACAAATTGTGGGCGCATAGGTAAGGACTTATCTTCCTGCATGAGCGGTGCGTCGCGGTGCGACGCTATACTTTCAAACAATCGCAGGCAGCCGCTTGAAGGATCCGACACATAGCTAACGCGATCTATTTGTTATTTGGCATGGACCTCGTAGGACGTTATAGGTATTTCGTATTGGATCGCTCCATTTTCGCACTGCACTGCGTTCGCGTGTATTTGCTGAACAAAGCCTTACGGGATTGACGGTTCATTTTATAAATTAATAACTAAAGTATCTCTGTAATTTTTGGCATTAGGGTTCTAAAGGAGATTTCTTTGCGGATTTGTCAATGAGATTTGAGCCAGTGACTTTTATCAGATTGGACGTGGCTTCAAATCAAGCTTAGGAATTCATTGATATCGTTATCATGTCACCAAACATGATAACGATATCAATGAACTCCTAAATATATTTTCTACTACTACAAATATTTTATTTCTACTAAAAGTACTGACACCTTCCTTTCTTAGTAATAGTTGGGGTATATCTATACCTTACGCCCTTGCGATTAAAGTATTGGATATGCTCCTGCAAGCCATGGTTATGGATAATTAATATCGAATAAAGGCCTCGCAAAAACATTTGTGAATGATTTTCATTCGCATGTTAACATTTAATGATGTTCTATGTTCAGTTTTACGTATGATGTAGTCTGGGTTCAGTTCAATGTAAATTTAAGATAAATTTTATAGATATTTATGCTTCCATCATAAAACCTTACAAAAACGAAAGCGCTCTCAGTCCGCATAGATTACTTTTAATTACTTACCTCAGCACCTAAAATGACTAAGGACAGAGCTATGGAGAGTATTTTTGTTTATTCTGTAACTTAAAGATTATTGCCACAGAACTTTAAAACAGTTACAACACTGTCGTTGGTTCTTAATTTTTTTTTATTTTTGTTAATAAATTTTCCATTTCGCCAATAAAAGGACCACTTAAAAAAGTAAGCCGACAGTTATTACCAAAGATCTTGAACAACGTTATCACATCACCCTCTCAGTTTGTTGTTGCTAGTATTATCGTTAACAACAACGTGATTTCTACATACTTTCCTATCGTCTAATAACAGATTCCACAAAAAGACATGACGTCATAATTTAGTCTTTATCCCCAAAACCTCGCAAAATCATTCTATTATACTAAGCATTTTGTCAGCCAATGGAGCATGCCAAAAGAATGACTCCTATCAATACGGAATTCTTACGGATCCATAAGTCTTTCTGCTTCGCCGATACGTCTTTTAAAGTTAAATAAGGGGAAGAAGTCGATAGGGTACCTACGCGGTTTGGCAATCCGACAAATTATACAGTTGAAATTAGGAGTTCAATTAGGTATTCAAACTTAAAAAAACGTTAAAACTCAACACCGTATTTTTTTAATGTTATGTGGAAACCGTCGACAAACGTAAATTCCCGTAATGGAAATTCCCGAATCTGTAGGTACTTAATAAACTGAAATAAAAATAAAGGAAGAGAAAACAAACAAAAAATACCTACCAGAGGAAGAAATTTAATCGTTAACTGTATTAAAATATCAAAACAAAACAGCTATACTCATTTTATATAAAATATTGGATATTTTATGATGCGTTAGCATATCTAGTAGTCTTTAGAAGTAAACAAATAAAATATTATTGGAAAAAATATATCCTCTGAATTGAAATTGTCGACTCGAAAGGTTTCTATTAAAACTGTTAAATAATACAAAAAAACTGAATCAATATTTTCGACTCGTACCATAAAAACTGAAGGTAATTTTCACTGTGTCTTCATATTTAATTTGTAGACAAGGTAAATCTTGTAGATCTAAATACATAGATAAAGAATTTCATAAAATGTCTGTTGCATAAAATAGCTGAGGTTAAATGAGCTAGTGTTTCTTATAAAAAATAAAATAGCACCTCCAGCAGTCTTGTGCCACTTTAAAATTAAATCTTGTGCTTTATCGAGCTGATCCACATATCGAATTATTTGCAGTGAGCAATTGAAATTCTGAAAAATCAGGGTACATGTGACATCTTATTTTATAAAATACAACTGTCTGTTTTGTCTCTCGTTGTAGAAAAAAGTCTTCTGTTCCTAGTTAATTATATTATGTAGATAGTTTCATTATTTTTTGTCACCGAGCGCGAATGGGATAGTTGGAAAGGGACGGCCTCGGCGAACGTACTCTGACCAATTAGGAAATATTTTAGAGGAAGGCCAAGTCAGAAGTACACTAAACTGCCGAACTAAACGCCAAAAGTAAAAAAAAAATATAATGACATTCCCAATATATCTATGAAAATCAATGCATGCATGTGCGTAAAAATATTAATTTATTTAAGAAAAATAGCGCTAATCACAATGTTAATACTAGAAATAAAAATGAACTCGCTGTTGCCTCTTGTGGACTCCATAAAGTTAGTAAATCTTTTAAAGGCCAAATATAAAATTATAAAAACTCCCAATATATATAAAAAAATTGACAATTAACAAATATAAAAACAAATACTTTAATTAAAGGCATACTATAAAATATCGGATTATTCAGGATAATATCGGATAATTAAAAATATAAGTTAGGATTGAATTTGCTCCAACTCGATAAAAAATGTAGGTACCTATTGTTTTGTAAAAGGATCATTAAAAAGAGTAAGCTTGTGTCTTTCCTTTCTTTCTGGCTTGGTCGCGGAGGAACAGACAGTAGATAAAATCGATGATTCAAAGTGAATATAATTGAAATTAAATTTTAATGAATTTTGACTCTGAGCTTGTTATTCATACAAGCTCAGAGATTTGATGAGAATGAATGAAGGGAAAGAGGTATGCCAGAATCGTAGCAAGTGGTAATCCGTGGTCTCTGCCTACACCTTCGAGAAACATATGTATGTATGTATATATCTGGAACGAAGTTAAAAAACCGTGAAGGAGCAGAAAGAATGGAAGAGGTCTTTGCCCAGCAGCCCGTGTCTGGGCTGCTGGGCCCAGATGGCTGATATAATAATAAAATTATTGAATTACAGTACATCCTCGGGTTCTGGACTACGAATGTATTGTTGAGTGATCTTTATTTTTATTTTTTTAAAGTGGTTGGCGGCTCTATTTTGGACGTGGTACTCAAGGAGGGTGAACTTCAGTTTCAGGAAAATACGTCTTTATGCTGATGATTGTCTGCTTCGTTGAGTTTTGATGTCTCTTGCGTACATCATGTACATATTGCCGGTGTGTGATCTAAGTGGAACTTCTGTATGTTAGTACTATTATTTCTTCTGGAACCTGACTTCTAAAGGAACCCTAATTAATTAAGCCGAGCACAGCACGGTGCATGTCTTAAGAATGTTGTCTTTCACGTAAATGAACTGAACATAAACAAAGCTGAGCTTTTATTTTAAAAATATTATGTAAGAGTTACTTTAGAATGAAAAAGTAAACAGGTTTTTTTCATAAATAATTTTGGTCCGTGCAACAGGGTTAATATGTATATAATCCCGACTGCAGATTATTCTACACATAATAAAAAAACAACAACATTTATTTACGACATTTTTGAAACTTTGCTATTTTCATAACTTAAAGAAAATGGCAGGAAAAAAATCTGTTTTCGGTATAAAACTAATAAATCAGTTGTTTTTGGTATATTTGCCGATGTCAAACATCTTGTGTGTTTGATAGTACTCTTTGTGTAGGCACACAGTCCGAATTGCAGCTGATTAAATGTTGTTTCAAATTATTTTCCGAAAATACAATTTTGTCTGACTTATTTTCAGGATTTTTTTATATTTTCTTGGACTAAATTGCCCCCTTTCGTGTTAAAATCCATGTTCACTGACAGCCATGTTCTATATATTACATTGAAATTAATTTTAGTACCCAGTTTAGTTTATGGGAATTGGATCCTACGTGGCTATTTCTATCACCAGCTTTCCTTATCCTCAAAGGTTTGTTGAAAGAAAACTCATAGGGTTGAGTTTGTCTTTGCAGATAAAGCGTCAACATCTGCCTACCCCTCTTGGGTTATATCAATACTTTTTTCGCAGATCTATATTTTTCTAAAGCAGATATGTTGTCTTATGTTATACTTAATACACAACTGATGATGAAAAAAACTTTTATCTTCTAGTTCTAGGTGACTTACATTACATTTCCTATTTGTTTTTTATCTGTATACCTTGCGTTATACCAACAAAAACAGTTCGGTAGCCCACTAATGCTATTTGGTCTATTTATTTTTCTTAGCTGGTAGAAGCTTTTTGTGTCAAAAATTACCTCGGCAATAGGCAACATTATGTTTTTCCATTCCACATTTCACGACAGACGAAACAGACAACCCAATTATGTTTCGTCATATTAAATTATTATGCAAAATTGGTTCTGTGGGTATTTTGCGTCAAACGAGTTTGTAACAGCATTCCGTTGTCGCCAAGTTTTTGATTTCCATTGTTTCCTTTTTGATCTGAAACAATTATAATAAGTGGTTTATTAAAATCTATCTAAATCTCTAAAGTTAAAGTATATTTCTTAAACATTAAATAAGTATTTGTTCTGCAATACTGGTTTATAGAGTAGAACACATTTTTTTCCAAAAAAATACAATTTAAGGGGAACAATTTTTATTCAGAGAAGTAAATAAAAGGTATTTTTGCAACCGCAATAAGACTGGTATCGACAGCCTGTGAGTCGTGATATTCGCGAGTCTTATTGGTGGAATTTGACATTCATTTTCAAATTCGCCTTATAATTCTATGGCGTAGTGGGCGAAGGTCCGCCTGAGACGCAGAAGGTTGCGGGTTCAATCCTGTCGCGGGGCAAATGTTTGTATGATCTGCAAATATTTACCTCTGGGTCTGGGTATTTCCTATGTATGATATGTATGTTTTTACAATAAAATGTATATAAGTAGTATATCAGTCATGTAGTCCCCATAACACAAGCTCTGCTTACTTTGGGGCTAGATGATGCTGTTTGAAAAATGTCTAGCATTATTTATTTATTTATTATTAGTAATTCGCCTTAGAGTCCATAGTGTCAAAATCGAAGATGGTGCCATCGCACATTAAAGCTTCAGGTATTTATGACACGGCTAAGCCCAATCTGCCTTGCACAGACTTACTATCGCTAGTAGCGAACGACTGACTGGAATCCTTAAATCCTGTCTCCCACTCCTTGTTTTATTTCGTAACAAAATGTTCTTTATTTAATATTATGTTTAACCACAGCTTTGTAAATATAAGTTTTCATTGTCTAATCCCCAAGGCAGTGGAAAATTTACTTCTCATCAAAGTATCAAACACCGAGTAACATCGAAACCCTACATTTATGTTAAATATTATAGTCTAACTTGCTTTGCAAAAACATATTTAATTTTCCCTTTATTTTAAAAAGCTCGTTGGTTACGTTAAACTTAAATAAGTACACTGCAAACGAGGCAGCCGCAGCTAATGGACAAAGCAGCTGATTCAGTTATAGAGCTTACTAATATCAACGCTGTTAGAGTCTGGCTAATGAAAGTAGAAACTGAAAAGGCGTGGTAAAATTTAAAAATATCAGCAAAGCAGCCCCAAAGTTAAAATGAAATTCCTAGATTAACCTGTTTTAATACTTATTTTTTTATATATCTAAATATTTTAATTAATTTTCTATTTATAAAATACTAATTATAATATTAAGATGTACATATTATGCAGGGATCTGTAGAAAACGACAATACACCAAAATATTTTTGTTTCTTCACTAAAATCAAAATCTGAATAAAAGCCTTCTGCATGTAAAGAAGAAAGTCGCCGGTATCACTGTTTATAAAGCTACATTGATTTTATAAAGTTTTTTCACTTTTCTTCCGTAATTCTATCTTTTTCTTTCTATTAATTTTCAACATCTGTCATTTTCTTCCAATCCGGTGTATGTATCATAGCAGAGAGATTTATCGCCTGTGTAGCACTTTTTCTATTGTAGTAAGTCCACCTTAGTTAGGGCTATATTTTGGTGCGAATAGCATCTCTGCCATAACTATCTATGTCAGACACTGTGTGGGTTAATGTGGCTATTTTTTACTCAAAGCATTCTAGACACCTTTTATACCGCACCTTTCTTTTTTATTATTTTTAATGTTGTAAATAATATTGAAAGAAAATGATAAAAATAATAAATTTACCATGGTACATATATATTTATTTGTCTTTGTAAAACTTATGTTAGTACCTCTACATTATAAAAACTTACTAGGGGTGGAAGCTATTCCGTCTAATTACTGGTTCTGGGTTATTCTATCTTTCTGATCTAAATCAATAAGTTTTTCAATAGTTAATACTATTTCATCAACCCTTGCTACAGAGTTTCTGTAATAGAAAACGATTTGCATTATAACTGCAGTGAAAAACATGCGTAATTGCATGTTTTTCACTGCAGTTATAACAGACCAATTATAAATAACCATATAATGCTGAATGTGTTATAATTAAAGTGTTTAATATAATAATGAATGTGGATGAAAATAGAGAAATCGTTTTCGTATCAAGCAATTTTATTTGAGAATTCAAACAAAGTATCAAAATTTTAACACCATGCTTAGCCAAGAAATCTAACACCACCCGTAAACAATTTTGTTTTTGTTTGAATTCGACGTCTTTCTCCTGTTGTTTTTCTTTGAACTTAGAAATTATGCAAAACTGCATCTTCCACACTCCACTTTTAATTGTTTTATTAATTTTTTCAACCCCCATTTAGTACAATCTTGTTTTGAAAAACTGAAATTGACATACGTAATAACATTGCCATGCAAAAAAGCAAATAAATAAATAAATTTGCAAATAATTCGAAAGTATACTTTCGTTAGCCAGACTTTAAGTGAGTGATATAAGTTAGTAAGCTTGGTTGAGTGTACTCTAAATCGGTACTATTGTGTACATACAGTACTCAATATGTACACAATAGTATGTAGTATGTAAACAAACATCGATCGATGATGGCTCGTCGGTCAATCGAAGATGGATCGATTGTCGATCTATATAATATTATTGAAAAGTGGGCTCTCCAGTATCTTTTAAAATGAACACAGAAGAGGACGTGTTATTGGCCATCGTAACTCGATCGATGACGAAGCGTTAGAAATCGACTGATCTTATTCTACAATCCATCGATTAGTGTGGTAACACCCATACGCATATTGCGACCACACTCACTTTGAATCTAGCTAGGTTCAATATAATTTTACTAGCTACTTCTTCTAAGCTGTGGCACAGTTGCTGGCAGCTTAGTTCCCGTCCCTAGAGTATTAACTACCCGCAAAACATTATTTTGTTGTCTTCGACTTTTCAGTTTAATTTTATTGAATGTTCGCTCAAAGTATGCGGTTTCATTGTTGTATTTTTCAGTGTGGTGAAAATGATTTTATTTTCAAGGAAATTTCGTTCATATATACGCTGTTTTGCTATAGAAAATAAATATGTTGGCTTCGGTTCTGATCAGTATTATGTTATAGTTTGTTATAAGGGATAACGATAGCTAAGCGAATAACCAAGTCAGTTTTCTATGAAAAAAATAAAGGAAAAAAATAGTCTTGTCCAAAGAGGTGGAAAAACAAAAATTGAGACGGCCGAAAGATACAAGTATGTGAAGAATATTAGACTGAATGTACTTTGTAAAAAACTATAATAAAAAGTCTATGTTATGTTGTATCTTAAAGTTTTGACGCAAGAGTGTCTGTTCGTCTTTGGAAGTTCATAAACACAAACAATATTTTATGTGAAAGTACGTACATAATCAACCAATGTGATGAGCTTGGTTAAATTTTTAATAGGATCAGAAGTTTTAACTTATAAACCTGACATAGATATAAAGCTTTGGTTTTCAGGATCTACGCCCATCACATGCCGGTCGTAAAAAAGCGGTTTAGAGTCAAAAGTTTTTTTTTTACGTCGGTTCACGATTTGCAAACACTGAGCGGAAGGTCATCATTCGGCGGATTGATCTATGTGGTATGAGATTATAGGCCTTAAAGTTGAGTTTATCGTTACAGCCTTTATATGAGATCGCTGCTTCTTAAGAATCCCTTGCTAGCCGTTCAAAGTTGAACCGTAAACTTCCCTTTGTTTATCCAACTTCGAAAGCAGGTAAGTTTTAGAACATTGCGGTTTTAATGATCTAATATTAAACGAACGCTAAGGGTATTAATTAAGGATTCCAAGTAAAATAGCGATAGAGAAATTATAGGCTTCGCTGAGTTTGCCTGTTGTGTAACGTTGCGCAAGTTTGGAAACATTGAATTTTGCTTATCGGTGAAAATACTTACTTGAAAAAATTTACCATTTAAAAATTTTATGGAATTGCATTCTGTTAACTTTATTCTGTTGAACACTGCAGAAAGGCTTAGGAATTCCACTTTTCTACGAACACACAACTATGAACAAAGTAGGAATATACGAAAAATACAGATAACGACTAGGTAGCTATCTAAAGACCGCACCGTACCGTTCCGATTTTAGCTAAAACCGCTGCAGTTCATCAAAATTGTACTTAAAACTAGAGAATAAGTCTTTTTTTTTGTAATTGGTGTTATAATCGTCTTGGCCTGAGCGTTAGAGCGGGCTATTTCCAAAAAGAGCACCAGAAATAACGCACCTAACCTTCAGTTTGGGAATAGTTTTTAATATTAAAAGTTTTTCTTTTAATATTAAAACTATTCCCAAAAATAGCAAGACGTTTTTTATGTAGGTAAATATTCTAGGATAAACTCTGAAATGAAATGAAATTATATATTTTATTTGCGAAAATGGGTACAATATACGATGTTATAAAATAATGTTGTGACCTCCATCATCTACTTTTAAAGCATGCAAAAATTTTTACTTAAAACTATATAAAATTTAAACATAAATTTTTAAGAGCCTTTTAAACTTTTTTGAAAACATTTTTGTAACAATAAATATAATATGTGTCATGTTACAGTAAAAACTGCTTACTGTAACATTATACAGTAAAAAACTAACTTACACACTGTGTGTCAGTTGGGTGTTCTTTTACCTCGCCCAGCTGTGAGAGATATAGGCTGGAGATGATGATGATAATGAAGATGATGATATTCCCCCTTACAGCTGCATGCAGGTACTTAAGCTTTGAAAGCTTTCATACGTAGAAGTCAGAGCCTGATATTATTTCCATAGTTAATTTGCAACATAAAGTACTACTAACTATTTAAGTAGTCCCAAAGCCTTTAAGTACCTGGTTCCGCCTACACGCAGGAGCAAACTGCACTCAGTAGTTTAACTTGCACCAAGGCGATCATTGGGTACTTCGTGGGATTATTAATGCCACTCAGCAATCGTAGGAAGTAGGACGATTAAGATACCAGACTTTGAGAAGAGTGTGTAGTTTTTTGAAAAGAGTATGTTGAGACTAGCTAGTTGTGTGCATTAGATTTGTTAGAGTCTAAAAAATAGTATTTAGTTAATCGCACACAAAAAAACATTACCATCGAATTGAGAGCCTCCGCTTTTTTAGTCAGTTAAATAACTCCATTGCATGATATCATATTTTGGTTATATAAGATGTAGGTATTTGTTGGTTTGACTATGTTTTAATAACGTCGTTTTATTAATTTATGTGTCACTTGTCGAAAATATGCATTACGATGTCAGGCTAGGTATTAAAACAATACGGCTTAAAACTGTAGATACCCATAATTACCTTAAGGGATAAAGCCATTATATCGCACATTGTATCTACCTTTTTCATAAAGCTGGTTAGATAGATACATTTTTTATGCGACACACATAGACAAGAATATGTCACGACTGTTATTAATAATTATAAATAATAATCGTGACAGTTATAAACCACATTTTTATTCGATGACCTATTTATAAAAATGTATGATTTTCATCAAGTTCGATATTTTAAAGTAAGCGGTAAACAGTAAGTTCTTCTACTTTTTATAAACATTTACTCAACAACTATCATGGTATTTTCACAGTAAATATTACCGTGATGTGAAAAATATTTATTTATTGTTAATAATTATTATTAATTTATTTGTTTTATGTCTTCATTCACATCCACCCGCAAAAAGTTCAGTTCGTGATTATAGCGTATGCTATTGTGCCGAAATATCGTGAAGTTATAAAACTCACAGATCATGGAAATAACCATGATCCATGTTTATAGTGAAAATTACTTAAGTAACTTGATTGGCAAAATTTTCCTAGCTATATATAGATATTTCGGGTAAGCACCTATATGAACTGGTGTCCCTAAGTTATCCCGGGAAGTTGTAAGAGGCTTAGTCCGTTGTATGGATGATATTCACGAAATTACCGTAGAAGACAGGGCCGGCTTAGGTGAGAAAGTGGTAATTGATTGAATGAAGCATTATTTTTTTGTTTAATCCGTCTATTTTGTGAATATTTACAAAAAAAGGGAAATCATTTTCTATTAGTCTTTCTATCATAAACATATCTGAAATGTTCTTTTTATTTTTAAATTACAAGTATAGTATAGGTACTTTACAGATGTTTTTTTATAATATGTTTATTATAATGTTATTTATTATAAGTAAATCAAATAAAAGTAACACGACTATTTCACATCAAACAATAGAGTTGTTTCAGAAACCTGAAGCCCAATTCTCTTTTTCAATATAGCTAAAGTAGTCACTATCTAAAACGTTCAAATCGGTAGTATATACTCAAAAACAATTGACAATACATTTCTTACAAGGAAAAATATCATCATTTTAATTGAAAGTGGACGGAAAGTTAACTACTCGTATTTCAAGACTTGGGTGTGAAATGATGATGAGAATCGACAAGATAATTGTCCCAAATTTGCCTGCACTTGATCCATCCCTGGCTGTAGCTAGTTCTCTACAGTTATTTGAATAATTGATGCGGTTCCTGTGAGCTCGCGCAAACATTTGCCATCCGCAATCAAAGGTACAACTCCGTCAAAGCCATACCATAACGCTGCATAAAGCCTTATATTCAGTTAGATACGTAAAATTTGAGATAGTTGAAAGGGTCCAATTCTCAATAAAAAGTCAAATTATAATGTCATTCTAACTTCAATCTCAATAACATTTAGACACAGACACTAACATACATTAACAGACACAAGCTGTTGCCAGCGGCTTTACACGCGGGGAGTCGTGTTTTAAAAAAAACCGTTACTCCCAAACAAAATTAAACCCCCATTTCGACCTTTAAGTATGAAAATCCAAAATCCCTGAAGTACGTCATTTTTTGATTATGCTCAGTAGCTGTAATTCAAATTTTCATGTTTCTAACTTTAAGGAACAAGTTTAATTAAGCTCGCATTTGTACATGTCCTATATTATTATCTAAGTTTTTTCTCTGTATTTTCTGTGTGTACAATTAAGAATAAAATAAACCTTTGTTGATAGATCAGTCAGTCAGGACAAACGATTTTATGAGTTAAGATAAATTTTAAGAGATGTCAAAATAATATAATCGACAGTCCCTGACATCGTTACTGACCATCGCTGACCCAATGTCAATTTTATCGATTGTAAAATTATTACATAAATTTGGGCTTCAGATCTGTTAATCGTTTATTTTTACCACATCTCTTTGATCGCAAATCAGTGTTAGGTTGATTTGCGATCAAAGAGATTTCCGGTTTTATAATTTGGTTAAATAATATCAATTTTTGTTTAACTACTCGCCTCTACTCACTCTTTTGCCCGCGCGATACCAACCCGAATAACAAGAGATTATTAGTAACAAATAACCAAACATCGATACATTCAAACTTTGTCATTTAGAATCTGCCCACGGCTTCGCCCGCATGGTACCCGGATAAAAGTAGCCTATGTGTTATTCCGATGTATAAGCTATATTACTGTAAAGTTTCAACAAAATTCGGTCAGTAATTTGTGCGTGGAAGAGTAACAAACATCCATCCTCACAAACTTTCGCGGTTATAATAGTAGGATAGGACTACCTCCTAAAATATCTAAATCTCGCTTATTTTAAATATATATCAAGTCTACAAGTCGGTTTAAAGTTAGTAAACCGACATAGCAACGAACTGACTGTCAAAGGACTCACTCAACGCATTCTATCAAAGGGCGATTGTTCCCGAATTCCGAACAGCCAGAATGTTTATGCTATTGTGCATTTTGTACGTAATTTCGAATCAAAATCCTGTTTGGTTTTCCGATTAACGAGGCATTATGAGCTGAAGCGATGCAAATGGTTGAAATCTAAACACAGTTCATCTAGTGAAGTGGGAAATGATTTTAATTCTAAAAGCACACTATTGGCGTATTATTGTGGCTTATTCGTACATGGCGAAGCAACTTCTGTTTTTTTGGGCTTGAGGTGCTGATACTGATCAGTATCTTTACAGTTCGTATTTCGTTTATTTTTAGGATGATTGTACAATATTTAGATAATATTACGGGAGAATCGACAACCGCTGGGGAAGAAAGGTTCTCGATCATGCAGTTCGTATTTTATTTCTTGTTAGGATGATTGTACACTATTTCAAGTTTTTATTTAGGGTTGGTATACGGGAGAACCGACAGCCGCTGGGGAGAAAGATTCTCGAATGGCGAACGCGAACCGGATAACGCACTGTAGGAAGCCCACCCGTTGGACCGATGACATCTTAAAGGTTGCAGGAAGTCGGTGGCTGGAGGTGGTCCAAGATCGTTCGTTATGGAACTTTTTGGGGGAGGTCTACGTCCAGCCTGCTTACCGTGAAGACCCACGACAACGGGATTGTTACCCGCCGAGAAGACAAAAAAAAATGTCCTCTTTTGTTTGACAGAAATCGTTTTTGTCTTCTCTTTCGTATACAAAACGTTGTCTTGGGTGCTCATGCTAAGCGGGCAGCAGTGGAAATAGGTTAGTGATGCTGAAGATGACCTTAAAAAGGATCAGACATTCGTTTTTCTTTATATCGCTTACTACGATATAAAAACTACCTCTGCGCTCAAAATGACTGAAAATGCATAGAACATTGCAAAACGTGTGCTTCGACGTGTATTTTCATCATCGATTGCAGCGTCCCCTTGTGTATTATGGTATCTTAAAACCATCTTTGAAGACATGCAAATCTATAGCCATCTATCGTCTATAGCAAAAAACGCATTTATATTTGATAAGAAGATGGTTTCGAAGATAAGCAGGTAATATACAAACAAACAACATCTTTGAAAAACGCATATACGGGCTCCTATCGTCGCGAGTAAAAAGAATTATATTCATAATTTGGAATCTATGTTTCAATCGTAATACTCGTAAATAAAATATTTTCATATCCAACAGTCGGTTTCTTTGTTCTAAAATCACTATTAACATATGTCTAGTGATCTTAGAAGTTCGAAGGACTCTTACACATTAGACACGTTGATCTACTGTAAATCTAGCTGAACTATGTCTTAATAAACAGTTAAATTTGAAACGGAATAATGTTCTGAATGAACTTGCGGGCAGCAACGTTGAGGCTATGTATCATTTTGCCGAGTTGTTGCAACAATTTCATTGGCAATAATTCGGCAAAATGATATGACTTTTTTTCATACCTGATAGAATAATCGAATTTGACGACCTTGATGTTGCGGCTGGCGAGTAGCCGGCTTCGACGCAAGAGGTGCTGGTTCGATTCCCGCTACGGGACAAATGTTTGTATGTTCTGCAGATATTTGTTCCTGGTCTGGGTGTTGCAGTACCACGGTACTCGTAGTTCCAGATACCCACGACAAAGGAAATCCTCATGTAGGGTCAGGTCTATGTATGTGTCTGTTGGGTGAAAAAAAAGACTGTATACCTACTAGGTTTTATTTATTACCTAAGATGTAGCTGCGAAAGCCGCTAAGCTGAAGTGGAACTGGGCTAGCCCAATGTCGTATGCCAAGTGAGCTATGGGCAAAGATAGCCACTGAGTGGCGTCTTTACCCATTGACAAAGTGACGTGAAAGAATGGAGATGGCAGTATGAACTGAAGCAGTTCCTAATGGACTGGAATGAAATAGGCAAAGGCTGCAAAGTTGTCGCATCAAGATCTTAATTTTGATACCCGTTCCAATTGGATCGAAAAAGGTTTTTTTGACATGGGATACATTAATGTACCTGGTGGCTGTGATGTTATTTCTGACAGTTTAGGAACCGTGTAGGCCTAGTGGGCGGAACAATACGGAGGTCGTGGGTTTGAACCCGGTTGTTTAGCAATAGATTTATCCACAGTGGACATCCACTGAGCTGACAGAACGTGTTTACCGTGTTAATGCGCACATGGGCATTAACACGGTAAAATAGTAAATACATAGATAACTCTACGGCGAAGTTAAAATAGTAAACAATTACTTAGTTGTACTCAGCAACTGTCCAACGTATAAAGGAAACCGCACTGTTTTACATCGGACACTCGCATGCTTGCTTAGTTTTTTGTGTGCTCAAACAATTCTCTTGATTAACTGTGCTGCATTTAGCTTAGTTCCAAATTGCGACAACTGTGTAGCAAAGTTGCAAACAATGTAGCTCAGCTACTCAGTAATTTAATGTACAAGCGTTATTGCACATGTTCTAATCTTTTTGTGGAAGGGTAATTCTCGCCCCCGTTTATCCCGAGCATTACTCGGGAATATTTTATAGTAATATACAGGAATAAACTAATAAACATGTAAACCATACATGAGCAGCTTCAAAATAAAATGTAAAGAGTCCTTAAGAGCAAATAACACATCAAATTTCAATAAGCGGCGGTTGACGACCGATGTGGCGCGGTGGGCGAAGGTCCGCCTGCGACACAGGAGGTTGCGGGTTCGATTCCCGCCCTGGGACAAATGTTTGTACGATCTGCAAATATTTGTTCCGGGTGTTCTGGGTATTTTCTATGTATAATAAAAAAAATATATCTATGTAATGTATTGTATTAAGTATATCAGTCATCTAGTACCCATAACACAAGCTCTGCTTAGCTTGGGGCTAGATGATGCTGTGTGGATTGTCCAGCATTATTTATTTATTTATTTATTTAACCGCTTTTCAACATGTGGGCCGTATGTCTGTTCGTCTCGTATATGTGACATAACTATAAAATAATAATTTTCGGACTTTTTTCTTCACTTAGTTGGACTTGACCTATGAGGTAATGCAATTCTTCTTTCTAAGCAGTGGTTGCCGCTCATCAGGTGCGCGAAAAGCTTAGTTCGTCACTCAAGTTTAAGTTTTTACACAAGTCAAAGTTTACAGGTTTTATTCATTGAAATCACAACGATCATATGGAAACGTCGGCTTAAAAACTACGTGAAAAAAGTGAATTTTGCGCCTCGCGCGCGGCCAAGCCTAGAAGAATCAGGCAACAAAATCTGCTTGTTTTATTTGTACAAGCAGTAGGTACTATCTCGGATAAGGCACTTATTTGCTCGTCAATTTCAATGTACATCACAAAGTGAGCTCTAGTGCAAGTATGAAGATAAAAGATGGAGTGTCACTTGTTGCTTGCGTGTGGTATGCGACACACGACGATGACAGCTTGTCTCCGGGTTATTGGAGAAAATGAGTGGAAGGAAAATGTGCTTGCAATTCCTAGAAGGGTCGGATCAACTGAATGTTTTAAAGCTTAAACAGGGTATTTATATATAAATCACAGGTTCTCAAACTTATTTTTCCCACCGCACACTTTGAGAATTAAAAAATCGTAGCGCCCCCAATATCTTCTACCGCCCCTCTGAAGGCCTCTAGCGCCCACAAGGGGGCGTTATCGCCCACTTTCAGAAACAGTGATATAAATAAATCATGTTGGACTTTTTTTATACCGCATCATCTAGCCCTAAAGTAAGCAGAGCTTGTGTTAAGGAAACTACATGCATGACATATATAGAGGTATGTTTGCTGCTTTTTATGTGCTGTATTTATTTATAACTAAACCGGTGCCGTGAGTCCTTTTAGAATTAGCATAAAGTTAGATTTCGTAAAACTTCCGCGTGTACTTTTTGATGGCACGCCGATACCTATCAGCAAATCTGTGAAAAACCTGGGTATTATTATGGATTCCAAGCTGATATGGGAGCCTTGCATTGCTGAGATCAGTCGTAAAATGTTTGCGTCTTCTGCTTCGTTGCGCAGACTTCGTAACTTTTGGCCAACCACTGCCAAAGTTAAGCTTGCACAATCCTTTCTACTCCCTATATTAGATTATGCTGACGCCAGCTACCTCGACCTCATCGAAGCCCAGTTAAACAAACTTGAGCGCCTTCAATATCTTTGTATCCGGTTCATATTTGGCTTACGTAAGTAGGTATGCCTATATTTCAGGATTACGCGCAAAACTCAAGTGGCTTCCTAGCCAACTTCGCCGTCATGCACATATTCATTCCCTTCTTTATACAGTTATTTTTAATGCTTCCTCACCATCTTATTTAAAGGAATATTTTGGTGTGCAATAAAGAGTGTATCCATCTATTTTCTATTTGTTTTTTTTCTTTCAAAAGCTGACTAGATACTATCACTAATTTCTTATACTAATAAGAAATAACATAAGTTTGGCAAAACTCTATTTAATGTTAAGCTCGCAATGTTCAATGAGTATTCTTGTATGTTTTGATTCATGAGTATAATACAAGTATAGAAAAAACAAAAAAAATATCGAGTTGTGGCAATATAGTTACTTAGACAGGACTATAGAAACTGATCATGGCTTTCTACCTAAATTAGTTCTGCGTAAAAGAACTAAACGGTGGTAACTTTACCCTGTGCTCCTAAGCCTCTTTCATAATAGTTGAGCGGCGGGACTTTGACTTTCACTCACTTCCGGAAATTTATGATGTTAAAGAATTACTTAACACATAAAACTCATATGAACTTTTGTAAATGTATCTTGTATTTTACAAATACAGGAATCAAATACACAGGAATGCCGATAAACAAATGTATACATCCAATCGTGAGCGATTGCAATGGATTAATCTGTTTACTCATACAACTCAAATAGAACAAAAGTTGCGATACATATTTGTCTGAAACCAGACGTAGAATATTAGAAAAAAAAATATAAACTCAAGGTTTTCGGTGATCGACAGCAAAATCACATAAAAAAGTTTCGGGAATAAATTAGCGAGGCCAGAACAGAATATATATTTTTTTGTTATAAATAATCACTAACGGATATGTTTCTTTTTCTGCGCTATCGTGATATTTAGCCTTGAAATTAAACCCGATCTTATTTTTTTATCCGAAAACTAATAATCTTCTATTTACACAGACTTGCAAAATTTTGAGGAAATATATTATTAAGACTTTCGAAAAAACAACTTGTACGATTCAGATAATATTTTCGTAGTGCCTTGATCATCTCCTGCATAACATATTAAAAAAAAAACATTAAAATAGGACCAAATATTACGGAGTACATATGTACATCGAAAAAAAATACATAACCCCTAAATCCAGATTATTCAGTTTGTTTAAAGTCCTCGAATCTCAAACCATTTAATTAAACGAATTAAATGTCTTCTATCACTGGTTATTTCTTGGTAAGTCTGATGACAGCCCCAAGAAATATTAAATATCACCGTTATTAGCCAAACCAAAACCGTCCGTTTGGGGAATATCATTACCCAAACGGACATAGGTTTTTTTAAATTGCTATAAGTAGTATGAAATGCCGTCATCATTCAATTGTATTTCTATAGCAGAAGCACGCGACTTAGGGCTCCAATTGTTTAAATCTTTCGCACACCTCATTACATAAGTTAATAGGCCATCCTTTTAGCTCTGTACAATAAGCCCTCACAATTAATTCTATGAATCTTTGATTCGGCACAGACGTTTCACTTCAAATCAGCTGTCGAAGGAAAAAGAGCTTCACCCCACTGAAGCTAGAATCAACACGATGCAATGAATGAATATATTTTTATTATATCAAGGAGGGTCTTATTGGTTCAAGTTACTTGGAATGCAATGCCTTTCATAAAAAAATCATTCATGGTGTTAGGGTCCGGGCAAACTGACGCAGTGGCGGTGGCGAGCAAAGGCAAATGATTGTCAAGTGGTTGTCAAAGTTCGCGTGAATGTATTGATCGCTACTGCCACTGCCACCGCGTTTGACCTGGCCTTTTGATTGTCTCATGTAAATGAGCTGACACCCTCTCTGAGACCTCGCTCGTGCTACCAGGAATAAAAACATGTATGTAAATTTTCGAGAAATGTGCTCAAAGGCAAGTCAATGGTTTTTTTTATTGTCAAAATATTTGAACCTTCATTTTACAAGCCTCAAATGTTCATTATACGCGTGAATAAATAACAAACCAACTTTCAACTTCAACTTTACTCCAAACAACTTTAATACAAACTTTATTTTGCTAACTTAACTTAACTAACCAATTTTAATTAAGTTTTTCATCTCACATCGTGCTTGTCACAGATTTAAGTGAGTGCATTCTTTTGTTAGAGAACCAGTGTGCTAATACGATGTATTGCTCCTCGCAAAACTTCCTTTCGGGTCGTTGGAGTGAGACGTTGCACAAAGAACTATTATCCTTCTGTGTCACTACGTTACTACGGAGAGCCAGTACCTTAATCAAAGGATCAGACTGTCGAAATTGATTCATAAACGTTCTACGGCTCCCATATTCAAGAATGTAATACGACTGATGCAACACAGTAGTAGCTTGGCGTGTTTGTAGTGGATAATATGACAGTAGGTCTAGTTATGTGTAATTTGAACACGGATTTTGAATCTGAACAAGAAATTACTGTAGTTGCGGCAACTCATTCGGCACTCATCATTTATCGATAAAAACTAGAAACTCCTATCAATCAAGCTGTGGGCACGACTATTGCAATACAACCAAAACGTCAGCAAGATAAAGAATGTTTTGTGTTCCATGAAATGCAAATACTTAAATTTTCCGTCCGTCTACTACTGATGCCGAAGGATTCCTCTGACTTACTGACTGTACGACAATAATTTACAGTGAATGGATCGAGCAGCCTTAAATCTAAGGGTACAAATCTGTTTTTCGTTCCTTCGTTCATCGAATCACATCTTGATCACCCTGCTTCAGGATTAAAATTGAAATAAAGTTTTTCTCAAAAAAAATAGTGATGAAAAAGTGTTTAAAAGGAAAGGTACTTAATTGCATGTCTGAACTAACAAAGCCATGACGAGACATTAGCATCACTTTGCCCGCAATGAGTTTGTGTGGTAAATAATCATTAGCACACCGCAACAATAAAATACATTATAAATAAATAATACCAATACTGCAATACCTTGTCAAAGGTTTTTTGTTTACCTGCTGTATATTTTGCACTGTGGCCAGATGCATTGCGATTATTTCGCCATTTACTTAGATCGCTCAAAACATTTGTACGTGCAACAAGAGTCTCAGGTCGTTAGGCAGACATGTCTGGTTTAGGGAATTCGTCTCTATGATAAATAGCATTTAAATTTAATATTAATGTTTCTTCTAGATCTTGAAAGTACTAGATTCGAGATTTAAGTTTCGTTCAGAAGCATTGGGGAGCTTTCGGTTGAATAGTAATGTCTAGCTGTGAGTTTACATGTGCTGATGGTAAAGAGAATAGTTAGGATTTTAGCTTTCATCAGCGACGCAAGGTGTCGTCATATGTGTCAGGTAAGAGCGGTAAGAGCTTCTTTGTTTGTATGTATGTATGTTCGTTTGTCTGTTACCGTTTTTCCCGTTACCGTTTTTGTTACTGCTTAACCGATTAAAATGTTTTTTATTTTTTCAACTAGTATTTAAATAAATGCATTTATTACAGCTTAAACAAGGTAGGTATCAGATTTAACATGAGGTAGAACATGAGACGTATGACGTTAAGGAAGGTGCTTTGATAGGCTATATAGTGACACATAATTTGTTGGCCCGATCCAATCTTTTCAGCCATTTGTTTATTTCTCGTATGGCATACAAATAAAAAGAGAAACGAAACCCGCATTCTAGAAAATCATACCTACCTTCTTATATATGTTGAGTTCAAGATGCAAGGTTACTGGTTGTTCAACAAAATGACAGAAATATTTTAGTATCGTAAACATAAAAAAACCTAGCACTAGCTTGCTTTACACTATAAAAACATTTACGTCTAGCTTCGGATAGAATTCAATGATTTATGAAACACTGATAAGTCTTGTCTTCTCTCGTAAATTCCAATAAAAATAATAGTGACACGAGTTCTATCAGTGCAAATAACATTCAAAATTGATTCTGTCGAAGAATGTTTTCGAATTTCAGAGTAAACCTTGTTTACAACTTCACATCATAATGAGCATCCCATTTGAATCTAAAGCAGAGGTAGTTTGTGATTCAGTGTTCCTTCATTTAAATTCGGGCTGACCTGATTCCTTTTTGCTTTTAAGTTTTGCTGAGAACTTCAATTTATTCCACCTGGATTTTTTCCAATTAGGTTATTTCATCATATTTACCCAGAACGCAAGATGAATGTATTTGGGTATATTCAAACCGTTGCTATACCTACTAAAATTATGCTGATCAAACAATCTCAGAGCCAATTTCTTCGTTTCCATCTAATCTTGTGCGTATTTTATATATGTACCATCATAAGTCGGAAAAATATAATAATGCAGAAATTATGATAGCCATAGCTATTTATTCCTTTCGTGCTCATTCGCACGATCATAATTTATAAAAAATGGTGTGTGGAATACGTTAGCAGAATTTATTAGTTTACCTACTGCCACAATTTTTTGACATTTACAAAGCAATTATGTGATAATTTTATTTGAAGAGAACAACCATTTCCACCAACAAAGTTCAATTTCTTCTCATAACTTAATATCATCAAAAAATAACAATGATTAAATAATTTTTGCGGTTAATCTTGAAATATAAAACTTTCCCGAGCAAGTTTGTCCAAACTACGTGGAAGCCGTTTTTCGATCCAATTTTACATTCAAACGCTTATAGTTTCGATATGTATTGATTTTAAATACAAGTCTACAAAATAGAAGGCTTCAAAGTAGCAAAAGTTATATCATAGGAATAGTAAACAAAGTTTAACGAGTAGTATTTGATAGGAATGAAATGTATTTGGAAGGATTTCCAATGTACAATCTTTTAGGAGTTATGAGCCAAAATCGGGACCTTAACGTAGCGTGTCTTGCCACGCTTTGGGAACTTTATTTTTCGGTAGGGATACCATCCTACCGCGTGTTCTTATTATAACTGATTGACTAGATATTATTTACAGAATTGACCTTAAACCTTAGCACTACCTGCTAAATCTTCTTTACATCAAACGGCATAACAAATTCATACATAATGTATAAACGGCTTAATGGATCTGGCATCGCTAAGGTAATAATAACAGCGTACAGAAGCGCATCTCCTTAAATTCACAAACAAAATCATCGCCTTGTTTCCACACTCCCATCTGACTCAATACTAGCGTGGCAAGTGTCATTCACCAAAGTCGCGTTATTAGTTTCTGTTTTTAGTTGAAATCGAATTGCAGTTCCACGATACAGAAACTAAATAAAATGAACCATTTAGGGTCAAGTTACGTAATAAAAATAAGATCAATTATATGTTCAATATTTTTTTTGTATTAAACTATATTATGAAAATGCAGCTGTCAAATGTGGTTTACCGGTTCTGCAGTTTTCCAGTTACACTTCTACTCAGTTATTGTCTATTTTATGGAACTGGCATGAGGTCAGGCCGAGTTGGCATTAAGAGCTTTCGGAAGGGACAGCGGGGTGAGGGGCAAAGTGAATATTATAACAAGAGTTTCAGCTCAGGTAGTGTCTTGTCGACCTTTGGGAGCCAGATTGTGCCTACGATGGACTTATCTGATACATACATTAGCGGGATTTGAAAGGGCGTCACTGTAGGTATAAGTTTACTGTCTTGTTTGATGTGCGCTAATGGCCTCACTCATAGACGTCACTTAAATTTAATGGCTCAGTAGCACTGACTCAGTAGTACAGAGACTGCAGGTGTATTGGGTCCGGGTGGGGTTGTGGCTTTCTTTTCTAAATATATGTATAAGATATACCGAACTCTAGTAGAGTTAGTAGTATCTTAAAACTTATGATAGGTCTGTCTACGGATTTGACAACAAAATTGGCATCAAACAATATAACGATTTACTTCAATAACCAAATAATACGCTTATACCTAACCTAAACATTATAGACTCCTAAAACGGAGACTTATAATGATCTATCTCCGAGAGTATCTACGTAGTCTACCTACATATACACCTTTTTTGTTAAACTAACATTGTAATCATGTAAAAGACATGGCATCATTGAGTTCTAGCTTCTGCTCACGGCTTCGCCCGCGTAGTAGCCGGATAAAAAGTAGCCTATGTGTTATTCTGATGTAAAAGCTATATTACTGTAAAGTTTCATCAAAATCCGTTCTGTAGTTTTTGCGTGAAAGAGTAACAAACATCCATCCTCACAAACTTTCGCGTTTATAATATTAGTAAGATAGTAGTATTGACTTCTTGCAACATATTATTTAATACACGAGAACAGAATATAACTATTATGTAGTTTGACGCGAAAGGATATATCGCGAAATACCGTTTTTACCTGATCGTCGAAAGGAACCTTAAGCTCGTATTCATTCTTCAGAATTCGATTAGTTATAAACTTGGTAGGTTATAGGCTACCAAGTTTCAGTAGTTATCGTCAGGCAAACAAACATACAGGATGTTATAAGACCAATCATCAAGCCGACGCATACTAAGCATATTGCTGGGAAACTACTTTTATTTTAAGCGACTATCAATATCTCTAGAACAAGTGGATTCGCAGGTATAGTCTAGTAGAAAAAAAATGCCCCAACGATGTATGGAATATGCAATAATATTAATAATATATGCCTTCATCATCATCTTCCTGACCTTTCCCACTTGGGGTCGGTTCAACAGGTTTCCCCCTTCCACTATCATCTAAGTTACTGCGTTGAGTTTTCTAAAAATAAAAGTAGTATTAATGTTTTCGATACTGAGAACGGGATAATAGTTGCTAGAACACGCTTGTAGCAGTACTGCGAGTGCTTTACCAGTGAATTCTATTTAAAATATTTTTTTTTGCGACTGGAAACTGAAAAAAGGCTGAATCTATCTTAGCCATATTTACTTGACATAACTTCATCGTAGCCGGGAATCAGCAGAACCGTTTTATCCTCCCTTGCTAGTCAAGTGACGATAAAACGGCATAATAAAGAGGAGGCCTATAACCAACAGTGGTTGCTGGCTACATTTCGTTGATGATGGCGTAACCTTGGTTTGGTATAACAGGGGTATGTCTTTTGCATTGACTGCCGTGTAACTTTATACTGTACAGAAATAACATAGAAATATTAAGAAATATTTGGTAAGGCATGCATGTATGTTTGTCGTGAATTTCTCTTAATTCTTTTTTTCTGTTTTCAGGTAAGGTATCCTTAAGCCATGACAAAACCTACATTATAAAGTAAGTAAGTAACTATAAGAAAAGATTGTAAAATAAATTACGTTAAAAAAATATATTTAAAAACCATAGTGACAGTTAAAAGTTTATATCCATCACCTAACGTAAACCATCGGTACCAATCAGCCTCTACCACCCTATCGACAGTAACCGCTGACGCACCAGCCGCAACTTTTCCGTTACCTCTCGAATGTGTAAGGGCCCGGCCAAACTGACGCTGTTGCGGTGGTTATCAAAGGGAAATGGTTGTCAAGTGGTTGTCAAACTTCGCATTAATGTACTGACTGCCATCTTAACCGCATCAGTTTAACTAGGCCTTTACAGGGGCGTCAATGTATCACGACTTACAAGTCATGATTCCGACGGCAGACGGCGACCAACTACAACTGCAGAGGCAAGTAGTTGTAGTAACTATTTATCAGTGACTAAGCTACTGTGGAATAAACAGAGTGTAGCTGCATTGTCGCTGCGGTTTTCTGCGGTCGTGTTCCGAATCATACCTTAACCGTTAATAAAACTACTTTCTATGGAAAATATAGTTTCTTGTTGCGTTATCGCTACCGTCTGTGATCTAAAGTCGTGTCGCAAATTATAACTAGATTAACAAAAACAATGCTAAACGATAGTCATAAATAAGGCGGTCTCAACGACCAAGTTATGTCGTATTACGGAACTTTCTACGGAAAAGACAGTTTCTAGCTGCATTATCGCTACCGTCTGTGATCTAAAGTCGTGTCGCAAATTATAACTAGATTAACAAAAACAATGCTAAACGATAGTCATAAATAAGGCGGTCTCAACGACCAAGTTATGTCGTATTACGGAACTTTCTACGGAAAAGACAGTTTCTAGCTGCATTATCGCTACCGTCTGTGATCTAAATCAAAACTTTACATATTTATAAATAAGATGGTCACGGTAAACAAGATATATGCATTACATGGTAAGGGAACCATAGTTTACTAAAATGCACGCAATAAACTTCTCAAAGTTCCTGAACCCAATCCGGGATTGGCCGACAAAATCTCTGCAGATTGAAATTGACAATACAAACTCGGAAGCAATTAAATTAATGGAGCCTGAACAAAACCTACCTATTTGCTATGTATATGTGTTAGTAGTGTTGACAGGGACCTATGTTTGTGGAATTTATTAGCGTGGAGCGCGTTGGAGTTTCCTGGTATTTTCATACTTTTAGTGGTACACTAGAATATTGCACACACGGAATATTTTCTGGATAAAAAAGGGATAGAAAAGTCTTGCTTTCTGATTTGTTTATATCATTACCATCAATCCACCGACTTCCCGTAACCATTAATATGTTATCAGTGCATTGAGTGAGGGGTCTTCCTACACCGCGTTGTCGGTTTGTAGTCGTCATTTGATAACCTTTCTTCGCCAGCGGTATTTATAAAGTAAGTAACAAATTGAACCGAAAGGTTAGAATTATTATGGATATTAATATCCAAGACATATCATGATGATAATGAATTTTCGTGACAAAAACTTTTTTACGTCAAAATATTATATCGTTTTCAAACTTTACTCCCTTCAGCTGCCTGGGCCGGGTTTCACGGCCATAGCTCTAAAACTAAGCAGAAGGCACTAAACATTTTAATCATCATTAAAACTGCCACGTAATCATCTTGGACTCCTTAAGATTATCTCGAACAAAGTTATACTCACCTTAAATAGTTTGGGACATTCTGTATAAATTATAAATCTTAAGATAACGCGTACACTAGTGCGCACTTTCGCTACTTTTGGACGGAGGTGGCGTAGAATGACCTGCAAATAAATTTTAACAAATATTTTTTTGAAAATTCGTAAACTCCTAGTATGTTTTGTATTATTGACATTGGACGATAATATCTAAAAATCATCCTTGCAGCTATACGAAACGATTGCATATAACCGCATTTCAATCGGATAAGCCGTTTTGGCGATAAATGGTAACGACAAACACACAAACAAACAACCTCTTATGGCAAACAAAGCAAAATATGGGCTCCATCTGTCGCGGGTAAATAAATCATCTT
Source organism: Perizoma flavofasciatum (assembly GCA_958496245.1). Lineage (NCBI taxonomy): Eukaryota > Metazoa > Arthropoda > Insecta > Lepidoptera > Geometridae > Perizoma > Perizoma flavofasciatum. The sequence goes on from OY292426.1 coordinate 5,749,514, forward strand.
CAAAACTATCTAATCTATGATTGGAATGCTATTTGTCTAAAGATGATTCGCCACTAATCATCAATTAGAGGCAATTCGTGTTTTTTTCATTTGTTTTTTTTTAAACTGATACACTTTTATTGTCCTCGTAATAGTTATTTTCAGATCCTTACTTAGTACGTAGATCCAGGAGGATTCCAAATAGAGGAAAGTCAGAGGCCACACATAATATTCGGCACTGCCCCTGTTTTGAATTGTAGTTGGCATTCCCGTGACAAGTTACAAACGCGCCGTTTATTGGTACACAAACTAATGACAAATGCCTATGAACTCTTGGTTTTAAGGCAAGCCGGTTTCTTCACAATATCTTCATTCACCAGTAATACAGATTTTAAAACCTTTCTCTGGCACCAGCCTCTCACAAAACTGGTTTTTATAAATTTAATGTAAATTTATCTCTAATCTTAAGAAACCTATGTGAGAGAAATAAATGATTTATTATTATTATTATTCACCGTTAAGAGCACAGCACCTGTTCTTGCGCACATAATTTATGCATTAAATTGTAATTTAATTATGACTTTGCATTAAGATGTATTGTAGTTCTGCTTAAAATAAATATATTTTTTATAATCTATTATATTGTGGTTTATAGAGAAAAGCGCATGAAAATAGCGGGTAGCAACTCTATCTGTCCAGAAACGCTCTGTACGCGCTCACTCTTATTTTTCAAGGCTTCATTGACCTTTGTGCATCCCACAAACTCTTTGAAAGCTTTTATCATTGACTCCTTGAACACATGGGACAATACTTACTGAACAACTTTAATCATAAATCCAGAAGTATTATTACACATGGGAGAGAATGTTGCGGTACATATTTTAATAAGATCTGATGTAGAACGTAAGTAATACTTTATAGTCTGAATATAACGCTTTTGATAAGTCATTTTCGTGACTTATCAAAAAACAAGGTTGGCTAAAGGGACGAAAATACGGACTGCTAAAGGTTTCAAATGATCAGCAAACAATGTATGCTTTAGTTTTTCTTCTGAGTGCAGACAGCAGTGATGACGATAAAAACACTAGTTATAGGAATTCGGATACTTCAACTGAATTAATGCATTTTTTTCAACTATGTACCTAGGTACTTGTTTTATATTATTTCCTTAAAATTACGATAGAATATAATAATGGGACAGGAATTACAATAACTGCATTCGATTCACAGATGTTATAAATCATATCGATTCATTCAATTTAATTGATCATTTTAAGCAGGTCACCTCACTATAGCCTGAATTCATAGTCAGGGGTTGGACAGTCCCCCAAAATCCATCATTTAGCATTCGCCTTATGGCTGGGTATATAAAGGTTTAATATGCGCTTGAATTTTCACATAGCGCCTGAAGAGTCCCCTAGGAGAGCCCCTATTTGACTATGAATTCGGGCCTATGAAGCTTAGACTGACAGATACAAAATGTGACCTAATAAAGTAGCCCTACTATGATTTAATAATTATATTTTTTTTATATTCCTTTCATTTCTATGTCTATTTGGGTCAGACCATTCAACTAGGTGTGTATAACTTCGGCAAAGAGGTCAGCTGACGAATCCAGGTGGCCGAAGATCCTTCGTCATGGTACTCTCTTTATTTCCAACAATGGACTTCTACAGGCAGGCTGTTAATTATTATATTCATTTATTTATGTTATTTTTGAAATCTTAGGAAAACTTACAGCTAGTTTACAGGAAAAGTATTGAAAAAAAATTTTTACAGCTATTAATGTTGCATAATATAAGAAGGCCAATAGAATAAGAAATTTCCACAAATAGAATAAGAAATGTATAAGTTGAATATAAACAGGTAAAGTAGACGACATTTAGAAAGGTTGTATAGAGATATAAATTACAACAACACAATATCATATTGTAAATACGGGAATTTTCACGTACTGCACTATCGGTGAAGCATCGGTCACTACCAACGGCAGTGCACGGCGCGACGCGGAAGGAGAAAGTCGCAACCACTCACCCTGATGAAGACTCTCGGAATGAGTCGAAACTTAGTCGGTGCCTTCACCGATAGTGCAGTACGTGAAAATTCCCGTTTTTACAATATGAATAGTCAAGTTCACGATAGTTTTTGGAACAATATCAGCTGGGTGCCTAATCTATGCAGAAAAAAAATTATCACTAAGTAAGCGTTTAAGCTTACTTGTTTTTGTGTAGAATAGATTCCTCTCCGACCTCTTTATTTGCCTTAGCCAACGAGTTGAGCAAGCTAACAGCTCTACACAGAAAATAATTTTGCCTATAATTAGTGCTAACTCTAGGAACATATAGAATCCCCCTCGTGATCATGGTACATGCAACTGTGCCGAAATATCGGGAAACATTCAAACTCACAAATCATGGTAAATATCCCGTTTTTTAGTAAAAAATAACATATAGAATGTTTGGATTTCTTAATGGATCATAATTATGTTAAAATAAGTAACGTCAATACAGTAATGGTTGTCTGGAAGAAATCGCTCTTAGAGATGAGACTGCCTATTGTACCTTAACTGTATGTAATCTATAAGTAGCTTTACCCTACGGAAAGCGAACCTTATTCGACTCCAACTCAGGGGTAGTCACAGAACATTATATATTTAGCAAGCTACTGAGTACTCAATCATTCAAGCTTGGTACATATCAATGGCAAATCTCCACGAAACAGGGTCAGAACTTCACAAATGTATCCTTTTGACAGTTTGTAATATTAGTGTACTTAAAGCAACGGAGGCAAGGAATTAAATATGAATATTTGTCTGACAACAATACTTTGAAGGGTCAAACCGCTACTTCTTTACTTCTGTTCGAGACGGCATCAAATAGAGATGTGCAAAGGCTAGGTTAGGATTTTGATATCGATGAATCATTGAAATGACAATAGTTGTCAATTCAATGATGATGTGAGATACCCAAATATAACTGAAATTAGATATACAAACATAACTCATTTATTCATACAACTATTTACAAGTAGGTATATACAAAGATCACTACCAGACGGAAGCGTTCCCAAAATACTGGCCGCATTGTCACGCTGAATGGCAATGCTAATGCGTTGACCCAGATAAAAGCCAGTTCTCTGGTCACGCGTCGCTTCGACCAGTCACACTGAAATAATTTTGAAAACGCGAAAGGCCCCGGTTCCCCACGGACCCAGAGCCTCAACCCCAAAACATAACTTAATGTACTGGCTCTAGGTATTGTGGTACTATGGTAATCGTAAGTTCCTGATACCCACGATATAGGGAATCTCAATCTCCGTGTGGCGTCTCAAGGCTATGTATGTTAAAAAAAACTAAAAGTTTGTTCAATCGGAGGTCGCCACGATCCGGACTTTATTATCCTCTCGTCAAGAGAATGAATGAATGAAAATACTTTATTGTACACCACAAAATAACAAAATAAACAAAAACTTAATATAACTAAAAGTACAATGGGCGGTCTTATCTCTTAAAAGCGATCTCTTCCAGACAACCTTGGGATGGTTGGGATGGAGAGACGATATCGCTTATCGATATTTCGATACCCCATCCCGAAAGCTTCAAGCGAATATAAGGACGTTTACTTAGGCCGTCCCTAGTCCCTGTGGTCTGTTTCGGACGGCCCTATTTTAAAATGAGTACGGGAAGCTATTTGCTTTGTAAATGCCCCTTAGCTGACTGACGACATTGTTAATAAATAACTTATGCTCTTCTGCGTTAAAGTCATATACTCGGTCATAAGATGTGTAGATTATGTAATTAAAAATTACAAGATATTGTAACAAACACAACTGTATTTTTTATGATGGACATGCTCAGATACATACTCAGTGCTAGGGATAAGTAGGATAAGTAGTTACCAAGAAGCGGGTAGTCCAGATATTTTATTTGGTATGTGCTCGTCCATGTTTAGCATGTAGTTAGTATGCTACGTGACAGTTTGTAAGCCCATCGCCACTTATTGGAACACTAAACGATGACACATTTTTGGTTTTAGGGCACGCCGGTTGCCGATTTATAAAAACACTAGCTTCTGCCCACGGCTTCGCCCGCGTTGTAACCGGATAAAAAGTGGCCTATGTGTTGTTCTGATGTATAAGCTATATTACTTTAAAGTTTTATCAAAATCCGTTTAGTAGTTTTTACGTGAAAGAATAACAAACATCCTTCCTCACAAACTTTCGCATTTATAATAGTAGTAGGATATATATATTTTTTACTTTCTTATCCTAAATTCGATGCTTTCAAGTAATAGACGCAGTTTTATAAAAAAAATAACAAAGAAAACATAATAGGTAAATCGATACCTTGTCACCTCGCTATTTCGTAAATTCCGGCTACATTTTGACACGAGCGCGATTGATGACATTATGTTTGCTCACAGTTAAGTGCAGATAAAGCGGGGCACACAATCGCGGCACTCATTAAACAAGGGGAGGTGTTTGTAATAATTGATTAAACCTATGTGTGTCGACTGTTGATTAATAGACGGTGCGTGCGCGGCTTTATGGCTGGAAAAGTCTTCTCACAGAGTAATACAATGTGGAATTGTTTGAAAATTATTATATCTCTGTGACGTTTGTAATACGAGTTTCTATTTTGTCTGGCATTTTTAGGGATATTTACATCAAATTATGATTTCACCATTGTCAGTTTCAAATCTGTGTCTGGACTTCCACTAAAAGTTATATGAGATTCGTAGACCCAGATTAGCTCTTCAGAAAATTCAAATTTATACACTACATCATTGAAGTTGATAACAGCATGTATACACGATATATTATACATAAAAAAGTGAGAAAAATACACCTTCATTTCATTTACTGACAAGAAAAATGAGCGATTCGTAGATAAAATATTTTTTCCGGTATATTAGTGCTAAAAGCATTTCAATTCAAATAGTTTTTCTGAACATTTATATTAATAAATAAATGAATAGCTGGTCATTTTGCACACACTATCATTTAGCCCCAAAGTAAGCAGAGCTTGTGTTTATGGGAGTTACATGACTGATATACTACCTTCTTATATATTTTTTTGTAAATACATATTATTATACATAGAAAACACCCAGGCCCGAGACAAATATTTACAAATAACACAAACATTTGTCCCGCGGTGTGAATCATAGCCGCAACCCTCGGTTCGTATATTGAGATCGTCAATATTGACTTTATTGTTAGAAGATTTCATCCAAAGATTACCAATTAGCTAAATTATGCGTCTCCCGCTGATCAGTATCATAACGAAGAAAATAACAGCGGGCAACAAAACAAAATGCCTTTTATTGATCACAAAAAAAATACCTCGTATTACCAATGAAAGCCTGTCCAATATCCAATCAATATTAAAATATAACCGGGATTATAATTTTTTTTTTTTTATTTTTATCATTTTTTAAATCAAATTAAAATATTTTCATATTGATGTCTGAAAACCTGTAAGCTGCTTTCATAAAATCATCAACACAAAATAAATGAAATCATATTTTAATGCATTTTCCTTTTACGCCTATAACCATAGCGCTTATAACCGTAATCCTGTAGGGTATTTTTTTTCATTAATTCGTTATTGTTTTAGCTGAACTAGTTAACTTGTTAAGCTAAGAAAAACATTATTTTCTGGTGAAAGGTTTCAACTTTTTAGTGTAAATTAAAGGATTTTGGAAAAATATTTGTCCTGCATTATTTTAGATCTTCTAGTAATAATATGTCTGAAAGTTTCCTCCATATTTTGACAACGCTCACTATGATCGCAACTGTTATTTTATTCTCGAAACCAATTACCTTACCATCCTTTCGTATTAACCTAAATATCCCATTCTGTTTGAACCTGGAAATTAGGCAGTGAAATGGTAGCAAAAACATGAGGTGCGGTTACTCGGGTCCAGCCAACGGCGAGCGTATTGCATTAAATAATAAATGATACTTATAATAAATTCTGTTTTTAATTTGATCTGGAGCTGACACCAAAGAGTGTCGAGACTAGGGTTGGGTGTTGTTGACATCGATGTTTTGGAATGTTTTATCATCACAATAATCAAAATATTGTTGTCGGTAGTCTTCAAGTATTAGGTATCAAGTATCTTACACGTATGTCCATTTAGAGTGTAACCTTGATTCCCGATCGACTCGCACCGGAAAATAAATTCAAATAATGAACTAAGTTATATTTTCGTTTTATGGAAAAAAATGGTTGTATTTGGGTTTCTTTGAGGTCAACATTAACATTATCTCCTTTATTCGTAGCATTTTCACGATCATAGCTATACAAAATCAGTCAAAGATAAAACATCCTTCTGTAAAAAGCGATTATGTTTCACATAGGGTAGCTGTGCCCTATAATGGTTTTTTGAGCCAATATTTGCTCAATTTCATTGGAAGAAGAAGCATTAATTTTAAAGAAGTATCGATAACTTCCACCTCATCACTGCTGAAACCGCAAAGTCGGGCCTGGGTTCCATAAAGAATTCTAAGCGAAGTGCTTATGAGTGCCACACCTAAGATCATGTAGTGTGTTACTTAGCTTGCTCTTTAAAATAATTACGTACCGTCCGACACTTTGGTTGTTTTTATGTAAATTTTGACTTTGTGTTATAACAAAGTTTTGTAGAGCACAACGATACTTTTTAGTTCACATAAAAAAACTCACCTATCATAGACATTCTTAAATCTCAGTTCGTAGATCTGCAAGGATTTCAATTAATCCGGTGGTAGTCAGAGGCACGTTCAAAAGTTATTTATGTCACGTGATTACATTTACTGTAGTAATTCACGCTGCAGGTTCCAAGCCCATTGCCGCCTATTGGAACACTAATCGTTGGGACAGACCAGAATTTTGGCATGCTGGTTTCTTCACAATGTTTCGGGTCTGGTATGTTCTATGTATCATATGTATGTACTTACAAAAAAAAGCATATAAGTAGTACCTATATCAGTCATGTAGTTCCCATAATATAAGCTCTGCTTAGTTTGGGGCTAGATGATGCTGTGTGAAAATGTTCAGCATTATTTATTTATTTATGTTCATTTTTACCGTTTTGAGCACGTTTTGCATTCAGCTCCTGATTCGTTTTCGAATATGTGAGCTATGCAATTTGTTAGGCTATTATAACCTAGTTCATAATACTCTAATTTTCATGCAAAATGGGTATTTTGATACTCACTAATCATCTGTGATAATCGTTCTGCCTAAAATCATCGCTATTTTGCACTAATTTGCTTCGTCTATTATGATATTACCGTTCCTGAAAGTGCATGGAACCGAAGCTCTCTTTGTCAGTAACATTTCAGCTACTGGACCTGAAATTCATTCGGCGATGCATCACGTTGACATACACACAAGTGAAATATTATAAGACTATCCACAACCCGCATTAATCTACTTCTGACATTTTTTTCTTTATACCCATTGTTTTGATATTTCCATCCACTTTCTGTAGGTATGCAATCTTTCGTAATTTACTAATATTCTTGTCTTTTAAATAAGTAGATATATTTAATTAAATAACCACAAAAAAAATATTATAGAAAAATATATCGAAATATATCTACGCGTTAGGTATCTGGGGATGTCTGTCATGGGAAATTCAGTCGTGAGCGTTTTTGTTTTTGTTTTAAAAACCAAAGATAAAATAACTATACCTATTTACAAATACACTAACTTCGCTCGAGTGGTTTTTATTCACCAATTAGTTAGCCGTTATGAAGGTTATTGGCAATAAACATTCATACTTTAGCATCTTTAAAATTAGTAGGCTAAGTGTTGTTATGGTATGTTGGTATAAAATGTATGTTGTGTCGCTAGATCAAGGGCAATTTTGTCTTTTCTCGCTCAATAAAACAGGCAGGTATTAGTGTGTTGGCTAGCATGCTCAGCGAGCAAGCAACAATATTGGTTCACGTAGTTATACCCCCTAGCTCATCTACCTCATTGGATGTTCACTGGATATTGTTTTGATACTTTAATTATTCTGTATAAACTCGGTGCAAGCGTTTAATTTGATATTGTAATTATTTTAGTGGCTGTGTTTGCTCATGCACTTGCTTTTGTGTGCCTACAATTTAATTTATTTTCAATAAAGTGATAGTCCAATAAATAGTAAATAAATGTAAATAGTCTATGTTACGAAAATCTGTTTTTAAAGTCATTAATGAAGTTTTTCGATACATAACCGAAAAGTCATTTTTTGTTTAATTCTCGAGAACCGGCCATTGCCATAACCATTTGCCATATTTCAAAAGGAAAGCCTTTGTCCTGATTTGGATCTAAGCTCCTATATGATGATTGATTTCACCAACTCTGATTTATGGGGCACAAAAATGAATGTCCCTTTTCATTTGAGGTCCTTTTTCGTACTGACCAGAGCGAAGAATTAGTTTGGAATTCTGTATACTTTTTTATTTTCGCTCTTTTTATTATTGCCCAATTCCACTCATCCGACTCCATAAATCAAGTATAGTCCGTTGCGCATATGCACATAACTGTATTAGCAAATTGCTATGCACATGCACTATGCAGCAAAAAACAAGCACAGAATCAATACAAAAAGTACATTTAAACCACCATGTACAGAGCCCAGCTAAGCGTAAATGCCATGGTCACCCATCGTAACGGCATGATCGCTGCCATTATTTAGAGTTCCGTAAACAGCAACCTCTCAGACGCATCACTATCATAAGTGGAAGAAGTATGATAGATAGATATAAAATATTTTACTGCACACCAAATAATATTTCAGATTAGTTAAGTACTACAAACTTTGAACATGTTGTATAATGGGCGATCTTATCGATGATTTACATGGGCGGTCGCCATGTAAACTAAGAATGCCAAGATGATATCCTCGATGGTGCGGCGGGCGAGGTTGCAACGCAAAAGTGTGGGTTCGATTTCTGTTGCAGAACAGATGTTTGCATGTTCGGCAGATATTAGGTTTTTTTTTATTTCCAACAACCGAATGCCAGCTATTGTAACGATGGTATAGTGTTGCGATTCCAAAGACTTTCAGGCATATTTTCGATGCTCTTATTATGTGCTAGAAATTGTAGTTTTGTGGCGCAGACCCTCGCTTATTCGTGTTTAGTCAGCTCTGTTACATTTATATTTATTTTCAAACAATATCTTCCAAATGTAAATTTATAAGTATGAGGACAATAAAATGGAAAAATATGTAACACGGAACCCAGTGCCTTATTCTGTGATACGCACCTGACGTTCTTTATTTTTTATTCAATTTATGCCTTATTAAAACAATTTATTCGGTTTTGTTCTCGGATTCCACGGACGATTTACTTGCGTACCTTCTGTTTTCATTTCGCCGTCAGTTATTTTGCATTTTTCGGACGAAATGCGACTCCCTAACCGATGTTTCGGTGTCATCTCACAATTATGGTTATTTTGATCGCATGTTTATGTAAATAGTATTGCTTATTTATAAATTGATCGTGTCTTATTAAATCTTAATTCGTTTTGGTCTGAAATTTTGTTCCAACTGAGGAATGCTGATACCATTTTTGTATTTAGGGGCACTTTTAATTTTCCTGGCTTCAAAGGTAGCTGCATCACTAAAAATCACTGTTTACTGAAAAAAACATTTTTTGAGCAATGTAACCGACAACCACTGGGAAAGAAAGGTTTCAAATGATAACCACGTCACGACTAACCACCACCGGATGATACTGTAGGAAGGCCCCAAGTCGATGGTAGCCCAAGATACTTCACTCTTTGGTGGAAGGCCTATGTCCAACTGTGAACTTTTACAGGCTGTTGATGATGATGAATATTGCAAAGAAGCCACGCTCATGGAACATCCTTATCCTATCTTAGTACTATTATAAAAGCGAAAGTTTGTGAGGATAGATGTATGTTTGTTACTCTTAAAAACTATTCAACGGATTTTGATGAAACTTTAAAGTAATATAAGCAATATTTACATCAGAATAACACATAGACTACTTTATATTCGGGTCCCACGCGGGCGAAGCCGTGGGCAGAGGCTAGTACAATATAAACAATTATTTTCCACTATTTAAATGAAGCAGCTCTATATTTTCTATAACGTGAGCTGCTGTATTTTGAGGAAAAAAAGCGCTGAATTTTAAAAATATAAAAGTTGTTTCTGAAGTTGTCTGATTCTGTTAGTACTTTGATGAGTTTGCTTCTTGTTTCCTTTTCAATGCCCTTTGCAATAAGCTTATTAGTGTGTTTACCGTTTTTATTTGAAACTGCGGTAATAATAGTCTTGTACGATTTCTAGGAAGGATAGATCACACATTATTAGAGGGTTCTGCAATAGATGGTGGCAAACATCTATAAAAAAAATGTTTATAATATGTGTCTAACAATTTATAATAAATTACCTGAAGAACTTAAAGCATTAGATGGAATTATATTTAAGATAAATTAAAGTAAATGGTTAATGTGTAATTGTTTTTATAGCCTAGATGAATATGTTACTTATAATAATATAAATAAATTAGCATGACATTTTTAATATTTGCACGCCTGCATGCAGGCTGAGTACATTTGCAATCATAATATTATTTAAGACCTTAATTATAAAATATGTATTCTTGCAAATAAATGATTAGATTTGATTTGATTTAAAATTTAAAAAAAGTATTCATAAAAGGCATAATCCGTCTATTTGTATACTTTTTACTGAAGGTAGTACTGTTTTCACATGATTTTTACTGTCAAGGTTGTGATTTTTACTTACTTGCTATGTATGTATCGAAGAGGCTTTTATGGTAATCAGTTTTGCCAACCCTATCCAAGATAAAATCTGCATACAACCTAAAACAAAACTAAATATTAATAAAATACAATCAACAGCTATTGTTAAGTATTTATTAATAGTAATAAAAATACACAAAAAGGAAATAACAAAAAATATGATAATCAAACTTTCAATCAGATTATTTTTTGCAACATAAATCTAAACAAACTATAGTCGATCGGCCAGTAGTAACAAACAACAGAAAGAACGTCAGTAAAACAGACTGTGAACGAACGAATAATGATCTTCCAACTCTACTCGCTAACGCCATCTATTAAATCGAATGACAATGGCGTAGTCCGATATACCTCTATATATTATCTATGGTAGTCTGGTCCGGTAGTGTAGTGGAAGGTTTTGCTGAAGCTGAGCGGGTCGTGTACGGAAATAAAAAAACCGTAGATTTTGGGACCTAAACTAAAAACTGGGAAGATTAAAAAAAAAACTGTAAATCTACAGTTATAACTGAAGGGTTAGCTACCATGATTGTAATAAATAAGTAAGAAGGTCCTTAGGTTCTCGAGTGGAGTCGTGGGTGAATGCCATTCTCATACAAATTTCTTGAATCATTCAGCGGAAATGATTTTCCGATAAACTGACTCCGGCTAAGATGCAATGAGTCTTTAAGATCTTGAGTAGCGTTTGCTCTTTGATTCCTTCTTTTATTCTATACTTTATAAATGCGAAAGTACTTATTGTTTGGTACCGATGAAGGTCAGCATCTGAACCGAATACGGTATACGTTTCTTAATGATCACAGTAATTTTAATATGGTTTTGACTTTGAATAGATTCGATCTCGACGTAAGAACATACCTGGAGGTCTAGACAAATACCTCACGCTTACTATTACTCTCATGCTAACGCAAATTTGTTAAGGTAAAACTTGGCAGCTGTCACGATATTTCCACAGCTAATGTCATTTTCATACAATCTTTCCGTAGGCATTAACGCCAACAGAAAGTGGTATAAGCCACTTTTCTGTTGTATGCAGAAGCTAGTTACAAATCACGTTAATACAGAACAAAACAAAATGTACAAAAAGATCATTCAGCATTCAGGTCTCTTATATGTATATCGCATCTCGATTCAACGTTTTTGATGTTTTCGTCTTTTTAATTAATTGAATTTACTTTTGTACCTTAAATGATTTTTATCATCTCTGAGCTCCAAATAAAGTCTGCAAACATGTGATTTTTTTAGCAAAATTGTAGAGCGTATTTTTTTTATTTTATTTTAATTTTGATTATGTTTTCCATCGTTTATTGCAGTAACTTGTGGCAATAAAACCTATCTAAGAATCATCCTTGATTCATGCAAACCGATTGCAAAATAACCGCATTTCAATCGTTTAAGCTGTTTCGGAAATAAATGGTAACAGACATATATACTCTTCACATTTACTCAATGAATGAATTCACCTTGCTTAATTGGCACACAATATTGCTGAATGAAAGATCATAAAAAAACGCAGAATTGGTTTAAATTCAGTTGAAAATTTAAAATTCACAAAATCTAGAAAAAAATGTTGACGTATCTAATATTATCCTAGTGGTTTCAATGAATAAAAACCTATTGACTATTTTGCTTTTGTCATACAAACATACGATCTCTTACAGCAAATACAAGGACTCCCCACGTCTCGCGGCTAAAACAACTTCGTAAAAGTGAAGTAAGTCTTGAATTCAGTAGACCTAGAAATACCTTATCTGGCGTTACATTTTTGCCAGCAGCTATTTGAGTTTCACAGCCATAATAAATTCTTACGTAAAACTCTTGTAGGTAATATTTGTCGATATCGTAGTAACTTGATAATTGCCTGTGCCCACACTATACAATAAATTAAACAATGCTCCATAAACATTCACACTACTAATACGCTCTGTTAGGTCTCCACTTCCCAGCGCCCAATGTTAAGGTCACGTTGCATAATATTGTAGACGGCTTGGCGGCTTTGCACTATGACGTAAGCGGTAGGGGCAATGACCGGGGCCCGGCGCGGGCGCAGAGCCTTCTAACTTTGAACTGTGGAATTCGCAGACGTGTGTGTATAACTAACTATAGACCGATGGTACTGCAGATACTAGTTTGGTCCGAGCGCTGACTCACAGAAACGAGATTTTGTTACTCGGCAGGAAAATTATACGCAGGTAATTTTTTCAGTCTTATAAGATAGTTAAATTGTATTTTTAGTTAAGATATAATTACAGGTGGGTATTATATAATTTTTTAAACCGAAAACGTGTTTTTCGTATGTTCCAAGTATTCTAAACACCGTCGTTCGTCAGCCAGTAAGGCTTGGTCAAACAACCGCGGTGGATGGTGGTGGCGATAACAGGGAAGTGGTTGTCAACCGGTTCTCAAAGGTTGCCTGGATGTACTGATCACCCCCGTTCAACCACTGACACGGCCACTGCATTAGATTGACCAGGCCTTAATAAATGTGGGTCAACTTACCGCAACACGGTCATAAATGACACATTTTGGCCAAGGGTATTGATGTACACTTCTCTAAACAAATGCAGGACGATTCTGCGATAAATTACAAAAAAGTTAAACTTATTTCAGCTGTAGTCTATTGTAAGTTACACAAGCTGTAGTCGTCGTCTCGCAGAACGTGACGTTTTTGTTTCCGCGGGCGATTTAAATATTAGCTCTATGTTTTTCAAAAGCGTAAGAAAACATGGTTCAAGGAAGATCGTGAGGTACTTTGAGAAGACAGTTATGTCGTCTACTGCTTAAGGATTTTTGCGGCCGTGATCTCAAGTGGAGGGGATTTTGATAGTTTAAACTACCAAATCGTATTGTCCAATGAAGTAGAATCCGGTAGTTTTGGAGTAAATGTTGAGTGGGTTAGCTGAGTTATGTTTAGCACGGTTTAAACATTCAACAGCGGGGTCAATATTTGTCATTTACGACGAATACTCTAGCATTTCTTTATGTAAGTAAGTTGCTCGGGGTGCTTCTGTTTAACAAAATTGTACGCACTGTGTAACAGAGTGTTGCTAATCGTTTTGTGCGCAAAGGTCTTGTCAGGCACCAAATGTGTAGTTGGCAAGTTTAATCAAAGGGTTTTAGGTAACCACCCATTAATTAACGCACAGAGCTGTTATCTGTTGGTTTTGTCTGTGGCAGTTGGTAGTTTCATGCAAAATGGTAATCTTTAGGGTCAACTTTTTGATGTCTGGATTTATGATTTAGTAGCCACACAGCGCTTTAATTCAAATGCTTTGAATAAGATAAGATACCAATCTAACTAGCAGCCAGCAACCACTAGCCTCGAAACTACTCTAGGGTTTCCTACCACGTGATCAGTTGTTGCGATGCGATTGTTCTGCATGGAATTGCATAAATTCGAATGTTCTGTGGAATGGGGATTCCACAGATCATTCGAATTTGTGCAATTGTAGATATCAGGAACTTTTTTGATGTGTATTTTTTTTTTGAAAGGAAGTTTTGATGTTTATTTTTCACCGCATACCTGTATTTGTTTAAACGTCTAACCAAGTAATATATCATTTATAGCAAAACTCATTACCCAAATCAATGTTTTACTTTACTCGGAAACTTTGTTCACAATTTCCGTCCCAATTTATTCCGCTTTTCTGGAAATAACTTTAAAATTAGTCCCCAAGTTTGTCCTAATCAATGCCACACCGGAATTAAAATAATTAAACAAATCGAATCGGAATGATTTCACCAGAGTAGGTTATGAATTTCTTATCCCATTGGGATTCACGGGAGACATTAGTCGTCCTTGGGTTAAATTAGATTTTTACCTATGAGAATCTTAATTAATTCCGATTTGGATTGTGATACAGTTTTATGCGTGAAAATTTGGTAAAATACTTAATTAAATAAATTTTTAATCTGTGGAATTTCGAGTAGATACACTCTGACCAAATTGGAGATGTTCTGGAGAAAAGCGAAGTCAATAGTATCGTCAACTGACGAGCTTGTTTGAAGAATGTACTAAGGATGAAGGAAGCGAAAGAGGTATGCCAGAATCGTAGCAAGTGGAAATCCGTAGTTTCTGCCTGCTCCTCCGGGACGCAGGCGTAAATATATGTATTTTTTTAAACATACTTTTCCAAACTTCACTTTTTGATAAGTTACTTTTTTTAAAGTTCTTTATCAGGCGATCTAGAACAATAATAAAACATATATTTAAATGGTCTAATACTGTTATGAAGACATCATCTTTTATTTCATCTATATTTCGCGTATTGAGGAAGATTTTCACAAATCCTGCTCTCAAATCCTTATTTAAAGGTCCAACATACTCTAAGCATATTTTGTTTACCGACCGGCCACTAACGAGACGTGTAATCTTTGTCTCTCGGAAAGGTTCGAGTAAATAGTGCGCGACGCTAAAAGGTGCCTAATCCTCTTAAGCAGAGGACACATAAAATACGAACAGAAGTTTCACTCCTACAACGGAGTTTGGACATTTTTTACATAGCAACATCTAGCCCCAAACAAAGCAGAGCCTGTATTGTGGGAACTAAATGACTGACAAACTACTAATATTTTTTTTTTGTTAATATAAGTATACATAATAAATACAGAAAACACCTAGACCCGAGACAAATATTTGCAGGTCATACAAACCCGCAATTTTCTGCGTCTCAGGCGGGCCATCGCCCACTGCGTTACAGAGGTCGTCAATCTATGGCAAGAGCGTTGCTAATTTCTTTTGAAAAAGAATAACGATCGACCCTTGGCATCCCAATGATATAGACCTTAGTTCATCGTGTCAATGGTTGTTTCATGGCGTTAGCTAGCTGAGTTATGGTAGATTTTGAGTGACACAGGCATACCGCAAGCCCCCAGAATGAACTTACTACGCGTGCT
The DNA here is from genome assembly GCA_958496245.1 of Perizoma flavofasciatum. Classification (NCBI taxonomy): domain Eukaryota; kingdom Metazoa; phylum Arthropoda; class Insecta; order Lepidoptera; family Geometridae; genus Perizoma; species Perizoma flavofasciatum. Next base: position 5,765,163 of record OY292426.1, read on the forward strand.
TCAGAGCCTTCAGATGTCCTCGCAAAGCCGGACTTGTGAGATCAATGCGATTTTTCTCGTTTGGTGGGGATTTTTCTCTCGTTTATCCCAGATTTCCGCGAGATAATCCTACCTACTACTTATTTGCGGTTATTGACCCGACAATGAATTTGCAATAATAGATGATGGAAAGCTACATTTAGGTTATTTGTTTAAGGTTGAAAATGCACATAACTCAGAAAGCATTGCTTTTTTGTTTGAATTTGAACTTATGTTTATTTAATAAATGTTCATACACATTATAATATCATTACTCTGTGTCAAAAACATTTAAATCGATAAAAATATATAACAAATAATATTAAATACATAGATAGTTTTGACTCCACACTAGCGTTCCCGTTTTCGTGGGTATCAGAAAATTCGAGCACCGTTATATCCTAATAACCAGATCTGGAAAAAAATAAATATCTGTAAAACATGCAAACATTGGTCCGCAGCGGGCATCGAACCTACACCTCTTGCGTCTCAGCTGGCTACTCGCCCACCGCGCCATCGCGTATAATTTTAAAGTTATTTTCAACAAAATCGTACGACTTCTTGTATTTTATCATCTTTTGCGATGGACTTGAAGTCAATTTTTTAACTGATTCAGTTAAAACTTAAGGGAGGAAAATTTTAACAAAAAAAACACCCACTTTTATCTTTAGCACATACCGGCTTCTTGACTCGCGGGTAGAATAAAAAGCTAAACGAGTGTATATTAAAGATATAAGTTTCGCATAAGTTATGTGCCAAAACCAAAATGGACACAAGTTGAAGTTGTAAAGAGCATGTAAGGTGTAAACTAGTAGTGGATGGTGGAGCTGTGTGCGTGGGGAGCACGGAGGCTGGCTGAGGCAAGCGCTCGTCGCGGCGCAGGCGCCCAGGTGAGTCAGGTGGGCCCGCCCCCAGAGCCCTCCGCGCCTCAGCGCACCTGCCACACCGCTCAGTCCACCGCCACACGCCGGCCTGGCGACTTGTGCTCCGTGCACGCCGCCACTTTCCTAACACACTATCGCGAGCTCTGTATCGTCTCTCGCTTCTCAGTTTCCCGCTCCCTCGCGACGACCCGGAACCTTTCCCGTCCCGAACCTACACTTTCTAACAACTTTTCGGAACTTTTGAAGTTCCCGCGCGTTTCTCCGCAGTGTTGAGTCGAGTGATCGCCGCTCGGTATTGTCGGCGGCTCGCGTCGCCGAGAGTTAGGAGTCGGCCGCGTATGCGGTCCTAGAGCAGAGTGCGAGGCCTCCGGGAGGCCGCCGCCACGCTGTTCCCGCCGCAGATCGGTTGCGTGTCCTACGTGACGCCGTGCAACTGCTGCCAGCCGCTGCTCGTGCAGCCAGGCCCGCATCCCTTGTCGTTGTCTCTTCCTCTCCAACTGCCCCTCGCTCTCCCGATCCAAGCCCTAGATCCTCAACTTGCTAAACATCACAGACTGCTGCTCTCTAACATGGTGAGTTTTCCGCTTATCAGCAGAAGCCGCCGCCAGCGCAGCCCACGCCGGGATCGCCAGATAACTTCGCCGCACACAACTCGCAAAGTTGTGAACAAACTGATCTGATAATAACTCTCCCGGGCGCTCGCCGACTAATGTATGGCGATACGATCGCGCCCTCATACCTTGGTGCCGCTCCAGCGGCGCACAATAAAAACTTTTCACACACATTCATATACTTATAATTATGTAATATTCTCTAACAAAAGTTTCTTTAAGTTGTACAAAGTGTCGTCACTCTGTTAACTCTCACCGTAACTACAGAAGTTGGCACGCATAAGTTAAGCGTATTAACGTCTCCGCGGTGAATTTAACTTTGGCCTAGTATATTGATCTCGCGAGAATATAGTAATTAATTGATCTAGTTAGAACGCTCAAACTGTTCGACGAAGTTTGTAATAAATAAACTAAAATTATAGGTGAAATTTCTCAGGTAAGCGAACTGGGAAAAGCTTCCAGAACTATAAAATGACTGAAGTTTATCTAGCGAGAGCAGCAAGAAATGAAAACGGTACTTTGAATTTTTATCCATAAAGTGATAACTTAAATCTTTGTAGCCCGTCTTACAGCTTCAGCTGATCGTAGTTTTTTCCTTAAACAAAACAAAGTTTCAAGTCGTGCCGCCAACGAAACTTCGTCAATGCAAACTTTTAACACGATTCCGAATGCAATCCCAGCAGAACCTGAGCAAGGGCGGAAATCGAACAGTCCACAACGAAAAGAGTTTTGTTTACATTTAGATTGAGATTTTTATCTATCGCGAGAATTCCACCTGCCGGCCACACCCCACCCACGGAAGTAAACGCTGATGACAGAAGTTTTACTTAAATGGAAGTCGTATCAAACTTTTCTCATTAAGACCACCCGTCAAAGGTGTGTTTATGTTATTTTATAACTTGCGGGCAAATCTGATTTGCTGCCCTCAACTGCGAGAACGTTCCTGGTATTTCTTCAATCTTGTCCAGAGTTATCGCTTCTTTTATTTTATGGTGGCCTTCATGAAATGGGGATCATGCTTCTACGATTGTATACGAAAAGTACAGCGTAAATAGCTCTTGTATGCTAATAATTTTGATTATAAAAATCTAAATTGCCTTATAAATTTCTAAATTTTTCATTGTTATTTAAATATAAATATCATTCGGTTCCAAAGGCTAATAAAATTAATTTGCGTCACGTGCGTCAACATTTTTAAGGCGCGACTACATAACGGCTCGCAAAATGGTTCCAAAGAATCTACGTACCATTTTATATTCTCATGGAAGTCTGGCAATTGATAACGGCATGCGCCATAAATAGTCTGTACGTAGTGTTAATATTTTAGACCATTCTTTCACGTCTTTCAAAATAATCGCGAAGATACCTTAAATAAATCCACGTAAAAAAATCTAATTGTTTTATATCAAAATAAATAATTTTGCCTATTGCCAGTAATACGGTTATTTTTGTGATTAGCAACGAACACGCAAAACGATAACGAATAAGTACTTACAATAGATTCCATGCCAATATTTCTGAATATAGATCTAGGATCCAGTAAGAAAACGGGATATATACCTACGATAACTCACAACTCATGCTAAATATCACCTTTTTAGTAATAACTAGGTACATATAGGCATTGTTTTGAAATAATGAAAGACTAGCTTTTGCCCACGGCTTCGCTAGCGTGGTACCCGGATAAAAAGTAGCCTACGTGTTATTCTGATATATAAGCTATATTACTGCTAAGTTACGTCAAAATCAGTTCAGTAGTTTTTGCGTGAAAGAGTAACAAACATCCATCCTCACAAACTGTCACATTTATAATAGTAGTAGGATTATGCACTGGTATATTTTCTTAACACAATAAGTAATTTTGTGGATTTGGACGTTAAATAAATGATATCTTTATGATTTAATATAAAAACGGTAATAAATTAAGTAGCATCGCATCGCCGGTTCCACCGCAATTTCTCGAAAGTCGAGCTGAGTGCGACCGGGCGAATCGTTATTTGCCTCACAACTATGCACTTAATTACAAAACATTAATGCTGATACAACAATCAATTACTGATGCAAACATCGGATTCTGTCACGAAGATGATAGATGTGCAGTTTCTCCGGTTTTCTCTTGTTAATACGTTTGTAAAAAATTTATACTATTACGTTATATGCAATGTCTGAGGAAATAAGATGTAATTTTAAGGATTCTAAAGAATGGCGATTTTGTCATGTCACATTGTCTATATGTCTTTTGTCCGTCCGTGTGCCCCGATTTAAAGCGCCTCCCCTAGTTTAAAACGTGTTGGTGAGAGATATTGTAGACCAACGTGTTTTTTTTAACTCAAAAAGTTTAGCAAGTCGCATTTTATAGAAATTGCCAACAAATATTCGTTTGTCGTTTGTTTGATACCATTGGGTATCCGTCAAACAAATATGAAAAACCGTAAATATACGAATATTTACGGTGGTAAACTTAGGAGATTGGTCCAAGGCAACTTTCAGATGCTAACATAGTGGGTCCTGACTTGCCTAGGGCAGTTTTATTCATAAAAATGCTGACTCTACTTTAGTTTTTCGTTATGGGCATTTTACGAGTTTTCTCCTAAACTCACTTTTTCACTTCAAATCCTACAGTATCACCTTGTTTTGATATTTTCTATAATGTAGGTGAAAAAAGTCAGTTCAAAGTTTTGAAACAACGAGTTTTTGTAGGGCGGACGATGATGGGCGGATTTACTTTTCTTTTTCCGTTAGCGCGTGCGTGCCGGCGCGTTCGTTAAAACCTTCGTAAAAAGTTTTAAAATGATGATACTAGTTTCATACACACCCTCCGGCTATTTTAGTGTCATATGAGATTTAATCCCTCGAAACTTTTGGGGCCGTTCTAGAAATTTACTTTATTTTCTATAAAAAATAGTCTTTTCGCACGCAATATGTTACACGACATATTTATTATGATTAGATTTTCAATAAAGCGTCTCAAGAGTGTTGAGTGACGCTATTATTGGGTCCTGCAGTAGTATGATAACGTTTCAATTAATAACATTAAAATACACGAATGTCGACAACATGCGCCTCTTAAACAAGCTAAAAGAATAATCAAGATAAGGAGCAAGTTGCAAGATAAAATATATATGAATAAATAACAGAAAACTCAAATCGACTTTAAAAAAAAGTCAAGTATAGCACAAGAAACCTACAACGGCAACACAGTTAACATCAAATTAAAACGATTATAGCGCGGGCATACCCGATATTAATATTTCCTAGGTACAAGGTTTTATTCAGCAAAATTGCAGTTAGAAAGATCCTATTAATGAACGTCGCTGGCTCCTTTGTCCGGCGCTGGGGCATTTCCTGCACAATCGCCCTGACACCGAGTAATTAGGGAGAAAAATTCGTTACTCAGAGAGACTAGTGTATTTCGGTATTGCGGTAGAAATTTAGGCCGCTACATAATGTTTTTGGATAATGGTCGACATAATGTTTTGGCTGTTGTAACTGTGTGAAACAATTTGGAGCTTTGCAGTTATGAATCGTTGTTTCAGAGTTTTCATTAAAGGTTTGCATCAAAATCATCGAAAATTACGAATAAGGAGATGCTAATCATTTTCATCCTAGTATAGTAAAAGGTATAGTAAAAACATTGCAGTGTAAATAAGTATAAAACAAGTCGTAAATATTGGATAGGTATCCCTAGACATTTAACGCCAACACTAAACGGTGAACAAATAGGTGATTTATTAAAAGTGTCAACAACAAAAACCCCGCAGACATATTCTACACATTAGTGGCACAAGAGCCATGAACAAAGGCGTAAGTGCCAAAGTGTGGAGGCTAGTTTTTTAGCTTGAATCTACAATCGTTCCGGTTTAGAGCTAGCACGATGACCTTATATTATTTATATGGTGGCACGAAATAAGAGCTGTAGCGGATTACGTAGAACACACCTGGGCATGTGGGCGTGTGTTTGGGTTAGATAAATGGACGTCGCGTCACGGTGAATAACAGTATCAGTCAACAATATCAGTTTAGGTTTGCTTTTTCTACAAACGTATTCGTCTTTTGGTAGCTTTTGGTGAAGGCATCGACTTAGTTTTGACTTATTCCGAGTCTTCATATCATATGGTTGAGTGACTTGCACACAAGACTCTCCCAATGAGATGAAACTAAGTTGATGCTTAATCTATAGTACAGTAAGTGAAACATCCCGATGCGACAATATGAAGTGCTCGGTCTTCATGCCTAGGAACGCGAGTTTTGAATCTACCAATGCATACATTCAGACGGGGTATAAGGATTTAGAATATTTTCTATACAATTAATTCATATAATTCGTATTATAATACCAGGAATAATTTACCATAGGTTATGTTATGTTAGTTAACAGATGCCTTTTCCGTTTGATATTACATATCACCACTGCATCTACATAGTTATGGTGTTATCACATTTACCCGCTATGCGTTTACCACAAACACACGTCATTACTATGATTTTCTCAGCAGTGAGGCCAGGGGGCCCCACAAACGTAGAAACTTTTTTATGAAGTTACCCATAAACCGACCACTCTCTGGTCATTCTCGAAGATTTTTTATAACCTCACCTACTTGTTAATGAAAACTTAATTGATGTATTTTATCGCTGCGTGCGATGGGAATGTTGGAAAGTTAATTTTATCTTGTTTGATGAGCTATAAAATCTTGATTGAGATTTCAATCGGGTATATGTATGACAAGACCACACGCTAAAATTCTGTTTGAGATCATGATTTTTCTATTTATAATAAATAAATAACACACAACAGTCATCTCTCTTAGGAGGTATTTAGTCTTAAATCATCATTATTGATGATGATTTATTTTGGAGTTGGCATGTAGAAGTCCACGGCTGGACATAGTTTCCCAAGCAATCTTGGGCCAGTTCGAATCATCGACTTCCCGCTACCTTTAAGATTTCATCGGTGACTAAATTAAAATTTACAGATAATGATTTTCGTCCCGCGCGCGGGTATCAAAGCCGCACCTCTTTTCAAAGAAGTTTTGATTGTAGTTTGATATGTCACTGGTAACCCTGCGGTAGGCCAATGACCAAGTTAGTTTTATAATATCTTGGTCACAGATATTATAGGTATGGTGAGGTATGGTGTCCCAGAAAAGGACCACTGAGTGAGAAATGGTAAAAGGATTCAGTGCGCCTCGCAGAGTCTCCATTATAATAATAATTGGTACTTTAAAATGTAAACAGATACATGACCTATACCTCTACATGTGTCTGTGTTTTATCTAAAGATTAATTTCGCTTCGATAGCGCTTGAAAATTTATAAAACTTCAATTTCAGGTAGGTAGTCAAAGTGAATATTATAGATAGAACTTGAAAAATAATATTTTGTCAATGTTACCGTAAAATATCGTTTAAAGGAATATTAAAATTGCCCGTCGCAAACTCAGTTACAAAAGAGCCATTATCACGTCAAAAAGTAACAATAAAAGAGTAATAGTTAAATGTCCTCTTACGATGCAGGTAATGAAAAAATAAACGGTCAAATGCATGTTTATGAGGTTCACTGAGGTTCCGTAACCAACCATCGAAGATTTTCGTGAATAGAGTTATTTTTGAGGTTCCGTAGTCAACAAGAAACCCTTATAGTTTTGTCAAGTCCGTCTGTCCGGCGACTTAGTTCAACGACTCTTAATATTTGAAAATTATAATTTGGCATGAATCACGCCATACAAAGTGGCGTTTTTTCTCGTCTTTCCCATGGTGTGGGGTATCGTTGAATAGGTCGTTCAAAAATATTGCGGGAGTGTGAAATCCATTTTTCGATTCAGGGATCCTTTTGCGAAATATTAAGCTTTAAAGTCAAGTGTCAAGTGCCAGCTTAACGGTTGTTTTTGGATTTGTGAAATAATTCACACCAGGAGGAAAAGGAATACTATCACAGTTAAGTAGGCTTGCTTTACAATTTAACGAGTAACAGTCGACTAACTTATAAAATGTACTTTTCCAAGTACAAAGGAATATTTCATACAAATTCCATTTAAAATTACTTCAATGGGCAACAACGGAACTCTACGCTTCGCGGGGTCTGACACGAACTTGGCCGGTTTTCTCAAAGTAACTTATTACTACGTGCTTCTGGATTTTTGAACGTGATTTAAAAGAAAGAGTTGTTTATCAAACACAAAAAAGTCTAAAGTAACAAAAGAGAGAGAGAGAACGTTAATCCAAGGCTACGTTACACTGCAGCCGTTTCTGCTTTATAAATATCCGAATTAGAGACTTTGACTACGGATCTCTAGAAATGTCCCAGACTACCTTCAAAGTCAGAGAGGAAGACGGTATATAAGCTTATTAACTTTAACCTTTCTTTTGCAATGGCTTTGTTATAATATTCCTTTTTAGATTAAATAATGATATTGAAAATGCCATAATTCGTTTTGACAATGATAAGTAGACGCTGGAAGTTTTTAACCAGGCACACAATGAAAAATCTACCGAAATTTTAATAATGCACAGGAGAGCATAAGATATGTCGTTTTCTAAGGAATTGCGAAGGAAGTAAAATAAATTTTACTACCGTTAAATATATCTCACAATTTTGCAGTTTTGTTTTTGGCTGTGCTGAATAATAATGTTTAACTGTTCAAGTATATTTTACGTCTTAGCTTCTTCCTCTGACAAAAATGCAATACACTCTGTATTGCATTTTTGACAGAGCTATCTTTTTATTTTTAATTTATTTAATTTATTTTTAGTAGTGGTATTCAGTGTCAGTGGGTCATAACTTGATGTAATCTTAGTTAGTAAAAGTTTAGTTAGGTAATAGTTAGTTTCCATTTTTTTAAATAAGTATCGGTTTTTACCCGTACTTGGTTCGAACAAGTATATTGTTTAATATAATTTATAACAGAAAAGATACATTCTTTCTTCTCTCGGGATCTAAATTAAGAAGTTTTAAGGCTTCACTGAATCTTTAAGTAACTAATTCCTACATTGTTGGATGATGAGTTGCTTCTTGTAAGGTTTTTCTTTGTACAAATTCCTTATGGTTTTGGATAATCCGAAATGCTTCTAAAGATGCCAAGACAAACAGAACCGTCGTGAACTAACTGGGTAGCCCTGACTGAGCCCTTGCCAATTTTATTAAATAGCGCAATATAGCTTTCTTTATCTTCTATCTACATATTTATAATGTCTGTAGTTAAATACAAAAGATTAAAGACAGTAACATTTGGAGCATGACGTCCTGCCTGTCAAAAAATTTCAATATTCGGCGTCCATCGCGTCGAAAATATCAAATAATTTCAGCAGAGCTGAACCCCTCGGATTCTTTATACATTTTCGCCCATGCGTCCCCCATGCGCATTCCCCAAGCGCCCCGATCCAATCATTGCAGTGACTTGCATTCATACCTCCTACAAATCTCCGATATAAAATAAAAATGTTCAAACATTCAAATGGTCCGCTGCTCGGCCATTAACAGCAATATTGGTTTACATAGAACCAATAACGATACCGATTGTAGCGATTTCGAAACTATCGCTGCGATTCAATCGTAAAGAGCTGAAGTTGTGCCGATAAATGTTTAGAATGAATACGATTTGAATAATTTTTATATTGACACAAATTGGAACATTAAGACATTTGGTTTTATTAGCTTTAATACTGTTGAAGGAAATAAACTTAGCTTTTGCCCTTCTTTAACAGTTGTAGTAGAACAATAATCACTATACAGTAACTTTTACTAGGGATATTAAGAAATTCAAGAATCATGTTGCTGCAATCCTAACGCCCATTTCGATAAGGAAGCTAACATAAGAGCTTTCAAAGTTCAATTGCTCAGACTTCGATAATATCGGTTATATTTGGAAGATTATAAAAGCGGTAGAGTGCGGTGTCCGTACGGCGTATGTTTATTTTCCGGTACTATTTCTGGCCGAGCCGGCATTGTTTCATGAGTTATAGCCGATCTCGGGAAGGTTAAACAACAAAACTAGTCGAGAAAATGAGAGTAAAAATATTGTATAGTCGATATTTTATGTTCATGTCTTCATAATGAAACCTTTTAAATTTCAAATAGGTATACGGAGAAAAAAATACTCTGGACTGATATGTCAGTTTAAGCTGTTTTTTAGACATGGAAGATATCTTTGTACATTTATAAGAAATGTAAGTACGCTTTGGTTTCGAGAAAAAGTAGCATCGTTGTTATAACGACAGTCAAACTAGTTAAAAGAGTTCCATAAAGCAGCAATAAAGTTTAAATAAAATAAGTTCGCACGGACTTCCGAGAAATCTCATTATATTTACTTAAAAAACCTGGTCTGACGAAAAATATGCATAATGGTTATGCTACTACAAATTTCGGGAAAAATCGTATGTAAATCATTATTCATTTCGGCTCAAAGCGTCTCAAAATCCATCCAATGATCGATAAACAAAAAATGGTAATTGAAAATAAATAAACGGTACGCTCTACGTGTAGGTATATACAGTTACGTTTCTACGAAAGTTACGTTCCCCTATTTTGGCAAATCTACAATGAAGCAATCTTGAGATGACAATAAAAATTGCTTATCCTAAAAATGTAATACTTTGAGCTTTTCAAAGCGTTAGTTACGTTTAGTAAGGCTGATGCAGCATGAGATCTGTATGTCTGGCTTAGGCTCTGTTCAGAAAGAAGCTTGATGGACGAGGTGACGACGTGACACTTCCACAAAACCAAAAATACCAACCAAATAAAAAGCGCCGGGCACAAATTCGTATGGAAATGAAGCTGTGCTAACGGAACGCTGACATGTGTCTGAACACACTCTTATCGTCTATTGAAACACCTGGAAACAAACGTATGGACACCTAGCATTCCGTTGCTACCGACAATGCAAGCAAATGTTTTAGCACTAAAATGTCCGGAAAGATATTACTTAAAAACTATTAGTTTGTTTTAAGTACCTAATATGTTTTGAAATAGTAAATAGAAAATAGTGCGTTTTTCTAACCTTCTTGTCAGTGTGAATGTCGTAAGCGCCACGGTACTGCGTATGCTGTTATTAACTTAGTAAATGATCCTGCATTTACAATTTGTATTGCTATTTTCTGATGTGTTAATCTGAGTCGTGTATAAAGCGCTAGTCTCTAGATGCTGAGCATGGCGCCTAAAGTGGCCTTTATTTTTCAAATCCAATACTCGTGCACATTGTTACGAAAAATTGTGTTCATAAAAACTATGTACGAAACGCAGCTGATTGTTTCTAAAAACAATTTAATAGGCGGCTTGGCTGAACTAACTGTGCATTCCACGTAGTTACTGAATCTGTTTCAGCTTTATAGCTGACTGCGCTTCGAACAAATGCTGCTGTAAACGCATGAGATATTAAATGGCGTTGCCTTTTTGAGCTGGGTATTTTGTGAATTTACTAGAGTAACAAGGACATGCTGTCAATAGAAATCAATAATAGTAACAAGGCGTCAGTTATTCGAATCATAAATCTTATGAAATCGGTATTCTGCACGAAAACAATTGCCGATTTCTTTATAAAAACCGTCATAATTGAGATCAAAGCCTACCGACAGTAAACTAAATCGATAATACACTGTATTTATTGTTACTAAAATTGGCTTTCAGTGTGATAGATCTATATAAAATGAACTCATGATATGAAGGGGGTATTCCGAATCTATTCTTGAGACTATTCAAGAACCACCTGAAGAATAAATGGAGAGTATCTGGAAGAGATCGCTTCCGAGCGATAAGAACGCCAATTGTACTTTCCTAATAAGATTTTGTTTTTTCTGTTATTTATTAATGGTGTAAGATAAAGTATTTTGGTGAAACTAAGCTACTTACTCACGAAACGTATTCAGCTTAAAAAACTTGGATTGCTCGTGATCATTGCTAAATAAACTTAATTAAATAATTTCTCAGGACAGAATCATCCAATTCAAGGACAGAGCTATGCTCGGAGTCACCAGGTGATAAAACCTGTAGAAGAACCAAATAATCAACACACCTCTCAGATAAACAAGTTGAAGTGGCAATATAGCTCGCAGAAGCGATAAGCGCCGTGGAAAAAGGGTTCTCGAATAGCGATCACGAACTGAACGACGCAATGTAGAAAAGCCACCCGATAGACCGGTGATATCTTAAAGGTTGCTCAAGACCATTCGTAATGGCACTTTTTAGAGAAGCCCATGCCCAGCAACATACTTCTACCGGCTGCAGAGTTAAGTCAAACTTAACTTGACTATGCTGAATATACCCCGCTTAACGCATAATGCATGAATCGTACGGAAAAATTCTTTCAACCGATGAAAACGGGGCATGTCCTAGTCCTAATGTAAGCAAATTGCCGTCACAGGGTATTTCAGCGTCCGGTCGCGGCTATCATTTCAAGATAAGCGCTTAAAAGCTCCACGGAAAGCGCTTTCAGACCGGCTATTACGGAGTGTTGCCATACTTTTTGCTTTGCGAAGTTATATCATAACGAACATGTAGCTTTGAACGATTGAAATCCACTTTTCCAGCAGTTCCACGTCTACAGAATCCCGGTAAATTTTAAATAACGACGTCAGCTAGCAAGGTAATCTTAATGCATTAGATTACAAAGGGCTTGGGAGCGAGGTTGCCCTTTATTTTTCTTGATAATATTAGATTTTTGTGATTATTTTTAAGAGGGCAAACGCGTATCAGAGATGCCATTGATCATTTTATCGAATTACGTGATTGCGTCGGAGGGTTTGGAATTCTTTGTCGGGGCGCAGAGCTGTAGTCGCGGGTACTTCAGTATAATCAGTTACGATGCTTAGGCTGGAAAAAGTAAAATAAAATGAAAAGAGTAAACCTCGTACTCCTACCAATAGAAATCTTTAGTTGGAACATGAAAATAAACCAGCTACAATGTTAAGGATAGAAAAAGAATTAGGACGTATTTAAAGCCAGAATAACGGTGGTGTAGCATAGACTCTACGTAACCTCTGAATAGCGTTCTCTCACTTGGTTGGTCGTAGATTGCTAACCTAAACGCGCATTCGTTTTTTCGGTCCGTATCAGAAGGACAATCTAGTATAACACTCTTGTGGGATGAACGTCATAAAAGTAAAATGACCTACAAGTAAAACGTCTGGAAATTTGAACCGGATATTTGCTAGGGAACTTTTGAACCTTCAAGATCAATAGGGTTTAGCTTAGCCGTCGCAACGTTCAGCATGGCTTACACCTAAGTTATAGTGGTATTGATAACTACCTACACGTCGTCCAGTTAGAATCATTCACCGATGTATTTGAAAATGAAATCCATCGGCCAAACTGAGTAGGTACTCTGGCTAGTTGGTAGGTACTTGCAGTAATGGCGGTGCACTTGCCTTGGCCAGGAAGCGCCGCGGAATGCAGTCAATCGCGTTCGCTGGAGGGTCCGAGGGCAATGCACGCGCCGCCTCTGCCAGACCCATTCACTGGATGCTGTTTTACTATTTGTAACAGGGGATTGGCGGCGGAATAGTGCTATATACACGTAGCTCTGAGAAGCCGTGAAGATTATAAATAAATAAATAATACTGGACATTTTCACACAGTGTCATCTAGTCCTAAAGTAAGCTTGTGTTATGGGAAATAAATTACTGATTATATATAAAAAAAAATATATTACTTATATATATATATTTTGTAAATACATACATGTTATACATAGAAAACACCCAGACCCGAGACAAATATATACAAATCTTACAAATATTTGTCCCGCAGCGGGAATCGAACCCGCAACCTTCTGCGTCTCAAGCAGGCCTACGCCCACTGCGCTACAGAGGTCGTATTTCAAAACGAACTTCAAACCTAACCTAGATTCCAGCATTTAAACCCGATTAGCAGAATATCTATCCTTGATTTCACTTTCAATCAGTTTGAGATTTAATCTGGAATACGGGGTACGAAAATCGTTTTCATTAATAGATAAATTTTATGATGCAAATAAAGAAACCGGTGAACCTCTAGAACGAAAAAGTCTAAGACATGTGCCATTAGTTAGTGTTCCAAATAAGCGGCTTGCAATCTGTCATGTGGAATGCTAACTACTACTTTGCCCCTTACGCCCCTGTCTACCCCCAACTTTGTATCCTTAAAAATCTACTAACTGAATATGTACCTATCTAAGAACGTTCATCATGGGGATTACAGTTAGTAAGCAAGTTTTTTAAAGTAGTAACAGGGTATGAGGGGCCTCTTTAAGATCGGGTGGAATCTTATTTCAAGTTCAAACTCTTTGTCAACAATAATTTTACATTGTGGTAAAGCTGTCGTTTCAATGTGTGATACCGGTTACTTAGACCACAATAAAACTATTTCTTCTTTGTTAGTTGAACTCACTTTGAAAACTGGTTAGTGCCTCTGTGCTAGTTAATGCAGCTTGGTGAAAGTTGCGATGCATCATGCACGCGCTATTTCATACGAGACTTGCTCATGTACACTACGGCATGTGCTATTGTAAATGTTGTCTAGAATTAGATCGCTATTTGCGATAAGACCGCCCGTTGCACTCCCGCGACTAGCTTGCAATTTTGCTCTGTTTGAATTTGTAAACAACATAATTACGTGGTGTATAATAAAGTTTTATGTATTTATCTATCTGCTCAAAAGACCACTCTCATATTTTCTACTCTGAGACTGGCTGAAATTGTTCTGCTAGTGAGGTATATTCAGCGTTTTCATTAAGTTTATTTATTATTTAACTTTTAAAACTATCATATATTGTTATGAGCATAATTTTTTATAGTCCCATTCGAGTACATGACACACAGTAGTGAAACCGGTGGTAGTGGTATAGGTCGCAATAATAGAGTGAGAAAGCGAGTAGGTCGTTTTGTCTGATCCACCCCCAAAGACTTCTGTTCCTCCCGTGTTCATGGTACGTGCAACTGTGATAAAATATGGGAAAACTCACAAATTATGGTTAATATTCAGTTTTTAGTAAAAAATCATTTATAACAAAGAAGTTTTTTAACTAGTGACCAACCCTAGCATCAGAGTTCAAGCTATCAATTTGGCTTAAAGATTAGTTTTTTTTTGCTATACAAAGCTGTATATTTACCGATTTCTTTACTAACTTCTACCGAATACATGAAACTATTAGATTTTGCGAAACACGAGCTTAGATTTACAAATCAAAGACCATTGCACATTCCAATCGAAAACTAGTTCCACAAACATGCCCACACTCCTCACCCGTGCCACAGTATAATGCCACAGTGCAAGTTACAGTTAGTACGCGAATCGTACTGATGCACATCATGCAATGATACGGCCCGTCGTCATCGCTTTGAGCCGCCGAGTACCGCAATTTTACTGCGCGATGAATGCTTAGGAGATAGCTAGCACAGTGATAGAGAAACGAAGAAATTGATTGAAATGTATGATTAAAGCTTTGTAATGCACATAAATAGCGGTGTTGATTAAAATATATATATATATAGTATTATTAACTAGCAGTCTCGAATTTTCTCGTAAGCCAGAGCAAAACTACGTTTGCTAGTATAGTGAGAAACTATGAAAAATATAGATAGATAACTCTTTATTGCATACACCAGAATTAAAAATATATTAAAATACATTTTACATAGTATCTTACCAACTAAGTTGTGGTAATACAATGGGTGGCCTTATTGCTAAGAGCTACCTCTTTCAGACAACTTTCGGAAAGACTTGATTTACAAGAATATGAAGAGAGGTGGTGTAATTGCAATAAAATAATTTACGGTATAAGAAAATACATTTAATAAAATAATGTGATCTAGCGATCATATTATGCGATCTAACTTGACAAAATCAGTTCTCGAACAAAGCTTTGCTTTTCCTGTTCAAGTAGTACTAATAAGGAGTTATAAAAGAACTTCGTACAAACTGAATAGATATGGTTTATTTATTTAATTATTTATTTCACAAACTGAGTAGGTACAATAGTCAGTTAGTAGTATCTTAAAACCTATGTTAGGTTTATCTAGACACTAGGTTCTCGAAGTGTTACTGTATTTCAAACAAAAGTGCACAACAAAAACATGAGTAATAAGTAGGTAGGCATTGAAATAACAATAAACATTACTGTAGGTACATATTTATTATGAAGCAGGGACAGATTACGTTGTGGTCTGGAATAACGCTAAGCTAATATTGTGACTGACCTATCTGTCTTTCAATCAACTGCTTCGCAATTTCACTGGCCTGCGTTCGGAGAGTGCGCCGCGGAATGCAGTCGTTATATGCACACCACTCGAAAGGATTACCCACTGGTTGGCGGCGATTAACTGGCGCTCGTGGTTCCCCGCGCGGCTATTGGTTTGTTACCGAACGTACGTTGCGTTCGTATTTGGAATGTTTCAACGGTATGCTCATGTCAATAAAGACTAGCAATTTTGCCGGACATGAGACGTAATAAATGATCAAAAGCCTAAACCTCTTATTCATAATCGCTCGCTAACTCTTTTTTTTCTGTTTCATCTATATTAATGTCACTTTTCTTTTTTACAGGTATGTGGATGTTGACTATCTATAGAACTAACGCAAATAATGTTTGTACGCTGCGTGAGTAGCAGGTTTGTTTACACCTAAATCTAGTTCACACCATCATTGGCTTCAATTTATACCTTAATTTTATTTTACGCATAGTAGTCTCAAAGGTTTTGTGGCCTTGAGACTACTGTACCCCTACGAAAATGGGCGTTGATAAAAAAAGACCGCTACAGCGAAAATCCTTTAGGACACGTCAGCTTAAAGAAATACTTATACATTTTCCATACAGTTCGTTGACTGAACCATTTTGCTGGCAATAGGGAGGCAAGAGGTTTTATCAGATAAGCTGCATATTTCACTTAGGTGGTACCTTCTTAGTATTTTTGACAGACTTCTGATCAATCAACAGATTGGCTTTTTGTCATTATCCAAAGCGTCAAACCACTGTATGACCACTATACTATGGTACTAGCAAAATCAATGAAAACAACTCAAAATTACCTGCAAGGTACATTTTCACGAAAAACTTTAAGACAAACTGCAATTTTTCAACGTCTTCAAACAAAGGTAGCTTCGTTAGTTTAAGTGAGCGCTTCATTAATATTGTAGTTGCAGATCTAGACTTAGTGTCAGTGAGAAACTGTCTTGAATTCGCGATTACTCGTACCGTTTTGCCTAGTGGGAAGCAATCCGACTTCTTCTTCTAAGGCAATAAGTTTGGATCACTGTCGTGAGCTTACATATTTTGCCTGTTCTAAGGCAAGTTTTATGTACATAGACAGTGAAGTCAACATGATAAAAAAATAAGTATGACGTCCTCGAAGATTAATCGGAGATGTGTGTCTTTGGAATAAAGAAATGCGTGAGTCTTTTCAGGGTTACCATGCCAGGCAGTGTGGCCAAAACAGAACCATTGACACGAAAAAGATGTGTGAGTTGAAAGCGGGCTACGCAAACAAAAGCCTTTTATCCATTTTCGGGCGTTTTCGATACAGATTTGGGGCGGCTGAAATTTAAATTTTTATACACTTTCGATGTATTTTTCGAGTTTGGAATTTGCAATTTTATAGGAGCATGAGTGACAGCATCTAGATATATGTCAGTACGAAATTATTTTATTACTAGTTTCTGCCCATGGCTTCGCCCGCGTGGTACACGGATAAAAAGTAAAGTAAAGTTTCATCAAAATCCGTTCAGTAGTTTTTGCGTGAAAGAGGAACAAACATCCTCACA
The DNA here is from genome assembly GCA_958496245.1 of Perizoma flavofasciatum. Taxonomy (NCBI): domain Eukaryota; kingdom Metazoa; phylum Arthropoda; class Insecta; order Lepidoptera; family Geometridae; genus Perizoma; species Perizoma flavofasciatum. The sequence goes on from OY292426.1 coordinate 5,782,398, forward strand.
AACTTTCACGTTTATAATATTATTATAGTATTTGCTACCACATACATGTGGTAACAGAAAATGAAGTTCAAATATATAAAAGTAGTAGTATTTCTTTAAATAGAAAATATAATATTCTTCTCTTAACTTAAGATTTCACTCTGCTTTTTACAATACACTCGATTTATCCATTCGTACAATAAACCCAAGCTGTTAACAACATTTCTATATCCCTTCCCAAGTACCACTCTCCAACATAAGTTTTCTTCATGAATAACGTGTTCCTTGTCCAACTTTTCAATTCACAACCACTTTACACGAATTCGTCAACCCAACTCTTGATATATTGCCTCGCTCAGAAATTTACATTTTGCCGGGCAGTTTATTTTGGCGGTAAAATATCGAGTAGTGTGTCGCCGGGCCCAGGTGTCTCTGCAAACGGCGCAAGTTTCGCTAATGTGCGGCTTAAATGATGACATTGTTGTGGGAGCTACCTGCGAACCGAGGGTACGAAAAATATTGAAAACAGCAAGTTTTACACTGAAAATTGGTTGTTTTGTATGCTAGAAATGCACGGCTGCGTCTGTTTTGGGAAAATGTTAAAAGATACAGGTGTCTAAAATAACAATTACCAAGAAATGTTAATTCTAATTAAAGGTCTATTATGGAAGAGATTTTCTCCAGAAATTATTAGACTCTAGTTTCAATTCAGATGAATGTAATAAAGAAGTGTTATCTTCACTAACGAGTTGTTAATATAAACGGTTCTTTTTCATATTAATTTATAGAAAACAGTACACGTGTAAAATTAGAGATATGTTTCTAACAATAGCAACATCCCACCTGAGCCCAAAACCTCTCGCATAAGTCACCAGTTTCTTAAAACTTTATTCAAACACGGATCATTAAACTTCCACTATTACCCCTACTTAGGGGTAAATTCGGACGGCTATTTAAACAGTGCCAAATACCTACGTGTGTAAATTACCACGAGCGCGGTTCACACCCGTACGTAGGGTTGCCAGGCGACTGGATTTCTAGAGATATTTATGTCTCTTTCCGACCAATAAATACTCGTCCCGCTAAAATATGATTATCTGGCTTTTTGAGGTAAATCTGCTTTGAATTTGTATTGTAGGTATTTTTTTACATTTCATGGTATTTTTTTATAGTGAAATGGAAGTAAAGTTTTTAATGGATCAATAAGTAACAAAAATCACATGTTTCTCTTGCCAAACCTACACAGATACTTCTCTGTAAAATTTTCTTTGGACTTGCCTCTGACTACCGTCTAAATTGGTCTGCTTATGGATCTCCGAACTGAACATAAATATGAGGATTTCCAGCATAGGGTTAAAGTCATAGACCTGTAGTAGGTAGATGAACTTAAGATTTTTTTGGCAGATTTATCCAACTTCTGATCTGGTAACCCTCTATTAACCCCACTCGTACAACGGCGTTCGGACGAGAAGGGAATAAATCTCGGACGGGATCCGTACGATTTATACACACCCGGTGATTTGTAAGAAAACCCGCGGGAGCGCCGATTTGATTACGAAGGAAAATAGGCTTGAAATTTTGCAATTGTGAAGCTTTGTTTGGCAAATGTGGGGTTGTCCTGTAATTGTTCTCTTAGTTTATGGCTGGGGCAAACGGTTATGATGCTCTCTTAATGGAAGCCTGACCACATCAATTACTCACGACGTTTTTCGTCGCAGCTTTTTGGTTTGCACTTTCTGTTTACAAAAACACTATTTTTGGTTTGGTTTTCTGTTCTAGGATATTATTAAGACTATAGCACGTACTTTACTATTCTCCTGCTGATAGTATAGTACGTGATGTAGTCTTGATCATATCCTATAATGGGTATCTGGTATATGGGTATATTTTAGGATATGATTAACCACGATAATTTCAATGATGTTTATTTTTTGTTTGCGTTAGGAATGAAAGCAAAAACAATTAAAAAAAAGATTAATTTCCTTTCTGGTTATATTTATTACACTATTTTTCGAAGTGACTTTACAATGTTTTCAAGTACCTATTTGTAGTTTAGGCAATGCCAACAGCACATATAAAGTATTTATTAAACCCTTAACTAAAACTTGCTAGATATAAAGTGTGTGCAGGCACGCACAACATTTATAATAATAAAAAAGACAACGAATAATTAAAAAATGTTAGAAATTATAAAAATATATAATTGATGAAAACCTACATATATCAAAGTATAAAATTTTTCGAAACATTGAAGTCAATTACCGCTATAGTACGATTTTAATACTTTTTTGTGTAACCTAATTGTGAAGTTATTAGTTATTAAAGACTCGAGGATATCCCTTTATATTTACGTAACTAAATAATTAAAGAACGATATCATACCTGATATTTGTATCTCTGTACTCTGCGGAAAAGCGCTGACAAATTTGTTAAAAAGCATGAAACAGAACGTAGGCTTATTTGATGCTTTATTTATTTTGTTTACATAGATCGAGATATAATTGACTGTTTACTCGATTTTAATTAGAGTGTAATCAATACTGAACTGTATTATATTACTGAAGAAACTCTTGTGTTTACTCTATGGGTTCCAAAAGTACAAACTGATTTCGTGATATTGTAATGTGCCAGGTCAAGCCTAGTGAAAACGGATGCATACCAAAAGTTTTAGTTTAAACAGCGTTATTTTGAGGTTTGACAAACAAAAGATAATATATTAAAAAAAAACACTAGTTCAAATAAAAATCGAGTCATTTCACAATGAAGAGTTTATATCTGAAACGAAAGAGCGGTGACAGTGATAAAAAATCAATAAATTTTATGGTCTATCCGTTTATCGCGTCTCTCTCGGCTTTCCAACATGATAACACGCTACTGATTAGAGATAAGGGACAATGTAGGAAAAGCGAAAAATCTATATAGATATATTTTCAACACAAAATTACGTACTTAGTCTGTTTTTCGTTTCGCTTTGTTTTATGGTAAGTATCTGTTTTGTGTATTTATTATTATTTTTGTTCAACTTTTGTGTTGTTTGGGGAAAAATAAATAGATTTTCTTTCTTTCTTCCTACTCTTTCTTTCATCAGTCGACCAGAGTAAATCGTGATCAGGATATAAAGATCACTCGGTTGATGCAACTTTGTTTAAAACTATAGAATCTGACAGGTATGTTGTATAAGTATAGGTCGTTATATTTTGACGCAAGGAGTCTGGTAGGTATATGTGTTAAAAGTTGTTTGTTGGTGTGTTTGTCTGTTACCAATCGCCATTCTTCTTTTATGACTCCGAGGAAGGTTTTAATAGGTTTAATTGCCACACGTCATTTATATATGAGTCGAGGGTTTTTAAATTACATTATTTGTGGAACGCAGCATCCTCGGCTTAAAACACATCGACCGAGTGCGATACACCATGCTGCGTTCACTCACTAGCATTTCTGAAGTGGGCAAAACAATTACCAGGCACAATTAGGATTGGGGGCCAAAAAGACAAATAGGCCAATATTATAACACCATGGCAACCTAAAGACGAAAGCCGGTGTCGTAGTCGGCCGAAGAAGCGTGGGCGGGATTTGGACGCCTTTTCTAGAGGATGGTTGGAGTTAGCGAACGATAGATTTGGGGGTGACCTTTGCCGAGCAGTGAGACTAGACATGTTATAAGAAAAAAATATATGTTACATACTTTATGCCAATGAGTATATTTTATTTTCATGAGCCGTGCGCACTTTTTAAAGTATAGAATAGTATAGAATGTGCATTGTAGAACCCCTTGAGACATGGATCAACATAATTATAAGTTTCACGGGTCTATATCACGTTTACTTTTTTTTAAATATTATATATAATCGGGAAAGTTTGAAAAATACATTAATGTAGAGTTACACTTTGGTACAATTGTGATACCCCACTAACAAACAAGCAGTGGTAAAACGCGGGCAAGAGATACGTTGTACTGTGTGTACTTCTAACACCTTGAGAACACGTGTCCTACTTAAACACGAACTTAAATCCTCGTGACCGCATAGGGTGGGACAGTCAGCCTGAAATTAGTTCACACAACTTCATATGAAATAAAAATGAAATCAAATACATTTATTCAGCACGACATAAATCCAAAACCATGTTCTTTGTCTAGTATCCTACTGTTATCTATACAGTGTCTATTTTATTTATTTTGTTAAATCTATTCTGTGATTTGCTTTTGTGTCAAATAAACAAATTTCTAACATTTATGTAATGATGTACTATGATCAAGAATTAAAATCAACAAATATTAATGAGAAATAGCCTTAAATATAAAACTGAAACAGAAATGCTACCGCACCTTGCTGATTCATTTTTCTTAACAGTTTAAGGTCGTAAGATTTTATAATATTCCAAAAATTTTACCACGGCGGGGCTCCAACCAGCGACTATGGTTCGGTGGCTATATTTTATTTAGGTCACAACATATACCTGTTTCTTATGTGATCTAAATCGGTTTAGCTATTACGGAGATTATTAGCAAAAAATATTGAGCTTTTACATAATATTAGTAGGATTTCAAACCCAGCAGTAGTTAACAAAACATGATTTATTAAAGCTTAATATCCGTTTAAAGATTGTCAATTATCGGAAAGAGCACAACATTTAATTAATCATTTATAAGGTATTTAGAAATGTTTCATATCAAAAAGATAATTATTGCGGTTTAAAATATTTGCTAATAAAAAGCACAATTTTCTCTGAAAATAAATACACCATGTACAAAGCTAATTTGACTTTCCATTAAAATTGAACCCTTTTTGCCTCCGTTGCCTAAAACCAAACACAGACAAAAGGCACTTTTCTCTAACGCAATACGGTCCAAAGTTGCAATAAGGTACACCAAGATTTACCACGTCCATTACATTGAATATTCTTTGGCAAAGGTTTTCGCATACTTGCAACTTACTTATCGGCGGCCGCCAATTGTTTGGTTAGGTAATAGACACTGGTTTGAACCAAACTTACATTTAGGTCCATCGTCCGCTAAAGCGCTATATATTTTAAAATAAATAACTAGGGGGTTCGCTAAAGCATCATTATATTTGGACAGCGATGTCGCTAGTGGACAAGGTAATTTTAGCTTAATTTCCAAAGATAGTGACTTTTGACAATGAAACCTATCTAAGAATCATCCTTGAAGACATACAAATCGATTGCGCATTTCAATCGGATAAGCCGATTTAGAGACAAAAAAACTTCTTACGTCTAAGGTGTATTATTATACATAAGGGTTCCTGACTATGCGGGAGAAAGTCAAAAGTTTATAGGATCGATTAATAGCTATCGAATTGTCACTGGATCATGATTGATCAAATAAATAACTAAATTAACCACCAGAATCCTTGACAACTTGAAGATATTTTTATTGAAATAAAAACAACTTAAATATCTTTAATCACTTTCACACTACTTTAGATCCATCGCTCATGCTCTGAATGCTCTTATTCGTTGAGAATTTAGCGGACATTAGACCTTAGTATCATATTACGTTGCATTATGCATAAAACTTTAATCACTCGTTAAATTTCACGCCCAAACGATGAAATTATTCAATTTTCCATTTGATTACACAAAATATTGTGGGTTGTTTCATTAAGTATTCCCTTTGTGTATATAATTTGTTTATTTATTATGTACCAGTATAATAATGTGGAGTCGTTGTTAATGATACATCAATGTCCATTAATTTATTTATGTTGGTTCAAAACTTTTAGCTTTTCTAAAGCTTCGGATCGTACATGTAGGCTTTGCATCGGTAATGCCCCAGGTGTTGCAGTATAGGCAACGGTAACCGCTTTCCATCAGGACCATAAGCCTGCTTGCCTCGGTATAACATAAAAATACTGGTCGACTTAAAAACGATATACAAAATATAATTATGTCTTATGAATTACCGCCGCATACTGAAACGCTTCACATCGTTTTATGTTTTAAACATTGCATAGCGTCATGTCTCCCCAACTCTACTTAAATCTTATACTGACCAGTATTGGTATTATTTTAACCTGTGCTAAGTCGGGTTATTTTTTTATATATACAAGTCAGTGCCCTCACTAATAGTACGATATGTGAAAATTCCCGTTTTACAATATGAAAGATATAAAAGTATGGAAAAACGAAACAATGAATCCTGTAATCCCGACTTTTCACAATAAAGAAGTGGCAACAATACCTACCATGTAGCAGTTTAAATGATAAATTCATATGTAGTTGTTTTTACGAGCGCATTCAGAGTTGAACACCTGTCTGTAATATGGTGCGCTCTGGTAACGAAAATATTATGCGTGTTTTTTACTGGGATATATGTTAAGAGTTTAATTAACTGTATTCAGTTTAGGAGGACTCACAAAACATAAATAACCTTAAGATTTTTATAGTTCTTAGATTGTTCGTTATCAATAGCGGATATCTTTGACTACCGTTGATCTTTAGTGACGTAGGTAATAGGTTAGGATGGTATGGGCATGTCATGAGGAGGGAAGAATGTCACATTACGAGAAGTGTTAAATATGAATGTAGATGGAAATAAAAGCAGAGGTAGGCCAAGGAAAAAAAAGGTTGGAATGTGTGAAGAATGACATGATTAAGAAAGGAGTGAGTACTGAGATGACGGCTGATAGAGGAGAGTGGAAGAAGAAAACATGTTGTGCCGTCCCCCACGTAATGTGGGATAAGGACAAGAAGATGATGATGATGATCATGATCTTTAGTGACAATAACTAGTATAATGATTGATTGCTCTTTGCAAACCATGGTCGTTGGGAGTCATTTCAGTACACCCTGGAAAGTTGCCGTTTTTCGTTAATGTCAATGTAAAATCAACACCCCATGATATAAACGATCGGCGTTATTTCTGTCGAAGTACATACCACGATATTGATACTAATTCTGGGGTGAACACGATTTAATGCGTGTCAACACGAAACTATGTCGTTAGAACTACGCGCCAATCACTATGACAACAGAGGTTTTTTATTGATGAAAGTACTTTGTCGCCGGGCGACCACATCATTATTTTAAGTCAACAAAAAACAAATTAACGGAAAATATAAATAAAAAAACCGAAATTAACTCTTATCTAATTTAAGGTCTGCTAAGACAACCAAACTACAACTAAAAATGACTTCAGATTCTGGAAAGGCCTAAATACTATTAACATGGTCAATGTGTCCTGTTCTTACGGAAGCATAATATCCTAAAAGTCTAGTTTCGTGCATTTTCCATCAAAATGTGTTGTATGTCGTTTACATCAGATTCAACACAATTTGGCGACGGAATATGTTTGGGTGTAAACAGAAAGATACTTTTATAATATACCCATTCTAGCGTGACACCCGGATAAAGTAGGTAGTCTAGATCACAAATTAAATTCCGACGTTTATTGTTATTGTTGTTGTACAAGGTTGCATCGGAAGCTCAGGACCTTTGAAGGATTTGTTTTGATGGAGGATTCGAAAATCATTTAATTTTGTTTATCTCAACAATATTACTCCCTCAAGTTTAGGAGTCTTGAAGCCGTCAATATATTCTGTTAAGCCTTCCTTACCCAATTAATTAGCTGTTATGAAGATCAAAGACGCACCAGTTTCCGATCTCGGCGCTAAGCCTCGACCCATTGAACTCGGTAACGAGACTGACAGTTTAAGTTTCTGCCAATCCCTCTACACAATACAGCGCGACTTCTGTCAATCAACTACGAATCTCATTTGTGCCGATCGACAACATAGATTCATACAGTATCTTTCCGAATATGGTACTTAAGTTAAAACGGTTAAAGATGAAAATGCGCAAAGGGTATGAATAACTTAAGTCGTTTTCGATGACAGTGAAAGTTTATCAGATTTATTAGCGATCGACGCTGAATAAATTTATGTGGTCTTTGTAATAGTGTTTAGTGAGGATTAAACTGAGACCAATCGACAGTTTGGTCGCGTCCGTAGGATAATATTGGCGTTAATCTGTAACCTATAGGTTGAGGAGCGAATGTTAAATAGATCTTGCGGCTTTGTCTAATATTTGTACAAGTTAGAAACTGGGGTTGGATAATAATAATTCAGGTGATATGAAATAATTGAAGGGTTAATTTTCCACAGAATATTATGTTTCTTCAATAATACCGACCGTTCTATAAGATTTCTCATTGGAGCCCTAATGTTTCGTCGTAAAGTAAGGTAAAAAGATTATTTACTTTTTTGTAACAAGATCTAGGATACAACAAAAAGCAGATGAAGTAAAGAGAGGCTTAGCCCTTCAAATATAACGCAAACCTGCCTAGCAAATAACAAATAAATGAACTCTGTCTCTTAGCGTCGAATGTGTTTACTTTGTCTCAATTAATGTAATTTATCACGAGAAAGCCCTAGAACATTCCGGAGAATATACACTGAGATAAAGCTAAAGGGGCTAAATATTCATTATTCAGATCAATTTCCAGAAAAGCCACAAAATGTACATGAATACGAATTTGTCGAAGCGTGGCAGTTTTGCACGCTGTCGCTTGTTAGATTGACAGACTGCATAGGAAGTTTCAACACCATCTACGGCAGCCCGTACAACTCGTTCGTTGATTCTATGAAAAATTTCGAGCACGAGATCTGGGATGAAAACAATGAGGAAACTTGATGTACAACCCTTAAACAAAATTTAAAAATGTGTCACGTTGTATAATTTTTTTCCATTCAATCTGTACCCCACATGACCAGATATTTTACTTATTCTCCCATTATTACTTTAGGCTCAAGTTCTTTAACAACATAATTTAAAAACCGCTCTACGGATTATGCTCATCTTCGAACTTAAAAATTTTAATAGTTCTAATAATCTAACTATCAAGTTCGAACAAACAAACATACATACAAACGCCGGATTGTCCAAGACTTTGCTAGCTTGGCTCGCTCAATCAACTAGAAATCAATTCGGTAGAGGATTACTGTTAAAATATTTTTATCTTTTGATACTGCTCAAGACCACTGAAAAAAAGAAATAACACGGTTGTTTCTAGAGGAAATATTTGCCGTGGCGAGACGAACTCGAATAAACAAAATCCTTCTACGTGCAAACAAAACTGGTTGATAATTAACGTACCTACTTATCCGTTTGAGTAAACAGCGAGTTCTAGCCAATTTGCTTGCGAACAGAGTGTTTTATGTTGGGAGGTACTTGTGAAAGTGTTTGCTGCGATATCATTTCACTAAATTAAATCAAATGTTTGTCTTATTATAACCTTGGCTTTATTGTAATGGTGGCTTCTGTCCACGGCTTCACCCGTGTGGTTTCAATAAAAAGAAGCCTATGTCTTGAACAAAATTGATTCCAAGTGTTATCTAAATGAGTTCAGCCGTTACGGTGATTAGTAGCAAAAAGCAAACAAACATCCAAACTTAAGCATTTATGGTATTAGTAAAAAACTGCTTGTTGAACTGAACAAAATAAAATTAAAACGCAATTAGTGTTTATTTCTAACGAACTCTGTTCTTATGATATCTATTCTGTCTAAACGATGCTCTAGAATCCAAATCATATCAAAGTATGTACACTAGCTAAATATCTTCACTATTCCTACCTCATTCGTAATCGAGCCTCATTATTCATAGTTTCGTACAATATTGCCTAACCTGTGCAAAATTTATCTTAGGGTGTTGACACACTTGTCGAATTTAAGGAGCATTGCAGTTGCGTCGCATCTACGACACAAACTCGATGTAAGAGCGATTCAGTGCATACTGTTCGACGCACATTTGACGGAATTTTGTCTGTCTAAGGCGTTGACGAATTTTAGGAGCGTTGCAGTCGTGTCGCATCAGCGATACCATGAATCGCAAAAGCGATTCAGTGCATTTTCAAGCGGTTTGACGAACTTTTAACGGAATGTCGTGTCGTCGCTTGATAGCTACGTATGTTATCACCCTAATATGGCTACTTCGTGCAATATTTGTCTAAATCGTGCATTAGTGACGTTGGCACAGACTCATAATTGGCAGAATAACGAAGTGATAAGCGACCGGCGAATTTTCGTTTAGTTTGAGCAACTTTGTCGAGGATTATTGGCGAAATTAAGTGCTTTGATAACCCTGTTAGTGGTAAGATTAGTTCGTGTTGTAGAAAGCCATATCGTCACAATGTTGATTTGGTATTTAATTTTCGTCAAATTATAAAGGTTGGGTTGTTGTAAAAGAAAACATACGAGTGTATGCGCATTAACACGTGCTCAAAACGATGAAGGAAAACATCGTGATAAAACCAGTATGCCCTAAAACGAAAAATATGAAGGCATGACCCATCGGTAAGTGTTCTAGAAAGCGTCTATGGACTTGCGACCAGTCACGTGTATTGTAGATGTAGTTGAGTTTTTGTATTTTTGTTGAAGGTTTATATTTTACCATATTCTGCCAACGGCTTCGCTAGCGCGGTACCTGGATAAAATAGCGTTCTGTTATATAAGCTATATTACTGTAAAGTGACATCAAAATCCGATGAGTCGTTTTTGCGTCAAAGAGTAACAAACATCCATCCTCATAAACTTTCGCATTTATAATAGTAGTAGGATTCAGAACAATAACATGGTTTTATAGAAATTCGTATTTTTAAAACGGAAATGTTTACAGAGGTTTTGTACCTACACATAATCTGTTTCTGCCGCCAAGCACAAATGCTCGTATTGCTTATTTAAGTGTGAAGGGTATGCCGGGTGTAAAGGGTACCGGTGAAATTACAGGGTCGTGAGGCTACTTCTATCAACGCATCAGCGTTTTTTTACACAGCATCATCTAGCCCCAAACTAAGCAGAGCTTGTATTATGGGAACTACATGACTGGTATACTATTTATATACTGTTGTAAATACATACATAGAAAAACACCCAGGCCCGACACAAATATTTGCACATCTTACAAACATTTGCCCCGTGGCAGGAATCGAACCCGCAACCTTCTGCGTCTCAGGCGGACCTTCGCCCACTGCGCCACAGAGGTCTTGCCTACCCTCCTACAATCTAGCCGTATGCTTGTTTGCCTCCAAATGGTTTATATATTTTAAGATATAATTGTAAATCTATATCTTCAATGATTTGTAAAACGATCTGTATTTGATATTAGTTAAATATCTTTCAGTTTTTTATCAATGGCTTCTTTGTGCAAATATAAATATGGAGGTGCTTTTGTTGAGTTTATAAAAGCTTACTAGAATAAGATAAGGAAAAGCGAACAAGATATTGGAATCTGAACAAAAGAGATGGGATTGTAAAGGCTCTATAATAGCCACATTCCATTCATGCAAAAATTTTTGCTAATATCGAAACCAGTGATCGGAAGAAATATCCTGCTGCATATGTTTTCAAAAGCGTTCATCTCTATGAAAGATCTCTAAGAAGATCTTGTAAGATTTTAGATCGTTATTAAGAGCTTTTTAAACAATTTCAGGCCACGGTTACACCTGAGTAGTACCCAGATAAAAAGTAGCCTATGTGTTATTCAAGGTCACAAACCCATTTTAAATTCATTAAAATTGTTTCAGTTACGGACATTCTCGGCAACAAACATCCAAAAATCCATTCATACATTCGCATTTATAATATTACTAGCAAATCGCCCGCGAATTTGTTTGCATTAAGTTTTTTTCCATACATACTTCAGCTTCCCGCCGCACCCTCTGAGGACGGATATTACGAAATCCCTTTATAGTGCCTACATAGAAACAGCCTGTTAATTTCAAGTCCAAAGTAATAAGTGTTTTTTTTTCTTTTTATGTTTATTAAAAGAAAAAAATTAAAAAATAAACATCCAACAGACTAAAGGGGGTCAGTCCTGACCTCACACTAGGTCTTATTTCCTATATCGTGCGTAGGAGCTATGAGTATCGTGTTACCACATCACCCAGACCCGATACAGATATCTGCAGGACATGCAAACATTTGCCCCACAGCGGAAATTTAACCCGCACTTCTTACATTTCAACCGCTTCTCGCCAGTCGCGCCATCGAGGTTTAAAGCGTGTAAAATGCATGTAACGTGACGACATGCATTTTACACGCTTTAAAAAGATTGAGTATATCACACGCTCGCTGTAGCGGATAACGCGCGTCACTTCACCACATAATAATCAATAATACTAACGGCTTGACGCCTTCTTCCCATCTCTGAGTAAACTATCATCTTCTTAATTCTTAGATTTGATTCTTTAATATCTTAAGATTCAAAATAATAATGTACCTTCAGCCCTACACAAGATGTAATAGGGCTTCAAAGTTATGTGTCAACTCCGTTATTTTTAAACACGAGATTACAAGATGATAAGCATTTCACGAGATTACTAAAAAATATACAAAATAACAAACGCGCTCACAACTTTTTTCGTAATGGACATCCTCAGATACTTCATAGGATACCATGTAGGGGGTAGTCAGAGGCACGTCTAAAGATTAAATTTGCTATGCCCACGTTATGTAGTTCCCAGACCATCACCGCTCTATTAGAATACTAACTGATAACACATACCTTTTTCCATAAACTAATCTGAAAAATCCATTGGTGCTAGACCGGTTTTGAACAACACGACCTTGAGATCGCAATTTTTTTTTACATTAAAAGCACAAAAGCTTTTCATCCTACTACTATTATAAACGCGAAAGTTTGTGAGGATGGATGTTTGTTACTCTTTCACGAACGAAAACTTCCAGCTGATTTTGATAAAACTTTACAGTAATATAGTTTATACATCAGAATAACACATAGGCTACTTTTTGTCCGGGTACCACGGACGAAAGCCGTGGACAAAAGCTAGTTGTAATATAATAAAGATAAAAATAATTTATTTTTAAATTAGAATGGTACAGCTCTTTGTTACTTATGTAGACGGCATAACTTATAAACTAGCATTTTTTAACAAAGGAACAAAACCTCTTTGATCTAACTGTTTTAGAATTTTCTAGGTTGTTATTTTAATAGGTAGTTACAAAACTGTACCCTCCGTGCTAGATTTAACTATATTACTACAGGGTACATGCTTGAATCTTATTTAGGACTAATTTGAAGTAGATATTCTGTTAGTCTTGTAATAAAAGTAACTAGCTAGAATTAAGACCATGGTTTTCTCAGCAGCTAATTTATCACAAATTCCATGTTGAGGTGAGCAAAGTTTGATGCCTCGGGCAGATCGCGAAGTTACTGCAATATGAACTTGCATCGTCATGTCTTAAACGGATCTTAACCCGGTATTAACTTAACTAATTGCACAGACCATGTTTGAAGAATAGTTCATGTGCAGGATAGTAAAGAGGCAGTGTTTGCTTTGCCTGATTGTTTTTGGTTTTGAAGAGCAAAAGTTTCGGCTTCACTGTTAGACTATAATTTTAGTAGTTGGCTTTAGTTTTATGAAGATGTTACGTGCTTCGAAATGCTAGGGACTCAAATTCCCTAGAATTTCTAAGCACCTTTCTCGGACGGGATTAGGTATAGGAGTAGATACCATTCACCAGTCATCCGGATTGCACAACACAGGGAATCCTTAAACGAAAGCTTGATCGTGTTCCTTACAGATTGTGTGTTACCTATCTGTGCCTACTATTACTTACTTTGTATTCATTTATAATCAAACCTAAGTAGGTAAAAAAATCTAAAAAAAAAAAACTGTCGAAAAAAGGATTTATCATTATGAAATGTTCTGTTCTGGTGACCGGATGTCGCACTATTTAAGGAAGGCCTATATCCAGTAATGGACTTCTTGTCTTTATACCCTTCTGCCATGTGATCAGTGACTGTTAAATTATAGTCTAGTTACAGACAGTTTTACATACAAAAAAACGTATGTAGTAACTGTGCCGTTTCAGAAGAATTACCTCCCGCGCACACTCAGGTTATGGAATAATCTGTCTGCTAAGGTTTTTCTGAGTGAACTAAGGGCGAGGTTCTCCAAAAAGGGCGCATTGAATTTTAAAGGGTCTGCAATTCGCGCTATTGCTCTGGTATTGCAAGCGTCCATAGGCTGCCTACTTGTATACTTGACTGTCACCTTGGTTGTACATATAAAAAAAACTTGTATACTTTGAATAGTTAATCAGCTAATACGTATGTTTTTTCATTTTTTAAATCAAGTTACATGGAATGATCGTATAGTTAAATGTTTACACAGTGAGTATAATAAAGCTTGAAAAATTCCCCACCCAACTTCGTACAAAGAACTTATCTCTCATACTCCAATACATAATTTCTCTAGTTCAAAAGAAACTGCTGATATAAATTATTCAAATCGTTTCGTAGAGCAAATAATGGAATTCTTAATATTTATTCTACGTAAATTCCAGCACAAAGCTTCCAAAATTATTTAAGCTGCTGAAACAACGTTCTAAGAGAATAACTAATGATCAAAATATTAAAAAGGCTTAGTTTTAAGAGGTACCTTATGTTCGGTTCATTACCTACTCGACGTCGACTTACGTCGTACGATGTTCAAAACTTAATAAACTTTAAACAATACCCTGGAAGATGCGTTGTCAGAACTTCTGAACACTAAGTGAAACAGAGAACCGGCAAACTTGTGCTCTATTAACATACACATTTTGTCTATTTAATATCGTGCCTTCGTTACGCGACTTGTGAGAAACATGTATTAACCAACTTCGGAATGTCCCGAACGGGCTGGGTAAAGGACATTCATCAAAATAGTTTCTAACAGAGACGATCTCACATTTATTAAATTGAACAACAAACACAACTTTGGACAAGATTACTTACAACAAATTAGTTTCTTCGTCTTCAAAGCGAAGGATTCCTGCGTTACATAAATGTCGGTACTAAAGAGGTTCCAGAAAGTATCGAGAATGCTCAATGACGATGGCGCCAATCCATCCCGCCTTTGATCACGAAATACTTAGAGACTTCTGTCGTCAATTTTTCAGGAAAGTAAGCTTTGTTCGTGCAAGTTTTGACCACTTCTTTCTTTGTTTTCGATGAAAGTATTTCTTTCAGTAAATCAGAAAACATTTTGATTGGCGGGTTTTAGGGACCGATAAAGTTTTGGGTTGCGGATGACAATACAAATCTTTAAAACAAATTATGGGTAGTTGGCTATAACGACTCATAACTTAGGACGTACATATGGTTTTTTGTAATAAATATTAAGGTACAGTGCATTATTCTCGGTCTAATGTTGCGAAAACTCTTAAATTGGTTCATAAAGCAAAGCCTCCTGGCCAACGCTGGTGAGAATTTAATAAAAAATAACGTCCACTTTATTGTGAATTATTTTGCGAAGTTTCTTTTTATTTGCTTACTAAATTCCAGCTTAGCTAAAATACTTTTGCTATGAGTCTTGTTTCTGTTAGATTTCGAACTATTTTCAATCATTAGTGTGGTGTTACTAAATGGATCCCAAAATAGCAACAAACGTAAATTATTACACAGCTCGGCTCACTGTAAATTTAACACGTGTTCAATGCAATAATACAGCTTCCTTTGATAAAAATAGGTAACTTAGAAATAGTTTATACTTAGCAACTCCTCTGCACCCAAAACTCATTTTAGATCACGCGGACTTCTTGTTTAGGCTTTGCGTTGACTAACAGTCACCCAATTATTTATAAACGTAGACTAAAATTTATTTTACGTATTAAATAAAAACAAGTAATTATCTAGAATTTGCTTCTGCCCAAGGTTTCGCACGCAAGGTACCTGGATAAAAAGTAGCCTAAAAGTATTATATGTGTTCGGTTCGGCCAGTTTGAAGGGCCATTTTAAATTAAATTTATTTTAATGAAACGGTGAAGGAAAACATCGCGAGGAAACTAGTGGTTCTAGGGAACCAAAAATTCGAAGGCTATCAGTTAGTGTTCCAATAAGCGGCGATGGGCTTGCAACCCATCACGTGGAATACTAACTGCTTGCAAAACGCGGCCATGTGCCAAACGTAATGTTGGGTGGGACGTACCTTTGACTGCCCCTTACATAAGATAGAGCAAAGTTCTGAATGCTCAAATCACTGAGTATGTATTTGAGGATGTCCTCAAACTAAATTGTAAGCGGGTTGGTTGTTTGTTTATATATCAATAACAATTAGCAATAGACATTCAAATCTGTTTTTATTAGGATGCCAAACCTTAGCGTGAGCCCTGGTAAGGCTATGCCAAACTTAGTTTTTAGTTGATATAAGGTAACGAGGTCAACGATGTTTTTTATTTTCTGTGAGCCGTAATATTTTTATTACTTTCAAAAGCCTTTTATATTCCTTTAGTGATCCTACTCGGACTGTTTGCCTTTAAACGGTCACCTAAACCTGCACGTGTAGCTATCTTTATTGCGGTCCTGGAATACGAATACAAGTTTATTAATCCTGTGAGCCTTTACCAGGTTCCGACTATACCGTTATCTCATCCTGTGTTGCCAACATGCGTGCTAAACCGGGTCTGACGAATGCCATGGCTGGAGTATTTTCTCAAAAATGTTGATAAAAAAGTACAAAAAAAAACAGAATTATGTTATTTTTTTTATTATTTAATGACATTTGGTTTATTTTAGATTTTATAGAATGAAGAAAATTAAAGATTAAAGAAACTTTGGTGCTATATATTGTGCCAGGTGCTAGATAATAATATTTTATAGCGCCGCCAGCCACGGCAAAAACTGCTAGAGTTAATACCGAAAGGGCTAAGTTGGCAACACTAAATTCTCATCCATTCAATGCACGTCCAATGTTTATTAACATATCGACCATAAAACAGGCAGGCGCGAAACACTGACGATTTTTTCGTCCATTTTTGTAGATTTTCCGACTTTCCGGTTCAGACGGCTATTCATCGGTATTTTTTGTAGCGCCGTCCGTTTTCGCCGGATAAAAAACGTTGCTGTTAACACGGCACAGAAAAGACTCGGTCGATTTTTCAATGCGCTTTGCGTTGCTCATCCTGTTGATCGGATATTAGTGAGATTGATTTTATATCCGCAAATACTTTGTGATTTTTATGCAGTAAACAGACATACATGCCTACTTTATAAAAAACGACCACCATGACCATTGACAGCGGATGCAATGCTGGTGCGTTGCTCGCCCTAAAAATAATATTTTTATCTACGACAACAGATAGCCGTATTTGCGTTTGCCATAAGAGGTTGTTTATTTTACTTTTATATACATTTTATTTATTTTTAATTTATAGAACACACATACTATATGTATTGACCATACATATATATTATGTTTAGAGATTTTGTATATCAGTTGGACTAAGGAACTTAAAAAACAAATGGACAAAGGAGGACTTTTTTATCTTCAAAAGTAGCCAAAAAGTTCCTAAGTGGAGT
Source organism: Perizoma flavofasciatum (assembly GCA_958496245.1). Lineage (NCBI taxonomy): Eukaryota > Metazoa > Arthropoda > Insecta > Lepidoptera > Geometridae > Perizoma > Perizoma flavofasciatum. Next base: position 5,799,695 of record OY292426.1, read on the forward strand.
TAAAACTTCTGCTATAGGCACTTCCTGAGCCATATTATTATAGAAATAAATTATTATAATGTTCATTCTCCTATTTTGAGGTAAAAATACAGTACAAACTTGAGAAATCAGAAAATGTGAAAGCGGCGGCATCGATAGGAATGAATAACATGCGATTTCAATGTTTACGTACGTTTGTTTGTTTAGCATACAGTGGCTCGAGACGAACGCCGGATCCCAAGTATCCACATAGTCGAGCAAACAGCAAAATGAAAATAAATAAAAACACACTTTTATAGAAGCCTTATCTTCAGCCTGCTATACTGAACGAGGGACTCTGGTCATTTGAGCTTTCGGGAGCGATATAGCGAGAAAAAAATCAACGCATTCATCTTTTCACCACACCTGTTCCTTGTCGTCATGCCCTACGAGAGAGAGTCCTGCAAATTGCGTGGGATTTTTTCACTGGTTTATCACCAACGGTCACAACAAATCTTGTAGAGTGACCAATAAAAGTAAATAACATGATTGAAAAATACTTAGACGGAGAAACGCTGGATAATTTTGACCATTCATACCCAGTTAATAAAGTATTCTCCCTACAGCCTAGAGATTTCTATATCGTGTGTATCAGTTTTTTTATACAATTAAAGTGGCAAACAAGCAGTCGCCCCACTTGAAGGTCATCGTAACCTAAACATTATTTCTGGAGGTCTCTCACACTTAGAACTCTGAAAAGAAAGAAAGTGCGAGGAAATCATTTGCCCTGCATCATACTATCCACCACATATATCCGGAAAATATATATAAACACACTTATTACCGCTTTGCGACACAGAAAAATGGATCTGTCCAAACGCAAAGGGGACAAAAGATTAATTGAAAATCAATATGCGGTACCTTACCGTATCTATCATAAACATCCATTGCTTTGAACACGCAGCATTTGAAAGAACAGCTTGGTCACAACATTGTGGTTCCTGGAAATAAAAACAACATGTAAATACCAAATCGCGCACCAACTTAAGTCTTCATTAACCGATATTTAAGGCAAATCCTGGAGATCTTCTGGCTGTGTAGTATGTGCTACGAGAAATTTGTGGACTTATAGATTCGCTTACGCAAATGGGGCTGGATCGGGCACACATTCTGCAGAAATACAGATTAAATAGCCAGACAGACTTTGGACTAGAACCCACAAGGGAGAAGCAAGCGTAGTTGTCCGAAACAAACTAGGTGGTGCTCAGTCACCGCAGAAGCGAAGAGCCTCTGGCTAACCTGGAGCGTAGTGAAGATAAAGGTACTAGATAGAATAAACTGAAGAAACCTTTGTGGCTGCCCTTTGCCTCGACGCGGGGACTTAAAATTAATATAAGAAGAAAATACCATGCTCACAATTTGAAAGAACGGCATTTCTGGAAAAGACGTATATTTCCAGTTGTATGGCGATATTAAGGGAATTTTCTGAAATGTTCCAAAATCACTCTTCAAAAGTAAACGAATTTGGTTAAGTAATTTCTTTAGAATTTAAAATTTGCCATGGATTTATTTTTTGTACAAGTAATTTTTTGTTAAATTTTAAAACTTCTTACGTGTATTTTCATCATTAACTAGCAGTGACCTCTAGTGGCTTAAAATTTATCTAAGAACATGACAAGTGGCAAGCCCGTTGCCGCTTTATTGTAACACTAATCGATGGCACATGCCTTAAAACTTATGTTTGTAGGGCATGCCGGTTTCCTCACTATGTTTTCATTCAAATCAACTTCAAATATGTATATTCTGCGTTTTCGTCCGCTGTCATTGTATCTTAAGTGATTTGTTTGATAACAACGTTAGTCACATTATAGGACGTTATAACTTAGAACATACCAGCTGCCTGAATTAACCTGCGCGATAACGTTGAAATTAACTTGTCAATTGTGATTTATGTGGACTTATTGACTTTGACTGACTTTGGGTAACTTTGCTTAATGAATTTAAAAATTGCGTATCATTGCAACTGAAAGGGTACGAATTCTGTGTAAAGATGATTTATGAACTGGTATCAAAGTGCTTTTGGTTCTATGGTTTTGTGCCGATTGTAACAGATTAAATTTAATCATACGAATTTAATCAAAATAAACGTATTATTTTTGAAATAGTTTTATATTTTCGCTACTATCGAAATAAATACACGATATTTTTTTTTATTTATTTAAGAATCAGTTTACCTTGTCAGATTACTGACCTGATGCAGGGTGACCAAGAAATAACCTGTGACATTACGAAGAAAATGCAGAAAAATATGTAAGAAAATCCCAAAAATTCAACCTCAAAAATTTGTCTTCGGTGTTTTCTCTTAAGTAAGACTTTGAAAACTAAATAGCCAAGACGTAAGGGATCATGAAGTTTTTCACAAACTATGCTTACAAATGCTATCTGAAGACCAAAGACAACCATCTATTGATAGCACAAGTGATCTAGTTCACTATCGAAAGCGTTCCTATGGTGTAAATTTTAAATAGTATTTATAAAAAAGTCTGTAAATGGGCGAGAGGGATGGTAAGAGCTTTAGGTTTTTCAGTAATTGTAGTTCCTAGTACCCACGATACAGGGAATCCTATTGTGGGATTAGTCAGGAGTATGTACCTTGATTGTAAGAAGTTTATATAAAAAAACAATACACATAAGGATTTTAAAAAATTTAGCGATTTAAAACAAATTCAGAATAAATAGCAGGTTTATTTGAAAGCCATTAGCGATTGGATACGGATTGGATCATTGGTACGAGCATAATGAATGGGTGTCTTTCATGGTAGCCCGGGTTAAATGTGAATCGGCGTTTTGAATCAATAGACCCCAACGATTCATACAGAAATCCGAACTAATTAGACATTGATATCAGATTTTTACTTGAAACTTTTTAAAATAATTGCGCTGTATAGCTTATTGAATCTTGTGCAAAGTCAAAGTCAATAGGTTTTTATTCATTAAAATCACAATGATAATTTAGTTACATGTCACCCAATAAACTACGCGATTTTACGCCGAGTCCTCGTGCGCGACTAAGTCTTAAAAAATCAGACAACAACATTTTTTTATGGTCCTTCATTCAGCTATAGTTAGGTGCCAATCGAACAAGTTACACTCATTCAAAGAGAAAGAGCATTGTTTCAAAGAATAAAAAAAGAAGAAGTAAAGAAAATACATTTATTGACCTTATTATGACAACACATACACATTTCTATAAAGGGTGACAAAATACAAAATAAATTACAGAAATAAATTAGATACAGAATAAAATAAGTCTATAAGGATATCTAGTGGGATGAATTGTTCTAGTCTAGTTGGGTGTGCCAGACGGATTCGTTTATAAACCAGTTGGAAGTAAATTTAAATTTGTTTAAACCTATACCTTTGCATAGTTTCAGCCCGGAATCATCCACTGCTAGGTATAGGCCTCTTTTCACCTTTGCCAGCCTCTTCTGTCTTGTGCGTCTCGCATCCAAGCTTACCCTGCAATGACCCACCACCAACCATGCTGACGGACGACTTGGACTCTTCGGCTTATCCTTGGCTTGTCCTTGTCCTTGACTTGGGAATAATCGTCGGAGTAAATCAAGGATTTACTCCGACGATCATTCCCATCATAGCTTTGTCGGTTTGTGTATACATTTGGCAGAAGCCCGGCCTGTAGCGGAATCACCGTTTAACCAAGAATTAACCGGATTCAAAATTTATAATTACTTCTAATCCGATACAAAACCGGAAAGAGAATAATCACCCACAATCAGCCGGAAGCACAATCAGGCTTTGGGAGCAACACTAAATCAAAACAAACTTCAGAATCCCTTTTATCAACTTTATAAATAACGGCGAACAATCTTTTTCATTAAAATCTCCATGCGCCCGATTATTAGGGAGGAAAACGCCTCCGGTGGGCTGAGCCATAGTACTGAGAAAATAGCCAGTGAAGCACTGACGTTGAAAGCGCTCTTTTTATGGAGAAAAATGGTACACGACTTCATCTAGAGAAGCAAATAAACAGAACATTCAGAAATCCTTATTACAAAAGCAACGCGAGTCCTGTCAGGGCCACTAAACAAAATAAAACCATGGCCCTGATAGAACATAGACCTTAACAAATAACTATTTTTTGCAAAGTCTAAAATTTAAGCATTAAATAAAACTTAGTTCACTTAACGTGAACCCACGCCACACAACTATAAAATAACACGCAATTTTATGTGAACTACCAAACGATGGTAGATTCTTAAAACGAGGTTGAGTTATAATAGAAATAAACTAGGTGGATGCCTGGTTTATCTTTTTGTGAAACGTAAAATATATTGTAAAATATACGGCTATTTAATTTTAACATTCAATTTTAAGCCTTGCTTGCTTTGGTGGCACGATTTATCTTGAAAACCAGAATTCGAAAATCTGATCTATCTCCGAGAGATAAACCATTGATATACCACCTCATAATCAGATTGAGTTGAGAGAGACCCATTGAGTCCGGCTCTCCATCGTTATCATCAATCGCGGGGTATTAAAATAGTGCTGCTCTGATACTTCTGCCGATGTCGACAGTGTAGTTATTGTCTTCGATTTAAGTTACCCAAGTTGAAAAGCTCAGTGTTCGCTAACGCTAGTAATAGGGCCAATTTTATGATCTGAGTCAGCTTTCTTCCCTGGTCTGTAACTGACTAGAAGTTGTGAATACCCGCTTAGCCCAAGATTTTCGCGAGGTCAAACTTGGGAATGTTAACAGATAATTACGGCCAAGTTTTAGCAAGCACGAGACATTTAACAGATGCTTTATTCGGGAGCGGCGGTCGCGAGCGCACGATGAATGCTAATGAGACTACCTCCCACGCTAATCACACCTTTATCCTCATTACAATAAGCCCCGGTTCAGCGTTGCCGGGATTGGCTTTTGGGAGATTCCCGTTAACACATTTGGACTCGTGTCTAAGGTTAATTAGATTAGTATCCAACAATTCTCAGATGTTATGGAAAAACAGATTCGGGTTAATTGTTGAGACGAGGTGAGGATTAGGAAAGTGGGTTTGGTAATTGAAGCTCCTGGGATTGTTATGGTTTAAAATGAAGGGATTGTTCTGTGGGTTTGGTTATCAAACATATTTGTTACTCTATTTCTGATAGAAAAAAAACATAAACGATAGAAACATTTATGTATTTTTTATTATATATATAATAATATTATAAAGAGGTAACGTTTATATGTAGGGAGTAATCTCCGAAACTATTCGATTTCAAAAATTATTTCACCAATATTTACAATGGCATTTTAGGGTGGATATAGGGTATATATATAATCCCGTTAAAATAAAAGGGTTTTTTTGTGGCGACCAATTTTGCAATGTAAGTCGACGAAAATACGGTCGAGTACTCGTAAATACGTTTCCTACAAACGCTACTTTTTATCCGAGTACCACGCGGGCGAAGCCTTGGGTAGTCTTATGTCTTAGTCTTGTCTTTTAAAAAATTGCGCAAGGGGCCGAGAAAAATTTCGTTATAAAGAGAAGGCCTATACCCAACAGTGGGTGCAGAAGGGCTAGATGATGATGATGATTTACTAAAAAAAACAAAGAGGTCGAGTTTTATTTTATTATTTATTTCTATGAGTAAGACAGCGTATCATTTGCTAGACGCCGTCATAATGTACGAAGAAAACAGTTTCTCATAGCGTCTTGGTTTAATACTCCGTCTCGGTTTATATAAGAGACACCTACATCCACATGAGTAGTGGCAGTCATACATCCTTCCTGCAGTGGGGTAACAGCCAATTAATTTAACGCGGAAACGGATATAGGTGTGTAGCGCAAATGGGTTCATCACGTATAATTTAATGTCTCAACACGTTTGCTTTTGGATGTTTTCAAAAGGGCTTAATCTAAAAGGTCGTGTCGTGAAACTAATTTTTCAAGTCAAAAACCCGACTTCAATTTGTTGTTCCGGGCATTATACAAAATATCATCACCAAACGAGTATAAGAACTTATAGATTAGCAATTCATTTTTTTTTGCATAAGCTACTTAGGTATCTATACGATTTTTTTTCTTTTTTCAGTATAACATAAAGTATAAGGATATGAAAAAGCCATTTAAGTTGAACCTTTTATGACGAAGTAATCGACTTAAGTACATAAAAAAAAACATAGGTACCCCCGAATTGAGAGCCCTTTTTTGAAGTCGGTATACACTTCGATGATAGACAGTTTACATCGAAATGGTCACGGTAAATCAGTGGATGGAGGCAACTGAAGACCATTCTTCGTAGCATTTTACGCGGAAAGACTATATTTAATAATCGCGATTGACTTGAATCATAGTAGAATTTAGACACGCAATCTCGTCCTTATTCGGGTATTTGAAGCATTTCATGGCAAAAATATTCTACTTAAATTGTAAAACCAAAAAAACCTGTAAAACGAGAAAAGGATCGGGGCTATGGCGTAATTTTCTAGCTGAGCGCTGTTCAGGATTATTTAATTTAACAGGGCATTGGTTTTATAAATAGCAATGTAAAATAATCCGAAGGTTGGTTCTATGATATGAAAGGATTAGCTTGAATATTATTATAGTTAAAATTATCTCTGCTTTATTTAGATGGTCCTGGGGCTGAATATAATAATAAAATAATCTAGCTCCAAACTACGCGGAGCTTGGATTATGGAAAATATATTACTGATAAACTACTTATATATTTTTTTTTTGTAATTACATACATACAATACATAGAAAACACCTAGACCGAGGCAAATATTTGCAGATACAAACATTTGTCCCGCGGCGGGAAACGAACCCGCAACCCTCTGCGTCTCAGGCGGGCTCGCCCACTGCCATTGAGATCGTCTTTACAGAGGGTATTTCTCTTTTATCACTTTGTACCGGTCGAACTACATGGTTCTGCATTCTGTAGGGGGTTAATTTTCGGAAATCGTAGAAAATTCTTTCTTCACTAAGAAAGCCACTGAGAATCATGTTCCTTGCGATAAAGGAACATAATTATTATCTTCCCTTCAGATAGATTTAGTCTTACGGCTTAGAATATGCATAATCAATAGCATTAATACAGTTGTAAAGTGTTTCTGTTTTTTTATCGGAGGCCTCCTAGTGGCATTTAAACCGCCGACCCCGGGTTAACACCGTTGGCTACGGTGTAAAACTTTGACCTAGTAGGCAACATTTAGCTCATTATACCGAGGTAGAGACCTAATTAATTCCGTAGAGGAAACGGAAGGGCATCAGGTCGCGTCATTTGATGCATTATGCAATACCGACGCATGCGACGAATAATAATTACACAATCGTGTGACGTAATATTGCGAAAATTACCTTATTCTTTGCCTTAAAAGGTGTGCCCTTATTGGTGTGTCGGTAAGTACTGAGAAGAGTTCCGACTTTATATGATGCGCTTTTGAAATACGTGCACAGATTACGACGTTTCCTTGGCGAATGCTTTTTGGTATTGAAAGAAAGAATTAAATGTAGATAAACCAACAAAACAATACCGATTTGCTCTTACGCAAATTCAGTAATGTTTTCTCATTAACTCTAAAAACAATATGAACGTTGCTGTGCATCTGGTATTTCTCACTCTGCGGCTCTGCGCTATCCTACTAAATCCCTGTACGCTTGTATACGTGGAAATTTATTTTTAAAAGCGGCTATTTAAACTAGCCGGAGTTCATGGTAAGTGAACACGCATGGCCATTTTATGAAGTTACTTGGAATGATAATAAGCGGATGCATATTCATATATTCACGGTGGTGTCAGAAAATTTTCTTTTGTGGGGAAAATTCTAAAAGGGAATTCTATTTTGTAGTGACATAACTTCATCTACCCGTAGTTACATTTGAGTTTACCGTTTTATATACTTAAACGTCGAATCTTAGCCGGCAAAGAGCTCTTCCAGCTATCAACTCAATGGAATCAGGTTAGTCCTTTGACTAACCTCCCGATTTGTTTGACATTCCGATTAGCGATGTCGTTGCAGAAAAGTCAAAAATGTATAAGCTCTCGAGACGTCACGTGTTCATATTTCGATTGCTTATGTCACAAATATTATAATACCAGCATCTGCCCACGGCTTCGCCCGCGTACCCGGCGCGGTACCCGGGTATAAAGTAGTATTATTCTGATGTACAAGCTATATTACTGTAAAGTTTCACCAAAATCCGTCTAGTAGTTTTTGCGTGATAGAGTACAAAAATCCATCCTTACAAACTTTCACGTTTATAATAGTAGTAGGATAGTAGGACTATGTACATTAGTATTTGTGTTTGTGTATCTTTTTTTACCCGACTGCACAAGCAAAAGAGGATAATGAGATGTATACTACGTGAAAGTAAGGTCCTATCGCATTTTTTCTAAATCATTAACTGTTGTAGGAAGTCTTTTAGCTGCTGGTGAGAACCAAGGAGGATTTTTAAAAAGTCTAACAGTACACTCATTCATTACTTATTTATATAGCTACATCGGTATATGTAAAAGATAATAAGCGCATAAAAGCTGTCACTGACACCCGTCACCTGACCGAGCCATAAACTTAATCGATAGGTCACAACCTTATAATTACTTTGCTCATTTACCTTTTAGTATTATAATATCTGTACCTGGGTGTAGTTTGGATTTAAAAAGCACTTTGTGACGCAGTCAATCACTAATAACGTGGGCACAGCAGTTAACGATCAAACAAACTTGTTCATAAAATACTCATTTTTGGGGACTTTAAATATAAAACTATAATAAAAAAATAAACGTTCAAATCTGGCTATAAAATCGTTATATGTTGTTGTCGCTTTAATAATTGAGAACTGTGAAACTTCGAATGTTTGTATGAGAAAGATAAAAAAGAAATATACGTATTAAACATATTTCGGCCCTACAGTAATAGGTACCGTGATAGGCTGTAGGCACCAAATATCTAGTCTTCTCCCTGACTCGTGAGCTAAACTGGTCCCTTCTCAGCATATTATACAGCTTCACATCACCGGGGTGTGAAGCTGCGCTGGTTTTCAGACATGAGGGAAAATAGGTATTCAAAGTAATTTTTTTTTTAGAATTCTAAGTCGTTTTGGTATAAAACTTGTATGTTATGCTAGGCGATCTAAGATTACACTTTTAAGCCTACCCGCCTTAAAGCTCTCAAATCAATAGCTTTTGCTTCAAGCCCTTTACGCACGGGTAGGTTATGCAATTTACAATAAATTGCGTAGATATTAATAAGTGGGGTAAGGGTTATAATAGCGACCCGCTCATCGTTCGATAAATTGCGAGAGCGCAAGGAGTACTGTAGCCAGATTATGGAGCTAATATCCGGTTGCCCCGGTCTATTCTGATGGAATAAAAACTTTACTCGGGTGAGGTGTGGAATAATGATCAGTGTGAGTGTATGAATTCGGAAATTTGGAACTCTGTGTATTTCTCATTGTAAAAGATCCATTGCATTGCATCCCATTGCACTGCCACAACCTCCACGGTTGTGGCAGTGCAATGGGACTCCCAAGGAAAGTAACAATTATTTTATAGTTAGAAGGTTAAGTTCATAAGTAATATGTATTTTTTTTCCGTGACCATATTATATCTGATACTTGGACACCCTACTATTCGATGTGAATATTTTAACGAAGCAAAATAAGTAATTGAAATAGAATAGAAGTGATTGCAGGTACAAATCTGAATTTATATATTGAGGTGTATCTTGCTTTTGTTATTTTTTACTAACCAAGCAAATACCTCTCTCTCTCTGTAGAAAAAAATATTACAAAACAAACAAGCAGAGGTAATATATAATCGTCCACTTTAACGAGCTTCTGAATCAATTTTAATGAAAAAAAAACGCAATAAGACCCCAATCAACATCCAATCTCAACACCCTAAATTCAATTCCAGCACATTCAATCTAAACTGAATCCAGCCAGTATTAGCTAACGTAGTTTCTTCAGCAAAACAGCGGAACGCATCCCAAGAGCCCTTAGTTGCTTGATGTCTATTTGCATGACTAACCGTCCCAAAGCCGAGGCCAGCCGTGGTCAACAATGGGAACGTTTAGCAATTCGCCCCCATAATGAAGTTAGACGAGATTGCTGGGGCTTATGGAGTGTGGGCATACAGGCAGCGTTCAAGCGAGCTTTTGAGTTCTAGTGATCAACCATTGTTATAATAAACTGCAACAACTAAAGTGGGAAAAACTTTGCCTAACAAGTATTACGAAATTTAAAAACCACCAACGTGGATTCCATCACAGATTACAGCGCTACCTAGTAACATAGTGGCGTTAAAATCCATTTAAAAAAAAGGCCGATAATTGTTTACGCCGTTTCTCATTACTTTAAATTTATCTCCATAACAAATTAACCGATTGAAATGCGGTTCTTTCGATCGTTCTGTGTATTTTTGCAACGTCAAGTGTGTTTTTAGATATTTTAAGGTTACAAGACGAAGATGTCTAACAGCGCCCACTCTTTACTTAAGGCGACTACAATCTATCTAATTATCTCACTGGAAGTTGCAAAACCACACAAAATGTTTGCTAGAACCGCATTCGGTCAATCTGATAAGCTTTTTCGGAGATAAATGACAAACAAACAACCTCAACCCAAATAAATATACGGACCTCTTGCATCGCGGGTAATAAACAATTTTCAACATCTTGTCTGGTTTTCTGGCAATGAAAACCAATTCTAGTTTCTTACAAGCTGGGCGGCTCACTCGCTCTCAACTGAACTTAACCGCTTGTGTTGTGCGCACGTACCCTTAGCCCCGAAGCCGACAGTCCGCACAATGTGTTTGTGCATTGACGCTTTTGGCGGGGGAAATGATTGGTTGATTAGTTATAAATGGGCAATGGGTAGTTTGTTTTGACTAAGTGACTGTAAAGGCAGAGTGCACGAATTTCTTTTTTAAGTTTTTCTGTAAACTCCTTTTACCTACATAGCGTTACGTTTCCAAATATTCTACCCAATTTCATAGACACGTTGTTTTCCAAAACAAATATCGCCTCTATGAAATAACAAACACGTGAACATGAGTACATTTAGTACAAGCGGATTTATTTCGTTTATTTTTATTATTTATAGATGCAATAAGTGGATTTATTGGATTATACCGAACGATAAAGTTTTGACTACAATAGTGATTTATTGAATTTGTGTACACCCAAAGTTATTTATTGAATTTATTTATTCCAGGTGAGTGAATCTTCACTACTTGAGTGCAGCAGCGGGCGCTACACAGCGTCCGACACGGTGAGTCCATTTCAAAATTAAACACCCTGTTTGCGCCGATCATTTTATTTTATTTTGCAGATGCTTCTTTTAGTTACTATTCTTAGCTATTTCTGTATATTATTCTACCTTGGGGGCGCGGCGGGCAAATAGCCAGCTGCTTTGCAAGAGGGGCGGGTTCGACCGCTACGGGTCTGCCCACGGCTTCGCCCGCGTTGTACCTTTATAAAAGTAGGCTGTTTATTATTCTGGGGCACATGTTCCAAATTCTATCCAAATCGATACAACCCTTACGGAGATTAATCGCGACAAACATCTAAACATCAAAAATTTTACATTATAATATTAGTAGGATAAGATTTATTTATTACTTATCTAATCAGATTAAGTTCACCCATAACTTGGTTAAGGACTCCTGTTTAGTACGCTACTTATATTCGTAGTTAATTTGTGAGAGTGCTTATGTACTACGTCCGATTCGAATGCAAGAAAACTTGGACCTAATTTGGATGACGTTCGGGCACTGCAGCCAAATCTGAGAAAGTATAGATGTCAATTGTAATATCCCAACACTATCAGTGTTCATTGCACAACGTCGCCGCAAGCCCGCTTGACGGCTAAAAGTGAAGATGCTTGAATGTTTGATCTTCTGAAAACCAAACATTCTCTTGTCTTGGAACTCGGATTTAGTGCGCTGCACAACCTCTAATAATAATACTACGGCTACTTATAAATAGTAACGTATTTTCACGGATCCGAACCGAACGCAGTAAGAAAAAAGCTCTCCTATGACTTTTATTAAAATTCAAAACTGAAACTGTGTTTCGAAAAGTACCTAATAAATTTCATACGACAAACTTCAGCTACTCGAATGGAGCAGTTCAAATCTTAATAAGAAGAAAAAGTTAAAGATACCTACATCGAAATAAAAAGTCCGAAGCTAATCAACGAGAGTTTTCATACTTGTAGAAATATCAAAGTGACTCTCGGCTAAAACTTATTTGCGTACTTTTTATTCCTTGACGACGTTTTTATTCGTTCAAGTAAACACATCATACGTTATATTAATAACTGGAGTATTTGAGTTTGACTGTAGAATATATGATGGTGAGATAAAACTCGTAATTTAAACATAATATACCTAAACTAACGTCTTGCCAACGAGGCCACGACCACATATTTTCCCACTTGATGTAGAATAATCAATTTATAGGCTAAATACGAGTAAAAGAGATCGCATTGGAATGAGAAAGATGGAGGAAAATGTATCATTGCACCGATAAGAGCTAAGCTTATAAAAAAATACGATGCTGACATTCCTCTTCTTCATTCACCGATTTGGTCAGATTACGATGCCTTTTTTATCCATCTGTCCTATGTAACCTCATCTTGTAGATTTTTAACGTCATAAGTGAAAACTAAGGTTATTGCCCAAAACTATAACTGTGCCCAACCTCCAGCATATCTTTCTAAATTTTTATCACTTATTCCTATAGCTGCATGTGGCTCTTTTATCAAACTATTCCTCTTTCTATTTCTCAAAGTTAAAGAACTATTCATTAAAATAATTTAGGTCCGCATTATTGAATTGCGGTATAACAATAATAATTCTGGCTTGCTTAACTAGGTTCCAGTTTGAAAACAAATAAATTCTCACAGCCACCGAGGAACGTAACTCAGGAGCAAGTCGGACGCATCGGCCGACCCTGATCCCACTCCGCAATACTAACTTCTTACCATACCGTGGCCCCACTTCGCATCTGTTCACGGTTCGACTCCAAAGACTAATTACGGCCCAGTTTTTACCACCTCACTCTAACATGTTTCCACTGCATTCGTAAGCGAAAACCGCTAATAAAACTCAAATAAATTTTAAACTCTCTCTCGTATCGATTCAGCGTCGAATATCCTCTGCAACCGACTCTGATACTTCTTGCCGCTTCACCAAATTGACACTTAACCGTATTCTTATAAGGCTCAAGTTCTCGCTTATCAATCCGCAGAAATTAAATCGGAGCCAAGGGGGTGTTTTAAACTCTATTGTTGCTCACATAAAAACGAAAGTTGATCGCGATACGGTGAACCATTTTCGAGCTGGTTAGGTTTCAAGATTCGTTGTACACCTCGAGTTTGTAATTACTAATAACTGTAATTACTTTCCCCCACTTTTCGTTGCGAGTTCGCTTATTATTTAATAGGAAAAACGGATTTGGCGTAAAAAAAAAGCTACGAGCTTGAACGGATATAATTCTTTGTAATGAAAGCTAGTTCTGTAACGACGCTTTTACGAGTAACTTGTGATGGTAAATGCGATAGTGTAGGTAGAAACTCTACAAATACACGGTTGGTTCACAGATGGAGATAATAGATCGCATTACAAATCTTTGGACTCCAGGGAAAATTATAACAATTCTTCCCATTTTAAATTGGATGATTTGCATGTAAAATACGGCTCGAGTATCGGGAAATACATCCACCGCAAAACAGACGTGTAGAGGCATCGAATAACGACTGAATAATTAAATTGCAATCAAATATTTGGGATTCAAAAAACCATCGTAACTGGCCTCCTCTGTAATTATAGCTCAGAATATTATGAGTGGAAAGAATTTTCATTTGAAAATAGTGGAGACGGCGAAGCGCTTGTTCTCGGACAATTTGTTTGCTGCATGTTTACCAATAAGTGGAGCACCCAGTCTAATGCTAGGGAAGCAGGTCTTTTGCTCTCCAATTACATTCTTATTTTCTTTAACATCTGACAATGGTATTCAAGACACATTGCGCTTCAATCTCCAAGTGAATTATGATCCAACAATGTTTGTTGTTTCGATCGCGGTCGTTCCTGTGTTCCATCTAATGCTCAGTCGAGCTGATTCATGTAACCGTGTTATTCACCGAGGTGGATTATTTCTGTTGTACGTACGTTATGTAGCAGCGCAGATAACAGTCTCAATTGCAGGGCGGCACTCGTCGGATCGCCTCACCTCGCATACCGAGCCTCGACGAGTTTTTGAATTTTTAAATTACTCATTGTGCGATGGAATGTTTTCAGTCGCATTTTCCCGTACGAGCTCATGTTGTGCCGATCGAATCTCCACCCAAATCCTCAGCTTTATGCCTCATAATACAACACCGCCCTGGAAGCGCTTAGATCCTCACGAATCTCTGCTGGTAATATACTCGCGAGCCTAGAACGGCGTCCCCTCGAGTACGATGCTAACGAATGTCGTCCTAAATATTTGATAGATAAAGTCGAAATATCTGTGACGACTGATTGCACACTTGACATCTCTCTTCCCAAGTGTATGGGATCATTCCAGCGTACTCTCACTAATCCGTAACTTGACTCACGGTCGCAATGCTACGAGTTTTCTACAGACTGTGAGGTACTGTTTAGAAAATAAACATTACGTGTCTCACAATAATCCAGCGGTTTTGCATGCTAACAAATTGAATCTGCAATTTTTCGAGCTAAATCATAAGAATGTTTTGTTAGAAGATCGCTCATCTAGAATGGGAATAGATAAAGTCTAACTTTATAGGGCGTTCGCTAGAATAGAGAAGCACTCATGCCAGTGGAGTTACAAGCTTTTGTATTTTGAGCAGATATCGTAAATATCGTGTATTTCTCGTATTGGTGTGGCTATATGGGTGAAATGATTCAACCATTACGCGTAATTATTGGAAGGACTGCTGGATATCATAGCGCGTAGATGCTATATCACAGTTTATCTTTAAGCTCATCAGACGTGACGTTTAACAAAAGATCGATAATTCAATATAACTAAACTAAAACCAGTCTTCAATGCGTTCACGTTGACCATTGTCTTTCATACGAATAATCGTCGAAGTCATCCACAGAACCCGTTCCACTCCGGCGGTGTACCGCGTCGTAGAATGTTATTACCTCGGTACCAGGGAAGCGCAAGCGCAGCCGATGTTAGAAAGAGAGGGTTTGTGAAGAAAGTTAGGGGAGTGAAAGAGAGGATTGCCGTGGGAGGAGGCAAGGGGTCAGCGAAAGTGCATTGCCACGGCCGCAGTGCGCCGCACCCGATTGGAAAGGTTTCTCGTACGTAATATGCACCATCATGGGAAATGTTATGGGAAACATCTTGTTAACGCGGTTCCTTTGTTGAATTGTAACGGTAAAGCAGCAGATGGGAGTGTAGAAATGGGTAAAAAATGTTACAATTGTGAAGTTGTAGTATTTCCATCTATGGAATTTTTGCAACTGATTTGCGCTATGCAACAGTTACTTGCATAGCGGAAACTTGGTGAATCTTGAAATTTCATCTCATGTATGGTGTTGACGTTAAAACATCCTTTGTTATGAAATTATCTAAAATTCTTATCCAGTCGGCTCATCGTCTTGAACATTTCTGAAATTATTATCGGTATGTTCAGTTGGTTTATTTATAATCGTTGTGTGACTGACTCATTGACTGACTGATTGAAAATCAACGCACAGCCTAGGACGGTATTTTCCTTTTGATAAACAGCCCGGCTTACGCTCTAACACCTAGAAGGGAATACTGTTGTTCCACTAGTTTAAAAAAAACATAAACAGTTTTTCACTAAGCCCAACATCCAATACATTTTCCTTTTAAAATATTTTTTCATATCTTACAGCGGTTCAACCGATTCAAACAAAACGTCCTAGCCTTTTAAACCGCCGTAATTGGCTGGATAGTTGCTTTTAAGCAGTGGAAAATGAAAATATAAATGTACGTAAAATTTTGTTAATTTATAATGAAGTTGGGTGATACACGGCGCAGCCTCGCTCCAGTTTCAATTTAAAGAAAAGGTAAAAATGAAGCGTGTCAAGTGGGGTTCAGTACACTCTTGGAGCCTGTTGGCTGTCGGGAACAAAGAGAACATTTTTCGACATAGCTCTTCCATTCTTTGGGATACGAATCGACTGAGATTTGTACACTTGAAGGCTCAGGTCACTTCAATTTGTTTAATTAATACTTCTGGGAGTTTTTTTATTGCTTTGAATTTAACGACCTCGGTGGCGCGGCGTACGAGTAGCCTGCTAAGACGCAAGAGGTGCGGGTTCAATTCCCGCTGTTGGACATAGATTTGCACGTCCTTCAGTGTTGTGGTAAATAAGGTACTCGTAATTACTGGCATCCATGACACGGGACTCCTAGTGTAGGGTCAGGACTATGTGTGACTGTTGGGTGTTTATTTATAAGTGTAATGAACATACCTGTCTAAACAGCTGTCCACAGAAATTGTACAAAGAATAATAATGATATGCTTTTAAATATTCCTCATCCAATCTGGCTTAATCTTGTAATATCAACACAAAACTAACTACGCAGCCGCTTTTTTTTCGATATCTCTGCATGGAGCTTCTTATTTGGTTTAAACATCATGATGTATTTTTTATTGTACGAGTAAAGTTATTCTTAAGTCTCCCTGGGTATTTCTTTGTTCATTTTTCATCCTTACCTGAGTACCCTAGACGTGACAGTTTCAAGCTTTGTTTAGAAATTGCATCAAGACTCTGCGTTACGTGCAGCGAGAACCATTCCCCATTAGAAACGTTGAACCTACGAAAGTTCCAAGCGTCGGAGGTCTGTCAACTGGAAACCCAACTAATTTTGCTTAAAAACTGCTGAAGAGCCCCTTGAGGCATGATCAACGCTCAGCCACACTCTGGATTACAACGCTCTAAGGTTGTAGTTTAATATGCAACGAATTTAATAGTTAATGTTAGCGACGCGAGGCAAACTCGTGCTTGCAAATTACTCCACACTTATTCCCAGGAGTGTGTGCATGTGGATTTATGTGTGCTTCGACTTGCTGACATAGGTCGGCGCCTTCGCAATCTGATTTGAGGTGCTGTGCTGGAGAAACATGGGAAACAATCTCTTGTGTTTTAAGTTTATGCAGAAATTGAGAATTCCGAGCCGGAACAAGAATAATATATCCACCTTGGTCTTGCTAACATTAGTTAATACTGATATCTTCAAAAGCTTTAAAGTACCTAGCGAACTATAGTTCGCTAGGTACAAACTTAACTAGTAATTTTCAAACAGAAAAAGAATTTGACAATTGTTCAAATTTGCACAATCCATTCCAATCACAAACACAATTACGATAGATGTACTGTCAGCGCTTTGGTCGCTTAAATGAAATGTGAAATGGGTCGAAATAATTAGCGACAAAATTATTCCATTAAAATAAAGACATTTAACCTCGCAGTAACTCGAGGTTTTACATTTTTTATGTCGGTACATAGTCTCACTGCAAGTATTTTTAAAACGCATAAAAATTTAATCACTTTTGTTAATTGAATGAAGAGAGGCTTCCTTGTAGTTTTACTGTAATGCTTGTCGTATTTTTTATGTTTTCATCTTAGCGACCCTCTTTAAAAATCATTATACTAGGGAAACATACAGACGAAGAAAGGTCTAAGGCACGAATAACGGTCTTTACTATCTGCGATGCTTGGGTACTCGGCAAGTCAGCAAAGGGCCTGTGTGCAAATTTCCTGATTGTATTCACTGAGCGGTCAAGTTTTTTGATCGTAGCTTCATGTATAAGCAATGTAATATTTATGGGCGGGCTGGAAGTCGGTTTTAAAATGTTTTTTTTGCCGTAAGTCGTTATAACCCTTGTAACATTGCAAATAAGATTCAAATCCGTTTGTTTAAAAATTGCCAGTTACCTCCTACGCGTACTGTCATATTTTAAACAATCTAAGTTATGCGTAAAAATCTATTTGATTTGATGGTTTTCTTCCGATTTCTTAGAATTTATAACTCTTTTTAAAAACTGTAACGATTAACACATAAAGAGTTTAATATAACTAATCCCCAGGCCGAAATCTACGCATACTGTTCATCTTAGCGAGTTACGTTGAGGGTAAGTAATTGCTGGAAAACGATCTATTATTTTGAGGCATAAAAAATGCTGTTTTGTAGCGCGCAATGTAATGCACGTCACTGACTGTGGATATGTGCGTGTTGTTGGCATATTTATAGAATATGTGGCTTTCGTTATCGTGCCTTATTACACCCGTTATATAGCTAACTAATAGTTTAAAAGAATAAATGATTAAATGATTGAACATTGCGAAATGCCAAACTTTAGAAAAGGTAAAAAAAAAACGAAAGTATTTTGAGGTTAGCAAGCCAGTACTGTAACTTCTGTTCTTGACCATAATATTGTATAAAAGTTATTTAATAGTGTGAAAGATCACACTTCGTCGGTCTGTCCAACCTTAAATACTGATTTACCGGTAGGTAAATTAATCATACAAATGTCTAATTTCTGTACAGATAGCAACCAATAATGAATTAATTTCTCATCAGATTACATATTCTTCCGAGAATACTTCTTATAACTTTTTAATTTAAGTTCTTTTACGGAAGCCAAATAAATCTAAACGTCTTGCTGATAATTTTAATTTTCTTTTTTGAGTCCAATTAGAGTCGTTTTGTTATGTGTACCTACTCGTATTCAACTGGGCTTTGAATATTGAAAGTTTTGAGTTTTTGCTTGAATGTAAACAAATGAGTGCAAGAATCTTCTGCAGATTATCACTTTCAATAGTAGCACAAGCAATAGTCTGTGAGAAACTCTCTTGTTGCATATAAAGGTTTTAAAGACTAAAGTTAAGTTTTGCAGAATGTCGATGATATGGTTTGTAGAGATCTGACCCAATTTAAAACGGATACATCGTTAACCAACAAGAAATCGTCTGAATTTCAAGCCCAGGTGATTTGTAGATTTGTACATTGACTTTCAGACGATCAGTTAAGATGAAAGGGTGCTTGTAATGTACCATTCGGAACGCACCACCCTGCGGTTTCAACCCTATTTGTCTCGTGTTTCTCACGTCTTTACGAATTTACATCCCCCTTTTACGGGGAATATATTTCTTGTGCGTAACCTTGCCTGGTGTATGGGAATGTCATATCGTGTAATTTCCTTTATTAGCTTATGCATAATTATCATTATTTGTTTAAAACCGACACTTTCTGTTTGTTTATAATGCCTTTTGTTTGACTTGCTCTGTTATATTTTGGAAATAAAACTTACAAAAGGGTAACTGATGTACCTAATGCCTAGTAAAGGCCTAGGCACGCGTGAGAAAGCAAAGCACACTAATAAAAAAGTACAAAAAATATATGGTGGAAGTGGTGTGGGTTCGATTCCTGCTGCAAATGTTTGTATGTTCTGCAGATATTTGTTCCAGATCTGAGTGTTGTGGTACCACGGTACTCGTAGCTCCTGATACCCATGAGACAGAGAATCCTAGTTGGCGGTCATGGCTATGCATATGTCTGTTAAAATATATTTATTTTCTCAATGCCTACGAGTATACGCAATTTGCATACCCAGTAGCTAGTTTGTCAAGTGATACATCACTGATTTTTAGAAATGGTAGAAAACGTATAAATTTAGGAAATAAAACAGACTACATCATGCCTCATTCCAAAACTTCTACTGGATTAACAAGCTCGTATTTGTAAAGGAAAAGTGTTTTTTTCCAATTGAATATAAGCGTAGTCCTCTCTTTTGAAATGAGTTTTAATGTAATGAATGTTGACTTACCAGATAGAAAAGTCTTATGAAAACTTTGATGACCTACGTTCTTGTGGGGAAAAGTACGACTATACGTATTCTTTTAATTTGCCTACATAGTACAAGCAAAACTGAAATCCTATTAGTAAATTACGGTCGGCCCTGGCCCCAAGCATAGGTTGAAAACATCCTACATTTCTTAGAGACCACTCCCTTTGCCTTTCATACAGACAGTTGTCATACCGGGGCTTTTAAAAAATCTATTCATTTCGAGCTCAAGACGAGAGTTAGGTACTGGGGGTGGGTCGCCGAAAACGAGTGAGGTTCGCATCAACATTACGTTTTAATTTCAAGGGATTTCAAGGGAAAGCGACCGTGACAAAGTCTGAGAAACCATTATTCTGTTCCACCTCAGAGGATGTTTAATAAACAAATGACGTGGGGCTAGGTAATGACGAGGTGCCTTCCCTTTACCACAGCGAATAAAACAGTACCGCTGTACCTCTGGCACCCATTTTAAAGTTGATGTTGCGTCGTAATAACGGATGCGGTATCGGACGTTTCCTTATTGTCGCGACAGCTGGAGCTTGATAAGGAATTTTCAAGTCAAACATTTCAATAGAAGGGAAGTTACTAAGGCCCCCGTAGAAATCATCATTTATAGGCGAGGCTGAGCCCGCCAAGTTTCTCTTTCAATCTATGTATACCTCTTAATTTATTGTATTATTTTGTAAGCATTCAGGTATGTGTAAGTTATTATAATGTTTACTAGCCACTGCCCACCAAAAATCCGTTCAGTACTTTTTGCGTGAAAGAGTAACAAATATCCTCATCCATCCATCCTCATATACTTACGCGTTTATAATAGTAGTAGGATAATAATTTACACTGTTTACCATGATTTCCTTTTCAATATTTTTACAAAAATAATATGTTTGCTTTCCAAATTAAGACCATAATTATGTTCTAGTAAATCACTTGATATCATGTTACGATTTTGTATTGTTCCAACAAGACCTGAAAGCTCACGTTAGTATTCTAGGAAGAATCATCGGCAGGTACCATATTTTATACCAACAATAATTTCCCTAATGCCCCTATTATCGAATTGGATCCGAGTAAATTAGACTCAAAAGACTCGCTCACTCGAAAGTTACTCAGAGATAATGCCTACTCCCCTCACTAATTTATTCGCGGAACTTCTTGTCAGTTTACTATCTAACATCATTCGTGGGCTTATACTTTATCCCGTATAATACCTTCAGCATATGGGTATTGTTACTTGTTTGTTTATCAGCCTACTTTGATGAATCAACGGACTTATGGATGCGTAGGTAAAAAAGTACAGGTCGAAATAATATTGTCATATACCTAACTAGCTGTTGCCTGCGTGGAGTTTTTTAAACCAATACTCCCATAGTAACTTTCAGTTGTTTTGTGAAAATCCAAAAACCCTGAAATACGTCACTATTTATCTATGCCGCTGTAATTCAAATTGTCATGTTTCTAACTTCAAAAACACGTCTTTAAGCGGATAAAAAAGGGTAGTTTAAGACTCTATAAGTAAATCCCATTCAAAGGTCCATATAACTGCGATGTTATTAATTCGAAGTCACAAGCACGTCGACAAAATTGACGAACTTCATACACGTAACGCATGAACTCGAAACATAATGCGACACGCCACGAGCTGTCACAGAAATCATAACATGTATTGTTTGCATTCTCACAAAACGACCTCAATGCTCCGTGTATTAGCGCCTGTCAGTGTCACTGTCTTAATGACAGTATTTATAAGGAAAACTCGACCGAACACGAAAATACAATTTGGAGGAAGGTAAAAAGTTGTCACAATAACGCGAGTAAAACATTAGACTGGTGGGGCGTAGTCACGTGATCCGCCCTAACGCGCTTTGCTTACCGGCTTTAGCCTTCTCATGTACAAGGAACGAGCCCGATACGGGTCAGATTTAAACAATAAACAAACAAAAACGCTCTATATTCTCCATAATGGACATTCTCGCTTTCAAATCGGTACACGCAGATAATTTTATAAAAACTAATTTAGTTTTATACAATTTTTTAACTATTTTTAGGAAATGATGCAAGATTTACGAAAAAAGCAACCCTCCATCATTAATGCTCATATGTAGCACGGCGGTCACATTCATATAAAAAATACATTTCGAACAGTATGTACTAGCGTTTTTAATTTACGTAACATTATTTTGTAAGGGGTGCACCCCATTCGTGCTCCAATGTTACTTGACTTTTTTATGAGAAATTTTAAAGATTTTTTTGTATCATAAAAAAACCTCTCCTTATTGTACTGTTTTCGATGTTTTTATTTTACTTACAAAATTATTTTATTAATCGCTTAGTAACACGTGATATTTGTTAAGACCCACTTTTATTGATTTGGAGTCAATGGCTTTAAAGTTGCACCATAGCTGTAAATATTTTACAGCTAAGGTGGTATATTTTAAATATTTTACATCTAACATTATTCAGTACTGACATGGAGTAAAGCACACATCGTTGACGTCCCCCGTATCGGTCCCGTCCCGTTGCAATATAAAACGAGTGTTTACAAAATTACTCAGAAATAATACATTATTAACGTGTTAATGTATATACACAAGATATATCAAATATTCAGAGTATTGTTTTTATAGGCACGCACGATACTCATTTGCGTAAACATTTAGGTGTAAGTTAGGCATGTCCGAAGATTATTCAAACATTGATGGGATTTAAATGGGGCTTCCATAAAAGTAACAACATCACGCTCTCTTACTCAGCTAAGCATAGCATTCATAATATTTATGTATCAAATAAGTTACAAACAATACTTAATTAGTAGGTGTAGGCATTAGAGCTCTTCGGAGATATACGAGTATACAGACACTAATACCTAAACTAGGCCGAGCCTGCATGTAGGTATAAGTTATTTCCAGGTATAGTGCCACTATACAATAATAATACCTACTACATATCCTATAGTATGCTATTGAGTTTGAGTTAAACTACCTACAACAATTTACACAACTGTCTATTACAATCACAACTATACAAATAATGTGAAGAGATAGATTGCAGAGACAATATAGCATATATTCATATATATCATAGGCAAAACCCTGTCTTCGTGGTCAAGAATATTGCAAAGCTTTAAATAAATAAATAATTCTGGACATTTTTCACACAGCATCATCTAACCCCCAACTAAGTAGATGACTGATATACTACTTATATACTTTTTTTGGAAATACATACATATTATAGAAAGAAAACCCCCAGACCCGAGACAAATATTAAAAAATCATACAAAAATTTGTCCCGCGGCGGGAATCGAACCTTCTGTGTCTCAGGCGGGCTTTCGCTCACTGCGCCTCAGAGGTCGTCATTAGTACAAAATGTTGCTAAGTTTTTATAATAAACGTTCATAATATTAAATTTATTTTAATTGCAATATCATTACTGGCATTTAAAATAATAACCATATGTATAATGCATATAAGTTAAAAAAAGCCAAGCTTAATGCTTCACTAAAAATACACACAACGCGATGAATAATACAACATATGCACATTTTAAACTGCTGCCGAGTAAATCTCTCACTGACTAATCTAGGTTCTATTTAAGCAACAGCATTAATGTATGACGCACATGACCCCAGAGGCCTATGATGGCTAGCAAATCGTGGCTATCCCCACAAATTTACCCGAAACAAACCACCTCGTGAGAGCCAACGAAGATTAATCGACGGCACTCCGGATTACCGGTAGTTTCAGGTAGTTAGACACTTTAAACTCTAATCATATAGTAATAAAGCTGATAGTACATGCTTTGTTCTACTGCAAACTCTGCCTACATTAAAGTTCCGTGCGATTGTGAGGTTTTGAAAACTATACAATAGTCTCGATTCCGGCCACTGATTGGTATCCTTTTATATGCATAGGGGACAATTTTGAGTCCGAAATCGCTGGCGTTCCCCTCTCATTGGCATCAAATATCTAATGCTACAAGAGGTCACTTCTTCGGCGTTGAGAGCCAGAACTTTCTATATACATGTAAAAATTTCTGCAAACATGACTACCTCATTAAATTTATTTAATTCTTTAAATGGGCTTAATACTAGAAACATTTTCTACCTGCCAACCTCAAAGTTATATAAAGAAGATTGGCGTACTACCTTAAGGTAACATATAAAAACGGTTATCACACAACATAAGCTCTGTTTAGTCTGGGACTAGATGAAGCTGTGTGAAAAATGTCCATCATTATTAATATTTATTGTATAATATCCCTAAAATATAGATATTCGTATTCTTATATTAACAATTATTATTATTCTTGACATATTTTTTCTCATAATTTTTGACATTTTGTATAATTATTGACATTTAATTTTATTTTGTTTACCTACTTATTCACCTGTTTTATTATTTAAATTGTATGTGTGTAATTTTTAAAATAATAGCTACCTGCAACGCCCTGACAGGGCCGATGTACCTACCAACCTACTTGGAGCTACACTAGACCTAAGCTTAACCATTGTATGTAGGACATTAAGCATGAATAAATGAAATAATTATGAAAAATAATTTTTTTCACTACAAAGTCAATATACATTACATCAAAACATTGTGGTAGAAAACATATAAAAACGTATTATTATATATTATTATTATTAAATCTCAATTGTTATTAAAACGTAAAAGTTATAGAGGCCCGGATCTCATCTAGACAAATCGGTGCTAGCGGTCAAGTCAGATACCAATAACAAGGGCCCACATGTGCTATTGTGCTTCATGTCGTCATTAGGCCGCTTCCGCTTGCCCCCACAACCTTACCCTCACCACCCCAAAAACCTTATCGCCAAGCGGCAAGACCCAAAATCAAATAACTCGTCAAACTTTATCTTTGCAAAATTCACTCTACGGATCCCGAAAACCCAATAACGAACGCCGTAGGACTCTCGATCGAATTGAAGCTGATTTTTTTACAAATAAATTGTTGGTTTTATATGACGGCCGGCTGTTGAAAAATAGAATGATTTTAGGCGTTCAATACTCTAGGCTGGCTAGTTTGGCAAGTAAAATAATAAATACAAATAAATTGAATCGTAACCAAGAGAAAAATACATATTTCTCCTTGGCGCGTCAAGAATGTGAACTACTTATTCTCTTAAGGAGTTATTTATTATAGTTATTTTGATCTCTTTTATCTACCTTTATTTAAAATTTACATGGTATAAGTCAATTTATAACCGGATTATCATTCTTCCAAGTCGTTCCTCATATAAATTCGCTTCCGTTTTTTATCCGCTTCGCGCATTTTAAGCGCAAAATTGCAATTAATTCTAGGAATATCATTACACCAACGTAATACAATCTGGAGTTCGCTACTTACTTAATTCAGCAGCTTCCTAATAAAACACGGTCTGTCTCGAGTGCAGAGCAAACTGAGACTTGTTGCATTTAAGTTAATTAATCTAGTTAGATCAAAAGTCCGGCCGAGGACACTGAAGACGTATTTGTATGAAGACACTAGCAGGACTCTCTATAAGGAAAAGTTTCCATAAGTAAATTAATTCGCTGGAAATCTACCCCTTTTTCTTCTATTTAAAAAAATATCAACAGCATTTCATATTTAAATATTATTATTCATATAAACTGAGGGTTAGTGCGAAAAAAGTGTAGTTTTTATATTGTATATCAGCGTGAATATCGTAAGCTCCATGCTGTTATATTATTTTAATAGCCAGTGTATGTAAAAATCTACTATAAAAACATAAAAAATAATAATAAACTATCTACATAATAATAAAATAGGAAAAGAAGACTTTTCTCTACCTGTATCATTTCAGGTAGAAAAGTTATAAACTTAAATTCATTCTGATGTAACGATCTGGTTCTACAATCCACCTTAATTCCAAAAGCGTAAGAAATTGTAGTATCGGGTTCGCAGCCGAAGGTCTTTGGTGGCCACAATCCACTTAGAATCAGAACAGTCGAGAGGTTTAGTGAGCGCTAGCATCCGAGCATCATTTTAGCTCCTTTGATATCATTTAGCTTATAACATTATTCATGCAAAATACTTTACTAAGAGGATTAATTAATTGTTACTCACTACTAGAGAGGCTTTCGCTGAATTAGCTAGCAACATGCCATGGTTTTGTGTTACAGAATTTACTAAATTACAAAGGATTTGTTAATTTTATAATTACTGGACCGGCAAAATAATAATTCTTCGCTTTGTTGCTTTACAAAATGGGCCTAATTAAAGTTAGAGCTTCTACGCGTGCTGCCAGCTAAATTGGTTTTTGTAGCCGTGGGCCATACAATATCTTGAGGCTGTCGTCCAGCTGTCGTTACGTGTAGAAGATCTTTGAGTCTAATGTGAAAAGGTATTTCTTCAAAGAGCGTGAATTTAACAAGCCCTAATTTACTTTGTGACGTTGTCATGAAACGTTTTATGTTCGGGGTTTATGTCGAAACTTAATATTTTAATAACATTTATAATATTCTAAAGAGTCAACTATATATACTGGTAAACTATTAACTATTAATAAACTGCTTTATATTTTTACTCGTACCTAATGAAGTGGCAATGCGCAGGCCTTATAGATTGCAGAACCGACAAGAAAGAATGGTTGTGGAAGAATGGTTCTAGAATGGAAACCACGAACTTGATGGCGCGGTGTAGGAAAGCCCCCCATCCGATGGATCGATGACACCTAAAAGTTTGAGTAAAGTCGGTGGGTGGATGTATCCAAGATCGGTCGTCATGACATACTTTGGGGGAGGTTTGTGTCCAGCACTGCATTGGAATTCTGCAGGCTGTTGTTGTTGTTGATCGTTTGTGTTAAAAATATGACAAAGCTTTTACACCGAATTTTTGAGCCATTTTAGTTTTTTTCCATAACAGGCCAGTTTATAGTTGAGCCTCCAGATTTATATTGTCTTTGTCTGCCAATGCAACCTTGATATCAATCACAGAACATTCGAAGGTTTATGTTGTCTGTGTTATCAACATATGACTACTTTATCATCATCAGTCGGTAGAGGCCACTGCCAGAAATAACCACACGAATGGTCTCGAGCATAGTTTTGGTAATTAAAAACTTGTAACTTGTAAGCTTGTAAGTTGAACATAACGATGTACTGTGATGTCAGAGGGTATATTAATTAAGTCCTCTACATATCTCCGTCATAAAACTATGGCACTGATTGCAGATATGTGACATCAAGTATGCGTGTCTTCCTTAATGGGGATATAAGATATATGGAAAGTAATTACTGTTAGGTCTAAATTTTGACACGTGGGCATTTGTAAAAATAATGTTTTGTTTACTACGTACACACATCAAAAAAGTTTACGATTAATTTAAAAAGTTCCCTTACATAGGAATCATATTATTTGTCGATGATATTATCATCATTGGCAGTTTGTAACACATACATAAGCTCGGACATAAGCCTCCTCCCTCAAACGGAACTTCCATCTGTTCTGGGTCTTTCTCATCCAGGTTACTCTGAACAACAACGATGTCACCCATCAACCTAGCTGGTGGTCTGCCAAGGCCTCTTGTGTAGCTCGATTGCATATACATATATCAGCATTAAATCGTATGGAATGGAAGTAGGATAGGGATGGCTTTGCCCAGCAGTGAGAAAGAAATGACTGACTATAATAACAATATCGTAATAATATAACAAACATGATTACGTTTGTACATCTGTTAACAATCGTTTAAAGCTTCAGAACTAAAGTTTACTTAATAAAACTCTTTCATCTCAATTTATAGATTAGATGAAAATTATCTTATTCTTTTGCTCCTCATCAATTTCATTTAGTTGAGATTGCAAAGTAAACTTGAAAGATTATTACAACTCGTAGTGAACAGCCAAGTTGAGTTTGTCTTTTTAGCCACAATACTATTTATGGAAGTAGTAGAGATTCTTGTGAAAGAGCTCGTCCGTACTACCACCATACCTATATCTGCCTCCAAGCAGTAATGCTCGCATTGCTGTGTTCTGGTTGAAGGGTTAAGGTTTCACCCGTTCCGTCTCAGAGTCGGCAACGCACCAGTGATCTTCTGGTGTTGCAAGCTTCCATAGATTACGGTAACCGCTTACCGCAGTGGGCCGTATGCTTGTTTGCCTCGTTAGTTGTATAAAAAAAATATGGTGGAAATAACTCAAATAAAACATTATCCCTCAAAACATTATCAACGCGCAAACTATCCTCCACCCAGCTATTATTCACGTTTTTTAAAAACTCTTTCTACAAACGAAATGTTCCCACAAAAAGTGTTCAACCTCGCAATTAACACAATTCAACTTTGTCGTGACGGTTCGAGATAAAAGTGGGGAAAAATGTAATGGATTGAAGTCAAACTTGCCGTGAAAAATTTTTGTCAATGGGGGAGATAATTTCCTCGTAGCAACGACAGGCGTATTTTATGAAATTTTAGTGAAATTTCGCCGCGGATACCGTGACTATAGATTTTCGGATTTTTCAGGGCTTTGTAGAAAAAAACCGATTTATTTATGCCACTATTAAAGTAACTTATAGGCGGTTCGTTCGGTGCGTAGTAATTTTCAATAATTTGTTTTCTATGAATATTTATTACTGGGTTCGAAAACAATGAGCCTATTGAAATCAAGTGATCGAATTGAATGACATGTTTGTTGGAATAACTGCTTTTATCCGATTCGTAATCGCGACCACTTGTAATTCGTATCAAGTTTATCACAAATTAAATGGGACATGCATTGAAATTATTAACATTTTTGTGTTTCTAACCTGAACCAAAAAAAATATCCGAACAGTAAAACAAACTTCTTCAGATGAAATTTAACAGCAATTTTTTATTTTATCTATCAAATTTGAATTATATAGTAATTATAACTTTCAGTTATTTTAACACAAATCACTAAATTATTAATATCAGTTCTTGAGGTTTTGGCACGTATCTACAATATCCCACAAATCATCATGTCATGAATTCGGCTAACAATGGAGCTTTCTCGCGATTGAAGCACCAAAATATGCCGCTGAAAATGTGCATTAAATTACTTAACAAAAGCCAACCACAGCTAAAGAACAATCTACCAAACAAAACAGCCTTAAGTGAAGAGTGGCAAAACTTGAGTAGACAACTAATTAACAATACAAACATGAATCAGAGGCTATTACGTGTAATTGAATTGTCGCCGGCGGCAAAGTTGCCGTAGCGGCGGATTTAAATATCGCGCTTTTACGTCTTGTACTTTTGCCCGCTGTATTATTGCGTTACGACGGTAGTTGTTTGACAAAGTTTGCTAGAAGATATTGCGCGAAATGAATTGATGAATATTCTACTACAACGATAACAAAGTATTAATATTGCAGTATACTTGGAATTAGATTAAGTGACCGCATTCGAAACACCATACTGCGCTCCAAAACCAAACTTGCTGACGTATGAGAGAAAGCCTTCGAGCTGCAGTGGGACTGGGCCGATAACCTCTGCCGTATGACCAACGAGCTGTTGGTCAAAATTTCCTCCAGATGAAGTCCTAGCACATCAAGGCGGCGTCGCGGCCAACCATAAACAGATGGCGGGATAACTGGACGCCTATGAAAGGGACTGGTCCAAGGTGGCTCAAGATCGAAGTGATTGGTGGAAATGGGGTTGGCCTTTGCTCCACAATGAGACAACATGGGCTGATAGTAGCAGTAGTAGATAACAAAGTAGGGCAACTATGTTCGTCTCTTTGATACCCAAAATATGCGTTCGTAGCGTAAAAAAGTTCAATTCTTGCCGTTGAAAATTACGTTTTACGAGTAAGTATAGGCGCGCTACGTACTACAAAATGATCCCACGGTAAAGTTTTCTAGCTTTGTCATAGAACTGTGTGAGAGTCAAATCGTCTGTCGGATCGAACAATATAAGTCAGAGGATAAAAAAGTGATATCCAAGAAAGCCACTCAAAAGATAAGCTTGTAAACCTCACATTTGAAACTAACATAAAACCGTAAGTTGCAAACTTGCCAACCAAACAGGAAAACCGACCAATACCAAAGGGTTACAACTTTGGGAAAACACGGTCGCCAAAGTTATTTAAGTCGTACCTCGGTAAAATAAGCATTCAGACCAATAGAAGAAAACTTGTAAATCCTCTGTAACCGCAAAGCACAGTGGAATTACTATTTATTCTGTGGTTGAATTAGGGAGCGACATTCGAGCTTTCCTGTACTAAATAGTAGCGGTCATGTCTCGGGGCTTATCTTTGCTTATACCGACCGTTGTATTATGAATAACGATTTAGTTGTTGGCTTATTGACTTGACTTTCTACGTATTTACGTAGATCTTTGAGGTTGTTTTCTACAGTAAATAATACAATCGATATCTAATTCATATTACATATCCAATATGTTGAAATGTTAAATCATTTAATTTCTATGGATACGAATAAAAAAAGAGTATTGTCGGAGAATTAAACAAATAAGCCAATCGGCAAAAGTGTAATACTGTGATTTTTCGAAATATTTTCCTCTAAATAAAGCTTCATTTCAATGAAATGCTTTTAGAGCAATTTCAAGTTACAACCTCGAAGCTCTAGAAAACGTAGCTTCTATTGCCTATAATCAATAAATAACGTACCTTATAGGCCATTCGAGTGCGTCCGAAGGCAAAACAATGCAGGTTGAACGTGGAGAGCCTCTCGGAACGGAATATAATAGAGTATGGAGGCTCGAGTGTCGAACACTACTCCAGTGTAAGTGCATAGAGTTGTGCTGATAGCCTAGCCAGTAGCTGCGTATTGCCGATAATTTGTATAAGGCATCTTAACTTTTGAACGTACGAGATGCTTTTAATTTTATTTGTCCCTATACTTTCTATTCAACTAGACTGAACCTGCATCTTTGTTTCTAATTGGCAAAGTAAGAGATGCTTATAAGTTTGATAGTTGTAATGATGTAGAACGGATACAATTTCAAACAAATTCGAGAGATGTCTGCTAGAAGTCGATCATTGGCTTTATTCTTTAGATTTTATCAAAAGAAAGAGCGTTCATGCGATCTTGATATGTTAATCGAATGTAAATTAAAATATACATATATTATAGTTAAAACTGTTGACTCAGTTTTATTCAAAGTAGTAAAATCACTTTGCTTTACTTTCTTTCGCATGGAAATATAAAGAATTGTTTATTTGAAGTGTGTTTTGCACAGAGCAAAGTTGCGCGGTTCTTTTATACGTTCTAGCGTCGTCATGTAAAACTGGAACAACTTCAAAGTTTCAATATCTATTTAACAGCTGACACCGTCCTGTTATTTTTATTTAACAGCTCATGATTCATCAAACATTTGACTCCGTAATACCCACAAAAAAAATGAATTCTGGTTATATTTGTACTAATCAAAAGCACTTATATGAAGACAGTGACGTATACCTCTATATTTAGGTAGACCTCTCACACAAGAGACTTCATCCCAGAATCTCAGGATGAAGATAGTTCAATCCTTCTGAGTAGCTACCTTCTGAAGTGTTTTCGCTGAACTATTAAATGACCAAAAAATATATATAAGAGTCTTTAAAGCAGGCAATGCATCGGCAATACCCAGGTGTTGAAGATTTCAAATGGCGATGGTAAATGATTTCCATCAGGTGGGCCGTATAGCAGATGCCTCGTCATAAAAAAAAACCTTTCTGTAAATATGTATTAACCTGCCAAACAATGCAACTTGCCATCAACTTGCTTACAATTTCAGTCCCTAAAAGCACACAAAGATGTTTGCACTTTTTGGCACAGAGCCCTAAAAAGGCGAAGGCACCAATAAGTGTAACTCCGGTATAGAACACATACTATTTCCATTGTATTGCCGAGTCGGGCGTGCCAACCTGTTGCTTGAACTATTTTATTAGCGTTAGTATGTCGGCGGGCCATTCTTTACAGTGCTTCTGTTGGCTGGCGTTTAGTCGCGCATTGTACTCGCAGTGATTGGACGGGTTTATAGCAAACACGACGCATTATTCCATTTGTCTTATGCGTTTTGTATGTGCTTTTGTGAACAACGGGACCGATGAATGAGGTTGCTATCTGTAAAGTGTGAGGCAGGTTTTTCGGTATGATATTGCAGAGTACTTGTTTGAATTTCCTCATTCATAACTTTTTGTATTTTAGAGAACCGGGAGTTTCTAAGAATATATTTCGAGATTAACTTATAGTCTGTCATAGATTTAAATTCTTTCAGTTTTTTATCTAGGACCTAAAGAAGCTTACCTTGTAATAAAAGACGGCGTTACTTTTGTAAATAGCTATTGCAGGAAAAAAACTGACGTTTTTATTATAGTATTGCAGAAAAAAATGTTTTTAGTAAATATTGAACAGCAAGCACGCCCTAAAATTAGAAATTCAAAGTTGTGTACGTTTATTGTTCTGATAAGCTGCGATGGGCTTGCAACCTGTCACGCGGAATGCTTACTACTATGTTAAAAATGACCACCTCCTATTGGGTAACTTCACAGATCTACGAACTGTTGTGTAGTGATTTAGACCATATGCTGGTTGTGTAATTTCAAAAACGTGTTTTATCCAAAATTAATCATTCAAATCCAAGTATTGCGATAAAACTGCATTGTTCTTTTCCGTATGTCAAGATTGCGGGGATAGACGGCCGCAGCATAAATTGAAGGCTTTGCACTACCTGTCCGGAATTTCCCTCAGGGTTTTCAACGTGGAAAAACCGGCTTCATCCCCTTCCAATACTTCATCTATAATTCAATACTCCCTATTACATTCGACGACTATTTACAATTGTAATTTACGCTGCTAATTCGTTCGTACACGTCAATGAATAATGTCCGTTCTGAATGGGATTTGAAATTTTCATTCGTTCGCGATTGAGCGCATATTTTACTGTTGGTGTGTTCGGTTGAGTGTGTTTACGTTTTAGTGGAAGTTCACTTCGGTGTCCATTGATGAAATTGCAACGATAATGTAATTTTCAGGTAAAACTTGCGTTATAAAATACAATTAGGCCATATATAAATTCTTAGCCGGTGGCTTGCTTGATGACAAAGTATATATGCATTATAGAGGTACAATATCATAGCTGACCAAATACACACAAGCACGAAGCGCTTAGTTAGAAATGCTTTATTTGAAGTATGACTAACACTTAGATGGGTGACCAAACTGTCATACATCTAAGTGTTAGCCGTATGCTAAATCCTACTAATATTATAAATGCGAGAGTTTGTGAGGATGGATGTTTGTTACTCTTTCATGCAAAAATTACTGAACGGATATCAGAATAATAAATAGGCTACTTTTTAACCGGGTACCACGCGGGCGAAGCCGTGGGCAGAAGCTAGTCTTTCATAAACTAATTAAACTGGCATAAACAAACAGACTTCGCCTTGATTGAGTTTAGAACGAAACCAAACTATTCCAACAATATCCACTTTATTATCCAAAAAAGCTTCTTATTTAAAAAATAATAAAATATCTTTAACATCTAACACCCCATTTTGCAAGCCAAAATCTCAATATCTTAAAGTTACCGACTAGACAATCTTGTAACTTTATATTAAGTTAGGAAATCGCTTAAAGACTACCAGACATCGGTATCGGTGCTTTCTTTAAGCCAACTTTCCGGGCTTAGAATTCAATAAAGCGGGCAAAGGAATTTACTTCTCTTTGACTAAATAGCTTAAGAGATTAATTAAGATAAACTTTGGGAGAATCCGGTTAATGTTAGGCCAAACCGATGGGCCAAACAGTTGGGGTCAAGTTAGTTTGTACACGCAGAAATAAAAACATGATTTTGATAAATTTATTTCGGACAATGTGCAGTAAAATTTTATAGCATAATTGAAAAATGCTTACATCATTTTTCAATTATGAACATTTATACCTACCGATAATGTAATGGAATGTAGAAATTATTCATATAGCTTACCTTCTAAAACACGTCAAACCACAAATTCAATACTCAATATATTTATTGCTTTCACATGGTATTTATAGGGAGGTATCTCATATGAAACCTGTCTGGTTTTGCTTAAAAAATCCACGACACAGGGTATTCTAGTGTGGGGCAGGACTATGTGCCTGTTAGGTGTTTAAAAAAATAGTACATATTAAATAAAGTTATGTAGGTAAGCAAAGCTATTTTACCAGTGCAGTAGGTATTTTTCAAAAACTCCGCGTCAGTGGGTATGTTGTTTATTTGTGCTATGATTTGTCTTTAGTTATGTATGACGTCCATTTTTCGGTACTGCAATTTAATCGTGAACATAGAACATTTTATTTTAAAGGTGACTCTTGGAATGAGTCGAAACAAGTTGGTGACTTGACTGATACGTGCAATTCCTTATTATAATATGAATGCTCTAATCGCGATAGTTGTTGGAGTAAAACTGAAAATTGACTGAAAATGTTCCATTTTCTTATCATACGACTTGTCGGTTCGCACAATTTTTAGCTTTAAAACTGAACAAAGCATCATGGTATAAAAATAA
Source organism: Perizoma flavofasciatum (assembly GCA_958496245.1). Classification (NCBI taxonomy): domain Eukaryota; kingdom Metazoa; phylum Arthropoda; class Insecta; order Lepidoptera; family Geometridae; genus Perizoma; species Perizoma flavofasciatum. The sequence goes on from OY292426.1 coordinate 5,833,980, forward strand.
CAATTCAATATAAACGGCACTAAAATAAAATCGAAATTCCATACCGCCACACATACGGAGGATTTGAAAAGCAGGTGTCCTAGGATTACTAGGAGATGGAGTCACGTAGGAACGTGAAATGCGATGACATTGCAATTGTGGTCTCAATGCAGTTGGAGAGTGCCCACTTCCCAACATAATCTGAGTTAATCGACTTTAATATGGGAAACTGCTAAAAATACTTTGATAACCAGCTTAGGGGAGTGGGTAACTCGGAAGTTAATAATACCTCTCTGTGTTATGTTTATTTTTATTTTAACGCAATACCACAAAATGAAAATATGTTTATTACTACACGAACTACTTATTCACAAAGTGTAATAGGTATTTAGGTACATACCTTCCTAGGTACTAGTATTATTATATGAATTGGAACACGTTAATGTAGGTTAGATAAACTAAAAGTATTTGACGATCCCAGCTGACAGTTACATGTCAAACTCGGCTGACAGTACAATCATATTTTAATCTAGGGTGAAGTTAAATTTAGCTAAGTACATTTTTATTACAATTATTATCAATCGATTTGAGTTCAAAGTAGGCCTAGTTCACTTTATTTCATAAAATGTATGTGGATTATAGATAAGATTGACGATATGCAGATAAAGATAAAAGTTAAGTAGAAGTAAATGAGTACAATTACAAAAGATTTCGACGCAGAATGCCTGCTCGAAAGCTACTTTCTAGAATTAACTGTAGGTACAGCAAAGTATCACTTCTCCGATTTTCCTCGGCAAAAAGTTTTAGATACGCTTGAAAAACTTCATAACTACATTTACTTGTCAATTAGCATGTTTTAAACGCATCTTTGCACAAGTGAGAAAAACAGCTGAGCCAGTGGTCCGATGAAATTATCTACGTTATAAATAGATGAATAGGATGAAAAAACGGTGTTAGGCACGACATCGCGTGACGACCGGGATGAGATAGGCTTTGTCTACAACAGAGTTTCGGAAGCTAAATTACCGGCCAGTTACATGCTAACTGAGAGCTATGTCGTTTCCGGATTCTCTTCGGATTCTTCGTTTCGCCTTTTTTTAATGCATACTAACTGATTTGTTTAATGACTTAACCTAAACTTGTTCTTAAAAGCCCTGTTAGAGTCATACTGTCCATCATAGGGATGACAAAGTCAAAATTCATTTATTCAAATCACAAGGATCACTTTGAAACGTCGGTTTATATCTATTGGCAGTCATCAGCATGTTTGTTTTTATTATCAGATTCTAATCTGGGTCAATTATTCATTTTAAGTGTAGACGCAGCCTTAGCATTGATCATAGGCGCGGGTAGAATGAACATAATTTCGACGCAGCTGCGAGTCTAGGTGAGGGTAACTGGGACATTGTACGCTTTGAGCTTTTGTGCGTTGTTGTAACGATTATGTATCTAAATGGAAGCCGGTTTTTATTACAAAAAACATTATTTACCGTTTCAGACTTTATTGTGAGCCGTATTCGAATAAATTGAAATAATACCATAATGGGATCGTTGAAAAATATAGTGTAGAATGTCATTATTAACGTCATGGGTCAATCGGAGAGATCTTCATACGCTGTATTACTCTTTTTGTGATCCCTATTATCCAGCTGTCGGTTCTTCTTGTATTCTTATATTTATAAATCCTTTACTTAATAAAGGCTCTGACACATTACACCAACTGCATGTGCATGAGTCTGTTAATTTGACATCACCAGCAAACTCATTCAATATTACCTCGATGTTAATATCGATTTTTGTATGAAATACGTATTCTTTTGTTGATCGTTCATTAGAAAGAAAAAGTAAATAAAGTAAATATTTATTTAGAAAAAAGTGATGTTGACAAACTTACCATCTATTTAACAATATACTATGGTAAGTTCACCTTATTATTTTACCCTATGAATAGGAAAAAGGAATATATATTTATTTGAAGCCATATAACACAAAACAAATGGTTGAATACTACCGACTAAGCCTAAGTATAGAAAAAAACCAGTTGCGGTTACGCTGAAACACCTTTAATTAAATGTTTTACTGAAGTATTTAATTTTCAGCCGTAGTTGCAATTGGTGTGTCGCCTTATTGTCTTCGTTCTTCACCAGATCAATATTATTATTTGGTCTTAATGCAAGTAAAATCCTGCTACGTTCAGGAATCTTCTCAATAAAATTTCGCGAAGCTTACTTTGTCTTTCAGTTGCGACTGATTCTATGATCTATTTACCTTAATTTTCGCGGAAATCAAATGGGAAATGTAATCAAAGGGCACAAAATGAATTCCTATCTGCCAGTTCTGACAGACAGCCGTCTGAACTGTTTAATTAAACAAACATATTTTGATCCGCCCTGAGAGACGCAGCGCAAACATTAGGGATTTATTTGGAAAACAATTTCCATTTGGTATTCAGCGGTTTATCTGGTGACGACCCTAGTCAAGTTATTGGTCAATTTCAGATCGGGTCCATATAATTGGTAAAAATCTGTTTGAAAGTTATACCCAAAATACGTAATAAAACAAAACCTTTAACGCGATACGAACGACATGAAAGGAGAGCAGCTTTTGCGGTCACTACGACTCATACTAAAACTCTTAATATGAGTCGAAACTAGTGGGTGTCTTCACTGATGATAGTCCGCTTGCTTAAGGACATATCAGCTACTACATATTCATGTCCAATGAAAATAATGGTACCCAGTAAATGGAACAATTGTGCAGACTGATACACCAATTACTGTTAAAAGTATTTACTCAGATAGATACACTATAGTTTGTTTCAGTTAAACATAAAAGTTAACTATTGCGCATCGACTAGCCCGAGTGGACGATTCGCAGGAAATGACGTAGAAAATTGCTTTCGCCTCACGTGGACGCAATATCCTACGACGAGTGCCAATTATGCAGATTATGTCCCACTACATGTTATGCCTATTTATACAACGTGTAATTGAAATAAAGCAAAACCTGAAAAATGATTATTTGATAGCGATGCATTGAGAGCGAAGCATGATGAGTTTACCTCTGAGGCTAAAACCTTAACTGTCTTATAGATATGGGACCTATAAAATTATAATAGGAAAACTATTTAATTATAATGTGAAACAATAAAAAAAAAACTTTTAACAAAATGTGGTTATCAAATATTCGTTTTTTTTACCTTACAACGAACCAAAAAATGTATGATACTCGTAACTGTGAGTATAAATTGTTTCAACACCTTGAACATAATTTATACTAAATGTTGCTTGAATCTTTTCAAAGCTAAGAAAGCATGAACTCTAACTTTCGTTACGTAGTAATATTTAGTATTCTTTGCTATGGTGAAACATACTCGTATTTTCATAACTTCTGTAGGATAAATCAAGGATGTTTATGTTAGGTGGATTTTGTAAGAAAGAAAATACGTTTCCCCGTTATCAAGTTACTAAAACAACATATTCTTAATTTTACCTGTAGACGTATTTATTTTTAAGAATTATCCGCAAATACCAAGCATGTGTGTCCAAAAAAATTTATTTTAAAAGAATTTAGTATCGATTAACACGTTAGTTTACTTTAGGAATATATGCCGTGTATTATTTTGCAATGTAAATAAACGAAAGCCGTATTTAGTGCAGCAGAATCGAAGGGCAATCTGCATAATGAGAGGGATATTGCGCGTGTCCGGGCAAGTCGGCAATTTCAAGCATCGATTGTTATGGAGAACAGGAACATTGATTCCCCTTGCAATGTAAGGGAATTTGTGCATGGTAATGTAGAGGCTAAGATGCTTCACATCATTATAAATCCTACATCATATTATATTAAACTATTATATGTGCATGGCTTAGCTATCGTCGTACTTGTCTACTTTTCGTAGATCAAACAAACTCGCAAGCATCAAAACTTTCGTACTTATAATATTAGTAGGAAATTAATTAGGATGTAAAAGTATGACTATTGGGATGTTTGTTGCTACATTGTAAAGGAAACCCCGATTTGAACGAAATTTAAAATAGGTATAGATCGTGACGTAGAATAAAAGACTGCTTTTTATATGGATACCATGTGGGTGACACTATGGATAGACGCTAGTAATATAAAAATGTATTTTATTGATAAGGCCCAGAAATTTATATTCATTTTGATAGAATAAAACAACAACGGTTTTTTATGGGTAACATTATTGTTTTTCATTATTTGTAATATGACAATCTTGAAGGATAAGATCTACTATGTAAACAAGTAATATAAACTATATTTTCAAAGCCAGATATTGGCGGTATCGTTTTCTCAGTTGACATGACCCCCAATTACCAATCGACTGATAACCGAAATCTGCTTCAGATCAAATGTCAGCCACTTCTCACCCCCAACCATTTTGGCGGGTACCTTTTATTTCCGTCTCGAGACGTATTTGACAGATTCGTCCCGAACCCGAATTTTATTGACCGGTTATTATTTCATTTTATGGAGTATCCACTCTTATTTCATTGGCACTAAGACGTAACAGTTTTTGTCGCCCATTCTCGGGACCATTATTGGCGCCAATCCTCGACCGCCTCTTACATTTTATTGAATGGAATTCGGTGTCAATGGCTCATGTTATTGTCGTAAACGACATATGACACGGATTTATTCTCTTACCAATCGTAGAAAGCTAGTACTTTTGAGCTATAATAAACTATCTCAGCGCCCGCCATTATTCAAGTGGAAAACACATAAATAAACGTGGAAAAATACGAAGAAAGGTTCTCGGAGCGTATCTTACAAACCGTTCAACGATATTGAATAGGATGAAAATAAAAACTAAAGTAGTGTCCTGTAGAGTTTTCGATCAAAGAAAATTACGCGAGGCGTGGACTTCGAGGCGCTTGGTCTTTTCTCGAAGCCGGAGGAGCTCTATAAAATCCCGCAACATATCGTACTTTCGCCCCAAATTGCGGCTGTCCCGACGCGGTAGACACGTCCAGGTAATAACGCAATAAACCACTGAGAGCTTCCCACTGGAAAAGCGATCGAGTTTTCCTTCAACCTTTCGAAAACGAGTTGTCTCGACTTTAGTCTAAGGGGTGATTGTTCGAAAACATTGTTTAAACTCGTGGCTTAAAGTTTGTTTTAGCTTGGCTTTTATGTCCTGTGAGTGGTGTGCGATCGGTCAGGTTGGCTGACCGCGTACCCGTTTTTCGCGGTACGCCGGCAACACAGCGACCATCAGTGTAATTGAAAACTTGATGTGCACTTGTACTGAATGCCGTACAAATAAATCTTAGCAAAGATTTACATGTGCATTGTGGATGCGCTGTTTGGTATCTAGATGTTCTTCGAGAATTTATTGCTTTATGTATAGAAGATTAAGATTTTGTAGGTATGCCTAGTATAAGACAACAATTGGCCCTTGTTATTATATCGAAAACAAACTTTAACAATAATTATTTTTTTCTGGTTATTTTTATTGCTGTCCAAGCTAATCCATTCCTCTCATAAATTCAAGTTAAAATAGTTAAGCAGAGCTTGCGTTTATTTCCAACTAAAGTCTATTTCATTGCAGAAATATGAATTCCGAAGTTTTCAATTTTACCACAAGGGCCTGCTCACGATTTTCGAACACAAAACAAACCCACCTGTTTTTCTTTTTCCTTTCAAGTCTACGTCTGGTTTAGACCATTAAGTAATCTCTTACGAAAGCACCAGCTAATGCACCTTCTTTGGAGATAGTGTTTCGGGTTTATTTTGGCTTTTTCGAAATAAAATCCAGAAACCTAATTTTTTTTTATTATTTTTTAAGTCTCCGAGGGAGTTGGTTCCGAAATACACAAATTTTTGATCACAATTATTTTTTAAATAAAGAAACACATTGAAATTATAATGAACGTGAACATGTATTCTAAAAAAACAAAATCAGAAAACTCATTATTGTTTTTTGATTATTGAAACTGGCTTCCTTCTTGTCAAATACGGAAGGATAACAAAATTTTACTTCACAGCTTCAACAAAAGCTTGGCACTTGAACGAGCTGTTATTCTAACTAAACAACCCCCGTCGATCACTAAACATAATAGTCACCCAAGGAAGCGGATTTTAATTAAAGTTCCCGCTTTGTCAACTGTTCCTTTAATTTTGATGAATAAAGAAAATTATTTATTTGGCGGCGTTTGCGCTTTCCGTGATTTAAAATGATTTAAATGATTTATGTTCTTAGCGGAAAGTCCAGCCCTAGGGAAATACATTTTTCATTATTAGTAAGTTGGCGGATTTTATTAACGCCCCTATTGGTGACTAATTGAAAGCATGATTGTTGTCAATTTGTTTGTTTTGGTTTTTGTACATGTTTTAACCATTGATGTTTTATTTTTTCAGGTAAGATAAATGCGAGATACTGGCAACAGTAAGTCTAGATAAGTTAATTACCATCGCTGAAACTGACACGGGTTTTCTCTATAAATTATCCTGAATTAAAACACTTAAGTATTTCAATTACAGGTTTCAAAACAGGTTTTATTTCTTCCAAGAACTGGAAACGTGAATCCGGCCGAAACAAAAGGATTACGACGTTATTAAACTTGTAAAATTGTATTCGTAGAACTTACCGTAGAGCACCAAAGCTACGCTGCGCTGCTACGAAGCTAACTAGTCATCCGTAGTAAATCTTTTAATCTCTTTACAACGCTCCAACGTCATAAATTTGACATCTGTGACTTTTTTATTACGATATTCGAAAACGTGTCCCTCCCCACGGTATGATAAAATCGGACTTTATGGACATACAGACCGTCAGTTCATTTATATTGTATCGATTAAAATGACTTGCGAATTTATAAACTCAATCAACTTGTTTTTTTTCATGAAGCCACTACTCCGAAGTTAAACTTTATTGCTGCCAATTTACGAGATCAAATTTGGTTTATATTATGGAAAACTAATAAATTACGCCATCAAACAATAAAAATATCAACAGAATACCAGGAAAACAATCCTAACGTGCTCTGAATAAGTAATTTCCCTTGAACCTCTTTTGTTATGTAAACATTTTAGATACTTTCTAAGTGTATGAAAAACCGTTTTCAATGGACAAAGACCGATGGTTATATTGTGATTTCAATACATTTTTCCTTCACAAGTGATCCTATTTTGTACTTCGGCCGGGTCTTCAGATGAATAGATAATATCCATCTAGCTAACTGAAGCCCTATCATGAATTGGCAACTTTTTCTTCACAAAATGTTTAAGGAAAAACGATATTATTGCGACGTATTTTGTCATTGAAATCAAGATTTTTGGATAAAGGAAAATTCTCTACTTAGATTGCCTCCACCGAAGCGATAATTTTCTAAAGGTTCATTAACTACCTACGCAACTTTTAACGAGAGATTAAGTAATATATTTGTATTAAATGATTGTAAATCAAAAAATCAAGTTTAAATCAAATCACTTCTATGAAAAGTTTCGTGCCACGTGTAATTTATTTGTAACTATATTAAGACGGGATTAAACAAACGAATGTATAATATTTGATAGTTTTTTTTAGTAATTTAAAAAACTTTATGATAAATAAATTGTTTAATATTCTATCATATTAAAAAATAAATAAAAAATACATTGTTGTAGCTTATGTTATTAAAAACTGCGAAACGCAACCATGTGAGTGCTTTGTGATAATTATTCAATGATATAATAAGACACTATAATCATGGTTGTATAATTGTGTTTTATTGCACGGAGTAATAAAAAATACATTTAAGGCCCACCCCGCCTATACTTGTCTTTGTCGGTAATTCTTTATGACGATCTAATAACAATGATGCTACTAAATATAACTGACGTAACTGAGCAGAGTAAATACCACTACATGAATATGAATAAAATGATAACCGTAAACAAAAAGTAACGCCAGTTCCCGTCTCATAAAATGTTATTTCACTATTATACCAACATTACCTAGTTACTCAACTTTAACGCAACGGGGTATAGTATACTCACCGTTATTGCGACACTCTGATTTTCTTTCTTCCAAAACTTGAGCATTTTTATGCTCATCCTCGGAACTTTTGCAATCCACTTATATCAACAGTGAAGCGCTAAGCAAATACAAAAAGTTTTTCACGTTTAATCTTCGCGTTTTAAGGATATTCATTGAAATTTCACGCTCTTGAGTTGTTTTAAATAATCCACTGAGTGTTATTTGTTTCTACTTCGGTGATACTTCATGTTGGCTTAAGTTCGACTTTTCTTACATGTCATGTCAAAATTTTGTTGTCTTCGTTAATATTTTATCTGGTGTGTTTAATTCTAATATAAATGTATGTATCTTGCATACCATTCTAACAGTCAAATAATACATAAACATATTCCACATTATAAAGTTACAAGCCAATCGACGCTTTTTGAAGTTTATCCGATGGCACATAAATGTCGAACCTTTTAGTTCTAGGGAATACCAGTTTTCTTGCGTTGTTCCCTTTACCGGTTTAAGCTGGTATTAGTAGCCATTTTACTACAAAATAATTATGTGAATCTGATTCATATGACAAAACCAATTCCCTTGAATTATATTTAATTCACCCATTTATAGCACCGAACGCACAATGAACACAGAATCCACAATATGCGTAAGGCGTTGTGCTTATGATTTAAAATACAATGCCGGCTTAGATGCATGAATTATAATATGTAACGTAACGCAAACAGAGACGCGATGCTCTAGTAATTAAGGGTGCAGCTAGTTCACTCCAAGCAAACAGCGGGCAAAGCTAACGTAGTTTCACTTCAATTAATATACATAACTGTGTAGCACTATTATATGTATTATGTTGTATTCGTCTGTCTTCTGTCGGTCGAACGCGGTATTGGGCTGTGTTTATGCTGAATTTATATTAAATTAACTACAAAACGTTTGCAAAATCGACGAAAAATTAGCCTCATTTTCAATCTGAAGAATGATCTCTTCAGATTGAAGATGATATATATTTGAAATAAATTTATTTACTATCTATCTGTAGATCGTTTCAATTATGTATTGTGCTATTCGAATTTGTTATTCGAAACTATATCTTAAGCTTTATTTAAGGACTATGCGTGCCGTTTCCGTTTCGGAACGTAATGTAGTACTGCCTGGTGCGGCCCCGGTACGGATGTCAATGTAGATCATCTTTCAAATAGCGTTGATCGCTGGATCGCTGGCCGAATAAAGTCTGGATACGGTTATAGGCGAGACGTCACTATGTCAATCGTACAAACATGTATTATGAAACTAGTCGTGTGCTTAAGCTTTTGTTGAAATAAGCTAATTGAGTGACCTAGCTGTTCCCTCTCAAGCTTCGATTGAGGGGACCGAATTGTAAAATTGCTCATTCCCTCTCCTTCCTCGAAGAATTTTGATAAATAGCTGAGTAAAATAATTTCCTTCATCCTATAACGACTCATACGAGTACGCTCTGGGAATTCTTATCTTACAAACGCAGCACTTTGATTATGAAGGAAAGGAATATTTGAAGAGGCAGGCTTTGTTGTTTCTCGACGCATGTGCAAAATTTATGTGGGGGATATGAGCATTACTTCTGCGAGTTGCTTTTTTGGGTTCCGAAGCCAAATGGCTAAAACGGAACCTCTATGATCTCGTCGTGTCCGTTCGTGTGCTCCTTAACATGTGTTTATTGTGTATACACAATAAACAAATATAAAAGACCGGTTTGCTTTAAAAAGCATTCGTTTTTTATTACCAGCATCACCAACTTTTAGGTTTAAAAAAACATTCGATCTTTTTTTCAAAAATAAAGAATTTCACCAAACCCAAACTTTTGGTTCTAAAGCATGCCAGTTACCTTACGATGTTTCCTTCACCGTTTTTAACCCGTGTTAAAACGCACATATTTTTTGGGAATGGAAAACCAAATCCAATGTTTGGCTTTGCGATTCGAACCCACGTCCGTTCGTATCGGAAGTTGCCGTATAGTCCACTAGGCCCACACGGCTTCAGTCGGGATCTTAATCACCTAAAACATTTAAAAAAAATCTTGAGTAAGTAAGTAGATACATATATCTTTACTCGATGCCTTTTTCTATAGGTTAATTTATAGCTTGCAAGCGGACATCGAATAGAAGATTTTCCCCTTATTGCCTGATCAAAGCCTGATTCGATGGCGTCCACATCACATATTCATCAGACCATGAATACTTAAGTCGATTTACGCGTAAGATAAGCTCGCTTAAGCGGCCATCATTGCTGATTTGGTGATGTTTAGGAATCTGCACCTCGGAAACTTTATACTAGGAGTTTGATATCTGGACGCATGGAACTTCCAATCAATCTATAAACTATTCTAAATATTCAAAGAAACAAACAAACAAATTCGTTCACGACTGCATTCCTCATTTATTTATTTACTTTATTCAGCAAACAAAACAGAAAAAGGGCAGCTACAACAGTACAGTAAAGAACAGTATAATTTACATAACATCAAGTTCAAATATAGTTCAGTTCCCAGAAATATGTGTACATGGTATGATCAGGCAAGACACAATGTTTCGTAGGTACCCTACAATGTAGTACATCCTCAGATACATACTCAGTTCGTAGATTATTAAGGATACGAAGCAGGTTGTCAGAGGTATGTCCAAACATTATAGGTATATGGCACATGCTCGCGTTTTGCAAATATGTAGTTAGCTTACGACGTGACAGTTTGCAAGCCTATCGCCGCTTAATTGGAACACTTAGGCACATGCCGTCGAATTTTCGGTTCAAAGGTATGCCGATTTTCTAAAGATGTTTTCCTTCAAAATAACAAATCGGAGTAATAATAAATCGGAGCACGACCGATTTCGAACCTACGATCTCCAAAATATCCGTAGAAAAATTATGCGTAAGACCTTGTTTTCCACGAACTAAAATCTTGTTTTTACTAACCTCAGACTATTGAAATTGTAATTTGTCTCAATTTGTAAATGCTCCTTTTCAGAATTTACTCTCCAATTCTCAGGAAAGGTAAAACCTTTCATTTTGTCACAAAGTGAACACAATATGTACTAGTATTTTCGAGTTTTATTCTACAGCGCAACACTATCCAGGGAATGTGGGCAGTAATCGTAAAATTCGTTCACTACATTTGGGAAGTAGTTCGGGCAACTAAATATACGGATACGATCTGTATTTTCAAATAGATCAGTGAATGGCCGTCTTTATGGACAGACGTATTGAATGTTATTGCCTCGAGGCTAGTAGAAAAACTCCAAACGTAATTCTAGCATTAATAAAGTAGCTTCGTTTCATGATAAGCAAGTTCTTTTGAATTAGATCACCAAAAATAATACTTGCAGACTCTTTTTTTTGCCAATAGACACATACATCGTTGTGATCCTACACTAGGATTCTCTGTCGTAGGTATTAGGGAACTACGAGTACCGTGCTACCACACCACCCAGACCCGGAACAAATATCTGCAGAACATACAAACATTTGTCCCGCAGCATGTATCCCAGCCGCGTACCTACTCGCCCACCGCGCCACCGAGGTTGTCGAGAAAATATAAAATGCAATTACATATAATAATATAAATTGCAATGGCAACTCTTAGAACGTATAAAAAACATGGTTCATATTTACAATGATTCTAAAACATAATTTAAGGACCGGACACACGTACGCTGCGTCAGCTGATACGTCTATTAGGCTGGGTATGCACATGCCATCGTTCATTGCCGTCTGATGCGTCTGCAATCGGAATCTAATCCCGATATGCTCCCTCGGACGGCATTACATGACACCGAAATCGACAGCAGTTTCACCGTGTAACCGTAGTTTCTAAATATGGATGTAGTAGGTAAAATCCGAAACAACTCATTCGATTTTAAAATCCGATTAAAAATATTTCAATGATATTTACAATTGGCCTTTAAACATAAGCTGTTTATCATCCCGTCAAATAAAAGTGCTTTTCGTGGAGACCAATTTGCAAGGTACGTCGACGAATAAAACAAACGCTGCCTTAACGGAGCTACTTTTTATCCGGGTACTACACGGGCGAAGCCGTGGGCAGTAGCTAGTTTGCTATAAAGTGTTAGATAGTAAAAATAAATTGTATTAATTTCACTGTTCCGATTACTTTGAAATATCGTGTTCTTATCAGAGGGTGAATCAATGTTGTATTCCTGCAACAAAAGATGTGCTTATTTCAAAAGTTTGGCGCCATTTCTTCCATTGGAAAATGTCACGCATCCGTACCACACGCGTACTCGTATCACACGTCTCAAACGTGTGATTCTTACGTCCAATGGCAAGCGCGTCAATGTTCACACAGACGATTTAACAAATCAGGGCATTTAGACAAATACCTCACGCTTTGTTTTCCATTCACGCTAACGCAAATACGTTAAGGAAAAATATGGTAAAAGACACGTGACACCTAAATAGCTTATGTCATATCCATAAAATTCAATCTTTCCACAGGCGTTAACGCCAACAGAAAGTGGTAGTTGCAGACAGAAAGAAGGGGCAGGTAGGAATCGAATAGTTGATTCTAGGACATGCCGGTTTCCATATGATATTTTCCTGTACCATTTTGAGCACGTATTAATACGCACATAATGTTTTTGAGTGAAAAAAATAATTGGTGAACGATCCCGTTTGAACCCATGACCTCCGGATCGGAATCCGGGTACCGCGCCTTAGGCCAACAAGGGTGACATTATAAACATACCTATATAAAATATAATGGGCTGTCTTCATAGAAAAATTTACAATAGCTTGAACTTTTAAGCAAATAAATATTCCCCTAAGGGGACGCAATGTCAGCACGTAGCCTGGCAAAGCGAAAGGAGATCTGAAGAGGTTCGTGCCGTGAAATGTGTCGTTTGACACCTCCGCTCCAACGGGCCGAACGCGTGCGACAGCGTTTCCGCTGCGATTATATGCGAACACACACGCTGCGATGTGGAAACTGGCTTACGGGTAAACACAATTAGGTTTTGATCTAATAAATCCCAAAGTAAACTAGGCGTCTACGCTTTTTTTCGTGCTTGTACGACCCGTGTGAATTAGCCTTAAAACATTTTTAAGCGTAGAACGTTTTTTTATGAATTGTTGAAGTATAAATTGTTATGGACTTTTTTTATTGGTTTCGTCATTTTGTCACAGAACGTCTTTTGTTTGTATCAAGTGCAATGACCACAAAAATGAGGTGTCAAATTTTAATGGAGGGTAGATCAGAGCCAGTCTCATGCGTCATTCAGTCCACGTCTTGTCTTCCCGCTTTGTCTATCTAATTACTTACTTTTCTAATTTCATAATTCTGTTTCTATCTTTCTATCTGCTATCTTTTTGCTGTTTAGTGTGAAAGTGCAAAATGATGTTCAGTCTACGTGACATGTTATCTAGCCTGAGGTATGTCCATGACGAGCGGGATTGTACACACGAAGATGATCAGGTAAAATAGAAAACAAGTATTTGTACTCAGTAAATTTATATAGGTAAGATATTGGAATGTAGTGAAGTAGGTAAGTAGATTTTTATGTGAAGAAGTTGGCATGGAGAGCATCTATGATGAGTTAGAAATACGTTAAACACAGTTTTTGTATGGAAATCTTGTGGATAAGGTCCCCGTTTTGGCATATTGTAGCCCGTCAAAAATGTAGCTTTATATCTATAACAATATCTATGAAATCAACTATGACTTCAGAGAATTAACCAGACCTGCCAATAACTATAAAACAACCTCTCATCACTCATTATGTTCAAAATTAGATCCATTGTGTATCCAATCAATAAGTAATCAGGACATAAAAGTAGCTTCTTTCAACCAGTAAAATGATTGCGTCCATTTCAATACATTCACAAAAACCATAGTACCTGAATATGCCAATCATTTATTACTAGCTTGTGGGAGAATTTCTTCATTTTGCTATTTCGAAGTTATAAAGTATACGAATATTATTTTGGCGTACAATAAAAGTCCGCTTCATCGATCAATCAATCAAGCCGAAACAGAATCGTTACCTGTGTTTCAAAGCATTGTGTTTTTTTGTATTTCATAACGTTCTATGAAATATTTGGCACAAATTGGTACGCTGTAGTACCTATGGATTTGTTTTTGTTCAGTTACTAGAACAATGCAGTTTATTGTGAAAAATAAATCGAGAAACAACTATGTATTTATACAAAACTGGCTGACCCGCCCACAGCTTTGTTTGCGTGGATTTCATATTTTCGATTTATTTTTATAGTTTTGAAAAACACTTTTATAAGTGACTCTTTACTTGCTTTAAAAAGTTTTACTCCGAATTTTCAGATTGTCATTCAAGGTAATTCCGGAAGTACGTGTTTCTTAAATTATTATATATGTTAACATTCTCTCATACAAACTTTGACCACCTTACCTTTTTAGGGGTCGTTTTGGGAAACTTTTTAAAACGTGTTTCTTTAATTATTATTCATACCAAATTTGTTTTGATCGCACTATGCGTTAGATTCTCTCGTAAAATCGTAGACACCCATATTACATAAACGGGGAGAAAAAAAATATTTTATAAAACTTAACTGAATACCGACTTTGATATTCTAACTTCAAAAACATACGATTTTCATGTAACATTTTATCCCACATTTTGAAAAATCCTTTATAAATGCGAGCTAACGACCTAAAAGGAGTCCTTAAGTAAAATTTCAAGTTTGCAGGCTTTGTAGTTCTTGAGATAATGTAGAAATGAGTGAGTCATTGACTGACTAGTGCTGAGTTAGCCAGCCAGTGTGTATAAATACTAAAAAAAAACATTGTAAAGGTTTTTTATTTATAACTAGCATAAAAGTTAAAATTATGCCATTGTCATTTGCTTAGATGCGTTCTGAGCGTTCAGTAAATAAAATGGTGTATGTTTTGTGAATGTGTCTAGTTATTCTTTGCGTACCTCCCTGATAACTTTCATCTAGATATTCCGTAACTGACGTGTCAGCCGCATAGATATCAAGATGCAATTTACATGTAGCTCACAGTAAGGCTAAGCCACAAGCCAAGCCTTCCTTACCTACGGCTACATTCACACAGAAATCAGGGGAACGACTTGGGTCGGCTTCCAATGACATTTTTAAATGAGAGAGATGTTATCGTTATCCGTGACTAGTCTATTGATATAAAATAGAGGCTAGTCTATGTTATATTAATAAATCTATAAAATTCCAAATTCTTTGTATGAACTTTTTTATAATTTTTGTATTTTTAGAAGGGTACTTTATCTATCATTGTACCTTAGCGCCATGTCTACCTACCTACATATTTAATCTCAGTAGGTACCTACTTAGTGCTTTTACTAATAATAGTGTAAGTAATAATAATTGTGTGGCAGGATTATTCTGGAAATCCCTCAAGGTATTATATCCCCTTATAGGTATAGGCATCATATCCGCGCAAATTGCCTGTTTCCTATTTAAACTGCGGCCTGAGACACGTCATATTCTCTCGTTATATAGTATCCGGTATACCAAGAAAACGTATGGCACTCGTATGGTACACGTGCATTCGCCGTGTCACCGCACCCACATTAATCATTGAATGGTACCTGAGTGTTTCTGTTTCCTAACAATATTAAAGACGCCAGCACTTTTGCCATATTCACTGTACTGGTGTGTTTGTCATTTCTGTTAAGTCACTGTTTTGTTTTGAGATTGGGGGGGATTAGTTGGGTTCATAAGTTGTATTATTTTACCTCATAGTTCTTAAACCTTGGGCTTGCAACCTGTCACGCGGAATGCGAACTACTTGTAAAACGCCGGAATGCTCATAATGCTTGGATGTGCTGAGTATGTATGTAAAATATGAATTATACTAGCTAATATTATAGATACCTATCGATGATTTTAAATCCGCAAACAATAATCAAAAAGGTTTGGTTCCTGCACTCTATCCTGAAAAAGTGTTTTGTTTTTAAAAAGCGATCGCAAACATAAATCAAATGGCAGAGGATGGCCGGAAATTGATACCGTTCTGACATCGATGTCCTCTTCGTTCTGTGTATGCATAAAGTAGGTACAGCATTTAGCTTGTTTCACTACAATTCAGCCTGCAATTTTGTTATATCACTCATTACGAACTAGCGACCCGCCCGGCTTCGCACAGGTCATCGAAAATTTCCGACTTATGATGAAGTGTGATCTTTCATACACTGATTTTTATTTAAGATTAGCAATCATTTCAATTCTATAAATATATTAATAACGCTAACCTTAGCAACAATATTTATTCTATATATTGTAGCTTATGTTCTTTACTATTTTCCTGCTGACGTTTCGTTGACCGTGTAGAAGGCCTTCCTGATGAGCTCCTTATCAAAGATGTTTGTTAACATTAAAATACCAGAATGGCATTCAATAATTATAGGATAACATAGATAAGACATAGTCCGGATCCTACGCTAAGATTGCCTGTGGCGTGGGTATCAGGAACTACAAGTACCGTGGTACCACAATACCCAGACCCGAAATAAATATTTGCAGAACATACAAACAGTTGTCGCGTAACGGGAATCGAACCTGTTGCGTCGCAGGCGGCTAATAATCATGCTTTTTAGACATAATATATGCGTGCTATGAAGCTGTTAGTAATAGTAATATTTCAATATAATTTTAACATCTTTTTGGACACTTATTCGCAAAAAATAGTTCTTATTTTTTATCAAAGATCTTTGTAACAGATGAACCGATGTTCATGAAATTTCGATAAAGCATAAGTTCGTGCGTAAGAATAACAATAAGCTATATTTTGCTCGAAACTGTGGGCATGAGTAGTTTATAAATGCCTGTTTGTTCGTTTCTTCGAATATACGTATGTTTGTTGGAATGAAACTTGTTTGCATAGTACTGTTACGTTTTCATGGCTCAGGCTAAGCCACGCTGAACACAAGCCGACCGAACGAATCACCGTTGAGGAGACAACAGCTAACTTTTATTAGAACACTTGAATCAAACAATACTATTTGACCGAATAGGATAAAACAAAACCGGCACCGTACTGGTTTAGCGGGAATCTTCCTTTATTGATCACTTGCAAAACTCTGCTTCCGACAGACAGGATACTAGATACTAGGATTTGTTCACCGAAATGGTTTGGTGTGGTTGACTATATTTCTGATCATATGATCTGAACCGCTGCGGGATAAATGTTTGCAATTTCTCATATATTTTGGTACAATGGTACTCGTACTCCCTTGATACCCACGATACAGGGAATCCTAATTTGGACTCAGAACTATGTAAGTCTGTTGGGTGTGCATGTGTATATTTTTGGGACATTTTAAAAATCTTACAGGAAAGTAAATAATGCTCTTACAAACTTGAAACACTCAGTTCCTTTTAAAGGTATAAAATAAAGTACGTACCCATTACACTAAGCCACAATTAGTCCGACACAATCAACTCTAATTGAGACCGTTTCGTAACCAATTTTAAGTTTTAACGTAACCGTAGAAGGCATTACACGTTAATGCACCAACAATATTCTACCGTACCGGCTATCGTAAAAACTTTGCCCGTAACCGCAACTGCAGCGTAAATAAGAAGAGTCATGCACTTTCACATTGTTTTTAAAAGTAAATTTCAATAACGTAAGGAGTTGCCCGACACCAGCTGATAGCTTTACTCGACGGTAGATTGATGACTACGTTTTGCATGAACCTGTCTGTAGACGGTAATGTAATATTTTAGTTCTATTGTTCAATGAACAAAAAAGTTAAAACGTCTTGTAAGCTGAATTGATACTATAGTGACTGGATCTCATATTTAAAAATTAACTATTAACTTAGCTTCGAAACGTCAGCAAAATTGTCAAAAACAGTGTTGATTAGCCGTATTTCCGATATTCTATACTCTTTCTCATTTTTGGCAAAGACATTGCTAAATAGTTGGTTGCTTCCAAAATATTTATACCCATATTTTTGTTTTTCATTACATACACATCCCACAATTTAACAAGTCCTACTACCGCCAACTCCATACCAACGCCCGCGTCGCTGCAACGTCTTTCCTGTGACTTACTTTGCCCAATTTTCGGGACCTATGCGAATATTCGAATATTCCACTTGTAAACAGTCCCTTTAATAAGCAAGTCTAATATTATGTATAATTTGCCTATTATAGATATATTCACAATCACTTGAGTCCTGATGTAATCCTACTTAATCTCTCAACCATAATTGCACAATACTGTATCAGAGACCTACGTATTTGATTGATATATATATGATATACGTTACGTGTATAGTAGTATACAAATCCGACTAAACCTGAGAGCTAAGCTTCGCATTCCACATGTTCAGTACAGCTTCAGTAATTGGTATTCAGTGCATTGGACGCCCCTGCGGAAATTAAAAATGATTGTATTGCCTTGCATACACACGCGTACGAACCAACTATCCACCTTGGACGGCTTTTTTCGATTGGTCTTTTTGTCTGTCCATAAAATTTTCTCATACACACACGTCATACCAACTATCCACCATAGACTGTTTTTCGATTGGGCTTTTTGTTTATCCATACCCAAAATTATCATGGCTACATGTTACATCAAACTATTCTTAATCTTAGCGAACGCAATTCAAGTGAATTAAAAGAAAAAGTATTGTATTATTCTAGTGAATAATACAATACTTTTAACATTAAAATACGTTTGTATACTCTGTTGAAGTAAAAGTTTACATACAAAAGCTATCTAACAAAATTACAAATTAATTAAAACCTTAGATAGGTTTCGGTTTATCTTGCTCTGTACACATAAGTTTAAAAGCAGAGAATGGAAACCATTAACTGATTCACAATCAACGCCTTCATAATTACAGAGTTAATATTTACGGACTGAAAGTTTAAACACTCGAATTGTACACTTTTCCACCAATTAATGTTTTTGAGTTGAAATCGCTCAACAAAGCCGCTGTCATCGACGAATAAGCGCTTAAATGTTTACTCGACATTTTGGTCACCGTGTGCATCAATTAAAAATATATGACTTGCAGGGTTGACTTGCGCTTAAACGCTTACTATAAGGGATTTTCATTGACGATTAAAAAATAAAATTATAGTTCCAGCTGGTTTGATAGATGGCACTGACTTGGCCGGGGGCAATTAAAAGAGGTTGCTATGTTTGGTGCCTGTTTAATTTACATTAATATTTACGAAGTTTTTTTCAACAGCCCTACTCAAAGCAGCGCCATCTATTTTCAACGCTGAAAGCTTGATTGGAGATGGCTGTGAAAAGCCCTTTATGATTTCGCTTTTGTGACATACATACCTCTACACATTCTTGCCCACCTCACAAAAGCCATAAAAAACGCATTCCTGTTCAAAAGGAATAGTGTACATCGGAAAAATGTTATACGTTCAAATGATCATATTTTACAATTTTTTCCCGCCGTTTAACTTTAGCAGGATGCTAGTTATTTGCATATGAATAACGTTTCATGTGACATATTTTTACATCACATCGTCGATCTATAAACGGCAATTTGCTTTTATTAGCTTTCGAATTGCTTTGCACACGTGCGTTATGGAATTCTGTATACTAAGTTAAACATTTCAGTCTAAACCTGTTATTTTATTGACTTTTTTGTAGTGATAATTATTTTATTATTGTTCCCACGTCGTAAAAAGTCCCAGTAGATACACATGTCAGTTTGTTTGTTTTAAATCTCATTACATTATGCAGATGCCTAAGTCCTGTACCGTCATTAAAACACCGTGAATATTTTGCGAGAACATTATATCAGTGGTCATAGCCACCTGTGCTCAGCCCTGTCAAACTTTGTAAGACTGTGAACATTAATTTTGTTTCCAACAATGTTCTCCAGTGTTCCAACGCAAAAAGGGTGTGTACATGCTTTAAATAGGGGTAGAACTGCGAACGATTACTCTTTGGTAACGTGTTGTATATCAATAATTATAAGATACAGGCCCTACTTAAACTTACTTAACATAATATTAAGTTTTATAAAAAACTTAATGTTATAAATTTATATACATATATATTTATTTTATCAAACTTAAAATTGTGTTTATTATGTGCATTTAAAAAAGTTTTGATCTACACAAATGTTTTTCTATCTACCTATAGCATAAGGTAACTGTACCAGTATTAGATTACTATTATAACGAAAACGTAGATGTTTTCACGTGTGAGCAATTTATTTAAAGCAGCATTAAAAAAAAAGAAGCAAATACATATAAACATGCTAAAGACTGTATTACCCATGATGGAAATACATTGTATGCTCAGTGAGTAGATCTTTGAGGATACAAAGTAGGGGGTAGTCAGAGGCACGTCTAAACATTACATATGGCACATGCTTGCATATTCCATGTGACATGTTGTTGATTTCATTTATCTGGTGCTATTATCGAACTATTAAATAGTTTTATTGCGAGGAAATAGTCATTCAAATGTGAATCCTTTGTATATTTAGTTACGGCTCTCGTTATTATCTGTAGCCCATAATAATGTCAAAGAATAACAAACTTGTACCTACCTACATATACAATATTCCCTAACAATCTTCATCGACTTTCTCACAAAGTTTTCCGAAACATAAAATGTATTATCACTGAGCACCCTAAATAATATGAGCACAATAATATCCGAAGATTCATCTCCGATCGGCCTCAACATTTTGTTTACACGAATTCGCGAAGCGCGGAAGACTGCATATTTTAAAACCAGCCCGCTTCGATGTTTATCTTGGTCTCATCTCGATATATTTATTGAGGAAACCCACGATTTTGGTATTGAGTCCAGTTTACAGTGTGTTATATTCGAGGAAAGGAAGTCAGTCTATTAGGTCCTTTAAGGATCACGCAAGAAAAAACCAAGGCATCACCGAACGTTGGCAGTTTTGACAGCTGAACTTTTATCAAGTTTTGTAATCAACTTTGATTTTGAGTACTTTTTTTTATACAAATTAAACTGCTCTATTCTTGCAGATGTTTTTTTAAGGCAAATAGAGATGCCCAGGACGTGTCAAGACATGATATGCTAAGGTCGTAAAGTGGCCTCATAACTCCTTGAATTATCATTAAAAATTCATCTGGCAAATTTTCGTGGGTAGTTCATATCGAATGCTTACTTTTGTTTTATATTTCTAGAATTTAAAGATAAAAAGTTGAGGGGCAGCACAATTTTCGCTACTATGAAGGCTGAGGATGATGGTTTAAAATAAAAACTGATTAAAGAAACTTCAGAATTATTTTAGTGACGGTACTGGAATAGCCATTACACGAGGATGTGCAGTGAAAATAAAATGTTATCTCCCACATTACATGTACTAAGTTATTTATTAAATAAATAATAAATAAGTAATGCTGGTCATTTTTTCACACAGCATCATCTAACCCCAAACTAAGCAGAGCTTGGGTTATGGGAGCTACATGACTGATATACTACTTATATATATTTTTTAATACATATATATTATATATAGAATTTATTATTTATTATATTCATTTCTTTCTTTAACTAGGACAATAGTTGGGGGACAAAAAAATGGATTCAGATGAAAAATAATAAACAAAAGATCTTACAGCAAATAATAACATATAAGGTATATTTTCCTATGTTTTTAGTGGACTGTTCGATGTCAGAGATGTTGAACATGCAATTAAAACGACAGTACGGTTGTCTATGTAGAAACAGAGCAATGTTTTATGTTGGCTTTTCATCAGCATGGTAATCGTACAAAAATATTGGCTAGATAGGACCCCAGCACCTGTCTAGAATTAAATAAAAATAACCCGACGAATGAACATCAAAATGTGTGTAATTTACGTTCATTGTTTGTGGAACGATACGTTAAACGTATCAAAATGATTTTACCTTCACAACCATTTTCGGTTTCATGTTTATAATGTTGTATTATGTTGTAAAATTCGTGAGCCTTTGCCTTTTAGAAACTTTCTTAACAAATCATTACTCACAAACATGAAAATTAAAAGTTAGAATGTTATGTTATCAGTATGGCTGCGATGTGAATAATTTAAAGTTCATGAGCATACAATTGAAGAAAATTTGCTGGTGTATCTTGACAACCTCTGTGGGGCAATGGGCGAAGGCCCGCTTGACGCAGAAGATTGCGGGTTCGATTCCCGCTGCGGGACAAATGTTTGTATGATTTGCAAATATTTGCCTCGGGTCTGGGTGTTTTCTATGTTTTATATGTATGTATTTACAAAAAAAAAGTATATAGCTAGTATATCAGTCATGTAGTTCCCATAATACAAGCTCTGCTTAGTTTGGGGCTAGATGATGCTGTGTGAAAAATGTCTAGCATTATTTTATTTATTTTATGTTCTGTGGATATAGGTTCAAATATTTAGGTATATGTTTCTAATATGCATATATTTATGATATAATTTGAGTATAGGTATTAAATAATATTAATTCTCCGTACGTCTTTATATCTTTCAATAAGGCAATAACATCGTCCCGTTCTTTTACATAGATCTCTCCATCCTAAGGTTGTCTCCAAGAAATCGCTTTCAGACAAAGTCTTATCTGCGATAAGACAGCACATTGTGTTTTTTTTGCTATGTATTTTGTATATGGTACCATAAAATGTAGTTATCCATAATAAAGAGTGTCAATCTATATATCTACGTTTACCTTCTTTTTACGACTTCATCTAATTTGTAGTTACTGTCAATAATTCGTATTAGGAATGCAATAAAAACGCATTAGGATTCAATTAGCTAACGAACTCGGATGTTACGTCGCAGTTTTCATACCTACTTGTAGTTTTACGGCACTATATGTTAAGCGGAATCGTAAAAGTGCGGTGGCCATGTTTTACGCCGAACGTAAACTAGCGTAAGTATCATTGTATTGGAGAAAAGTAAGATGGCAAGGTAACTGTTTACAATTGGAAGTCATGTTAGGTGGACGGTAATTATAAAATATTAAAAGTAATTTAGACTGTTTTATTGAACTATTGATGTATTATAAAGTTTGAACAGAAACTTTATTATAACTGAATTAAGGTTATGACTTTTTAATATCCTATTATTTATTAACTTAAAATTTTCCTCTACTGGGCATAGGATTAATAAATCCTATTCTTAACGTAATATTTTATTATTACTTGTGCAAGACTGTTCATGTTCGTCATAATCTGTGATACAACTGTGAGCAATAAATGTTTTTTTTTTTATTAACCTTAATAAGATTGTTCAAATTCAAATTTTTTTTTTTTTTAATTGTTTTGAGCTTAGTTGTATATTTATATATAAATTATTATATTAGTAGGATAATAGAGGTATATTTATGCAGATGTGATATAAAAGGATCACTTTTATGTCGATTTTAGTTAGACTAGGTACCTACGCCTTATCTCATATTATAATGTTCCAAAAATATAAAATAAAAATTCGACGAGGCTTTATAATAATAATAAATTATTTAATTGCCTGAAATAATTTATTATTATGAACATTTAAAAATATGTTATAATGTATTATTTATAATGTGTTAAGGTGTTAATAAAAAAAAAAGGTTATCCTACATCATACCAAGATAAACAAGATACGTTATTTATAGACAAACAGTTATGCGTTTTAACCCTCAACAATAAGTGTCGGTCCTTATGGCCTTTCAACATTTTTATTTGCAGATTAACACAGGAAACTATCGCGAGTAAAAACGACTATGTAACTGTGTTACCGCTGCGGAGGCACGTCTGTAACAATTTATTGCTATGGCAATGGCGTTTTCGTAGTCCACCGGCCGCTAGGGTGTTACTACACAAATACATTTTGGTAGGGTTCTCTTAGAGACGTGTATTGAAATATGTTCGGATATTTTATTAGATAGTAGATTTAGTATGACCGTATTACGGACTTTATTTTTGCGGTTTATGGTTTCGCCCTGAACTAATATAGGCATTTGGATATGAATATGTTAATAGACAAATGAATAATATACTAGTTACTTGTTGAGTGTATTTTACAGAGTAAGGAAGGAAAGAAATGAGAAGTTGGGTTTGCTTAATTAAATAAAAAAATCATGTTGCATCCTATTTTATGGAGGAAAACAAGCATACAACCCAATTTAGTGAAAACAATCACCGTCGTTTGGCATCAGAAAAACCGGACGCATATATATATTTTCTTGTTTTAAAACAAACCCAAATTTTTGAAATTTGGCGTGCGGCGTCCGTGAAGCACGTGTAACATATCTCCAAATGAGGCACACTTATCCACCACTAGGCCCTTCTCAGGGCTACCAAATCTCAACCTGGTCCGATCACTGACCTGACGCAGGGTGACCCAACGAAGGGTTTGTTTTCATTTCATTTTTACTAAACAAAAACTAACTACTAAAACTTCGAACGAACAAAGGAATCAGTTCTACGAAAAAGAGATCAGATATATATTTTTTTCGAAAATATTTTACAGAGAACAATAATGTTCACAATAATACTAACAAATATTATCTGAGCAATACAAATACCTAGATCATGCAGTCTATGGTAACATGGCGACTCGGGTGAACCGCAATGGCCGCTGTCAACATCAGCTGTTTCGTGCGACCCGGCTTAATATTGTACCTTCGTATGAGTAAATAAAATACCATGATGGATCTAAAGTCCCTTTAGTTGCGAAAGGGTTAGGTCCTGCACCTTTGGGAAAAGAAAGATCAGAATATAGAATATTTCGCTATTCAAATAATCATTTTGTTTACCTACATTCCGGAGATACTTAATAGAGAGCTACTTAAATTATTTGGGTTTAGATATAACCCAAAGTATTAAAATCTCCGTATTACTAAAGTTTTTGAGTCGAGCATAAATCTTATAGTACCTTGCAGGCTGTTTGGTTTTAGAAAGACCTTATTAATTATCAACAAGCTCCAAACAATAAAGTTTACGACCAATATAAGTTTAGATGCAAAGCTACTTTATAAATAATATTTTTCGTTTTGTCAGCACTGACAACTATAAGTACCTACCTATTCGTTTCTTCAAAAGTCCTATTTAAATAAAAGTTTGAAGCGTCAGGAGTTTATAATTTTTTGTCTTGTCATAATTTATCTCAAAGTGACAGGGTATTTAAGCAAACAACTATTGACCGCTACTTCGCGTTATAAAGTTTTTTATTGATACAGTGTGGAGTTTTGCTGAAATTGTTCTTCACCTTTTTTAAATATGTATTTGAAGATAATTTATTTTTATAAAACTTTTTAACATAGTAACTCTGTTTATTTTCAGGTAAGCACAACATTTTTAAAACCCAATCCATTTTCATCACGGCGCAGTAAGTACTTTAGCTAGTAAACTGATAAACCAGAGAATGGAAGCAGCTAGTGAGCTTACGAGCGTTCAATCACAAAATAATTTACATAGAATCACTCAAAGCTGTGAAAATTGAATAGGGAAATGAACCCCATCTAGTTAACGTTGACATACTAGAGAATCAATTTGTACACCTCCATCGCGCCGAGTAGGTGATGTCTAAGAGCGCCCGATCTCACAGAGTGCCAAATATTGCGCATCCCTTCCCTACAACAGGTACCTACGTATTGTAGGTGCACGAACCTCTTTACTTTACAAAAGCCTCTCTTATTATGCTCCTATGTAGGATATGAGGAAATTGGCTGAATGGCTTTTTATAAAAAACTCACGTAATCTCCTACGGGTGTGGACCACAATATCCTGAGCTCGACTCTCGAACCGTGCTCTTGTTAACCTACAATTGTTATTTTATCAGCGCATATAATTTATGTACGCCGACGGGATCATATTATTACTGAGCGGTTTTATATGTCTTAAAAAATATATGTTTAGTTTTTGCGACGAACAAAAAGACGAGCCATAAAATCCAGGCACAATCTATTCTGATGTTATGATTGCGATCAATGTTAATAAGCGAGAACGGGCGCATTTATGTTTTATGCGGATACATGAACATGACACCTGGCGATATAAAGCTTTTCATGTGGGCAGCATTCACAGGGTGTTTATTGTCAACGGCGGCCGCGGACAATATTTCGTGAGAGGCAGCGGGTTCGGGCGTTTGGTACCTAATAAACTAGAGGAGTAAGATTCCCGAGCGATGCTGGATAGCGAAGGCAGCGCGCTGGATTGCGACCGTCTGAGCGCCTCGGGATATAAATTCGGTCTTTTACCTGGATTTCAGCGGCCGCCGACACCACACGCCAGTTATGAAAATTCCTACGCAGGAATTCCTACTCACACTAGAGATTTTGGCTGAGCTTTGCGGTTGTCGTCGAGTGGATTTTTTAAAGAACCCCGAGTCTGTTACACGTTTATTTCAGTCTGCGTTTTATAGAGGCGGGAATGTGCTCCGCTTTGGTTTATTTGCGGGCCGCCTTTCTTATGAAATTGCGCTGTTTCATTGCTTACGAGCCATTTTGAGGTTCTCGTTAAAGCTACATTTTTATCGTGATATATTTGTGTTTGCAAATCGACTATCGCGAATTATTTTTTATTATTGTGAACCTGTTGTATAAGCTGGAGACAGGAATAGTAAATGCCTCAGATTTGGTTGTTAAAACAAGTCAATATTGGATGAAGCTAAAAAATAATGTTAAAAGTCGCCCTTTAAAACGAAGGAGGAAGGAAGGTCACTAAAGACCTAAATGATGATATCGAAACCGACGAGTACTTTATGAAAGAACTGAACATAAATTTCCAAACCCCATCAACCATTAACAATTACAAAAGAAAGGTAAGGAATGAAATGTTTTATTCATTCAGTTAACGAGAAAATTACCGAGAGGGCGGCGACGACGGGTCAGATTGCAAGGACTCGAAGGACCTTTGTCTTCGAGGAGAAGTTCCCGATGAGCACTCTGGATACCCTTAGGTACCAATTAAGAAAAGTATCTTAGTCGATCACCTCGTTGTCTCGCTGCATAAATCTGGAAATCGATCATTTTTCTTGATAGTGCAATGAAGATACTGTTTTTTGCGGAATCTTTGCAATCAATTCTTTAATGAATGTAAGATTAACATCTTCCATGAATCGTCTAAAGCTTGGCCGAAATTATCGAAAAGTAAATGTATACGTTTATATAATACGAGTAGATTTTAGGATATTATAATGACTGTATAACGTACTTTTATTATCTTTAAATTATACCAAACCACGATAATTTCAACCATACCAGTAGATACTATTAGATACCTACTGACCAATGAATAAAGAAAAAAATCTACTGCAGATCTCTTGCCGTCTATCTGTCAGACATTTTATTAATCGTAAAACCAGTTAACATTTTCACATAATATTTCTTACTGCGACTTTTAACATGGCAATATCTAAGAGGCGTTCTTAAAACAAAAAACGTTAAAAAAAGCAACTGTGAAATATAATTCAAGTTGTTTACAGAAACGCGTTACAGATAATGGCAAATAAATAATAATAAAATAATCAGAAAATTGAAAAGATGCACTTAGCTTGTGCTATATACCATATATTAGTTATGTATTGTGCGGTGGTAGATATGGAAACCTAGTCTCCCTTGGCCGGTTTTATTTTCTTTTCAATAACGATTACCACAAAAGTACCTGCATGTTCTTTGATAATACAGTTTCTTCGGGATGATTGAAAAATTTATTGCGGTCCGGATGCTTCGTATCATTCTCCTTTCATGTGATCTCAATCTTCAAAGGAGCATTGAAAGTATATCCGTTATTCCCATCCTTATAGTTTGAGTGATGGTAAATTCTTTTATAGATCTAAATATTTTATCGCTGATAGATTTCCGTATTTAAGACTTATCTATCAGGTAAGTTAGTCCTAAATCAGTAAATATTATGGTTTGTTTTATGACTCATTTCTACTGAATAATCTCTTGAAATCTCTTGGATTTCAGGATATTTAAACATCTTTTAAGAGATCGACTCCCTCCTATGACATAATACTATGAACTTTTGACGGGAGAAGCCACTGGCTCCTGAAATACGGGTTTTACTAGTTCGGGAGTCATATACAATCTGTAACATTTTATATTATGACAAATAAATATATTGTACATTTACGTTATTTCCTAGCTCTAAAAAATTATGGAATTTTATTACCTACTACGCTTTGATTTTTTTTTTGTTTTTAAGGGTTCTCATTGGTTTTACCTAAGTTTCTATGTAAATTGATAGTTATTAAGTACCTGAGCATCCAGAGGATAAGACAATTACCTGACGCTTATTGTTTTTTTCACGCTAATGCAAACTTGTCAAGGAAAAATTTGGCAGTAGTCACGTTACTTTTCCACAGCTAATGTAATTTCTATACAATTCAATCTTTCCGTAGGCGTTGATGGCAACATAAGGTGGTATTTGTCTAGACACGTTGGTAGGCGGTTACCGTTATAAGGCATTATTTGCCACATAAGTTGTATAAAAAACCTACTTACCTACTCACATGAGAACCTACTTATAACGCCAGTCTACGCTACACACCGTTCGTAGTTTGTAAAAGCACTTGTGTGTATATTGTTGGCGTTCAATTATTCAATAAATAAATAGATCTGGTTTAAAATATCTGCCGTTATAATATCCGTCGTATTTTCAACTTTACTATAATTTTCTAGTACTACAGATAGATACTTGATCAAAGGCAAGTCTACAATCTGCTTAATTAGAGGCACGGGTATGTCTACGAATTGCACGTCTGCACTACACATTTGTATAAATACCTTTCATTACTTCACTCACTACTTAGCACGGTAATTCCTGTTTGATCCGAGATGACTGATCCTAGTTCCTGTTAGATTCACTCTTTTGAAACTGTACGTATTGCCACACATAAAATTTTGTTCTCATTCAAATTGAAAACCTACTTGAAAAATGATTTATATTAAAACTGACCAAGACGTGTCGTGCAAGGCTAAGAACCCAATATTATATGCATTATAATATTTACAATATTCAAATATAACAAAATCCTCAGTCTGAAGATCCGTGAGGTTACCATGTACAGTATTACCATATAATCTTAAAGTTATCGTTTGAAATTAATCAAAATGAAACTTATCAAAAAATATCGCTTGAATATCGCTTGAGACGCAATAGGTTGCGGGTTTGATTCCTGAATCAAACCCGCAACATTTCGTTCATTCTCGGCATTCATTCATTTCGTTTCATTTTTCGGCAGGCCGCGGCACAAATATTTGTATGATCTGCAAATATTTGACTCGAGTCTGAGTGTTCTATGTATAATATGTATGTATTTACAAAAAAAATGTATATAAGTAGTTTATCAATCATGTAGTTCCCATTATACAAGCTCTGCTTAGTTGAGGCTAGATGATGCTGTGTGAAATTGTCCAGCATTATTTATTTATTTATTGTTTTTTTAATGAAAATGCAGAAGATAGAAGTGGGCGTCTGAATATAATTAATGTTTAAGGATTCCGTTTTTGCTATTTTGCTTCGGAACCCTAAAAATCTCATCTAAAATAAATATCTTGCAGACCAAAAAACTATCAAATCTATAGGTACTCTTGCAGTGCTGCCATAATTTATTAATTATGTCAAAAAAGAATTGTCTTTTGGTCTGCTGTGATATTATATATATTATAAAATAAAATGAAAACTGAAACAGAAAAAAGGTTAAGACCAGATCAACTTTGTATATTAGTTAAGGTTTCTAGTTTATAGGTTACTTAATGTATTAATTAAGTTACAAATAATTTATTTTCATTCAAATTGAAAATAAAATTATCTTTATAAAGAAGGCTACTCTGTGGTGGTTTGGCGTTTCACCTCAGCATGTGCTATTACATGTTGTCGTGCCGCTTGATACTTACAGGCAAATCTATAGATTCAGTTTCAGATTCGTTATGGAATACGGGCCTTACAGTTGTTCCACGGCAACAAACTTAATAAATATTAAATAAAATTTTCTTGAATTAAATCAAAGCAGTAAATACTAAACAAAGTCTCGGCCTTCCACCGCGGGGTCTAATAACGTTAACTTCTGTCGGGTCCAGTACAAATTCAGAATGGGCTGTAAAGAGTGCGAATTTGCATCGAAAATATTTCTCGTCAACGATTAGCCCTTTGTCTGGGAGCCGGGGTCGGTTTTAACGACGTTTTAAAAGA
This sequence comes from Perizoma flavofasciatum, assembly GCA_958496245.1. Classification (NCBI taxonomy): domain Eukaryota; kingdom Metazoa; phylum Arthropoda; class Insecta; order Lepidoptera; family Geometridae; genus Perizoma; species Perizoma flavofasciatum. Next base: position 5,864,058 of record OY292426.1, read on the forward strand.
TTCGAACCAGCGCCGGGGCTTATCTTAAACGTGGCCTGTTTGTAACAAAAAACCCTTTATTAACTTTACGTTGTTTTTAACGAATAACAGAAATAAATAAGGAGGTTCGCTTTACTACGCGGTGCTTTTATGACGGGAAACTTTTTACAATCGCCGTCGTTTCGAGTCTGCCACATTTGAAATTAATGAATTATCTATCGCGTACGTACATAAAGAACATAATGTTTCCCGGAGGGGTAGGCAGAGACCACGACTAATCAACCAAAGCAGGATCTTTTTTCCAACTTTTTAATCTAACAAGATCAGTTTTAACCCCCTAGGATATGGTCTATCGAACCGTTTAAAGATTTATTTTGTAGCTAGAAAAATTATAGCTTGGCTTGAATATGTATCAATGACGAATAAACTAAACAATGTCAATCATTGTTTAGTTTATTCGTCATCATTACATTACATCATTAAGAACATGTGTACCTACAGTTAGAAATAGGCCTCTCGAATGTGTCATGACGAACGGTCTTCAGCCTCTAATATCGATTGACTTCACGCAACGTTTGAGGTATCATTTAGGCTATCGGGTGGAGAGCCTTCCTTCACTGCGTCATCCTTTGTGGATTACCAGTGGTTGTATTTTTTTCTTAATGGCATTGGGCAAAATTGCTAATTTTGAGAGCTACGAGTACATAAATTTAAAAAAGTTTGCAATAAATTTGAAAACTAAACGTATATTCATATTGTAAAAACGGGAATTTTCACGTACTGCACTATCGGTGAAGGCACCGACTAAGTTTCGACTCATTCCGAGAGTCTTCATCAGGGTGAGTGGTTGCGACTTTCTCCTTCCGCGTCGCGCCGTGCACTACGCGCTGCCGCACGTTGTGCGCGGTTATAAAGGCGCGCGAGTGGAGGGGGTGATTGTGTTCGTAGCGTTGTAGTAACTACTGGTCTCCTATAGCTCCGGTAGTCGCAAACATTTTTATGGAGTGGTTTGAGTCCACAACGCTGGAAAATGTACCTTTTAAGCCAAGACACTGGTGGCGGTATGTAGACGACGTGTTTGCCATAATACATAAAGATAACATCACACCGTTACTTACACATTTGAACACCAGACACCCTAAAATCAGTTTCACTGTGGAGCGTGAACAAAACAAAACTCTGCCTTTTCTAGATGTGTTGGTCAAGCGAGAAACTTCTGGACGCTTCTCACATTCGATATACCGCAAACCAACACATACAGACAGATACCTTAGAGCTGACTCTCACCACCATCCAGCACACCTCGCCTCTGTACCACGCACTCTAATAAATAGAGCTCTTAGGTTGTGTGACCCACAATACGTGGATGCTGAACTGTCACATGTGAAAGAGGTGTTAGAGAGAAACGGCTATGGATGGAGACAAAGTTTTCGGATCGCAAACACGTCTATGAGGTCACGCAAGGCATCGGTAGAGAGAGCTGTAGCATACTTACCATTTGTTAAGGGAATAACAGATAAAATCGGGCACGTCTTACGTCGAAAGTACAGCATAAAAACGATATTCCGACCCCTGACACAATTGAGACAATTGCTACGTTCTCCCAAGGATAGAGACCCATTAGGTGTCCCCGGTGTCTACAAGATTCCTTGTGACTGCGGTAAATGCTACATCGGCGAGACAAAACGCAACATTTCTACAAGGCTCACCGAACACATACGCGCTGTGAAGAACTTAGATATCAACAGTTCCGCCATAGCAGAGCATTCGCTGGTCACTGGTACGACGCACTATATCCGTTTTGATAAAGCCCGGGTCTTGGCAAGAGAAAAGTTTTTCGTTCCTCGCAAGATCCGCGAAGCTATCGAGATAGGTCGTCTACCAAACTTTAACAGAGACCGTGGATGGGCTTTACCCCCCGCCTGGAAGTCATGTCTGTATGGACTGCATGATAACGGGGGAGTCGAATCTGACATTGCCACAGTGAGCGTAGCCTGTCTGGCTCCTCCAGGAATAGGTTATTGCATCGACGTGAGCAGTAGCGTAGACGATGTAGCACCCCTACCACCAGTAGTTACTACAACGCTACGAACACAATCACCCCCTCCACTCGCGCGCCTTTATAACCGCGCACAACGTGCGGCAGCGCGTAGTGCACGGCGCGACGCGGAAGGAGAAAGTCGCAACCACTCACCCTGATGAAGACTCTCGGAATGAGTCGAAACTTAGTCGGTGCCTTCACCGATAGTGCAGTACGTGAAAATTCCCGTTTTTACAATATGAATAGTCAAGTTCACGATAGTTTTTGGACTAAACGTATATTTACAATAATATACAATAATATTTACTTTATTAATTGTATACTTTAAGCTAAATAGCTATTCTCATGTAACTGACTGTGTCTTTTTTGAGAATAAATATCTTTAAACCTATATATTGATTTGTTGAAATATTATTAAAAATAACGATTTGTTTCGTTTGAATTATTTTATTTGTATTGTAATTTTATAAAACTAATTTAATTCAATTCCTATAGGAGCGATTATAAGGAAAAGAAAAATAATTCAACTGTTCAAAATGATAGCAAACATTTTTTGATGTGTGTATGCCGGCTAAAACTTCCTATCAAAATGACACACGTATTCCCTATGAAAAGCATTTTACAATTTCAATGGTCTTTGTTGAAATATTAATCGCTTCTATAGTGCTCTCACACTAATAAACATGTCACGCAATGTGCAAATGTTTATAGGTGGATTGCTTTTTGAAGATTTAATAATTTCGGAATATACACCTGAAACCCACTTCTCGTGTTTAAAAACAGGCAAAGAGCCACTAAGCTAACACGGCTACACGGCCACTAGGGTGGTAGTGTTAGCCGGAGGTCGTGGGTTCGAACCCGGTCATGCACCAATATGTACGCATTAACATGTGCTCAAAACATTAAAAAACATCATGAGAAAACCGGCATGCCCTAGAACCAAAAATTTGAAGACATGTACCATTAGTTACTGTTCCAATTCGCGGTGATGTGCCTTCAACCTGTCAGGTGGAATACTAACTACATACAAAACGTGGGCATGTGCCAAAAGTTAATGTTTGGTCGTAGCTCTGACGACCCCTAACTTTGTATCCTCAAAAACCTACTTACTAAGTATGTATCTAAGGATATCTATCATGTAAAATAGTCATAAGCGCGTTTGTTTTCGTTTTTTTTGAAATCGGTATTCTATTCAAAAACAATTTAAAATCCTGCCTTAGAAAAACTTCAAAATTACGATTGAAAGTAAACCGACATAACATCAAATCTAGAATTGTTTGTCTTGGATTTAATATCAGAATTGATCTATTTTTCATATTGACGAGGACATCGTGGCAAACTTTTGTCGGACAATTTCGCGTTCAAAATGCAGCAAATGGTATTTCATTTAGTATATTCAAAGAACATTGTTTGCATGCCAGTGTAAATTAGCAAACAAAGCTTTGCATGCTCGCTTTCCGAGCAATTGTTTGATTGGTGAAAGAGGTGCAATAAAATAAAACAAAAATGCGAACAGGGTGAATTTATCTACATGACATAATTATATATATTCATAGATAAGCAACTGCAAATCCATTTAGTTCATTCAGTATCAGATTTCCTCGACTCAATCAACAGTGTATATGGTGGTATATGATATGAATATTGTGTGTATTCATAGATGAGAGTAATCACGCTTTCAAAGACCCTTTCACAGTGTCACATTTGATGAGATATCGTCATACCCAATAGCGTATCTATTACACATTGGTTCGATTGATTGCGTTGTCAAATGAATGACAGTGCACGAAATGGAGATAAAGGCCAACAATAGTTGGATATTAGTAACAGTTCGACTACTAGAAGTTGTTTCAGTTAGTCCGTCGATAAGAAATGGGATAGTCTATGTTTAAAGGGGCAGTTGCAAAGTATACGCGAATAATTTTCTTTAATAAAATGCCAAAAAAAAATTGATAAACTTCATTAAAGAAGAAAGTATGTATATTTATTTTACTCAAAAATACAAACAAATGCTTAATGCTACCTAAAATTTACTCATGTTCATATCGCATTCTGCAATTTTGGAGATTTGTGTCAGCATTGTTTTGAAAACGCATACCGCCAATTTTTTTTTGCATTTTGCGTTATTGTCGTCCGTCAAATGTGGCTTCATTGCTGTCTACGTTTATATGATATGAAATCAGTTATTTGAATGCGCCCCGCTCGGAATTTCACGTTTGATTGGACGAAGGGGTTTATGTTTTGTTCTATTCTATATTTGAACGTTTATTTGGGTTCGGTTTATGATCTTGTTTTGTATTCGTGTGTAAACATGGCAGTTTTGTTATAAAATGTTTGTTCATTAAAATGTTCGATCTGATACATTCCTTTTTAATGTATCAGCAAAAAGCGCTAGCGCGGTTGATACTTATTTTGATGAAAAAATCATGGAAATAACTATCAACAAATTATAAAGTGAAGTAAAAAACTATCTACTATTTAAATAGAGCCTAACTTCACGGAGTCAAATTGGTGTAGCAAAATTAAATCATACAGAAATGTGTCGATCAATCTTTACGCCATAACATTACTCAAATTTTTTATAGGTACATAGATATTTTTTATATATGCTATCCAATTTTTAAAAAAAATCATAAACCACTCCGAAATTACAATTAATAAAATACACACATTTTGGACCACCTGTCAAAGAGTAATTTGACGTATTCGTACTTACTCACAAAAAATATATAGCCACTAAATTGAGAACCCCTTTTTGTTCAAAGTTTTAAACCGTTAAAATAAAATCTACGTCTCTGCTACATCGCGTTTATATCGCTACTACAATTTTCAGAGTGTACGTAAACTTATAATATTATTTTTTAAATCAGTATCAAAAACTATATAAAATTTAAATTTTATATGGACGAGTAGATTCCAAATGCTATTTTTATCTGCCTAGCTAAAGGGATATTAGCAAAATTATTTTTGTACTGAACCCCAGTTAAAAAGTCGTTAATTCTATTTCTTTAACTAACATACCTAAATCAAAGAATAAACAAGAATCTCCGAAAAGCACGAACAAGCCATTCAGTTATGCGGGTAAAGACCTATCATTGAATAAATGACTGTGCATTTGACAAACGAGTATTCTCTGATATATCCGTCGTGCACAATGATCCTCCCCAATGTATTATATATTATGTGTAATGTAGGGCTCCGGGGAATCGCGAAATGTACCGCGCACAGCCTTGAGGAAATAACTCGTAGCTTTCTCACCTCAAATATTTACCGTCCGAAAAAGTACTGGAAGAAATTTTATTGAACTCACGTTTGCTGCCAAAGTAAATTATTACTATTATGAGCAAGTATTTACATAGTTCATTGTTTTACATCATGTATATCATAAAGATAACACTTATTGTAAGTACCTAATTTACCTCTTGGAAGCTGGCCTTTGTATGCACAAATATGCATCCTATTTGTAAGATTTTTATGTTTGTATTCTCTGTGTGTTCAATAAACAAAGGATATAAAAATAATACAATAATTTATCTCGATCTTCTGTTGGCCATTGGCCAAAGCCGCTATAAAAAAAACTGAAACTGAATGGTCTTCTAATAATATCTAAAAAAACAACTGGTTAGTATTTTTTGTTAATACAATTGGTTTAATACGAATGTTTATTTTAAATGTAGTAATGAAGGTAAACGGTTTCATTTCAAGAATCACCTATTTTCGCTAAGCAAAATCTACTCCAGTCTTCCGTAACATAACGTAACTAAGGTTCTCAGAACTAGAAATCAGATAATTGAATAGGCACGCAATATAAACCGAAATTGAGAGTATTAAATGTAACGTGATTCCGACAGAGACATTATTATTGAGTAACGCAATTCTTTAGAATCACAACAGACGGGCACCGCACTCGTGCTTGTTTTTCTTAAATCTCTGTGAGCAGCTCTGTTAAGGCGAATCTTGTTAACATTTGAAATCATTTCTGTACCCCGAGAATAATGAGTTCTGTGTTTTCATTTGAAACTCCGGTGACTTTTGTTTAATGGAATGATAATACAAATGCTGCCCTCTTTGTAGTGAGGGCCGAGAATATTGTTGTTTTGCCGCAGGCGGGTCACTCTAGTGCCAAGGGTAATTTCATTATTTTTTCTCCTCCAAAAAAATGCTTTCACAAACGAAACTGTACAGTCTTAATGTTGATTTATGCCGTTTGAAATCCAGTTTTCTGTAAAGCAATTTCGAGAAAGAGTTTTTGTCGCTCTAGTTATATTAAGAGGAAAATATCTAACGAGGATTTTTAGTGTTGTTTCAGCATTCGCGTCCAATTAAGTTGATATAATATTATTTCGTATGTTTCGGGAAAATACTTTTCTTCGGGGGTATATTACTAGCAAGTTTTTGTCTGTAACAGAATATTATGTAAACAAATTTAATTACATCCTTGAATTAGCCACAATGGCCCGGGTCGTTGTGAATGCCAAACTTTGGAAACCACAACTTTGTCCGAGTAAACTTCGCCTCTGTGTTAAGAACCGAGGGTACTTACTAAAAAAGCCCGCTTGCTCACTTTCTGAGATAAGGAGCCTGGGTGTGTTTTGATAGAAAATTCGGAATTATAAAAGTTTATGACAATGCCATTTTCAGGATTCCAAAGCCTGAAAACTAAACCCTTATATTTTCGTCAATTCCGTCTGTCCATTCGTTTATCACACCCCGGTGAGTTCTCCCTCAGTTTCAAGGTACAGCTTATATGTTTATGTATTGAGGTACGTACATTTTGAAGTATATTTTCATATATTTGATGTTCCATCAAACTAACAAGAAAAATGAGTAGATAATATTTCGCACCCCCCGAAATTATAAAGCAATTATACCCCAGCGATCAGGTTAAATGTCGAATGTTAATTTCTAAATGATCCTCCAAGTTTAAGGTTACATTAAAAAAGTCTCTTAAAAAAAATTTTGACCAGCCTTGAGCCAAGCCTTTTTAAAACTACCTAGTAGCTTACTCCGTTGAAATGAAATTCTTACATTTAATTAAAATTTAATTTAATTCTTAAATATATTTAGGAATTTAGTTTTAACGTCACTTTTCTGTTCTTTCTTTAAATTGATATTATTTCCATAGCGAAAAGAATATCATCTGTCGTTACTTCGTAGAACAGCTACGGAGAGTTCGTAGCTCCTGTTGTAGTTACCGTAGTAGCCATCTTTCGTATATTCAGGATCTTAAATTGTAAATTCACTATCTAATACCGAAGTATAAAATCACAACAAATAAAAACTATTACCTTCAGATACGCTTCCGACCTGCTGGAACCTGCCTCCTAAAGTAACAGCTTTTAATGTAAACAAACGGCACGGGCTAAACTTGCGCAATTTATCAAAAACTATCTAATCAATTTGTGGAACGATGCCCCGTTTATATCAAATCCTTGTCACAGATTGTAAGGTCAGCTGGGTCATTGCAGAACTATGCTATTTTTTTTTAATTGAACTCGCACACTAACCGCGTCACAAGAAGCCCGTAGATGCGTTTGGCGTAAGAGGTTGTTGTTCGTTTAAATTAATGAACTCCATTTCTATTTTGGAACATAGGTAATTGTAGTTTTTTTTAATGACTGAAGTAAGAAACATGAGCAGGATCAAATGTAATTGTAAAGTTTATAGTAATTCATTTTAACCCACATTCGTATTTATTGTACTGAACTAGCTGTTTTTTTGTCAACTTGTACCACGTTTTACTCAAAGGTTATTTGTGGACTGAAATTACGGCATTGTGCTAAATAAATTGTTATTAATGACCAAAACGCGCCCTACTTGCGAATAATAATGGCGTTTTGAGGATAAATTTTGAATTTCAAGGTGGGTTCGTCCAAATATTAAATTGATGTCGGTGATTGCGGAAAACATCCATTATCAAAAGCCTGATTTTAGTTTGCACACAGATGCTTAGACAAACAGTGATAAAAATTGCATGAAATTAATAGGTATTTTTAGAGTGATTACTGACGTAATCCTTTCTCTCATTAACAATTCAGGTCTTTGATAAACAAACAGAAATATATTTAATTGGAATGTTGCAATGTTAAAAAGGTGCTTTTATGAAAGCACTTTGCAACATATTCACTTAATCCTCATATAATGAGGTACAAAAACTCTCATCCCGCAGCAATGAGCATTTCCATAACATCATACACGGCACATAATCTGCTTTCTGCATTAACTTGTAAAGTGCCCTGTACCATATGTCCTCGGTAAAAGGGTTCCTTTCTATTCATACGAAGGATACCTACCATCATGATACTCTTTTACGATTCAAGCAAAAACACGGCAAACGCAGCCGAAAGATAAACCCTCTGGCTGTGCGAACGTTGTTGAATTTTACGATTCGGCTAAGCCGCCTTAAAGTCGAGCCCTTCCTGAATATTTTGATTTATTTATAGGCGTGAAAGCGTAAAAGGGTGGTCCAAAAACAATATACACAGCCGCTCAGCTGGCACTCCTAGGGACACTTAACATAATATGCCTCTATGAATAAACTTTATACTGCTGCCTGTTCTTTCTCTCACAAATGCCTTGCTTTCCATCTGGCTGCCACCGTGCTACGACGCTTAACCACCCCTTTGAATCTTATCATAATTATTCCGCAAGTAATTATTATCGTCTTAGTGAGTTCCTCAAAAGCCCAAACAAATTTGCGACAGTGAAATTTTATACTTAATTCATTAGGTAACCGTGTGGGAAGACGCAGGTAGCATTAAGCGCTGCCACTCGCGCCTCTAACACTTCATTGTGATGCTAATTTAGGGCAGCTCTATGAATATGGGGGAGTCGCTCCCGACGCGCGCACTTTTTGCCTCACCGCGCTAAATTAATTTGAATAATACCTCCGATAGGCAACGAGCTCCGGCAAAATGTCTTTTATATGAGTTTCCGACGAGAAAACTCCCCGACGCAAATATTTTTTTCCATTCCCAGCTTAAGAATTGCCTAAGTGCGTGTTTATATTTAATAACAATAGAGAAAGGGGAAGGGGATTAGGTATCTTTTACTTTGGTATTTTTTACTCGGTTTTAGATTCGGCAACTTGGAGGTACGAAATAAATTAACGTTTCGGCCGGGGGTGATAAATCTCTACACCTCATAGTGTAAGTAGAAAGAATGTTCCATTAGACAATGGAGCACAGTCTCGCCGTCGGGATGGCGGCCGATAAAATAAATTCCACTTAGCCGATAATCACGTCCCTAAAGCGAGTGTCCATGTGCTCGAGCAAGTAATGAGGTAAACAGACGAAGTGCGCGCCGCTAGACTACCAGCCTGCGGGCGCGCGGGCGCGGGCGGTGGCGCGAGCCTGTGTCGGGCCCAATCCAAACCTCGAATGCACTCGCCCGGTACGTGTTCGTCATAGAAATTACTCAGGCAATTTTTAAGTAAGCCTTTCTCGCTGCAACACTCACGGTTATTCAGCCAGGTTCCGTATGCTGGAGCACTTAAAGGAGGTAAAGCCACTCCTAAACAAATGAAAGAGCTTTCGTTCGTCGTTTTTGCCTCACGGCAATCCGCTTTGCTAAAAGGCGGTGAAAATTTAATGCTCGCTGAATATGACGTATTCGCCGGGTTTTATCATGGGTATCAGATTTGGCTGGCCCGTATTGATGGATTATTAATCGTTTTGAGAAGATGAAACGAAACACTTTTAAAATTATCTCACTCCTAACTGAATGAAATGAGAAGTAGACATTTTACCATTATATTTACTTGCCCTTTGTATTATCTTCTATCTTCATGGCCATTCTTTTGAAGAGACCAAAGCATGAGCTTTGTAAATAAAATAAATAAACAATTTATTCATAACTAAATAATAATTCATCAAGATAACAAAAATCCCAAGTAAACGGAATGATGTGTTCGTTTAAATCGCTGTGATTTTTCACTTTCATTAATTTAATTTGTTTAATTTCACTCGTTTAATTTACGCGTAAATTGCTTCTGCGATCGAGCTCTCTTAAGAATGTTTCTTGTATTTTTTGCTTAATCTTCTGAAGTTTAAGGTTCATTTTTGTGTGGTAATTGTTTTGTAGGTAAATCGTCGCGTTGTGCCGTTTTGTGTAAATGAGCTTTTTAGCCTAGTCACAATACGCTTGCCTCTGTAATGTAGACAACGTTGATTTGATAAATGAGTGGAGTTTCCGCATGAAAAGAAGAACGTTTTACGTCCAACGGTGTTTTTACAGAACCTGCGAGTTCCCACACCGGTGTCCGTGTCATGCCTTGCTTTCATCCCTAGTTCTTGCTAAATATTTTACGAGATGAATTCTGACATTGTATTTTTGAGGCAATATTTTGGACGAAAAGAACGTTTAAAAATTCAGGCCCAACACAATACCATCTTGACTACTAACGATCTGTGTATGAAAAGTTTTACGTCATATTATTATAATGTCTGAACATTTAGGCTACACATCGTTATGTCTTCTATTTACATAGTATTAACTGTCCTTATATTGGCCGACTAGATATGAACGACTGACATTTCACATGAAGCCAGACAGACAGCTGGTAAGCTACGCGCAAAACTTAGCAGCTGTATTGTCTCAACGTGTAATAGTCAGTCGTGTAACAGTCGTTAAGTAGGTAATTAGATCTGAAGACATCCAGACAACTGTCTGTCTGGCTGCATGTAAACCAGGCATAAGTGTCGTACACTGTACTGTGTGTAACACACACACAGTACAGTGTCAGTTGAATCACAGTGAGTCAGATTGTGAGAAAAAAAGGAGGAGGTTTTCAATATTCAAGACTATATGTTTTTTTTATTGTGTGTGTTTGTAACTTGATAGTTTCGCCAATTCTTAACCGATTTTGATGATTATTGTTGTTGTATAGATAATGATCTCGAAGTGGTCCCATTTTTACTGTAAAACTTAAAAAAAAAATCATCACTCTATGGAATCACGACTAGCCAAAACATTTTTTGTAAGTGTTTTTTTTTGTAATTTTTTCGAAAGTGTCATCCCGTGTGAGCTAAATAAAGTAAGCATGTGAATATATGATAAAGTAAACTAGAAGCTGCAAAGGTATCGCGAATATCGCGATTTAATTATTGATAATAATGCATTATTGATAATAAATTACCGACTTCAAAAAAGGAGGTTCTCAATTCGTGTGTATGGTATTTTTTTAGTGTATGTTACGCAATATTTTGTCCAATTTTATTGTGAACAAAGTTTATTGATTCTTTTTTAGGGTATACTTTAAGGGGGTTCCATAATTTTATCAGAAAGAACCCACTCCTAAGGATGAAAAAATGGGTGAAGAAATTTCATATTAGACTTTTTATCAATTTCCCGTTATTTGAAGTCAGTTTTTTGACATTTAATAATCATACTAATATTATAAACGCGAAAGTTTGTGAGGATGGATGTTTGTTACTCTTTCACGCAAAACTACTGAACGGATTTTGATGAAACTTTACAGTATTATAGCTTATATACATCAGAATAACATATAGGCTATTTTTATCTGAGTACCACGCGGACGAAGCCGTGGGTAGGGGCTAGTGACTTATAAATTATTTCGCCCAAGCCTCAGCCACAATTTAGGCAAAGCTTTATTACAATATAGGGTTTAGATTTGTGTTATATTGCTATCCCAATCCACTATTACGGGCATTTTTTATATACATATGTATATGAATGACAAAGTTTGGATATTTGTGGCTAATAATCTCCGTAAAGGCTGGTCAAGTTTGGAATTAGTATAGTTTATGGTCTAAAATAACACTATATGCTGTTTCAGCGAATCCATGGGCAGAGGCAGAGTTATCAATGTTTAATTTAATGTATTTTATCTAAAGTCAGGCCAAGATTACCCTAAACAGGCGAACATGCACGAGCATGTGATGAGAGGAAAAAGAAAGATTTAAAGATTGAAGTAAAAGAGGTACCGTAAAGTGCTCCTATTTCGCCTACCTAGCCCTACTTTGCCTACGGTGGTATTTTTCATTATTTTCTTCAACTGTAATAGTTATCGGTTTAGGGATATACTTTTATTGTGTGGCAACACTGTTCACACACCCACACTTTAATTTCCCTAAAGTGTGGGTTATATATAACACTTTAAAAACCAAATAACTTTAAAAAATAATATTGAAAATGACCGTTGACAGTGTCGCTCATATCAAAATGTACACACAACCGTATTGTGTGGGCAGGGTGTCAACCGCTTTATATCATGTATGTTTACCCGCAACTATTTGTTCCGTCTATCCGGTGCCATCTATTATTTGAACTCTGAATTTGGTGCCATTTCACTTACGCAAACTGTGATACGATTTCTGTGCGTTTAGTCAAACTTACGGAATCTTGGTAAGGCGGGAGGACGGTAGATGGACGAAAGCAAGACCGTGTGGTTGCCACGTGAGGAGCATAGGTCAACAGACCACCAGGTGATAGAGGCAGGTCGGATGATACTGTGAAAACGGTGGAAACTCGTTGGGTTTGATTGGTGCAGAACCAGAGTAGCGCGCTGAAGAGGTGGCCTATAGGTACCTATTAGTAGGTGAATGTGGGCTGATTAGATAAACAGAAATTCACCTTGAAGACCTTCTCTGGTTGCCAGTTATCATAAGTACACTCCTTTGAAACTGCTCTGTGATTTTAGCCAATATAGTTCTTAAGCTCTGTAAACGAATAGACGACGCAAAAATTATACAATTCTAGTGCTTAGCGTATAACTTGAAGTAGTAGGGCGAGATTCTGACCATTTTATAGCAATGGGAGGAAAACACCTCAATCAGAACTCTGACCTAGAAACCCAGGTCCAGAGTTCAAATTGCGATGACCCAATAGTTTAGGTACCTATTATGGAGCTAAGTAAGTGAGGCAAGGGTTACCGGCTCAACTAAGTTACAGGCACGGACTAAGGATATTGTGTATCTAAGGTTTACCTCTCTGTTTTGTACACAGTGATTCTATCTTAAGTCGGTTTTTAAATTTAACACACAAAAGTTGAACGTACAGAATAACAGTTCTGAATTAGATTCATAGTTTACTATTTGAAAATGTTGATTTTCTTACCATTGCAAAATTTGAAATCACTAACTTGAACAACCTCACTGCTTTAAAACGTCAGCAAGAAAAGCCAAGTTAACCCGAAACACCGCAGACCTGTCCTAATAACCCGGTACAATAGTGGCCCTAAGCAAACAAGAGTCGCTTATTGCTACTCGGCACTCCGCAATAACAGAGGTACCTACAGAGGTAAAAACAATAGCCGACCGAGCGAGGCTCCTTGTGATTGCGTCGCGACCGTATTGTTCCCATTACATTGCTTGGTTTGTCAAGCCGCAGCTTGGAGCTAAGCCTTATTGTAATTTTATAGAACACGTATTAACAAATAAGTTATTTTGTTGCAGGTAAGTTTCCATTGGAAAAACTTTGGCAATGTCGAACCTGATGTAAGTCACACTTTTGAATGCAAATTAAAACGTTCATCTGCTTGCCTTTCGAATAATGAATAATGATGCTGAAATTATATTTCCGTGAACCGTAAAGCAGCGTCAAGTTGGTCGCATTTACAATCAATCAGGGTGACTTCAACAATCTAACCGACCTTTAAGCTGGATTTCCGACACTTGGTTCTAGCCGAACCCCCTAGAATTCTCTAGGGAATTCCTGCAAAACTCTATGGTTAATCTGAACCCTAAAGGGATTCCGAATCCCCTAGTGGATTCTGTAGAACTCTTCTGTTCATCAGAAACCACCAAATTCCCAAATTACCCTGGTTGTCCGGAGATTATTCCGGAAATAATAGTTTTACCTGCATTTTTGCAATTTTCCATGTATTATAGTGTCAAATATCCAGCCACCGTGTTATTGCAAGATTAAAAGGATGCTCATTATGTTTTTTTTTCATACAAACACACTTCAATTAAAGAGACACATGTTTGGATCGTGGTTTTAAAATTAATCTGTAAGAGATTGTGTGAGCCCCCAAAGGCTATGGTTTGGTAACTTATGTTTTATTTTAACTTTCATTCTCATTTAATTCGCTTTACAAAGTTTGTAACAGTAAAAGTCTATTTTATAACGTGAAACAACTTTATTAGAGCATAGATTTTTGTTAAGTATAATCAAACACAAGTTCCTGTAAAGTTAAATTTTAAACTCGTGAAGTAAGTTTACATGTAAAGAGAGTCATGATGTGGCGCCTCCGCTGAAGCATTATTATACAACCGCAAGGCTTAGTCCTAATAACCGTAATAAACATCAACGGTAACGAGCAATAGGTAGCGATTCGTGCTGATGTTACACTGTTTTTATACACGACCGGTACATGGGAAAGCTTTCTAATTGCCGGAACAATGCTGAGCCGGTTATTTGCCGGCGGCATTGTTTTTGTCCGCGCCGGTTCATTTTACCCCGCCTTCCCCCGGTCGACGGGAGATTAATGGAATTTGAATACGCATAGCCTTTGTGTTCGGCTTTACGCGTAATTTAGGTAAGCGAACACCGGCCTCGTGAGTCGGCGTTTTGTTGGCAATCTTATGCCGCACTCCCCAGTGCGACTTCTCCCAAACATTACTGTAGTATCATGCATCAACCTCTCGCGTTCCCTGACATGGGCTGGCATCCCTTCAGAAAGTCACGAGTTCACCTACATTTTAAAATTCGTCCCGTCCCGTTTCGGTCTAAGTACAAGGCTGGCAAATTGATTTCCATCAATCCTTTGAAAACTTTCCTTTTAATTACCATTTTTAGTAAAAGCCTAATGTATTATTGATAACACCCCGGTGTGGGCGCGATGAAAATTGTTATTATTTCGTATTTCGGTGGGTCCCCTCGGCCGTTCCGTTCAATAACGTTGTGTGTGCTCAAAGCACTATCAATCATACGCTGTGCCTAGACACGTCGAGAAATAAAATGTATTTGTTTTATTGGGTTGCTTAGCTATTGATTTTAGGTGAAATTACTGTCGGCCGTATCTTCGAGATACACGCTGGTTGTTTGTTTTGTTTGTTTGGTACGGGGTGGTGATTTGATACGACCTACTTTTGCGTCAAGTGTAAGCACGGCCACCTAAAGAAAAATAACTGATAAGAGTGCTCTGAATTTGCAGTCGATTTCATATTTGGATTTGAAAGAAGGTGCATATTTTATTTTGGCACGGTATAATATCTAAAAAAAAGCCACGCTTACGACTATTATCCCCATGATTGTCACTAAGATACCAAGTTGGGGGTTGTCTGAGGCTCTTTCAAATATTATATGGCACATGCCCACATTTTATATATAAGCTAGCATTCTGCGTGACAGGTCGCAAACCCTTAGCGCCGCCGCTTATCGGAACTAACCGATAGCGCATACCATCAAATATTGGTTCTAGGGCATGCCCGTTCCTCACAATGTTTTCCTTTACCGTGTGGTCAAAACACTGTCCTATAGTACAGCTACAGGACAGTGTGGTCAAAAACATGCACTTACTTTCCGTTAAGGCATACATACTCGTACCGCTATCGATACGAGTATGTATACCGCCTTTGAACTCACCAATCCTTCTTCGTCGTGTCAACTGTTTACCCTGTTTAGATTTTCTTAGACCAAAATTTAGTTACATTTATGAAATCTTCTGTAGCCTCGCACATATCTTTCATAGTGCAGGTGTTATTGCACTGCGGACAATGAAAAGCTTCCCTGCGACGCGCCGTGTCAACTATTAGTACTCGTTAACGTAGATTCAACCGGCCATCTTCACACAACTTTAGTCCTCTCCCCCCACACCTATCCTTGAGAAACATAAACACCTGAGTGTTAGTAATGGGCTATAGAGTATAGCGACATAGTAAACTGCAAACATACGTATTGCGTATCAATCAGCTGAAGACAATCCTGTCGTCAGTGGATGCTGCAATTCCATTAACATAATTGAGCTGCTTGCATCCGGACCCTTCACAGTCCATATGGAGGCCGTCTTTGATGGCACATTGCTTAATGAGAACCGAAGCATCCACGCTCTAGTGCATATTTACAAAAATATTTTGCTCAGAAGCATTTCGACTGAGAATTCGCCCGATTCATTTCTCACTTTCGATTAGTTACTAGGTTTTCCATGCGATGATTATGTAATGAATATCATTTTATTGCCTTGGATGGAAGGAATTAATGAGATTTTGGGAACAAACCAAAAGTTTTTGTGTTCTAAAAATAAGAAGCGGTATAAAAAAATAATTCTCGCGGTCAGAATTATATCTATTTAGGAGTAATTCTATTAATTATTATAATTTTCTGTTAGAGACTCTTCCGGCTCTAATTGTGTCATTTAAAATCTTTTGTTTGATATATTAATAGGATTGGTATTAGGCCTTTTTCGGGATAATAATAATAGATAATTTAATAACTTAAAACTAGCAAAATGGTAATAGGGGAAGAAACCATGTCAAAATATTTACAGATCATTGTCCAAAATTACTAAAACATGAAAAGGATTTTTTTTGTTCATTACCTGTCCTATTTTTAATATACAAAGGTTTGTGACATAATTAAAAACTCATCAACAGAAAAAAGGCCAATTAAAAACTGTGCCTTGGTATATTTTCCCATTGCCATTTTGCCAATTACATTACACAATTGGGGGGGATTGTTCATTGACCTAACAAAGAATTTATCAAGAAAGAACCGGTGAACCGACAATCGATCGAATATGACATTTTGTGTAAAAATTTTAGGCCTTTAAATTATGTTTGAATTCTGCTTTGATGTTTGGAGTGCTTTCATGCAATTACTGAAAGTGTTTACATTTTAACTCGACGTGCCTGCAGCACACAAGCAGCGCAAAAACAAAGTGCCTGCAAAAATAGAGGTGGCCGCGCGTTGCTATATAAAATCTCCAAAAATCGCTGTTTAATTGGTCGCCTGTATCGTCACAAATTAAGTGAAACGTGGGGATTTTATTAACTTGTGCAATTATATTAAACGGTATGATTACAGGCAGGGCCGATTCGCGTCTCTTAAAAGTCGGAACGAGGCGATCTGACCACAGTGCCACGGAAACAGATAGATCAGTCTCAAAGCTGTACCTATTTATTTTGAGGACTGATATTTTGAGGACTGACATCATCGTAGAATAAATACGCTCACTCTATTTCTTCATTCTTTCTTTGGATTCGAAGTTGTATGAATAACAATATTTTCGTTGGGTATTAAGATATTGTGGGATAGCCCTTATAGACCTGCTTAGAATACCTGGTAGCAACACGAGCTGCCATGGTGTCCTCATGGATATCAGGTAGCACGAGTGTATACAGTGGTCTGCTGTGCAGAGTGCTTAACGCATTATTTTGGAATTATTTCAACAAGATATACTTGAAGATCTAAAGGCCCCCGCAAAATAGTGCGATTAAGAAATTGGCTATCATCTTGCGGAAAAAGGTTAAAAGTTCGCGTCAAAGTGGACCCCTCCATAAAAATGCTACTGACCGACATCGCCAACGTGCCAATTTGCGTGGACCTTAGTAAAATAAAAATGTTGAGTGAATCGATTTTTAAAATCAACAGTAGTAAAGACTACTACATTGTAGATACCCTACGCCACATAACTTTAGCAAACTCCACGTAATCGGGGGCAAATGAATCTCACCATTAAAATTAACGTCGGCCCGCTTCCGACCTCTTCAGATTTATAATCATCTTTTATAGTCCGCACCATTGAATAGTTTTAAGTAAGATAATTCACAATGGCGGTGAGACAATACGATGTCATCTGAATAACAAATAATTATTTACCTCTATAACGACAACGGGGCGACGACATTAGTACCGCAGGAAAGTGCTTGCTCGGTGAACGGAAATAAATTTAAGTAGGTACTCAATTTGCAACGTATCATGATATTCTATTTTTCTGAACTATTTATATTTGTCTTGAAAAACAACAAATTTGAACATCTCTTCAAGGAAAAATACTTCCTAATAACAGTAATTATACTTACCTAAATACTTCTTAGTTTTATGAAGGAAAGCCAAAATGAGAATTTGTGCTGTTTTTCCGGAGAAATCTACTCCAATATCAATTAATGAATCAACCGCTAGGCCCAGTGAAACAGACACGTTTTCCGTAACAGATTGGTGTAGGTGAGGGTCCGGCCGTCCACCACCATTGACAAACGACTTTGAGCACTTCATTAATTGCGGCACACTCCAATGCGCGACCGCCTCTAAATAATTCACATATGACTGACCCTAGACCCGCAATCTATACCGCGTATCGAGAAAATTACCGACCAGTTGACGACTCTATGCCGAGTAATTAATTCGGATTCGTTTTAATACCCGTGACGTGTTCGCCGATAGACCATTATCGAAATTAAACAGACATTGATTAATATCGGCGCTTAATTTATGTCCACTTAAGATTTTTGGGCGTAATTATCGCACACTTTTCACGAGGAAATATCCGCATAGGCGGCAAATCGGCGCGTATAAATGTCAATCATCAAGAAATTGGAATGAGACACTTCTAATTTGAAAACATATTATCAATTTAAACATTTTCCGTTTTCACCAGAATTATTGAACCGCATATAGTTTTTCGAATATCGCACTTGCGTGAATGTTTCCGCATACAGTATGAACCTATCCGTCAGACTTAATCACGTTGCGTGTTCAGCAAATCAACGACGTGAAACCGGAGCTCCGATCCGATTAAATACCTCTATATTTTTAAATTGGAATCCCTCTCGTTGCGGTTACAGCGGTGATACACTGTGTTTAAGGTAATCCATTAAGCCGCCGTCATATTGTGATTTCGCTTATTAATTGCAAATAGACGAGTTTTTCATCATTATTTCAGCATTTAAGAAATCAATTTGCGTATGGTAAACAGGGAAACTGAAATGCGATATTTATTCCTTCGACAACAACTGCCCAGAAAATTGACGGAAATAAAAACCACCCAGCTCATTTACCCCGACAAACTTCCAATAAAACTAGTAAAAAGGTTCGATGAATACGTAATATCTTAATCTAAGGCGTTGAATGTCGATTGCGCAATAACAAGAGGTTGGACGAGCAAAAAGCAGCTGGGAGCCCACTCGTAACGCTCGCAACTAGAGCCCTTACGCAATTTGGCTACGTCCTAATTGATTCCTCGCCCTTTCGGCCAGACGGGGCGTCGTATTATCGCGCACAGGTGCACCGGTCTACCCTCCGCGACAGACGACAACAATATCCACCGCCCCACCTTCCACAACGGATCCTCGACACCCGTTTCACCTTTAATTGTATATCGGAAATTCTTTTCGTGACGTGACCCGATTAGTAATAAACTTGGCCCGTAACGGAAATGGCTTAATTCTCCGTATTCTCGGGTGTACACCGCTCTCGTCCATCCCTGAACATTTTCCAAAGGTGTGTAAATCGACCGGGTGTTCCCCAAAGTGAAATATGGCGAATCTCTCGCCGATTTGTATGCGCGCCGAACGCTCTCTAAGTAATTTATCTGAGAGTATTTTTGGCCGCGAAGGGGTGCGCCAACTCACGACGTGTCTCCGTTCATTCAATTACATTAAAAGCTTAATTAGTAATATTAGCGAAGTGTCCTCGTTTACTTCGCTACTCTTTGATGGTCGGTTTCTGTGAATTTTGTCGAGTTTGTTCGCCAAGTCTTCGCCGGCGGCGGGCCGAAGTTGCGATGCTTAGATGAAATGCGGCTCGCAATTAGAGTAATGGACGGTAACCTTTCTAAGGTAAATTAACGTTTCGGCTATAGTGAGGGCGCATACTCGGTACAATTATTTTGTGGAGTGGAGAAATTGCAACAAGTGCAGCGGGGCTCGCGTCCATGCTCCATTTAACCCACTCAGTGCTGGCCGTTTGGAAACCTCTGCCAAGTATCAATATACCTTCGCTAAGTCTGCTCATATTTACAATTCAATGTCTGCGTTTTCCCCAAAAGTCCACGTATATATGTCTAAGCTTTCTTGTGTTAAGAATATAATGTATAAAGTAGCCAATCCGTGTTTTTATTTTTGTCTTCTCGGCTTGGTCATTTCAAAACAAACTCGAACTCTTGAACAGACTTCTTTTAACGAAATTTCCAATGGTTATAGAGCTCTTACAATAAGGTGAAGAAGTATAATTGTTGTTTTTTTTCTAAGAACTGGACAAAACGGCGATTTATCTTTTTTTCTTATACGATTACAGTGACAAACAAACACACAACCTATGTACCTGCTGGAAAGCGGTTATGGTAGCATATGGACGCTTGCTACACCAGAGATATCACTCGTGCGGTGAAATGTGCCTGTAATTTCCAAATCTTTTTCTTAACTTTCGACATATTCATATCATCTACCAAGCAAAATTTATTACACGCAAGTATCCATTTCTCCAATATATTTTATCATTGTTTCCAACACCGAGTATACACACTCCATCACACGCGTAAGATCTTCTTTATATACAAGAATTCTTACTACTTGTCCCAAAGTAAATTAAACTCTTTGTCTTAGAAAGTAAAGTTTGTATTCCCACGTGTAAATAGCAGACTTGTTGCTGCCTCGCTTCAGATCAAGTTGTCTTTCCGACTACTTTTGTAACATAGCGAACAAGGGAAAAGTGTTTTTGGCGCGACAATATCGCTATCAGTTCACGAGCACATAATTTGTCGTATGTTGCTTGCCATGTGGACATTCGTCTTTGATGCGTAGCAAACAGTTAATGTAATGTACTCTTGACATTTATTTCCCGCCCTGTCTCTGTTTATTTATTCCCGAAATTAATTAGAGATGACATGACAAAATTACTTGCGTATTTAGCGGGTTTCTCTGGATAAGGGCTTTGTTTGTCTATTTTATATCTCGTTGCTGACTTTTTGTTCGTCGGTCTACCTGCATTTTTCATATAAATTCACAAGTAAAAGGTAAGTAAACATCAGCCAAGAATGAAAGTAGGATAAATTTCCAGTAAACTTTGACCGAGCAAAATATGTACTGAACCTCCATCCGAGGTCTTCCTTCCGGATTACGATATGAAGTACTAAAAAGGGGAGTTTAACCCCCTGAGAATTTAAAGGTCGGAAACGAGGGAGGGAGCCAGCAACCTTTACTATTTAATTTAGCATCATCTAATAACTTACCAGCGGCACTTTGGGTGATTGTTTATTTTAAAGTCACTCGTCCGAGTCACTTTCTAATAATCGATTATCAAAATCACAAATAAGTGTTTTTAAGTTGATATTTGTTTACTACCTATCCATTTGATTGATATGTTGTTCCTATTTTACATCAATTATACAATACATTAAAATATTCCTGATCAATAATGTACATATTTATCGTATTATAAGTTATTTATATTAACGCGTTCCATATTCTTAATTACAGCATAAAAAAAATGTTATAACATTTTATTTCACTTGGAGGGCCGTAAAAGCTGGTATCTATTAACTTGTATGAATTTTGCTCCGCACTTAGCCATATCTCACTACTTTTTAGGGTTCCTCAGCCGAATGATGAAATCGTAACCTCTACTCATTATGAAAAGTGGTCTAAACTTGAGTTCAACTCGAGTTCTGTCAGAAGCACTAAACCAAAATATACCTAATCGAAAAAAGAAAATTTTGGCAAAGCGACAAAGGCCTACAATTTAAATAAAAATGAAACCGCGGATGTTCATTTAATAAAAAAACAATTCATACCAAAAAAATACACATAAATTATGATTGGCTACCAAAATAAAGTAGGTTCTCAAAAAGAGGTTGAGTTATGATAGAAATAAAAATCTATCATATCTCTAAAAGATAAGTAGCTAAATTATTATTAAACTATTTCGTGGGATTGGGAGGGGAAAAATATTTACATTGAGTGGGAATGACCCATTTAAACTACCTTTCGTAATGAGACCCTTATAGTTTCGTTCTATCTATCTGTCTACACCCAGTAAATATAAGCCTTCAAAATAGCAAAAGTGGTGATCCCTTCCAACTTTTTAACCTTGATTCCTAGAAGTGCAAAACAAAGTTTAGCGAGTAGCGTTTAATAGGAACAATGAAAATGATTTCGACGGAGTTCCAATGATAACGTTAGGAGTACCTAATGAGACAACTTCTGCACCCTAAAATAGCATGTCTCGTCAGGTCTTGGGCACTTTATTCATCTATTACTTTTTAAAATAATCGCGACCTTAGATTGGCAGGTGGAGACGTATATTTTTTTATATGCTGATAGTAGTCTTGCAAGTCAATAAAACGATTAAATTTATTTTATACTTGTAAGGTTTTAAAAGTTCGTATTCAGATTCTTAAACTGTAGTTATGAATGCAGAGTACCTAACTATGTTATTTTAATCTCTGCAATAAATATCATAAGGGAATTTACCTCACAATGTAACCTCGGGTTTCATTTGATTACCATCGTTAACCACGTACGATCATCTTAAATCTGCGGCATCCGAAAACATAATACGTTATTGCACCCGCGTATAAAACTCCTACAAACTACCACATTGTGCTTCACTTTTGTTTAAATTGCTCGTAGAATTACAACATTCTTGACTTTGGTAGTTGTTTTTTTCTGGTATTCAAATTATATCTCGTAATCAAATTGAAAATACGAGTATTAGTTTTGGGTTGAACGGGTAAAATAATATTGGGTAGAAAAATTGTGGGTTGAACGGGGAAGCACTTATCTACACACGTATTACAATAAGTTGCTATTAACAAATCATTTAGGACCTGCTGCGATGCAAGAGGTGCGAGCTTGATTCCCGCTGCTGGTCAAATTTTGCATATTCTTCAGGTATTTGTTCCGGGTCTGGGTCACGATACGGAAATCCTAGTGTGAAGTCAGGTCTATTTATATGTATGTCAAGTGTTTTAAGTCGTTTTTCGTCGAGGATGTTGACCTTTGCACTGGCAACCCTAGTCTCGCATCAAACAAGCGGTTCCGTAACGCAATAAAGCCCCTCACACCGCTGAAATTTACCTTATTAATTTCGTTAGCGTGAAATAATCACGCTGGCTGCCTCTACTGATCCTTAAAATTATTTACGTTCCCGCCCTTCTAATAGGAAATTTGTACGTACAAACTGCTATAAACAATATGTATGTAGGTATTCGGATTTGGGGAAGAATGTGTGTTATTTTTATTATATTGAAATTTTGCCTGTTTTGGATTATTTTGTGTGGTATTTTGTGTGATTCAGCTTTAGCAAACACAGTGACAGTGGTGATTGATTATAATTATATTTTCTCCCCTGCATGCTAGTTTCAATGAAAATGTAGGATGAAGACATTCTACATTGAGATTTAATACGGTCTGGCATAGATAGTTTCTAAAAACTTTTATCATCATCATCATCCACAGCCCGACTTCACCCAGCTTTTAAAACTTTTAATTCGTCTTTAACTCGGCCTGAGTGAATTTTATTGAATAATATGATATTATAATCAAAACTATAAGTCTAAACAAAAGCCTTTGAAGAGAACAGTCACTCAGATTACAATAAGAAACAGTTTAAATCCCGAAACAAAGCTTAATCGGGTTCACAACCTCATTTAAAATGATAGTATTGTTAGATACTCTATTAAAAGGACATTCCAAATCGCACGCCGTCACAGAGACGTAATCAGCGTAGTGCTTACTCTACAGTGGCATCTGTTTTAAGTAGTTGAATAAAGCTCAGTGTCTTTAGACATCTCTTTCATTTAAAGCAACTGGTAAATACTTGTTAAATTTCGATCCTATTTATTTACTTAAGTACAGACGTTGCTTGATCAAGGACAATGTTTACTGTTTTGAGTTTGTTAGTGTGTATTATTTTTTTTACACACATGCACCATTTGAAGTGCACAAATTGTTCATTTACCCTAGAGTATCAACAGAAGGTTGAAATAACCCTCCGCAGTTAGTTAAAAAAAACAAATTGCTACATCCCCAAGCACAAATATGTATCGGGTAAACCTTCTGCTAAGTTAGTCAACAATTTCAAACAGTTCCCAGGGCACGTTAGACTGTAAGCTCACCCCGCGGTGTCGGGAGCACGCTCGCTTATCCACGCGATCTTGCTTTCGTGACGTCGCACCACCTCTTTTTGTCTCTTACAATCTGATCGGCCAACTTCGTCTGTGAGTTATAGCTCAGGAACTTACCACTGCAACCGACCACGCCGACAACTTTAACGGTCACTGTGTCTTTATCGGTCACTGTGTCGAGCAAAAAGTTTCCAACTCTGCTCTGACAAACTGCTATTTCAATCAACCTCATGCATGAAGAATGTTGCATTGATTCTAACTACTGTATTCAAGTTAGGATTATCACAAAAAAAACACGAAAACTTTTGCAATTACCTATTCAGCGAATTGAGAGCCACCGCTCCTCGAACAAACGTCTGCGTGAAAAGAAATCACCGAATAGGTGAGCGCGTAAACTCACAAGTAAACATTTGCGTATGTAAACTGGAATTATTCACGAAAAAACTTTTAATGGCGTCCCCGGAGTTCCCGTCAAACATTTATCAACAAAAGAACGAACGTCCCGCAGGCGATGGAACTTGAAATGTATGGAAATTACCAAGTCACGAGCGGGAGAACAATTCACTAACGTCGGCATAGGCAAATGTTTTTGTTGCAACTTGTTTCACTGTATAACTTGCGGGATTTGGAGTTACAACTATTGTGTTACACGGTTTGCAAATCAACATATACAAGAACGGAGTAGGGAGTATAAAAATGAAACATTCCGGAGATAAAACTGAGCTGCGAGTGATTCGTCAGATGTTCGCCGTTGAGCGAGCATAGCCCCTCGTTGGGCGCCAAATAACTCGGAACAGAATAATGAACTGCTTCAGATTCTTCAGCAAACAGTTCCTGTCGTAGCTCGACGCAAAGAAAAGATTAAAATTCTATAATTTTACTACTTACGTAATTGTGTTTTGTTTAAATTTAAACGTCTGCTTTTGCACACAACATTATTAAAGAAAATAAGGAAAAAAAAATCTTCAAGGCAACAAGAAAACGTTGGCTTGAAGAAGCCAACGTTCTCTTGTTGCAAAACTTGTCAAATATTTTAACTCATCTACTGTAACAATATTGTACATGCATGATTATCACGCCAATTTGAAAGATTAACTCAAAGGTGAAGATAAAGTAAATACGTTTTGAACGGACACCGTTTCATTTGCATTTCAATCAGGGCGATATAGCCCAGTGGAAGGGAAAATCCACTCTGTCGCCTCACTTAAAGCTTTTGAAATATTCCTATAACTTTTGATTCTACGAGAAAAAAGCCTATTTGAATTGGAAAGATCAAAGCGTAAAAATTTATCGTTACAAAAAAGAACGTCCAAGAAGACGTCACAGGCACTTATTATTTCAACAGAGCTGTGTCTCTTTTCTCATTCTATTTGTCTTTTCGATTGTTCCGGTGCATAGACTCCTCCATTACTCGGCACTGAAAGGAAAGTTTTGTATTCAATTTGGTATTATAATTCCCATTTGAAGTCGCCACGCACCATCGCGCCGACATCGGCTATGTAAATGCGCGTATCCGGGACTTAGTCGCACTTTCCCCAAAAAAGTTGAATAATTTCTTTCTCTCCCTAAATCGTAAATACTATTGATGCAAATTGTTAAACAAAATCTATTTGAAACATGATTTTTGTTTATGATTTGATAAATCTTGAAAGCTTTAAATCAATCGACGTTCAAACGTAACCCATAATGTTAAGCATTTATTTATCTAAGCACTCGCAACATCAAGTTCTTCGGTTTGTGTAAATATTTCCTGGCGTGGTACCTGACGTGAATTTTTATTACGGCTCGCGCGGCGGGATAGTCAGGGAAACATCTCAGTGTTTCTCTTCAATTTAAAATGGAAACTTATCCCCCGGCTGCCTTAAAGTCTGCATTTTCCATAGAAATCCACCTAGCCGTTGTATTCGATTCTAACCGATGTCCGCTTGAAAGCCGTATGGATTTAGCCTCGCAATGGCTGAGCGATGGTGCTGCGCTATAGAAAGCCCTGCATATCGGGACAGGTTTTGTTTTACGAGATGTTTTCCGCAACTGTTTCGCAGATACCTACTAAAATAATAAGAGTTTTACGTCGCCGCGTATTATATGTATTTTATGGCCGCTGAGCTCAGTTGAAGCGCTGTTAGACTGGCTTACAGGGGCTCTTGTGACGAAATAATTAACCCAGTGTTGCTCGTAATAGGCTTGACTTCCACCTAACTAACTGCTTTGTGCACGTCACATCTTTTATTGTTGTTTTTACCTCCATAAATGTTAAGCGTGTCACTTTAGAAAGATATGCTTGTTTACCCTTTTGCAATGTATTTAATATACCTTCAAGAACTGTATTTAACAGTTTAAAAAAGTTTAGACCTTGGTTGTTATATATTCATACATTAGCCAATCCAATATAAAGTTTAGTTTACAAAAGCTTTGACCAGGATAAGTGCTTTGTGCTAAAATATCCGGCCTTAAAATCTCTACACGCGTTAACAGACTTAGCTATACCAACTTCCCCAAAGCCTTGCAACAATGTTAGGGGTGAGTTGTTTATTGCAACTAACAAAAGCTAATATTTTTAGACCCCAAACTTGTTCACGGAAAATGCTTCTTTAACACAAAGTTGCTGGTGACAAAACTGTTTGCTAGCTTGGTAAAATGTATTTTTCAGATTGTTTTTACTTTTCAAAATCCACTTCAAACTACTCTGAGCTACTAGTTTGTTTCACCTAGTCTTTCTCGTTCTAGTTTTCTGAAAGTCTGTTATGTTTGAGACTACCATTTTATTTTAAAATATTAACAAATACATTTAAAATGTATTTTTGTAGTTTAGATAAGATTGAGCCGTATATTTTGTTTCATTGAGAAATACAGGATACGCCTTGATTTTTACAAGCATATCTCATGCATCATACCATCATACCATACCTCAACCTGGCCAACTTTGACCAAGAAGTAATAAGTGTCACCAATAAAATTATAACAATTTCTTTACAAATAATTATGTATACTTGTACAATACATGGTGTATTATATTGTTCCTTGTTTATTGTAGTTGCTCGTATAGGTGTAAATAAGAATAGGGTGTCTTCACATTACCGTATTTGCTTACATGAGCTATTCTATATGTAATGTGGTTGGCAACTAAGTAGCTCACGGTGTCAGTACGTCACTTAGCAGTGAACATTAGAAGTTCAGATTGTTGGTAGGCTAATGCCCTTAAATCGTAACAGACGGGTAACGAGCCAGGACAAATATTTTGCCACTTCGGGACGTTACCTGACCGGGGAAGTGGCCGTGGGGAGACAAAGTAAATATGTCCCCGTTCCGTGGGTCGTCCCGTCGTCCCATCGTCCCGTCGTCCCCACATTTTATCGGGACGCGATCGACGCTCGGGTCGGGAAATGAATTTAAAACGTGTTTGTGGGTAATCTGTTATCGGTCCCCTGTCTCTGCCTCGAATATAGACGTTCAGGCTTTATTCCTTGGCAAAGATTTTTTGAGCACGCTAGTGGTAGCGCCTGTTTTATGAATTAAACATTTGATGTTATCTATCACGCTTTTGAAAGTATTATCGTCGTTTATTGCAATTCCTCTTTTCATATGACTTTCATTGAATTATGGAAATCAGGATTTCCATAATTCAATGAAAGAACTAAATATGGCGTGAGGTTGGTCTTATTTGAATTAGTTTTAAATGTTTGTATAGTCGTCTCTTTAAATTTATTTCCGTTATAACTTCGGATTAAAGTACATTATTTTTTGTAATATCGATATTTAGTAACAATAGATACGGCTAGTCCCTGTTTTCATTGACTAAGTATTAGGTGTAACTCTTAAGATTTTAGGTCCAGATTTCAAATCCGCAACACTAGGTATTATAATAACAATTTAATAACCTTATATTCAAACTGCATTATCATAACAATATTCCTGAAACTGGCATTCCATTCTCAGGTTTCTAGCTTCGAGGAACAAACTCGATAGCGTAATTAACCTGTCCGT
Source organism: Perizoma flavofasciatum (assembly GCA_958496245.1). Classification (NCBI taxonomy): domain Eukaryota; kingdom Metazoa; phylum Arthropoda; class Insecta; order Lepidoptera; family Geometridae; genus Perizoma; species Perizoma flavofasciatum. Next base: position 5,892,089 of record OY292426.1, read on the forward strand.
CTGGTTGTTATTAAACTATTTTAGAAACACATGCTATCATTAAAGTTAGACTATTTCAGGTATTCATCTAGCTAGATATGAGATTAAAATGATTAATAGTTAATACAGAAAATATTTGCGTTATACCTACATTATCTTTCATCATAAAATAACTGAACATTTTCGTTCATAAGAAATGTATAAAAAGTTCCTTGGTAAAAGTGAAGAATTGAAAGGAAAAAAGTATTTAAATCTCAGTCCTTCGTGTTTATCTTTGCGGAGCGCCGTTGGCGGTTAAATATCCACGGCTTCTCGGCGCTCTCCCGGAGACAAATGTAAACACAGCAATGCCTTTGAACCGCTCTTATACATTCCCACCGCACAGATATTCCGACACTAACTTAGACCATTTTACGATCAACAAGTTTTATCCGAACAAAACATCAATCAATTTATTTAGTAACCGCTCGAATCACGGCTTTGCTACTGCAATCCCTCGAGGCATTAGCTGATACGGGCCTATAAATAGTAAACTATCTGACAGCTCCACAAAGAACTTAATAAATCAATAACGCATGGACGTCGAAACATTCTCAATTTTGAAACACATTTGTTTCAAATATCGCTTCAATGGTTCAGCAAAACATATTACTCGTTCCAGTTTAAAAGGCGGCATACATAATCTAGTGCCGTATGTATTTCTTCAAAGACTCCATATCAGCATGATCCGTGTACTCTCTTTGACGTCGCCTTACCAAACGGGGGTGTCACATTTCACATTCTTTCATAGCTTTTCTGATGCAACTGCAATTGTTCCTATCAAAAGTATTATAGAAGAGATGTTTGTTCCGTTCCCAGTTGCTGAAACGTAAAATTTTGACTACAGATAATAAACTGCGTGACGTGTTTTGAATATATTAAAACCGTGTTTAGTTTAGTTTGCAATACTTTGTGCAGTGTATTCTAAAATTAAAAACGTTCGTTTTAATGCTATGAAAACTTAAATGACATTTATGCTTTGAACAAACAAAATTTACTCATACCTGAGAAAAGAATCGAGTGATTCTATATATTTGTATAACTGGTGCTTCACGTGTCGATATACTGAATCGGAGAGGCGTGAGAGGGCTTGAAATAACAAACGAAATCGCTGCCTTGTATTGGGCACGATATAATATTTGGAAGGCAAAAGGCAAAATATGAAAAGGCAGAATATTGCCCGACGGAATTACGATCGCTTTAGATTCCTTACGGCCCATTGAGGGGTGAATTGTTACCTTTCTACATTGCCATAAAGAATCTATTTGTTTTTCTGCACGTTGAAGTGATGGAAATTGTTTGTTTTCGCAGATTTATGAACTAAAATACAATAATAGCTCATACGTTTTGTCTTAAAACAATTTTGATTGTACAATAAAAAATAAAGATGTTTTCTAAATGGGAGAGCCGAGTTTTGAAAATTCGTCACAACCAAAATCTCCCACTGTGCCATGTAAAGGCAATACACTGAACAGTGTTTTGCCTTAATAGGGCTCCACTACTGTAGTCTTCTACAAGGGAGATTAAATAAACAATCTATAATATTTGTCAGCTAAGCAACTGTACTAAATTATATTTTTTTTAGCAATTCGTTTTACTTTGCCTATGGTTTTTGAACTTTCATTAATTGATAAGCATTCATCGTAGTAACTTGAGAATTCTAGTAGGTTAAAAACATTTTTTTAAGTTAACCTGTAACGTCCCATTTCTGGGCAAATGTCTCTCCCTAAACATTACGTTCCAAAATAATACATCTGTTTTTAATAAACCCACCAAAAGTAAGATATATAGACGATTGAAGACAAACATATACAGTACCAAACAAACAAGCTTCTTCTTATGAACATAATATTTAATTCTGTAGTGGTTAAAACAGATCAAAAATTTACAAAGGATTTCACAAGATCGGTTTTTGGTATGTCTACACGTTGTTCAAACTTACGGTGAGCATATTGAAAAATTCAAAGCGTGCTCACGATAAATTAACCAGACACGAGACAATGTAAAAGTTAGCAATTCTCATCACAGCTAGGAGGCAAACCTCTTAGCCCCAGAACAATATAAGGAGACATTACTCGCTGTCACAACTCTACTTTATAGGGAAAGTAGGCGAGTTTGTGTGAACAAAGTTGTGGGCTGGTTACTTTAGTAATGAATAGAGACGCAGACGGTAACCGCCACTCCAGCGCAACTTGCATACCATTTTAACTTTAGCATAACGGAACTATGCTGACCTAACACTATCGATGTGGTTGCCAACACTTTGTCAAATAGAAACATGCTCATAAACGTTATTCACTTTATTAAAGTGGACCCTGCTTAAGTGTAACTTGCACCTTTGCTTAAGAAGACTCCCAAGAATAACGGTTTAAAATTTCGGTTACAATGAAAACTGCCCATCGTATCCGTATGAGTAAATAAAAGTTAAAATGCTAAGAAAATGTTCAGGAATTATGTTGACCGTGGACATAACTCCGTACAATTTTGCATTTCGTTCATTTTCGTTCCTATGAACGCTAGCTCTGTCCACAAGTTGTAACATAGATCGGATCATTAGCGCACTAACTCGAGCTAATGGCCTCTCAATTTACGATATTCCTAGAGCAAAACTAATCTCCTCTTGGAAACTTGTGCGATAAAAGTGGGAGAAACAAAGGGTTGCGTTCGTTTGCATAGACAGAAATGGTGCAGTTGCAGTGGTTAATGGTCATTTAAATTTTGTTTTTAATTAGATATGTAACTTGCAATAGAAATTAATACAGAAGAGAGATTCTTCTGCAAAAAGTGTTGCTGTATCATTTCCATCCCATGCTGCACGAAAAGGACGGATTCAAGGCACGAAAACGATATATTAATTAAATAGCTAATAACTACTTTTAAAACATTTTTAGGAGAGATTTGAGATTTAATGCCTTCTCACTACGGTCGAGTTTGGTCGCGGGTGGGAATAGTAAAGTACCTTGTATAGATGTAATAATATCCTAAAATTGGAATGTTTGATGTATGTAAGAAAGAAACTCAAACAGCCTGACCTACAGCTTGCCGAAGGTAGAGAGAAGAGACCTTCTGTCCTATCAGGTCTACTTTCACGAGTATCATCATTAACCATTGAGCAACACCAAATAAATCGGAATCGTAAACACCCCAGCCCACTAGGTTTTCTTATGAGATTGAGTTACTTCCCCGGAACCAATAAAGGCTAATGTCACAATAAGACTCGTGTTAATGATCGCCATTTGTTGTGAAGGACCGGTGAGCGGGAATAATAGCTAACCTTACCCCTAGCCTACCAGCTAGTGTAGTTTAGTTGCAGGCAACTTTAGCAAAGTTCTGAATCGACATGGTCATGTAATTAGAGAAAAGCGTAAACAGTTTAATGATCGAAGCATGTTTAAAAGGTTTGTGACACGCGTACAGCTTGAGACCTCTTTGGAACGGCGGGTATCAATTACGAATGTAGTCCAAGATCTCTAGTATCCAGCCTACTTGGAGTTTGACAGAATAACATTGGCATGTAGTAATAATGCTTGCGGATCCGTGGTGATATATTATCTGTGAAATAGCCATGGCGGGAATTTATTCAAGATTGTACCTACATGAGATAATTTTACAATGGTGTTTTATTCGACCAAAATTATAATAGGCGTTGTAGCTTATTATATTTCTACCTTTCCTATAATATGATAAATAAATAATAATATAATAAATATGCGGCAGGCTTCTAGAAAAACGTTTAAAGAGAGAAAAATCGAACGCTCGTCATTCACCCCAGAACACACACGCAGTGCAAAAATTAGCCAAGTAATTAATATTCCCAACCGTCCGTTTAATTGCAGGTATTCTATCAACTCCTTGCCTTCTAATATCAATACAAGTATAGTAGATTCCGTTTAAGAAAGTAGCTAGGTCATTTCTCGCAGTAAGATATCACCAAGCGCATTTCAGAAGACAATCCACTTCAATATATTTTATTTTCAAGTGATAAGGCTAGGACTGATTCGGTGGTGCTGGCGGGAATAAAGGGAAAAGGTTGTCAAGTGGTTTTCAATAATTGCAACCGCCCTAGCGTCAGTTTGACCAAGCCAAAATTGTGTATAAATTGTCACCACCCTTGTAAACTGTAGCAGTTATTTGCTTCATGAGCGATGAGTCTGCCGAGGAGTCGCATGGCAAATCGGCTTACAATGTGACTAGACAGCCCCACAGGCCACTAATGAGAAACTATCAAACTTTAGCGTACATTTGTCTTGTTAATGCTAATATTCAATTCTATAGTGAATAGGCTTGAGGCATTCATAGTATGTGTGTAATGGTAGATAGAAATTGATGTTATTCAGTAGGATAATTCAATTAAAAGACAAAGGTCAATTCAATTAAAAACCTTCATCATTAAATTTTGTATTAAATATGTTAAAACTAAAATAAGTCACAAAAGGATATATATGTTATCTCAAACTAAACTGTGGGTGCTCTCCAATAAACCAAAAATAATAAAAACTCACATATCTAATGAAAAGTATATTATCTCACATAAAAAACATATAACCCACGTTTTCGGCATTGGTTATTAAATTAAACCATAATTTACACACGCAGAGTTAAATCAGACTGTAAGCTCGTGAAATCGCCATAAAAATTATGAGGCACGTTTCACCTTTGCTGGAAGAGCATTTTTATATTTTTTTTGAAATTTTCAGGAAACCGTATATTAGTAGATATTCATTCAATGACAATAAATGTAATCGTACTTATCAAATACCTACTTAATTATTTAGTGGCAATAATTATATAGAAAAAGATTTTATAAACTAAGCCTAATTATAAGTTTTGTGGGTTTCGGTTGGGTTATCGGTTTTTAAATATTAACTATTGAATAAGCATAGCGACACCAGCTGCCAAGTTTACTAATAGTAGATTGTTCAACAAGGGACTTAAACGAGCCATTTCATATGAGATGTTTACACTATATAATCGAGTATGAATTGGTTTAGTCCCGAATTAAACACACTACTTTTCACTTCGATTGCAAAAATAAATAAATAACGACAACAATATTTAAAAAAAATCTTGATTTATTATTTACCATTCTGTTATATTATTTATAATAATTTTTTACATTTCCATATTATTAGGATTAAGATCTTCATATTCACTTAAATAAATACTCGAGTTCACCTTCATCTTAATTTATACGACAGTAAAATTCTAGAGATTTTGCAGCAATACCAACATTTTTTGATTTTTTTCTTGTTGACATATGCACTCACACATTCATCCAAAGATCGCCAAGAATTTACAAAAATAGATTAAGAAAATTAATGTTCATTCTTAATTTTTTTTTCAAAGATATTATATCAAAAATAATATCTTAAAAGTCAAGTCTCTATATAAGATTACATTAATTTTGTAGGCTTTCAAACTTAGTCGGTGCCTTTACCGATAGTGCGGTACGTGAAAATTCCCGTTTTACAATACGAATAAGAATATGTAGGCTGTTGATGGTAACGACTAAAAGAAAATACAAAAAAATACTCTAGAGGCTTATTAATACTCTTAGTCTGCCTACGCCTAGCTTAAATGTTATTAAGAGCATGAGAAGTTAAAATTTACTATAAAAAAATAATAATCACTGAACAGGCTTGAATTACTGCAAAGAGTGCTTCCCCGTTCGTTCCAAGATTTTTCTACCCAATAGGTATTTTGCCCTTTATACCCACACCTACTTATACCTAATTTATATTGTTTAAATTCAAATAAATGACACAGTGAAACACTAAAGTAGAAGGGTCAGCAAACAAAAAAATGTAGATACTTTTTTTGTCTGCTGACCTTTCAACTAACCTTTAAAGAAAAAAACATAATCAAATAAACATATTATAAAAATAGCACATCAATGTTCAGATTCATGTCTGGTAGGTAAATATAAAGTTACATTTAAGTTATAATAATATTAGTCATGCAAAATCACATTTTTTTTCTAGATCAAATATTTAAAACAAAAGAATAAGTCCGCCTACTTACATTGTTCTAGGAATTGCACGTGAATTAGTTTGAAGAGAGCATAAACATTAGCATAAAATATGATTACCTCCATATTGTAGGTACAAAATTTGAAGTTACTGTGAGTAATAATTTCATCAAGTTCGATTTTTTACAAATATTACGGTGTCTGTACTGTTTAGAATACACTGTGACTTAGATTTTTGGATTGGGTAGAACGGAGCATATGTTTTGGATTGAACGGGTAAAAATAATATTGGGTAGAAAAATTGTGGGTTGAACGGGGAAGCACTCACAGCAAAGTTTCCCCAATACGTGTAGCCTACTGGGATTCTAGCCGACACATCCCAAGAATTTAGACCAGGCTGGAAACGATCTCGTGGCTTAGTTGATATAGCACCCGCGTACAAAGCGGGGGGTAGCGGGTTCGAGTTCCGCTAAAGAGTACCTATAATTACTGATCGCGAAAGTTTAAGAACACTAAAAATTAAGCCATACATATCGTATGGCTATAAGCCTGGTGAAAAAAAGCATGCCCATGAACTCGCAAACGATAAACTAGATTTGAAAATATTTTAGTTAGGTACCGCCGTTTTCGAAATAGAATATAAAACTACCGCATATGTATAAATTAATGATCTTTGAATAGTGGCACATAAAACATCTGATATGACATCGATAGTATGCTCTCGGTCGCGTTTACAACTGCTATAAAATCGCGAGTACCTGGGACTATACGTTGACAAACAATTCTATGGAGTCGTCACAGTACCTATCTTTAGACAAACTTTCAACCAAGATCAAGTGTAACACGCTAATTGCTTTATAAAACTGCCCATGACGCGTCGAGACAAGCTATGTCAGGGTCCTGAAGTTGCGTGGAAAAGTAAATATTTTATAACTCCATATTGTTTAGGCAAAACACGTTTGTATTCTAAATTTAAATTTAATACGCTTGAAATCAGGGCTTGCTACACGGGCGAACAGATAGAAAGAAATAAATGACAAAACTTTTTATTTTACACAAACGTACAAACGGTTTACAATACTAAGATAAATAGTAAATACTAAAAATTAATTACGTAGTCTTACAATCAAGCTGCCGCTAATGGTAACATTACATAAATAATTTTGAAACAAGACGCTACTGCTTACACCAAATTATAAATAAATAGTAAATAAATACGTATACGTACAGTGAATTAAATAAATACGTAAATTAACGGCATAGCTATATAACTAACTGATAATGAGCCTTTCATAATAACCTTTTCTATAAGAATTCCTTTAAACGATTTTATATGGAATATGGATAAGAGTCCAATTATTTCTATATTAAAAAATAAAAATAAGACATACTTATCCAGCAGTTTAAAAGAAGCTGCGACGGCATCAACGATACAAAATAAATTTTACTTTACTTATCGAAGAAAAAATGCTATAACGCCATACTGTACAACTTGAACTAGGCTCAACCTATTATACTATCATGTTTATAGAAGGTGGTCGCTACAAAGCCGTCGAAAACTATCTGACCCAAGACCACCATATTAAAGACCCAATGGTATGAAATAAAAAGCTCTCAAAGAAATTAATTAAAGGCAACGATATCTCTCCTTACACTTATCAATAAAAAAAGTCTTGAAACCCTATCTACGAATATATGTAAAACCTATTCCCGAACCACCCGCAACAGTATCAAGACCACTAATACATTATCCTTATTGATTCCAACAATAGAGAAGCTTCCTTTGACCGTAAACATATCATTCCGGGTCCTTGCTATCTCTAAAGGGCTGGATTTCATTCCTGCTAAACCTTGTATAGTTTTTTCTCGATTTTGAAATGAGACTATGTAGGGTACATCCATACAAATGGCAAACAAACGTTATATTGCCAAGGGCATTGAGAATGAATCGAGCAAAAATAGAGCACAATCTCAAACTATGTCTAACGAGCACATTCGAGTATTCAGTGTAACTACTCTCCTTAAAAAGGATTTGCTCATAATTCCAAGCATATTCCGTTTGACATTCAAACTTTCAAATAAAAAAAAACGGTTAGGTGTAACTCTGTCTCGTGGACGAAGGGTTTCTTACCATCACACTATGCAAACATAGATTCTTTGGTTTTATAGTATTTGGTAAGATATATTGTATCTGCCCTCTAGGTCACGGACTATACCTGTTCGAAATTTCTTCCAAATCGGTCCAGCCGTTACGGTTAGATTGTTAACAATAAAGAAGCTAGGAGGATATTTAGTACATCGGTAAGATAGTAGCAGTTTTTAATGTTTTTGACAGACAGACGGTAGGCGGCGCCGCCGGCTAAGTAATAGGGTCCCAATGGCACACTTTGAGTACGGAACCTTTAAAATGAACTGGCTGTTCTTCCCAACTTCGAATTGAGCAGGGGTGTGAAAAAAAATTTTTTCCTTATAAAAAAAAAAAAAGGTATTGAGTTCATTCAAATAACATATTGGAGAAACGTTTCAGTTTCGAAAGGATTTGCAGTTATCTTTCAAGAGCGAAGCCAAATACCATTTTTGAAGAGCCAATACCTACGTAAATGGAATTGATTTTATATCAAAGACTCGCTCACGTTCAGATAATATGTGGTTACCGTGATTTTCCTTGCGTGTCAATTCAGAACAAGTTTTTTGTGACTTTTAAATCCTCTTCGAGACAAAGGCATCTATAACTCATAAAGTAATTTAAAATGTTGATAAAATGTTATAAATTGAGGCTCTTGCGTTTGAGTGGCAAATTTTTACCCTGGTTATAAGACTTATTGGTCAACATATAGTAGCACATGAACGGTAAAAAATTTTGCCCAATCCCTGAAATTACCCACTTTATACAAAAATATAAACAATGTGTGACTTTACTCTCGACTTGACTCCGAGTCAAACCAAACGCAATAAACCGTAAAATAAGGTCACGTCAAACGGTTTTGCATGTGCGTATACGTCACAAAAAAAGGAGTGAAATAAAACAAAAACACAATATCACACACGTCGGGGCTCCCTTTGCTGGGATCAATCTCAATTTAAGACGACGAAATGACAGACCTGAGCAGTTAAACGCACCGGGAGAGGTATAAATCAAGCGAGTAATAAAACAAACGTACAAATGATGCTACAGTTTGTATGGAAGCTGGCGTTCTGTAATCGTAGAGGTTGTAATTTTCATTGAGCTACAAGTATGTGTTTAATGTATCAGGTGAGTGTCCAACTATTGGATTGGGTAAAAGGTCTGAAGTAGTTAAAAGGTTGAAGTAGAACAAAGTAGTTTTATGAAAGAAACAGGAATGTAATTTCGGTGTGCTTCTATGTTGTTGCTGTGAGTTTTGATAAGAACTAAAAGCAAGAAGTCTATTTTATGACTTCGCTTTGAGCACATTAATGTGTACATAATTTTGATTCGAACCCACTTAACGGAGCCCGCCTTCAGATCAGAATTCTTTACTTCATATATTTATAGAGATGATACAGTCAAACACTGAATTGAAGACATTTCTCCCCTCTCCGTCACTATGCCATTGTTGTTCCCACCTGCCACGCGAAGATATCAATCATGAGACACTTAATAAAGCCGAACACATCACTCTTGAAGAAAAATGACAGCTCCTATTTCACCGGTGACTTGTGCCGACAAGCAGAGCGCAAACAATTAAATAAATATATTGTATGTATTTATCTTACTTACGTTCGCCATGAAATCCTCCGCTGGTTTCAAAATATTTAAAAATAAGATTAAACCTGCGATAATTTGAGGAGAACCCCGAGAATACTAGTCCGCACTCTACTACGGCTTTTAATACAAGAATCAGAAGAATCAGAAACTCAGGGTTGAATGTTATTGTAGCGATAAATTAAAATATTATACTGTACAAGGTGTCCAAGAACATGTACAACTCAAAAGGGGGTGATGCTGTACATTCAGGCAAGTTTTGTCTTGTTTTTAACAAGTCCTAAAAAATCAGGAAAGCCATTTGAAACGGCTTGTAATATCGACTTTCTGCCTGTTCCAAGCCAATCCTGCTATGAAACGAACAAAATGTTTATAGTCGTATTAGGTAAGAGCTGTAATGGCAGCTGGTTTATTATTTTTACATTGTTGATTATTTTTACACTATTATCATCAATTAATCTAACCGAATTTTCAAAAAGTCGTAAAACAAAAAGTTCTTATTATTTTTATAGAATAGTGCCCTTCCTAGTAAACATTTTCTAGTACAGTTTCTATACACTTGTTTTAGTTTTTCCGTCGTCTTTTATTTAAGAACCTACATACATTGTTTTATTACAATTTTGTTATTATTTTATTTATATTCAACAATCAGAACAGCGTTTTCGACCTGAAAGGTTTCCTAGTACAAACAAAACATTCGCGGATCTATTCCTTGGAGTAATTTCGTAAAGCGCGAGTAATAATTGCCCCAAATTAAATAACATTTTTCGTAATAACAAATGAGAATGAAAATAAGGAGGAACGCAAATTTGATAAGAGCCATCATCTCGTCATGTCTAATAATGATTAAATTATTTTTATCGGAAAAAAGAGTTACTATACATTACATTGAGAATGACAGCATCTCTTTACGTTTTACGTGGAAAAAACTTAGTTACAATGGTTTAGAGAGTTAATTCGCAGTATAGGTGTTTGTATAGTTGAAAAAAAACGGTTCAGTTATCTTTTTCTGAAATGCAACAGCCAACAAATCTGATACTAAAAGCTTAAAACTAAGTTATCGCGACGGAGTTTGAGATCGCTCTGGGGCTTAGTGTTCATACGGCTACCATTGCATTCATGATTTCAACATGAAGAGCTTTAGAACATTAGTAGATAAAATTGTTTCAACGATTGCTTACCTGCCTTTGCATTACCTTACTATATTCGGCATCATACATTGTTGTGTACCTAACGTTTTTCGTGAAGCTTTTTCAGTAGAAGTGTTCAGGGCTAAGGTCTACCAAACACTTCTTTTGGTGAAAATAATGAATAAGCAATTAGGGTTTTGTACCTTTATGATTATGATGTGTGAAATATATATATGTATTATATATATATATATATATATATATATATATTAGGATGTATTTTATATAACTATATAAATAAAAACTAAAGTACTAGTACTAAACTATATGTACGATTTATTAGATTATTTTATGTTTTGATTTGTTTTGTATTGATCCCATATTTGCATTATTATGTATTAAATCTTTACTAGTAACTATCTAGGTATGTTTTAAAGTATTTCCGTTAAACAGATCATTACCGCGTATCCCAATTGCGGGCCCGCACTTATACCGGCGTCATGGAAGACCAGCGTTTTAGTGGCACAAAGTGCTTCTTTAACGTTTTTGTTTTCAATCTCATTTTTATTTTTTTATTACTAAAACATGTGCCACAAAATAGAAAAAAAATAGCTTTTATCTTTATTAATTTTGTACTAATTCTGTGCACTTACACTAACACAAAAGACGTTCCAGATAACTTTTGTGTATTTCCACAATACACAAAGGTTATCTGGAAAAGAATGCTTTTTAGCAATAAGTTCGCCTATATACTACTGTTATTTACAATAAATAATTTTCTATCTTTTTTATTTCAAAGAAACTTTATCTTCTAGGAATTATTTACGCTAATTTTGCATTTAATGCTAATTTTGTATTGGAGTCATAAGACATGTGATGTTGTCCCGAAGACAAGATTTCTACGGAGCTAACTCTACAATATTCGGTTATTTCTTTACAGAGGGGCTCCGACGAGCTTCTTTCGCAGAGTGGCGTCGCCGTCATGGCGCCCGCCGCTCCGCACCACGCTGATAACAACAATCAAGACTCTGCTGCTAAAAAGGTACGTTTTTTATGTTAACCGACGTAAACAACGCCGTTTTCAAACCTGCAACGAGTACTTGCATTGTGACACCACTTGTAACTGCGCGTATCGGATATATTATAGGTATTGAGACCTGGAAATTTAATTAGCAAAGTACTTGATTTTGTCGTCAAAAATTATGTATTAGAAGTTTATGAAACCACTAGCTTCTGCCCACGGCTTCGCCCGCGTGGTACCCGGATAAAAAGTAGCCTATGTGTTATTCTGATGTATAAACTATATTACTGTAAAGTTTCATTTAAATCCGTTCAGTCGTTTTTGCGTGAAAGAGTAACAAACATCCTCACAAACTTTCACGTTTATAATATTAGTGGGATTTAACTTATGACAAGTGAAAACGATTTTATTATTTTTTGTCAAAAATTTAGACCTGTTAATTCAAGTCTAGAAGAACTTGATTTGTTCTTTAAATTTTTTTTCTTTTCAGCAAGAAATATATTTTTTTATAAATACTTTAATAATTTTTAAAATACAATATAATTTTTATCGTAGGTACCGTTTTTTTTTAAATAATATATTAATGTCTCTTAAACCGACTTTTTACAGGTTTCCCCTTGAATAAGAGCTATCTTCATTTTCATTTCATCTGATTATTTTTTAAAAATGAAACCAAGTTATGAGAACAACCACTTGAGGTTTTGATTTCTTTTTCTTTTTGTTCTTCAAGAAGTCTTCATTCATACTTTATCAATGAATCGTGGCCGTCACGCCGAGCTTTTGATGTTTTACTTACTGAGAAATCTTATGCTCCATTTTCCACTGTTATCATCTGCCGTAGACAAAACTTGTTTTATTTATTGCTTTTGGTGATACATTTACATTAGTATTCAGGAAATTGTGTCGGATGCGCTAATTGAAATCGGCGATAACTTTCTCCTAAGTCTCCATGAATTGTGTAATTAACCAAAAAACGATTAATCCAGATAAAACGATAAAACGACGGAATCGCGAAACCGTAATAAGTATTAAAATAAAGGGCTGCTCATAAAAAGCCAACGTGCCATAAAGGGGCTTCCCCAGAGGCTCTGAGAGGCAAATTTTTATTAATCTCTCCCACTCCCCCTTTGGTTGCCGATACTGAATTTTTACATATTGAAAAGAAATTGAATTTGATGATTTTTGGCAGGTTAATCTCGTAAACGATCTGCCATGACCCGATTCCGATTTTGTTAACCTGCGGTTTTATGTCTGTTAGTTTTAGTTCTAGTTAGTTTTAGTTCTAAATCAGAGAGTTTTTTCGATTACCTCACGTATTTTTATTCTTGGATGTAAAAGAAAAACCAGCAAAAAGTTGGGGGAAAACTAAACTTCCATGTACTTTTACCATAATACCATTAATTGCTCATTCGTTATTTTTGCTTGATTGAAAATTATGGTCCCTCACGATTAATGATCCAATCGTAAAATATTTAAAAGTAAGTTTTTTTTAAATAAGCATATGATTACTATCATCGTAAAGTTCTTCACGCAATTTCCATAAAACAAGGTGAATCAACAAAGAAACTTCCATTATCCTGTTTCCTCGAGTATTTTCTACTCTCACTTCTCGAAGAAAATTACATTTGTACGACGAGATACGCTGTTCTATCGATGATAAGTGAATAACGTCTTTTATATTACCTACCATCTAGTAAATTTATGAGTAACTTCGTTTAAATTTGCGTATGTATTACCGACGATATATTTCGAGATCAGAAAAAATATTGTGCTCTTATATTTTAAAGTAACCTTCAGAGACAACAACAATAATATGATGCACTTTTAAAAAGGTTTTTAGAACTGTATTAAGATTGCACTCAAAAGCTTAGGTTAAACTAGCATAATAAAAAGTAAGAATAAAAAACTTGATTTAATTAGTCCAAAAGCTCTCAGGCACTCGAAACGATGAATAAAGAAACGCATACAATATAAACTCAAAAAGAAAACACTTTTTATGATTTAAAACAATTCATGTTCTGCACTCACTGAAACGAAAATATTTCGCTTTAATTGAAAGAATGGAGTTGTATGGTTGTATTCTGTATTTACACACGGTTTTCATACACATACGGCAAAGAGCAGAAAACAATCAACGCAGAAAGGAAACTTTTACAAAAACAAACAAGGTCGCCCAGTTTTCGGGTCTTTTCCCTGTTGCACAGTTGTTTCATAGTGTATTTACATAAATACGGGCAGGGCTTTGCCATGTACACTTTGTTCGTTGTTGAGCAAACAAAGAGTTGTACGTAAAGACTATTACAACGCATGTAATGGATTGCATCATCATTAAAGGCTGGCGATTGTCAAATAAAACTGTTTGGAATCTCGTTTTTCTGTACTGTGTTTTGTCAACTATATCTAGATATATATATAAATACACACACCCAACAGTCATATAGTCCTGACCCCACACTAGGATTCCCTGTATTGTGGGTACTACAAACTACGAGTATCATGTTACCACAATACATACTCAGACCCAAAACAAATATAAACAATCTGGCCATGTACTACTATAAACCTAGAGGCAAGTAGTATGAAAATCATTCTAGAAGTAGCACTTTTTATCATAAAGCAAAATCGTTACGATAGATTTAACTTTGTGATAGAAAGACTACTTTTAAGAAAAGGTATTTCTGTCCCTATCCATATTTTAAGTAGATGATTGAATTCAAAAGAAAACTTTCCAGGAAACTCGAGAGGTTAATTTCTTATTTTATGTCACAACGAAACGAGAAATGTGGTAACAAGATCTGATACTATATAGCTATAGTATCATATATTTGACCATACACATAAGCATGCAAGTTTTAACCTATGTGTTATTCTGATGTATAAGCTATATTACTGTAAAGTTTCATCAAAATCCGTTCAGTAGTTTTTGCGTTAAAGAGTAACAAACATCCAGCCTCACAAACTTTCGCGTTTATAATATTACTAGGAAGTAGGAAGTAGGATTAGTACGATAGTAGGATTATGTGTCATGTTAAATATTAGACGATTTCTAATATTTAACATGACGACACATGGTGTTCTTTTAATTTAAGTGTCGGTTACGAATTAAATATAAACGAGAAATAGCGTTGAAAAGAGGCTATTTTCTTATTCTTCCCCGCAGGCAGTTTATTTCCCCCGCTGTCACCAGTCATTATGTCAAGGAAAGTAAAATATATCATACCCAGTACGCAAAGGGAAAGGTGACAGTTTATCAAAAATTGTTTTTCTTAAAAAAACCAAACAATATTTTTTTTGGTGGTAAAACTATAACGAGAATAAACAATGAAATGCAAGAAAGCCAAATCCCATATTTACAGCCTATGTATTGAAAGAATTTGGTTTCTTTTACCTTCGGTCACAGGGAGATATAAAAAATGAAAATTGGTCAAGGAAAAGACAAGAAAGACGAGAAAAGAGAAGACATTGACCATTTGATGACCTCGGTGACGCGGCGGGCGCAAGAGGTGCTGGTTCCCGTGCGGGGTAGATAGATAGGAAATACTTTATTGCACACCAAATAACACATCAATATAACAACTACAAACTTTGACAATGTTGTACAATGGGTGGCCTTATCGCTTAATAGCGATCTCTACCGACAACCTTTGGATAGAACGAACTTCACGAAAGTTTACAAGTGGTTTGATTGGTATACTTGCCACATACTATGAACATACTAAATAAAAAAAAAGTATGTCCGTTAGGTTTTTATTTTTAACGGGTGTAAAAAGAACCATCACCAAGTCGATAACCTATTTTTTTTTTTTTAGTTCCTTACGGAAATCGATTCCAAGTGTTGTTATTAAACTTTCGTCTAAACGAACATAAACAACATTTTCGAATTTTCTCTTCAAATAACGCATTTGAAGTTACAGAAATGCAATGAATATTAAACTCAAACGCACACAACGGCTTTGACTCATGCGTGTCACGCAAATTTAAATGCGCAATCAGCATTACATTGCGCGCTGCAAAACAGCATTTTTTATGCCTAAAATTAAAAATCGTTTCCCAGCAATTATTTGCCCGCAATGTTACGCAGTATGCGTAGATTTCAGCTTGGTGATGGGTCTTTTCACACCATCTTTAAATTTATTTAGATTGTGAATTGATTTATGCAATAGAATACTAACTACTTGCAAAACGCATGTGCCCGATGTAATGTTTGGATATTCCTCTGACTACCACTTATTTAGTATCCTTAAAGATCTATACACTGAGTATATATGTGATGATGTCCATCATGGGAAATACAGGCTTGAGCGTGTTTGCTTTTTGGAAGGTAGGTTAGAAAAACCTGAAGCAAACAAAGTAACCATTTTAGTTTCGCCGTATTTTGCCGGCCATTTACTTGCTAGGGGCGCCGTGAAAAAACCAGCGCGTAGTAATCTTAATTACATTGTGATCTCGTTACAGCTCGGCCTTAATTCATAATTAAATAGGGACGTGTCCCTTTCCGCTTATTTATTTGTTATTTTATGATTTTGCAATTGCGTCTTTTTTTTACGGTAAATATTTGGGCGCGCCTTTTTCAGACACCCCTTTTTCTTTGCCGTTCTGAATATTCATTTGGTCCTATCGGCGGGATGGCGACTCGTTTTTAAAAGTATATTTTTATATTCTCCCTTTGTGTCGCATTTCAAACACTTGCTGCGAAAATATTAAACAGAATAATATTTTTTTTGTCACTAATTTAAAGTTGCTATATAAAAACACTGTTGATAACTAGTGTTTTTTTGTAGCATCTAAATCCATTCAACTTTAAAGTTGAATCGATTTTTATGAATTTGAAATAGATATATCACGACCGTAAACAGATCACTGAGCTACTTTTTAAAATAATAATAATTCATTTATTTCAGGTAAAACAGTAAAGTAAACGTACAAGTACATGGTCCATATGATAAATACCTTAAATATAAATACATATAATTTTATAACATAAAAATTTAATAAACTTAACTTTATCCAGGTACCAATAGAATGAAGTTAAAGGTAAGTAAAATTATAAACTTAACCTTATAAAATTTGTGGCCACAGTGGCCAATTAGCGTATCTTAAAGTAATTCTTTTAAACAGACAAGCGTCGGGGAACAGTAATCAACCCTCGTCCTCTTTGACCGGGTCATTAATGTCCAAATAAAGTAATTAATTATGTTCCTTGGTTTTTCCCTCATTTTCCGAGTCCTGTAAAAACGTGAAGAGGCTTGTTCCGTGAAGATCAATCAAATCAGAGGATGCCGTAGGGGACTGCGTTTACCACTACTTAAGCATTTACGAGCTTGTCTTACGGAGTTACGACTTCACTGGCACAGGTTGGTTCGCTCTTATTTTGGCGAATCTACCTCGTGTTTCTTTTATCTGAAGAATTTATTGGTACTCGTGGCGCAGAAGAATCATTCGCCGCTTTTGCTTGCTAGTGGTTTAGTAGAAAATGACCTATCATTCCATAAATAGTTTGATTTCCTAAAAGTTTGTGACCGGAAACTTTAGCACGAAGCTTAGGCGTTAGTGTCATGATAACAGAAATTTATATAAAATTTCTAAGTCTGGCTAATACTGCCTGAGTGTATAAAGGGCATAATATACCAAAATTAATAGTTTTTAACACAAAACCTATGTATAGTTTTATAGAAATTCCGATCGACCAAAGTAAAAAAAGATTTGAGTTACATACTCGTACCTAATAGCGTCGTGAACCAAGTCCCAGTGGTGTCTAGTTAAATCACATTTTTTTCACATTTTACCACTGTAAATGTCACATGGGGCAATTACCCAATTGTCCTGGACGTTTGGTCTAATGTCGACTTTATCTTAATTCATTCCTTGATTTCTAGACATGAATTACGCAAGCCAATCTTTTTCTCGCAGAAAATTCGGCAATCAATCAAATGCTCTCATAAAATTATTCATTGCTGAAGCACTTACTATTTTACTGCTAGTTTTAGGGGATACTAAACCATTTAGCTATCGTATTTTACGATTCCCTACACTGAGAACGCGAAACATCTTTACAAAAAGGAAAATTTTATGAAACGTGTGATTTATATAGCAGGTTTAGTTGAGAGGTTTAGTAAGGGTTATATTTTGTTGTCTAACCCCTTGAATATTTATTGCACATAATATTTCCAAGTATACTCAATCTCTCAAGTGTATTGATACAATAATTGTGAAAAATAATCAAAATCATCAGCATTGCAACAAGCAGCACCCACTTTTGAGTACACAGGCTCATGCCTGCCTTTTTTCGAAGTTTTTACATTGCTTGAATTACTTATTACGAGCATTTGAAACAACAAAGATTATGTCGTTAAAATTAATTTAATCAAATGATTTAAATAAATAAATAAATTCTGTATTCAAAGTTTACCGCGACAAAGTTAGTCCATTTTTATGCATGAATGGTTTGCACTGGGCTAAGCAAACTGGTGACATAATTGCTCACATTCTGTACGTTTGTTTGTCGTTTGTAAGGTATTATCTTGTTTTTGTGGTGGCATTTGTGTGTATGGTGAATTTCATAAACATGAAACCTTTATGGCCTAAACGTATATTACGAGTAGAATGCACACTCTCTTCATTTTATGTTTAATAGCTTTGCCCATGTGTTTTATAACTGCACATTACTTTATAACAATAGTTATTTATACAGTTTGAATCCAACGCAATGTTTGAGCATTGCTATGTAAATTATTATTTTATAAAATCGACTGACTGACAATAAATAAATAATACTGGACATTTTTAAACAGCATCATCTAGCCCCAAACTATGCAGAGCTTTTGTTATGGGAACTACACGACCGATGTATAATCAGTCAGTACATTTTTTTGTAAAGACTTACATATTATATACTAATATGTAAGACTTGCATAGAATAGTCTATTCTTGCATATCCAGATCCGATACAAACATTTGCAGATCATACAAACATTTATTCCGCCACGGGAATCGAACCCACCAGTCGTGGGGAGTCTCACTATGTACATATTATTTATATAGAGACTTGTTATATTCAAGTCAAGTTGTTGGTGAATCAAGAGAATGATGCCCAATAATTATCATTGAAAATGTTATCTGCTAATGTTTGATTTTACAAAGTTCCAAAACACAAAGTTTGGGCTTCGTCTTATCTCTTAGCAATTACCGAACTTACCTTTAATTAAGGTTTCGGAAGTGACAACCGACCCTAAAAGCATTACGCTAAGGGAGATTACAATGTAAATAATTAAGACGCTCTATATAATACACTATACATATTGAATAGTTTGTTAATGGAGGTGATTCTTAGGAAAGTGCATAAGCTATAGGCAATCATTTTCAACATACTTGGTTTCCAAGGCTATTATTATATTGGGCGGCTAAATCCCTGAAAAGAATCTTTTCCAAGCCTAATAAGACACCTTGGTTGACCTACAATATGTATAACAGGTTGAAGTCTAAGGAAAACCTAGAGAGAACCCGGTAATAGGGATAGAGAAAGTGAACGATAAAGTAATCGAATAACGTTTACTAAGATCGACGGATTTTATGAAGTTTTCCACTTTCATAAATAGCTAAGATTAAACGTTTTTATAAGACGTTTTTATGTGATAGTTCCTTAGTCGTACACAGAAGATTGTGTGGTTAGTAAGCGCAATACTGATTTGCTTATTGTAATGGAACGGGAATGTCTATAAAAATATACCCGGTGTCTTAGGGCCTAGTCAAACTGACAAACGTTTGCTTTTAATCGTCACCGCCACCGCGTCAGTGCGACCATGCCCTTCAACTTCTGCTGTTCGTAAAAAAAATATTGAGGCTAGCAGAACTTGTAAGATCATTCGCTTATTGCTACAGCAAAATGCAACAAATATTCACTTGCTGAATCTAAATGAAATCAATATATAATTATATTATATAATACATCATAAAAGCCTTGGGCAGAGGCTAGTTCAGAATAAATAGCATTTCATTGCAATAATAATACCAAATTATTTTTATATATAAACCCGTCGTGTGTAACATGTAGTGATAAACTTATCTAAGAACCTTCTTTAAATCCATACAAAATGAATACAACTGGTTAAGTCGTTTCTCGGCAAAATGGTAAATGATAAAGATACCAACAAATAAAAGAATATCCTCTTACCCCAACACACACCGGCTCTTGGGTCGCAGGAAATAATAGATATAACTATCGATAATAAAAAAAAAGTATTTAACAGGCTGAAACTTATTGGCTCCGCTCAGCCTAGTCCGAGTTTCAAAAGAGTATCAATGATCGTCGAATGCAATACTATAACAATATTCCACTCAACTCCCAATTAAAAGTTCCGGCGGATCAGGCTTCAGCAATCCTGATGTAATAATGCTCTTGAAATTTTAACTGGGATGCAACTTTTAGCGATTGGTTCGAGTCAGAGGAGTGTACATTATTTATACCATGGTATGGGAAAAACTATAACCATAACTGCAACACGCCGCGCGTAGATATTGGTTATGTACACATAAGATGAAGTAAGATAAAGTTATTTTTTAGAAAACCTATACACTTATTTACACACCTTTTTTATAAGGTATTTTTTCGGCGTTTCGACTGTGTTGCGTCATGGTCACGGGTTGACTGGAAATGTCGACAAATAAGAGCTACTGCTTTTATAAGGTATACATAGCCGCAACTAGCCTAGTTTCATCTTCAGAATCAGAAAGTTTCATTATTACGTTATATTTATGTTAACTAACGCGAAAGTTTGAAAAATACTAATCTAAAGTGCTATCAAAGAGGGTCCATGCTCAGAGTAATGTTGTTAAACACAATTTAAGATAATTGCTAGTTCCTAGTTTGTTAAGTATCTATGTAAAACCTTAAATATTTGGGGACGCACTAGCTTTAGCATGCGGCCTTGTCTGGCTTACTCGTGGTACCTGGTAAAAAATAACTGTTACGAACTTAACCTTCTTATTCCAAAATTAAACCAAATCGTTTCAGCAGTTACAAAGATTCTTAGAAATAAATAGGGTAGAGTACTCTACTAATAGAGTAGGAGTAGGATAGTGTAGTAGGAAATAAATAGGATACAAATAAACATCCAGCGTTAAAAACATACATATTCCTGACCCCACACTAGAATAACCTGTGTTGTGGGTATCAGAAACTACGACTACCGTGGTACCAAAACATTCAGATCCGGAACAATTATAGAATAGAATGTAATTTATTGCCTGAAATTATGACCATAACAGCATCAGGTTACATAGTTAAGTAGGTACTTATACATAAAAAAACTAACCATATCTACCTAAGCAATTGCCATGATTAAATTCAGGCAAAGGAGCACACTCAGTAAAATGCTGGCAGACTAAGGCGCAGCGCTGATTTTCAGTGTACCCCTATGCACGACAGGTGTTAGTCGGCTGAAAATAGTTTTATTTTTATTTTGGCTCCCATTATGATTACAAGTTCCAGTAATATTCCTAAAGTTAAATGGCGTTGTTACTAATTTGTGTGTGTGTGTATTATCTGCAAAGCATGCAAAAATTTGTTCCGCTACGGGAATAAGACCAGCTTCTCATTCGCCACGCCATCGAGTCGTCAATATAGGAGAGCAGGATTGAAGCTCTATTTTTACTCCAGTTTTAAGTTTCCAGTTTCTACTTTTAAGGGAAACATTATCACATTATGTGGATTATCGTGAAACTTTGGTCTGTGAAAGATGACTCAGCATCATCATCAAACTTCAGTTATCATCATCATCAGTTTAATATCTATTTTCTCATCCCTTGCGCCCGAGCTGCGGTGCTTTCGTCAAACTTTCGCCCAAGTTGGTACGCTTCACTAAATCGTAATGGTTATACTAGCGATGGATTGTAGCGATCACTTAGCACTTTATGCCTTATGTTGGGTGTAGAACTCTCAGTTATGTTTTCTTTTTTATGCATGGATGGAATCTTATCCATCTGATTTTTTTTTTGTAATTTTGCATGTTGTTGAAACGATATAGCATATTCATAAGTTAAGCCAAAATCGGAGTGTTTGTAGTCCCCCTAATCAGACAGCAGAGGCTGGCCAGTAGTAACTGTCCAATCAAAGGAAAAAAATATTTTGCTCACCAAAGATTAAATTCAAGCACCATGTATATCTCTTGATCTTTTTTACCTTTCATAAAAACAAAATATTCCCTTTAAAGAGTATAAATCTGTATCTTATCTAAAGTCTCCATCAACACAAGGCCTCGAAGCGTGTCTGCATCACGGAATCGATTACCTGTTGTGGACTCTCTCGGCCTTATTCGCTCAGTCATTGTCCATTATGGCTATGCCATTTTCCCCCTATAGAGGAAAACGAAAGATGAGTTTAATATATTATTAAAGGTGTAATTATATTAGCTGGGACGTGTCCTGTAAGAATTATGGCGATATAGAGCCTCTGTTATGAGAAGATAAACTATATAGACCACCGCCAAGCAGCCAAGAGCTTTTTGTGGTTATTTATAACCTTTGTATTACCGCTTTAGGCATGGTTTCATAGTAAAAAGTTTCTTATGTTAGGACACTTACGTATCGTAGGTACATAGTTAAACTCTGGATTGCAAAACTTCCTACCTGCCTGCTTATCATTTTTGCTTTGATAATGATTAGCACGAAGACATTATACAACGGTTTTGTTTATCGCCGAGAAGACAGAAATAGTATTTTGTCCCTCTCTTTTGTTTGACAGAATATGCGACAGAAATAGTTTTTGTCTTCTGTTTCGTAGACAAAACGTTGTCTTAGGTAATTATGCTGAGCGCACTGAAAATAACAAATAAATAGAATATCCGCAAAAGTTTTTAATACTACAATAGTTCAGTGGGTTCCCTGGTCGCTACCTGTACACCACAAGCGGATTACACTCTGGCATAGTGAAGCACTACGTATTTTGTCAAGATATGGCCCATTCGGTACTTAGAGAGGTGAAAAATTAATGGAGGGGGATGGTTTGAGATATATCCTGGTTCTCATGAAACCTCATTGTCTCACTGATATTTTAGTCAAGTGATGTACGAGTATTCTGTAACTATTTCAACTTTTCACTATTTCGTTTCTTTTCCATAAAAATACTGACAACAAACAGACGGGCTTTGACTTAACTTATAGTTAATGTTACTTATCATCCTATAGGTCAGGTTAAAAACTAAAACATATAGGACAAGAAGCTAATAGAGAATTTCATGAATATGATAGCGCCGCGCCAGTTACCTAATGACAAAACAACGCGCGCGCCCAACTGAGAAATAGTGTTTGAATAAGCACGGCCGGCGCGATCACCGGGAAAATTGACCGATTCCGAGAAATCCTCGCACTCATGTCATGCGATATCGCCTTTTTTCTATCCCGGCAACCGAGCCAAAATTTAATATTTATGGATGAAATGTGAGACGAAGCGGATGATTTAAAGTGCCTGATGTGGAAATCGTACCTCGCAGATTTTCTGACCCAGCGAAAGTAATGTCCTTCTTTACGTTTTACGTACCAGTTGTTTTCTTTTGCTAGAGAAAATGCCAAAATGTACCCCCGAGGTAGGCCCGCGATTTATACATCACCTTTTGCAAGTCACTTTGGAAAAATATTTTTTTATTTGTTTATTTCCGGAGATTTGGGTCCTTTTGATGTCGATTGTAACGAAATCAGGATTGTTTAAAATAAATATTATCTGTATCGGTGGACATTTTTCCTTTTAGTTAGTCGTTTTGTGGAATTAGACAAAGAAGTTATTTTTTTTATCGGATTACAAAAGGAACCTTAACAGAATACCAGATTTATAATTTTCGACCAAAATTCATTTAATGCCGAAAAATAAACTTTTCCTCGGTTCTTTGAATATATTCCACCACAGAATAACAGGCTCAAAGCCTCGAATCGAACTTCTAAGCAAAGCTTTCGGTTTTTCCTTGCAGTACCTACTCTCAGAGCAGTTGTTCACTTTATCTGAACTTAACAAGGTCGAACTAACAAGCATTGACTCATTTGTTACACCTCTTTGCTTCACCACCCGTAAAAAGGGAGATATACGAAAAAAGGAGAGGCTTTTTGTATTTTATACGAATCTTGACACCATTAGGTACATGTCCAGCCATTAGCTATTAGTTCCGCTACACTAGCGGCTTAGTTTTTTATCAACATCAGCTCGATACATAGCGTAATGGACAACACATTGCCGATTAGAGGCGAAAGTACGGGTATAAGTCCCGTTTAATTGGAACACGTTCTATTTAAATATATCTTTATTTCCACTATCAAACTGGTTGGTCGTAAATTTTGTATTGAGCTTCACTAAAGAGCACAATAAAGAGCATTCAACCAAATTGAATAACGCATTTCATTTTGTATCGATGGTACGCTGCTTATGAACTCCCGATGAGACAAAATAAAAGCGTCGCCTGTACAGGTTGCTCTTTTCACCTCAATGGAAAGTGAAGTGTCATACAAAGCTACAGTATATTCGGGGCTCGGTTCGGCCGGCGCCGTAATCAAAAGGCTCTCGCGGGAACAATAGCGCCCACATCGAGGCTCGTCCCGATAAGCCCCGACAATTATACTACATCGACTTTTCAATTATCCAGCGTCCCCAACAATGCTTGCTTTATTTATGTATATTAGAACGGTCATTTCATAAGCCGTGCGCCTTTTAGCTAATCATTTGTACTACATTTGTACCGAACGTTCTCCATTAGCCTTGTCGTACGGATTTATACAATTTATTTGTATCCTTTCACGAACAAAGGGAAGTTGGTCCGCTTTAATTGCTCTTTGTTTCTTTAATTCTGATTCTAGTTCGTTAACTGATATTCTAGAAATAAAATTATTTGAGTCTTAGTACGTAATGAAGTCGTTTGAAGCTTGAGTTTTCTGTATGGTAGGTGTATTATTAATTTTATATATATGCATCCCAAGGTTTTAAGCGATAAGACCGCCCATTATACTTTTAGTTATATTAAGTTTTTGTTTATTTTGTTATCTTGTGGTGTACAATAAAGTATTTTCATTCATTAATTTAACTCTGTTTACAACTTTATATTTATTCGTAAATTCTTGCTAGCTAATTAACCTTGTTAAGTCTTATTATCAGTTGTAATATTTTTATGTGCAATTGAGTTCTAAACTTTTTATACAAAGTTTAGAACTCAATTGCACATCCCCAAAGGGTAATTTTGAAAAAATAAAAAATACGTGTTTCATTATTTACTTGAAAGTTTATTTTTACCAAGTTTTGAGCGAAACTAACTAAGGAATAAAATTTTCCATAGAAACTTTACCGCTCTATTTAACCCCCTTAGGGGTCTATTTTCTAAAATTAGCCTATGTGTTATTCCAGATCCTAAACTATCTACATTCCAAATTTCATCAAAATCGGTTTAGTAGTTACGGAGATACGTGGTAACAAACATTCACACACACACACACACACACACACACACAGACTTTTGCATTTATTATATTAGTAGGATAGGATTATTTCAGTGTGTTTTTTATATTGAATTTTCCATGGTATCTAATCTAACTTTGTTTTTTTTGTTTCAGGTCAAACTGGAACAAAATGTCGGCAAACCGTCTCGGGTCATCCACATACGGAACATACCTAACGAAACGACGGAAGCCGAGATCATTCAGCTAGGCCTGCCCTTTGGAAGAGTCTCAAATGTGCTTGTGCTCAAAGGAAAAAACCAGGTAAGAGTTAGATTGTGTTATCATCTTACTTATTTTCATTGGAATGGTTCCAGATCAGATCCCTTTTTTGTGTATGCCTTCGGACATAAATGTTTCGGTCGTTGTGTGAATTTACCACAGTCACACTAATCGTAGTTTGGGGGATCCTTACCTATCGAGGCAAGGGTCCCCCAAACCCCCATTTGTACATTTTGAGGCCAACCTAAGTGCGAAGATTGGCCACGACAGATCATGCCCTGGTGGTAACTGTTTTTGGGGGAAATAAAATAAAATGCTAGAGGCTCCATGCAGTCTTAAGTTCGATGAAACAAAAAACAACTGCATAATAGACCGGATTGAGTGATCTTGACAAATCTGTAGGATCAACGTTAAAGTTTTGGATATAGTTAAACAGAAAAGAATTCATCTAAAAATACATCAAATGAAATGAAATAATTTATTAATAACTCACGTTACAGGTCACGTTAGGTATAAGTGTTACCTAATTAATCATTTACGCATATTAATTCATCATTTTTATAAAGTATTAATAATTTTAGTTGTCGGGTAACAGGTAAAACTCGTTAAGATCGTAAAATACGTGTAGTAACCACTTTTTTAATCTTAGTTTAAACGGTGGTTGGTGCATCACGGATATCGGTAGGTATTCTGTTATACACAGACGACCCTATTATATACACGGACCGACCGGACTTGGCGAGCCTGTGTGCTGGTGTCACAAGACGGTATTTGTGAATGTTACTCCGCATGGCTCGTCAAAAGTAACAGTAAAACTAGAAAACACATTCCACGTGTTCCAACATTAGAGACAGCCACTGACCATAGTTGCAGACCACAGAGATTCGTAGTAACTGTAAATTAAGCAATACTTACCACAACTTTCTGAGGTCGGCGGTTGCCGTCGCGTCGATCGCTGTCACCACTGTCGAAATCCCTAGTAGCCACCTGATGTCAGAATTTACACGTTGTCACCCGCCCGAAAGCTTCAAACCACAATAGCAACTAGAAAACCTGATACCCAATGAAGAAGTAGGCCAAGTTTATGTAAACGAGAACTACCCTCATTTAGTAAATTAGCTCGGCCGTGTAACTGTGGCGGATGGAGTCCGGAAACACAACAAGTGGGTGGCGTGGCCGTCCGGCCACAAATAGACCGCCGATCATTGTGCGGTGCTAGATTTCACAGACAGAAATGGTGAAAAGGTGTGAAACCTTTTGAGGTTACATGAGCTATTTTACTTTAAACGTAACCTACTCAATAATAAGAGATTTTGCTTTAACAGTAAAATACTTGAACATACTAAAATCTATAAAGTTTTTGGTTTTCCGATTTGAGGGCTTAAATTAGACTTTAGTGTTTTGTGGAAACTTGTAATTGGCTGTTAGCAATGTTAGCATGCAGGTACAGCAAAAACAAACATACTCACTTACGACTGTGATCCTATGGCCAACATTCTCAAATACATTCTCAGTACGCAGATCTGTGGGATTACCAAGTGGGTGGTAGTCAGACACGTCCTTTTATTATGTTTGGCAAATATACACGTTTTGCATAGTAGTTGACATTCACATTATAAGCTGCAAGTCCATCATCGCATGCAGTATATGTATTTTTGTAGAATCATTTTGTTGTAACTATTTGATAGTTACCTAAATAAATAAATAAATTTAATGATCATAATCATTAAAATTATAATAAGAGGGCAGAGAAACTAACTTCTTAAACGATATTGCAACGTAACACTATCCAAGACTTCTGCGAAAGTAATGTGTCTGTTACTTTCGCCTCAAAAAATGATTATTTTCGAATTAGAATTGGACTGACAAACAACGAAAATATTTACATCGAAACAGGTACATTACAAAAACCAACAAGCTAGTATAATAATATGATCGACAACCTACTTACCCCCGTCAAACGACCGACATTAATCTATTACTGGGTCAAAATGGAATTGGGAACATTTTAATTCGCAAAAGGTTCACCTCCATTTTTAACACAGTCCCGACATAACTTGAGAATTGAACCCGAGTGAGATTGCATCTGAAATTATATTTAGCGGAAATCAAGGGTGCTATGACGTTTTAAGTAAATTTCAATTTGGGACTGGAAGGGTCTTCAATGAGTGTTAACATAGATATGGGTATATTTTATCTCGACTTTGATCGAAGTTTGAATATAGATGTGTCCGGTTTTCGTTACGAAATGTAACATGAACTCAGTACTTGAAGACTTTTAGTTATGATTTCATTATTTTCTAATAGCTCTTTATGATCGTGGAGTGACACGGGGTATTATTTTATAGTATTTTTAATAAACCCAAAAGCTAAAACTAAAAGGTCACTTGCAGTTTTAAACACCCAAATGTGCATGCACATTAATTTATGAAACTCGGTTAGACAGGAGACACTGCGACAGCCATAAAGGTACGTTAGCAATCCATCAAAAACATGTCAGCTCATCACACCAGCGTACTACGTCCGCCCAGGCTGTGAAGGTACTTTTACTACCTGTTTTATGACAAAACATCCATCGGAACACGTGCAGGAGTTTACGATAGCAAACAAATTAAAAATGAGTTTAGTTTACTAAAAATAAAAGACAAATTCTGTTACGGGATAAAGGATGTGTTTTGCGGGTGTATGGTAGATAAATCAACTCAAACAAGTTAGCTGAAATACCGGGAAACAGTCGAATTCAAACAGCATGGTATTCGTATATATCCTTTTCCGAATGAAAACTAGGTTCATCTACGTCTTGATACTTGAAAAAGTTATATCTCCTCATAAAAACAGATAATGTGTGGACCTGTGTCAGTGGAAAATATGATAAATGATTAATTTTCTAAAATTAAGGAATAAGTTTCTTAGAAATCAGGTGTTGTGGGAAATTTAATACGTAGGCAAACTGCCTTTTTAGAACCATTGTGTTCTACCCAAGAAGACAGGTGGAAAACCTTGTAGGTAAAGCGCGAAAAAAACAATCCCTCTTCAGAACGTGAAACGAGTCAAATCCCTTTCTGCGAGCGCCTTGTCTTTACGCGACTATACCGACACTTCAGGTGGAAAACGTGGGGTTTTCTTTTGTGTTTTTTTACTGGAATTTAAAAGTTCATGTTGAAATACTCTTGGCAAATCAAAATGGCTTTTTCACTTTATAGTCATGAAACTTTTACATATCTTACTTATATTGAAATAAGTGTGTTAGTTTCGAACAAATTTAACTTGACGTGAACTTATAAGTTTTATCTTAATTTAAATTAACTTAAAAAAAAACTCCTGACCTCACCCTGGGATTCTCCCTGTGTTGTAGGTATCAGGAACTACAACTAAATATAGAAAATGGCTCTAGTACAGTGACAAATAAGAACATTATGGATTCTAAAATAAGTTTGACCATAAGCCTTAAATTATCTGATAGAGATTTTTTTTTTACGAATAATCGATCAATATGTTACGAGGATACCTCACATGAGCTGACACAGAGTGGATGATAGAAGTATCGTTGGAACCTTTGGGTCCAGTTACAAAGGCCTGGCTAGAGAGGTAGGCAAACAACGCTAGTGGGCCGTGGGCCGAACAATCGACACACTCGGCTCACTCTCGGTGATTAAACCGAAAGAGGCGTTGACACAATTTTACGAGCATCCCGTACGCTATTAATTTGGGCCATCGATCCGTTAAAAACAGCGGTTATAATTGTAAACGGTTGTAAACAATGCTTATTTTTATTGGTCATAGTTATGTTTTTGTAAATATAAATTGAAGACCGCGTTTTGAATAGAATAAAATTAGCATACCACGTGACATGTTGCAATCCCAATGCCGAAGTAAACTTCTAATTATTTATTTAAGTCTCGCGATCGGTTGGATTGACTAAGTAACTTAAATCAAATAAATTGTCGTACCACGGATTAAAAAAAAATGTTTTAATTTGAGTGAGTATACGAATATCAAGATTTCCGTCGGCGCTCGCTTTCATAACATTCATATTTTTAATCAGCCTCGAGCAATTCTATTTCATTTGCGGCATATGATAGCAGCTCTATACGTAGATATTTCCTATTATTATTATAACGTAACAAAATCAGATGCGGAATTGGGTATTGAAATGTTCTTGTTATTATAATTATCATAATTCAAATCATTTAGTTATCATATGAGTACAAAAGTACGCAATTGAACATACGTTTATAGTGGCATAAATAGGTAATAAAACATTACAATAAAAAAAGATAAAGAAAAAAAAATAACTATAAGAAAAAACTGTCGAATAAATAAAAAAACATATTAAAAAAATACACTCATAAGGTAAAATAAATCACAATAATCTGTAGGTGCATAATCTATGTAGTTCAATGAACATAAAAATCAGATTTTTTAGTCTTTTGAATAAGGAGTAGTTTAATTATGACGACTATTAGACGACCTCCGTGGCGCAGTGGGCGAAGGTCCGCCTGAGACGCAGAAGATTACGGGTTCAATTCCCGCCGCGAGACAAATGTTTGTAAAATCTGCAAGTATTTGTCTCCGGTCTGGGTGTTTTCTATGTATAAAATGTATGTATTTACAAAAAAAAATATATGTAGTATATCAGTCACGTAATTCCCATAACACAAGCTCTGCTTTGTTTGGGGGCGATGATGCTGTGTCAAAATGTCCAGTATTATTTATTTATTTATTATATTTGTTGAGGCTCGGCGACCGAGAGGCAGACCACCCGCCCGATGGTCTAATGACATCGTCAGTGTGGCCGGGAATCAGTGGATGATAATCGCAAGGGATCGGAAAGAATGGCATTATAAATAGGAGGCCTATACCCAACAGTGGGTGCAGAAAGTCTAGATGATGATGATGATGATTATTATATTTGTTATGTTTTGAAATGCAATCCAAAATCCATTAGAATAGTGCTTCCAGAGTTATAAAGGGATCACCGAGGGTGAGGGAGGAATTTCAAACAATTCCATCTTTGTTTTGAATGTGCTAGTCCTACTCGTAGAACACGATGAGATTGTTGCACTTTGTGTCGGCTTGTGAGGTTCACCGGATATTTTCTTTGTTCTGTGGTAGTGCGGAGATGCTGTTGTTTCAATGTACGGATGGACGATGGGTCGAAGCTGATTAATTGGTCTCACAGGCGCAAGCCTGAACGCTGTTAGGTGCATTACACAACAGGCTGTTGTTAGGTCCATTTACCTGGGGCTTGGGAGGTATTAAACCACCCAGGAATGGTTTCGTGGTAAGGGTTTTCAATGTATGTTGCTGTGATTATTGTGACATGGGATTAAACATGATACGGGATCTGAGTGCGCTCTAGGCGTTTCGCATGAAACGTGAGTTGATCCTGTGTTTTGCTAGAGCTGAACACACAACATTCAGATAATGCATTATTAATAGTTTGTTTTGAAATTCTGCTGCTACATTTCTTTTTTGTAAATCATTTAGATCTTGACTTGTTCTTGTTCAAATCGGATTCTTTGTAGATGGTACGACCAACATTTCGCTTAAGACCTATTGAGACCATATTTTTATCTTTTTAAGTAGTTGTAATTTTTTTTATCTTTCCAACAGGCTTTCCTGGAAATGGCAGAAGAGATCGCAGCAGTAGCAATGGTCGCGTATTTCGGCGGCTGCGTCGCCCAATTGCGCGGCAGGGCCGTCTACGTTCAGTTCTCAAATCACAAGGAGCTCAAAACTGATCAGACGCACAGCAATGCCGTAAGTACCAACCCTGAGATTTTTCATAAATTCAACCACGGGACTGGAAAAACGAGACGTTGAATGTCGAACGATTGATAGATAGATAACACCTTATTGTACACCTCATAATTGTGTTGTTCAGAAATTAAAACAAAGTAAATTAAAGGCTAATCATGGAAGTAAATTGGGCAATCTCTTCCAGGCATTCTTTGGCTGGAAAAGAATTGATTTGAATTGGTGCATAGTCAATAAAAATGCATGCATAGATGTATATATTACACATATAGTGTAGTGAGGTACGTATAATAACAAAAACACGCAGTTTTACAACCTGCTGCAAATAATCATAATTTTACTTATACCTACATGCAGCCGGACACAAAAGCTGCATAGAGTTGTAGAGTCTATAAATTGTTCCCGGTAATATAATTTCGCATCATCTCTACGAATATTGGGTGTTTGACGTCCCGTTGTTAAATCGTCCTTTGTTTTGCTTATTACGGTATACCTTAAAGTTTTGAAATCTAGGTCATGCTTTGATGTTTACCTTCTCCGTATGCCTTGAAGTTATTGTTCAAACAGCAAAGACTTCTGAAGTCTCCATTAGTTTGGTGGAACACGGAAGTTTATAAGCAAGTTTATCAAAACAAAACGACAGGTTGTACATTACTTTAGCTCAACCTATTTATTAGGCATGTCTCATAAATTATCTGTCATCATGACCAATGGTACCGGATAACAACTATTTTTGTAAGTAAACAAGCATTAATTTTCCGAAGTGTTGATAGAACAAAACAACAAATCCCATTACTTACATAGTTATTGGTGTGCATTAGATCCGTTACTACAGGCTCTTGAGAATGACCGTTTGACTTCTCCGGTGATGTTTCTATTTTTAGGCATTGCTTTAAATAATAATTTTAGTGAACACCATCCTCGCTTTCAATGCTCCAGTTAAAAACTATAAAGGGGTAGTGTATAATATTGCAATGATAACACATCGTAAAAAAAAATAGAATTTACGCCGATTCCTTGCTTAACCAACCCTAGAAGCAAAATAAAATTTAAAAATCGTTAGAATGCTACGACAAACGGTCTTGAACTTCCTCCATTCACCAACTTGTTGTGACCAATGTCCATTGAGCATGAGACCGTTGACTACGTTCATTGTTGCCATTCCAAACCGTTTACCTTATCGATATAATTATTTAGAGATCCAAATGTACTAAACCAAGAATTTCGCTTTTAACTAGCTCGCAATAAATGAGCGCTAATCTACCAAACAGATTCGCAATATTACCGAACCAATTGAGCAGATACTGGTTCAAACGGCATCGCTAATACCCGTGTAAAGGCATATTAATACCGTATTAGGAATTCTCAAAACGTACCTCAGAATAGCAAAGAGTAAAACTAGATACGAAAATCACTCGGTAACTTCTATACATGCGTTTATTTCTTGCGCTGCTAAACAAATAAACAGTTGTTGGTCTCTAATTGGCATTTAGGGGAAACATTCCGATTTTTTTTGGTTCTACACCAATAGTTTTGAACTGAAGCACTTTTTAGAGGTGGGAGAATACTTAATAGGGGGTATTCGAAGGGACGTCCAAACATTACAACACATGCCCGCGTTTTGCGAGTAGTTAGTTTCCCGCATAATAGGTTGCAAGCCCATCGCCTTTTATCGACTTCTACAGGCTGTTGATGATGATGATAATCAAATTTCATTCCTACGTACACGCTAATATGTCACATAACCTATACCCTGCCTACACGTTATAACGTAACAACAGTTCAATTAGCTGTATAACAACAATCGGATTAGTCGAGCATTAAGGCTTTCAATGCTGCCAATCGGGAATACAAGCCTGGGGGAGCCTGCGTTTGACCTGCTAATTTCATCTATTGAACAAGCAGCAAGGTTTTTGCTTGCCTATTTTATTGTTGAATACTTTCATTGCATTTTGTGGAGCACCCAAATAGGCATTGCCAGCCATGAACGGTAGTGCATTTTTAAACCAATCTTATGCTTGCTTAAATCGTCTTCCGTAGAATATGATTTACTTTTTCGGGGTGATATCTCGTTAATGAATGATTTAGTTATTTTTAATCTGAATGGACTTTAATCCTGCATGCCTGGTGGCGCTGACCAAAGATATGAGCAGATATCTTAGGTCAGCGCCACCGGACTATAGGCGAACGCAGAAGGCGCTCAGCCTGCAAAAATCTATTTACATAACAAACCACGACTAATGAAGTAAGAAAAACCCCGTTCGAAAGGGTATCATTAGGTATATGCGATCATGTAGGTATTGTCATTTTACGGAAAATTCATTGAATATTTTTTTTCCAGCGAATTGACTTGACTTCTTGATTAGCCCGTGTCAAAATAGCTTAACCGACCTCGGCGACTCTCACTTGTGTTAAAATAGTGCAGTGTTATCAAAGATATGTCAGTAAATGTTCCAAACAATTTTTGATCTTTCTATTTATTTTTATTCATTTTCTAGTGATTATTTTTGAAGTAGAAACTGCTGGAATTCCAAATACATACATATGTCATGTCTCAACCATATCTTAAGTATGCGTGCCAAGGGTTAATGGACCGGACAGGGTTTTTATTACATATCCATCTTTGAGTGTCAATTTAGTACACCGCACTGGCAACCCTAGAGCTGTTAATTTAATCTTCTCGGGGCATCAAGAACCCACAATTTAGATAACTGTATTCAATAAACCCGCATGCCGCGACGGGACATCCCCCGTTGTTCCGATTTGATTGAGTTACTGAACTATTACTATTGTGTCTCTAGAATTTCAGATGGCAGAGAGCTAGCTCACTTTACACTTTGAGTAACCACAATGGTAATTTTCTCGCTAGCATAATAAACCTCGTTACCCTCACGCAAGTTAACAGCACAATGTGGACCGAGTATGTATGTGATTTTGATTATAACATATAACAAAGTGATTGAGTAAGTCAACTATTGCTGTTGTGTTTCAATATTTCTAAGATTGACGGCATCCTCTCTTTGAATAACCATCATATTGTGAGTCTATGCGTTCTGTAGACGTACTTCGTTAGGGTCACGCAAATTTGTCAACACTGTTAGACCTAATGCAATCTGAGGTTTGGGAATTGCTTGAGGGATTGCCACCAGTCAATTTAATCGGCGATTAATTTGATAGAATGAGAAAAGATCATTGCAATATACAAAGGTTATCTGGAAGAGAACGCTCTGAAGAAGTAAATTCATCTTTGTCTTTTTATTTAAGTGCAATAAAATATCTCCAGCGAGACTAGTGGGATACTTCCCACCAAGATTGCTACTGCAAGAGACCGCACGGTTTGACAATATTTGGGAGAGACCTTTGCCATAAAAAACTCTATTTACCATTGGCCTATTGCAGATCTTAAGTCTCATCATTTTTATTACGAGAATGATGATAATATCTACATTGTAACCTAGAATAATGATGACGCCACCAAGTCCGATAAATATTGATTGTGAAGAGACTCATTTTTAACTTTAGTACTAAAAAAACTCATCATATCCTATCCTTTTATAATGAAGTGAGGTAGCTGTTTATGATGGTTATTCTCATCCGTGATACGGGAAGGCGCGTGATCCGAATAGACGATTTCAAAGTTTATTTATGGGGGTAAGCGTTCGTGAATGATTCGATAACGTAAACGGAACTTACGTTTAATAATGGCAATATTGTTTAACATTGATGATACCTATCTATGTCTACCTGTTTAACATCCACATTTGTAGTTCGCCAATAGATGGTTCAGAGGGCTACTAACAGATTGTATTATTATGAATTTAAAATGCATTCGCATAATAACATTCGCGTCAATCCCGCGTAGGTCAGTAAATCGCCGGCTCGTGTGAAATATCCCTAGCTGCCCAAGTAGTCCTGGAATGCGTGGGCGTAGCAACTCACCGCGTACAAATCCTAGGCAACCCAAGGTCACTCCGCGAAGCCTGCGAAGACCCCAGGAAACTTCTGTGCTTCTGGGCGAAGTTAGGCTGGCTCACTAGCCAGAACTTCCACTCACAATGAACCATAAGAGTTTAAATACGGAAAAGGGAGTCCACACACATATATACATACACATACATACATACATACACATACATACATACACAGACATACATACATACATACATACAAATGGAAATAAATAGGATTATAGGATTATCATCATTAACCTGAAATAGTCCACGTTTAGCATATGCCGCTGTGCTAAAAAATCACGATGGTCTTGCCATATCAACTGGCTTTTTTCAATGCAATTTTCTGAGAAATTCCACGTTTTAAATTTTAAAATTGCTAAGCGGAACTAGCCAATTCTTGAAACGACTAAACAGCTAAAAGGTATAACTCTGAACTCCATAAAATACCGTATTCAGACAATATAAATTACAGTCTTCCCCCTCTTTCAGCACTAAAAAATATGCTTAACCCCTTTAATGTCTCTGTGTTCTTGATTACTTTCAACTCGTTTTATTTCACTTTTATTGTAGCAGTAAACTTATAATTGGACATTTATTATGAAAAATGTTCTCAACGGCTTAAGGAGTTTCCACACTTCCTAACCCGAAAAGAAAATGGTTGGCTCTGCGTCGACCATAAAATACTGCGGTACTCGTTGGCAAACCATCATTAAAAAATCATTTGTTTTTATATATTTTTGTCACTAGCTTTTACTACGCTGACAACAACTGCGAAAAACTGCGAAAACTTTTTTAAAGATTTTTTTTTTATTACGTAAGAGCATCTGTAAACAAACAAATACGCTCATGACTGTAAACCTCATGATATAGATCTTCAGATTGTACGTAGATCCGCGTGGTAACAAAGCAGGGGGTAGTTAGAGGCACGTCCCAAAAAAAATATTTAGCATAATATTTATTATTCCCAAACAGACAATTACAATTAAACTCTTCCATTTAGTATTTAAAGATTATTTTTCTGTAATTTCGTGTCCACATTTTCGTTCCTTCTTAAATTGTGAATAGGCCTAAAAGCAATTACATAAAACCTTAATAAACTGCTAAAGTTATTATTTTGAAGACAAATTATATTTAATGTTGAATACTTAATCGCCGTGTTCGCCATACAACATTTTGAGTGCCCCAAGGCACTGCGGCAATGAGAATGGAGGATGGAAATCAATATTTTCGGTAACAAAACACCGAATGAGAGGATTAATTAAAACGCTTAATTAGTTTCGTTTATCCTGGAAACCTATCAAAAACAAAACCATCCTGACGGCTGATTACACTGAGATGTTGTTCTTGAACGGAAGTTGAATCTTCATTTTGTATCTCTGGAACTGGTTTCGGACAGGCAACTCGTCAGGAATAGATTGACATTTCTAATTATTAGATATTGTTTGTTATCAGTATTTACAATGGCACAGGATTAACATTGTGACTTACAAACTCTTTTTTAAAGACAAGTATAAAAAAACATTAATAAACTTTTATGTATCCCTAAACCGTTAGGATGGGCAGACGACATAGTAAGCGTTATGGGACGAACATGGTTGAGGTTGGCATAGGACAGTGAGGAGTGACGCAAACAAAGGGAGGTCTATACTCAACAGTGGGTGAAGTCAGGCTGTGGATGATGATGATGATGAAACCGTTTAAACCCTTAACTTCCCTTATATGCTTAGTTACGATAGTATTAAGCATATAAGGGAACTAACTTCTGCCCAAAGCTTCACACATGTGATACTCTGAAAAAAGTATCCTATTCTAGCTCGGTCATTTGCAACCAATCGGATAATTGGCAACCAACACCCAAACATCTACACTATTGAAAGAAAGAATGAAAGAAAACTTTTATTTAGCATGACAAAATATATATATACATGACGAATTTTGAAAGTTAGGATGGTGGGATAATTTATAAGAATAATAATAACAATTTATAAGTTAGAACAACCTACTTATAAGTATAAATGGAAACAGAAATGCCCCACGCACCTTACTGCCTAATCTATCAACCTAGACAGTTTAATGTCGCACCAAAAAGGTATCAGCTCAGCATAATACTAGGTAGGTGGCTACATGCTTAGCGCTGGTATTCTGCTGACCCTGCGCAGTGACGTCACAGACGCCAGAAACAAACACTACTCTCAAGAGATTAAATGTAACTATTGCTTTTATAATTGAAAAAATAGGGTGTTTTATGCGTAAAAGTTCGCGTGACAGTATTGGTTTGCTGTTCCAGTTCCTTTCATGAGATTTTTCACTTGTCATGCATGTCAAGTTTCCATGGACAGCCATGGGAACTTGACATGCAATATTATGGTGACAATGAGCTGATCTCATCATGGAGACGGAAGGTGGATAGTGGAAATCGTCGATAATTACTCGTATGAACTTTTGGCTCATTTTAATTATTTGATAACAAAGTAACTTCCTATCAAACAAGTTTTATTTGAATAAAATCAAACAAATAAAACTTATTTTCACTAATAACTTTTAACGAACTTCGGCCGCTTTATGATTGCTGAAATTAGGGCAGTATCACAATATCCTAATAGACAATTCTCTAAACTTACATTCATGTTAATTCATTCATTTCATTAGTATAAAAATGCTTGAAAAGGAAAACCACATTATTGTTGTTTATTATAGAACTAACGATTCTGTAATAAACAATAATAATGTGTTTCGATGAAACTTTACAAATCTAATTTATGAAAAGTTTCAAAATCTGTTCAGTAGTTTTTGCGTGAAACAGTAACAAACATCCATTCTCACAAACTTTCACGTTTATATTATTAGTAGGATATATTAGAATAACACATAGATTACTTTTATCTGGGTAGCACGCGGACCGTGGGCAGAGGCTAGTTGCTAAATAAATCTGTCAATTTATTTAGCAACTAACTAGCAACAACAGTGATCGAATTACCTACTAATTATCTGGTTAGATAGTTACCTGTTAATATTGTTTGATTTAATCGTTTCGTTTGTTCACACAAACGTTTATGTAAATACACACACTAATTAATAGGATGATTATTACCTAAAGCGGATACGTACAAATAGTGTATTATCTATTTGTACGTTTCTCACCCAGCGCGTAGTGTACATATTTGCTGGCAAATAAGTCACTAATACAGTCGTGAAAGCTATATCTATAATGTAAATTTAATTAGGTAGACATGCACTGCTTTTGATTACGAACAACATCCCCATTCTTTATTACACAAAGGTTAGCTGGAAGAAAGTTCTCCTACGTACTTATTTAATCATGTGCAATAAAGCATTTTCTTTATATCTTCTTTTGATGAGATACGTTTCGCTACAATAACGTATAATTTGTCTTCCGGTTCGTAATTACTTCTTCTTCTCTATTTTTCTCCTTTTCCTTTTCCCGCGTTAGGCGGCATCGGTTCTCCTAATGATTTTGCGCCAAGACGCTCTGTCCAGGGTAGCTAAACAAATACCTCACGCTTAGTTTTCCATTCACGCTAACGCAAATGTACGTCAAGGAAAAATTTGGCAGCAGTCACGTGATATCTCAACAGCTAATGTCATTTCCATACAATTCCATCTTTATGTAGGCGTTAGCTTAACAGGAAGTGGTTTTTGTCTAAAAGGGCTGGACTGTTCTTTCGTCTATTCGGTCTTTCTTTAAAAGATGGCTTTTACTTGACCACCATGTTGCTTGTGCCTTATTTCTACGATGCAGCATAGTACTAGGTCCCGCACTTATTTTGACAAACAGGCATCTTCTTACTGTGTGTCCATTGTCTTTGCGCATTCCAGTTCGAATGGGGTGGAAAACTTTGTTTCCCACGAAGCGGATGGTTGCTAATGTATTTTTGTTTATTTCAACGTTAGCTCTATTGAAAACAGACCCATTAAAATTTCAGAATATCTGACTGCTCCGGTGCATTACCAAGCTCCCGAAAAAAGGACAAGTAGCTATTAAAATTATATTTTCATGTTCGAAATACCTACGCTTCGAAGCATTACCAAGTATTTTTCGCAACGCTTAAAAACTGTAGAAAATAAACGGTATCTCATTAAAATTGAGTGGATTATTTTTACAAGATATCAATTTTCCGTCGTTGTTTACCCTTCCTGTATTGTGGCTAACCATTATGATGTTACCGTTAGCCTAATTGCTGTCGATTTAGATTGGATGGCAAAACGCTGAACCTCTCACCTAAGAGACCTTTGTTAACCGATATAATTTATAGTCTTTTGATATGATAGCACATACATACATATATACATACATACACACTCACGTCACTGTATTCCTCATGATAGGCGTCTTCAGATACATATTCAGAGAGTAAATCTTTGAGTATACCAAGTAGGGGGCACGTCCAAACATGACATTTGGCACATGCTCGGGATTCACAAGTGCTTAGTTAGCAGGCCCATCGCCACTAACATAGTAAATGATAGTACAGTAAATGCAAAAACAGTTTCTCAAAACCAAACGTATTCGGGGGCTTGAGCTGCAGCGATCTCGACACCTTCGACCTTCGAAATAATTAACCTGACATACTTACAAAATAATTCGTATTGACTCTGTTCTCAAAATTGATCAATCATTCCTTTGTAATTTCATTTCGAGGTAGACAGAAATAATACGTCCCTTGACGTTCGTCTATCATACTTATATCCTCCTGTTTCAGTTGGTAACCCCATAATGATGTGACTCGTGCCTAGCGGATCGTTACCGTCGAAGATTTATTTCCGTAATGGGTATCCAGCACAAATTTCTGTTGTTAGTGACTCGCCACTAGTTCTGTCTTGGTTATCCTGTAAACATGTTTAATTATAATGACTTTGAAATAACTTTATTATGGATAGAGAAAGATGATAAAATCCTGTTAAGTTTTGACCACGCTGACTGCATTTATCTAAATCTAAAGGCTATTGTGATTAAAAACATGATGAAATGTAAAATACTCAGTGCGCCTCGCAAAAGCTAAAGGCATTTTTCGTTTGTTTAAATTATACGATTCTCTTGTTCACAAATAAGCTTCCTAAAATCACCGAACTAATTTAATGTTAGCTTTCATAAATTTAATTTAATGAAAAACAGTAGGAATGAGAAATGTATTGTTTCGTACCGAAGCATTTCTATTATTTTGCTATTCAAGAGAAAATGAAAAGATATGCCGCTCTATGCGGATTTGCCACCCCCAGTCACAATTCGGGGACCTCTTTGTATCGCACACTATTAAAACTTATAACGAGGGAGTTGCTAACAGAACTAGGCATTGTTATTGCGATTCACATGAAAAGAGACGTCTTTACGGATTATTACGTCACGTTTGAGACGTGACGTAAGTGACGAAACACTTGGATTTTAATCCCCGAACTGTCTTTAAGAAATTGCAAAGGAAAATATATCTTGCAAAGATTCGTCTCGTTGAATGCATTTTAAAGAGCGTGCAGTGAGCGCAGCTTTGATCAATCATGCGATGCAAAAGGTTTTTGTGGTGGTTGAAAGGACTCTTCAATGGCGAGCGAAGTTATATTGTCGCTTCGTTTTCACAAGAACATCTCCCTGGACTGGCACCGTGAGAGATTGCTTGCAGAATAAGGACTCTTGCAGTGCTGTGAAGCGTGCGCGTCGGTGATATGGAAATTTTCGAAAGGATGAATAGTGCTCTCAGCTGAGGGCACATATCTTGGCTCTACGAATTTCAAAATGCTAGTCGATATTGGAAATCTTACAAGAAATATATAATCCAAAGTCATACGTTTAGATGTGTTGGTTATACCTCTATATAAAATGGGTAGCTATAATTTTCCAGTAAAATTGCAGGGAACTATATGTAATTGAGTAGTCAATTTCCGTTGAAGCGCTTTGTTTCTGTTACCTGTCGATAAATACGTTTCAAACAATACGTGTCTGAGGAAAAGAGTAGTGAAGGGGGAGCAAGTCAACGCGAATTTGTAGCGGAGCCTTTGCCGTCGGCGGCAGGCTTACCATGACACGGTTAAAGCCTTATTTTTGTGTCTGGCCGGGCCCGCTTGTCAGCCCGTGTCGTCGCGCACAAAGCCATGTGAAAGTATATAGGATCAAAGTGTTCGCCGACCCCTTGCACGCGAATGTTACGTGTAAACACAACGTATTTCACTCCTGTGTCATTTCATTACATTTTTTATTCATACAATTTTTTTTATGCGTGAAAAAGCCCTTTCACAGCGTTAATCATGCGATCGATTTGTTAATGTTTACGATTACGTGACGCATGCCTTTTGGAATATAAATCTGAGGTGTGACCGCGGATGACACCTTCGTAGCTCGATACGGGTTCAAAGTTTACGTGATTGTTTTGAAACTGAAACAAATTTGTACTCAGATTAATTTTCTAATTGGAGAAAGGTTTACGGCACTCTGATCCGAATCACACCCAACGAACTTTTCCACTAAATTGCTGATTATGTATTCTCTTACTTAAATGCTATGAAATCATCTCATCCAGTCAAATCATGGCCTTTCGATTTAATTGAAAACAAGAACCAAGTCATCAGAAACTTCCAATCGATAGAAGCATTTCTGAGCCAAAGTGTGACTGATAGTACAGAAAAAATACAATAGTTTAATCGCCTCTCATAATCACCAATGTCCTCCACTCCATAACTTGTACGCAACAAAGTAGCGGAATTGTTCGTGTGCGATACAAAATAAGTTTATGTCCCCCTTTGTTTGATGTGTTGATGTGGTCAACGCTATCTCCTTCTTGAGCACTCATGTTGGCCCGTGAAACAGATAAAAGGCTCTACTGACATCCCAATACGCACCAAATCTTAGCCGATCCGATTGTTACTACTTTTGTCCATCTCTTTTTTGATTGGATTGATTAAATGAGTTCTCATTTCATTGTTCTTCTTATTAGTTAGCGCGAAGTTGCAATAAATTTAATTGGCCAATTTTGAACACATGGTTTGAATCTGTACAACATATAACTGGATATATTTTGATATTTGCGAAAAACTAGCCAGGGAGACCTTGGCTAAAATAAAATAAAATAAAAGTAACGTGCTAAAATAAAACTTTGAAATGCAACGATTGAGTGAAATTTTTGATGTACGTATATCAAAAATATCACCAGCCATGTTTTTAACTGAAGTGATAATTATCCACTTTTAGCTTAGTGGGTAATTCATGGTGTTTATGGTCAAACTCGCAAATAAACACGGCGAGAAAACTATATAATTAATTTCTAAAAGCATTGCAGAGTTTAATGAATGCTTACATTACATCTGCTGAGACCAATCTCGTTGGAGGTAATGTTGGCTCGTTTGTCCTGGTCCTGGAGGTCTTGAGCTGGTGGCTCGTGCAAAAGATAACTCGCCCCGTATTACGTTTCATTGTTCCGGAAATTATGGTCGCCGAATGGACATGTTTACATTTGTGCGTGACAATAAATGTGTTTTTATTTGCTGGGATATAATATTTTTGGTGAACTTGCGATGTATTGACTGGGTTTTTTAATGGTTTCTTAAAAAACCCAGCCAATACATCGCAAGTTAGACCTCTACGAATGAGATGTTTCTGTGGGTAGAGCTATGAAGGTCTACATACAATAAGTTTTCAATTGATAAATATATAAGCCGCAACAAAGAAGCAAAAAACAAAACACGCTCAAGACTGTAATTTTCATGAATGGCATCTTAAAGGTTGCCAAGGATAGTGAAAGGCACGTCCAAACATTATATTTGGCACATGCCCACGTTATGCATAGGATAGCATTCCGCATTCCGGTTGCAAGCTTATCGTGCTTATTGAAACACTAAAGTCTTCGAATTTTTGGTTCTTAAGGCATACCCGTATTCTCACTTTTTTTTCTAATTGAATAATCTATTGGCGCATGACCAGCAAATTCCAAAAGTTCTAAAAACTTGAAAATGGCTATATTAATATTAATTAATGTCTAGATCGATGAGCCTGTGATTTTTTTTCCATTGCCACAATGTTAGTGTAATTAGAGGGCTGGTTTGAACCCATTAGTGAAAATGGTACTATCCATTCATCACATAAGCACCCAAGACAACGGTTTTGTCATTGGGAGAGAAGACATCGATGTCGGACGTAAGGAACCCGAATATGGGTTTGTCATAAGAGGTTATTATTGTGTCTGTTTGTTTGTCTGTTATAATTAATCTCCAAAACAGCTAATCTTATTAAACTTGTGTTTGACGGAAAAGAAAAAGTTTTTTTTTTCTTATCTCCGGAAGACAAAGGCGCACGTGCTAAGTCTGCGACACAGCTTACTTTAGAATTTTATCTTACCTATTTTGTACTGTACCCTTTTCTTAAACAATCTATTCACATTATATAGCCAATTTTGTTTCAGTCGGCGTCAGCGCAGGCGGCGCTTCAGGCCGCGCAGGCGATTTCGAACACTGCCGGCGCGGCCCTCGTAGCTGGGACAGGCGCGGCCTTGCAGCCGGCCAATGGAGGGACCGAGATACAGGCGAGTAGAAAATTCCATTAGTGTCTTTGTAACTAGCATCTCTGTCCTCAGCTTGGTATAGTCAGAGACACCTAAAACATAATGCTTTATAATACGTAAGTGCACTTTTCACTTACGTGAAAAGCTGATAGAGTCGAGAACAGCTGATAGGCGTCCGAGACTCGTAGCTGTGACGTCAGCAGCTACAATTAAGTAGGCGAGGTTGAAAAACAGTGTGCTTAAGATCTCGACCTCTTTAATTACCTACAAACATACCTTAAGTAAATAAATGCCCTTTTATTTATTAACTTAAAAGTAGGTTAACCGTTTCGATTATTATAACTCAAATGTTTCTGGAACTTCAACTTTTGTGCAAAATGTTAAAGGTCCACCTAGGCCCTGTATTTCCTTGTCAAAAGAAAAAGAGCACTCCTTATTTGTAATTCCTTTTGTGTAGCTTGACTGTACCTGGAAAAACAGTCGTTTCTAGATGTGTTATTAAAGGTGTTTTTTTGCGAATATCAAATCGTTTTACGTGTTACATACATTATTTTTAATATTCGAACAATCTATGATCAAAGTCAATCCAAGATAAGCTG
Organism: Perizoma flavofasciatum; assembly: GCA_958496245.1. NCBI lineage: Eukaryota > Metazoa > Arthropoda > Insecta > Lepidoptera > Geometridae > Perizoma > Perizoma flavofasciatum. Next base: position 5,936,449 of record OY292426.1, read on the forward strand.
ATTACCATTTAAATTAACTTTGAATTTAATGATTCTATATACGAGTATGTATAGCCCATTATTTTTATACATAGGTTACGCCTGCTTTCCCCAGCTACCATCCCTAATCGCACGAAGATTGACCTTCGTACAGTAGATAGAATAATCAAAATAATCGATTAAAAAACTAAGCTTAACATACGAAATTATCACACTATAATATTTAACAAGAACGTGCTTTGCTTAGTAACTGAAAATCCTCTGAATAGTAAACCTTTAAACAGGGCCCGGTAACAAAGCCTGTGTTAATAATTGATCATCTCTTTCCCAAAACTGATTTGGGTTGTGCTAAGTCGCTTTTAGCTGAAATATAAGATTTATGAGAGGTCTAGATTCTGGTTTTAATTCTCTAGTACGTATATGCTATTAATGACATCAGTTTATGTAATGTATTCCATACAATTACTATATAAGTACTGATCGCCACCACCGCCGCACCAATGATAACCTCGATGGCACGGGTGCGATTCCCGCAGCTTGAAAAAACTTTTACATTTTCTGAAGATATTTGTTCTGGGTATTGTGGTTACACGGTACTCATTGTACCCACGATACAGGAAATCCCTGTGTCAGAACTAAGTACGTCTCTGCTAAATCTTTATTTATTAAAAAATGCGCGAGTTTTTCGAGTTAGCAGTTATACAAAGCAACTTTTCACAGGACGTGTACTTACACTCGTATTGTGAGAAATAACTTATTCTTACAAAACACGTTTGTTTCCAGACATTACACTTGCATGTCTTACTGTAACAACTGAAACAAGACAGAGATACGACATTCCCCTGTGAAGTTAACCAAGAAAATGCTTCCTACAATTAGAGTCCCAATAGACGCATAGTTGAAGCCAAGTAGCAAACTTGTTAGTGCACGCGATGTGACGCGACGTGTCTCGGGACGCATAGACACGTGTCACGGATAGTCACGAAATTACAAATGTATTTGTATTGTTATTCCTGTGGTCTTTTGGGGAAACGAACTGAGAACCATTTTGATTTATGTTTTCAGCTTTCAGATCAGACGACGTTTGAAACGTGTACGAATGGATATTTCCATTTAAAAAAAAAACTCATTAACAAATATAATATCGGTGCTCATAACTCATAACGGTGAATGAAAACAACGCGAGGAAACCAGCATACTCTAGAATAAAAAATTATGGTTATGGATTGGAGAAAAGATTTGAGATTACAGTCGTGAGCGTGTTTGTTTGCTTGGTTTAAATTAATATTCAAGGAAAGTATATACAACTATACGCCGTGACAGTGGCACAAAACTATCGGCTCACACCGGCTTGAACCATTTCTGACTTCAGACACGACAGGACACGGCACACAGAACGTGTGTCTTGAGCCCGTGACACGGCACAGTCACCTCCCTGAACTTTTAAATTCGTAGCAAACCTGCTACGCCGCCCGTAGCGGTCATCGCTTCTACGAGTACAATGGCAATTTTCCTTCGAACCAATTAACAAGAACAAACATACATACTTACATCTGAGTATCTGATTATGTTCACTGTACAGATTCTCCACAGTGAACATACTCAGATTAATACTCAATACGCAAATCTATGGGGGTGCGGGTAGTCAGAGACAAGTCCAAAAAATTTATTTAGCAGTTGATAGACAGATAAATATACGTGTTTATAAAAATAAAGTTTTTCGTACTTATAGTAATTATTTTAATAGAACTAAGATGACTTAAGCCCATAGCCTAAGCCATAGATAACTATTTGTTACATAAACCAGAATAAAAAAACGCTGCATAAGTTCGTATAAGCTAGCTTGTGATGTTCGTATAAGAGCGATGGATGGACCATTAGATATACTTGTTCAAAATGAATTTGAAGAGAGGTGGTGTAACTGAAATAAATTTTGTATTTGTTGAATAAATGATTATTACATTGTTCATTTATTCAAGAAAATAAAAAATTCGTATATTATCAAATACATTTTTAATAATATACGTAATGCGGTAATAAATAATACGGTAGTATATAGTTACAAATGCAAAGACAGGAGCTAAGAAAATGATAACACCTAGTTTAGCTTAGTACAGATGGTATAAGAAACTGTATTGTAAAGCACCTAATGTTTTTAAAAGCCTCTGAAAGCAATGCCTCTCAAAGTAGGATCTCAAAAAATATCCCCGCTAGCGAGTATGAAGTTTACAATAATCCTCGCAACACAGCACGTCCTCCCGATGTAGAACTAATACAATATTGATACTATCTCAGATAAGCCTCCAGGCGACAATCTGCCGATCCGTCTTGTGCCAGACGCGAGCTTTGCTTGCTGTGTTGCAGTCATGTGCAAATTAAACTGTATTACAAACTAGCTTCTCGGTAATACTTATGCTACATACTTCAAAAAAGTTTTCGATCAGATTGAAAACTTAACATATTTTTTGATATGTTGAATATTATTAAGAATTATATAACGAATCGTTTCCTTTTTTGAATACAACATTTAGCGCAGTTATTTCTATTGTTTATATATAAAATTAACTTAATCAATTTCTGTGGAAAAGCAATTAAGGGAATGAAAAATATTTTGACTTTTCAAAATGATCGCAAACTTTTTTTTATGTGTGTATATTGGTTCCTTTTTAAAACACTGAACAGTCCCATATTTAGTCCTGACCTCACACTAGGATCCCCTGTATCGTGGGTATCAGGAACTACGAGTATCATAACACCCAAACCCAGAATGAATATCAGCAGAACATGTGAACATTTGTTCCGTAGCCGGATTCGAACCCGCACCTGGGTTTTAATATCAATTAGTCCGATCTACAAACTTTTAGGCACTTCAGTTGGATTTAAATATATCCTAGGGCCAACAACTGAAGAAAATTCAGTTCCTGGAATTTGGTCGTTTGTGTAATAACAAATTGAGTGTTTTTTGTTTTATACAGGGTGGTCCTAATACGGTGCTCCGCGTGATCATAGAACACATGCTATACCCGATAGTTCTCGATGTACTGTACTCCATCTTCCAGCGGTACGGGAAAGTGCTCAAGATTGTCACGTTCACCAAAAACAGTGAGTATTTTATTATTTGTAACCGCGTTTTGAATAAACAAATTCGCTCGATTTTTCTAGTCTGATTTACTCATACTTTACAGTACTTTACTTCAGAATTTACCACTAAAAAATATTTTCACATTGTTTATTGGTAAACTCTTTTGCAGCGAAAAAAGCTATTATATTTATTTAGCTGCAAAATTCGATATAACCGAAATATTATCGACTTCTGTAGTTATCTTGTCTTGTTATTATATATCTCTCCATACTCATCATCATTGCCCGCTAAAAAAAGTCCTCTAAAATGCTTGACATGAGCCTTCCCATAGATTGTTAAAACGCTTATAACACCCTCTGCCCTCGAGAGAGAACCGTCCAACATTACGTCTTCCGATTCATTATCGTCAATGTAGAACATTCAGCCGTTGGAAATACTCCTGTTTCAATGGATGACCCTCTTTTGTTTTGCGATGGTAGCATGGTCCGCTCAAGGCGTTTTGGATTTTAGATATTATTATTTTGTAGGGAGGCTCACGGTGACCAGCCGTGCCACTGCTAATTTCTCTTTAGAGGTCGAACCTTAACCACACTTTGTATCATGTAGATAAAGTTTATTGATGCCCATGTTACCTGAAACCTACCGGTTTAGTACTATCCACTGCCTGTGTGAATTTTAGGAAATGGACTGTACGAAATCATATTCAATGTTCTACTTGATAATTCAGGTATAGCAAGTACCGAGATATTCGCTACATCAGCGCCAGAACTCGACATTCAAAACAGAATTCACCGTTCTGTTGATCTGGTTGGACTAACATTAAATAGAAAAGCGTAAATCGAAACATCCCCGACCACCTAATTAATTATGCAGCTGTACTCAGGAATTTGTAATTAAATACGTTGTTTGATAAGCCTTTTATCAGACCGCTTTGTAGCCATAACGGCCCCACAGGATTACAGCAGCTAAAACAACTATTAATAAATCGAATGGCGGCTTTAAAATTAATTTCGGGATTGTTTTAGTGATAGCCAAATATGAAACAGGGAGTAAATCCAAGGGCACAATCCGTTCAAAATTTAAATCGTATCCTCATGAATATCCTAAATAAATCCGGCATACAAGAGGCGGGCAGGTAGGTACATATTTGATAAGCCCGCTTGCCTGCGGCTGCGTGGAGAGCTCGCGTCGTTGCTCACTCGCCGCTAATTATACAGGTACCTAGGAGCTCGATTCAACTTTTTAAAATGTCAGTCATTGCCCTCTGCATTTGACCAAAGGTTGGCAGAATTACTAAGGTACTTGACAGCATTGACGTGTTTGTAGCCGGAAAAAATCTAATCAAATTCGATGTACTTTCAAATGTAATCAACTGTTCAAAATATCATCAGAGTTATTGGTAGCAAAGCATTTTTTCTATCTAAGAACATTTTATTGTTGTTCCAAGGTTCTATGTTTTATAACAAGCAAGTCCGATTTCGCTGACAGGATCTTGACACGCATAATCCTGAACCCAAAATGGGATTTCGTGTATTATGGCGACTGTGATATAACGTCCGTGATCCCATACAAATACCTCTATCAAGTACGTGGAAACAACCCATTATCTATAAGCAGTGCTATCGCTTTAAGCGTTCGTGATTTAACTTGCCTAGTCATTCTAGGTTTGTCGACGTTGGAGGCCTTCGAGCGGCCTGGAATCTCCGACACCAGAAATGGGCACTAGCTCAAAGTGACAGGTTAATAAAAAATGAAAAATCCATATATAGCGCATTACGCTTAATGGTTCAAAAATTCGCTGCACTTGCATCGAACCTCGCATCTCTTTTATGACGTTGACGCAATGAATTCACTGTTTTTATGTACTGCAATACAACCTAGGTCCTACAGATAAAAATATGATTTGGAGGATTGGTTTGGCATCACTTGTTATGTTTTCGTATCTCTCTAGACAAAAAGTTAATGTGATATTTAGCGTATCGCAAAGGGAGGTATAGAGATGTCAAGCGATTAACAAACTCCATTTGCGCGCTACTTTCCTTCTCTTACTTTTCATCAATTTGTTTGATACTAGTTAGCGCTTTGTTCTCTGTCTGTGTACGTTCGTGTCATTCCAACAAATCTTTCTAATGTAAGTTCGGTCCATAACTTATCTAAATTGTGGCATCAATGCAGCGTTTCCAATTTCCGAGCGAACCTTACTTTTTTACAGCATTCATCATTGTCCAATTGTAAAAAGCTTTTGGTCGTACTTCTGTTTCCTTTGAATATTCATACGAGCGTCTAACTCGAAACATTTAACTACTTAAACACAGTGGAATTAATTATTTCGACGTTTCAGAAAATTTTGGAATGCAATACGTTTTCCGTCCTAAAGGACCTGTTAAAGTAGGTTAAATATATTGAACAACCCTGTGTTAATGTCAGTGGTAATTAATATTGAGGCTTAATCCAGTTTATTTAACAAAATACTAAAATGGTGATTTTCTAGTCCGATCAGTGTTTGAAAAGGTAATATATTTTGTTTTCTTTAGTTAAAGAATAGTGAAAGTGCAAAGTTTTCGTTCCCTTCTATACATTACAGAAATGTTTGGAAATTCTTATAAGCCTTAATTTCGCCTGTCAAGTACTAGTTTATAATTACATTATGAATATAATTTGCAATGCTATGTGAGTTTTAGTATACATTGATAAATATTTCAGCTAACAAACTACAAGTTTGTCAGTTTTGTACAATTATTATTGTACAAAATTGACAAATTTGTAGTTTAACCGTAAAATTGACAAATAATAATTTGTCAATAATTAATCATTTGTTTTGTCATTTTACGGTCTGATTGCTAATTAGCGATCTCTACTAGACTTAGTATTAGTATACGTATACGGCAGGATTCTAAATAGAGGGTAGTCAGACATACTTCTAAACACGGAAACCTAAAAAACAAAGCTATCTGAATATATTTCCTGCTGTACGTAAACGAATAAACCCTTATTTCAATTACGCTGTCTCGCGGGAGCCCAATAAACCAACCTTCCAATTTTCACTTTCGATACGGCAATGTTTGTACTGAGTTCATGTTTGTTTGAAGTTCGATGTTGGATACTAATGGTTACTGATGATGAATTAATCATTGAGAGCCTGTAATAGCCGCTTTTATTGCTGCATGTTTCCTGTTTTATCAGGCTTCAAATAGGCTACTTATTTTCAGACTTTTGATGGTAATAAACGCTATTTACTCATCCCCAAGTAGACTATATACAAAAATATTTACGATTGTAGGAACACTCTCAGTCTTCATAATAAAAGAGCCCAAAAAGTCTACTTACTATTGTTAGCTGTTCCAAAAGTCCAAGCTACAGCCTTACCTTATAAATACAGATCACTTTGACTTTACTGCTGTTGTTGTGAATCATAATTATTTCATAACGTCAAAAGTTAGTGCCATAAATATTCCATCAAGTTATACTCATTGCGTTAATAATGAAAGCGGTCTAGAGGAAATGTTTGAAGGTGGTTGTGGGCTGTTAGCGGCCTCAACCTGAAGCGAAGGTTACCATCAAACCGTCTCCTAATCCCGAAACAAATCTCAATGAAGAGCGCGGAGTCGCCGTAATCCTCCCCCCTCGCCCTACTTTCCCCTGCCCGCCCCGATTGGCTTTATTAAGGTGTAGCAGACCGCTACAATTATTATGCGTCCCCTGTTTGCGGTAGGTATCGTGTCTATATCGTCGTTAGATTCCCTTAATTAAGGATTTGATTTGGCAGCGGATCATCTTTGCGGGGCGTCTTAGTTACCATAACTAGAACACTCCTTTGTTGTGGCACGTGCTCTCTACCTACTCATAGCTAGCGAGATTGTGGGTAACAGCGGTACCATGGTATAGTTTCACCGACGCAAATGCAATGCTGCTTTCGTTGCGGAGTAATTTGGGAGTTGTGTCTGAGGTCGGCTGAAAGGGCGTGTAAATTGCAAACGAGGACGCATTCAAGCTCGCTCGCTCCAGACGATACTGAGATTTAAGATATCATATTATACATTAATCAGTCGGCCGGCTCGCGCGCCCCGCTTAATATTAACATAGCGGAAGCGACGCTTCTATACACGGCAAAACGCGGGTAACGAAATTTTAATTTCACCACAACTTCTTTGTTTACTTGGACATTGACGTTTAAATATTCCATAAACTTATTGCGAATTCGGGTGAATTTTTAATGGGAGATAATGAAGCGCGCACGCTTTAGATTGATTGAGATTTGAATTTCTTGCGCGCAATCGGAGCGCTGAAATTAAGTTAGCTCTCGAATATTTCAGAGTAAATAAACCGGAACAAAGGGGTGACTGGCGACTGTTAGAACAGCTGTATACTTACTCGCAAATGCATATAACTTTTTATGTAAATACAAAGTACTTCGGCGAAATATAAATTAATTGTGTAACAATTAATGGTTCCAAAACAAAGTGACTTGTTCCGCTATGAATCATTTTATTTTACATACACAACGTCAATAAATTGACAACTTGAAACTAGCTTTCGCTTACAATTTATATTCTTTCACTTCTAGAAAATTGTAGAGGGTACAGGAGGATACAAAATTAATCGACTTGTCCTTGCAAATTGATAACCCAACGCCCCAACTTCATTTAAGAAAGTATCCGTCTTCATTTGTTCGCTATAAAAGTCTATTTACTTATTCACAATGTAATTACATAAAAACTCCAATTTGCGGCAAGCCTTTTATGCATTCCATTTTAACGTTCCCAAATGGGCACAAGGAAATATAGAGCCTTAAAGAGCATTTAACTATGTATGAAGGAGACAACGCGTAACTTATAATTTGCGTCGCCTCGGACGATTCTTACCTTGAGTGCTTTTACTTGCTATTATTTTAGGTTAAGGGAATATATGGGCGAAGGTCTTGGATTGTGAAAATGGTGGTTCACATTTTTAATAGAATAATTTTCTATGTTACCTTTAAGTTTTTTTGGCGGGCTTAACTTTAAGTCTTTACATAGTCTTTTACTGGTGGTACTTTTATCTTCTCATTTAAAGAAGATAAAAGTAAAAGACATTGTATATTATCATTTCAATTATGTACAAAACTTTACATGTACTTTGTACAAAATGTTTAAAATACGGGCTTTACTTACCTAGGTGTTGTACTCGAAAACCCAGTTCCTTCTTTACACTTTGTCGCCAACTTAACTTTGAAAGTCGAAGCGACACCTAATGGTACGTTATGTGGCAACGCAGGTGTTGCCATGTTCCCGAGTGGTGGTACCTAAAAATGTGAATTTATGTGCTCACCAAAGGACGGCAATGATCGCCGGCTCACGCCTTAAATTAGGGGGTTTAACTCTTATCCTCTCGCAGTAAATAGAATCCACGACGAACTATTTTAGTTGTGGGGCCATTTTCGGTTCATTTTCAGAACATTTCGCAGGCTGCATTGTTTATAGCTGTTTTTCTTCTCAATGTGTGTATTGCGGGTTTTATTGCGGAAATCTATCAGCAACTTTTGTTTTAAATTTTTGGGCCGAATCTCTTAAGTAATTTTAAGAACCCAACGAGTTTTTGAATTAGTTCAGCTTTCTGTAAATCTCACTCAACTCAAACATTAATCGCACTTTTCCGTTAGTTATAACGATCTCTAACAAACTCCCAAGAAGTCTACACTAAAGTTTCAACCACAAGTCGAGTTGGGAAGCGGGCCACACGGCGACATAGGCAATAAATTTAAGTTTATAACTTAAGTAAAATAGGCATGAAGGTTGTTTACTTTAATATTTGCTTGAGTGTACATTATACTATAGCTGGTAGTGTGTAGTGTACCTGAGACGCCGCGTCTTAGGTACTCGTGAACTACGATAGTCCCGCGTTGGGCGCCAATTTCAACTCATTTGAACGTTTTCATCAGATATTATCCGTAGAGAATTTTTTGGTACATTTAACCATTAGTCCAACGCTAATAAAATTAACAAGCTAAATTGCTAATCTAAAATGTTCGTTAAGGACGTTAGATCAAAATGAGTTATAAAAACCCACCAATTCCAGACCATAGCCATAATAACATTAATATTTTGTTTACAGATTCATTCCAAGCACTCATTCAGTATCCAGACACAGTATCGGCGCAAACAGCAAAAACGGTGAGTACTAAACAGTTCTTTGTTTTTATTTAAACTGTTTGTAAAGAGACATAAAACAAAGTTGGTATTGCCTCACGTTTCATTCAGTTTAATGACTCGCTTTCGAACTGTCTCGAAATGAAGTGACTCGGTCTTATCTCGAGTTCAATCGGAACTAGAGTTTCATTGATAGTTGAAAGCTGTTTATGTTCTTGTCTCACACTTACTGTTGTAAATAATCCATTGTTTACACCAACTCTACATTGGATAGTACCTATCTCTAAAATCGAGTACACAACATGAAACGTAAAATAAATGATAAATAAATTTAATACTGTTTGGTCATCACGAAAAAGCTTTTAAAAAAGCATCCCGTGCTGATATAGCTAGTATCAGTTTTACAAACGCCCTGCAAAAACGGGACGTTTATGTGCATTTAATAACAATAAAATCAGGAAACAACACGAGCTCGGCAAGCTGACGACAATGGCCCGACTCGACTGGGACATCATTTTTCTCGACCCAACTTTTCCCATTCGCTATTCATTTGCGTTAGAAGTTGGCCCGCCTACTGCAGCGACTGTTTTAACTTTATTTCTGATGCAGCGTTCAGGGCAAATTAAATTTCGTTTTGCGGCTTCCGCAAACTCACTTTACGAGTATAATTATTGGGTTTTTGTTTTTTGTTCCGTCATACAGATATGAATCGTTGCTTACTTTATTTCACACCGACGTGTTTACGAGCGTCGATTTATAATTTTTTGGCCTAGAGCTTTTACATTTTTGGGGTGATATAGACTAAACAATGTCTGGTTAATAAAAATGTATAGACTTGTATATAACAGACAGTCTATGTAACTCACCCAATCTCTTCTCTTAACCCAATGTTTGTACGCCTTAGGGCAGGATTTAGTGATATAGATAGTTTTTATTTATTTTACCTTATTGTCTTACACTTACCTAAATTCACAAACAATAAATGATTTGATTTGTTTTGATAAAGCTCAAAACCCAAAAGCTTCACCATTTAGCTTCGGTATCAAACGTAATACGATTAATTGACTGATAATCACTCCATAATACAGCAGTATACCAGAACCTTCATGCGGTTTCTCTTTGCATATACGAGTATGTTAGTAAGAGCTTTATTATTAGGTTCCTGCAATCACTAATACTCTACAGTTCAGTCGACGACTATCCTTCCTAATTAGTTGTTTCTTACGCCCAATTCCAAAGCTTACCTTTTACCTTTGGCACGAGACGTTATAATTATTATTGTATAGGCCCATTTACACAGAGAGAGTTTCACATCTCGAAAATGCGATGATCGCAAAACTTGCCTCATGTAAACTTATGCCTGAATTCATAGTCGGGGGTTGAACAGGAACAGTCCCCCAAAATCCATAATTCAGCATTCGCTTTATGGCTGAGTGCATAAAGGTTGAATTCGCACCTGAATTTTTACATAGCGCCTGAACAGTCCCCTAGGGGAGCCCCTATTTGACTATGAATTCGGGCCTTAATGTGCAAGAGGTGCCGGTTCGATTTCCGCTGCGGAAAACATGTTTGTATGTACTGCAGATATTTGTTTCGGATCTGAGTATTGTGGTACCATGATAATCGTAGTTTCTAATACCCTCGATACAGGGAATTTTAGTGTGGGGTCAGCACTGTTGGTTGTTTATTTATGTAGGTATTTAATGTACGCTATCCGCATGATTAAGGGTAATTATCACTTCGCATTGAAATACGAGTCTTAGAAGTCTCCATGTAAACAAAATGTTAAAGCAAGAATCGTATGTCATCGTTATGCATTGCGAGTTACGTATAAAAAAATCGTATGCGAGTTTTTTTTTTTTGCTTAATTTAAACACATGAGTGCGAGATCCAACTGAAGGTTATTGCAATCGATAATCGCATGCAAATTCTTGCCGAGTAAATGGGCTTTCTAAGGGTGAATTTTTGTACGTAACACTAACGTATAGGCGTTATTTATTTTGTATTAACCTGAACACGGCTTTGTCCGCATGGTACCCGGATAAAAAGTAGCCTGTGTTAATTTAGGTAACGAACTATACATGTTCTAAATGTCATCCAAATCGGTCCAACTATTACTACATACCGGAGATTATTAGCAACAAACATCCATTTATCTGAACATCCAATCCGTGACATTTATAATATTAGTAGGATCCACTCGAAATGATCGAACAAGCAGGGGATTCCTAACGATACCTAAAAATCTGATGTCTATACAATCCCATTCCTATTCATATTGTTAAAACGGAAATTTTCACTTACCGCACAACCGGTAAAGGCACCGGCTAAGTTTCGACTCATTCCGCGTCGCGTCAGTGCACGACGCACAATATGATGAGTCAAGTTCACGATAGTTTTTGGAATAATCCCATTCCTATACAATCTTATATTAATTCCCATCGAATCTGAATTTCAGATCTGAATTCTGTAGCGTATGTGGACTATATCGGCATTGTTCAGACAAAGCATGTTGGATGAGCCCTTAAAAAATCAACCATGATTAAAATGTAGGAGATTATCTTTTAAATAACTGCTGCACTGCTAACTGGATGCTGTAACTGGATGGACAAATTATTGTACAGAAGCGGGAAGCCTGACGGAAAATGGAGGTATCCTCGACGGAGAGTGAATGGTGAAAACTTAGAAACGCCTAAGTCTGCGAGCTGATTTCCAGGGACCTATCTAGTAAAGAAGCCTCGTCTAGGATGATCACATTAAAGCCTTTAACTAGCTTCAATCTGAATTACATTTTTTGTTGTCTGTTAGTGTGATACCTTTTCTCTCCAAAACGGCTTAGCAACGGTAATGCAATTTGCAATCGTTTTGTACAATTTTAAATAAGATTCATATATAGTTAGAAAACTTTTACAGAAAATTGAATAGAGAAAAAAAAGTCTCATTTTATTATTTTTTGTATGATTAATTATGTAAATTGTGCGAATAAGATAGGCACTTGTTTATTTTCAGACAATAACTAAAAACAACATCCGATGACTTGTATCTGTAGTTTTTTTTAACTGCCACATACATAGTCCTAATCCCATACTAGGATTCCGGTATCACGAACTACGATTACCGTATCATACGCCATAAAATCTACAAATCCGTTACAAATGCAACAAAAAAATAAGGCGTATAGTTACGCTTTAGCAGCACTCAGATTTGCAAAGGCATACCAATAAACTGCATCGGAACTATGCTATAATTGAACATGCAACCAAATACCTCCATATTTTCAATTTTGTTTTACAAATAGACATGCGTCGGCATTCCGCTCGTTATTAAAATTCAACGAGTTATTTAGTTTCGCATACATGATTTTGCGTTAATTATTTAACATTTTGGTTTATTTATTGGCGGAGTATTCGTTTTTTTTCCAAAAGTTACTAGTTAAAACGTTAGTTATGTTTAGAAAGTTTACGTTATCCTAGGACTAGGTTGCTCAAGGACTTTACGTAGGCGAAAATTGGCCCCTCTCAATAATTAGATCACGTATTATTTGTTTTCCAATAATGGATGCATTAAAACACCTCGTAAACTACCTTCTATCCTTCCAGATCAATAGTGCAATAACAAAGCATTAGCTATAGCATTACCTGGGTAATAAGGCTGGCTGTAAACTTATGACGTCGTTACTCCGTGATGCGACTTAACGAGCTGCCAGCTGTTACTGTGACACCTATTCATGGAAATGTTCTATTTATAGTTTTATAAGGTGGAGAAAATCAGATTACACTCGTTAGTGGATGATATCTCACCATAAACAACTCACGGCAGAGCTTCTCTATAACTGACTTTGGCTACTTTATAAATGGCTAGACAAAGCTGAGAAAGGGACCTATTTTGACACAAGCATCAATATAATCAATAGTAGTAGTATTTAACCACCTGTTTGTGTTTTTTGGGTTCAAATAAATATATTTTCTTTTTTCTTTCTTTCTTTCAATATAAACAGCAAGATATAAAACATGCGCAGTTAAATTGCCTCCATATCAATCCTTCAACCCACTAGTCCCGCGTCACGCAGCCCGTCTCTCGAATCGCGATTTTCTCCAAATGGAATTAAAACGTCCCGTGAGGTAAGTGGAGGTCCAAGTACTTGGAGTGGAGGGAAGCCGGATAGTGCTCAGCCACAAAGGGCACAGTCGGATGTTAGGAGCTCTGAAATCCCCCGATCCTGCTGTATGTATGATCCTTGACATAAATCTCTAACCCCGCCTTCAAATCTCTTCAGACGACGTGGCTTATGCCGTATGCTCTTAATGCGCGGTGCTCGGGTGGAAAGGTGTTGACCAGATATTAAGTTTATTTTCGGATTGGGTTTTTGTTTGAAGATATATATTTTGTAAGTTAGAAATATGATAAGACAAATTGTGTTGCTCAGTTCTGAGCAACACAATTTGATGATTGAAAAATGATGAGTTATCAATCATTTTTAGATTTGAGAAGATGGGGTCAACTCTTTTTAGGGTTCCGTACCCAAAGGATATAAACGAAACCCTATACACTAAGCCCATACACGGTTCATCTGTCTGCCTGTCTCTGTTAGACTATGTAGCCAATTAAAACAAAACATAAAATACGTAAGTAATCCCCATTATGGACATCTGCAGATCCGTACTCAGTACACAGATACGTGATGATAACAAGTAGGGGATAGTGTGGAACGTCCAAATATAATTTGGCAGTTAGCCTTCCACGTGCCAGGTTGAAAGCCCATCGCCGCTGTTTGGAACAACCGATGTCACATGATTTCGAACCTTTTTGTTCTAGAACATACCCGTTTTCTCATGATGTTTTACTTACCATTTTGAGCACGGAAAAATCTATAAATCATATTGGCTATATAATCTGTTTTGGGTATTGATCAGTTATTTTGTTTGAAGTTTTAGTCGAAACTTCTTTGTCATTGCCCGAGCCCGTATGCCTAAGTGCAGTATGGTTTCCGCATAGTAGACTATCATTGACATAGCTAGGTTATGGATAAGGCATCGAGAGTCCAAACCGCATGAATCATATCTGTTATCAATCATAACTTACTGATGGAGTGCTAGCCTAGCCTGATTAAGGAAACTTTTCAAGTTCGGTGCTAAAGGGTAATGTGAATATCCTGTCTGTAAAAAACTTTGTTAAACATGCCATGGGGCTATGAGGAACAGCCCTTGAAGATGGGATGACGAATAAAATTATTGATGGTATTTTGACATACTGATGTGGGTCAAAAAATGATCAGGGTTGTATAGTTTATGCTGATATCATTTTATTGATATACCTCTATATAGTCGTGTAATTTTTTTACAAATTCTTATCTACGCTCCTGGAACTGACACAAAATAACCAATACGAGCTAGCAACACATGTTATTTTCTTATATGCAAAGTAAACAAGACAAGATTATACAGTGTCTCGTTGGTTCAATAAGGCGAAATCCGAGATAGCGTTTACGGACTAAAGGTGCGGGCTTTGTTTACATTTTAAAATTGCACTTTGCACTGCGGCAGGGTCTACGAAGTCTCTGTGTCAACACAGGGACGTGCTCAAACAATGTAACCGTCAAAAATGTTATATCGCCCAAGTTGAGATGCTCGCGGTATCGCACTCAACGTCAAACTCTATCATTCGATGCAGATTTGAATAAACACGAGTATACAGTAAGAAGATTCGTTCAAAAAGAAACAAAAAAGCAACGAATTATATTATTTTTAGAGAGAGCATGGATAAATTAAAATTTGAATTGCATATTTTGCATAGATGAACATTTCTATTGAAAACAAATTCGTCCCTCTCTTGACACAGAACGGGCAACAATGCTCCTTGTTCTCTATTATATCCATTTGTCTTGTTTGTAGTGCTCGACCGAAACTTCATCGAAATTTCACGACGGCCAACAAACATGCGACCTGCAAGTTCTGTTTAAAATTGCACGTCCTATCGCCCGTCCCGCTGCCGAGTGTCAACAACGCCAGCTTCTCTGGTTACGTGTTAAACACTGTTTAGCAGTTTTGTAGGTGTTTCTGTATGGTCTTACAAAGATGGTAACTTACTAAACGTGTCGGTGAAAGTGAATTATTTTCTTTATAGGTGCTTTTTACGATAGAGCCATTCAGAAACTTCGATAAAACGAAATTGTGGGGTCCAAAGATCAACAATTCATAGGCACCTAGTGGCAGGTTGCGAGCCTATTGACCACGAGCAAGAGTATCATAAAATCCTTACCCTCATTCAATTTACGCTTACTCAGTCATAAAAGTCAACCGAGATTTATATAAATTATGTTATAAAAGCTTTGCAACTTTTTCCTCGCATTTCAGTTTATAAGCCTACGTAGAAACAATAAGACCCGTTTGTAAGGCTTTGTCTGCCATGTACGCGTGAAACCCGAAGCGAACGTTCTCCATTTATAGTTAACCTGCAACAATGCCATTATAATGTTGAAAACAACACAAAACCGATTCGTGTTCGGCCTGGCCTCAACACGGTTTTGATTATTCATGATGTCACTACACATTTAACACCAATTTAGTTTTGTTTTCGAACTGAAATGATGCGGCGGACGTGGTTGTTAGCGATCGTCGCTCGATTTTCGTTCGTCACCATTCCGTCGCCATAATTAGGGGTAACCGCTAGTATTAATTACATTGTCTAATGGAGCAAGCTCGGTTTGCTCTGTAACCGTCACCGGCATTTTGGGCAAAATCCGGAATTCAGCCACGTTTGTTTTATCAATTAAATAGCGATCGCTCCACATAAACGTTTCATAATGTGGGTTTGGCTCCATCTCCGAAATTAATACGACATCTTTCGAAAAACATAGTATCGACAATGTTTCAGGCAATAAAACAAAAAGCTATTACTATAGTGCAATCTGTCACGAAGCAAAATGCAAAGCTCATTTTCCTCAATGATATAATTTTTTAAACGCTTTCTGATATTGCGATCAAAACTTTTGTGATTAAAATGAGCATTAAAACAGGTGTTCCGTCGTTTATTTATAAATTGATCGCCGAGAGCACTCTCTTTTAGTGGTATTTGTTTGTAGATCGCCGGACGGTTCGATTAGTGATGTTTTGTCCCCGAGCAATCGACCGAGCTCTTACCCGTTCGATACATTGTTTGTTTTATCAATTAAACTATTCTTAATCGGGGACGGGATTTTTTCTGAAACATATTCCCGTTTCCGGCTAATTAAGAATATTACGAAAAATCTATTGAGTCGTAGCGGCTACTAGTAATAAAATATCCTCGTGTTTAGCGAATGAGATGTAAAAGCATGTAGCCAAAGAGAGCAAAACGAAGTAAAAATCGTGTGCACGCCCGAAATGCTTTCATTACAATATCTCTTCCGTCATCTGCGGGCAAAAACCGAGTGCATTCCGCCGCTGTAATCCTTGCACCGGCAACAACCACTCTGAGCTATATGCTCTTATAAATATTAAACGCTGAACGCGGGACCTCAAACAAAAACGTTTATCTGGTCTGCGCGGAAAAACCTCCAGAATTAGCGACGGGGAGGGGGTGGATTAAGGCGGACCGCATTTAATCCTTCACTAAGAAGGCTTTGCTTAAACGAGTTCTAACGAGCTAAAGATAAAACAATTACCGTCGTGATTAAGAGATACGGGGACACTTGTTACGTCTTACGTCGAGACGGGATTGCTGATGTTTCGACAACCTCTTTGTCTTGAGGCTTTAAGTTGAATAGACCTCGCAAAGTTAAATGTTTTCAAATATATCTCTGTTAGTCTATGTATATGCCCAATAAAAGAGTTTGATTCAAGATTCAGTCTACAATATACTTGTCATTTTTCCTATAAATTCAAATTATGATTTATATTCCAAATTACGACTCCATAAAAATTTGACTAAAGCAATAAGTTACCTGAAGGATTCCTGGGCGTCATCGATTCGTTTCCCTATTACGCTGTAAAAGATCCCAATATCAAATCGTCCGTGACGTTTGTCGTTTTATCACCTTGTCACTCCTCCTAATATTTTTTTCACCTCAATTACGACTCCCTCCTCGAGGGCAAATAACCATTTGAGAAGATTAAAATAAAATTCCAAGGAATATTGATACTTAAGAAAGAGATGAACGAATTGAGAGTAAGCGCAACAAAAAGAGATGAAGGTATTTCCTTACTTTTATAAAGTTGGAGTAAAAATAAAGTTAACTAACTCTTGAATATGTTACTGACAAATGCGGAAATGAAATGATGTAGCCTCTCGGGTGCTTAAACCGTAGAAAAGTAGAGTTAGCTAGGGAATAAGAACATATAACTTGATATTGTTATGAGGTAAATGAGAAATATCGCGGAACACAGATATACTCAAGCCTTCATCCGTTTATGATTTATATGTATTGTATATGACGTAGTGAAAATTATATATTTATTGATATGGATAGGTATATTATTTATCTAATATAAATTACGCAATAAAATATTTAATTCTAACAAGAAACATTGGAATTTTAAATTGAAAAGGGCTCCGTAAAGTAACGGCCTACTTACGTTAAATTTAAAAGTACCTCCGGAAAGCTTATAAAAAGTAAGAAATTAATCTGCAATTCAAAATCCTCCTTGGCCTCTTATACATTTTTCTTTTATTTTTTCCTCGCTTAATCCACGACAAATACTTAGAAACAAACCTAAGTAAGGTACTTTTTAGACAAATGAAAATTAATTCTAGACAGTAACAGATAATAGAAACAGTAACGAAAAAAAAATTAGGAAAAACATTACATATTTGCAAAATACAAAATACGAGTTTCTATTTCACCTAATTTATATCTATGTCTTCAAGTACATGGTTCATTAGTTTGTGAACCACCTGAGATAAAAAATCATATGTACTAATATTCTGAAACACTAAGGTCGTTTGACGTCAGTAAATAAGCATAATTCTCGTAAGCTCGATTGTCTTCGTGTTTGTAATAAAGATCGTTATTAGCCTCGGAATAAAAGTAGTAGACATTTATTGACTTCTTCCTTGGGTTAAGCGTAAGCAGACTATTATTTCATACATTAATGAGTTCCAAGTTATTCATATCAACCAAACATAAACCGTTTTTATCTAAGGCGTAAAACACACATGTGTGGCGAATCACGCGTGTGGCAATTGCCTCTCTTTCTTATTGAATGAATGGTCGCCCGTTCATATACTAAACCTATGAAAATGAAGCCACGCACGCGGCTTGTGCTGTTTCGCGCTTTAGAAGGCGCGTTTTTTGATGTTATTCATTACTCTGTCGTAGCAACATTCGTTTTTGGCGCACTTTTCGCGATATTGAATATCGAATTCGGCACCGCGAGGGCAACAAAACTAATTACGATCGAAAGCGATCTTCTTCTACGCTTTCTTGCGTGCCTTTTGCATTAGCATATAAGTTGAGCGTTTAAACGAGCCAATCTATTCACGTCTACACATCAGGGGGTCGTATTTGCATTTAGAACAGAAATTTATTAAATCTACTGCCAATATCCCACGTTCCGACATCGAACTTTTGCTTCCACGCTCGTCTCTGATATTTTTATTGCTCTCTAAAAAGGTGGTAAAGCTATCTCACTTATCACGTTTTGTTTCAATAAAAGTTACCCAATAATTAAAAGAATTCCCTTTTTGTTACATTATAAAAATTGTTAGATACTCGTTTGTCGCATTTCTAGGCAATAAAACCCAAAGATTATTTTATTCGGCTAATGGAGTCCGTCGTAAAGATGTCATAATTCATTTGACAGATGACGGTTTACAAAAAAAGTCTAATTTACTCTGCCGGAATTAATAATTCAGGCTTAAATTTTATCCCCCTAGTAAAAGTTTGGTGGACATCGTATCTCCTTAATTTAACAAGCAATGATAACCGCGTTTAATTTTATCGTTTTTTATTTTATTATTTCGTTCTCTAACGCTAAAGTAGGTAAGTATCTTAAATAATTTATCAAAAATACCATGGAATCAATTGCTTCCATCTTCACATAATTCCATTGTTAAAAAGTTCTTTAAAATCACTGATATTTAAACAATTCCCAGCACCGTTAAATACTGTTAATTGTTTGAATTAATAAATTTGATTTACAATTGGCTACGAGGGATGAAAATGAAGGTTCTAATGAAACGGTTCGCCGAAAAAGGTTCGGAAAATAATTTAATAGAAAGGCGAGGAAAATTTATTTGACACCGGCAATACTTTCACCCTAACTGGCCGCTTTCGAGACAATACATTAGCCATACGAGCACCAACATAATTGAAGGCTTTATGTAGGAATGTTAATTTATCATTATTTTTGAACTACCCATGTACCTTTTTTACGCCTATCTCCAAGACTAGAAAAAACATATTCAATGACCGAAAAATAAACCCGCGCTTTCCACTTCTCATTACATACCAGCGAGTAAAACATTGCATTATATATAAAACTAGGCACTATGTTTTTGCCAGGCATAAAAGCAGGCACGGTCTGAGTGCTGCTGCATTTTAATTAATTATCTTTCTATCACGATGCCGCGTTATCAGCCGGCCACAGGCATTGCGGACAAATAAGTAGCTAGTACGGGACGATTTGACACGGCTATAACACCATAAAAAGAATTTTCCTTGTTTGCCTCCTTTTAGGCCTTGAGTGAATCGTTGCTTTTTTTTTTGCTGGATTTAGCTGTGGCTAATAATTTTACCACAGCTAAGAAATGAAATTTTTACGAGATACCCACTATTTACATCCCAAGCTTGATTGGCAAATATCGCTGTTTAGCGATAAGTCTTCCCAATGTACCTACTAATATTATAAACGTAAAAGTTTGTGAGGATGTTTGTTCTTCTTTCACGCAAAAAGTACTGAACGGATTTTGATGACACTTTACAGGAATATAACTTATACACCAGAATAACACATAGGCTACTTTTTATCCGGGTACCACGCGGGCGAAGCCATGGGCAGAAGCTAATAGTGATTTATAGAAGATAAGAAATACTTTATTATATACCAAATGTAATAAACTATGAGTAGTAAGTAGAGCTCCTTGTAAAAGAGCTAAATATAGAATAATAAAGTATTAGTACACCCCCAGCCATTATTACAATCTCATTAAATCCTCTCCACCCAAAGGTTTTCTGGAAGATATTGTTTCTAAGCGACAAGACCGCCCATTGTACTTTATTTATTTGCTTTATTTAGTTTTTTTAAAGTTTCTTATACAATAAAGTATTTAATTCATTCATTCAATCAAAGCTTTGATTAGGAACTAACCACCATTATTATGTTGGTGAACTAGGGTCTTAGTTTCGGACTCGTGATATTCCGGCTATTTCATTTGGTACACCAGGCTTAGTTAGATCTCCGACGTAAAGAAAGCCTTCTTTTCTGGAGAGTGCAAACACGTATTATAATCGTCTTCTCTTTCTGTACAGGCTCTTGACGGGCAGAACATTTACAACGGCTGCTGCACTCTGCGCATCGACTACTCCAAGATGACTTGCCTGAACGTGAAATACAACAACGACAAGTCACGCGACTACACAAACCCCACCCTGCCCTCTGGCGATGGAGAGGCGCACCAGCTGTTGTCCAGTGAGTTGATGCCTCTGCGGGCTCGCCTCGCCCTGGCCCTCGCATCCAGGATGAGTTAGTCCTTGTATAAGAAGCGACCTATCCTTCAAACACCTGGAAGCTTCGTTGATCACCCGTTATGTCTCGTAGTTCTGTATTTTAATGTATTTTTATCTGACGGTATCTACGCTTTCCCTACGAATGAGTATACTTAGATTTTTTACTATTATTTCTGGTACTCTTGTTTTTATTATTTATCAGTGGTCCTTGGTTACTTTGAGCACAAATATTTAAACAATACCCACGTTTGCTATCTAAACAATTTAAATTATACTTGTATCGGTCTGTCTCTTATAGAATAAATTGTTTTTGATTTCTTCTCTCATCACATATATTAGCTTCCAATTATCAGAATGAACGAATTTTTCGAAGAATTAGCCTATTGGTTAATTTTCTGCCTGAATCCTGCCATCTTTATTTTTATAGTTTGTGTCTGTGTCTTCCTTTCTTAATCTTAATTGCGATGCTTTTTGTAGCTGAGCTTTGCATATGTTTTTTTGGCGTGAAGCAAAAAATCACATTCATCGTAGTGTTCAGTTTCCTTTCTTGTTTATTCATATTTTATTGCTAAATTTTTCCACGTGACTAATAACTGTCCATAAATGCGCACTACACCGTAGAGGATTATAATAATATGTGAGGATCATTTGTAGCATCCCAGTATTTTCTACCTCTCGTATGTAGGTAGGTAAAAGCTATTCTCTTGGCAATTTCAACAGCTCTTCGGATCTTGTTTTAATGAGGGACTTTTATTCCTCGATTGGGTTGCCGTTCCTTTTTTCACATTTTCAACGACTCCCTCTCAATCAAATAAATAACTATGGGTATCTTTTTCCAGATTTTCACTAAATTTAATGATTCAGTTGTTAAATTAAGTTTTAAATATTTTTTGAGTTTCGTGGTCTGACCATTGAACACTTTATAGGTGGAGGAGTCCTCGCGCCGCAGTTCCTCGGATTGGGGTCTGGATTGGCCTCGCCTTACGGCGTTGGGGTGGGTGGCCTCCCAGCATTCGGCGCTCTCACTCTCACCCCGGC
The DNA here is from genome assembly GCA_958496245.1 of Perizoma flavofasciatum. NCBI lineage: Eukaryota > Metazoa > Arthropoda > Insecta > Lepidoptera > Geometridae > Perizoma > Perizoma flavofasciatum. The sequence continues at coordinate 5,958,317 of OY292426.1, forward strand.
ATCGCCAGCACTACGCGCGTTGACCGCCCCGCCACTGCCACTCGCCACCGTACTCCTCATATCCAACTTGAACGAAGAGGTTTGTATCACACCATACATCATCCATCAATCTCAACAACCCTTTGAACCCCACCAACATTACAAGAATCACAAAACTAAATAACAAGAGATTACCCAAAGATTGTTTTGTCCAACTCTTAGAAACAATTGGTTGAAAAGCTTTTATAGACATTGTATCGGCTCCATTTCAGAAACTTTAGGCAAAATTTTGTCGTAGTTCAATGTTTATTGGCAAATTTATTCATTACGCTAACACAATAGCCTGTGACGTCTGTTTGCTACTCCATTGTGCAGGGTATACAACGTTATATAAACAATTGAAATTAACTAATGCATCGACTAATATAGACGTTACAGGCTGTTACATATATATTCTATTAAACTCCTTAAAATAAGTTGCTAATTTATTTATAGATATGATGTCAGACATCTTTAAAGACTATTTATAATACTGTCTCTTTTCTCTTTCCTATTGTTTTAGATGGTCACGCCTGACGCTCTCTTTACCCTTTTCGGTACGTGTGCACAACATTCCGTATTTGATATTAAAACATTAATATGCTCCCGAGCCCTGTCGCCTGAAAGACAAATTGTCAGCTAACATTCTCGATTTCTTACTGATAACCGCATCCGACACCTTTGTCGAAGCTTCGCTTGATAACACTATCGAATCTCAATCTAAACGCTTTATTAACTGTGTGACAATTTGTGTTTCAGACTCCCTAGTTGTAGCTAAGTAAGTTAGAATGTGTATGGTTTACCCAGTGTTGTCTTTATTTTGGTTTACCTCAAGGGTAAGATTCCCGAAAAAGTGCACCTTTTGGTGGCTGTACACAAACCATGCTGTAAACCCTGTAACTACCTACCCTACCACAATCGATACATTTAGTGGTAAAACGCTGTTATGTCTAGATAGCTTTTTATGGACGGCATTACAAAAAAATACTAAAAAAGATGCCAGATGTATTGTAGAAACGAAATTATTTGCAGTAGGCAATTTGCTTGATTCAGAAGCCAAACCGTGGCTCCGCTGGTAATCGCTGCAGCATTAATCGAAAGCTTAACGTGACCAATTTAGAGCTTGGAATCGTTTTCTTCTTGTATCATTTCCCGTTTCACGACATTATAATATATTTCAAAGCCGTTTTGACTAAAATATTATGTGTATATGTCGAAGTAAATTTCTGTTCGGTGTAGTAACATTTTAGTTATCTATTAGGTTTCCTATATCAGACAACATTGAGCACTGTTCCAATTGTGTCCTCACATTTCCACTTTAAACCTATTAATATTTTGACGAGACACTTCAATATTACATTACACTAAGACGTTTTTGATTACATTAGGAATACAATTGGAACATAAACTTATTCAAATAACTATAAACAGAAATCAATAGAGAACTTTCGTATCTTATTTCTAAGATTTATTTTTATATGTAGGAGTGTATGGAGACGTGCAACGAGTGAAAATCCTTTACAACAAGAAGGACTCAGCTCTGATTCAGATGGCTGAGCCACACCAGGCTCATTTGGGTACGTAATAACACATTCAACCTTAAGATTATAGCTATACGGTCCACATACCAAGTCTTCCGCAATATTTGCTTAGGATCGCCAGTGTAAATACTTGTATCTCTCCTCTTATTGTAGTTTGCTCTCCCTTTAATATGAAGTGCCATTGTTTATTCAGTGGCCTTCCGTGATATCTAATTCATCTACTGTAGCATCAAAATTATGTTAACAAGTTAATTCCTAAAGCAAGCATGAGGGATTAATCCAGAAATCTTTGAGGCCAATATCGTGCATCTTCCATCCCATAGACTGGCTATGTAAACAAAAACAACATCATTAAGTTGTGTATGTCGTATAAAAAATGTTTTCGAATACATCGTACTAGTGATTAGCACTCCTGTCTCCGTAAGAAATGATCAATCTGACCCACCACTGAATTATGTTGGACAACCCTGGTCTAGTTTCTGCCATCCACTGACTTTCCGCTATGTCTATCTGGGGGCTATACTATCTGTGTCGTTCGTAATATTTCTAATATAACTTTACAGCCATGACACACATGGACAAGCTGCGCGTGTTTGGAAAGGCTATGCGCGTGATGCTGAGCAAGCATCAGACCGTACAGCTGCCTAAGGAGGGTCAGCCTGATGCTGGGCTCACTAGGTAATACTAACGGTTCCTAATGTTACCAAATGACTAATAGTTCCTGGTACCCACGATACAGTGAATCCTAGACTATGGGATCAGGACTATGTTTATGACTGTCGAGTGAATACCAGCTTTGGCAAAATAAGTAGGTATGTCCGTGACAAATTTCTAGTATACTAATATTATAAAGAGGTAAAGTTTGTAATTAGTTACGTATCCGATTTCAAAAATTATTTCACCAATATTTAGAACGAACTTTCAGGGTGTACGTACATAGGTTATATATTATCCTGTTTTAATAAAATAGTTTTTGTGGAGACTAATTTTGCAACGTCCCATAATTAGGGTGTTGTGGGACCCAGAACAAATATCTGCAAAACATGCAAACATTGGTCCTGCAGCGGGAATCGAAGCCGCGTATCTTACCTTCTTCCTCTCTTATTCGTAATCTTTGTCCATTTCTTATACAATATTGAACAATAGATAAAGGTGGATTGAAAGTATACTTTTATCGAACACATAAAGTTATGGACTTATGTGTACTTATTAGCTTGTTTATTAGAGATTTTGACTGACTTAGTGTGATTTTATTGTGATTTTAGGGACTACTCCCAAAGCCCTCTTCACCGATTCAAGAAGCCAGGCAGCAAGAACTACCAAAACATCTACCCACCAAGCGCCACACTGCATCTGTCTAACATTCCGTGAGTACCATATTACTCATCCATCATCATTTACTTTGACGCCGGCTGTAGCTATAGGTATAAAATCAAACGAACTTCTTGAAATAAAAACAAATTTATAATAATATAGGTTCTTTATTCCACGTATTTTGAGGGGTTCTTAATACGCTATTAATGTAACTGAGCTTTTTTTTACATATTACTAGCTTCTGCCCACAGCTTCACCCGTGTGGTACCCGGTTAAAAAGTAGCCTATGTGTTATTTTGATGTATAAGCTATATTACTGTAAAGTTTCATCAAAATACGTTCAGTAGTTTTTGCGTGAAAGTAACAAGCATCCATCCTCACAAACTTTCGCGTTTATAATAGTAGTAGGATGTCGCAGTCAACTAGCTTAATTCAGTTAACAGCCTAGCCCTTTTACTAAACGACGATCAAATATAGGCCTGAATTATATTCAGCCATTTAATAAAAAAAAACTAACAACTTATCGACTCAATGTCATCTATTTACAATAATGGCTAAACATTGTATGTTGTCAATACGTCACATATTATGTTGTTCAGTAAAAAGGCTTGGCTGTTAACTGAAAGGCTTATTAAGCTAGTCGGTTGCGACATACATAGCCACTGTACCTATAAGAAAATCATTAGATAACACTCTCGTTTGTTTCACAGAGCGACCGTGTCCGAAGAGGACATCAAGGATGCTTTCTCCAAGCGAGGCTTCGCCATCAAAGCTTTCAAGTTCTTCCCGTAAGTTGAAACAACACTACTTGACCATACAACTTCGCAATCTTGTCAAACACTTTTGTCAACAACATTATCCAGTTTCATTTCTATTTTCAAGTTAAGCAAAAATATCCGTACGTTCCCAAATTTGTTTTTTTTTTAATTTAATTTTATATTTTATTTTTTCTGTTTTTAACAAAAATTGCATGATAACATGCATGTGTTGAAGTCAGTTGCATCATAAATGAAGCACAAATTGTTTTTATATCAAATTCATGGCACATTGTTAATATCATCATTGATATTAAATTTAAATTAATAAATAAGGTTTAATTAAGTAATAAGGACGACACAGGGAATCCTAGTTTAGGCTTATGTCTGGGACTTTTACAGGCATTAGTGGAGCCAAAGCTAACACAATAGGCCTTTTATACATTTCATTATTATTATTTAATGACTAAGAAAGGTAGAACAAGGCAAGAACATAGAACAAGAACAAATTTGTATGTAAATTGAATGTCAAAAAGTTTGTTTTTAATTTTAGGAAGGACCGCAAAATGGCGCTTGTGCAGCTCCCTTCGATCGACGACGCAGTGACCGCACTCATTAAAATGCATAACTACCAGCTATCGGAGTCCAACCACCTGAGAGTATCCTTCTCAAAGTCCAGCATCTAAGCGAGTGCTGAAATTAATCGGAATATCACACAGTTTGCCAGTCGTGTCCCAACTGAACTTTTCACTGATTACTGTTGATTCAATGCACGAGTTTTCAATGCATTCAATCGTGCTTTGCAACTAGGAATTGTAAGTGTTTTTGATAATTTAAAAACACTTACAATTTCAATTTCGTTTGATCGATAAATGCAATGAAAGGTGGTTTCCTGGCAAGTACTTTGTTCTGAATTTTGTGAGATCATGGTTCTCGTGGTCCGTGTGATGGGGTAAGAAGTTTATGTATTAAGAATTCAACTTGGCAATTAAAACGTGCAATGGATCAATATAAATCTTACAATGCGCTTCGATTTCTCTAAGATTATTGGTTACAATTGCTGTTTCAAAACGAGATACGACTGTCAATTCGATTACCTCTCAAACAATCGGGAAAGAACTCGACTGAATTTGAAAATGTCTGTAATACGCTTACTCGGAACAGTCTAGACATTAAGTGCTACTCTATTTTCTTAAAATACGTATGTTTACTGTTCATCTTAATCCTAAGACTCATCACACACATTTATTATTTCATCTTTACTGTATCCCTACCTACTTCGTTTATAATACCGGTTATAGCGTAGAAATTGTGACAGGAGAGGATTGCTGCGTGTGATATTCATTCCATAATTTTATCGAATATTTTATTTTTTTAAACTTATTTCAATTTACTGTCAGTGTAATAATTTTTTAATAACGATTTATCGAGGCAGTTTATTTTGCAATTAGATTGCGCTAGATTTATTTACTCAGCAGAAGTTGCATGGCTGACTGCAATGTAAAACATTGAATTGTTCGTTGGCATTGGATAGCAAACATCTACCACCATGATTTTTATGAGTTACAATAATATTGTTGAAAAATAGAAATACTTACCCATTTTCATGGTAAGGTAGCTTATGATTTGCAGTTATTATACTCTATACCTTTTATATTTTATAAACATATTTTATTGTCGAATGTAATACTATGCACAATTTACTATTATTGCATTTCTTTTTAAGTATGTTTAATTTTATATACGCATACACATTTTTTTATTTTTGGTCACTGGAATTTATGTTCGTAAATGTGTATGTGTGTGCAATATTAGTTGTTAATGTAATGTTAATGAAGTGTATTTTAGATTGTAGCAGTCTGCAATCAGCGGCGCACTCAACGCCACCTCTCGAATGCTTCCATTTCCCGTTCTCTTTTGTTGTTAAGACGTAATCTGTTCTGTTACTTTTGAAGTTATTGACGATTAGTTAGCGTAATCACAACTCTTATTGCTAGGCATCTAGTTTTATAATCACTATTTAAAGAAGTCTAAACGTTATGTTCAGTGACATTATAGTGACATGATGCATTTATTTCGATGTTAATTTATATTAATGGTAGCTACAATATACATAAAATGCTCGTGCATTCGTTTCACTAAGTGGTTAATTTTTAGATACATTATTTATTTGATTGAGAGCGCGTTAGGTGGCGCGCAGTGTGGTTAGTGTCGCGAACACGTATATTTTAAAATAGCTTGCAATTGTTTGCTATGATATTACCACACTGTCTAAGTATTAGCGAGATCTGATTTTTTGCTCTGTAACCTATGAACCAGTATTCACACTAGGTCACAATAACATCGTTCAACAGTATTTTAGTTTAAACTCTCCTTTCGATTTTCCATTTCAAAGATTTATGAAGCTCCTCCACCTAGGTCACTTGCACTTCTAACATTTCGGATTCTGCTCATCTCGATTGGATTTCACCCATCTTTGCCTTCCTAAATTAATTGAAATGCGTCTAGTCCATTGCGAAAGAGATTTATTATGTGGTTTAAGTGATTTATTGAAAGTCTCGAATATTATGAATTCTGTTAGGTAAGACAAGCTTTTGTAAAAAGATTTTATCGATTCGTTTATCGGAATTTCCTATTCGCCCTTCGCTCTACCGTAGGACCAGCTTTAAGTGTTCAGTTACACGTCCAGTTCATGTGATCAGGCAAAGCATGAGTGAAACAGATACCTGAATGACGAGATAAAAAAATCATAACTGGTATCATTGGGGACTCCCCTATGACTTGCGCTGTATTTAGAATGACGCAAAATAATATCGTGTTACATATCGCGAAAATGCCACTTTCGGTATTAAATTAGTGTTAGGTAAAATCAGGTGTATGAATTGTAGTTGTTTTAATAATTTTATGAAATAGATAAAGTAAACCTACGTGTGGCAAATAACCTGTGCCCTGGTTTATAGGTTGTTATTCAAATTCGCCACATCCATTTGTCCTATGAATCCATTATTTTGACATTTATACCGCATGTCACAGAAAATAAAAAAAACTTATTTTAGAAACATTTGTGAACAAAATACAATCACAAATATTTACACTAATGTTTAACATTATACATCACATAAGTATGAATAAATAGAGCTTACATTTTAATGGAAAAAAAAAATGATTGACATGTAAGTTTAGTAGAAAAAAATAATCGAGAATAAGTATTAATCTACTATAATAAGAACATGAAGTAGGTTTCGTTTAGATAATGTTAGGCGACCAGGGTGTGGAGTAGTTTTTGAAAAAAGTTTTTACCTACGCGCAGAGATCTGCGCTGCGTTTGGAAAGATGAATGTAAACGGGGTGGTGGTCTGTTCGAAAAGGCGGTTTGACGCATTTTTAATTATAAAGTTATCTACGTATTAGTGACGAATTCACAGAGAAGAGTTTGAAATAATTTATCTTATTAATCCACTAGATACATAATTTCAAAGTCGATCGCTACACACGAGCGTCCCTTCTTGTTTTCGATATTCTTTGCAGTTAGTCGTTTTTGCTTACGCTCAATTTAGGTTTTCTATGTGTGTAGCGTATCCCGGCCTAAACTTTTTTCAACATCATTGGTATTGATTGATAACTAAATAGATAATTTTAGTAAATAAAATGTTTAGAAAAGTATTTTAAATATTTAGATAATAATTAGGTATACTAATTATAAAAATAGATCGGTGTTTAGTAAGAGATGCCAAATTAAGTCAAAAAATATTTAGGTAAATGGTAATTACAGATTAAAATATAAATTGTTGAGAGATTATTATATTATCAATTTTATTCATTGTAAGTGAACATTGTTTCAATTTGTTAGTTAAAGTTATGCGTTGAAAAGAGTTGTTTTACAATGTCTTAAATCCATAAACTGTTTACCGAATTGATAATTCGTACTCTTTAACAGTTGAAACTTAGGTACCTCCTAAAATTCAAGTAACTTTCATGTTTTCTTCACTATTATCTTGCATTTCAAATTACAATGTAAAAACATATCTCGGCATATCATACCTACCTACGAGTAGGTACTGCATTGTGCAAAACTGCGCTTTATAACATTTACTTATCATTGTATTAGCTTTACCTACTACAATATAGATTATAATAAAAGTATGATAAACATAATGAAAAGAGGCCACATATCAATGAATAGATTTTGGCTAAGGCGCTTAAATTTCCAACAACTCTATTTCTTTTATTTTTTATTGTATCCTTGATTATACCTGCCGTTTAGGTATCTTTTGTTATATACCTATCTAACATTAGCGTCGTATCCTTCTCTTATTTAAGTTAGTAGCCCTATAGTGTGTTTAATTTCCTCCTTATTTTTAATTTCATAATTAAACTATTATTATCATTGATTTTTGTTCTTTATTTTTGTTCCTTTCCATTTTATCCTATTCCTTTCCATTGTTTTTATACCAATTGTCTACAGCAGGTACGTATGTTTGGTATATTGTGATAAAGATTTTTAAATAATAAAACATTGCCCCAATAATTTCTTCTCTTAGTTTTGCCTAAGACTCTGAAGAGTTTATTCCACAAAGACCCTGCTTTCAAAGAACTATTTGTAAATAAAACGTTAAAGGGGATCAATATAAAAATTGTACATAAGTACACAATTGGTATTTTCTAGACATAACTATTCGTACTCTTAGATCTTATCTGCTACCTTGGCGTATCTACATACATTCTGTATTTTACACTGTGTCTATGAATTTTCATAATACATTGTTGTAAATCTTGTGAATAATAATCTACTTACTTATTTTCCTAGTGGGCACTTGTAAAACGATCTCTTCGTCGAGATTTTAGGTGAATTTATTGTTTGTGAATTGTGACAGGTGTAAGGGACTTTAGATAATATCAATGGTTATTGTTTGAATTGATATTATCAAAAATATACTTTGCACAGGGTAATAATGAGATATTTAATTATTATCGCTGCCCTTGGCAAGTTGATCTGTCGTGGCCTAATGGTGGCTTGATCCGTGCCACGTCCCTTATTCCTTCTGCGTGAAAAGAACTGAACCATTCCGTATTAGTGAATGAACGCCATTCTGTAACTGTCAATTATTGGGAAGAGATTTATGCATTTTGAAAGTTCGAACAAATCAAACAAACGTATAGTTAGATATAACGCTTAATAAAACTGTGTAGATATGTGATACCAATAACTCGCTCGATATAATAAAATAAAAGATATAGAAAGAAAAAATGTCCTACATTCTATCCTACTAAATGACAGTTGCGGTTTTGTCAACTAATTTAATCTGCGAATTGTAAATAATAAAAAGCAAACTATTATTAGGTAATGAATTTTATTAAATGAATAGGAATCTGTATTTACTTAGTTACAAAATAACATAATCATACTATAAGAAACTAGTAAAATTCTTGATTTCAGTATTTAGTCGCTCTAGAAACCTACCTTAAATAGGTAATTGTCGAACCTACTTACTAGAAAACTTTAATGTTTAGTATTTCCTACTTAGGTAACGTCTTTCCTAAGTTTCCTTTTGCAGTGTCGATTGAGTTATCCCGATAAATTAAAAAAAGTGTGCAAATTAAAGGGTTGTGTGTAAAGTTAAATAATAAAATAGATTTAACAATCGTTCACGTAACGGTAAAAAATATCTTGCTTCTAACTTCCATTGCACAATTTTGGTTGGCTGTCGTAGTGGTTCTAAAACAATTCAAAATGTCAATATTTTGACATAATACAATAAATCTACCAAAGACCAATCATTGGAGAAAAGACAGGGATCTATATTGATATCTATTTGTTTTCTTTCTAGCTTTACCTACCTCGTATAAATTCACAATAGAAAAAAAATGATCGAATGTGAAAATATTTAAAGATTCTAATGATTGTAAAAGTAATTTTGTGAATCTTCAATGGCCCCTTTGCCGGGACTAGGTATGTCACCTATTGCAGTTTTAATGAAATTATAAAATACTTAGATACCTACATTAAATTACATCTAAGTGATTTAACCTAATAAATTCTAGATTTATTCTTTGTGATTTTTTAATAAAACATAGTTGAAAAAATTGTGTGTTATTTATTATCATTAAATGCCTTAGTCCCCAATGTACCTATATCGTTTACAAAAAAGAAATAATACCTACCGACCTATTAAGTTACATTTTCTCATCAGTTGGGAGAATTTCCTGGACTGAATCTAGGATGAATTTACGGTCTAACTGAAATAATAATAACCAAAGCATCTTTGGACTACGACTACCGCCTTACGTGCTCTGGTTGATAGATAGATCACCGTAAGGTTTAGAGGCGGCGATGCAGGAAAAGCATTAACAGGGTTATGATCTAACTCGTCGATTTCGCAGTACGTACAAAATTAACTGCGTTGTATACCTATTGACCTGTTTTCCATATTTTATTGCTATTGTCAAAATAAAAGGAGAAATGTGGAGGTAGGTAATGCTTAATTTGATTAAACATGTTTTTTATAAGAATTATCAAGATATAAATATCTAGGTACTTATTTAATTAGTTATCAGGTTTAGTCTGGATGGCACACGTGTAAAACTAACTAATATCTCACAAAAACGATAATTCTTAGCATTCTAATTCCACATACCCACCTACCCGTCCTAGGAGCTTATCACATTACACTAGGTACCTACGTAGATACCTACCTACCATCCATACCGCTAACGCTTATTCACAGGTGGGCTGTAGGTATGCTTGTTGCCAGTTTACTTGCTACACACAGCCACAGATATGAAATAATTCAGCTTAACAACAGATCACGAAATATGTTTGTAACTACCTAGCATCTTTCATTAATCAAAATCACTGTAAACAACTTCAAAAATATGTAGGTAGGTAGGTACCTAGGTAAGTACCTACCTATATTTTTTCGTAAAAGTTGGTTTTCCTGAGGAAGCCTGGTAGGCCCGATCTTATTTCGTAGTACATATGACACCGATTCGAACAATCTTTCGGCCGAGTCTCTAGCTAGGTCAATCAAATTAGCATTAATCTAGCAGTTGTACGTTTTTCTCGCACTAGACGTAAATAGCGCCATCTATCAGTGAATTGCGTAATTGACATAGCTGAGTGTGAGGTCGAGCCATCTATGGGTGAGAATATGTTTGTCGACATAATAGTTTTAATAAAACCCATGAGATGGCGCTTCTAACAATGAGCCGCTTAAGCCCTACATGCTGACAAACGATTTTTTTTACTCTTTTGGTTTAAAAAAATTTAAAAACCTAGATGGCTTTAGTCCTCGTATGCAGGCTGTAAGCAAACAAGAAAAAACATCCTTTTACAAAAAATTAAACATAATAGAATATTGATTATCCAGATGCCGCCTATCATACTTACAAACTGTACGCTGAAACTAATCCGTGTAATCGATAATACACGACCCTGGAAAGCACAGCCAGGGTGTATATATAAACACCATGGCTGTGCTGGCTGTGCTTTTTTTACTTATCTAAGTACTGGTTGTGTAAAACTGATTCATGCATTCCTGGTCGTACCGACATGGCACCCCAACAAGTAATAACCTAACCTATCCGAGTCGGATCTGCCTGGAAGGATATTTCAAGCCAGAGTTTGTACAGAAGAAAGAAAGAAAGAGAGAAAAAATATTTTTATTTGAACCCAGAAACACAAACATAATGTGTTGCTTGGGGTTCAAATAGGTCCCTGTCTCAGCTTGATGCAGCATCGTGTTAGTACAGGAGTAGGGCACTACGTTAGAAATTACGTTATCACCTGCGACGTACACATCCCTTAATTATGTTGTATATACGACCGCGCCGATAGCTGCCGTCACATTCAACTCAAGGTTATTGCTCCACTGCACGCACGGCCCCCGACTTCTAAAGATTCTGGCGGCCGCTGCCTTGTGAAATCCTGGATGCACCAACAGATTCTTCGTGAAAAAAATTGCACCGTAAGTATAATACAACAGCTACACACGGACCTGAAGCCAGTGTAGCGTTTGTACCTTGCTATTGTTTAACAACTCTTTATTGCACATTTAATGAAAAGTGAACAATAGGCGGACTTAATGCTAAAGCATTTTCTACCAGCCAATCCAATTTGTTGTGATTGGCGGCGGTAAGCGTGCTACAATTTTTTATCAACTTATACATAAAACTAGCTGTGCCCCGCGGTTTCACCCGCGTAAGTTTCGATTCCGTGGGAATATCGGTATAAAAAATAACAGCTATGTACCTATCAAGTTTCATCGCAATCGGTTCATTAGTTTTTGCGTGAAGGAGTAACAAACATAATTATGTATTCTACATACTGATGCGTCTGAGCCGCGCGGGTACCTTACTCATAGACGTAACCCCTCCCGCTCCTCGGCAACGCCCGCTCAATGGAGCAGGGAACATCGCGGCGGGGCGGTTCGCGTTTTGCATTTTTATACTCGCGATAACTTTGAAATTAAATGTCCGATTCGAATGAATTAAAAAGTATTTTACTACATAAATACCCTTAATGATAAAACTATTTATTTGAATAAGAATTAATAATACGATACGAATGTAACCAACTTTTGTTTCTACCGGCGATCTAATTAAATTTTAGAACACAAAAGCTGCTATTGTGACAGTTCTATGATAGTTAGATATATTCCCTCGCCTACTTGTATTATAATATCTGTGCCCTCGTTGACTTTTTTGTAAGTAATAATGAGCACTTTAATCATGTAGTACATCATTTTTAAGTATCATCAATAGTTTTCTCAGCGCACGCTAATTTATGAATTTTATAGGCAACATTTTGCTACTTTGGGTATATTATTGCTATTTTATAAGGATCTCTATTTAAAAAATAAAAATTATAGCCTATTTTATAAGGTGCCTTATAATTTATCTTTCTATTGGTGAAAAAATGGTTAAAATCGGTCCAGTAGTTTCGGAGCCTATTCGGTACAAACTAAAAATCTTACCTCTATATAATATTAGTATAGATAGATAAAATATTATTATACATATCTAATCACATTGACTTAATATACCTATATAATTTATAGGCACTTATACTTATACATATAAATATATATAATTGTTTGAAGGTTGGGTAGATAAACTATGAATATCATCAAGAAAGTGTTTATGAGTTAATATTTTGAAGCATTCTTTGGAGTCTAACTTTTTAATTTCAAATGGTAGTTTATTCCAGAGCCGGACTGATTCTTATTGGGAGAAAGTGTTTTAGACGGATTATAGAATGCAGAGTGGAATAAAATTTACGAGATAGTTCTTTTATAAGATATCCAACATAGCTTTTCGTCAAACAGGATGTTACGCACATCTTACCTACATTCATATGACACAGATTATATATTTAAGTAATGCAAGGTATTAGGTATATCAAAAGTGATGATGGAACCGCTTTGGCCGAACGGTAAACTTGTTTCTAAGCTTAAATTAAAATAATCTGAAAAGCCTTTTACTTCTCATTCCTAAAGATGCACACGACTTTTACAAAAAGCTTACGAGGCACGAAAACATAGAAGACCATTTAGATGGTTTTATAGGTCAATCTTGATTTGAAAGTAGCAGATACCTAGTTAAAAGAACTTCTAATATACCTCCTTATGTGCAGGTAAGGTTAGGTATAAGGCAAATAAGGTTTTTAATTCAAATTCAGTTTATCTACAATTTATTTTAACTTTACCAATAAAACTGGTACAAGCATATTTATTAATCAAAGATCCAGATGACCTTTGAGGTACTTTGCATCAAAGATCCAGGAGTTTCATTAAAAAACATGAGTTATTATTTACCTTGATTACATAAAATGCAATATGTCTCACAATATTGCAAACTTGGGTACTTTGTTTGGAATTTAGAAAACCGTCGCACGAATTTAGGTAAAAAAAGGATAAGGGGTGGAAGGGTTGGATTCCCCTATTCCAATGATACCACTCCCAAAGTTAGGAATTGAAAAGTGTCCGACATAATTATGTCGATTGTGGTGTGATGTGGGTTTAGGTGTCGGACTGAAATTAAGATTTGAATAGGGTGCGTTTCGGTTCTGGCACTCACCGGCCGCTGCCAGGGTACGCTACGCTCGACTCGTGGTTGTATTTTCATGTTCCCTAGTGGACTGAATAGTGTCAAACTAAATTTAAAATTGAATAGGATCCATTAAAGACTAGTCAAAGGTTGGTCCATTGTAATTATGTATATCTTAAGGGATCCAGATGACAAATTCGTAAATTTAAAAAGTTTCAAATTCTACCCCTAATAAACAGTATTGTTACGAGCTAGGGTTCGGGATAAAATAATTAAGTCCAATTAAATACCAAAATTAACACTGTATTAATAAATCACTCAATAAAAATGTCAACAGAACAAATAACACAACGAAACTACACAAATAAAATAAAAACTTGATCACTTGATACAACACTAGCGCAACTGTCGCTTAACTAGTCACTGGGTACGCTCTCGAATCACTTCAAATAATTCACTTTCCAATCTTGAAAAGAAACTGACCCTACCGGCCGCTTGCCGCGCTTATATATCTCGTAAGACGTCTCTTCCAGAACAATCTAGTAGGAGGCGTGGCCATCACACTGTCTTACTTCGCTCCGCCCCGTCTCGTACCGTCTCGAACGTTCTGGAAACTACCGTCCTTTTCTAGCGCTGTTTGTGCCAGTCGATACTACATGGCGGTAATAAGTAGTGCGTCCATTTGATAAGAGATGGCGCTAGCGTACCGTAGTTAGCTCGGCCGCGCTCGTCACAGTAAACTTTCTTTAACAAAAATCTGTTTACTAAGTACGTTCAATTTTGGAATTGCACATTTGAAATAGCCTCGGCCGTAGTTTAATTAGTATTTATAAACTATAGGCTATAAAAATATATAAAGTAAAGTAAATTCATAAATAAGAAGTTGAAGTTGAATTTCTTTGATGAAGGATACTATAAAATTTAATGAGTTCTTCGTTTAAGTAGAAATAAAATAAGTTATTTGTATTTGAAAGGTTCTTTACATAGGTACCTCTTACCTGTTCGAATAAAATAGGCAAATAGTGAAAAAATGTATTCATCAAAGATAATTCGATCTATCGGGAGATTTACTCCACTCGTCAGTTTTTCCTTGATGAATAAACACTACGAGAATGATGTAGATCTGCTTGGCCAGCCTTCCCCAGAATCCCCGCAAACTGGTTGGGAAAGAGTGAAAAAAATGTACACAAAAAAGTAAGTTTATTAAGAAAACTTACTAACCTCAAGAAACTATAAAAATCATTGTTATTGTGCTCGTAATTTAGAATGTGATTTAGAAGTCGCTTGCACAATTGCAATTTTGATGAATGAAAAAGGTGGACTTCCCTTTTCCAATGGTACCACTTCACTCCCTGAACCTGAACTGAGAACCACGAACTGGTGGAAACCAGATAAAAAGTAGCTATGTGCTATTATTCTAGGTCATGAACTATATCTGTTCCAAAGTTCATCCAAATCGGTTTAGTTGTTATGGTGATTATACATACATCAAACCATCCAAACTTTGACTGTTGTTGTACAAATGTCTTAAAATAGGTAGGTATTCGGTGGCAAATTTCAATTCAACCTTATAATATGTTTTGTGTGTTTTATTTCAGATAACATTTGTGATTTTTTTTTCAGCGAACATGAAGAGGTTTCTTTGGAAATGACCAATGTTTGTCAGACAACTATGACTGGAACTTTTATTGGTGCATGTATCGGTGGTTTTGTGACTTCAAAATCTGCATACTTGAACTTTATACAAAACAACCAAGCTACCATATTTAAATCTAACATGGAGGCTAAGGTAAGGCAATACAAAAAAATATTTCTATAAAACCATCTACTTGGTGACTCAAATGTTTTATACAATGATTGGACATTCTGTGGTTAGCTAATTTTAAGAGATTATTTTCTTGACACTGAAATAATTGAGTAGGTGCCTCCTACATTTCTTGTCTAAAATTATACATCAATTTGGATGACATTTGGAACAGGTATGAATGAATAACACATAACCTAGAATAACACAGGCAAAGCCGTGGGCTCATAAATTTACTCATAATATGATTTTTCATATAAAGGTTTTCAGCCCTTTT
The DNA here is from genome assembly GCA_958496245.1 of Perizoma flavofasciatum. NCBI lineage: Eukaryota > Metazoa > Arthropoda > Insecta > Lepidoptera > Geometridae > Perizoma > Perizoma flavofasciatum. The sequence goes on from OY292426.1 coordinate 5,974,070, forward strand.
CACCCCCTTAGGGGGAGAATTTTCTAAATTCCTTTCTTAGTGCACCCCTACACCGTAAGAGTAATATACCCTCTAAGTTTCATGTTTCTAGGACTTATGGTTTAGGCTGCGCGTTGATTCCCTCTTGGACTTCGACACCACCCTACATCCCCTTTGAGGGTTATTTTGGGGAAATTATTATATAAGACTTATATCATATGTATTGAAAAATATTTATGTGAAGTTTCAAGATTGTAAGTTCAAGGAATATGATTTTTCATACGTTTATAAGTTTAGGCTGTGCGTTGATCCCCCAGTAAGTAACGGAACAGTTTTATATATATTGATTGTCCAATGACATGTCAAAGATTGTGGGATGTTAGTGGATGGAAGTGGCTCAAGATGATGAAACTATAGATCCAGATTACCAGCACATAGTGCATCCTTGAAACCTAATACTATTAAATTGTTTTTTTTTTCTTATTTTCAGAAAAAGTTACAAGACTATGTGACAGTTGCTTTTGCAAAAGGTGCAGTGCGCTGGGGGTGGCGCTTAGGTATATTTACTGGAATATTTAGGTAATAAAATAAAAAAAAATACTCACTTAAATCATTTAATAAAATTAAAGTAAATTTCAATTAAAATCTTATTATTAAATCTGATCAACATTGTACATTTTTCAGTATATCAGCAACAACGATTGCTGTGTATAGAGGAGACACATCTATATTAGAGTATATCACAGCTGGTGCTATGGCTGGCGGGCTTTATAAGCTGCATATGGGACTGGCTGCTACATTGGTAGGGGCTGGACTGGGTATGTATTAAGGTCCTATCAGTACTACGATAAAAGTTACGTGCTTTGGAAATCTTCGTCAATACTACGGTCGTTTAGTAGTTGTTTACAGTGTTTTATTTTCTACTGTTACATTTGAATATCAGTTTTAATTAAAAGTATTCTAATTATTAAATGAATATAATATACAAATCAGAAAGAGATAAAGCAGTGTTCACTCAATCAATCAACTGTTTAACAGATACAATGTCACTAATGGTCGGTCATCCAGCTTGCAATTTTTATTTGTTTATTACTTTCTTGTGTTTTTTCAGGTGCAACTTTAGGAGGAATATTTGGATCAATAATAGTTTGCATATTGAAAATAAGTGGACTCTCCATGGACGATATAAGAAAAGCTATGAATAAATTAAATGAAAACAGGTACAAAGTAAATATAGCTATTAGTTGGCCATGAACTAAACACTCGTGTAGTACCGTTTTTACCCATAGTTCAAAACCCCTCTACTGATTAAGCTCATATAATACAAACTCCCAATTTCATCAAGTTTCATTAAGATCCAAATGGTGATGGAAAATAAAATATTGTAACCAACTGACTTAGAAACCTAAATAGCACATGAGATCATTTGCTTTAAACTGTTTTTCTCACTCTAGTCTTAAAGTGTTATATAGATAGAATTTTTTTTATTGCAAAAGATAAGACAAGTACATAATCAAACTTAATGCTAATAAGGTTAGCTGGAAGAACCAGCTAACCTTTGTGTAATGAAGAATGAAGTGGTAGGGTAGTAAACCCTTTAGTCGAAAACCAGCTATCGGTATCGTGTCTCTGAAGGCCGTTGAAGAAGTCTGTATTTTGCGCGATATTGAAATCATTTGCATTAATGTATATTTCATTTTTCAGAGTTGACCAGTACAATCAAGCTGTAGACAAACAATCTATGATCAAAAATGATGTTTTAACTCAGCATCATGATCAATTGGTCAATGAAAAGGGTCCGCAAACGCTAGCAGGTGTCCAGTGATTTCATAAGAACCGTGTGATTTTTATTTATTTGTGATCAAAATTATTGTAAATAGTAGTTATTGTTATGAGCTAGGATTTGTAATAAAATAATGAAGATACATTTTATACCAAATTAACATTGTAGTCAATTATATATCAAAATAACGCTATAAAATTTGCAACTACCACTGCAACAATCGCACAATAGATACTTCACTAATCTCTATATCGCTTTTTAAGTGCGAATTAACTGTCGCTACGAGTCGCATGACGCGTCTATAGGTATACGCCATGATACCTAAGTAATTAAATACGTATAGTAATATCCCGTACGTACGAGCGAGTCGTTTCCCGCCTTTTCGCAGCATGGTATCTCTTTCTGACACGTTGCTGTCTCTTACTTGCATGCTAGTTAGTGCCCGCTACTCATTACTATATGACGTTAGCATGCTATTAGTACCCTAGTCTAGGGTACTGTAATTAATTACCTGTCCGCGCGATACCGATCGATACGAAGCCGTACAGTCGCGACATTTTGATCTACCTATGAGTCTAACATGGTTTAAAGAAAACAAGTTAATACATCCCACAAATCCCTATTAATAGACAGGCTTGTAAACCTAGAAATAAAACTTACCAGGTAGGTAGTAAAAAGCATTTTATGGACAAAGTTGACTGCTTGGTTTGGTACAATAACAGTTGATTTCACATTCCTTACATACTAGAGCACGATACAAAAATATAATGATGATATTTACAAACACTATAACCATTTTTGTGCTTCTTTATTTTTCTACAAGATTGTAAAAAGCTAAAATCGATACAGAAATCTAATAACATTATAGAAAAACTATTAACATATAAGCTTATAAAATGGCAAGATTTTATAGTATTATTAAAAAAATTTATTGAGGATTTATGTTTTGAAAAACATACCTACATATTCAGAATTCAGTAACTACATTAAGGTCAATTTTTATTGCAACATTCAACGTGTACGGGTTAGTTTGGCGCGAAATTATAATATTATCATACACATTTTCTGCATTTCAAGTGCATAATGATAATTTGAACCGAAAGAAAGTTCATACTTAAAATGAACTTCCTTTCGGTACAAAGAAAACGTATGTACATAAAACTTTTCGAGTACTTTTGTACATAAAATTGGAATACTAGTACAGTAAAATAAATCTATTTCGGTATTTTACCTAGGACTGAAAATAGTTAATATTTCTATGACTACTCTGTATCATACTATCAACTTATTGGACCTACTAATTATTTTTTCATATTTCATTTGAATACTCATCACAACTTATTTTTATAGTTATCTAATACAAAAGTCTGTATTAATCTAATACTGATCTTTAAAAAACTGGATTACAAAAGAGAATTTCAAGAACATTTGAAAATTGTCATAATATGTTTCCAATGTTATTTCAGAATCAGAACTAAAATTATTATTGCGCGATTACCACAAACCTCATTCATTTCCTATTGAGCAGACTAATCATATAAATAATGCACTTATTATATATTATGCAATTTATGCAACAGAAAGTCTTGCAATATGTAGTCAATATGTAGGTACCTAATCTATTCTCGCTTAAATTAGGTAATTAGGCTTATCGAAGGGTCAACATGGAATATTAACTTTACTCTTCTGTGGGAAATAAAGAATCTAAAGTGCAATGCCAATAAGAAAGATAAAGTACTATACCAATTATATGAAACTACGCATGTACTGAACTTATGAATAACAATAGCTATACAAAAATAAATGTATCTTTTTCCACATCAATAAAAAATATTCTGGCCCATATTTTTCCCAACTCTAATTTCGGGACACCCTACATCATTTTACGAGATACATAATCTCTTGTCAAACTTTTTCATAGAGACCTGTCAAATTGGAAGAAGTTAGGTATCCCATAATTAGGCTGGTCAAATGACATACCAGAAATCTGACAGTGGTTTCATACAAAAATGGTACAAGATTGTACATGATGCAAGCCTTTCTGTAAGCTGACCAAATTCAGAACTATAAGTAGTATATATTGTATATTACAATTTATAGCAAAGCAAGTCGAATATAACTTTAAGTAAAACAGCACGAAAACACTAAGCAACTTTGCATGCGTGAATGTAATCTGAAACTGGCCGCGGCTAGTTCGCCACAGCTTGATTACGCTTAGACAAACAGACTATAGTCTGTCATATAATATTTTTTTAGAACCTTTCATTGAGTTGACTTATAGAAGATTCAACCTATGCCTAAGGTATGATTCCAGCGACCGATTTCAGACAGCTCTTTCACACATATAAAATTCCATGTCAAACAGGACATAAAATCACTGGGTGGGTTGCGACTTGGTGATACGTTTGGCCCCTCTATTCGGGGGGCCTTTGGGCTTGGCGAAGGCTGGTCGGTGGAGGTTTCTCTTTGGATGGATCTCGTCGTATAGGAACTCTTCGGTTAGCTCTTTGCCGTCGTCTATCTCCAACTGGAAATTAAAAAGTGTATTTCTAAACGTTGCACCATTTATGATTTTACTGTAGCGAGGGTTTTTGAGATAATATGAGGTCTTTGCATCATATCTCAGGGACGAAAAAATAAAAGGACCTACATGGGTATCAGAATATAAAAAGGCTATAACAGAAAACTGCTCATTAATAAAAAGCCTGTTTCCTGTGAGGTTTAGGTAGCTTAAAAATTTCAGATAATTGGAAAAAGCCCTAGGTGTTTATTTTTTACATTGAGGACATTTTTCTATACCATGGTCCGGTAAATGTGGTCTGAGAATTGAGTGGTCTACGTTGGTTTAAAAAAAAAAACTTGCACCAAATACAGAAACCGGGGCGAACTACGAGTAGGTGTATTTTATTAGTAATTTTTGATAATGAATTTTTGTTTAATGTATTTTTTTTTGTATTTTTTCACAAAAAAATATTTTTATTTGTTAACTAACCCGTTTAGTTACGATCAGTTCCATTTGCTCAATGATATCTAGGAACTGTCCCTTGCAACTGGAATACATCATTCTCTCTTTGATACTGCAGTTGTATCCAGGCATTGAATAGATGAACACTGCAACGAAAAGCAAAATCACATACTTACTATGAAAATAAATATTAACACAAACATCGTAAGTAACAGCTAAAAACGGCAATGGATGTTTTTCCCTTTGTCGTCCTTTGCCATAGTAAGAAAAAGGCTAAAATGAAAAATTCGAAGGCATGTGCCGTTGGTTAGTGTTTAAAAAACAGGCGATGTGCTTGCAACCTGTCACGTGGAATGTTACCTACTTTGCAAAAAGTGGGGATGTACACATGTTCACAGGTACATACCAAATACTCGTAATTATAGGTACATTTGGACGTGCTACCTGGCTGCTATCCAACTTAAAATCCTTACGTATAGAGGTAAAAATTGGTAGTAAACATTCGTCTTAAAATGTAATACATTTTTTAACAAATATAATTATATTTACATTGTAAAAACGGGAATTTTCACGTACCGCACTATCGCGACGCGGAGGGAGAGCGTCGCGATCACTCACCCTGATGAAAACTCTCGGAATGAGTCGAAACTGCCTTCACCTATAGTGCGGTACGTGAAAATTCCCGTTTTTACATCGGGAATCGAACCTTCTGCGTTTTAGGCGGGTCTTCGTCGATTTGCCTCTATTGAATCATATTAGAAGACTTGATGGTCAGGCCCAGGACTTCTGAGTATCAAGAACTTTACACAGACAATTAACATATTTAATTTTAGCGATGAGTCCAACCCATTGTACCACCACAACCCCTCAGCTTAGATCTTATGTAGGTAGGTAGTATTTTTATTTTAATGTTAGTGTATGCAATATAGAGTTATACATCATAGAGGTGAGTTGTAATTGGTAACCTGACTTACCTATGCTTTCCATATAGTCGCCTTCGTGCGTATGACAGAATATATAAAGGTGGTATCTAGCTTGATCACTAGGTACTTGCTGAGGTAACTCTATTAGCGATATCTTCGCCGCTTTCGATAAATGAATCTTTTCTTCTTCTAGATCTGAAATTGTAGGAGTTTTAAAAATTTTACACCTGCTAACAACAGGGTCATTTTCAGACATACAATATGCATAAATACAGAGTGTCACATAACATGTATGTATACTAACGAGTAGTGTGATTCTGCCCATGAAAGTGAAAATCAAATAAAAAAAGAAAAAATATTTTGAAATACCCTTTATTTTAAATGTGTCCTTTCTATGTGCAACTACAACTAAACAAACAAGATGTTTATCATCGGAAAACGTACCTAAAACAACTGATTTATTAGGTTTATACCGAAACAGTTGATTTGTACCACCGCTTACTTTAATGAAAATAGGCAAATTCGAGGCGAGTTGTTACCTATTATGTATAGAATAAGCTTCTTTAGGTGCAGTATACATATTCTGTGATATGTACACAATATTGAGTAACTGCTTAATATATCTCTCTTTCTCAAATCATAAAGGTTGCGGGATCAAAGCCTGCAGAAATCCACTGCTGGACATAAAGCAGTGGCTTCAGTTCATGATGGTGATAATAGTCACTCTTTAGGTAGATATGGAGCCTGAAAGCCATGTTCACTTACCTATATTAAACTGTAAATAGTTGTAGGAACCCCGTTTGAGATCATTAATTCCTTGCTTGGCGGCTTCTGTGATAGGGAACGCCACACCACCCATTGTGGATTGCCTGAAATAAGATGACAAATAATTGTAAATATTCTACTGCCTACATAGGCTACATATACATAGTACTATCATGTTGTCCCCCCGATATTTGGCCCAATCGGGGGAAAACGAGAATAACTCTATTATTTATTCTGTGCCCAGTTTGAGCCCATACTGTTCAGTATCTTACATAAGAAACCTTTTTTATTTCCTTGCATTTTTTTGAGAAAAGCACATAAACGCTCGGCGGTAATGGCAATTCACTCGTCTTGCCATTGCCTTGCTTTTGATACCTGAAATTTAGAGGGTATGTACGTGTTGGTGGGTAAAACTAAAAATAAAAACGTAATTTCACTTCTCTCATTACTTATGTTGTCTGAAAACAACTGTGGTTGTCTGGAAAAGATAGCTTTTAGCGAAAAGACTGCCCATTGCACCTTGTATGTTTATAAACTCCTGTGTTATTCTATTTTTATTTGGTGTGCAATAAAGAGTTTATCTATCTATCCAAACATTAGAAAAAATACTTACCTAGAGTCAGTTCCATAGTTGGTAGTGACCTCGCTTTCCTGTAGTTCCTTCAATGCTTCCTCGCGGTTTGTGAGCGGCGCCGGCGCGCTGACACCACTCAAATGCGCCTTGTAGCCTTTGAGGGACACTTCATCCTGTTAAAAGCATCAGGATTTTTATATTTATACCTAGGAAATATTGCCATAGGTTGTGATAATGACAAAAATATCATGAAACCCAGTCTTAAGAACCAACAATGGTGGTTCAAACCCGCTATGCAATCATGCAATGCAAGCTACTTTAATAATCAACTGACATTGATTCAACGAAGCATTGCTAATAAATATATATGTAGTAGGTATATCAGTCATGCAGTTCCCATAATACAAGCTCTGCTTAGTTCAGATAATTCAGGCTCATCAGTGGAACACAGCCAGTTTATTTTTGCTAGTCGATAATCAGATAGTTGAGTTAATATAAATAATAAGTTCATATACATACGATAAAACAAGATTGACTATGCGTTCACCAACTTTACAATAGAACATCTACCTATGCCGGCCAGGTGGATTATTCTTGAATAATCCTCCTGGCCGGCATAAAAAAAAATCCTGGGGTTCCTGTCTTGACATAAAAAAATACTTGTTTCCCATTTTTATCTCCGTCGTGTCAGCTCGTAAATATATAAATATACAACATACACCTAATAGTCACATACATAGTTACTAGTTCTCTGTATCGTGGGTATCAGAAACTACAAGTACCGTGGTACCACGTATTTAGTCAGGCACGTATAATTACGTGTTTTACTAAATGGTATGCCGATTGACCGGCGATGCTTGAGTAAATAAATTCCCGTCGTTCCCCACGGGACCGAAAATCGGGGGACAACGGGAATAACCCTTTCTTTGCTATAGGGCGGCATCGTGTCCTATTTCTCTAATCCTTGGGTTTATGTTGATGATACATACATTGACAGTAGCATGCATCTCATCCTTGATATGCGCGGATCCGAACTCCTGCTTGAGCGTGGCTTTAGTTGACGCGTATAACATCTTGTGCCTGACCGGGGCACTGTCTGGAGACCAGCTGAGGAGCAGCCACTCATATCCGAGGGAGTTTGTTGTATCTAGTCTGAAAGATTTATTAACAGCATTGGTTAATAATAATAAATAATAATAATGCAGGACATTTTTCACACAGCGACGTCTAGCTATGATTATTATGTATTTTGTAAAATGACTTAACATGAAGAACATGTCTAAGAACATGTAATTTGTCAAATGATGAATAAATTGAATTGAATTGAATAGCCCCAAACTAAGCAGAGCTTGTATTATGGGAACTACATGACTGATATACTACTTAATATATACATTTTTTTTTGTAAATACATACATATTATAAGTACATAGAAAAACTCAGACCCGAGGCAAATATTACTTTTAATGATTTAAGGGTACACAGGCCATTAAAGATAAACATAATTTATTTTAAAATTTGAATAGTACAAATTCTTTGTAACTTAACCAGATAGCAGATAACTTAGAAACTAGCAACCTAAATTAAGAAACAAAATTGCTCTGGCCATAACTGGCCGTACCATTCTAAAAGGAACTATGTACAATATGCTGGTACATGGTTTCGCCCGCGCGGTATCAAGATAAAAAGTCAGAAAAAGAGAAAGATAAAAAGACAGAATAACAATTCTACATCACAAACTGTAGGTACCTTTTCCAAATTGGTTCTATCGTTATGAAGATTGTTCACAACTTTCGCATTTCACTGATCGAGCGAGCGAAGAGCTCTGAATCTACTAGGACAATCTATTTGTTTGTATGCAGATAACCGCCGAAACGTTCATTCAATCATGATGTAACTTGGTAGGTAGGTTCGTGGCGAGCTACTAGTAATAATAGTATTTTTTATAGAGAATTAATCTGTACTGTAAATAAGTGTTAGTGATTTAACGGCCTCTGTGGCGCAGTAGGCAAAAACCCGCCTGAGACGCATAAGGTTGCGGGTTCAACCCTAGGGGGACATTTTAACACAGCATCATCTAGCCCCAAAGTGAGCAGAGCTTGTGTTATGGGCACTATGTGACTGATATACTACTTACACACATTTCTTTTGTAAATACATACATAATAGAATACATATTAAAAAAACCAGGCCCGAGTGTATTTGCAGATAATACCAACATGTCCCGCGGCGGGAATCGAACCCGCAACCTTCTGCGTCTCAATTAATTTAACTAGATAAATTATTCAACAATTATGTCAAAAACTCCAAGAACCTTCTTCTATATAGAAGAACCACTGGTTCCTGCATAATTTCAACAATTACATTGCATTAACAATTTATATAAATTGTTAATTGTGCAATTGTTGTTCTTGATGTAAATAATTGTTGGTTAATTGTAATTGTTATGTGCTTAAGTTAAATTACCTGAATAAAATAAAGCATGGTAGATCTTCCACAATCAGCGATGGAACATATTTTTCAAAGTCTTGTTCCCAGGACTTTTTTGGAGGGTAATCTTTGGCTAGCACAAGTTGCTCTGAAAAAAAAACAAAGCCAAATTAATAAATAAATAAACAATGCTGGCCATTTTTCACACAGCATTATCTAACTCCAACCTAAGCAGAGCTTGTGTTTCCATAAGGGAACTACATGACTGATATACTACATAAATACTTTTTTGTAAATACATACATATTATACATAGAAAATTACATTACTATCAAAGTATAATTATGACAACAGCTGTGCAATAATGAGTGGACTGTTTTTGTTTTTAAGCAGGGAAATCGACAGCGAAACAATAATTATTAAACCAGTTGCTTGATTTACAAAAATATATACACGAAAAACAGCAGAAAATGCATTAAAGTGAGATCTTCCACTAACCATAATTTTAATGTATTTTAAAATGTAAGTACATTGTTGCTTAAATTTTGTTGTTTAAAACATTGTCTACAAAAGTGTGTGAATGGATTTTAATCCTTACCCACCTTCATATAAATGCTCTTTTCATGGTGCATGTGCCATCGGTTGGTGTTCCAATAAGCGATGATAGGCTTAAAACCTGTCACTTGGAATACTAACTAATTGCAAAAAGGCAGGCACATGTTAAATATGATGTCTGGACATACCTTCAATTAACCCTATTAATACCCTATTTACATACTGAGTATGAATCTGAAGATGTCAATCATAGGAAAAATAATGGGGAGTATGTTTATTTAGTTTGTTTATAAGGCCTTACCATTTTCTATAATCACTTTGAGGAGTCTGACTTTCCCATCTCGACACTTGCTGAAGTACTTTTTAAGTGCTGCATTTGCTGTAATTAAAAGATTCAGGTTCAACTCATTTTATTTTCATAAAGCAAAGTTACAGGAATGCTTTGATAAATAATTCAAAACTGCCCATCACCATTTTAAATTATGACACAATATACTCTGTAATGGCCTCTTATAAAATCCAGAGGATTGATTTAGTGTAGTGAAAAGAATAGGTTTGGATCCGTTTTACTTAACATAGGTGACGCAGCATGCAAGAAGCCATCTACAACGCAAGAGGTGCAGGTTCAATTCCCACTGTGTGACATATATTTGCATATCCTGCAAATATTTATTCTGGGACTGGGTATTGTGGGACCATAATACACGTAGTTCCTGAATGTTTCCCATGATCAGGGCTATGTATGCAACAGTTGGGTGTTCATTTATTAATCATTATTATGGATAGATTGTACCATCATCAATTTTGACAATTTAACTTTCATATTGAAAAAACGTTTCAACTCATTCTGAGAGTCTTCATCTGGGTGAGTGATGACGAAACGAAGCTTAGTTGGTGCACCGATAGTGCAGTACGTGAAAATTCATCTTTTTAAAATATGAATAATCAAATTCAGGGGCTTATTCCACAAATCCCCTGCGACAATTCCCTGCGAAGGGGATTTCTGGACTTTTTGTCCACAAATCCCCCTTTCTGGCCCTTTGAATATCGGAAGGGGATTTGTGGACAAGAGTTCCAGAAATCCCCTGATCCATTTATTTACACTGTAATTACAAAAAAACACAAATACCTAAATAGGTAATCAGTCTTTTTTTATACATAGGTACGTAATTATTAACGATGACACTCTTAACTAACATAAATTCAGTTATTATGATCAATTGTACCTAGTGTAGAAAGAAAATCTCTCAAATCATATTTCCAATAATAAACGAAATCTTGAATTCATTAAAATATCTCAGAAAATCAGTTAACAGTCATCATCCCATAAATAAGATCTGTAATCACAGATTACTTGTACTTATTATCCCAACCTTAAGGGAAAGGAAAATGAAAAAAGATTGACCAAGTAGCCGAATAATGGCTAGCGTATATCGCTGGAATACTCTGCAAAAACCGACATAATTGTGCAATATAGGATTATCAATCTTATTGCTAAACATAAAGACTGATATTTCTGTACATGAAAGTTAAAAAATTGCAAAAAAGGTTGGTATAATAACTTACGGCTAAAACAATGGGTATTTAACAAAGGTTGTCTGGTAGAGATCGCTAATTAGCGATAAGACCGCTCATTTTACAACAATGTTAAAGTTTTACTATTTTTTTAAGTTGAAATATTTGGTGTGCAATAAAGTATTTTCTATCTTCTATCTATCTATCTATTTATATTGTTGTTGCATTAATTAATACATTTATATATTCATTTTTTTATGTACAAATCATCTGTGAGTAGATGAACTGATTACAGAACTTATTTATGGGAGGATTACTGTAAACTGATTTTCTGAGATATTTTAATGAATACAAGATTTCGTTTATTGTCGTAAATATAATATGAGAGATTTTATTTCTACACTGGGTACAATTGATTAAAATAACTGAATTTATGTGAGTTTAAAACTGTCATTGTTAATGATAATGTACCTAGGTATAAAAGAATTAAGACTGTGACTGATTACATATTAGGTATCTATATTTGAGTTTTTTTTAATTACAGTGTAAATAAATGGATCAGGGGATTTCTGGAACTCTTGTCCACAAATCCCCTTTGCTGACCAATAATCCCCTTTGCAGGGGATTATCGCAGGGGATTTGTGGAATAAGCCAAATTCAGGATAGTTTTTGGAATAAATCTTTTAACTTTGTGATGGACTCTTATTGGAGGAATTTGAAAGTTATGTCAAATTTTACTAATGAGAAAACTGGTATCCCTGAGAACCTGACTGGTCTCATCATTTTTAAGTCACACAATTAGGCTGCTAGGCCCATAGATACTCAGATAAATGCAGACTTTAAGATTTGCAACTGATACCTACTTAGATTAATTGGTTATCAGTAATAATAAATTTATCAAATATATATAAATGAAAGAATTTACATGATTAAGGGATTCCCTGCGCATTCCACACCAACTGAGTTGACAACATTATCAAGATATTTGCCTTTATCTCACCCCCACTGAGAGGTAATATGCATTTTAAATAAAGACAGTAATATTGTGTTGTGGATTTATATTAGAACAATTTTGTTACCTACCTTTTGGTTGTTATAACAAGTTTTGATAAGACTATTTTGGAGTGGGCAAAAGGTAGAGTCCATGTTTTGCCAGTAAATAGTTTAGGTCGCTACAGTCGCAGACCAAAATAGTTACCTGGCAAGCATGTTTACCTACAGCACAGCATATATTACTATTACAGCATATTTAATTTCATGGGTTGATGGTTATATTTGGAATATAAGTATTTGCATTTTAACAATATGTACAACAAATCTATGTTGTACATATTGTTAAAAATGGAGTTAGATTTCACGAATTCTTACAAGCGCTTAAGCTAATGAAACAAGGCAATAGTAGTTAAAAGAGAACTCAGATAACTGTAAATTTTAGTCATACCTTGGATTCCAGTTTGGTGAGACATTATGGTATCTCCACGTTTACAACTACAACTAATAAGTTTAGCAGATATTTTAAATATACTTTAAGGGAACAGAAAAATAACTATTTCATCTTAAACTAAAAAATAGGTACCTATACGATAAAATTCAATAAAAACACTGCTAACAAAATCGTCGAAATTGAAGTCAAAATTTTTGGTCTGTGATTGAATGAAGGTGAACAAAATCATATCCACAAAAGTGCTGCCAGCCACGTCTTGTCAAAAGTTACCTAAAATAGATAAGCAGTAACCTTTCATATGTTTTTCCCTATAACAACGGTCCTAAACGTTGATAGACAGAGGTTGTATTAACTCACAGAAAAATGGATAATTTAGTAGTGTTTTCCATTTTAAGTTGCATTTCATGATATTACTTTTTCTTAACTATTTTTTCGTTTATATTATTTGCCAACATTGCAAAAAAAATCAACAAAGAATACTACTACGTTCCGTTTCTAGTAAAAAAATTAGTACCTACCTTTGAGTCCCACGAATTCCAAAATATCACCTAAAAATAACCTTTTGAGTTGTGTAACGTAAAAGTAACCTGACGTAGTTAAAATCACCGAAAAGGTTACAAAAGTCACCTTCTGGCAACGCTGATCCACAGACTAGGCTTGTTGAAAAAATATCGACACATCGATATATCAATATTTTTGTTTCGATAATAGATCGACGTATCGATTTTAAATTACATGTATCGAAAAGGTATAAAAATCTATATTTTTTCAGAAATATTGGAATGAAAAAATTGTAGAAGCGAAAGGTGACTAATGATTAAAACTGTTAAAAATATGTTTTCATTAGCATTATAAATTGTTTAACTTTAAAGTTGAAGTTGTTTTATTTTAAAGTTGAGACACAGAAAGTTGCGGTTCAATTCCCGCCACGGGACAAATGTTTGTATCCGCAAATATTTGTTTCGGGTTTGGGTGTTTTCTATGTATAATATGTATGTATTTACAAAAAAAATGTATATAAGTACCTAGTATATCAGTCATGTAGTTACCATTACCATAATACAAGCTCCGCTTAGTTTGGGGCTAGATGATGCTGTGTGAAAATGTCCAGCATTATTATTATTATTAAAGTTTGTTTATGATCAATTTGCTACATTTTATTTTGGTATGGTTAGCATCTGTCTGTCAATGTCAAAATGACCAAACCAAAATCTACACATACTGTTTATCCTAAATAGTTACATTATGGGAAAACTCTAGCGGTTGTTCGTTGAACTCTAGCGGTTACAGCTGACTGCACGTTTTCTTTGCGTGTGCTGGAGACACGACCTATGAGTCAAGGTCGTGGTGTTCATTGCATTCCTGCCACTTATTAAGTAATTAGTTAAATTTTTTTTAGAAGACGCGAAATAAATAATAATATAAAATAAACCGTTAATAATTCACGCACTTACAAAACGACTACGTAAAAATGTCTGCAAAAAGGTATATTATTTTCAATGGCTTTTTACATTTTTCTGACTCAACCAACAAAACAAACGAATATACATGACAAAGGAGTAGTAGATTTTCCGGCAAGGAGGCAAACAACAGGCTCATACTTTTATTTAGGTAACTACAAAACTAAAGAGTAAATTCTTAAAATTCTTTAGTGACAAAATCATAAGTTTCATAGCACGTACTTTTATTATCTACGACACTTCAAAAGACGAGATTTATTCAGCATACCTACATAAAAATCGTCCAAAGTAGCTCAAGCTGGCTACTGACTGGATGTCAATCGTAATTATTGGTCGCCCTGAACTTCTCCGAGATAGCAATTAAATAGTCTAAAATTAGCTCTATTGACATCGCTGCTTCTTGCCATAGAAAGTCGCATAACATAATCACAGTTAAGTTATATAATAACGTAATTGGTCAGTCAGAGCCAGCCGCTGACCTCTTGTCAATTTTGTCGATTATCGATGTCAACTTCAAATTTCTAAATGCCTCTATAAGTTGTTGTCACTGTCAACTATAAAAAAAAATGTGTAGTAGTTTACAAGAAAATAAAGAGATGGCGTTATTCATAACTCGTCACTATTTCATTATTATTCTTAAGATTTTTGTGCTTGTCAGAGACCAAAGTTAAAGCCCGTTTACATTACACTAAACTTTGACAGCTCCTAAGTAAGTTGATGCTCAGTGCAGTGCCCATAAGTATTACTAGATGAGTAAATTGTAAATTTTTAAAAACCTCTATGTGTTTTTCATCTTCTTTTGTAGCGCTATCTAGCGACATATGGCGATAAAACCTATTACCACATAATATGAATTCATAATATGAACCACCTTTAGTCATTCAAATAAAAAAAAAAACGTAATTGTTAAAACTAGCTTTTCAATCCGATAAATAAGACGCTTCGAAGATAAAATTATTATAGGAACCTATCTACTATCGTGCTACTACCAGAGAAATAACATAGTCAAAATAGAGCTTCTGACGTCAGCCTTGCTGGCAAAAAATTGGTTTGATAGTAAAAACCAAACGACAATCGAACAATCCAATCCACAAGATGGCCTAATTGCTTACTAACGATCAATTAGCAAGGCATGAAAGGCATCCATGACCGACAACATTTGCAACGTAATGGGACACCAGACAAGGATTGGAAAAGCTAGGGTTGCCAGATGTCTCACTGGAAAATCCTGACTGAAAAACTGTTTTTAGGTACGTACCTACCTACGTACCTACTAAGTAGAGAGTAGGTAGGTAGGTTAGGTATGCCATCCATAGCAGCTGCGCAAACTTGTAGGAGAGTAGCGTCTCTGAATACGACTTGCCAAACAGATCAATTAACTGGGTAGGTACTTATAACATATATTGACCTGTTCTCTAAGATAGGTAACATAACCTTGGCAACAAAATATTGCAGATCAAAGTTGTTAATACCTAGGTAGGTACTTACCTACATAAAATATTTTATTCCATTACACAAGACGAAGGTACGAAGCAAAATCCAGAGGAACGAATAGGGCGAAATAAATATAATTAGGATTCGTTTTTTCTATAGCTTAACGAGGATGGATAAAATTGAAAAACTATCTACTAAAAGACATTTTAGTAGATAGTTTATTTTATTCTGAATTCTAGATGCCTATACCAAGCTGCCCCACGCGTAGATCGCGTAGCTATGCGTAGCATCGGCATTTTTGTGATGAGCTTCATGACTTTTTAGAGTTCCGTATGACCGTGACGTATATCGATGTATGGGAGAACATTTTTTCACCTTCAAAGTTTGCCTTTCAATCCGACTATATCTTTTCGTTAGAGCAATGTTCGGCGCTTTCATAATTTAAGAACTTGAGTAATGTTAATAAATTGTTATGGTGAACATACAAGCTTGTACGGAAGCCTCGGTGCGCGAGTCAGACTCGCACTTGTCCCGTTTTTTTACATTAGTATGTCAAAGTCAAAGTCAAAGTCAAAATTCATTTATTCAATAAAATCACAAGGACCACTTTGAAACGTCGGTTTTTATCTAGGTGCCTGTTCCTCCGCGACCTGTATTTTGTTGTCTAGTATTTTTGCAACATGATATAATTTTAACAAAGAAGAAAACCTGTGGGTCAATAACAACTAAATTAATCGACAAAACAGCGCATCTGTTTTTGGTGCAAGCAAAAAACACACGAAGCTTTTTGCCACAGAATAGGAAAGAACCATCCCTCCGGTGGATACCATTTTTGGCAAATTCGTGTGGCGGAAACCGGTGAATTCCCCTATATTTTGCCGAGCTACGTCTAATATCACCCGTTGGCTCTAGTAGCGATTGAAAGTAAATTATCTACGCTCGCTAGTTTTTTTGCCGTTTCTGGCACAGACCGCTCGTGCTAATTGTTTTATATTTTTTCGAACGGTCCACTGATGGCTTGGCGCAGATTTGTATTGTTTTTGCCAGCGTTTTATGTAGTGTATGAAAATAGAGTTTTAGTTTTTCAATTGAAGAGAATTTGATTATCGCAGAAACAGGAATTGCTATGTCTTTTATTTAGTAAGAATGGCGCCTATTTAACTAGTGGGTGCATTTTCATGCTTGTGAATCACTTGATTCATCAGGATTCCGCTTTTTGTTTTTTCGAAGTTTATTATCTTTGCAAAAGTTGGGGTGAACACAGAAGCAAAGTAACTAACTACGATGTGTTAATTCAATATTAATTTTATTCAGCGAACATACCTACGTAGGTCTACAACGCTGTTTCAAGACGAACTGCGCTAAATTTTTAATGTAAGAAACGCGACTCCCAGGCCACGGTAATGGTAGAGTAAATATCGCAGTGCTCCTCATGTATGAATTATAAATACAGCCTGTGGTACGCTGCAAATAAACCCGCCAGGAATTTCACTATTTTCTGTTGGATTCAGCTGGGTGAAATACTTGGCTGACCGAGGTCGACAGTCGCTCGGTCCAACACAATAGTCGAAGCCGGGCGAAATAAATTGTGATCGATTTCTATACGACTCTAGGATTTCAAAAATTCAATGCTGGAACGATAGCTTAGTCCGCTTTTTAGTAGATTTGGTGATCTTTTGGTATCCGAGTTGTGTAACGGATAGTTGAGCTTTTGACCGTCCTCTCAGGTGGATAAGCGCAGATGCGGATATATTCTGACTAGTTCTGAGTGTAAGAACACACAGAAATTGGTATGTGACACACAGGCGGACATATCGAGAAGTCGAATCCGTAATCTAGGGTGCGTTGCGATGCCAAATGACACAAAAAACTGAACACTTAGATTCCTTGGGTTCCGTTTTTTTCATTTCTCTTCAGTACCCTAAAAACTCTATTCAATGCTAAAATTCAGCATGGGATGGTGAGAATCCATAAGCTTGAGAGTGTTACTTTACCGTAGCTAATTCTATGAAAAGCCGTTCTATCCAATTGTGCAGCAGATGGACATGGCATTCGTGAGAATGTTCTTGCTCGCTCACATGCTTTGAAAACTCAGCGATTTCAATAAATCTTATTTATCCATGCGTAGTCTGGTATTTGTCGGAGGCCACGCTAAACAAAACAAACACAAATGGCCACACAATTCAGCGAAATTGCTCAAAAGTGCTGAAATGACCGGCTCTCTGCTTCTATTTGAGCTATTTTCAGCTTTCCTGTTATAACACGGAATGACTATTATGTACATGATGGTACCTCTATGTTTATTGAAATAACTGAAGGTAGAAATCTATCTATTTTTTGACAATATTCGTATTTCCCCTATAAGCTTTGCGATTCCAAATAATTGATAGTGCTATTGCTTACGGAATCGAAGCTATCTCTATTATTCTTTGGAACTGAAGTACTTTTAAACGGTTTCGGTATAAATCCATCGTATATGAACGTCAGCGAAAATTCGGCATAGTAGACGAACCGAGCGATTATTCTCGTTTGGTACCTATTATGATCGGAAAAGCTGAGCTTAGCACTAGTGGGGTTAAAATAAAACTATTATTTTGTTCGATGTGGCCGCGTCAGGAAACCTTTGTGTATACTGTATTATGTGATACGAGGTATTACTGACAGGTAAAGGGAAGAGAGGATTTAATTGTTCGCTCCAGTCACTTCGGAAATTGATAAGTATTATTTATTGGAAATATACCATATTGATTTTAGACGTAAATTAGTAGAGCCATCTTAATTTTTCTTTCTCCTGTTATTTATTATTTGAGTTTTGTGCTACATCTGATAATTTCAGTAAAATCCAGTAAAATTTTGTTCGATTGATCGAATATCAACGTCAGACTTGGGGCAGACACAAAGTCCAAAAAGTACCTGTTTTAAGGACTATATAACCAATATCAAAACTATCAAACGACTAACTATATCAAAAAAATTTACCTAAAACACAAAGCGGAAATTATTCTTTTTTGTCTAGAAAACTTGTTTATTTTTATTTTCATCTCTTTTCGGAATAACATAAAAGTAAGTGTTCTGGAAATCTTGTAGTGACTATGTTTGGAACTAGGTACCTACTTTACCCACACGAGCAAAGTTGAGCTTGTCAAATATGAAATTATTATAAAACGCTATCCTTGTATTTAAGCTTTGTAAACACTGTCATATATTTTGTATTGAAATATGCTCTGTGGTTCACGAGCATATTTCTGTACAACAACACTTCACACTTACACACTGGCAACACTTCTGAACTAAACTCAAAGTACCGAACAAAACATTGTGATGTTTGTTTACTCTTAGTAAATTGATGAGATTTCTTTAATATTTAATTACAGTTCATCATTATAAAATAATTCATGATTTTTGAAATATTGTACATATGTATACTTTGCTTTCCTGATGTTTTTAGTTTCTCAAGTGATAGTTCATGGTATGTTGTTGATGGAATGTTTTAACAAATATTGTAGTTCAAATGATTATAAAAATAGCACAAATCTTAGAATAAGTTTTAAAAGTGTTTCACCGTATTATATTTAGCTATAGTTACCAATGTTCAGAGTTATTTTCGGTAAAATTAACAATCGTCTGTGATTGGTTTAAAATGGCGCTTTGCTTAATGAGGTTTGAAGTGTATAAAAGCCGAATGTAATTCTATGGTTGGGAGTGACGGATCCACTGCAGAATACGGCGCAAGTTAAGTACTTTGTTATTCACTATTGTTACCTGTTATTATTATTGTCTGTGATTATGTTTGATGTTTTCTTGGTATATTCTTATTTTCTGTGATTATGCTTATTGATTATGTTTGATGTTTTCTTTGCACCAATACCTACTTATTACTGTTCATTTATTATAATCGTTGAAGATCTTAATTGTTGTTCTTATTGCCATGTATTAATACAACTATTCTATAAGATGAAGTAGTTGTTGACTTTGAAATACACCATTAATAAAATTACTGTTGTTTACTTAAATTGACTGGCTACAATCTTTTATATAGAAACTTCCCTATCCACTCTGGTTGTAGGTTCTTAAAATGACAAACATATTTAGGTTTGTCATTAGTTGTATTATTCAATTTAAAAATAATAACTTTAATATTGGTAAAATCTCTATATTCTCATTGCTCTATCTATTTATCTAACATCAGAAGTGGGATGCTTTCACGCTCTTTAATACAAATTATCTAAAACCAATTATTTGTTCAAGGATGGAATCTGGAGCGGCTGATGTTCTTCTAAAAGGGATCCTCAACGTTGCCCGAACTGCGCACCTAGCACAATGACGTCATGCTACCCCAACGTTTCGACCCCAACAAGAACTACTATGGAGCTTCAAGCTGATGCAGCAGCACCGCGACTCCCAAGAATTTCAAATGGAGCAGTATCAACAGCCGCTTAAGCTGAAAGGATGGAATCTGGAGCGGCTGATGTTCTTCTAAAAGGGATCCTCAACGTTGCCCGAACTGCGCACCTAGCACAATGACGTCATGCTACCCCAACGTTTCGACCCCAACAAGAACTACTATGGAGCTTCAAGCTGATGCAGCAGCACCGCGACTCCCAAGAATTTCAAATGGAGCAGTATCAACAGCCGCTTAAGCTGAAAGGTTGGTCAAACTGAATCATAATTCCATAAGCAGCAAGCTGAAGTGAACAATTATTTGTCAATAACAATTATTATTGTGCCATTATACTTAAATTGTAATGTTTTGTAATGTAATAGATACAGATAAGAATTAACTTAACCATGGTACCTTTCATCAATGACACTTTAAAAACTCGTAACTACGTGAGTTAGCTTTAGTTTAATAGTGAATCAATAGGCAGACGATTGAATAGGCGTTTTATTATGACTATGTTTAACATGTCTATTCCATCCTACGACATGGTTCAACTCTTTTGCCATAGCTCAAGAAAATGCATTTCCTAAAATACCAATAATTTATATGCCGATAATAATATGCCCCAAACAATATATGGATTACATATCGATTAAATTCATATTTATACTTAATATAATATCATACCAATGATACGTACCTTCCTTTACTTCCGTCACTGGAAAACCCAGGGCCACCAAAATACAGGTTATGCGTAGTTTGGGACCCAATGTAAAAGTCAAAGTCAAAGTCAAAGTCAAAGTCAAAGTCAAAGTCAAAGTCAAAGTCAAAGTCAAAGTCAAAGTCAAAGTCAAAGTCAAAGTCAAAGTCAAAGTCAAAGTCAAAGTCAAAGTGAAAGTCAAAGTCAAAGTCAAAGTCAAAGTCAAAGTCAAAGTCAAAGTCAAAGTCAAAGTCAAAGTCAAAGTCAACGTCAGAGGCAGAGTCAGAGGCAGAGTCAGAGGCAGAGTCAGAGGCAGAGTCAGAGGCAGAGTCAGAGGCAGAGTCAGAGGCAGAGTCAGAGGCAGAGTCAGAGGCAGAGTCAGAGGCAGAGTCATAGGCAGAGTCAGAGGCAGAGTCAGAGGCAGAGTCATAGGCAGAGTCAGAGGCAGAGTCAGAGGCAGAGTCAGAGGCAGAGTCAGAGGCAGAGCCATAGGCAGAGACAGAGACAGAGACAGAGACAGAGACAGAGACAGAGACAGAGACAGAGACAGAGACAGAGACAGAGACAGAGACAGAGACAGAGACAGAGACAGAGACAGAGACAGAGACAGAGACAGAGACAGAGACAGAGACAGAGACAGAGACAGAGACAGAGACAGAGACAGAGACAGAGACAGAGACAGAGACAGAGACAGAGACAGAGACAGAGACAGAGACAGAGACAGAGACAGAGACAGAGACAGAGACAGAGACAGAGACAGAGACAGAGACAGAGACAGAGACAGAGACAGAGACAGAGACAGAGACAAAGTCAAAATTCATTATTTTTTTTCATAAAAATCACAAGGTCACGATTTTAATGATTCTTTTACAAAACAATAGGTTCTAGTTGGAGCATTTTCAATCCCTAGAGTTTTGTCATCTAAATAATCAGATTTTTTATATAGTGTTTTTTTTTATATAAAGTTTTTGATAAATTACGTTTTAAATTTGTTAAATTTTCATTAAGTAGAAGATTGTTTTCATTGAACCATTTACAACCTTAGACATTGCATTGTTTACATCGTCAAAATCGGTTTATCGTCGCTTCAAATTAAATGAAAACAAATAGACAAATGCTAGATTGCTAATGAAAGACTTGGATATCTCAATTCGTTTAGCTTAGTCGATCATTTGTGGCTTTATGACCCATGTTGACTTATATTTAGAGGGTAGTTCAAATGTAGCAAAAAAAAAAAACACTTAAAAAATAACGTTGTTTTGTAATAAAAATGTAGGTCTTTATCAAAGGCAAAGGATTTATAAAATTATTGGCTGTAGTTATTCCCAGCTGAAAATAAAATAAAACAATGGAATTGTAGTGTCATAAAAGATATAAAATATACCATTTAGTACTATGCCATCTCTGGCAATTTATTACATAATGGTTATATTCATTAGCTAATTTATTGCATATTGTAAACCATAATGTAAAAATCTTTGTTTCGTCGATAACAACGAATTATTATCCTGAAAGCTCATAATGACCCCTAATATTAAAGTGTCGGATTTACACGTCTCTTCTATAACGATATTACTTTCAGTAGAATTCATAGTCGTAGGACTGAAAAGTTCCTCGATAACCTACTTTTGACATTCACATAAAGGCTGGATATTGAATCATTTCTTTCATAAACAATAAGTGTAGAATTCTAGCATACCTGGTTTCGGTGATCTTGATCGACGGATCATTCCTGAACATTTCTCTCTTTGACATGATATTGATTGAAATAACTACAAAACAGTGTTTTGCGTGACTTTTTGGAAAGTTTCTAACGTTTTGTGTTGTTTTATTTAAATTTAATAACAATCAACTTGGTTCTATTCTGATCTATTATTCTTCAAAACATATCCTTAGCTATACTCATGTAGGGCATACGCCAAGAAATCAAGACATGAAAAAAACCATATATTATTGTAAAATAAAAAAACATTTCCCGTATAAAAACATTTCTCAAAATTTCCATTATAACAAATATTTCTATTATATGATTGGTTGGATGATGGCATTGGACCATTAAGTATCTTGACCCAGATTTTTCATAAATTAGAAGTTGGTTTTGTATGGGAAATGCATAAAAGTTAAATTCACCATACAGTGTCTGACTTGTTTCCTACGGGAGCCCCCATCTTGGCTATGAATTGCAGTGGAATGTAATGCCAATTCACTTATCATACCTAATAAAGTTTTAATATGAATCATGTCCACGGGACTACAGAGAGATAATGTCCACGTGTTTAAAAAAAACAAACTATACAACATTACCACAAAATAATTTAAAGTAAGATATACATCCAGATGTATATCTGCATTCAGTTGTTTGTTTTATTAAAATCAGATTGATTAGAAATATTGTCAGATTGGCCAAGCGGATTGTAGAAAAACAAAATTAAGAATTGGGCGTTTAAAATCTACAGTTCTACAGTTCAAATCTATCATAAATCTTCTCACTGGTTGTATTACTAAATTGAGTTAAGAATCTAAGAAAAATAGTGGTAGCCAAAGCTAAATTAAGGCATTTCCCTGATCAATGAAACATATTGTAAATTAATAAATCCTCTTTATAATAAAACCTTGTACTTATAATGAAATAGCTTTATATAGTATAATAAGTGAACTGCTGAAGTCTTTTGCTTTAGAGGTATTCTAGTCCGTCTCATGCGCAGCAGGTGTGGGGCTAGAAAGAACTAAAGCGATTGACCGTTGTCATGTCCTCTTAATGTGAAAAGTTGGACAGTAGAAATGTTATAATGAAATAAGTGAACTGCTGAAGTCTTTTGCTTTATTCTGGTCCGTCTCATGCGCAGCAGGTGTGGGGCTAGAAAGAACTAAAGCGATTGACCGTTGCTATGTCCTCTTAATGTGAAAAGTTGGACAGTAGCAATGTTATAATGAAATAAGTGACCTAGGTAATTATGAATTTATTTCGTTGATTAAGTATTATATTTGTGTGTATTAATGATAAGGTTAGTAATACAAATAATGTTATTGTCTCATTGACAAAAATTTACAAAACTTTAAAATGATTATTTAGATACTTCGGGACGAAGTATAATCAGAATGGCCGTGTCAAATATGAAATTATTATAAAACGCTATCCTTGTATTTAAGCTTTGTAAACACTGTCATATATTTTGTATTGAAATATGCTCTGTGGTTCACGAGCATATTTCTGTACAACAACACTTCACACTTACACACTGGCAACACTTCTGAACTAAACTCAAAGTACCGAACAAAACATTGTGATGTTTGTTTACTCTTAGTAAATTGATGAGATTTCTTTAATATTTAATTACAGTTCATCATTATAAAATAATTCATGATTTTTGAAATATTGTACATATGTATACTTTGCTTTCCTGATGTTTTTAGTTTCTCAAGTGATAGTTCATGGTATGTTGTTGATGGAATGTTTTAACAAATATTGTAGTTCAAATGATTATAAAAATAGCACAAATCTTAGAATAAGTTTTAAAAGTGTTTCACCGTATTATATTTAGCTATAGTTACCAATGTTCAGAGTTATTTTCGGTAAAATTAACAATCGTCTGTGATTGGTTTAAAATGGCGCTTTGCTTAATGAGGTTTGAAGTGTATAAAAGCCGAATGTAATTCTATGGTTGGGAGTGACGGATCCACTGCAGAATACGGCGCAAGTTAAGTACTTTGTTATTCACTATTGTTACCTGTTATTATTATTGTCTGTGATTATGTTTGATGTTTTCTTGGTATATTCTTATTTTCTGTGATTATGCTTATTGATTATGTTTGATGTTTTCTTTGCACCAATACCTACTTATTACTGTTCATTTATTATAATTGTTGAAGATCTTAATTGTTGTTCTTATTGCCATGTATTAATACAACTATTCTATAAGATGAAGTAGTTGTTGACTTTGAAATACACCATTAATAAAATTACTGTTGTTTACTTAAATTGACTGGCTACAATCTTTTATATAGAAACTTCCCTATCCACTCTGGTTGTAGGTTCTTAAAATGACAAACATATTTAGGTTTGTCATTAGTTGTATTATTCAATTTAAAAATAATAACTTTAATATTGGTAAAATCTCTATATTCTCATTGCTCTATCTATTTATCTAACAAGCTCAAGTTGAAGTGCCAATGGACAGGCCATATAGTTCGAAGACTCATCTACTGCTTTTCAGTAGATGAGTCTACTGAAGGTTTTCAAATTGAGGCCATAATCCATACGACGACTTACAAAACCCCCTCATCTGATGATCGGCCGATGAACTCATAGGTTGCGGAAAATCGGTGGATAGAGATGGCTCAAGACTGTTTGTTATCGTCAACTAACTAACAAAACGTCGTCAATTTGCGGTTTTGATATTTTCATGCCATTGGATATATATATTCACTGCGCTTCTGTTAATCGACACAAACAGTGCATTTCAACATAATTGATCGAAATGCACATTCACAAGTTATTCAAAAAGAAGCATGTCTATTATGTCCTAATTCTCCATACATAAAAACAGTTAGCGTTTTCAAATTTGTGGACTTGCGCGGAGTAGATTTTTTTTTACGAAAATCGATTTACTCGATGTGGTTATCAAGCCGACGTTATGACACTCTTATGGGAAGGCCTATATCCTATATTGATGATAATGACATGAGCAAAGCCAAAAAATAAAATATACTTTTTCAATAAAGTAGGTGCTTTACTTGAGGTTAGTAACCTAGCCAGTCTATTACTAGAACAACCCATTTGAATCCACCACAATAGTAGCAGCACAATGAAAAGGTATTGGAATAGCTAGACAATATCCAGCTTAGAACTGAACAAAATGCTTATGTAAGAAAGTGTCATTCTTATTTCGAATACTCTGAGTCTCGACATTCTCTGAAATTGCTCCAGCTTTGCACATTGCATTCTTCCATCTACTATACTTTTCGTTGGACGGGTAGAGTTTCATTCCAATAGAGGTGACGATTGGTTGATAATAAAACTTTGCACTTGCAAATCGTTGAACTCGATAAAATCCTAAATTGTGTCGACGCAAAATAACGGTCAGAGTACATAGCTGTCCAAAACTGAATGCAATGATGGTGCAACCGGAAAAACATATAAACCCTGCAGCTGTCAAAAAGACGCCCCACACCGGCACGTGAAATACAAGGTTTAAAGACATAGATGTGGTAACGTTAACAGAGTTTGTCTTAACGAGGCGTTTCCGCTACGAGCGTAGGCCAGCGTAGAGCTACGAGCGTCCGCGGTGCCGTTTAATTTTAGATTTTTTCAAGTAGAATTTATAAGTATATTTACGTTCATATTTCGCACTAAAATAGCACTGAAACTACAAAAGCTTAGATTTGTATTACTCTCATCTAAACAAAGGAAATATGAGATTTGTTGTGTGGCGCTCTCCTTGTCTAGGCCTCGAAGCGTGTTTGCTTAGGACGGCTACATCTTGGGACGTCAAATATTTGAGACAGTTGATGGTGTGGGTCGTTCGTTGAGTCGAGTGACCCGCATCAATTTCAGCTTCAGGTTTCTCAGATGTGAATGCTACGTTTCTGAATGAAGACTAGGCATTTTCTTGTATTTGTTTACAACCTTTTTTTTCCTTGTCTTGTCAATTTAAATATTAACTATTAAACACGTAGGTATGTGCCATTTTTTTTCTACAACTAAAGTGGCAAACTTATGGACGCTTGCACACTAGAGGTATCACTCTCGTGTTGCCGACACAGAGACATAACGGGTGAAAAGACTCATGAAAAGACATGTGCCTGTAATTTCAGCGGTAACAACAGCCTTCAAACCGGAACACAGTAATGCGATCATTAGTGCTTGGCGGCAGAAAAAGGTATGGTGGAATTACTACCCTGGGCGAGTTCTTTCACAAAGAGCTCTGCTAGGTTTGGTATATTATATCCAGTGGCTACTTAGGTTGCCTTCGTTTTCAGTATCGGCAGTATCGGCATTACTTCATGCACTAGAAAAAACCATTATGACAATCCATTGATCTTTCCTTCCATTTTCATTTAGAGTGCCTTAAAATAATATCTTATCGAAGTAGTCATAAATTAAAGACCGTTACTGTATCTAGACCTGTTTTGCCTTCAGGCATTCATATCACGAGCAGAGCGCGGACCTCTCTGAATAATGTGCTAATGAAATTGGTTACAGAAATGTAAATTACTCAAGGTTTATTCAATAACAAAATCTGACCCAGATTTTGTTTGTGAGCCCATTTGGCGAGCTCCTGAACATTTTGCGATAACGGTGATGGTGCTTCCATGAGATAGTAGATTGGCACAACAAGAAAGACCACAATGCCTTTAAATAAAATAAATAAATACATAAACACCCAACAGACATATCCTTAGTCCTTACACTGGGATTCACTATGTCGTTGGTGTTAGGAACTACGAGTACTGTGGTACCAAAACACCCTGATCCGGAGAAAATATCTGTAGAACATACAAACATTTGTCCTGCAGCGGGAATTGAATCCATACTTCTTGCGTCGCAGCAGTATTCTGGCCCCGCTGCGCCACCAAGCTCTGAAATGGATGTGTATAGTGAATATGATATAGTGAAAAGGGTCTCCACCCGATAGACTGATGGCACTATAAAGTGATTGCGGGAAGTCGGTGGAGGTTTGGGGTCAAACCTTCTCAACACCAACATCTAAAGGTTGATGATGAGGATGATAATCATAATGAGATATCTACGTGTATTTATTGGTTCTGACACCATCAGTTAGTTTTATTTTACCTCGCGCAGTGACCAAGAAAGACTAAGCGACACATCGAACGAAGCACAAAACGTGTTGAAATGAAAATCTATCCTTTCTCGTACCTTATACACTTTATTGAAAATGAAAACGAGAACATTAGAGATGTAATATTCGTAAGTTGTACCTCCACCCCATTTCAAGCTATGAATCTCCAAGAGTCGATTTGCATCTCAAAGGTGAAATCTGTCGCACTGCGAATTGATATTTCTCATTGAAAGTAAAATGTTTGGCAAATAAGATGAATGGACTTAGAAAATATTTATTCACGTTTATACCTTTTACCATAAGGTTCTTTATGTTCACGAAATAATTCAGAAAGCTTGAATGATTTGCTCGAATGGACTTGCCCAAAAATATCTTACCACTTTATAGTGTTTTTTCAATATTTTAACGCAGACTATTGCCGCTATTGAACTATGTAAGAAATACATTCTCCGTTTTAGGTAATCTCTGTTTTTCTAGCACATTATAATAAAAATCGAAATCAACTTTTGTCAAAAGTTGATTTCGATTTTTATCACATTTTTATTAGACAAAATTTATCTTTCGTACTCGTAAGTAGGTATAAAAAGCAGTAAAAATAAAACAGGGGCTTTCCCCTGTAGTAATATTAGGTAGTTCAAGTCACCGACCGCAGGCAGGAAGGGTACCCAAAAAGCTGGCGATATTACCTAGTGGAATAGCAATTCTAATTTGAATTGCTATTCCTAAGCGAGGTAAGCGCCAGCTTACCTCGCTTAGGAATAGCAGGAATGCGTATTGAGGTTTTCCGCTGTCAATGCCGCCGCGCCCGCTGACTTGACAAAACTTGAGAGACCGCCAGTATATCCACAGAAGTCGCGTCCCACATCAACGGCCTTTTTTTGTGACGAGGGGGAAATCTGCTAACAGATACCCTACCACATTGAGGGTATGATAGGGTTATGTGAGGTTCACGGACTCGTGGACTCACTAAAACCCCCCCGGTGGCCGGCCTCGATACATGTCAAGGGGCTCCGGGATCTCCAAAGAAACGCACCGGTGCCCCTCTCGCATAACGCCCTTCGCATGACCTGGGGGCTGTTGAAAAACTACTGTAGGATTGTGAATAATAACAAGGGTTTTGGACATTATTAATCAATTTATTTAATTATATTGCGAGCGGAAAAATAGAACGTGGCAGACATTGCCGATACGAGCGTGCGACTCCAGTAGGTACTTACATACTACACTTACAAAGTAGGTATATTTAGTTAGGCACGGCTCACGGAGCTTCGCTATTCCTAACACCTCCCCTCGAAGTCGTGAGCAAGTCTGTCTATCCCTTACATACATCCATCATACCTAAATTACGCATGCATTCATGATGCTTTGTCCCATTCAAACCCTTGGTCAAAACATCTGCAGGCATTTTGTCAGTACATAAGTATTTCAGATCGATTACACCTTGTTCGCACATATCTCGAACGAAGTGGTGCCTCACGTCAATGTGTTTGGTTCGTGAGCGGTAGTTCCTGCTTTTAGCAAGCTTTATCGTTGCCCTGGTTGTCGTTGAATAACGTCACATTCTCTTACTCCATTTCAACATTACTCAACACGTCTCGTAAATACATGGCTTCTTTGGTAGCTTCGGAAATAGCCATGTACTCGGCTTCTGTACTCGACAATGCGATTGTTCGTTGTTTACGTGCTTCCCAACTAATCGGGGCACCTGCTAAGATAAATGCAAAACCAGAATAAGACTTACAATCAATCGCATTTGAACCCCAGTCTGCATCAACGATACCAAACAACGGTAATTCAGTTCTTTCATACATTAAACCATAGTCTGAGGTACCTTTTAAATATCTCAACACGCGTTTTGCCGCTTTCCAATGCTCAACATCATAGTTAGTGTTAAATTGACTGAGATAATTCACAGCATATGCAATATCTGGTCTTGTTGTTACAGCCAGATACATCAAGGTACCTATCAAACTCTGATAAGGATACTGATTCATCACATCATTCTTCACGCATTCAGGTTTTCTAATTTCACATTCACATCCATAGGAGTCATTATAGGCTTACATTCACACATAGCAAAGCTTTCTAACACTTTTTCCAAGTCAATCAAAGTATTACTTTGATTAAGGTACACTCGATCATCTTCATCACGAGTAAACTCAATACCCAAGCAATGACTTATCCTTCCCATGTCTTTCATCTCGAATGCGCAAGATAATTGCTTCTTTACGTCACGCAACCATACACTATAATTCGTCGCTAGAGTTATATCATCAACATAAATTGTAATTAACATCATTCGCTCATCTTTTTGTGCTACAAACACACATGGATCCTGCGGCGTTGCCTCGAAACCAATACTCATCGCCTTTCTCACTAGCTCCTTATACCACTGCAATCCAGACTGACGTAAACCATACAAACTCTTTTTCAAAAGACACACACAATTACCACTTTCATCTAGTATTTTGCTCCAGCGCTTTGCTGTCTTGATAATTTTCTTATCTCGAATAGTCTTTCTTTGTGTTCCAATCTTTTGATTTGAACACAAAGAAAGACTATTCGACTACGCGATGTTTTAGACAGAGTACTCGCGTACTCTGTCTAAAACATCGCGTAGTAGATCTGGTACTTCCATAAATACTTCCTCTTCTAGTGAGCCATTTAGGTAAGCTGTCACTACGTCCATCTGATGGATCTCTAGTCCAAATTCTGCTGACCATGCAGCTACGAGTCTTATCGACGATGACCTCACGACTGGAGACGAGGTCTCATGGAAGTCCTCCCCTGGCCGTTGGGAGCATCCTTTCGCAACCAGCGACACTATTTCCCACATGCCATTCTTAATTGGGCCAAAAATTCATCTTCTAAAGCAATTCTCCATGCATTTACGTCGCTAGTATTTTCGATTTCACTCCATGTCATAGGCTCAATAGTAGCTATACCTGCTGTTAGCGGTTCATCTAATTCTTCATCTTCTGATGCATTTTCACTATCTGTTGCTATATGTTCGTTCACTAGTCTGTAATCTAGATATGATCTTCCCACTAAACCTTTACGATCACCAGTAGGAACCAGTCGTCCCCTTCCTCTCTTTGAAGGTTCTATCAATCTTTCCCAAGAGACTGTTGAACTTCTCTTTCTCTGTAATATTTCTGTGTTTCTTTCTTCATCTGGTATGTATACACTTTCCATTGATCTTCTCGTTTTTCCTGCCTGACGCATCATGCATCGTGCCATCTCAATAAGCGTTCTGTTTTTCCTTTCTGAAATTCAAATCTGCTGTGGCATATACGGCGCGGTCAATCTTCTTCTGATTCATTCTTTCTTCAAAAATTCATCGAAATCATTGTTCACGTATTCACGGCCGTTATCAGATTGGAGATTCTTAATTTTCTTTCCTGTGAACTTCTTTACATAGGCCTTATATTCCTTGAATACTCGCAGGACGTCACTTTTGTTCGCAATGAAATAGACTTCACACCATCGAGACTTGTCGTCAATAAAAATGACAAAATACTTTTCCCGCCAAAAGACTGATGCCTCATAGGGCCACATGCGTCTGTATGTATGATTTCAAGTAGTTCACTTGTGCGTTCAGCACTGCCCTTAGGAAACGGCGTGCAAGTCTGCTTTTGACCTATGCAGATTTCACACTCGGTCAATTTTTCATTGTCGTTGAAACTCAAGCCATGTACTAGGCCACTTTTCGCCATTGCCTTCAAATCGCGTTCATTGAGGTGTTCGAGACGCTCATGTCACATATCTATGGGCTTTTTCATCACCTCAACATTGTTGGTACCGTTTTGATTCATTCGAACATGGTATAAATTACCAACACGGTCTGCACGCATGTGAATCTTGTTTTTCTCATCGATCACAATAGCATCGTTCTTCTTAAAACGAACCTCGAACCCGCGATCTGTCATTTTTGCAACTGACAGCAAGTTGGTTCGCAAATCTGACACGTAGAACACTTTCTCAATATCTATTCCCCGTTCCAGTAATATGTGTGCTCTCATTATTAGCCAAATTTAGTTCGGAGTCCAGCCACGTGAAACCCTGGATCATATGCTTCTCATTGCACATGTGCCCTGTGCACCCACTGTCGATACACCAAACAGGATTTATTTTATCACTATACATCACCTCTTCGGTGGTACTCAGCATCGTCGTCTTCGGATCACTATCCCGTTCTAATTTTTGTGTGCTCTGCTTCTGTTTATTGATGTTCTTTGACCTACACTCTCTCGCCAAATGCCCACGACGGCCACAACGATAACATTCAATTTTGCTCTTATTATGGCCCTGGCTCTCATTTGAGTTCTTTTTCTGGTTGGCATTTGTGTTGGTTACGAACATAGCTCCCTGGTCAACTACTTTTGATTTTCGGCCTTCTTGATCCTCGATGATTTTCACTTTCAACACTTCTGTTGATGGTAAGTCATCACGCGACTCCATAGCCGTGCGAAACATAGCGAAAGAATCCGGCAAACTGTAAAGTAGTAAAATGGCCAGAAGTTCTACAATAACAACCAAACCGATTTCTTTGAGCTTCTTTACGTCATCAAAAAAATCCGCGATGTGTTTTTTCAAGTCATCTTCTTCCTGCATACGCGTCAATACAAGTTTCTTCAACAATGACGCTTTTCTAGCAGGCCCACTTGACTGGTATAAAGACTTCAACTTGTCCCAGATAGCTTTGGAAGTTTCCAAGCCATCCAATGCAATTAATTCACTTGGACTTACAGCCAACAATATGTCTGCTTCGGCCTTCCCATCATTTTTAATCCGTTCCGCATACTTCGAATCTGATTTTTCTGGCTGCGGCGAAGTTCCCGTTATGAACTTACGATATTTCTATGAAGTAAACAACATGGGTGCGTCCAACGTACGAGTCTATTCGCATGAAAGGTGAGTTTGTTTAAGCAAACTTTTTAAATCACTTCTTTCACAGCAAATCCAGTCAATTATTCGTGAAATCGATTGTATTTCACGCACTGGGCACATAACCTGTAGGATTGTGAATAATAACAAGGGCTTTGGACATTATTAATCAGTTTATTTAACTATATTGCGAGCGGAAAAATAGAACGTGGCAGACATTGCCGATACGAGCGTGCGACTCCAGTAGGTACTTACATACTACACTTACAAGTAGATACATTTAGTTAGGCACGGCTCAACTTTAGGTATATGGTTCTTAGATGGCCATAAATTACTAGGGGGCGCTGCAACTGATGATGGATGACGGATTACGTCGTGCGGGTTTTAATATTATTTATAATTCGCTTGTGGACAAATTATTGTTTTTACACCCGTATTCAAAAACGATGATACTCATCGTAGGGACACTGATATCTGTCTAAATGGGAACTAAAATAGTTATTACAGCATAATTGCGCCATTTAATAATTGACCAATGTAATTTTTGCAGCATTATGCAAACAGAATTGTGCACAAAATGTGCGAGTCCGCGGTCATTGATAAACTCCTGAATATAAAAATAGAATACTAATTAGAATACTAATTAGGGATAAAAGTAATATTTTAAATAGATATTTTGTGTGTTGGCACGGCACCTTTCATCATTGGACTGTCGCGTTTCTTTTGTGCATATCACAAAACATTCAACGTGTCACTTATTAACCCTGTAAGCCCAAAGGGGATTTATTCCGACCAAGCACGTGAATACTTTGAAGTGTGCAAATGTTAAATACCTTGTATTTGAAATTCCCATACAAAAATAAAATTATTATTATCTTAGAAATTGGCGACAACCATAAGTGTTTGTTTACTATTTGCATGGGCGTATCCACCCGTTGCGTAAGTAATAGATTGTCCCAGCCAGTTTCATAATCATAATGCAGGTAGTTTTATTTTTTCCGTGTGAAACATGTTAACCGTATTAAATTGGTTACTAACTAGCTATGTAGAGTACGTAAGTTCCTACCACACAATAATTTGAAGCTTCACATGTTCACACGCTTTAGTTTTCGCATAAGTACCTACCTACTTCATATTGTTTTAGTCGACCTACCTAAGGCGAAGTAAAAATCACGAAAGTTGTCACACATAAAAAAAAGCTATGGAGATAAGTAATGGTTTATGATTATGATTGGGTACCAAGGTATTACCTTTTTCCTTCTCCTCTATTAATAGTAGTTAGGTAAGTATACAAAATAAATTTTGTCATTATTAATTAGGTAGGTATCATTGGTTACGTATTAATAACTGAATTTTAACACGATCGATGCGCCTTCCGTCACAAAAGATGCAAATGAATGCTCTGCGAGCCACGGAGTGCGTTGTGTTCCGGATCTTTCAGGACACAACACCATGTCATATTATTCTGCGGTTGAATACATAGCCGACATCGAAACCGAAAAAAGATGTTCGCGAACCGAGAGAGCTTATTGCAACAAACGAATGCTGCGATTGGCTTATACCTAAATCTCACTCAAACTAAAATAACGCAAACAAATTTTGACTACCCCCTCAGATAGCTGTAAATATTCTAAAATAGGGCTTATGTTGTGTCTAGGTACATTTTGGTGGAAGGTTTAGTAGGCATTTTATGAATAAAAAACTTCTAAATTTCTAAAGTCGTTGAACAAACGTTGTTCGCCATGACCTGTGGAATACCTATCTCCCTATTCGGGTTTATAGGATCAT
Organism: Perizoma flavofasciatum; assembly: GCA_958496245.1. NCBI lineage: Eukaryota > Metazoa > Arthropoda > Insecta > Lepidoptera > Geometridae > Perizoma > Perizoma flavofasciatum. The sequence goes on from OY292426.1 coordinate 6,008,453, forward strand.
TCTGTTATACCCTGTATAGCAATCAAGGACACTGAAAAAGACGTGACGGGCGAAAAAATCTGTTCCCTGATCATTCAGCCACTCTTCTAAAACATGCAGACGGGGCAGTGCTTTTTGCCCCGATCCGCTTGCGAATGAGGATCATACAATTTTAATATAAATGTAAGTACATTTCTATGAGAACATACCTCCCTGGGGCAAAGTGGCTGATTTACATGACAAAGTCTAAGTTACGCCGAGGGTTGGCTATGGCTTGGATAGTAGGTATATAATAATTCTCTATTTGAAATAATGATGATGTTTTTAGAAATATCTTTATTACCAATAAATTTTAATACATGTCATGGATAAAGACAAGTCCTATGGCAGGACATTTTTACGAGATGCAATTGAAAAGTCGAGGTTGATAGGAATTTATAAACTGAAATCAAGCATATACAGAGATCATTTAATCGTCAACTTATAAACTAAGTTTTATATATAATTTACATGTAGGATAAGAATATTTACGGCGGTTCCTCATGAACCTTGAAGTTACTCTCTTTGCAAAGTTGACATGAGACTTGTGATCCTAATAACCTTCGGGAACATATTACAAATTTAGCTTACTTACTAAACTAAAAGGGTTAAGTTAATGGTCTACAGTCGCAGATTTTGTCAGCTCGTACTATATGTTTCGTTTTCTCTTATTCTTTTACCTTTAACATTATTATAATATAATATTATTTTGTATAATACCATAATAATGTTGCCCGCATCCTTATGGTTCCGTTATATTCATACAATAATAGTCAAAAAGAGAGTGCTTACCTTAATCAAATCAGAAGTAGCATACCTACCTTTTACCCACAATTGCATTAGAATGATTGTTAAAATATGTAGGTAAATTGTATCCACAGGTCCCACAGCCTACTGCTTGACATAGATTTCTCCCAAATTAAGCTATGGTGAATGGTTTTCATTCGCTCTCCTGCGACCGTTACCGGTCTTCAATGTCATCGGTTTATGGGAGACCATTCTACATCTTCTTTGTTCCATCATCCCGCGCGAATGAGGTATCATTTGCGCGTTGCCGAGACATAATGAACCATGTCCTTATTGTCCATGCACGTAGCGTAACATTCAACTTTTGGTTTTCTTTTCTTGGTGAGCCTTCAATGATATTTTACCCGCCATGAGAAGAATCAGTATGAAGATAATATGTTTAAAAATCTTTTAAACTTATCAAAGTTTTTGTAGGTGCTGAAGACAAGACGTAACACTTTGGTAGTATTAATACGTAAAAATATATATAATACGTATGTAAGGTAATACTACCTTTTGCTATTAGTATTTAATACTTCCTTTTGGTAGTATTAAATACTAATAGAATAATCTTACCTATCTCAAAACGCAATATGTGAAGGCATAGTTTTGGCAGTTCATTATTTAAATGGGCACGGGGATAAATTGTGCAGCGTTATAGTACGCTGCATAATTTATGCCCGTGCACATACCTATGTATTATAGGTAAGTAGGTACTTACTGTAGAAAGATAAAGAAGAACCTATGTTGGGAGAAGGGCAAGAATGATCCGAAAATTCAATATCAACGTGAATTTCAATGAAGAGTCCTCCAAAGTAAAATTGAACTAAAATCTGAATATTCGCCGGGAATTTCTAAAAAATATGATAATATATTCGAAGGACCGCGATAATTTTCATAAATTGATTGCTTCGGAGTCAATATCAAACGAATTGTGGTAAGAAATTATCAAGTTTAATAAGTTCTGTTTATTCTTTAGAAGTACGATTAATGGTCTGCCCTTTAAAATGTTTGTTTTAAAATTCATGAGTTCAATAATAAAGTTCATAAATCGTTTACACAGCAAATTTTAATGCTGATGTCCAAGCTGCAAAATTCAGATAGCACTAATTGCTTTTCATGCAGTTCATTCTCGACCTTGTAAAGCTAGGTTTATTTAATTTTGCGAGCGTACCTACTTTCCCAGAGATGTAAACAAAACAATTACGAAACTACGGTTTACATACACGCTCCAGTTATGGTACAGTAGTGCAACTGTGTGGTTGCACTGTTACAGTAGAGTGCTATTTTCTGACTTCAGATTAGTTCCCTTCGTGGGATACCGCGTGAGCAATCTTAGCTATTCTTACTCGTTTTTTTGTAGGAAACAGTGATACAGGAGAGCAAAAGCAGCTACGCTCTAGGCAGCTCCGTTTTAATTTGGTCCAACACAATTCGATTTACATAGAGCTGAAGTACTGTTCACAGATATCAACACTGTCCCCTTGTTTTGTGAAACCGAGCTCAGACCGCATTGCACGACACTGCTGAATGCGTGCCAAAAGGAAAATCTAGCACTTTAAGGATGATAAGTAAAAATTATGCCGCACTGTTTGGCGAATCGTCGGGCTTGCCACAATCTCGTCAGGCGTTTCGTTTATTCTCGTTAGAAGATAAGATTTCTTACGAGAAATTACTTGAAACTAAATAATAAATAATGCTGGATATCATACAATATCATCTAGCTCCAAACTAATCAGATCTTGTATTATGACATCTTGATCTTGTTACATAATTGTATTACTGCTTATACTTTTTGTAAATACATACTATATGAATTATTTGGTATTTAAAATGTATCTAGTGTTTTTCATTGTCAAGCTTTTTTGCCCCGCGGAGTACTTTTTATTGTGAACAATAAATGCCATTGAGGCTATGGAGTCTAGATAAATACCTCACGCTTAGCTTTCCTTTCACGCTAACGCAAATTTCAAGGTAAAACTTGACAATAGTCACGGACATTTCCACAGCAATTACCATTTCCATACAATTCAATCTTTCCGCAGGAGCTAACGCCAACAGAAAATGGTATTTATCTAAACACCCAGGTCATAATAACGCGACAAAGAAAACGTAACCTGTCTATGGAGCTCCTTCTGTCTAGCAAACTATATCCTCCATTTTTGCTCTAACCGATAACACATCGATGTCAAAATATTGATAAATACAAGTGTCATAACTGATTTCTCTCGCGTTATTTGTAAATTAGGGTGGACACAGGGGTAACAAACAGGAGCTTAGTGGGGCTCCTACAAAATTGAAACATTAATGTAAGCTAGGTTCGTTATCATGAATCACAGGTACAAATAAGCTTATGAAAGTGGGCACAATGTGCAGCGTTCATTCATTGTTCAGTGGGTCGCAACGGAAATGTAAATAGTATTTAACTACATTTTCTGTACAGATACTTTTGTCCATAATACTATTTTAATAAAGTTGAGATGTTTATTGCTGACAAACTCAGTAATAGCTGGATTGATTTTGATGAAATTTGGAAAAAGTTCGCCTTCTAATTATAATTAATTATATTAAATAACACAGACTATTTTTTAACCGGGTAGCATGCAGACTTAGCCGTGCCACAGATATTATAATACTAGTAGCCGTGGGCAAAGGTTAGTCGTCCATAATTCCTTCTACAAAAGTGTATCTTTTTAGTTATCGTCTCTAGACGATGATGGTGCAAAAACATTGTGCACCTAAACCTGCCTAGTAATTTGTAGAGCAGTGTCCAATTGACCATTATTAGGATGATTTTCTCATTGTGATGGGTCTCTCGTCCCAAAGGGTTTGACTAATTGTTTTTCTGTAGATAGACAGACATACCAACATACTCTGAACCTTTAAAAATACTATTTCAGTCTGAATTACTGACTGTTCAAAAGATAAACAGATTAAGACAGACTTCTGTTTTAATCAAATGATCAAAGGGCCCGCCTTTGGCCACAAGTTATAATTAATTCAAACTGTTGTCTTGTAATATCATAGTTTGTGGGACACCTGTGAAGGCAATATGTAGGTAGGTAAGCCTTGGCTTTTAACTTTGACCCAACTTTGTCAAACTTAAGCTCTACTCAACAAGTTGGAGGATAAACAGTGTTAATAATTTTAACTTTACACAGCACATCATCATTATGATCACCCTAAAGAAGGCTACTGCTGGGCATATGCCTCCCTCCAGGGGAGGCATATGCCCAGCAGTAGCCTTGCATGAAGTGCATGAAGAACAGTCTTGAGCCGTCTCCGGTTCTTGTAACGTTGAGCAAAAATTACGTACATACGCAGTTTTTACGTTAAAACGAGTAAACTCACTACTGCAGCCTATAGCGCAGTTTTTAAGGTGCAGGGGGTGCCGAATTAGCAAATCAAAGAATAACTATGTAAATTTTAATACTAAGATATATTTCGTTCAAAAAATATGCGAAATTTATACTTTTATAATTTTCTCTATAAACCATTATACAAACCATTTATTTGAAAGAGAAAATTTTGTAAACAAGAATATTCTTCGTAGTAATAGTGAATTATCTAATAATATTTTTTCACTGCCACAATGAAAAATGGGCTAAAATTGTTTATAAGTAATTTTTAGTTATGCTCTCTCAAATATCAGAAAATAATACCTACTGAAGTGGAGTATAAAGGCTGTAAAGAGTCACTGCGATATGTAAACAATAACTTGTGTTACACACAAAACTGAAAATATTGCCCCGAACAGTTTATTGGTTAATTGAACAAAGCATCCCGAAAGTTGAAAACGATCGAAGCCCAAACGGGGCAACTTTTGGGATGACAAAACATGATTTATAACTTTTGGGACTAGCCGGTGAACTGGAATTTTTTGTTGGGTTGATGACAGCGTTGTGTGAGGATGTTTGGGCACCAAAACGATGAATGATAGATTGGTATTGCTCCAATTTTAAACAACTTTTAAGGCTATTCTTTAACAATAGCGCGCATATTACTCGCTTAATGTTTTTAGGGCTTAACTTATAAAGATTAACAACTAGTTTACTAAACACACTTTTTTTGCGCACGGCTTCGCTCGTGTGGTACCCGGATAAAAAGTAGCCTATGTGTTATTCTAATGTATAAGCTATATACAGTAATATAGCTATATACTACTGTAAAGTTTCATCAAAATCCGTTCAGTAGTTTTTGAGTGAAAGAGTAACAAACATCCATCTTCACAAACTTTCACGTTTATAATATTAGTAGGATAGGATTATTTTTTATTTTATTGTCACAGACAGGTATCAAAACTCGTATATAAAATAAATTATATTAGCTCGATTATTTTTTATAGGATTATTTTTTATTTTATTGTCACAGACAGGTATCAAAACTCGTATATAAAAAAAATAAAAAAATAATCTAACATGTGGCCAGAGCAGAATTTCAAGATACAGTGGACGTCTGTTCAGTTAATTCATGAAATAGGTACTCGAGTCCTTACCTCAATGGGTAGAGCCAGAGGTAGAGTATATCTTGGAGAGTCTTGGTTTCTAAATTAATCTTACCTAGATTTTGGTTCGAGATGGGGTCGACAGATATTGGCATACCTAGTTACATATAGAGGCATTACGTCCAACTTGGCTGTAGCAATCCAAAATGTATGTTAAAATTTCTCTAGAAAATACAGATAATACCTCTATAATACTCTTATGCGGTGCAGCTTGAGTTAAAACATTACCATGAAAAGGCCCCATTTATGTCTCCGATAGGAGTTTCAGGGTTTTTCAGCTAAAGTTCATGTGAGTTTGGAAGTGGAGCCATTCATCTCAGTGACACTTTAAGTGCATATTATTTGCGTCGCTGTTAGTTACCTGAAGCAAATGCGAGCTTAATTTGCCTTAACGACTTAACGAAGTTTGCACTAAGCATGTTAGAAAATTATGGAACTCAGACCATAATAAGTATAGGTCTGATATATTTTTTTTTATATAGTACGCTCACCATTCACACTGGCCAATGCGTTTTCATCGCTAATCAAAAAAAGATATAAAAAAAGATGTTTATAAAATTACGGTATATAACTATTCTTATTATTCCCGTTAAACTACAATATTTAATTTACAAAAAAAAGTTAATAAGTTCAGAGACTACTAAAATCTTGCTTATTTTTATGATTAATCTCGTATCAAAATCAAAAATAATACATAATAATACATATAATACAGCTATTATCTGTCTGTAACTTCTTTTATTATTTTAACAGACGTTATTATTTCAAGATGAAATGTACCTGCACAGACATAGTAACGATGTAAAACTTAGTTTGGATGAACTAATTCCAAATTTCAAGCAATTATTTAACTTAGAAATTATATTATGTTTTCTTAAACAGCATGGAGATTCAAGTTTACGAGGCAAGTTAAGGGTCGAAAGTTTTAATTTACGGAAGGTCTATAGCCAAAACTTTTATAACTTTGCAATCCAAGGACAAAAGTCATTAATAGCCACCTAGGAGAAATTTGACCTAATTTATTCAACACCAAGTAAAATTGTGTCGTGTAAGCTAAAATTTACGATGAAGTCATTACGTTTTATGGGCCATAATTGATAGAGATACCATCTTTGGACCGAATTGCAAAGTGGGGTTTCAAGCACGTTGAACTCAAGAGCATTAGTGTAAAGAATATAATCGCCTTTTATTTTACATAAAAGACTTATGCCATAGTCATTAATTACATGCATGAAGTGCATGAAGAACAGTCTTGAGCCGTCTCCGGTTCTTGTAACGTTGAGCAAAAATTACGTACATACGCAGTTTTTACGTTAAAACGAGTAAACTCACTACTGCAGCCTATAGCGCAGTTTTTAAGGTGCAGGGGGTGCCGAATTAGCAAATCAAAGAATAACTATGTAAATTTTAATACTAAGATATATTTCGTTCAAAAAATATGCGAAATTTATACTTTTATAATTTTCTCTATAAACCATTATACAAACCATTTATTTGAAAGAGAAAATTTTGTAAACAAGAATATTCTTCGTAGTAATAGTGAATTATCTAATAATATTTTTTCACTGCCACAATGAAAAATGTGCTAAAATTGTTTATAAGTAATTTTTAGTTATGCTCTCTCAAATATCAGAAAATAATACCTACTGAAGTGGAGTATAAAGGCTGTAAAGAGTCACTGCGATATGTAAACAATAACTTGTGTTACACACAAACCTGAAAATATTGCCCCGAACAGTTTATTGGTTAATTGAACAAAGCATCCCGAAAGTTGAAAACGATCGAAGCCCAAACGGGGCAACTTTTGGGATGACAAAACATGATTTATAACTTTTGGGACTAGCCGGTGAACTGGAATTTTTTGTTGGGTTGATGACAGCGTTGTGTGAGGATGTTTGGGCACCAAAACGATGAATGATAGATTGGTATTGCTCCAATTTTAAACAACTTTTAAGGCTATTCTTTAACAATAGCGCGCATATTACTCGCTTAATGTTTTTAGGGCTTAACTTATAAAGATTAACAACTAGTTTACTAAACACACTTTTTTTGCGCACGGCTTCGCTCGTGTGGTACCCGGATAAAAAGTAGCCTATGTGTTATTCTAATGTATAAGCTATATACAGTAATATAGCTATATACTACTGTAAAGTTTCATCAAAATCCGTTCAGTAGTTTTTGAGTGAAAGAGTAACAAACATCCATCTTCACAAACTTTCACGTTTATAATATTAGTAGGATAGGATTATTTTTTATTTTATTGTCACAGACAGGTATCAAAACTCGTATATAAAATAAATTATATTAGCTCGATTATTTTTTATAGGATTATTTTTTATTTTATTGTCACAGACAGGTATCAAAACTCGTATATAAAAAAAATAAAAAAATAATCTAACATGTGGCCAGAGCAGAATTTCAAGATACAGTGGACGTCTGTTCAGTTAATTCATGAAATAGGTACTCGAGTCCTTACCTCAATGGGTAGAGCCAGAGGTAGAGTATATCTTGGAGAGTCTTGGTTTCTAAATTAATCTTACCTAGATTTTGGTTCGAGATGGGGTCGACAGATATTGGCATACCTAGTTACATATAGAGGCATTACGTCCAACTTGGCTGTAGCAATCCAAAATGTATGTTAAAATTTCTCTAGAAAATACAGATAATACCTCTATAATACTCTTATGCGGTGCAGCTTGAGTTAAAACATTACCATGAAAAGGCCCCATTTATGTCTCCGATAGGAGTTTCAGGGTTTTTCAGCTAAAGTTCATGTGAGTTTGGAAGTGGAGCCATTCATCTCAGTGACACTTTAAGTGCATATTATTTGCGTCGCTGTTAGTTACCTGAAGCAAATGCGAGCTTAATTTGCCTTAACGACTTAACGAAGTTTGCACTAAGCATGTTAGAAAATTATGGAACTCAGACCATAATAAGTATAGGTCTGATATATTTTTTTTTATATAGTACGCTCACCATTCACACTGGCCAATGCGTTTTCATCGCTAATCAAAAAAAGATATAAAAAAAGATGTTTATAAAATTACGGTATATAACTATTCTTATTATTCCCGTTAAACTACAATATTTAATTTACAAAAAAAAGTTAATAAGTTCAGAGACTACTAAAATCTTGCTTATTTTTATGATTAATCTCGTATCAAAATTAAAAATAATACATAATAATACATATAATACAGCTATTATCTGTCTGTAACTTCTTTTATTATTTTAACAGACGTTATTATTTCAAGATGAAATGTACCTGCACAGACATAGTAACGATGTAAAACTTAGTTTGGATGAACTAATTCCAAATTTCAAGCAATTATTTAACTTAGAAATTATATTATGTTTTCTTAAACAGCATGGAGATTCAAGTTTACGAGGCAAGTTAAGGGTCGAAAGTTTTAATTTACGGAAGGTCTATAGCCAAAACTTTTATAACTTTGCAATCCAAGGACAAAAGTCATTAATAGCCACCTAGGAGAAATTTGACCTAATTTATTCAACACCAAGTAAAATTGTGTCGTGTAAGCTAAAATTTACGATGAAGTCATTACGTTTTATGGGCCATAATTGATAGAGATACCATCTTTGGACCGAATTGCAAAGTGGGGTTTCAAGCACGTTGAACTCAAGAGCATTAGTGTAAAGAATATAATCGCCTTTTATTTTACATAAAAGACTTATGCCATAGTCATTAATTACATTATTTTATAGGCTCGCTACACGCAAATGTTGTTTAAGCTTTTACACTCGATTACTTTTATAACCATTACTAAAACTAATCTTACCAGCCCTACCAAGAATCTTGGGAAAATCACGATTTAATTATGTTTCTTGTGTCTACGTCAAAAAATTAAAAATAACCTACCTACCTATACGTTTCCCTTATTTTTATATTGAGAAATAATGGAAGATATTAACCTTAATCTTTTTCCTTGTTGATAGTTGAAACTTTTCTAACTAACGTGCAAGACCACTTTGATAATTAACTGGAAGTTTATATTCGTCAACTCTATCAATCGAGTACTAGGATGGGTCATCAATCATATTAAGTTGACGGATATTTCGCCGTTCCCACCTGGATGCTCAAGTAGTTGCTGCAGTGATCTTAGTTACTTATATGATAAAATATTATATTTATCACTGTACCGATAGTGAAATAGATAAAAGTTTGAAGCATCTATAGAAAGTTTCGTTAATTAATTATGTTTCCTTAAAATCAGATAATAGACTATTGAAATTCCTTTCTGTGAATTCCTTGTACAGGGTTTAATTACTAATTATTTATCAATATTTTATCGAATTTTTATTTTATCGAAGCAAAGTCCAGAAAAAAGTTTCTGAAATAAACATGAACCTACTGAAAAATAACTAAATGCAGATTAAAAATAAGAGTAGGTAAAGTAAAACGAGTCGTCTAGAATTAGGTTAATTTGCTTTCTTTTGACGTAAACCTAATGACAAATTTGCGAATTGTAGAAAAAGCCATCGCTACAAAGACTGAATTTTACTCACATTTTACATTTGTTTTATCTGACTCTCTTTGAATACGTAATGAATGTCTACAAAGTAGATTGAAGATTAGATAGAAAAGCTATTGTTTTTCGTTTTTATTTTTTCTTACCAGATATTCCAATTGTAGTAATATTTAAATAGTTAAGGCGGGGCTGTCCACAAAATGAGATCTTTCATTACATCACCGAAGGTATTCTGTGATGTAATAAAACGTATGAAACAACCAAAATAAAATGGTTGTTAAATATTAAACAAACAAATGCTAGTATGGTAAGAGAAAAATAAAAAATCGTAATAATTTAAATACTTTTTAAAGTATTTAAATTATTACGTTTCGTTTTTAAAAAATAACTTTTTTTTAAACGATTAGTTAGCTATAATAAAAATTTTGAACTTTTATTTTTTCAAGTTAAAATATTTTAGGCGCAGCCAAAAATAAAAATCAAACTTATTATATAACATATTTCAATCCTTTTTATTAAAAAAATTATGATGTCTGAACATTCCAGTTTGATATCATTATTGAACCTTTAAACGTAACACAATATGTTACGTGGAGAGTCCACGAAAACATTCTTAATCACAGATAAAAAAATAATTACTAAGCAACAAACACAATCGAACTCAAAGTTGCAGCGCCGTAATGTGGATCATGTACCTACCTACTTTCTTATGTATTGTTTTAACACCTATACTAAACTGTGTATATGACAGCAATAAATAAATATGAGATATATGAAATAATCGTGTCGTGGACTCTGCTACCTCCCCTAATGTCCTTTCTGACCGAATCTAATTCTAACTGAATTACTGACTGGCTGCAGAGTTTTCGCTGTCAATACAACTGCAGACTGACCTTAAACTGATAGACAACAGGTATTTGATGTATTCTAAAGAGCTTACTTATTGGAGTTTTTTGGGGTTGCGACTTTGGATCCGTAGGGAACCGGAGCCCTACGTGTTTTCGAAATTCTTTCAGGGCAACGCGTGACCAGAGAGCTGGTTTTTATCTAGGTTTTTAACGCATTAGCATTGCTATTCAGCTTGGCAATGCGGACAGTATTTTGGTAAAGTTTCCGTTTGGTAGTGATCTGGATCAGTTAAGCTATCTATTTTTTATCTGTATTTTTATGTACATACCTATTTATAAATAGTTGTATGAGTAAATGTTTTAACAGATAAAAAAAAATGATTATAGTACTAATTAGATGTATTTAAGACAAGGAGAAAGCGTTTCAAAGTTACGATTATTCATTCCATAACGCCGAAAATCTTCACAAATTCAGATTACTCAGTCTGTTCATTAACTTGTTAGCAGATATTAAATATCGTCAATTTACTCAACACTCGACAAGATTGGATAAGTTTATACGAGATGCTTACAGATTGTTTTACGACATGCGATCCTATGTGCCTCGTGAATTATGAACCTCTACTTACATGTGTTAGTGTTTTACCGACACACGCGTATATAAATTTGATCGATAGGTTCCGAATTCTGAATTAAATTAATTCTATTTCTGTTCATGTACAATCCGTTCAGCATTTATCCCGGTGGACGTGTGGAATTGAGGTCTTTTATCTCTTTTATATTATTTATATTATAAAGAGGTAAGATTTTTTGTTTGTTTGCACCGAATAGGCTCCGAAACTACTGGAACGCTTGTAACCATTTTTTCACCAATAGAAAAATAAACTATCAAGAAATAAAATAGGCTATAATTTATTTTCAAAAAAAATTGAGGTCCTTATAAAAATTGCGATAATGTAACCCAAAGTAGCAAATTTTTGTTAAATTTTAGAACACAATAGTTGCTATTGTGACTTAACTATGATAGTTAGATAATATTCTCTCGAGGACTTTTCATGTATTACATAATTTTTATGTATCATCAATAGTTTCCTCAGCGCACGCCAAATAATGTTTTTTTTAGACATAGTTGCGATATTCCCATGGAATCGAAACTAGTCGCAGCTAGTCTGATATAATTTGATAAAACAATGACTAAACTCCCGATGTGGGGATGAGTAATTAATGCAATTATCATTTGGAACTTATAGGCCGTTTAATTTCAGAGTATTATTATATGAGCAATTTTCTTTAGTTTGTTAATTATTTCTTACCATTTTGTGTTTAATTGAAGGAGTGTTTTACAATATTTAATCTATTTTTCCGAGCAGCCGAAGGTAAAATATTGCGTGAGCTCTCAACAAACCTGTTAAGACTAGGTTACCTGAGCAAATGTTTCTCCCAAGACGAGAGAATACCAAAATAAAACTAAGCTATGCCACAGCTAAATCATGTTTAAAATAATGGGTCTAAGTATAACTACGCTCTCATCCATTCTATTTCACTTTATAGTTTACTATTGTAGCCGCAGTCACATCTCTTAATTCAACATTCAACTTCCATAAGTTGTGCAATTTTGGCCTCTCTACGTATCAGACGTGCAACTTTAAAGTCTAGTTTCGTAAATCCCCTCACTTTGCTGTATCCGCCCCGTTTATTATCCAACTGCTACCAATTTGGGCGGTCTTACCAGCTCATAGCTATCAGCTCGGTTAGTTTTGAACCATTGCCATATATTTGTCATGTTTGAGCAACCGTCAAAGAGAAACAACTTCTTATGATTGCTATTTCGTACTGCAATCCTACTTCCTACTAATATTAAAAAGGTGAAAGTTTGTGAGGATGGATGTTTGTTACTCTCACGCAAAAACTACTAAACGGATTTTGATAAAACTTTACGGTTATTATACGAGTAGCTTATACATCAGAATATCACCGATTTTGATAATTCTTTTGTTGTTGTAACAAACTATAGAGAATGATTCCGAGGTGGTCCCATAAAAGTTTTATTCCTGAGGGATTGCTATTTTCTCCGTAAAACTAAAAAAACATGAATGTTTCTTTTACATACAAGTCAAATACCATTCAACCATTTTTATCATTCAACAACTTATTCATATGATATTAAAAATATATTATTATTTATTTTGGTTCTTTACTATTATAAATAAATGTATACCATGCTGCTCTAACGAATTTTCAGACTGTACAAAACAGCCTTGCTGAGTTCCAAATAGCTGCAGTTCAACTGAACTTCCAGATAATATGCAAGACGTACGTGACTTTCGAACGGTGAAGATTTTCTCGGACTATCGCCAAGATCTGCGACATAGTTCTAACGGATTAAAGGTTAACCGGAAGAGAATACTTTACAGCATTCATCTATGCACTACTGTTATATGTAAAAAATAATGTTCGATCTATATATGTATTCGACTACATAATAAGTAGTCGAATACATATATTATGAATCACTACTACCAGCAAGTGGAAAACATGTCTTGCAGAGTAAATTAGTTTTTTACTAGAAAAAATCCTGTCTAGTTTTGTTACATTTCGATTTTAATGACACACGGCAAATCATCGAGCAATGAATCAAGCGGTGTGCCAAAGTTATCCCACTGAAAATTCTAAAATTTAAAACATAAGTATATTTAGTTATATATATATACTTGTAGCATACCTACAAAAGGTGGCGAGAAGTTGGTCAAGATAGTTTATGGCACTCTGGCATTTAATACATAATTATAAAATAATTTAGGCCCCGGCTTCAATTTTGTAGAGTTTCTGAATATTTCAAAACTGCCGAGCAGAAAATGGCCTTCGCTGACCAACTGAAGCTTCTGAAACCAAGTTCTCAACTGGATCGCTAAAACTGTTAAGATCGGCCCCTGTAAATTAGACCGTTAAAGTTCAAATCACAATGAACTATGGTCCACTAACTATGAATGTTACGGGGAGAGTGTAAAACGTAGTCAAGTGTTCACTAGAAATGATACGAAGAGTGTGTGTGTAAAAAAATGAAGAGGATGGAAAATAGCGTCAGTGACAGTAATGTTGAGTTCTTGACTCCTACACCGGCCCTGGCTGGGCCGTGTTTATTTATTTTATTTATTTATTTATTTCTCAAACTTACAGCCAAGGGCCAAAACGTTTTAGGGCTAAAGATATTACAGTTTACAGAGAACATAAAAAAATCATACAGTAATTAGCGAATATAGGTTTTTTCATAATATATACATCTATATTTGGTTCCTGAGTAATCATCGAGTTGAGCAGTGCGAGTGCATTCGCTGTGGGGGTATACCGCGCGGTGTTAGTGCGGGATGCGGGAGGTGCGAACAAACGCCTCGTGCGCGCACGAACGTAGCGGGAGGGGACGTAGAGCCTACACTCCGACAGGGCGGCAGGGTTGTCGATGCTACCCCGCAAAACAGAAAAGTAGTGGATAAGAAGTGCGCATTTACGACGTAACTCGAGTGTATTTAGTTCGATCATACCGCAAATAAAGAGGGAAGGGTATAAATAGGGACAGTATCCGTACATTTTTTTGTATAGGAATCTTCCAAACTTTTTCTGAATCCGTTCTAGCATTATGCTCTGGTGAGTAATTCACGCTATACCGGTAACCTTTCGGTAAACCGGTTCACTAGTGTCTGTCGCCGAATGCCCAGCCGCCCGGTGACAAGCTGGTATACATATTCATGTTACGCCGTGGCACGACCGGTCCGGGCCGGGCCGGGAAATAATACTCACCGAGATTTCGGCGCCGTGGACTCGGGACCGACTTGGTCTATCACGTATTACTTAGATCATATACATAAATAAATGACTGGACATTTTTACACCGACACGGTGTAGCATGAATCTTCCTATAGAGGTGCATGGAATAGGTATGTCATGAGAACGGAAGAAAGTTGTATGAAGTGTTCAATATAATTGTGGAATATGTTTATAAGATTCATCTTTTATTTATTTATTTATTAACTCTATATTGCACATTTTATAAAAAGTTAACAATAGGCGGACTTAATGCTAAAGCATTTTCTACCAGCCAACCCAATTTGTAGTGATTGGCTATAAGCGTGCTACAAATTTTTACAAATCTTTGAATGTAATTGGAGCTTTATGATTTTTAAAATATGTAGGTAGGTACATCAATTAAGGACAGTTTTTCAATATTCTCTGCGACACAAGCATCGGGAGCCCTACCGATAAGATCAATTTGCGAGAGGTCTTTACAGCCGATGGAAGTTTCCCGGTAGTTCCTAACCGAAGCTAATTTGCCGGGTCTTACCCGAGTTTTACTTTACCTACCTGTTGAATTAAGTTAAATAATTTGCTTGACGAAGAAACGTTGATTAAAATAAGGGTTTGCATATTTTCGAATAATAAAACAGTTCATCGGATTTTTCATACTTAAAATTGATAGCAATTTTTAAAAAGATGGCCTCATCCTTACCTCTGTTATCACCTACTAATCTTTCAATGCAATGAAAACACCATCAAAATAGAATCCTGTTTCTGTTGTATGGTATAAATAACTCTTTATACAAAAAAATCAACGATTATAGACCCTGAAATGGGAACTTTGTTTTTATTTTAGTCGTTTAACTATGGAAAACAGAAGAAGTATGGATATCGTGCAGATTTCCATTATTCAGTAAAAAAAGTCGTCACCCTCTTTAATTTTTATTATATACAAATTTTCAAAACTTTTGGTTTTATTGCCTAGACACAGCGCAAATCAATATTTTAATAAGTTTTGACTTGAAATCTAAAATAGGTTTTTATACAGTTATTCGAAATACTCGTAAAACGAGTTTATTTATTGGGTTGCTAGTTTAATTTTACCTCTGCAACTCACGAAAGAAATTTGATTAGAAAGTCTAAAGGACCCGAAGCACGCAAACTATTTGCGTTCCCACATACGCTAGGCTGTTTACTCGAAACCGCTTAGATATTACTTTGACTCGACTTTGTAAACAGATTTTCGAGACGTTTCTTAATTGCGAATTCTCGGATAACATTCCGTAAGGTTTGGAAAGCCTTTATCCCAAAATACCAACAACTACCACTAACAAACTGGACCTTATCACAACGAGATATGGACAAAAGTGTATGAAAAAGTGCTATTGTGTTGTCTGTTGTACAAGTTTGAAGGCAGTACTTAATTAAACCATCAATTCCAAGATCACAAGGAACTTGCGGTCGCTACGTGATGTATTATTGCCAGCCTTACCGATGCCTATGATTATTCTTCAAGAAGAAAACATAATCTACAAAAAAACCGAGAGGTTTCATTGGAACTGGACTAAACATTGATAATTTTTTTTTTTGAACTATTTGTATGATTTGGTTCATCAGGGTCTTCAAAATGTCTCTTTAAAAGGTTCATGATTATCATCATCACAAACCAGAAAAAAATATCAGATAGACATCGTTACCACTTGAGTAAATAATAAATAAGAAAACAGCCAGCAGACAAATACATAGTCCTGATCCCACACTAGGATTCCCTGTGTCGGATAAATTAGTACCGTGGTATCACAACACCCAGACCCGAAACAAAAATCTGAAGAACATGCAAACATTTTTCCCGTAATAGAAATCAAACCCACACCTCACCCGCCCATAAATACTTATCGTACGTCTAAATTTTAAAACAACAAAGTCCATTATCATCTTGCGACTTTTAAAATGAATCATAAAATAATGAGTTTTGCAAAAAAAATCCTACACAACGTTGTCTATCCAAGACAGCGGTTTTGTCTACCACCGAGAAGACAAAAAATATTTTGTCCCTGTCTTTTGTTTAACAGAATAGGCGACAGAAATAGTTTTTATCTTCTCGGCGGTAGACAAAACCGCTGTCTTGGGTGCTCATGCTAAGCGGGCAGAACTTAACCTAACACTGGTAGGTATATATCCATACAGTGGCAAGACGTCTTTTCCTCTGACAGATTATACGGGAATCCCAGGGATGAGTGTGCTCTAACTTGTAATTTCATTTGATCCCTGCTGTCGATATTCCCATCTCGCAGGAGTCCCGTTAATACCTATTAATTGGATACCGGCCCCTTGAGAGACCTATCTGACACTGTCATAATCTACGGATAATGGGTTAACTATGGTTAGTGCTCCTTCAGATTAATTGACGATTTTCAACATGTTTATAAAGAAAACAATCTCGAGGGACTCTATGGATTCGATGTGTACATTTGAATCGAATTAGCCGAATATAATGAACATAATGCAGAATTTTCAACGTCCGGTTAGATTTGGGTAAAAAATCTAGATAGAAAATTATTAAAAAGGTTTCAAAAAAAGTTTGAAAACACTAAACTTTATTTATAGAAAATCGGAATGAAGACTTTGCCCCAGTATTTACTCGTATTAATGAAGTAACTGAAAATTAAAATGAGGTTTATTAAATTAGTTAGTTTATGGGAAAGTTTGGATGTTTCGATGTTTGGATATTTGTTGCTAATAATAACCGTAGCTGCTGAACCGATCTGAATTAAATGTGGATCAGTTATAATTTATGACCTAAATACATAACACATGGGCTATATTTTATTAAGGTATTATGCGAGCGAAGCCATAGACATAAACTAGTCTGCTTTCATAAGTAAGTCTGTGATTTATATGAAATATTCGAAAATAAAGTAAACGATTTTTCTTTATTATTCTGGTGTGATCAAACCTCCAATGCAGACGGCAGTGATTTCAACAAAGCAACACAGAAAAAAATAAGTTGGGAACAAAATCTGAGCGATGATGAATGAGATGACGCTTGAGCGTTAAATCTAACTTTATGGATAATTTCATGGTATTTTGAGCCTTTTGATGGTAGTAACTACGATATATGAAAACAATATTACCTTATTGAGCTCCTACAAAAACTCCACAGCGCAGATTTTTTTTATCAGAAAACATAAATAATGCACCGGGACGGTTCCAATCAAACGCGTATGAACGAGGTGGCACTAATACAGCCGTGGTACCAATAATTGCGACTAGAAGGTCGCATTTTAAAAAAATCTATAGATATGATAGTATGTAGATTTGATTTGGCTAATGTTGATGGTAACAAATTAATTAAGTTCTTCTAGATTCCAGTTCTTGTTCGACAGTTGGAACAGTTTAACTTTATTATATAGGTAGCTCAACAGTTAATGGACATCGTCTTCATATTTTACATCATATATTCGGCATAGATTCCTATTGGACGATTTTGAAAGTTCCGTCGTAATCGCTTTTAAATTACACCACAAGGCCGCTAGGCGATTAGCGCTATCACTAGTAGAAAAGTACTAAAATATAAATCATTTGACATAGAGGTATCGAAATCTCACATGATTACATTTCGATTGCATGGCATATGTCAATCAAGAATTTTATTAGTTTTCTATTAGCTTTATGTAGCGATTGTAGAAAGTTAACTTAGTTACATGTGTTGATCATAATAATTATGATTAATAAAATAATGACAATCTTTTTCCATACCAGTCGCTACAGCAGCTTCAGTTCCTTTCTCGTTAAGTTTGAATACAGACTTCTGTATAACGTCTGTTATGGAGAGCGATTCGTAGTTTTTTCACAAATTCATTTAAATTCATTAGAGTTCGACAAAAAGGTGACGTCAGGTTACTCTGTACAATAAAAAATTAACCTCGTAGAGTGAAATGAGATGATACATTTATATACTCGCCAAATTTAATGCAATTGATCTTCTTTACCTTTAATCAAAAGATCTTTCAAGTCTGAAATATCGGTATACAAGTTCATAAGGGGTATGTAACATTTAACTCTTTCCTTAGTCAGGGACCGTTTCATCTTAGCTATGATGTCCATATCAAGTTTTTAACCAAAGATTCCAACCAGGTCTTCTAATTTGGGAGGATTATCAGCAACTCGTATTTCTCCCCTTTGTAAGGCAAAATAAGCATCTGCAGAAAACATAATAAATAAGGTATTATATTCTACCAGGTATTAGATACCAAATAATAATGTAATTATGTTTATTGTAGCATTTTTACGAAACATGACGTGATGTTTCCTCACAGATAACCAACCGTGAATGATTATTACCTGGGCGTCAAGTTTCTTACTTTAACCGTATTTGTAAGTATTTTCTTGAAACATGTCGACAAAAGATACTGTATCGTCGTCGTTGAGGTAAAAAACTCTGGGCTGTGTTCTGTCAGGGTTGAATTGATGTAACCAGTCCTGCACATAGGATTGAATTGCAATAAACCCATAATAAATTTTAATAACGCAGATGTTGGTATCATAGTAATGTACCTTTGATACCAATATCTAAATATAAAAGTTAGTAGGTAAAATTAGATCTTGTTCTAGATTGTTACTATAGGTGAGCCACTGCATTGAGATGTCCTAGTAACTATGCTTTGAATAAGATCGGTTACTGGTTCAGCTGTCTTTGATTAATATAATCGAAGTTAAGAAGCGGAAGAAATGAGAAGTCAGAAGTTAATAGAAAAATATTTATTGAAAATGATCTCATCATATACACAAAATAGCTCATATATATAATTAAAACTGGTTTTATTTAATGGTATCTACACATTGACGTACAATAATTAAGAACTGCTGACGGTAGTTAAGGCTGTCGGCAGACTGTGGCGCAAGCAGATGTAATTAAGTAAATTAATATGAGCCTATCACCAACTCTGGTGCCGGAGTTTTTATCGTCACGTCAGCGTTAATGTGCACCGCGGTTAGTTGACACCTTATGTTGATTGTGATTTTTATGAATAAAGCGCTTTACTTTTTTCAAGTTGAATATGTACTTTGAATGTGGTTTGAATTTGGCAATTCTATAGTTATCTTGCAAGATATCATCCTAAATTTGAGTGTTCGACGTAAATTCGAACACTAACCTGGGCAATCACTTATACACACACAGATGCCATTGTTATCTCTAGCGTAGCCGTCTTCGCAGTAACACATTGACGTACATTTTTTATTCACAATCGGGCAGTTGTCTTTGCTCTGGGTTGCGAGGTCACAACATACGTTATCGCAGGCTGGGCCGCAGGAAAAATACTCGTGAGGGCCAGTGCATTTAACTGAAAAAATAAAATAAGGCTAGTTGGTAGATACTGAATTTATGGTAAACAGGAATAAGTGTCTTCAAGAACACTTATTTGAGTGATTGATAGAATTAACTGATGTTTTGCGGTAGCTCCCGGTTACATTAAATTGGATTTTCATTTTTGAACGGGAAAGTAATAGGAAACTTACAGCAATCCTTTTTACAGATGCACTCTCCAATCAAGTTTCTGTAGAAGCCCTCTTTACACCGACATTCGCCAACACAATCCGTTTTTTTGATCTTCCTTTTCGGACAGTGATGCGTTTTGTTGATACTTTCGCAGTCTTGTGGGCAAGTTGGTGGGCATTCAACGTATTCTTCATTTGGTTTGTCACAAATTTCTATAAACACAAAGTTTTCCATCATTAAAAATTATTTAGTAAGTGACCTCTGCTTCAATAGTATACCTACTGTTACCGTTATAAAAAGGTGTACCTATGTAAAGTGTAGGTGGTGAAATGCAAGAGGTGCGGGTTCAATTCCCACTGCGGGTCATATGTTTGCATGTTCAGCAAATATTTGTAACGGGTATTAGGGTACCATGATACTCGTAGTTTGTGATACCCACGACATAGATAATCCTAGTGTGGGGTCAGGACTATGTAGGTATGTGACTGTTGAGTATTTATTTATTTTATATATCAATACAAATTTAGTAAAATAAGTAAATTTTTATATTCTTACTTGGACATTTATTTTCAGGGACACAGACGCCTGTATCATCTACTCTGAGATATCCTTGCTTACAAGTGCAGCCTCCTTTGCATTTAATGGGATCAACGCAGATTATCGGCCCATTTTTTTGGGAGCAGTTTCGGTGTCCACATCCTCCGTTTTCGCAGGGATCGTATACTTCGTCTTTACCACAAGTGGGTGCTAGAACGATAAAGTTTTCTTACATTAATTAATAAAAGCTATTTTTAATATTAACCAGCCTAATACCAGTAGGCAAGGCCGAATCATGGTTTGAGTATTTTTTAGGCTTTATGAACTTGCTGCGCTTCGTGTTTTTGCCATTAGGTTTTGCCACTCGTTTTAATTCGGATTTAATGTATTAATCTCGATATAATTCAGTGCAAAACGTAAAAGAATAGCATTAGCTATTTTGGGAGACCGTATTGTACGTCCATGCAAAGCACAACCATGGAATGCACACCCCTGGAAAGTACAGCCAGTATTACAAACCATTTGGTTGGAATTATCTGGGTGTGCTTTCCATGGTCGTACAATACGCTCCGTACAAACTAAACACATGACGGTATTACACACCCCTGGTATGTACACCCCGGATTACAAACCAATATTCTCGACGCTCATTGGTCGAGAGTTCGTCATATCCGTGAGCTCTCATTGATCGATGCGAATAAGTCGCATGACGAAAACGAGCCTCGTTTGCACTCAGCAAGTTCTAATATGTTCAACCAAGAGTTGCCATTGATAAATAATGTCAAAAATAAGTTAATGTTGGCCTGAGAAACCCTTCCTAAGCAAATCCATCTTGGATTGGTTAGGTTATTAGGTTTTTTTATTACCATTCAAAAAAGGAGGATTGCTATCCGAACTTTATCCAACAAACCTGGGTTCAAATAAAAAAAACCAACCGGTTAGTTCATCTGCAAAAAACCGACATAAATAACTAATCTACTTACTACATCTACATTAATTTACTAATAGCGTAAAATACTATGGCAACACAGCACTTGCCCCTTGATAGCACTCGCACATGAAAACAGAGCATGAAATTGGTTCGTATTCCATGGCTGTACATTCCAGGGTTGTACAAAACTGGCTGTACAAGGTCAACACGTGTAGGGAATGCACGCCCAGGAATGTACGCCCAGTATTACAAACCAAGTATTTGAAACCAATGGTTTGTAATACTGGCTGTACTTTCCAGGGGTGTACTTTCCATGGTTGTACATTCCATGGACGTACAATACAGGGACTCGCTATTTTTATTGAAAAGCGCTCGTCCCTTCAAAATACTCAATTTCATAATGTACCTGATATTTTATAGAAAACCACACGTCCAGCTTTGAAAATAGAAGATGAGATAATATTATTATAACATGGTTTGTTATTTGTTCACTTGGAACGTATTTTTAACGGACTATATAAAAATGAACGTGTGTATTAGGCCTTTTGTTTCTGCCAGTTTATTCCATTTGTAAATTGACAATTTAAAACTTACAGCAGCAATCAGCAGCTACGCATTTTTGCACATTGTCATCGTAATAGAAATCATCTTTACATTCGCAGGAATTCTCTTTACAATGCTTTGGACATTTTCTGGCAATTCCTTCGAGGTCTTTGCAGTTTTTGCCACAATTCATTCCGCATCCTGCCCAGGCATTGAGGTCTCCTCCACAAGATGCTGAAATATATCACTCCTATTCGTTAAAATATTCAAACGTTCACAATAGCTACATCATTAACCCTATTTGCAGTCCATCTTGTCTGGACATAGGTCTATAAAAACGACTAATTGTTTTATTCCAAAAACTATCGTGAACTTGACTATTCATATTGTAAAAGCGGGAATTTTCACGTATCGCACTATCGGTGAAGGCACCGACTAAGTTTCGACTCATTCCGAGAGTCTTCATTAGGGTGAGTGATCGCGTCGTTCTCGTGCACTACGACGTGACGCGGAGGGAGAGCGACTAATTGTATCAAATACTACCAACTAATAAACTACTACTTACTACAAATTCTAAAGATTCTACTTTCATAACATCAAATTAATAATCATTAAACGTATGGAGAACACGATTGGTAGTGTGTTTTCAATTGCAAAGGAGAAGACCTTCCACCATCCCGATCCAACTGATCCACTTGTCCTAGCAGTCCGACAGTTGTTGTCGAGAGGAGTAATATGTTCAGAAACTGAAATTATTTATCTGCCGCCGTACACTCTAAAATAAAAGACGGGTCGATGGTTCTAGAGAGGCTAGTTATGAGTATTAGCTTTTAGAAGTACGGTGATATTTAATTGGAATTTGATATCTTCCAAACTACAATTATGATTCATAGATAAGACTAAATAAAAACAGGTATCTATCAAAACCCACTAATAAAAATTATAAAACTTACGACACTCTCTCTTAGGAATGCACTTTCCAGTAGAATCTCTCACGTAGTCTTCTATACAGATACATCCTGGATCCCCAGGACAATTATCGTCTTCAGTTGCTGGACAGTGGATTGGGTAGCCAAGTTGATCACAGCGAGAGGGCTCACATGGGTTTGGGCATTTCACAAACCTTTCGTTTTCGCAACATTTAGCTTCTGAATAAAGAAATAAACAAGTTATAATATTACAAAAACCAACATACGGTTATTTTAGTTAAATTTATGTGCCATTAATGAGTGTTCCAATAAGCGACGATGGGTTGGAAACCTGTCACGTGGAATGCTAACTACTTGCGAGCATGTGCCAAATATTATGTTTCGACGTGCCTCTGAATATCAGATATAACTGAAAAAATACAGTATAATATTTGGTATCCTCAAAGATCTACACACTGAGTATTAATTTGAGGATGCCCATCATGGGGAATACAGTGAGCGTGTTTGTTTTCTTTTGTTTTATAAATGTATTAAGGAAAATCTCCTCAACTTTTAATGAGTATGTTAACTTACTTGGACATTTTTCGATTGGTATACATATTCCTTTATGTGATCTCAGATATCCATCCTTGCAAGCGCATCCTGGTTTGCATTCAATCGGGTCAGTGCAACGCTTTGGACCACCTATTTCAGAACAGTTTCGCATTTTGCAGCCGCCATTAATGCATGGATCTTGAACTTCATTTTTGCCACAAATTGGACCTAGAAGAAAAAGCCCAAGAAACTTTTATTGATGCAAATAACATGTTTTGGAAGAAAATGGAGTTGGGAAACTATTGGGTGATATTCTTGAAGCATATTTATTGATTTCCTATTTTGAACAATTAAGTTACCGATGTATTCAGAAATAACAGGGTAAACAGAGTTTCTCACGCACGTCCCACACCCTTCAAAAATAGACTGACACTGATGTTATAAATGTTGGCTTTGAGTGGGGAACATCAATACAAATAGAAAATATTTATACTTTGGTTGTTAGAGCTAAAGTAAATCGATGAGGACTACTCTATCTTCTGATAGTGGAGTTGTAGGTTCGCATCCAGATAACTGACACCAATGCGTAACTTTTTACTGTGGAACCCAAGGCGCACCCAGAATGCTTAAAAATTTATCTCGATACACAGTGACACCAAAGAAAAACAAACAGAACACGATTACCTATTGCAAAAGACGTTTCAAGAATGGAAAAGAGTGTTTACTTACTGCATTTCTCACAAGGTACACATTTTTTGGTATACTCGTCATAATAAAATCCTTCTTTGCAATCGCAAGAATTAACTTTGCAGATCTTGGGGCAAGGTCTTGGGTGGTCGGGGTTTTGGAGATCGTAACATTTTTTCAAGCAGTTGACTCCACAGCCTGATTCTGCGTTCTCGTCACCTCCACAAGATGCTGTTAAGGTAAATAATATTTAAGTAATCTTAAATATTTTACAGGGGAACTTTGGAATGATGTAACTTTATTTATATAATAAAATTACGAGTGTGAAGTGTCGTTATGGCAACGTGGACATCTGCTGCGACGAGAATCTTATGAAGATTTTCTTTTTGAGAATCATAGAATGTTGGACACAGTCATAAATTTGAACACTTCAAAATTAACAAACTTTTTTAAGTTTTATTATTGTGATGTTGGATAATAAATTAAATAGGTAAGTAAAAATTCTAATAGAGGTACTTACGACAATGTTTGACGTGTATACAGTGGCCTTTATCGTTTCGTACGTATCCCTCTTTGCAGACACATCCCTTTTTGCACTTTGGAGGATCCGTACAGTTCAATGGGAAGCCAAGTTGAGAGCACTTCTTGGGGCGGCAGGTGGGATTGGTGCAATTATCGAAAACTTCATGTTTACCATCACAGATTTCAGCTGTAAACATAAAAGTGTGATAAAACTTTAAAAAAAACCCGACTTCAAAAACAACAATCAAATAGGCACCATAAACAGGCACAAAAAGAGCTAAATCATTTATTTAGCGATAATTATTATATGCACTACCTACTGATCTGTTTGAAGTCGGTGCCAAGCCAAATATGAGTAAGAAGATAGGACAGGTCCACTTCCGCCACATTGCCATAATCTCTATGCTAAGTGTTATTCTGCCGTGCTTGGCAGCTACTTATTAATAATCTCTAATTAAAATATTTTTTTTTTAAGTGCATGCTTATAGTCTTTTTGGTTGTTGTTTTTAAAGTAGGTTTTTTTAATTTGTTTACTTTTCTTTTTTTATGTAAATATACGAACATGATGAGTACGGTATTAGAAAACTTTTTATTCAATATAATCAAATTGCCGTATTATAGACGAACTTTAAGAAAAGCTCCACGTCTGCCCAAGACTATTAAGTAGTTTGTAACACCCCCAAGAATATAACCTAACCTAACCTGACAAAATATAACCTACCAGCTAACTAACTAACTAACTAATACAACTAAACCTTAACCTATCCTTGTCACGGCATACCCAATCGTAACATCCCCCCTTGGAGGATGAAATAGAGATAAATAGTGGCCACGTGAATCGTCTAGTGATCTATGTAGGATCCTAACATCATGAGAACCGTATTAACTCTGGTACTTTTAAGGACTTAGAAGCGAACAATATCTACCTATTTCTACCTACTTAATAAGAGTCGTTACTACATAAACAAGTTCTAAATTAAGTCTACCTTTCTTTAATGAAATAGAAGGTTAAATCTTACAAATATAGTAGTTATATGATATTTACTATAATAACCAAATCCCTATCGATTTGTCTTATATTCTGGAGTCTTTCATACTGAATCTAATTGCGGCTATGATTTAACGCTCCACCTCCGCGCTAAATAGTGGAATTCGACAACCTGACTGGTTTTCCCCCTCCGCAATCAAGTATAGCAGGCACTTAGTACCGTAACTATAATAGGGGACAAATAATGAATTTACTCTGTAATAGTTCAGTCAGTCAATTCTGTCTTCAAGGGATTAGAGGACATAATCTTTTATCAAAAGCTGCTTGGCCATACTTCTCTTACATTCAAAGGAATTTACGTTATGTTATTTAAAAGCAAAACAATCTCTTCCATACTCATCAATCTCATGTTACCTTCGGATGAGCAATTCCCTATAACTAGAGAAAAGCCCATCCTATTTGAATCTCTTCTTACCTAGCCTATTTGTATCCTAGGTACGTTTGAATCAGCAATTTCCTTTAGTTAGAAAAGAGCTGACTCTAATTAATAAACTACTCAATTAGTACTATGACTTTACTCATTATTTTATACGCTAGGTAGATAATATTATCTACTATCTTGAAGTGTTGCATTACTAATTCATGAAGTAATAATAAACTCTGGTCTCAATAATGAAGTTAGATAAGCAAGTACAATGCTGAGATGTCTATGGGCCACCCCCAAGACTTCGAAGAATATAAAGTTTTCTGGTCAAGAAATACTCGTAATAGGAAACTACCGTTCCAGTCTTGTTAGACAAATCACCACTATTATTCCCCACACTCCGAGGTAGAAGAAAATATGAATAAGACCATTATTCACCATTAAATCAATAATATGTAATCAAACGGGTTTTCCCTAGGACTTAGAATATTAAGAGTTTTCTGGTCAAGAAATACTCTAGTAAGGAACTAGTGTTCCACTCAGATTCCTATTATACAAATAAACCAACTCTCTCACAGAGTAGCAACTATTTATATTTTATATGCTAGGTAGATAATACCTACTACCTTGAAGTGTTGAATTACTAACTCATGAAGTAATAATAAACTCTGGTCTCAATAATGTAGTTAGTTAAGCAAGTACAATGCTGAGATGTCTATGGGCCACCCCCAAGACTTCGAAGAATATAGAGTTTTCTGGTCAAGAAATACTCTTAATAGGAAACTACCGTTCCAGTCTTGTTAGACAAATCATCACTATTATTCCTCACACTCGGAGGTAGAAGATAACATGAATAAGACCATTATTCACCATTAAATCAATAATATGTAATCCAACGGGTTTTCCCTAGGACTTAGAAGATTAAGAGTTTTCTGGTCAAGAAATACTCTAGTAAGGAACTACTGTTCCACCCAGATTCTTAAACTCTCTCACGGAGTAGCAGAAGTGATCAGATATTGATAGGTGGGTACCATTACGCAGGAATTTAAATCCATTTTAGAGCTTTATTGGAGCTGTTCACTAACCTAACAAAATTGGAGTTTTATTTGTTTTATCCCTAAAATTCCCTGTAAGAATTAAACTTTTCCTACATCTTCACCTAAGTAACTACCTCCCTACTGTTTGTTTCTACGTCCTACCTATTTTGTGTACCTAAATACGTCCCTAAAACTAGCTAGGTGTGTGTTTAAGGCAATACTGGGAGAACTTCCACATTTACATTTAAACATGATGTCACTTATCACGGTGCAATGATAAGTTACCTAGCTAAACTAGATTCAAGCATGCGAGTCGGCAACTCGACTTTGTCCTGTCCCTAAGCCACCCTAAGACGCCCTTCTCTACAGACCTAAGTCCAAGGATGAGAGAAGAGTGCCACCTGATATACATGAGGGAATAGATAAATATATAAAGATAGTCATGATCTGTTGAATTACAGTGCCGACAGAAGGTGCATCACGCATGGATTCACTTCGACGAGTCCCCTTCATTGGTAACCACAACTCAACAAACCAAGGGAACAGTTATCTGACTCCAATGCAAGGATATAATCAGATCCCAGCTCGTTCCAAAAGCACCTGGGTCTACCTAGCAAGATGGAATATAGCTTTCGTAATAGCACGATATAGAAACCGTATCCAGACTATATACCAATAGAAATATTGGATTTCTAAGCACGGGGATTTGAGCTAAACTTTAGAACAATATTTTTATACCCTGAAGTTATAGAATCTACTTTGAACTTTACTTTTCCCCGGACTAGTTACACTGATCAATGAATAGCTTCAAACACTTTCACTATATCTGCCAAGATACGAAAAACACCTGAAGCCACACACAACCAGTTTCACTGTCATTCCCACATTATTAGAATTCTTTACTTTATTTCCGTAATCGGTACGAAATTACAGAACAAAATCAAAGAATCACCCGGGATCCGCAAACCAAAATAATATTCTAATCGGGCAGCGTGATGCCTTACCAAAATTCAAGAATCAAAGAGCCTCGATTTTTGAATGTCCGAGTTTTTATAATCGGCTGTCAACAACTTTTTGTGACCGAGCACCGCATGGAAAATACCCAGACCAAAGTCGTAAACAAGTCGATTAGCCAAGATACGAATAACACCTCAAGGTAAATTTCAATTCTCGACTTTATTCTCACCATCCTGAGCTACATTATAGCATTTCCGATGCATTCACTCGAATCTATCTACCCACATTTTGTTAAGAATAAAACATCCAGCAAACATTATTTTTTCTATCTACCCGCTCTGGTTCGATCTGTTGCAATACAGGGTGGCAATCCATACTGGGTGACGTTTATTACATTTTTATACCAAATTATTTTAATAATGTAATGTCAAATATTTTAATTAGTCATATAAAGTAACGTAGCTATTCTGCACCGTTACAAGTTTCTGTCGACAAATCGCAATATTGTCCCCGGAGTGCTGTGGCATACACCATCCACTCAGCAGCATGAGATGATGAACCCCAGACCCAAAAACCTAAATAAGTTAGAAAAAAACACACTATGCGCCCCTATATTTTTTGAGGATTTTCCTCGATTTCTCTGAGATTCCATAATAAGAATCAGATTGTTTTAAAATGTGACCATTTCAGGGGTGTAAAAATTAGTGTCATATATTTGCAATAAAAAGAACCTGCAACTATTTATCTCTATTTTTTTGGCTTCTTTGTTGGGTATTAGTGTAAATAATATCTTACTTACTGCAGTCACAAGGAAGCACACACTTTTTTTGTTTTTTGTCGTAATAGTAGCCATCTTTGCAATCGCAACCGTTCTCGTGGCAAATTAGGATACACGCTCCAGGCTCTTTACCAATATCCTCACACTTTTTGCCGCAATTAACTCCACATCCCGACTCTGCGTTACAGTCTCCACCACATGAAGCTGCAAAAATTAATGATACATTCACATTGTTATTGTAGTCACACTCTTGTTATTGTAGTCGCAGTTAAAACCATGTTCCAGAAAAAAATAAAAATTAAACTAAAGTTATTACTTACGACAGTCTTTGATGTGAATACAGTGGCCTTTAGAATTTCGTACGTATCCCTCTTTGCAAACACAGCCTTTTTTGCACTTCGGAGGATCCGTACAGTTCAATGGAAAACCTAGTTCAGAGCACTTCTTGGGGCGGCAGGTGGGATTGGTGCAATTATCAAACACTTCATGTTTACCTTCACAAATTTTAGCTATAAATATGAAAATATGAAAATAACAACATCATCGAAATTTATTTGTAACAGACAATGAAGGTGCTCGGAAGTTTGTATACGATAATCTTCGTTACGGCTGAACCAATTTGGATAGATATAGATACTGACTTAGCTCATAGAGAAAAAGTAGAATATGATGTGACCCAACATTTTCGAGGCACATAACATATTCTACTATTAACCCAGGAACCACGCGACGTCAGGCGCGAAAAGAAACTGGTATAAAATAAATGAAGAAAAATTAAATGAGGGTCATAATACATCAGCAAAAATAAGAACGTTTATCTAATTATTTATGTTTTCTGGGTATCTTTATTTGATATTACAACTAAGAATATTAATTTTACTTACTGCAGTCACAAGGAAGCACACACTTTTTTTGTTTTTTGTCATAATAGTAGCCGTCTTTGCAATCACACCCGTTCTCGTAGCAAATTTCGATACAGGCACCAGGCTCTTTACCAAGATCCTCACACTTTTTGCCGCAATTAACCCCACATCCCGACTCTGCGTTACAGTCTCCGCCACATGAAGCTGCAAAATGAATGATACATTCACATTATTTTAAATATACCTCCTGTTATTGTAGTCCCAGTAAACACCATGTACCATAAGAATTTAAAAATAAAACCAAAGTTATTACTTACGACAGTCTTTGATGTGAATACAGTGGCCTTTAGAATTTCGTACGTATCCCTCTTTGCAAACACAGCCTTTTTTGCACTTCGGAGGATCCGTACAGTTCAATGGAAAACCTAGCTCAGAGCATTTCTTGGGGCGGCAGGTGGGATTGGTGCAATTATCAAACACTTCATGTTTACCTTCACAAATTTTAGCTGCAAGCATGAAAAAGTAAAAATAAAAATGTCATCGAAGTTTATTTGAAACCGACAATGAAGTGACATACTAGTTTATTTTAAGTTTTCGTATGGGAAAGGCTAAGTCACCTTTGTGCATGTCTTGCCAGTAAGTTATATGTGTTTTCTATGTGTATACAATCCTACTACTATGGTAAAAGTGAAATTATGAAGGGTTGGGTTTTCGCAAGTATGTGGCTGATAATCTTTATTACGCCTGGACCAATTTGAATCAATATGAATACAGACCTAGCTCATAGAGTAAAAGTAGCATATGCAACCATATATATTCTAGTCTACTTTTAACCCAGGAACACGCGATGGCAGGCGTGGAAAGAAACTGGTAGAAAATAAATAATGAATAATTATGTTGGACTTTTTAGACCCGAGACAAATATTTGCAGATCATACAATTAATTTTGTCCCGCAGCGAGAACCGAACTCGCAACCTACTGCGTCTCAGGCAGGCTTTCACCCTCTGCGCCACAGAGGTCGTCAAATGAGGATCATACATCCGTAACAATAAGAAAGTTTATCTATTTCATCGTTTTTGTCTAATCATCTATGTTTGGTATTTCGACTAAGAATTTTAATTTTACTCACTGCAGTCACAAGGAAGCACACACTTTTTCTGTTTTTTGTCGTAATAGTAGCCATCTTTACAGTCGCACCCGTTCTCATGGCAAATTAGGATACACGCACCAGGCTCTTTACCAATATCCTCACACATTTTTCCGCAATTAACTCCACATCCCGACTCTGCGTTACAGTCTCCACCACATGAAGCTGCAGAAATTAATGATTAACTTACATCAATTATAAAAGACCTGTTATATTTTCGTTCTTGTGAACACCATATTAAGCATTTAAACACAAAAAAACAAAGTTATCACTTACGACAGTCTTTGATGTGAATACAGTGGCCTTTAGAATTTCGTACGTATCCCTCTTTGCAAACACAGCCTTTTTTGCACTTCGGAGGATTCGTACAGTTCAATGGAAAACCTAGTTCAGAACATTTCTTGGGGCGGCAGGTGGGATTGGTGCAATTATCAAACACTTCATGTTTACCTTCACAAATTTTAGCTGCAAGCATGAAAAAGTAAAAATAAAAATGTCATCGAAGTTTATTTGAAACCGACAATGAAGTGACATACTAGTTTATTTTAAGTTTTCGTATGGGAAAGGCTAAGTCACCTTTGTGCATGTCTTGCCAGTAAGTTATATGTGTTTTCTATGTGTATACAATCCTACTACTATGGTAAAAGTGAAATTATGAAGGGTTGGGTTTTCGCAAGTATGTGGCTGATAATCTTTATTACGCCTGGACCAATTTGAATCAATATGAATACAGACCTAGCTCATAGAGTAAAAGTAGCATATGCAACCATATATATTCTAGTCTACTTTTAACCCAGGAACACGCGATGGCAGGCGTGGAAAGAAACTGGTAGAAAATAAATAATGAATAATTATGTTGGACTTTTTAGACCCGAGACAAATATTTGCAGATCATACAATTAATTTTGTCCCGCAGCGAGAACCGAACTCGCAACCTACTGCGTCTCAGGCAGGCTTTCACCCTCTGCGCCACAGAGGTCGTCAAATGAGGATCATACATCCGTAACAATAAGAAAGTTTATCTATTTCATCGTTTTTGTCTAATCATCTATGTTTGGTATTTCGACTAAGAATTTTAATTTTACTCACTGCAGTCACAAGGAAGCACACACTTTTTCTGTTTTTTGTCGTAATAGTAGCCATCTTTACAGTCGCACCCGTTCTCATGGCAAATTAGGATACACGCACCAGGCTCTTTACCAATATCCTCACACATTTTTCCGCAATTAACTCCACATCCCGACTCTGCGTTACAGTCTCCACCACATGAAGCTGCAGAAATTAATGATTAACTTACATCAATTATAAAAGACCTGTTATATTTTCGTTCTTGTGAACACCATATTAAGCATTTAAACACAAAAAAACAAAGTTATCACTTACGACAGTCTTTGATGTGAATACAGTGGCCTTTAGAATTTCGTACGTATCCCTCTTTGCAAACACAGCCTTTTTTGCACTTCGGAGGATTCGTACAGTTCAATGGAAAACCTAGTTCAGAACATTTCTTGGGGCGGCAGGTGGGATTGGTGCAATTATCAAACACTTCATGTTTACCTTCACAAATTTTAGCTATAAATATGAAAATATGAAAATATCAACATCATCGAAATTTATTTGTAACCGACAATGAAGGTGCTCGGAAGTTTGTATACGATAATCTTCGTTATGGCTGAAGCAATTTGGATAGATATAGATACTGACTTAGCTCATAGAGAAAAAGTAGAATATGATGTGACCCAACATTTTCGAGGCACATAACATATTCTACTATTAACCCAGGAACCATGCGACGTCAGGCTGTAAAAACCCCTCACTCGGGGGTACAAAAATACATACATAAAGATAAAAAGTGATAAATAGTAATGAATAATGGCTCGTTAATCGTCTAGTGATCTAGATTGGATCCTAACATCATGAGAACCGTAATAATCCTTGTTCTTTTGAGGAACTAGGAGACAAGACCTATACCTATGTCTACCTACTTAAATAGATATCCCTAACCTATGATTGCATTCTCAATTTAGATTACCTACCTTCCTATTTAGTCGGTCGTTTCTTATAATTATATTACTATATGCTACCTACTATATTAAACAGATTTCTACCAATTGTCTGATGTTCTGAAGTCTTTCATACTGAATCTATTTGCGGCTTTTGGATCAGTGCACCTCTCCGCAAAGACCAGTGAAATTCGTCAACCGGACTGGTCATTTCTCCTCCGCAAGGTTATATTATAGCGGGAATTTTTGTACTCTTACTATAATAATGGGACAGTTAATGATTTTACTTAGTAATGGTTCAGTCAGTCAATTCTGTCTAAAAGGGACAAAAGGACTTAATCTTTTATCAAATGCTGTTTGGCCATACATCTCTGACATTCAAGGGATCTTACGTTAAGTTAGTTATGTATGCAAAACAATCTCTTTCATACTCATCAATCTCATGTTACCTTCGGATAGGCAATTCCCTATTACTAGAGAAAAGCCCATCCTATTTGAATCTCTTCCTACCTGGCCTATTCCTACAACGTGGCGAAATGACGCAACCGATCCTGCTATCTCCAATTTAGCTAGCGCAACATTAGGTATCGCAGAACGCGTGTGAACTAGAGTTATTCCCTTTTGTTATGAGAATCATACTCAGTAAAATTATTTATGTTTTATAATGTTAGGTACATAGTACTACCTAATGTTTGTTTACTGTTTCATGTAGTAAAAATAACCTCTGGTCTCAATAAAGTATTAAGTAGATAGTATAGAGTTTTCTGTTCAAGAAATACTCTTAGTAGGTAGGAGTCTACCGCTCCATTCTTGTTAGACAAATCATGTTTGATCACTGTCTCATGAAATAATAATAAACTCTGGTCTCAATAGAGTAGTAGGTAAGCAATTACAATGCTAATATATCTATGGGCCACCCCCAAGACTTCGAAGAATGTAGAGTTTTCTGGTCAAGAAATACCCTTAGTAGGAGTCTACCGCTCCAGCCTTGTTAGACAAATCATCATTATTCCTCACCCTCGGAGTTTGAAGCAAACATGAATAAGACCATTATTCACTTTTAGATCAATAATCTGTAATCCAACGGGATTTGCTTAAGAGTAGATTAAGAATTTTCTGGTCAAGAAATACTCTAGGCAAAGAACTACTGTTCCAGTTATTTCTATTAGAAAAATTAAATTACTCTCTCACTGAGAAGCAATATTGTTCAGTTATTATTGAATACGTAGGTAACTAGGTAGATATTGAAGTTTATTTTAGAGCTTAATTTGACCTGTTCTCTAACATAACAAATAAAATTGGCGTTTTATTTGTTTTAACCCTAATACTCCCTGTATGATTCGAATGTTCCGACTAACTTCTATTCGTACCTAATTGATTCTACGCCCTACCTATTTTGTGTACCTAATTTACGTCCCTTTCAGCTAGCTAGGTGTGTATTTATGGCAATACTAGGAGAAACTCCACATTTACTATTAATCGTGATGTCACTTATCGAGGTGCAATGATAAGTTACCTAGCTAATCTAGACTAAAGCTTGCGAGTTGGCATTCTCGACTTTGAACCTGCCCCTAGGCCGACCCTAATTATCTCTACAGACCGAAGTCCAGGGATGAGAGACAAAAGCCACCTAATATAAGTGAGGAAATAAATAAAAATATAAAGATAGACTTGACCTGGTGAATCACGGAGTTGAATGAAGGTGCGAAAACTCGCTTCGGTTTACTTCAACAAGCCGTCCTTCCTCAAAAACCACGTCCAACCAAGACCAAGGGAACAATTATTCGGTCCCAATGCAAAGGAAAAACCGAATCCCAGTTCATTCCAGTTTCCTGGGGCTACCTAAAAAGAGGAAATATTTTCCTTCGTATATCACGACCCGACTGGTTGCCGTATCCAGAAAATATACCAATACTAGTATTGGATTTCTAACCACGGGGGAATTTGAACTAAAAGATACAACCTACAGTATTTTTAAACCCTGAAGTTACTGAATTTACTTTGTAATTTACGTTTCCCCAGACTCGTCACACTGATCGAATGTATAGCTTCAAACACTTACACTGTACCTGTACCAGAATACGAGAGCACCTGAAACCACACAAACAACCAGTATCACCAGTCCCCCCAACTAATCGAAAACTTTAATTTAATTCCGTAAACGGTACGTAAACACAAAAAAAAACAAAATAAACAATGAGCCTCCCGAGACTCGCAAAGAAAAATAATATTATAAACTGTCGGCGTAACGCCTTCAGTCTACCAAAATCCAAAATCGAATGATCCCGCTCTTTTTTTTTTCTGAATGGACTTTAATTTTGCAGGGCCGCAGATGGCTTTGGTCAGCGTCACCGGACTACGGCGAGCGCAGAAGGCGCTCAGCCTGTAAAAAGTTAGGATCGGGCAACTAGCACAAGGGCACCACTTAGGTACGGACCTCGGCTTGGGCCGTTGCCAGAGGGGGTAGATTAGGAGAGAAACTGTAAAATATGGAGGTGTAAATATGGAGTGTTTGCTCTGTCGGGACTTGATGACGTCACCACCGCGTTAGCGGTGCTGACGTCATCAAGGTCATCGGGGTCACCAAGAACGTGTCTTGGTCTACGGAGGGTCTTCTATCTCGCTCTAACTTCCCAAAACACTATAGAGTCGGTACCCAACAAAACTCAGAAACGATTTCAGGACTTATTTCTAAGTGGGGCACAATGGCTCAGCAAGAAAGATGCGTTCTCTCGCCTCGATTGCACCAATAATGATAATTTTCTTATATATTTTCTGCTAAAAATATCAAGTACTTCTTCAATGCTCACTACCGAATCAAATCTTGATAAATATTCACTATGGTTCGATAATTTAATCGTTATAATTAAATCACCTCAGTGGGGCTCGCGCTCCCACACTACGATCCTGCGTCCGTCCTTACAAAGCTCAAATTCCTACATATTTAACACGAAAATACCCGAACAGTATTTATTCGTCGCTCACCTACTCCAAACTATTACTCCTAGTCTAGCCTACAAGTTCGCGCCCTCTGTTAATTTATATCTAAACTACTTTATAAGGTAGGAATCGATATATTTCTCTTAGAACCATTCGCTAATTCTATCTGATACGATTTATCCGCACTAGATCGCGATGCTTACTGGCCTACAAGTTAATGCCCTCTGTTGATTTGTATCTAAACTACTTTATAAGGTCAGAATCGATGTATTTTTCTCTAAGCACTCGCTTATACTATCTGTTACCGATCATCTGTATTAGATGGCGATACTTATGTGAACGCATCAAATTATTTTAATAATGTAGTGTTAACTATTTACTTTATTTATATAATGTAACGTGATTTGCACCGTTACAAGGCGCGAAAAGAAACTGGTATAAAATAAATGAAGTAAAATTAAATAAGGGTCATAATACATCAGCAAAAATACGAACGTTTATCTAATTATTTATGTTTTCTGGGTATCATTATTTGATATTACAACTAAGAATAATAATTTTACTTACTGCAGTCACAAGGAAGCACACACTTTTTTTGTTTTTTGTCATAATAGTAGCCGTCTTTGCAATCACACCCGCTCTCGTAGCAAATTTCGATACAGGCACCAGGCTCTTTACCAAGATCCTCACACTTTTTGCCGCAATTAACTCCACATCCCGACTCTGCGTTACAGTCTCCACCACATGAAGCTGCAAAAATTAATGATACATTCACATTGTTATTGTAGTCACACTCTTGTTATTGTAGTCGCAGTTAAAACCATGTTCCAGAAAAAAATAAAAATTAAACTAATGTTATTACTTACGACAGTCTTTGATGTGAATACAGTGGCCTTTAGAATTTCGTACGTATCCCTCTTTGCAAACACAACCTTTTTTGCACTTCGGAGGATCCGTACAGTTCAATGGAAAACCTAGTTCAGAGCACTTCTTGGGGCGGCAGGTGGGATTGGTGCAATTATCAAACACTTCATGTTTACCTTCACAAATTTTAGCTATAAATATGAAAATATGAAAATATCAACATCATCGAAATTTATTTGTAACCGACAATGAAGGTGCTCGGACGTTTGTATACGATAATCTTCGTTACGGCTGAACCAATTTGGATAGATATAGATACTGACTTAGCTCATAGAGAAAAAGTAGAATATTATGTGACCCAACATTTTCGAGGCACATAACATATTCTACTATAAACCCAGGAACCATGTGACGTCAGGGGCGAAAAGAAACTGGTATAAAATAAATGAAGTAAAATTAAATGAGGGTCATAATACATCAGCAAAAATAAGAACGTTTATCTAATTATTTATGTTTTCTGGCTATCCTTAATTGATATTACGGCTAAGAATATTAATTTTACTTACTGCAGTCACAAGGAAGCACACACTTTTTTTGTTTTTTGTCATAATAGTAGCCGTCTTTGCAATCACACCCGTTCTCGTAGCAAATTTCGATACAGGCACCAGGCTCTTTACCAAGATCCTCACACTTTTTGCCGCAATTAACCCCACATCCCGACTCTGCGTTACAGTCTCCGCCACATGAAGCTGCAAAATGAATGATACATTCACATTATTTTAAATATACCTCCTGTTATTGTAGTCCCAGTAAACACCATGTACCATAAGAATTTAAAAATAAAACCAAAGTTATTACTTACGACAGTCTTTGATGTGAATACAGTGGCCTTTAGAATTTCGTACGTATCCCTCTTTGCAAACACAGCCTTTTTTGCACTTCGGAGGATCCGTACAGTTCAATGGAAAACCTAGCTCAGAGCATTTCTTGGGGCGGCAGGTGGGATTGGTGCAATTATCAAACACTTCATGTTTACCTTCACAAATTTTAGCTGCAAGCATGAAAAAGTAAAAATAAAAATATCATCGAAGTTTATTTGAAACCGACAATGAAGTGACGTACTAGTTTATTTTAAGTTTTCGTATGGGAAAGGCTAAGTCACCTGTGTGCATGTCTTGCCAGAAAGTTATATGTGTTTTCTATGTGTATACAATCCTAATACTATGGTAAAAGTGAAATTATGAAGGGTTGGGTTTTCGCAAGTTTGTGGCTGATAATCTTCATTACGCCTGAACCAATTTGGATCAATATGAATACAGACCTAGCTAATAGAGTAAAGTAGCATATACAACCATATATATTCTAGTCTACTTTTAACCCAGAAACACGCGACGGCAGGCGTGGAAAGAAACTGGTAGATTTATTTTCTAATTATGAGAATAATTATGTTTGACTTTTTAGACCCGAGACGAATATTTGCAGATCATACAATTAATTTTGTCCCGCGGCGAGAACCGAACTCGCAACCTACTGCGTCTCAGGCAGGCTTTCGCCCTCTGCGCCACAGAGGTCGTCAAATGAGGATCATACATCCGTAACAATAAGAAAGTTTATCTATTTCATCGTTTTTGTCTAATCATCTATGTTTGGTATTTCGACTAAGAATTTTAATTTTACTCACTGCAGTCACAAGGAAGCACACACTTTTTCTGTTTTTTGTCGTAATAGTAGCCATCTTTACAGTCGCACCCGTTCTCATGGCAAATTAGGATACACGCACCAGGCTCTTTACCAATATCCTCACACATTTTTCCGCAATTAACTCCACATCCCGACTCTGCGTTACAGTCTCCACCACATGAAGCTGCAGAAATTAATGATTAACTTACATCAATTATAAAAGACCTGTTATATTTTCGTTCTTGTGAACACCGTGTTCCATATTAAGCATTTAAACACAAAAAACAAAGTTATCACTTACGACAGTCTTTGATGTGAATACAGTGGCCTTTAGAATTTCGTACGTATCCCTCTTTGCAAACACAGCCTTTTTTGCACTTCGGAGGATCCGTACAGTTCAATGGAAAACCTAGTTCAGAACACTTCTTGGGGCGGCAGGTGGGATTGGTGCAATTATCAAACACTTCATGTTTACCTTCACAAATTTTAGCTATAAATATGAAAATATGAAAATATCAACATCATCGAAATTTATTTGTAACAGACAATGAAGGTGCTCGGAAGTTTGTATACGATAATCTTCGTTACGGCTGAACGAATTTGGATAGATATAGATACTGACTTAGCTCATAGAGAAAAAGTAGAATATTATGTGACCCAACATTTTCGAGGCACATAACATATTCTACTATTAACCCAGGAACCATGTGACGTCAGGCGCGAAAAGAAACTGGTATAAAATAAATGAAGTAAAATTAAATGAGGGTCATAATACATCAGCAAAAATAAGAACGTTTATCTAATTATTTATGTTTTCTGGCTATCTTTATTTGATATTACGGCTAAGAATATTAATTTTACTTACTGCAGTCACAAGGAAGCACACACTTTTTTTGTTTTTTGTCATAATAGTAGCCGTCTTTGCAATCACACTCGTTCTCGTAGCAAATTTCGATACAGGCACCAGGCTCTTTACCAAGATCCTCACACTTTTTGCCGCAATTAACCCCACATCCCGACTCTGCGTTACAGTCTCCACCACATGAAGCTGCAAAATGAATGATACATTCACATTATTTTAAATATACCTCCTGTTATTGTAGTCCCAGTAAACACCATGTACCATATGAATTTAAAAATAAAACCAAAGTTATTACTTACGACAGTCTTTGATGTGAATACAGTGGCCTTTAGAATTTCGTACGTATCCCTCTTTGCAAACACAGCCTTTTTTGCACTTCGGAGGATCCGTACAGTTCAATGGAAAACCTAGCTCAGAGCATTTCTTGGGGCGGCAGGTGGGATTGGTGCAATTATCAAACATTTCATGTTTACCTTCACAAATTTTAGCTGCAAGCATGAAAAAGTAAAAATAAAAACGTCATCGAAGTTTATTTGAAACCGACAATGAAGTGACGTACTAGTTTATTTTAAGTTTTCGTATGGGAAAGGCTAAGTCACCTGTGTGCATGTCTTGCCAGAAAGTTATATGTGTTTTCTATGTGTATACAATCCTAATACTATGGTAAAAGTGAAATTATGAAGGGTTGGGTTTTCGCAAGTTTGTGGCTGATAATCTTCATTACGCCTGAACCAATTTGGATCAATATGAATACAGACCTAGCTAATAGAGTAAAAGTAGCATATGCAACCATATATATTCTAGTCTACTTTTAACCCAGAAACACGCGACGGCAGGCGTGGAAAGAAACTGGTAGATTTATTTTCTAATTATGAGAATAATTATGTTTGACTTTTTAGACCCGAGACGAATATTTGCAGATCATACAATTAATTTTGTCCCGCGGCGAGAACCGAACTCGCAACCTACTGCGTCTCAGGCAGGCTTTCGCCCTCTGCGCCACAGAGGTCGTCAAATGAGGATCATACATCCGTAACAATAAGAAAGTTTATCTATTTCATCGTTTTTGTCTAATCATCTATGTTTGGTATTTCGACTAAGAATTTTAATTTTACTCACTGCAGTCACAAGGAAGCACACACTTTTTCTGTTTTTTGTCGTAATAGTAGCCATCTTTACAGTCGCACCCGTTCTCATGGCAAATTAGGATACACGCACCAGGCTCTTTACCAATATCCTCACACATTTTTCCGCAATTAACTCCACATCCCGACTCTGCGTTACAGTCTCCACCACATGAAGCTGCAGAAATTAATGATTAACTTACATCAATTATAAAAGACCTGTTATATTTTCGTTCTTGTGAACACCGTGTTCCATATTAAGCATTTAAACACAAAAAACAAAGTTATCACTTACGACAGTCTTTGATGTGAATACAGTGGCCTTTAGAATTTCGTACGTATCCCTCTTTGCAAACACAGCCTTTTTTGCACTTCGGAGGATCCGTACAGTTCAATGGAAAACCTAGTTCAGAACACTTCTTGGGGCGGCAGGTGGGATTGGTGCAATTATCAAACACTTCATGTTTACCTTCACAAATTTTAGCTATAAATATGAAAATATGAAAATATCAACATCATCGAAATTTATTTGTAACAGACAATGAAGGTGCTCGGAAGTTTGTATACGATAATCTTCGTTACGGCTGAACGAATTTGGATAGATATAGATACTGACTTAGCTCATAGAGAAAAAGTAGAATATTATGTGACCCAACATTTTCGAGGCACATAACATATTCTACTATTAACCCAGGAACCATGTGACGTCAGGCGCGAAAAGAAACTGGTATAAAATAAATGAAGTAAAATTAAATGAGGGTCATAATACATCAGCAAAAATAAGAACGTTTATCTAATTATTTATGTTTTCTGGCTATCTTTATTTGATATTACGGCTAAGAATATTAATTTTACTTACTGCAGTCACAAGGAAGCACACACTTTTTTTGTTTTTTGTCATAATAGTAGCCGTCTTTGCAATCACACTCGTTCTCGTAGCAAATTTCGATACAGGCACCAGGCTCTTTACCAAGATCCTCACACTTTTTGCCGCAATTAACCCCACATCCCGACTCTGCGTTACAGTCTCCACCACATGAAGCTGCAAAATGAATGATACATTCACATTATTTTAAATATACCTCCTGTTATTGTAGTCCCAGTAAACACCATGTACCATATGAATTTAAAAATAAAACCAAAGTTATTACTTACGACAGTCTTTGATGTGAATACAGTGGCCTTTAGAATTTCGTACGTATCCCTCTTTGCAAACACAGCCTTTTTTGCACTTCGGAGGATCCGTACAGTTCAATGGAAAACCTAGCTCAGAGCATTTCTTGGGGCGGCAGGTGGGATTGGTGCAATTATCAAACACTTCATGTCTACCTTCACAAATTTTAGCTGCAAGCATGAAAAAGTAAAAATAAAAATGTCATCGAAGTTTATTTGAAACCGACAATGAAGTGACGTACTAGTTTATTTTAAGTTTTCGTATGGGAAAGGCTAAGCCACTTGTGTGCATGTCTTGCCAGAAAGTTATATGTGTTTTCTATGTGTATACAATCCTAATACTATGGTAAAAGTGAAATTATGAAGGGTTGGGTTTTCGCAAGTTTGTGGCTGATAATCTTCGTTACGCCTGGACCAATTTGGATCAATATGAATACAGACCTAGCTAATAGAGTAAAAGTAGCATATGCAACCATATATATTCTAGTCTACTTTTAACCCAAAACACGCGACGGCAGGCGTGGAAAGAAACTGGTAGATTTATTTTCTAAGTATGAGAATAATTATGTTTGACTTTTTAGACCCGAGACAAATATTTGCAGATCATACAATTAATTTTGTCCCGCGGCG
Source organism: Perizoma flavofasciatum (assembly GCA_958496245.1). Classification (NCBI taxonomy): domain Eukaryota; kingdom Metazoa; phylum Arthropoda; class Insecta; order Lepidoptera; family Geometridae; genus Perizoma; species Perizoma flavofasciatum. The sequence goes on from OY292426.1 coordinate 6,050,539, forward strand.
AGAACCGAACTCGCAACCTACTGCGTCTCAGGCAGGCTTTCGCCCTCTGCGCCATAGAGGTCGTCAAATGAGGGTCATACACCCGTAACAATAAGAAAGTTTATCTATTTCATCGTTTTTGTCTAATCATCTATGTTTGATATTACGACTAAGAATATTGATTTTACTCACTGCAGTCACAAGGAAGCACACACTTTTTTTGTTTTTTGTCGTAATAGTAGCCATCTTTACAGTCGCACCCGTTCTCGTGGCAAATTAGGATACACGCACCAGGCTCTTTACCAATATCCTCACACATTTTTCCGCAATTAACTCCACATCCCGACTCTGCATTACAGTCTCCACCACATGATGCTGCAGAAATTAATGATTCGCTTACATCAATTATAAAAGACCTGTTATATTTTCGTTCTTGTGAACACCGTGTTCCATATTAAGCATTTAAACACAAAAAACAAAGTTATCACTTACGACAGTCTTTGATGTGAATACAGTGGCCTTTAGAATTTCTTACGTATCCCTCTTTGCAAACACAGCCCTTTTTGCACTTCGGAGGATCCGTACAGTTCAATGGAAAACCTAGTTCAGAGCACTTCTTGGGGCGGCAGGTGGGATTGGTGCAATTATCGAACACTTCATGTTTACCATCACAAATTTTACCTGAAAAAATAAATGCAATAGTACTTCATTGCAATAGAATCATCAGTGTATTAAATAACGTTACATTTACGTGGTAAATACTTGCAAAACGTGGGCATGTGCCAAATGTAAATTTGGACGTGTCTCCGACTACCATCTACTTGTTATTCCTAAAGTTCATAGCACTGTGTATGAATATGAGGATGTCCATATTTGGGAATACAGTAGTTTGATTTCTTTAATTCATAAAATTATAGAAAGGCTTTTGAAGTTTGATTATCTTTTAGGTTTTGGTTCAATTAATATTGGTATTAAAGTAATTTTCCCATAGCTTTATTAATGTTTCGACTTCGGCTCTTGGTTCGATGTGTTTTTTTTCGGAAATCCTTCCTAATAATGTTATTATATTTTTATTTTTGTGATGTACTACTGATAAAAAGTTCGTTAACGTTATATTTAGGAATAGGTCAATATTAATTTTATAAAGAGGAAAGACTGCGAATAGGTTATATTTGATTTAGTTATATTCTATTTTTGTTTCCTCCATCCAATATGTAAAAGTAAATGAAATATTAGCTGTGAAAGATTTTATTACTGCGTTTCCATCAATCAACCCTGACAAGAATGTGTTTACAAACAGAAGATACTTAATTAAACACAATAACAATTACAATGGCGCTTGAAGAGCACCTGAACTATTGAACTTGTTAAAATGGAGGATGTCTTTAACGGTTTTCATAAATAGGCTCAACTTAGGAACAAATATATCAAGTTCAATATTGTCCTTCGCTAATTCATTATATTGTCGAGCCATTATCAAAGGATTATAATGGGAAATGTTATTTACGTAGGTTAGCAGAGCAAAAAGGTTTGCTTTATTTGAATTTCGTGTTTTAAATTTAATCTTGAACGATATCACCGACAGTAGCATAGGGGAATCAATAACTGAATGAATAATTTTATACAAATAAATTAAATCAAAATATAAACGTCGAGTTTCTAATTATTGGACATGAAACATAGATAGCCTCTCCTCATAACTTAAACTTAAACTGAGACGACCTGGCCGTATGCGATAAACTAACAATCTTAGGAATTTTCTCTGGACTCTCAATACTATTACAATACACCTTATAGTTTGGAGACCATATTGGGCTACCATACTCCAAAACACATCTGACAAGGGAATTGGAAATATATATGATACTACGAGGCTTTTTAAAACCTTTAGTAGACCTTAAACAAAACCTAAAAGTTGATTGGCTTTAGATGTAATGCATTTATAGTGCGCACGAAATGTGAGTAAAAACCACAATTAATTGCGACATAATTTTTGTTATGTATCTGTGATTTTAGGTACCTTAGGGTGTTTGTTATCATAGATACATGACAAAAAGTATTTTTAGTTTTCTTTTAGTCCTCTGGCATAAGATTCACTTTCTGCTCGATATAATTATTTAAGTGTAGTTGTGCGCACATATGTTTATGTTGCAATCAAGATTTAAACCGATTTTTTTTAGTTGTATTCTTTTATGTGGTTGTAATGTGTTTTGTGCGTGAAAATAAATAAATAAAAATAAAATAATCAAATCCTACTCTAATTGTACTTATTACCTACTCTATTCAGATTCGAACACAACAAGTTAAAATACGTTTATAATTAAATTATGAGTACCAGGTAATTATATGTTTGTAAGTAGTAGGAATTTAACTAAAAGCCAAGAAATTTGTACGTACCTACTTGACTTACTTGAATGTAAGAATATACCTACGGGATGTTAGTTGCTAATAATCTTCGTAATAACTGAACTGATTATGTTTGGATATGGAATAGCTATAGTTGGTGATCTAGAATAATACATAGGCTTCGTTTTACCCGGGGATAATATGAGCGAAGTCACGGTCAGAATCAATGACAAAATTCAAAATTCATCTAGCACTAAAGTAAGCAGAGCTTGTGTTATGGCAACTACATGACTGATAAGTATATTACTTGTATACATACATAGTATACGTAGAAAACACTAAGGAACAGTCAAAGTACATAATCCAAACTCACGTTTACACTCTTCTATGGGAACACATTCACCATTGTCTTCTCTTAAATACCCATCTTTGCAAAGGCAGCCTTCGATGCAGGATCTGGGGTCCAATTTCACACATGGAATTGGGTGTCCAATTTGGGAGCAGTTTTTAGCATCACAGCCACCGTTTATACAGTCCGAATACACTTCGTTTTTCTTGCAAACTTGTGCTGGGGGAAAAAGTTGTAGGGACTTTTATAAACGCATTTCATTAATTAATTCGTAGTTGAAATTACGTTATTATTGTTTATATCATAAGGTGTACAATAAAGTATTGCTATTCATTCATTCAACGATGAATGAAATCAACAAAGTACATCACATATCAGTATGCACCTGTTCTTAATAACTGAGTTGCTGCATTATTTCAAATTCAGTAATAGTTCAAAATAAGTACTTGTTATTCTAGCGCCAATTTGTAAATTAACGAAGTCTATTCAGAATATATTTAGCAGATGTATCTGCTCAACTGTCCCGCAACAAAATGCCAGTAAATTCTATATTTACGGTTGCAATCAGCTATATGAACGCATAAGCCGTTGTCTAATCTCATATATGGCGGTTTGCAAATATAGCCTTTGATGCAAACTTTGGAGGGTATTTTCACAAAATCCCAGGAAATTCTAAACTTACGTTTGCAATCATCTATATGAACGCGTAAGCTATTGTCTTCTCTCATATATGGCGGTTTGCAAATACAGCCTTTGATGTAATCTTTGGGGGTATTTTCACAAAATGCCAGTAAAGTCTAAACTTACGTTTGCAATCGTCTATAGGAACGCATAAGCCATTGTCTTCTCTCATATATGGCGGTTTGCAAATACAGCCTTTGATGCAATCTTTGGGGGGTATTTTCACACATTGCACGGTTACACCAATTTGGGAACAGTTCTGCACAGGGCATGGACTATTTATACATTCCGAATACAGTTCGTTTTCCTTGCAAACAGGGGCTGTAGAACATACGAATACAATGGGACATTAGTTTATTAAAAAACTTCCCTAATAATAGACAATAATATAATGGCCATAAGACAACAATATAACTGTCAGCGCATTAGCGTTGCCATTCAGCGTGGCAATGTAGCTAGTATTTTGGAAACGCTTCCGTCTAGTAGTAATCTGGATCAGTTCAGCTATCTATAGATCGTTTGCAATGGTTAGCTGTGCCATTTGTATTTTTTATAAACCTACTTGTACGTAGTTGTATGAATAAATATGTCTATTCAGTTAGTTAAAAAAAGTTAACAATACACTAGAAAGTGTTTATTTGACATACAATACTGTACAGAATAGACAAGAGAAGGTTCAGGTTCATACTTAAAATAAAATAAATAAAGCAATAACGATAAAAGTAACTTATCAAAAAAGTAAGATTTTTAAACCTACTATTAAGTAGGTATTCACAAAAAAATACGCTCACGACTGTAACCCCCATTGTTAGACTTCCTCAGAAACATATTCCGAGAGTAGATCTTTGAGGAAACCAAGTAGACGGTAGTCAGAGGTACGTTCACACATTACATTTGGCGTATGCCCGTGTTTTGCAAGTAGTTAGCATTCCACGTGATAGGTTGCAAGCCTATCGCCACATAATGGAACACTATCCGATGGCACATGCCATCGAATTGGTTCTAGAGCATGCCGGGCTTCTGACGATGTTTTCATTTACGTTTTGCGCACGTGTTAACGCGCTCATAATCCAAACGACCGGGTTCGAACCCATGACCTTCGTATCCGAAGTCAGGGTACACCCATGAAACCAACACGGCATTTAGTAAATTGAGTAGTTTTGATAACGATATTCAGTAGGTACCTACTGAAGAAAAGGTATATGTTATGCTGTTAGTATTGAAAAATAAGATAATAATTTACTAAGATTTACGAGTATGTCGTTAGCATATATCATAAGTGCATTAAAATGTTTTAAAGTATGGACGTGCAATTGTATATTATTTGTGCAGGTGGTTAGGAGAATTAATGTATATAAACAGTGTAATGTGCAGGTAAAATATGTCGGTAAAGAATATTGAACCTATAATAAATTTATATTTTGTGTGCTATAATAAATTTAATAAATTTATTATAGCACACTAGCTTTCCGTGCGCGACTTCGTCCGCGCTGACGTAGGTAGATCATATGAGTGTCTTTCGGCTCTCGGCCTCCGCTCCCCGCCCTACTTCATCTATGCAATCGCACTGGCTGTATCATCTATAACGCCGCAATACCTACATGTCTTCATTTCAAATTATCTTTGAAACTATGACATGCTGTGAAAGGCAAACTTTATTTACATTATTTTTTTATAATTACTGTTTTGTCAACTTTCTCTTACCTACATTTATATCTATTTTTTGTTGGACAATGCCCCTTTACAGCAGCAATTTACCCCTTCCAAGTTTTACAATGTAATTTTTCGACGTAACCAAGTGTACTGTAGGGTCCCATGATTAAAAATAAATAAGTATGAGTATGAGTATTCCTTTTGCCCGCGTTTTGCTAGTATATAACATTCCACGTGGCAGGTTGCAAGCCCATCGCCCACTCTGATCTGATCTGCTCAATTTGATTGCAAGAAGTAGGTACGTAAACATTTATACTTACGACATTGTTCAATAGGAATACAAACTCCCTTATGATTTCTCACATAGCCTTCTTTGCACAGGCAACCTTTTTTGCAATATTTAGGATCTATTCTCGGGCAAGGGACGGGGTATATCAGTTCTGAGCAGTCCTTGGGACGGCAATCTCCCTGAATGCATTCGCTGTAAATTTCGTGCTTACCCTTACATATCGGTTCTGGAATTAAAGCATGATAGAATTCGTTATTGGAATAGAAGTAGTAGATCTCTCTTTTTTTTGTGGATTTGATATCACTGCGGCTGTTACAGGCCTATTGTGATCACCACCAGTAGAGCTCCTTGAGAAAGAGCTCGTCCGGGGAAGCTTCTGCCGCTAAGTAGTCATGCTCGTATTGCTTTGTTTTAGTTAGAAGAGTATGGATGCCGGTGAAATTATAGGCATATGTGATCTTTCATCCGTTAAGTTCCACCAGTTCAAAGTCGCTAGCGAGCTATGGAAAGAGCTATGCTCGGAGTCTCTCTGAAGGATAGGATTCGTAACGAATACATCCGTCAGAGAACCAAAGTTATCGACATAGCTCAACGAATTAGCAAGTGAAGTGGCAGTGGGCCGGTCATATCTCGCGAAGAACCGACAACCGCTGGGATAAACGTGTTCTTGAGTGGAGACCGCGACTCGGCAAACGTAGTATAGGACGCACTCCGGCCAGGTGGGATGACGATCTGCGAAAGACTCCAGGCAGATGCTGGATGCGGCAAACTGAAGACAGGGCGCTATGGCGCTCATTAGGGGAGGCCTATGTCCAGCAGTGGACTAATATAGGCTGATGATGACCCGTTAAGTCTCACGGTCAGCAAAGAGAAAGTGATATCTCTGGTCTTGCAGGTATCCATAGGTTACGGTACTTGTATTATTATATCTGTGGTTACGGTTACCGCTTACCAGCAGGAGGGCCGTATGTTTACTTTGCACTTTTAGTTGTATTAAAAAGCAAAAAGTACTGAACTACTGAACGGATTTTGGTGAAACTTTACAGTAATATAGCTTATACATCAGAATAACACATAGGCTACTTTATATCCAAGTACTACGCGGGCGAAGCCGTGGGCGGAAGCTAGTAATATTATAAACGCGAAAGTTTGTGAGTATGGATGTTTGTTACTCTTTCACGCAAAAACTACTAAACGGATATTGATGAAACTTTACAGTAATATAGCTTATACCTACATCAGAATAACACATAGGCTACTTTATATTCAAGTACTACGCGGGCGAAGCCGTGGGCAGAAGCTAGTAATATTATAAACGCGAAAGTTTGTGAGGATGGATGTTTGTTACTCTTTCACGCAATAACTACTGAACGGATTTTGATGAAACTTTACAGTAATATAGCTTATACCTACATCAGAATAACACATAGGCTACTTTATATCTGAGTACTACGCGGGCGAAGCCGTGGGCAGCGGCTAGTTTTTTATAATACCATTCCTCGCACATTATCATATTTTTTTAAACAAGTAATAGTTATATTTTCAGATTACTTTGTTTGTCTGTACTACAAGAAATTTAGGACTTAGGTATTATCAAGTCATTTGAGATCTGCCTCACCATAGCACTCCTCGATCGGTATACAGATGTTATTCTTGTCTCTCGCATATCCATCTTCACAATAGCACCTATCGGTACACTTTATATTGACGATAGGACAGTGTGTCTTATTCTGTTTATGTAGTGTCTCGCATACATTGTCACATGGAGTACCGCAGTCGTAGTATTCATTGGGACCATTGCAACTTGCTGTAAAATCATGTAAATATTACATCAAACTGGACCTCGTTATTGGGATAGGACAGAAGATCAGCGCCCTACTTACCTTCACCTGTGGGTCGCTCACCCTAACCAATGGCTATCGAGATGGCGATCAATTTTGACACCTCTAGTTCCCCATTTGAATGGCCCATCCATCAAATTGCGATTACACCGAGTCCCCATCGCTTGATTTCCAGACCCAGATTAAAAGCTCATGAACCGTCCATAAACGAACAAAACTTGTGATTTTGACAAGTAATCGAATCAAGCTAAAGCCATGCCTCTATCTCGATAGCCATGGAAATTAGTGTGATCGCTCCGTAGGTCTGCGGCGCTTTATGCTGAGTCCCATCCCAATTTGTGGCTATTTACCTCATCAGCAGTTCAACCATATTAGTTATATATTTAATTAATAAGTAGTTCCAAATAAATGGTTTATCTATCTTATATATCTTGATGGCTGTGGGCAAGAGGCCGGCTGCGACGCAAAAGGGTTCAATTCCCGCAGCGGGACAAATGCATGATCTGCAGATATTTGTTTTGAGTTTGGGTGTTGTGGTACCACGGAACTTATTTTTCATCGTTTGCATGTTTGTCTGTACTAATATTATAAAGAGGTGAAGTTCATAAGTTTTGTATGTATCAGGTAATTCGAAACAGGAAATTATAAGTCAAGCCACACATTTCTTTATTGGCCTTCTTTATTAAACTTCTCATTTTATAACTAAGCAACGGGAAAATGAGATAGCCTCTAATAAACTAATTCGTCTTTTTTACAACGCCAACTAAATATTCTATAGAAAGCGTCAAGTAAAGACCAACAGTTATCTCCGTCTTGTATAGGTTAGGTTATTAGGTTTTTTTTATTACGACTTAGAAAAGGAGGATTGCTATCCGAACTTTACCCAACAAAATTGGGTTCAAAATAAATAAAACCAAGCTGTTAGTCATATATTAATATTTTAGAAGTTTACTGCTTGAATGCATGTTACAAATTTAGATGCTAAAAAATTAACCACCATGTTGAGTTGTATTTAAAGTGGCTTACATAGAAGATAACTAGTGGCTAAGATATTATCATTCAGTCGCTCGTTAATTGTGGCTGACTTAGTAATTTAAAAGGCAATGCAGATTTTTAGAGGCGAATAATGCTATTAAAAAGAAGTCTGTTAGCACCCATTCGAAACTACTCATCAGTTATAAAAGTCATTCATCAATATTTATAATGGAGATAGGGAAAGGACATAATATAACGGGATGCATGTATATTATATCGTTTAAATAAAAGGGATTTTTGTGGAGCAAAAATTTGCAACGTAGGTAAGTCGACGAAAATTCGGTCGAGCGAATACGATTTTAATCAATGCTGCCTTAACGATAAGAGTTACTTTTCTAAAGTAATAAATAAAGTTGGACAGTTTTCACACAGCACCATTTGCTCCAGAGCTTGTGTTATGGGAACTACTTGACTGATATATGTACTACTTATATACTTTTTTAAAGTAAATACATTCATATTATACATAGAAAACACCCAGACCCGAGACAAATATTTGCAGTTCATACAAACATTTGTCCCGCGGCGGGAATCGCAACCTTCTGTGTCTCAGGCGGGCCTTCGCCCACTGCACCACAGAGGTAGATCACACTACGCAAGCGAAGCTAGTTATCTCCGTAACGACTAGACCAATTTGGATGAAATTTGGAATAGGTATATTTCGTGACCACGAAAAATACATAGGTTACTTTTCATCCGGGTACCACGCGGGCTAGCCGTCGGCGGAGGCTAGGTTTATATTTCTTGTTATTATGTGCTCGCTCGCATGTCTGCGTTAGGCAAGGCATGGATCGTAAACTTCGTGGGTACATTTAGCTAGCGGACAATTTATGGGCTATAGATTATTCCGTAACGGGCCACAAACAAGGAATAAGCTATCATGTCAAGAACTGCTAAAATTAGTACCCTAGGTATAAGAGATATTTATGGCGCACGGATTGCTTTCCGCCTTTAGTATCCCTTTAAAGGGGTACTTTTCTTCTTGGTCGTGTCACTGTCTCTTTCTTGGTCACCCGTTAGGTCAATGATCTGACCAGGTTGAGGTATGGTGGCCCTGAATCTAGTGAACCTAGTGACTGAAGGTGAATGTACTAGAATGGTAAAAAGATTCAGTGCGCCTCGTAAAGGCCCCTTACATGCAAGACACATGTTTTAAAATTTTGGATCTAGGACATGCCAGTTTCAAAGCCTCTTACAAATAACCAAAAAAGAGGATTCATTCTTTAAAACAAAACATCATTTTATTAGTTGGCATTTTGGTAGTTTTAGTGATGTAAGAGAGTTCCAAATTTAAATTTAAATTTTCGATTTTTTTTTCTGGTAAATGAAATGGAACATTATTTTGAAGCAACGCCTTTAATCGGAGTACAGTTAATTGGTGTATAATAAACACAAAATAACGATTTACTTTAAAACTTGCTTTGTTGAAATTTGATTATTAGGCTCTGTGACGTCTGTTAACAAGTCTTTTCACCACACATGGATACTTCGCCCGCAGAAGCCACCCAAGTAAAGACGTTGCTGGATTCTGGTCTTAGTCAACGTGTTGTGACTGCAAGAGTACATCTAGGACTCTCGTCTGTTCATAGAGTGTACAAACGCTATCGGGAGACTAGTTTTGCCACGCGACGTCCAGGATCTGGTAGGAATTGGGCCACTTCTGAGACGACCGATTTATTGCAACAGTTTCTTTGCGAAATCGACGCCTTACGGCTTAACAGTTCCGTGTTTTTTGAGGGGTGACTGTGAGTGACTGTACAATTAGACGAAGATTGAAGGAACATGGATCGGTACCACACAAGTCAGCCATTGGGCTAAAATTAACAACAGACCATTGATGAGCGCGCCTTTAGTTTGCACGTGAGCGCTTAAATTGGTCATACCTACAATGGAGCAGGGTTCTCTATTCTGACGACAGTAAAATTATGCTGTATGGTAATGATGGAAGGAATAAAGTATACAGAACAAATGGAGAACGTTATGGACAGGAAAAACTATGGTCGTACAAAATTATTATAGAGGTAATAATAATTATGTACTTTTTTCTGATTATCATAAATCGCGAATGGTTGGTCAAAACTTAAGCTTGAACTTTTGGATGTAGGTCAAAGACTAGGTTTGTGCACCATATGCCAGAACACGGAAGATGCATACGTTCATGAGTTTTAGTTTGAGCTTTTAGCGATATGCTTGTCCTGCCTGGAATCGAAGGAGACTTTTTGGCCCTGGTAGACATTGTCCTGGACGTATGCTAGATATTCTTCATCCACCGTTACTCTAGTTTCAACGCTGTTTATCATGACCTTAATCTTTGACCTATTCATGCGTAATCCAATGCATTTGGAGGTTCGTAAGTTAGAATATAAACTAATGCCTATTTTCTAAAGAGGTTAGAAATTCTCTGTAAAAGAGTTCTTTACCAGATAGTTTAATTCTGGTTAGTATCAGCGTTATCTATCACCTGTCATAATACTCTGATGAAGACAACATTGAACCGTGTGTCACGAACGAAATAAAAACAACATAATGGCTAGCGTGAGTAAATAATAAACTACGCTATAAATTTACCTGTTTTGGTGATTGATTCAAACTGTTTTTTTAAATTTCAAACAGTTTATAACATATTTACCAGATTTTAACAACTTTGCACGAGTTGTAGTAGGTACGACAGAAAGTATTTGCCAAGAAGGCTCTAAGAAAAAGAAACTTACGGCATTGCTCCCAGAGCACACAGTCCCCAGCATTATTTCTGTAGTACCCATCTTTACATCTGCACTTTGGTGGTGGGCAATCTGGATCCCCTGGGCAGAGCGCAGGCGCACATAATATTGTTGCATCATTGATGCCGCAGGTACGGAACGGGCAAGGTGCTGGACAGGGATCATAAATTTCATGTTCCTTTTTGCAGGTCATATAAGCTGGAAAGAAAATAGTTCATTAATTTCCAGCCCTCGGCCCACATTACGCTGTTTCATATTTTCTTCTCCATTTCCTCTTTCAGCCATCATCTCACTACTCACTCCTTTTTGACCTATGTCAATCTTTTCTTTGGCCTACGCATTCTCTTATATCTATCCAGATTCATACGTATCTCTTGATAAACCATAGACACTTCAAAAAAGCTCTACTTCTCGAGATTTGCTCCATTTGGAGACTACATATGGCAAGACCACAGATTAACAATGTTTTGCTCAAGACTTGTGACGCATGAACATAAATTCTGAAATTCAACAGTCAAAGAACAGACGGTGTCGGATGAGAAAGTCAAGACTAGACAACAATAGACCGGTTTTGACAAATGTTTACTGCACACATTGTAAGCGTAGACACTTAATTCATAATTTATTGTAAAATTGCTATTATTCAGTGTTATTTGCATGATTCATATTGTTATTCTTACTACTAATATTATAAGTGTGAATGTTTGTTGATATTAATTATCAGAGCAGCTAACCATTTTAAAATAAAATTTAGATTATAGGTACGACATTCGTGACGTAGAATAACAAAAAAGCTTCTTTTAACGCAAGTATTACGCAAAGCCGTGGATGGAGGCTAGTTTGAAATATTTGATTAAAAATGAAATTTTCGGATAACTACTTCAGATTATCACATTCACAATACAAGATTACCCATTGAGGTGGTATCGTCCAGATGAACAAAGTAGCAATAAAAAGTGCCTTTTGTTCTCCGTTGAATAAAATAACCGATGTAAACAGCGATTATCCTTGTTTTTAATTTCCAATCTGCATACATGCTTTTAAATTTCTCACATTAAGCATATAATAAACCTCAAAATAATAAATAAACTTTTCAAATATTTTCTTATTCAAAAGGACACGTAGGTACTTAGTATTAGTTGTAATGATAAGAGTACAAGGTTAATATAGAGTATCCTTTTCACAGTTGATTCAGCTATTTTGAAAATAATTATAGAGGAACTAAATGAAATGGCAATAGGCATACATATACCTCGCAGAACCGACAACCGCTCCGAAAGAATTATTCTCGGATGGTAACTACGAACCCTACGAACCGGAAGACGCAGTATGGTAAGATCCTCCATGCTGAAACGATGACATCGTGAAGATTGTGGGAAGTCAGTGGATGGAGATGAACCAAGATATTTTGCTATAGCACTTTTTGGTGGAAGCCTTTTCCAACACTGCTGGACGTTTGCATGCTGATGATGATGATAGAAGAAATAAAATACTTACTGCACTCAGAAGGGATTGTACACCTCCGCTTGATCTCATCGAACACGAATCCTGCCTTGCAATCGCATCCGTTATATATACATTTCTTTGGACATGGACCAGGTTTTTCATTGTAATTTGAACATATCCTGTTATAATGAGTGCCGCAACCTGATTGGGCATAAGGATCTCCACCACATGACGCTAAACAGATTAAAAAAAATAGATGCAACATCTGGATTTAGTTCTAACATAGATAAAATAATAAAAACTGTATGTTGAAAAAAAAACTAAAAAACAAGCTTTATTATGCACAAAAATAAAAAAAAGAATTCCATTATCCACCTCCTAGCTCATTCATCAGACCCTCGTTACCAAGCCCAATCGATTGTACTCGTAAAACGAATCATATGAGATCAAGCTCGAGTGGTTTACTAGTACTAGTTCCACTATCCAACTCCTGGCTCTCTCATCAAATCAGCTGCAAGATACCAAATTATAGTATTGTCACACAAAGGTACATACAAAGTTTCAATTCGATACGACAAGTGGAAGAAGGTTAAAATTGACTTCCAAGATTTGTTAAACATTATTTGTTTTTTTGTTTGTTATTTAGATACAAGTGAAGCGTGTTAAAAATAAACTGTCACTTGTTGAAGAGACAAAATTACATTAAAAATAATTTATAAAACATATTAACCTATAACAGTAGGATTTTTTCCTAAAATTTATATGGGGCCACCTTAAAGATTACCCTACCCATTAAAAATCATTAAAATTGGTTCACAATAGGCGAAGATATCACAAAATACACAAAAAAACATACATACGAATTGAGAACCTCCTCCTTTTCCGAAGTCGGTTAAAACAATGTAGCAATAGGCTACATTTAAAATTTTACTAAATACCATTACCGTTTGGAAATAAATGCTAACAGAAAAACAAACAAAAAGGTCATAGATTGATTTTTAGCCTTTACTTTTTGAAGGTTATGATAGTTAAGGTAATATCAACGCTCATTACCTCATTACCTTCATAATAAGTATATCTGAGGGTGGAGTTGCAGTAAATATTGCTTGACTAACTAAGCGTGTCATTTGCAATTGCTAGCCATTGTCAGTTTAGCACCGAACCGGGCGACCTAAACCGGCAGTTCCTTCGGACTTTCTAGCCGCGGAAACCGGAAACTAGCCGGTGAAAGTGGGTATGTTTCACGCAGCGTGTGTCGTTCGAAGCTGCGAGTGCGCGGTTGTGTAATACGCTGAGTATCTGATGCGGGATCGCGGACGGTGGCGCGGCGCCTTATAGGTACTACACACCTGAAGACCATAAGATCAATAGAAGTGTAAACTTTAGATTTCGTAAAACTACGATTAAAGTTAATCGATGGTTTGATCTACTGTCATATAAGACACACGATAAAACTTAAGACTTACGACAATATTTCATAGGAATACAGATGCCCGCGTGGTCTCTTACAAAACCTTCCTGACAGATGCAGCCAGGATTCACAGGACAGCATTCATCTGGCCTTAAATCTGGGCATGCTATTGGAAAACCAACATCCTTGCATGTTTTTGGCACACAAACTGCTATTGGGCAGTCGGACCATATTTCATTTGCATCTGAAATAAATAATATTGTAATTACTGTACATAAATGGCGGTTAGTTCTAAAAATATTTCCTGAGAATCTAATGTACCCGTTCAATAATTAAAGAGTTAAAAGTATGAACTCTGTGATATTCTATAAACTCTTACTTACTGCAAACAGGATCTTCACACGGTGGACCATCGGCTGAAGTAGCACTTGCCGATGCAGAAGCAGAGCTACTACAGGGTACTGCTTTTTTACACGTATGATATCCTGTAAATTACATTTCATATGAATTAGTAACTCAATAATCTATAAAAGTCTTAAAACTGATAAAAATACATGAATGTTTTTGTTTGTGTTTTACTTTTAAGAGCATGTATTCAATGGTGAAGTTTGTGGCAAAATCACTTCATCTTCTTAAATGCATCTAAATTGACATGACACACCATTAATTTTCTTGACACTCAAATTCAGAGAAAAATCAATATATTTTAAATCAAAATTTAAAAGGTTTCATAAAAAAAAGCTCTCATAGGGTTAAAAAAAAAACGACGCGTGATCAGAGATAAGATCTGGCTCTTATCTGGGTCAATGCATTTGTGTTGCCATTCATCGTGGCAATGCATCCAGCATTTGGGGAACGCTTCCATCTGGTAGTAATCTGGGTCAGTTGACCTATCTATAGATCGTTTGCAATGGTCCTCCAATAGCTAGCGGTTTGATCTGTATTTATTGTATGTATCTACTTGTAAAAAAAGTTCAAAAGAAATGAAATGTTGATAATGTACAGACTTTTTCCATACTGGTTCCCTCCAGCACTTGCTGACGCGCTACTTTGCGCAGCAGCGTATGATGACGAAGAGCTGCTGCTGGCAGAACTTTGGGCTTGTGCTTGTGCTGTTCCTGTATCAAAAACCAATAAAAATAATAAACAAACTTATAGAAAAGTCGAAGATAATAAAAAAACGACGAAAATAAAAAACGACTCGTGAAGAGAGATCTGGCTCTTATTTGGGTCAACGCATTTGTGTTGCCATTCAGCGTGGCAATGCTACCAGATGGAAGCGTACCCAAAATGCTGGCTGCATTTTGGGAACGCTTCCATTTGGTAGTAATCTGGATCAGTTGACCTATCTATAGATCATTTGCAATGGTCTTTCGATAGCTAGCGGTTTGATCTGTATTTATTGTATGTACCTACTTGTAAAAAAAGTTCAAAGGAAATGAAATGTTGATAATGTACATACTTTTTCCATACTGGTTCCCTCCAGCACTTGCTGACGCGCTACTTTGCGCAGCAGCGTGTGAATACGAAGAGCCGCTGCTGGCAGAACTTTGGGCTTGTGCTTGTGCCGTTCCTGTATGGAAAACCAATAAAGTTATTGCAGGCTTATAGAAAAGTCGAAGAAAAAAGTAGATTAAAGATAATGTAAAATAAGTTGATAAATGTAAAGATATATAATGTTTTGTAATCATAAAAAATAAGAAAAGTACTAACCAGTTGAAGACACAAATAAAAATATGTTTGCCAATAAGGCCACCAGCAGAAGTGGCTTCACCATAGTCGCCACACAAACGTCTATGGTAAGTAACAAAGCTTTTTATTCTTTTATATAGAGTTTTCACTTCACTCAACATAAAACATTTGAAATCGTTTTTAAACGATATTACATTTACTTCGTTTTTAGGGTTCCGAAGCCAAATGGCGAAAGCAGAAACCGTTAGAATTTCGTTATGTTCGTCTGTCTATCTCTCCGTGTGTCAGATGACAGAATTGTTATTGTAAAAATAATAGAACTACTTTACTTTTCAAAATAAACTACGAGAATTAACTTATGTTATTTAGTCCTATTACTACAGGTACACCAGACTTTTTAAATAAATAAGAAATAATAATATTTACCTCGGAAAAAAAGTCTGTTGTACCTGTGAAAAAAGTTCTATTACGACAGGTAGACTGTCGAATAAATAAGAAATAATAATATTTACCTCGGAAAAAAAGTCTGGTGTACCTGTGAAAAAAATATGTATATGTAGAAAACAGAGTTCAAGTGACCTGCACAGGTAGGGTACTTAATAGGCTGGCAACATTACCTTGTTTAATTGCAACAATCTTGTTAAATAGTTGAGTGCTAATTTTCTGATCGGGGTAAGCGCCAGCCCTTTGTGTTTCGTTCATCAGCCGCTTTAAATTCCCCTGAGCACGCATTGCGACAACTATAGGAAATAATATGGGACATGCAACTTCGGGACCATTATTGTGTTACGTTACGACACATCTTGGGCAGTATATTTTTACACATTTATATTCGCACTTCAATTTATGCTTCAGAAAATTAATATCGTATAGGGGTTTACTTAGCTGTTAATTTGTTTAATGAATGGTGTATACGCAAGGTAAAACATTTATTGTAATGTGACGAATCTTGTTTTTTCAAACATTGTTACATTAAACAATAAAAAATAGCTTAGATAATTTCTTTGAAATATGAACCAATATTGCTAGCACATTGATTTTTTTTAAATACCTACTCGATGTATTTTGATCGGCTAAATATTGTTTTAACTTTTAACTAATAAACAAATGCGGTTCAGTTATCTAACCTCATTTTTAATATAGGTATTTTTGAGGTCTTACTTTTTTGGATACATTATTTTAATAAAATCATTTATAATTTATAATGAAAACGCAAATACGTCTCCATAAAAACTTAACAAAGCACACCATGATCGAAGTTAATTTAATTTTCAAGACGGCCTCTATGGCGCAGTGGGTGAAGGTTCGCTTGAGACGTAGAAGGTTGCGAGTTTAATTCCCGCCTCGGGGCAAATGTATGATTGTCTCGGGTCTCGGTATTTTGCATGAAAGAAAGAAAGAAAACATTTATTTATCACGACATAAAAAAAAATTACAACAAATTATGGAAGTTAGGATGGTGGGATAATTTATGAGAATATTGATAATAATTTATAAGTTAAAACAGCCTACTTTTAAGTATAACTGAAACAGAAATGCTCCACACACCTTCCTGCCTTATCTATCTACCTAGACAGTTTAATGTCGGACCAAAAAAGTATCAGCTCAGCATCATGCTAGGTAGGTGGCTACCTACTTAGCGCTGGTATTCAGCTGACCCTGCGCAGTGACGTCACAGATGCCAGAAGCGAACACTACTCTCAAGAGATTAAATGTGTATTACCTATATGTATATATTTTTTAAACTGTATTTACTGTAAATTATTTACTATGTTCTAACCATGATTAATATAAAAAAGAATATGTAAGTAGTCTATCAGTTATGCAGTTCCCATGACACACGCTCTGTTTACTTTGGGGCTAGATGATGCTGAGTGAAATGCCCAGCATTTTTATTATTATTTCACATATTAATGAAATATCTCATGACTTTATTCTAGTCTTTTGTGAGGTATTACCGGGGCCGAAGTCAACAGGAAGAGGCCCTTTGTACAAATAAAATATTAGATGATTGTAAGTGTAGGCGAGACAGATGGAATATTATTGCAGGTATTAAATATGGGTAAAAAATAATGGGTTACTTGGGTTATTGTGAGAGTAAATGTTAGTGGAATGAATGCTGGGCCATGGAATGAAATTCAGCACCTGCCAATTCTGACTAAAATTCAGATCAAATCATAGGCAGGATGACTTGCCGTCCACTGAACGGGCCACCATAAGTACCGCAAATGATAGGCAGCGTAGAAACAAAGTTGGTGTGAATGGCTAAAGGGTATCGAGAGGTGTGTTGTAGTTAGGTACACTAAACGCTACTCCCGTACTTTATGACTTTATCACTTCCAACCTTGGAGCATAGGTTCCGCTCTTGCGCCTCCACCCCCGACCGGTCGGCTAAGGCAAGCCGAGGGTCAGGGGCTTTGTCGACTCCAGGGAGTAAAGAGGCTCCGCAGTGTCGCCACGCACCGAACGCTCGCCACAAGCGCGCCTTTCGGGATTCGATTAGATTATTAATTATTATTAAGGCTACATACCTGAAGTACAGCATCGTCCAGATCGGATCTGATCTAAAAGGATGATAAATACTTTGGTATGGCACAATATAATTGGTACAAGGAGAATAAATTACCTACTGGGGTTCATTTTATTTTGCCGCCAGTATTTTTGAGAGGCTTGTATCAGGCAAGCTGAAGTGGAAGTTCTGTTCTATTCATCAAGTTCTGGACCAATTGAACTATCGTTAGTAACTAGTTGATCGATTGATGGCTCGTCTTTAAGGTAGATTGGTCAAAAGATTCATTTGTATGATAATATAATACTTAACTCAGTTGTGGTTATTTTTGTATTTTTTTATGGAAATAGGCTGATACCACATACAAGTTTATTTTTACTTGAGTGTAACTATAACAAATAGAGTAGAGCTCTGAGAAATAAAACTAAAATAATCTACATATTAAAATTCATTTATTTTTACTAATTTGAAAATTAGGAAACCAAAATTTAAATCACCACCTTTTTAATTTTTGAAAGAATTGTGAGGACATAAAACAATCTAAATTAACCAACTTAACACAAATACCTTCGCAAGACTTTACGCGAAGCGATGATGAACAAAATAATTTCTTAAATAGTCTACTATTTATATTTATTGTAAGAATTAAATTACACGTCGTGTTCTCGTCCAAAAATGACAGCATGTGTAGACCACTGTCTGTCTTGCCACTAGGGTCATAACTTTGTAAGAGTGAGAGCTTCCAAGCCACTTGTACCTATTTTACAACATATTACCGTAAATTAGCGTATCTGTTATGAATATATTTTCCTCATATTAGATTCCTTGTATCTATTACGATTATATTTGTCACATCTCTAGTTGCCAATATCAAATTTGTTCCGAGCCGAAGTATTCCGAGAAGTACGGATTCTGGGTGGTGGATAAGTGTGGGTAAACCGGTAGGGCAAAGTTCAAAATCTTTGGGTGGGACCTTTGTATGACAGAAAACGACATTTTACGATGCTTGAATTAAACCTGGCATATTAAAGTAAGCTTATGCTTTCATCGTTTTATTTTTTTTAGCTTAGATGCTAATCGGCGAAATGCAATTATATCTATTTTTTGAGTTACGGTTTGGTCATACTTTTATAATTCTACTGACGTACTCCCCGGATCTGCCATAACACCAGAGAACACTGGCATTTCCAGTTTTGTTAATCTGATTATGAAAATGCTATATGCTTTGTTAGCAATGAAGGTTTAATGTTATTAAAAAATGTTGTGTGGTTTGTCAGCATCTAAAAATAACAAACAATTTAATAAAAAAATAACAATTTCCTATTTCCCTTTAAAAGAGCAAAAATACTTTTTGCTTTTCTTTCTCTCACCAGATATGTTCAAAAAGTATTCTGTGTTACTCCTTTTTCAGTATTTTCTTGCAAAATTTATACACTAAAAATTACATGATATTCATACGAATCATTGATAATATTATTTTTTAGATAGGTAATTAGCTCAGGGAAAGTTATTCATTACCACTTCGTTACTTCACTAGCTCGATAAAAGTATGTATGTCCGCCTCTATCTAAGGTTAAGTGTTAGAAAAGGACAGGGCTAGAGTTATACTCATAAAGTTATGGAGCGATTATGATGAGGGTTACAGCTTAATGGTCTGTGCTCTTAGCGTTTCATCCTACTTATCCTATCCTATATACATTTATGACGTCAAACTCTGGATGTGTTTTTGCTAATAATCTCCGTAGCGGCTAGACCGATTTGGAACAGATATATTCATGACCTGAAATAACAAATAGGTTTTCTTAACCCGGGTACTAAGTGGGCAAAGTCATGGGCAGGGTTTGATAGTATTGAATAAATCCCGTGTTTAAATTAGAAAAAATGAACTCTATGGAAGAATACCTACAAAAATCTTAAAAAAAAAACGGTTTTACGCCCTATAGCTTAGAAGATCCAACTGGAGGTTAGTGATAGATGTAGTGCGGGTTTTTGTAGGATTTTTATCAAATCTTGGTTTTGCATTTCTTGAAGTTTGAGTTCAGCAATTGTATGAGGTTTGAATAAATAAAAACTGATATTTAACTCATACAAGTATCTGAGTATTAAGAATACTACTTTCAGTATAGTTATACATTCCTTGTTGGACCATAAAATAAGTCTGTGCAAACTTGAATGGTGCTATGTAGAATAAACCTTTCACCATCTTAGGCTTAAACTCGACTTCCGACTTTGACTGAAAATGACGATATCGTAAAGGAGCAGCTACCAACAAATAAGGCGTAAACAGTGTTTCCAAGAGTTTATTTTATAAAATTATTGGTATGCAAATGCCTTGCACAGTAGTCATTGTTCCGGGGCACCTCCAGGAACATGCCATTGTACCTATATCTACTCAACCAAGAGGCGGTAATATTCCCTAAAAAAAAAAAGTTTGACATCTTTTTTTTAGTTTTTTCTTATCAACTACATTGCATACAATCTCACTTTTTTGTAAAAAAAGTAAATTTTTATTAATATTTTATTTGCAAAAGAAGGCCGAATAACATTTTAACCCAGAATAGTAAACATATTCTGGGATACCCTGTATTATAATATTGGTCTGCTTAGTATAAGTAGTCTGCCTCAGTTGCCACTCTACCACATATGTGCCTTAAATTAATAACATAATAGGTACTTTATTAATACGTTTTTATTACCACGAAATACTATGCACTGGCGAAGCCGATTTGAGATGACTGGCTGAACAGTTCTGGTGAAAATATAAGATTGGGGTTTTTCCCTTTGTCTGTTTCTTAACCTGTTTTTTTTATATTTATATCTCTATCAATCAAAATTCCGTCAACGTAAGTAGTTTATATTAATACGATCGATCTCTCCGAGTGTAAGACACAGACTACCAAAAAATATTTTTAATCTGTGTTATAGACTGCCAGAATACCTACTGTTAGTAGTGATTTATTATTATTAACTACAGACAATCAATAAACTACATAAACCAAAATTAAATACGACCTCGGTGGCGAGGCGAGCGATTTGTCAGCTGCGACACAATTCCCGCTGCGAGACAAAATATGCTTGCATGATCTGCAGGTATTTGTTCGGGGTATGGGCGTTGGTACCACGATATTCGTAGTTCCTGATACCCATGACACAGGGAATCCTAGTGAGTTAGGATTATGTACCTGTCTTTTCGGTGTTTAATATTAATAATTTGTTATTATAATCACTTATTGACATTTTCATGAGATGAATTTAATTGCTCCGAATCGTAGTTCAAAGCTTTACCCACGATTACTACTTCCATAACTCTCTATAAGGAGTCTGTAAATTTATACTTGTTATTCGCCAAAATGTCTCTTGCTGGGACATAATCTATGCCTGCAGGCAAAATGTAGGCTTCTTTATTTATTGTTATGAACAGACAATATGCCTGAAAAATAACAACATTAGGTATCTACAACGTCCATCATTTTATCGCTTTTAGTTTAACAAAAATACGTCAACGAGTTTAGTTCAATATATCAATGTAATAATAATCTTCTTTTGCTTTTACTGTTTACATAATGAACTGTAAGGTCAGTTTATTGATTTATAAATCAAAAATTGAATGTTATTCTCAATAAAATATTGTTTAACCTTGCAGATTTTTTAAAGTTATTGAATTTATAATAATTAAAACAATAGTTATTTAGCCAGCAATAATTGCCAATGCCAATATACAAGTTTATATAAATTTACATGTCGATTCTCTTGTACATGAATTAAATTAAATTTAAACTGTCACTCTTTTACTGATAAAGATGGCATAAATTTTAGTCCTGTCAAATTCATTTCAAGTAAGGCCTATGCAAGTAAGGCAATATTTTAAATGTATTAAAGCGAAATAAAGAACTCCATTTTATTTTTATTTAATCTTAGTAGTTCTTACCTCGTTCTTGTTAAACAGGCCCAGTGCATTGGAAAGTTCGTTAAAAACAGCTCAGACTGTTGCGAAAATGTACAAAACACCTATTAGGAACAACTATTAGGTTGTCAAAGGTGAACGGACGAAGGATTTCAGATGAATTTTAGAGGTATAACACTGTAAAATAAATTTGATTTACTAATTAGCAGTAATAATAATGTCTGCAACTACTCAAAACAAAAAAATATAAAAAATTAAGCGGCGCTGTCACTGAATAGTTGAGGAAAATAAAAGGTAAGCTATTCCTCTATTCCTCATATGTTATAAAAAGGGTTATAAAAAGCTTAAAATTATCGGTATTTTTTATGTTTTGTATAGGCAAATAGGCTTACGGCCCACCTGATGGAAAGCGGTTACCATCGCCTATTGACATCGGTGTTACCTGCCTATTACGTTTGCCAGAAAGCTGCTCTAAAATTACTCTCATTGACATGAGTATGATGATTTGTATACAGGGTGAAGCGTAAGGAGTAGACAACACTTTTCTTACGGGTGGGAGGATCATAACTGTGCAGAAAACAAAAAATGTACTCAGTAAAATTCTCACAGTTTTTGAGTTATTATAGACATTTTTTTTTTTTTTTTTAAATCTTATTTATTCTATTCAACGCCAAAATCATAAAATAAGTAATTTAATTCTCATGCTGTTTTTGGTATAGCATTTTTAGATAACTTTCAAATGATATCTACCATTTTTGTGGTACAGTTTTTTTAGACATTTAGTAACAAAAACTTTTTTACTCATTTTTCCAAAGTTTAGTTTTTGTAAAAGAAGGCAGGGTCATCTGAGTGACCAACCAGTAAATAAATTTCTTTCTTTATTGAAAATTTGAAAAACCATCATTCAATTCAAATAATATTCATATTAATATTTAAAATGGCCCTTGCGATGGGCAAGGGCCATTTTCTCAAATTACAAGTATGATTAAAATTCACTTAGTAAATTGGAATTTTGTGAACAAAATTAATATTTTTTTAATGTTAGTAATAAGGATCAGTTATACAGTATAACTGGTACGAGCCTGAGGTAGAAATACTATACATCGATAAATTGGTAGACAAAAAAGAAGTACTATTTAAAATATTTAAAATGCCAGGACAACAAACTAGGTATGATGACACTAGATATAATTTAGTTATCGAGTTACAAATCTACAGTCTAGTTTTGGTGTTGTTCAGTGTTGCTGTTGCTTCCGTGGACATGGCATAGTAATTATTTAATCTGTGGTAGAGACAAGACACCAGAACACGCAAAGTGAAGTGAAGTAGGATGCCAGACATAGCTTCTGGCATCCACAATATAATTATCACTACCAACTACAAGTAGCAAAGATTCATATCCCTTACATTCGCTACCAGTGATTCTATTCTGTATTATTCCTCGAGTATGATCTTTCCTAGCGGTTCATTTATAAAACGTACAGCTAACACACTTTGATGGTATCGGGATAATAATTGACTTATTATTCTAGCTAAATATAGATTTAATACATTTATAATTTTATCCAAATTAGTTCAGCCGTAACGTATATTGTCGGCAACAAACCCTTACGTATTTATAATTTACCTTAGTGGGACAGTGGCGTAAGATACCACCGTAGGATTAAAAAAAAAATTTGCTTGTGTCATACCTTCAGTTGTTATTGTGATGTTATCTTGATCATCTTTACAAGTATTGCCTGAAATAAAATAATAAATAACAAATTTATTAAATCTATTGATGATGGTGATAAGGTTCTAAATAAGACAGAATGGAAGCAGAACCAGAATACTCACTTGTTGTAGGATTGTGTGTTATTGTAATATCATAATTGTCATTTGTAGAAATAGGCATATTTGTTGTTGTAAAGTTATTGTCCTCATCTTTACAAGTGGTGCCTGTAATAAAATAATAAATAACAAATTAATTAAATATATTGATGATGATGATAAGGTTCTAAAGTTGACGGAATGGTTGCAGAACCAGAAGATTCACTTCTTATACAGACCCTAATAAGTACCTTGACGAACGACCCTGGTCACCTTCATCTACCGATTTCCGGTAATTTACCGGTCAGTCAGGTGCAAGGTACTACGTCTATTCAAAAACCTATTTTAAAAATATTAATTTGCTGAAACGGACTAGGGATCAACTTCAACATTTAATTTTTGGCATAAAACAAATGTTTATACCGAAGGAACCATGACCAGTCAAAAAGATAACAAAACAATAATACAGAAGCTGATTAAGACTGTTCAATAAGTACCAGTCTAGTGATTGATCATCCAAAGTTGGTGCCTTCGATACGATGGTACCATTTACCTAATTTTAGCCATGATAGGCCGTACGTGATGTGAACAATAGACATACATTCTAACTATAAGGAAGGAGGTATCGATCGAAATTGTTTGATTGAAGGCGTCTTCCGAGTAAGCCTGGCGTTCCCAGTTTACTTCATGTACAGGGAAAGTACCTACACCGCAATGCAATAGGCACCGCATACCGATTGATATGCGAATATCGATATCGAGATAGGTATGTATAATATGACTTTCGGGTCAGACAGGATGGAACTAGAGAAACGCTCCGCGACTTCGGCCGCGTTGAATTTTTTTCATAAACACTTCATCTTCTTACTACATCCTCACTCAAGGGACGGAATTAAAAAAATATATTTTGAAGGGACATTTGAAAAATAAGAAAACCCGACTCCATTTGTTATTCGTATTGTTTTTAATAGAATTCCTACTAGAACCATCCTATTTTGATACCTATATCAGAAAGATTAGGTGGTTAAAAAAAATATATGTAAAACAATATTGCTGCTGGTGACTATCACTTATGTTATTATATTACTTATTGCCCAGAAAAGTATATAAATTATTGAGCTCGTCTTATTAAGATCTTAATTTTGACCCATATCAATTGGATTGGAAAAGTTATTTGACATGTCATATAATAGGTATTGTATTTGGTGGCTGTCTTATGAGGTTTTATGGCAGTTAATCTTACCTCGATATATATACCTATCTAGATATTATAACGGCTAACAAAACCTAATTTATCAAATCCATCTAGCCGTTTTGGTGCAAGGAGGTAATATAGTATATCCGTAACTATAGTAAAGAGCGAAGAGCAAAACCCTTCGCAGTCAGGTAAAAAGAAACACATTTTCAAACTTCAGAAGCCCATTCTTGTAATTTTTCACAATCAAATCTCGATATAACATTTTGTCAGTCTACTGTCGAGCCACTTTCAATCATAATTTTTAAGTTTTTCCAAGGAATACTGCTGTCGGTGATTTTAAGTTTGTGTTCTGCCTGTAGTCCCATTACTAGACGTAATAAACATATTTATTTTCCTAGTTTTATATAATGTAGATTGTTTAATTGATTTTTGCTGTTAAAGTAGTTATATTATACTGTCTATAAATAAAGTTGACCTTCTTTATAAATAGGAAGAATAATTGTATATTTTTTTTGTAGAAAACCAATTTTGTCCTCTATGTCATCGAGACTATAGTTTAACTTTGTACCTACTGATTATCAGTCAGCGTGTCACGCAATGATTCTAGTTTTGAAAATGGGAGCGACCAATCTACCCATTCATCTAGAGGAATTAAATAGACATCGTGTCTCTATCTCAGGGCGGGTGTTGGTAATAGATTACAGTGTCACCGACCGTTGTCAACGCCCAGCTGTTCCCTGTCACTCCTCCATCACACCAAGCCTTGGTCTAAGGTACCTGCTTGGATCAATTAATAAAACTTTAGGTAAATTTTGTTTTGTTTCTTTGGTTAAAATTGTTTAGGTTGAATCAAATCTACGTTAGTGAGTGATATTTTTACCTGCGACGAGAGGAGCCCGTGTTATTCAATTTATTTAACAGTCCCATACATACTAGGCTCCATACTAGATAGTACTGACCCCAAACTAGGATACCTACTCTGTGTGATGGATATCAGGAGTTACAATATATCAATAAGTGACCAGAAAAAAAGCATTGATACAATAATAAAAAAAAACATACGACTTTTATCCCCATGGTGGAAATCCTCAAATTTATACTCAGTACGCAGATTCGTGAGAATACTTTAATATGGAATACGAAATAAGTAAATAAAAACGAGGTTTTCAATAAAATTTCGTAGAAATAAATTGAAATAATTGAGAAATATATTGAGGTGTAGCGGGTCATTGTCTCAGGACAATGACCCGCTGCATATATGGGTATGCAAAATATGGGTCAAATATGGATCAAGTGCTTCGCAAGGAAATGGCATAAAACATTGGAATTGGAACATTCACATCCTACCCTATTTAGGTATATCAAACAAGCGATAGTTTGGATGTTTGTACCGTAACGGCTGAACCGATTTGACTGAAGTTTAGAACAAGTGATCTAAATTCGTGACCCAGAATAAAATAGGCTAGATTTTTCTAAGTAGGCAGATACTAGTATAAAAAGGTAACCACCAGCTACACTGCCGAAGTACTTACGTAAAAAATGCTAGTCTCCGTTTACCGATCAAGAGGCAAGAAAATTTGGGTAACGCAGATTGAAGTGATCGATCATCATCATCATATTAATAGCCTGTAGAATTCCACTTCTGGGCCTCCACACTGGCCTATTCTGATTATTCTGATTATTCCTAAGAATGTCATGACGAACGAATCGTGGGCTATCACCATCCACCGAATTCAGGTGGGAGGCTTTACACTGCATCGCCCAGGTCGTAGTCGCTATTCAAGAACCTTTTTTCCCAGCAGTTGTCGTTTCTTCGAGCGATCTTGCTATTCCAAGAGCTTATGTGACTTTATTTATTCTACGGATTTCCTCGTTTCGGATTTTATCACGAAGTGAAATACTGAGAATAGCTCTTTATATAGCCCATACTCAATCAAGCTGTGTGTATTGAAAGATTCTTCCAAGGCATAATTCACGAAGAGTCGTCCAGGAAATTCACCCATTCTACACCAAATGTGCTGTTATTTTATTCAGTGAATCAAGGAATTTCGAGTAGCAAAACATGAAATCCAAGTTAATTTAAACAGAATATCCATAAGAACAGAATACTTAAGTACCTGCTGGAATATAAGTACCTGCTTACCAGAATTTTAGCTGATATCAATAAGCAACGGTTAGCCTCCAAAAAGCATAAAAAAGTAAATAAGTATGTTTTATATTTAGGACAAACCAGTGCGCGATAAACTCTATTTATAATGGATTTTAGATTAATCTAAATCGTGTTACCTAGTACTTTCTGACTCAAAGGTCAGATAACGTGTGGAAACTTTGAAAAAGTTTCTGAATAAGCCCCAAAATGGGTTCGCAGACGATCTACAGACAACCTTGAACAATCAGTTTGAATGAATTGGATAAGGTTCTATTTACCGAAAATACAACAAACTAGTTGAAGTTTTATTTGATAAAACGATGTTTGTGAAAGCAGAAACTTTCAACCCCTTCGACGCAAAGACCCTGTAACAAATAAATAATTATTAACCCCAAACACATGATTATACCTAGCGTCGAGGGTAAAATTATATAAAATGATGTAATAATTGATGGCAGTTATTTATATTGGTGTTTTCGTTAGATCGAGTTTGTAAGTTCGTACCAGTTAATATGAAACTAAACACTACTATTACTTTATTTACTTTATTGTTTCTTGTCAGCACATATGTATCAACCCTCGAAACGTAGGTATTTATCATGATTTTTGATGAACATTATCTACTTGACAATGCCCCTTTACAGCAGCAATTTAATCTATTCTTATAGTAACTTAATTATGTAAACATTCATAGGTACATATGTAAGTAAAATACTTGCCTGTTTCTAGTACCCTTCCAAATCCTACAATGTAAGTTTTTCGACGCAACCAAGTGTACAAAGGTTCCTATGGTTAAAAATAAATGAGTATAAGTATGAGTATGATTGTAATTTTCAATTGTAATATCACCATTATGAGCATTAGAGGCAAGTAGAAATCATTTCTCTTCACAAGTCTCTATTTAAAATATGGTAAAAGTAGGCTTGACGACTCTTCGGACACAATCTCCCAGAGGATAGAGTAGAACCTACTTTTTATGTAGACAGATATTATTTTCAATCGTGAATGCGGAAAGAACCTTGTGAAAAAAGTTTCGATAAAGGATATAGTTCGCTTCGAAGATGATGGTTCCGGGAAGTCATAGGCTGGAAGCGAGTCAAGACCAATTATTGTGGCAATCTTTGGGAGAGTTCTGTCCAGCAGTAGGCCTATTCAGATGGAAAATGAGAAATTTTCTGTGTAAAGTAATTAAAAAGACGGGACTTAAATAAGAAAGTGAGCTCCCAACAGGCAGAACTGCGAGTTTCCCAACGAGTTTGCTCATAAATCCACGTCTTACATGATCCTTGTTTGCATAATACAAGACTTAGTCGGTTTTATTCCGCGAGACTACGCAGGAGGCTGAAAATGTTAAATATTTGAACCTCACTTGCTCATATCGCAAATAGTTATAAAGCTGCGTATCGTAATCGCGCGGATGCCGCGCGAGACAATATTTCACCACGACAAACAAGTGAATTCACCGGACGAGCCATTCTACGATCATACTTCGTTTACACATGACGCGAGTGACGAGGCGAATGACGAATTTTGACTACTTAGAACTTTGAATATTATATGACAAAAGACGCATATGCGAACGGCACGTTATCGTGAAACTCGCGGGACTGATTGAAGACTCAGCGTTTGTGTGAACGGTAGTTCGCGTCGGCATTTGTACCTACACGATTTTGTCAACGAGTTCCAAGACGAATGCAAAGGCACATATTATGTAAGCCTGGTATCAGATTTCAATATGAAACGTGTTGCCGTGCAAACAAACATAAACACGACAAATCCATCCCAACTGCAAGCAAGACTGACGTTTTTTTGCCACGCGCTAAAAATTGACAAAGATCGGCTCACGGGGTCACCCTTGAGTATTGGTTCTGTGGGCTCGCCATGCGTTGACAGCTCGGTGTGGCTCGGTAGTATGCAATGCGCGCGCCTGGCTCTCAAGCCAATGTTCGGGAGTTAGCCGCGCGTAGTCTTTACCTGTTTTAAGAATAAGTCGATAAAGTCAACCAACCACAGCTACGTTCGCAGATGATATGCACTTGGGCGCAGTTTCACGTAGTATCCAAATAAAGAGGACTACGCACGAATACAAAGCGTGCAATAATTTTTACATTGTTAATATGATTTAATTCTGAAAATTTAAGAAAAAAAATAGTTATATTAAAATCTGTTGTATAGTCAGAATAATTACCTATACGAAGTAAGATTTAAGGCCATTGTCGGGGTTAATGTTGTAAGTGTGTTTGTTTTTAAGAATTAAAAGCGCATGCTCATTTCTTTACATAACGAGTACGCAATTTCTCGTGTGATTTTGTTATTTTTGTGTTTGTTCAGTCCACCTCTATCATTCGGGACAGTTAGCTCTCCAAAATTTTTGCTTTTGTGAAGAGAGGATCGTAAATAATAGTGACACGACACGGGTCTAAATTTATCATGTCCTCATGATAGGAACGTTACCAACTGCTTAAAGCCAAAGTAATAATCTTAAGCCCACCTGATGGAAAGCTATACCGTCGCCTATTGACTTTTGCAGTACCTGGAGGATGCGTTGCCTGGTCTGGAGAACTCTTAACTCTTTCTTTGAAGCGGGTCATATTATAGTTTAGCGGAAACATCTCAGAAAGCAGCTCGATCGATTCGATTGATTGTTTGAGCAATCGAATGCAATCATTTGCAAGGTTCAGTTACATCGACGCTACAAAGACCGTTTATTAGTTTGGTTACATTATAGTTCATTTACTTACAGGTTAGTATAAATACACACCAACAGATATAGGTAAAAGTTAATCATTAATTTCATAGACCGATTTATTAATAATTCACTCATCTCAGTGTGAAAATGCGTCCCAACATGGGTAGGTTCTATTTAAAATGAGTGATAGAACTAATGTGGGATAAATATAACGAATACAAGATCATTGGGTTAATCAAACTAACCCAATTGTCAAATTTCACGTCAGCTTAAGCGAATCTTACTAATATAATGCAATCATTTGCAAGGTTCAGTTACATCGACGCTACAAAGACCGTTTATTAGTTTGGTTACATTATAGTTCATTTACTTACAGGTTAGTATAAATACACACCAACAGATATAGGTAAAAGTTAATCATTAATTTCATAGACCGATTTATTAATAATTCACTCATCTCAGTGTGAAAATGCGTCCCAACATGGGTAGGTTCTATTTAAAATGAGTGATAGAACTAATGTGGGATAAATATAACGAATACAAGATCATTGGGTTAATCAAACTAACCCAATTGTCAAATTTCACGTCAGCTTAAGCGAATCTTACTAATATAATAAATGCGAAAGTCTGTGTGTGTGTGTGTTTGTTTGTGAGTGTGTGTATGTGTGTGAGTGTGTGTATGTGTGTGTGTGTGTGTGTGTGTGTGTTTGTGTGTGTGTGTGTGTGTGTGTGTGTGTGTGTGTGTTTGTGTGTGTGTGTGTGTGAATGTTTGTTACCACGTATCTCCGTAACTTCTTAACTGATTTTGATGAATATTGGAATGTAGATAGTTTAGGATCTGGAATAACACATAGGCTAATCTAATTCTCGAAAATCGACCCCTAAGGGGGTTAAATAGAGAGGTAAAGTTTCTATTAAAAAATAAATTGTTTGATTCGCTCAAAACTCTGTACAAATAAACTTTAAAGTAAATAATGAAACTCGTATTTTTTATTTTTTCAAAACTACCCTTTGGGGGTGTGCAATTGAGTTCTAAACTTTGTATAAATTGTAATCCTTGGTTCGATTCAATTAAAAGTTGGTGGACATAGTTTGAAGCCTGGAGACGGTCATATGCTACTTTTATTAACATACCACGCGGGCGAAGCCGCGGGCAACAACTGGTAAGTTTATAAAGCTAATCACATCACTTTGTTTGATCATTAAAAGCCTGTAGATTTATATTCATTGCTGAAAATTATATGCCTTGGTTCTTGAATGAATGAATGAAAAAAACTTTTTTGTACACCACAAAATTACAAAAAACAAAAGTTGCGGGTCGATTCCCGCCGCGGGACAAATATTTGTCTCGATTTTCGGTTTTTTATGTATAATATGTATTTATTTATAAAAAAAAAGTACCTATATAACTAGTATATCAGTCATGTAGTTCCCATAATATAAGCATTGCTTCGTTTGGGGCTAGATGGTGCTGAGGGAAAAATGACCAGCATTCTTTTTTTATGTCAACATAATTAAATTTTGTCTATTCTATAAAAATAATATATACTTGCATAAAATGTATTATTGGTATAGAATACTAAAAGGACGTCCTTGTAAACAAAGAATACGGTTCGATGACCTAACTGGCGCGTTTCTACCTACAGTGGTATGGGTTCGGCACTTTGTTCATAAGTTTTTTTGTAACGCCAAAACATAGACACGCGTACAACCCAACAATTTCTTGTGAGTGTGAACGCACAGATATAATCGAGGTTTTCTAGTAAAAAACTCTTGCTAGGGTCAAACTCGCCGTTGTACCTACATGTCCTATACGTAGGTGTTTGTCTGTATTATCTGTAAGTACAATAAAAATAAAGGATACTCCACACCATGTTACGTCAGTGCAGTGGTCGAGCCGGTACATTTTCGAAAGTATTGTTAACACGGCTGCCGGCGGCTTTATTGACACGGGTAGGTATAGTGTGGATACGATACCTTTATCGTATCTAGGTACATATAGTTTTAAATAATAAAAATAACGTTGCATACATAATACTTAAAGTAAAAAGCGTTATTTACCTATATACACACAAATGTGTATGCATAGAAAGTACTGTGTATGCATACCTACTTCATTTAAATGGGAATCGATCATTGCTTTCAAATTACCGAACGAGTTGGCAGGTACTCGTTTTTTAAGTTAATGTTCATTCTTTACATTTTCTTATCTTTTGACTTGAAGTTTAGTATGAAAGGCACTGACTAACTTAAGGTAAAACTGAATTCATTGTTCGGAAGCGGTTTATCGGATTTATTCACGTTTATTATAGAGTATTTTTAACAAAATTTGACAGCACAAATTGTGTTTATATTACTTGGCTACACAGCTGCGATATAAAGGCCACAACGCCGCAACGCTCTGAGTTGCGCAACGCAATGAGTTTTTACAATAGGTATCTGTTTTTAGTACATTTTGTATCAGGACGCATGTGAATTGTAATGCTGCTGCGATGCGATAGAAGTAGGACGTTTGACGCAAAAACGCATTGCGATAGGACTCAGGCAGTAATGATCAGTCTACAAAATGTGCTGCCTTGTGTCTCGTATATGCTCATCCTACCTACAGGTGGGCCGTATTATGTTTGCCACTTTTGTAGTAAAAAAAAAACTATCAGTGGTTCTATATTTCCACCTTGCTTGAGGCAGAAGTATAATGCACTTCGACTCAAAAAAGTAACAAGGGTTAATGACACGTTTGGAAAATACATCACCACCATAAAACAATCCTGAATAATAAGTTAATTTCAAAATGGTTTTAAAGTGCCATTTTCCGTGTGCTACCACCATCAATTATTCGCCATTGGTCGGAGTAAGTTTGCCTTTAAAATACAGCCAGGCGCCGAACTATAAAAACGTATTAAAACCTACTAGCCTCTGCTCATGTCTTTGCTCGCATAGTACCTGGATAAAAATTGAGTTTTTTTAGGTCACGAACCATACGTGTTGGTACGGAGATTATTTAGCAACAACCATCCAAACATCTAAACAACTACAGACTTTGACATTTTGTAGGATTTATTGCTCAAAGTTTTCAGCAAAATACTGAGAACGTTTTTGTAAACATAAATAAATCTATAAAGATTTAATTAC
Organism: Perizoma flavofasciatum; assembly: GCA_958496245.1. Taxonomy (NCBI): domain Eukaryota; kingdom Metazoa; phylum Arthropoda; class Insecta; order Lepidoptera; family Geometridae; genus Perizoma; species Perizoma flavofasciatum. The sequence continues at coordinate 6,083,371 of OY292426.1, forward strand.
TTAATCAACTTATTTATTTCATATTAATTTAGTAGTACCTACTGGTAATAAATAACGTGGGCATTATGCATAATGTAATATTTGGATAAGTCCTCTTACTCTTTTTCTTTCGTACTCTTTTTCTATAAATGAGTTCACCTCGTTCGATTGGCACCACACTAAAGCTGAAGGATCATCAAAAATATAACCAAGCAAAGTTTGTTGCCTGATTCTTCTAGGCTTGGTCTCGCGCGAGGAAGCGGCGTAATATCACTTTCAAATTTTAAATTCACGTAGTTTTTAACTTAAGTCAAATTAAAAACTACTTCTATAATAATCCTTGTGATTTTCAATGAATAAAAACCTATTGACTTTGACTTTGACTTACTACCTCCTACTTGGTATCCTCACGGAATGAAAATTCTTTATTGTACACCTTATGATATAAAAAAATAAACAATAACACATTATGTTAAATGGGCGGTCTTATTGCTTTAAAGTGAAATCTCTTCCAGACAACCTTTGTATGAAGAGGATTATATATGATTGTGAAGTGGCCGGGGGTGTTTTTTATAATTTGTATAAACTACCTTAAATAATATCATGCATAAAACAAACTACAGCAGAATATAATAGAAATATATAATATATTATTTTATTATTAACAACTACTTTTATAACAAAAATATGATCAGCCTGATATTAAATGAATATTACTGAATGCTTTTTGGATTAAAATTATCAACTGAATTTATCGTTACGTCTGAAATTGCGATTTATACGCAATACCACGGCGGAGTTATTGAAATATACGTCCCCAAAGACAAACCAATGTGGGAATAAATACATCAGCAAAGAAGATTAAGCTCTATAAAACAGCGAAACGACTTAGATTGGTGTGGATGATCCAATTCACAAAAGAAAAACAACGAAAATGGATATCCCGGTTACATTCAAATAAAACAGAAAGCAAAATAGGAATGAGTCGTTTCGCATCGCGACATAAATCCAACAAATGGTTTTTTCATGCAGAACCTGAAAGTACCAGTCGACTATAATAATGCATAAAAAGAATTGAGGAATCTAGATCCAGCAAATAAGAGCTAATGTGTATTATATTCCAAAAGCGGTTAATTACAGCAACACTAGTGTTATTTTGTGAATCATTTATAATGATTTCAAAGTTGTCTTGGATCGGCAACGCGCGAGTGATACATTTGGTGTTACGGTAACCGCTTACTAACAGGCACTTGTTTGCTACCAAAGATGTTTAAATACAAAGATAAGTATTTTTTTTTATAATAAACTTTTTAAACAAACGACTTAAAGGTGCAATGTTTAAATTAAATTAAAATGCTATTATAATATAAAATAATTTTTGTTAGATCGTGACATCAAAATTGACCAATCGGTAATAACAATGTAAACTTTTTTGTATGACTTCATTTTAATTTAGAATGTACCTATTATTTTGTATAATGTATTTTGACTTGTTATTTATATTTGGATGCTTACTTTAAAGCTCCCATTTTGCATGCCCTAGACCAAGGCAAAACATGTCTGGTACTTACCAATTAAAATAATCTACATCTTTGTGACCCATGTTTGCAAATAAATGATTAGATTTGATTTAACATGAATACTCAAGATTCTTATTTCCTTTACAATTGTGAAATATCAAATTATGAGAAGTTGTAGGCGTTATGATCAATATTCAGGCATCTACTCAATCACTGTCATATTGGAAATCGCGATGAATCCTTCAATTCCTGACGTGCTAGCAATATATTTTATTTATTTATCATCGCTTGCACACAGTTTCTTTTGTATGCAGATGGGAAGGGAAAATAAATCCAATTTGTACCGACATACATCATGGACGGAGCGCAGCTTACAATTTATTCACAATTTTATGCTACGTGTTGTTAGCAATCGTCTATTTTGCTTCTACCAGGAGTTACAGAAGTTGCTTACGAGTTTGGTTTATAATTTTTTAATGATTTGTTTATTGAGTTAAGCGGTAACGTTACCATTTTTGACAAAATATTTAATTCCGGTTTCGGATTATACGATTTATGCTTTTCGTCACATTATAGAGGTCTCGTAGAGCTTATGAAGAGTTCTAAAAGCATATTATAGAGGTCTCTCTATTCTATAAGAAAAATCGTAGATGTCTCGTAAAATATTACGAGATAAAATAAAGTGCCTTAGACATTTCTAGACACACTACTCGTATGTTATGGTCCTGAAATTGCCTCATAACACCTAGTTTTTATTGGGAATTGGTAGAATTTTATATAGTAGTTGCTATAAATGCTACTCGCTAAACGAATATTTCATACTTTTAGGACAAAAAGTGGCGACCACGAGTTGATGCATTGAGCTAATAGTGATTGGTGGCTGCGAACATTAGCTTGGTCTGGACATAAGTCGCGGTAAATCATAGCAAAGGTTGCAGGGGCTTCTTGAATTTCAATATAACGATCTCTATCTTGTAGACAAAGCTTGCTTTGGCATGCATCCCAGTTCCATCCAATCTCGTTGGCTGCATTGGTGATGGATGTTATCACTTGTTTATAGTATTACTATATTACAAACAAGTTAGTAAGTGTTTCTTATTGACATGACTGTTGGAGAAACAGAAATATAAATCCCTGCCTCATAATTTTCCGCCACTTGTTAATGTATAAATGTACAGTGCTTAGAAGATTAGTCAAACATAATTTGAGAAAAAAATGCAGAAATGGCGTCCTCTGTGGCTGACAAAAAAGATTTCAGAGTGTGTCTGTCCGTGTGAGAGAGACAGAGTGTGTCTGAGTCGAAGAGCTGACTGAAACGGTTTGATTGTCGCAGTTAGATAATTTTTTGTTATATTATCTGTAAACATTTTCCCTTCATAGTTTCTGACACCCATAATATAGGAAATCCTAATTTAGTGTCAGGACTTATAATACTACATTAAATGTGGCTAATAAGTTTGTACTAATTAAATACAAATATACAAATAAATAATACAAATAAATTCCTTCTAAAATGATGACGGTTTATGTAGTAGTAAAATTATTATGTAGCATTGATGTCGGTTGCGGAACATTTACGAGGTTTAATCAAAACGGGATTTCCTAGCTAATACAAAGCTCTCAAGGTGAAACTAGCAAGTAGTCACTCACATGTCTGTACCACAGTTAGTATAATACTATACACTGAAGATTGCGCCTCGTCTAATATAACTTGAACCGTACTGAGCGTGACTACGTGTGGAACTGGTAAAACTATCAAACTTTATAACTGAACTGGCTACTACACAATGATATGCAAATGCACGAGAACTATGAAAGAGCCTTTTCAAAATGTTATGAGATTCTAAGGTGAACTGCTCTTTAAATTCTTTAAATTGTTTGCATTTTTTTTTACTTTTATTGACAAAAGAGAAAGATATATATACCCAGTATAGCGGATAATTCAGGGCTGATATGATAATAATACCTAACTTCAAACGACTAAATTAAAAAATCTACTGATGTGTTTCTTTATGGGTGTTTTAATATTATTATGACCCAGTGCATCAAAAGAATTCAAAGCTGAAATGTGAGCACAAAAACATTTCGGTCCAAAAAAAAATAACGGAACAATTTAAAACTTTATTCAAAGGGATTTTTTTCCACTCGAGTTAGCTTTTGTAAAACTTATAACGTAACAACGGGCTCTCTAAGGTCCCGTAAGTGATGATGCTTACTTTTATTTTCGTTTTACTGACATAGAATTTATTCGACGCTCTTTTATGCTTTGTTTGAATTTGAGACATTTAGATAAATATCTGTTAAAACTCTGGTATTTCTTTTGAGAGACAATAATTTCATCAGCTACACAACGAAATCATAGTTAAATTAGCTAGATTCACTATGAATAAGTGAATAAACATATTATTTACTCAATACCCAACGGTCGTCTCGTAAATATCATTATTTACCGAAAGGATCGTCCATCGTAAGCATACTTAAAGTTACTAATAGAATTAAAATTATCGTGGTTTGGTGTCATTTAAATTTTTGCAAACAGCCAACAAAACATCCGTACGAGATTAGAAAGGTGATTTTTTTTACACAATAAAATGGTAGAAATTGTATATGAATCCATGGAAATCCATACGGTATAGTCGTAATAATAAGTACCTAATTTATTCAGTTGAAATATTATATTGTGAGAATATGGTTATGTAGTTAAGGAGTATTAATAAAACTGTTCGTTTCACTTAAATGCTTGCTTGAGATGTTCTCCCAAAAGCTTAGAGCCTGTTGCGTTATACTTTTGGCAGTATGGCTTTTGTTCCTGGTCCTTAATCCAAGCTGCTGTTTTAGGGTTTCTGAAATGATAAACAAGAAAAGCAAGATAATGTTATGCTACTGGAAAGTATGATAGATAGATAGATAACTCTTTATTGCATATACCAAGATAAAAACACTTTACAGAGGATCTTAAAACTAGGTTGTGGTGATAAAATGGGCGGCCTTATCACTGAGAACGATTTTTCGCCGTGTGGCAACACTAGATGACTTACGTTAAATTTAACTGCTCCGTATTTTTTAAACTTTTTATTATAGTTTTAGTATAAATTAGCAGTAAATAATCGTGTTAATCAATTAATTATCACCTGAATAATGTGTGTTAGTGTTTGGAAGTGACAATAAACTGTAAAAAGACCTTAAAAGTTGTGTGAAAAGTTTGGTGAAACGGATGGTATTATGAATTCTCGTTCGACTCGACATCGGAATTCCTGACTCGCTTTTACTGTGACCAACCTGGGATTTGCTCGTCTACGAACAGTTGGAGTTCCTCATTAAAACCTGGGGAGTATTGTGTTTATTTACCATAGCTTTGTAACCTCAAACACCAAACACAATACAAACATTTTACCAGCATTCTATGACTCACTGTCTTTTGGCCGTGAGTATCATCACAATTCACACACAGGTGCCGTTTTCATCTCTCTCAGCTTGACTATTCCGTGGAAGCTTGAGTTGAAGACCAAAACAAAAGCCTAATACAAAATAAACTTACATTTAACAATAAACACACCACAATTTTTACTAACCAATGTTTGTTTGCACCAAATTGTATGTAACTTGTGTTGATGTTTGATTTCTTTATAAAATCATCATAGCACTATAGTGTACCTAAATAATTGTAAGTCTTAAGTCTAATTAAATTGTTGAAAATAAGTATAATTAATTACCTGCCGGGAAGCTATCTACCTAATAATTATAATCAAACTAAAACATAGAAATTAATACTAATATTTTGTTAACAAGTGATAACTTTAAAAAAAAAAAACTTTTCTTTATTTCATATTTTTTTCTCAATCCATCTCAACTTTTCCGCCTAATATTTCCACTTTTCTACATCACTCACCTGCCTCTATCCACTACTAGAAACTCACTTGTTTACTGCTGGGTTTCAGGTTTTTCCCTGACACAATGACCATGACGAGAGGCATGCGACTTAGAAGCCAAGCTAAAGGTGGCTGCCGCGGTGCTCAAAGAATCCAATGAGATCCGCAGACAGCTGCTACAAGAAAGAGAAGACAGCGAGGCCGAAATGCTTGTGATTCTTGGCAAGAATAACACCCTCAAGAATCAACTTGCGGAGCTGCATACTCAGTATGAAGAACTTCTCGGAGAGCTGGACCGGCTGCAGTCAATGGTGCATTCCGTGGACCACTGCCACGATACATAAGAGATGGCGCTGCAAAAAAATAAGGACTTACAGCAAGAGTTAGAAGATTGATCAACTTGAGAGAACATAAAAAAAACAGAGAAGAAGCTAAAAAAGCATAGAAATGTATTTAATTTTGCGAGGCTGGTAAGCAAAAATTTAGATGAGGAATTGAATGCATGCTATAATTTAATTGGACGTCATTCAAAGGAAATAGATTATATGTCTGACAAAATCATAAATTTGGAAAGATTGCTACATGATGTTACTTGTAAGTATACAGAAGCGATTATTATAATTATAATTATAGTTATAGTTATAGTTATAGTTATAATTATAATTATAGTTATAGTTATAGTTATAGTTATAGTTATAGTTATAGTTATAGTTATAGTTATAGTTATAGTTATAGTTATAGTTATAGTTATAGTTATAGTTATAGTTATAGTTATAGTTATAGTTATAGTTATAGTTATAGTTATATTTATAGTTATAGTTATAGTTATAGTTATAGTTATAGTTATAGTTATAGTTATAGTTATAGTTATAGTTATAGTTATAGTTATAGTTATAGGTATAGTTATAGTTATAGTTATAGTTATAGTTATAGTTATAGTTATAGTTATAGTTATAGTTATAGTTATAGTTATATTTATAGTTATAGTTATGGTTATGGTTATGGTTATGGTTATGGTTATGGTTATGGTTATGGTTATAGTTATAGTTATAGTTATAGTTATAGTTATAGTTATAGTTGTAGTTGTTGTCGTTGTCGTTGTCGTCGTCGTCGTCGTCGTCGTCGTCGTCGTCGTCGTCGTCGTCGTCGTCGTCGTCGTCGTCGTCGTCGTCGTCGTCGTCGTCGTCGTCGTCGTCGTCGTCGTCGTTATTATTATTATTATTCACTATGGAAGAAGTACTGTTAAAAAAAAAATTTTGCCTGTCATAAAAGTGCGGCGATTTTAATAGAGATATTCCGATTAATCCCTTATCTGAGAGACTTATAAATTTATTTAAATGTTTTAATCTCAAACATCTATTTGATGAACCTTCAAGGGTGACGCTGACTTCCGCCACCTGTTTAGATAATATTTATTGCAGTAATATTCCAATTAGTAAATCAGTAATTAAACGTTTTAGTTCATTATGGTCACAGTGCCTTATTTACTTGTAACTTAGAAAATGAGCCCCAACAATTCACTTACCGGCCTATCACTGAGAGCCTATTATTAGGAATAAATTATATGACCTATACGCAACTAGGGCGTCGATGCTACACGATCCTACGTTTATCTTTTACGTAAAGAATTATTCCAAAACTTTCAAAAAAGTTTGTCGTGCAGCAAAATCAATGCATTTAAGAAATAAAATTGCAAAATCTTCCAATAAAATTAAGGCTACTTGGAAACTAATAAATAATGAAACAGAAAAATCTAAAATCCGGATTAAAGATATAAATCTGAACTTAGAAAATAAAATACTGACAAATAATATTTATATTGCAAATGCATTTGATAGTTTTTTCTCTAGTGTACCTAAAATTGTAACCCAAGCGTTAAACTCTTCAGCCGCTAGAGCGACTTCTTTATTAGAGTCAAGTGTTGAAAAATGAGAAGTCGTGTTTGGCTTTGGATACGTTAATGCAAATAGTATTCTAAAAACATTTAAGTCACTAAACATAAAGAATACTGAAGACCTATGGGGAATATCGACAAAAGTTCTAGGTGCGATAATCATTGATATCGCTTCGTGTTTAGCCCATGTTTTCAATAGTTGTGTTGATGAAGGACTATTTCCTGATCTTATGAAATACAGTAAATTAATTCCTTTGTTCAAGTCTGGAAATGTTAGAGATCCAGCAAATTATAGACCGATTTCTGTATTGCCCGCGCTAAGTAAAATCTTTGAAAAAAATATTCTTTCTCAACTATTGACACACTTCAACCATAATGGGCTACTTCATAATAATCAGTTTGGATTTACCAAAGGTCGATCTACAACCGATGCTGGAACCTTGCTCTTGAAGCACATATTGGAAGCCTGGGAGAACGCGCAGAAAGCTATCGGAGTATTCTGCGATCTGTCCAAGGCTTTTGATTGCGTAAATCATGGTACTTTAATATCCAAATTGAATCATTACGGCATTCGAAATAAAGCACTGGATCTTGTTCAGTCTTATTTACCCAATAGAGTTCAAAGGGTTGAGGTCGGTGGTGAGAGGTCTTTGGGATCTACTATTGACATGGGGGTGCCGCAGGGTTCGATACTTGGCCCTTTTTTGTTTCTGGTATACGTTAATGATCTTCTCTTTTTCGTGGAAAACTTATGTAATTTAGTTCTATTTGCGGATGATACTTCTATAATATTCAAAGTTGATAGATCTAAAGCTAATTACGACGGTGTAAACTTATCTCTATCGAGAGTTCTTGATTGGTTTACCGTCAATAATCTTCTACTGAATGCTAAAAAAACTAAGTGTATGAAATTCACTTTGCCTAATGTAATTCAGTATGACACCGACATTAAATTAAATGGAGAAACACTAGATCTAGTAGATTCTACTTTATTTTTAGGACTCCATATTGATTCAAAATTGCAATGGAGTCTGCAAATAGAAGCACTTGCAGGTAGACTTAGTTCTGCTGCATATGCAGTTAGAACAATTAGACACCTTACTGATGAAGCCACAGCTAGGTTAGTATATTTCAGCTACTTTCATAGTGTCATGTCATATGGTATCTTACTGTGGGGGAAGGCAGCAGATATTCAAACAATTTTTGTTTTACAAAAAAGAGCAATACGTGCCATTTATAATATGAAGCCTCGTGATTCTTTGAGAGAACGATTCAGAGAAATAAACGTTATGACAGTAACTTCACAGTATATTTATAAAAACTTAATGCACACGCATAAAAATAGCGCTTGTTTTATAAAAAAAGGTGATGTCCATAACATCACAAATAAATTACTCATGCCGAATTTTAGATTAGAAAAGTCCAATAGGTCTTTTATGGGAATCTCTGTACGCTTCTATAATAAGCTTCCGGAAAATGTAACCGAGCTGCCTATTCGAAGATTTAAATCTTATATAAAGAACAATCTAATAAAGAAGGCGTATTACACCTTAAATGCCTATATTGACGATAAAACTGCATGGCCCGATGTCGTCGCTCCGCTCCTTCGTTAGCTTAATTGTGAAATTGTATATCTGTGGTATCATATTTTTTAAGAATAGATTATGCATTACTATTATAAAGCGTATAGTGTGTTGTCATAAGAACTTAGGTTGATACTTTTTAGACTTTATTTACGTCTCTGACTAGTACTTTTTTCTATAAATTAGTCTCGTTCATTTACGTTCGATTGGCACCACACTAAAGCTGAATGAAGGATCATCAAAAAAATAACCAAGCAGAGTTTGTTGCCTGATTCTTCTATGCTTGGTCGCGCGCGAGGAACCGGCGTAAATTCACTTTAACATTTTAGATTCACGTATAGTTTTTAAGTTGACGTTTCTATATGATCCTTGTGATTTCAATGAATAAAAACCTATTGACTTTGACTTTAACTTTGACTTTTCCCAGGCAACCTTTGGATGGACTTGATTTAAAAGAATGTGAAGAGAGGTAGTGTAACTGCAATAAAAATAATAATTTGCAGTAGGTACAATAAAATAAATATTTAACAAATAATATAATGTTGTATCATGTATACCTATGTATAAACAATACAGTAATATATATATAGCTACAAATTTAACGACTTGAGCTAAGAAAATTATATAGCTTAGTTTAAAGATGCTGTAAAGTACAGTTTAAAGATCTCATTTTTTAAAGTAGTAAGCGATTTTGCATGTCTAATGGATACAGGTAAGTCGTTCCATAGTCGGCCCGCACGCACAGTGGAAGAGTTACTAAAGAAAGTGGAGTTGTGGAGTGGAGTCTTTAACTGAAGAGAATCTGAGGAGCGTAGGTTGAGAGGGTTAGAGAGATGTAAGAATTCGAAGAGTTGCTTAAGGTAAGGTGGAGAAGAAGGAATTAATAATATATTGTACAAAAGGGTGAAAATATAACCATCCGGCGAAGGCGGATTGGCAACCACTTGAGCTTTACGCTATACTCAGATAAATGATCGTATTTGCGCAAGCCAAATATGGATCGAATGTAGAAATTTTGAAGCCGCTCAAGCTTGTAGATAATGTATGACCACATCATCAATCAGTAGACATCCATGGGCTAGACCTGGTCAGACTAAAGCGGGAGCGGTGACGACCAAGTACATTTACAACCATTTGATAACCATTCCTCTTTGAAACGAAAAATAACTTATCTTAATGTTGATTAATTAAAATTTTAACATCGCGAAAATTTTAAAATTTCGCGGTTTGTTTATTTTACTTTCCTTTTGCATCGTCATCGTTCCTCATTTTCCCAGCAAAAAACAATACTTACATCGTACTTTTTATAATAAAAAATAAAAAATATTACCTGTCATGGATTACAAGATCGCCGTCCATAAACACGGGGATTTTATGAAGCGAATTAATCTTAAAAAATAAACAGATTTATATCTCATTGTACAGTTGATACTAAAAGAATCAAAACTCGGCCCTTATAAAACTAGTAACGAAAAACGTTGTCTCACCTTTAAAAATTCTGAATTGGTCAGATGTTTTGCTTCCAGTACATTGACCTCTATAGGGTCAAACAGTACATTCAGGACTGAAGTCAGATTTGTTTTATAGTGAAAAACAAAAAATAATCTTAAAGTAAAATACTAGATTTCGAATTCCCGCAGCCTTTGACCGCATGCCATCAGTCCATCAAGGCAAAATTAAAAGGTTTTTATTTATTGAAATGACAAGGATGATATAAAACCGTCAACTGAAAAACTAAGTGAAGTTAAAATTTTAGCGGGAATATGCCGTCGATTTCTCGCGCGTGTTAGATAAATAGATAGAGCAATGAGAATATAGAGATTTTACCAATATTAAAGTTATTATTTTTAAATTGAATAATACAACTAAAGACAAACCTAAATATGTTTGTCATTTTAAGAACCTACAACCAGAGTGGATAGGGAAGTTTCTATATAAACGATTGTAGCCAGTCAATTTAAGTAAACAACAGTAATTTTATTCATGGTGTATTTCAAAGTCAACAACTATTTCATCTTATAGAATAGTTGTATTAATACATGGCAATAAGAACAACAATTAAGATCTTCAACAATTATAATAAATGAACAGTAATAAGTAGGTATTGCTGCAAAGAAAACATCAAACATAATCAATAAGCATAATCACAGAAAATAAGAATATACCAAGAAAACATCAAACCGCTGAGTTCATAATACCGCTGAGAAGCGGTTTTTATGAATTTGGCTATGGACTCGAGCTTGGTGTCTCGGTGGAGATCTATGTTGCGCGAATACCACGGCGCACCGGTGGCCTTGCGCAAGAAACGATTTTGGACAGCTTGGAGTTGTACTGATCAACCATAGAATTACATTCGGCTTTTATACACTTCAAACCTCATTAAGCAAAGCGCCATTTTAAACCAATCACAGACGATTGTTGATGTTACCGAAAATAACTCTGAACATTGGTAACTATAGCTAAATATAATACGGTGAAACACTTTTAAAACTTATTCTAAGATTTGTGCTATTTTTATAATCATTTGAACTACAATATTTGTTAAAACATTCCATCAACAACATACCATGAACTATCACTTGAGAAACTAAAAACATCAGGAAAGCAAAGTATACATATGTACAATATTTCAAAAATCATGAATTATTTTATAATGATGAACTGTAATTAAATATTAAAGAAATCTCATCAATTTACTAAGAGTAAACAAACATCACAATGTTTTATTCGGTACTTTGAGTTTAGTTCAGAAGTGTTGCCAGTGTGTAAGTGTGAAGTGTTGTTGTACAGAAATATGCTCGTGAACCACAGAGCATATTTCAATACAAAATATATGACAGTGTTTACAAAGCTTAAATACAAGGATAGCGTTTTATAATAATTTCATATCTGACACGCGCAACCAAACCTAGAAGAATCAAGTAACAAACTTTGCTTGTTTTTTTTATGATCCCTTATTCTGCTATAATGTGGTGCCGATCGGATAAAGTGAACTCATCGGGTAGGAGCTTTCCTACACTGCATCGTCTGGTTTCATTAAGAATATTTCTTGCCTAGTGGTTGTCGATTCTGTGAGCTATATGGCATTTTATACAACTTGTTTTTTCTTATACACTGTGTACGCGCCTTCGTGAAGCAGACATGTTATCCTCTTCTGATTTTTTGGGTTCCAATTTTTGTCATATCCGTCTGTCAATCTTTCCATCTTTGTGTCACACTTACTCACACCACACTCCGATTTCTCGTCCAGTTTGAAGCGTATCAAGATGTAGGTAATTTAGTGTAGGCACAGGATGTGTTTTATCAACCCAACGACAAATATGAGAAAATATAATGAAGGTGATACTTTTCGCACGACGACTATATTTTTCTTAAAAAAAGTTTGGATGCCACTTTCGCAAAGAGATTGCACGTAATTCTGATTACATCAATGCGTGGGGGTCAAATCACGTAACCGACTTCGTTTAGGATTTATAATGGATAAGTTTTTTTTTACTTTACTTTATTATGGTAATCCGACAGCGTAACGCTGGACTTCATTTAGGAGTTATGGGCGGTAAAGCCAAAACAGAGTTACACAAAATTCATTATAAGTACATTTTTTTAAATCGTGCTAAGCTAGCGTTGAAAGGACGAAAATAATAACAATGGAATTAAAACATGTTAGAAGAAAAATTAAAGCATTTTGCTTTGTGACCATTATCATATTATGCTTATTCATGTTAATGGTGAGTGTTTTACGTTTTAGAATATTTTTAGAACAATTAAATGAGCCTAAATCAGAATAGTGCCTATTAAAAAATATAGTGGCACGAAACCAAACTAAGTTTTGGGCATAATCGGTAGATACATGAGGAACGTTAAGTATTTATGTATGTCTTGTGCGATAGGTTGGAACCTGAAAGTACATAGGTAGGTACTCGCTAATAGTTCACTACTGAAAATATTACCATTTCGTACCTTTGTCGTACAGAAGTACTACATCGTATCGTAATTAACACATAATATATTTTAATAGTTCATCATATTACCGAGCATTTTGTTGTTCGCAAAACACGACTTTACAAGAATATCTCGTTAATAAATGGCAAAATTACTTTATTATTTTAGAGGTAGCTTTAACCAATTTGTTATACTTGCTTAAACATCTTTGATATCAGTGAAACTTAGAAACGTTAAGCCCATTACACTCAATTAACAAATCTGTACATTTTCGAAAAGTTATTGTTCGAGGGAGAAAATGCCTTTAAACGAACATACTAAACGAACACAATGCATTCATGCATGTACTCAAATAAATGAAATATTATTATTGTTTCTGACATTGTTTATTATGCCAATGAATCCATAAAAGTTTAAACAGATTGTTTACCAATCGAACAGTCAGTGCCGAGGAAAATGCAATTTTCACTGTACACTTAATTAAACTCATATATTTTCATGAATTTCTACCGTTGGAAGCGACTGACTGCCAGAAACGAATTAAAAGCTTTTGTTTGTCGCTATACACTTGATTTTGGTTCCAAAAAATTAAATATTTCAAATATCAAAAGAGTATATGAACTGAGAATCATGCTGGATAGAAGTTTTGTTCGAGGGCATTCGGATATTTTTTTTCTCTAAGATTTACAAAGTACCTTCTTTTTTAATATGACCACAGATATTTTATCTCTATTAAGAAACTATGCATTTTATATCTAGCTGTGAGAGTCACTCTGTCATCTCCATCTCAGTTTAAAAGCTGTGTTTTGTCCATGTCCAGACAGGCTACTAAGTGTGGTGCGGCCATAATACCTAGTAACGAAGAAAAACACTTCAGTGGTTATAATTTCAACGGGCATGAATGACCTACATTCTAAACTGGTGGAAGCATAAATACTGGTGTCCAATAAATCTAGGGAAGTGAGACGTACGTGAGCTCGACGGAATTTAAACCGGCGAATAAGAAGTTAAAGGAACGTGTAACTTGGTTAAATTCAGTCCATTCTTCGTGTGGTGTCCAACCGCTCGTGTATATAATACTAGCTTCTGCACACGGCTTCGCCCGCTTGGTACCCGGATAAAAAGTAGTCTATGTGTTATTCTGATATATAAGCTATATTATTGTAAAGTTTCATCCAAATCCATTCAGTAGTTTTTGCGTGAAGGAGTAACGAACATCCATCCTCACAAACTTTCGCGTTTGTAATTGTAGTGGGATATATTTCTTTACTATATGTTATACATATAAAGACATCCTATTTAATTTACTCTGAAACATAATTCAGGAAATATAGGTGATATCAGCCACGTTGGTGAAGCGGACGAGTAGCCGGTTGAGATGGAAGTGCGGGTTCGATTCGACAAATATTTGCATGTTCTGCAGATATTTGTTCCGGTTCCGGGTGTTTTTGTGTCATGTATTCATAGTTCCTGTCAACACTGGGGATCCTAATGGTTGCAAATCTGGCAAAACCAACTAAGTAAGATAGGGTATATACCTCTAATTAGGAGAAACAGAGTAGTTTTTAATACGACGTGTAGACGTGTCCTTTTAGGACAACGTCAAGAAGCAGTTGATTTTAGGCTAACATGCTTGCTCATATTTCATAAAGTGTTACAGCAACTTAAAAAAACAGAAACAGAGTTGAATAACTAAATTTCTAGAAAAAATGTTAGGTTCAAACCTAACATTTGTAGGAATTATAGTCTATAGGGTTTTGCGTGAATTGAAAATAACCTTGTATATTAATTTCATCATAACTATTTTGTGGCACCTAAAGCGACCATGAACTCACGTTATATGATGAGAAATTGCTATTAAAACTTAAATTATGCGGAAAACTAGGTTTTCACAGGCTTTTCTTAGAATCCACATTAACATTTCTCTTGTGCGGCTCTACATAAATACTTCATTAAGTCGTCTCCAACTTTGCAGTAAATGCTAATTTCACATACAGAGCTGTCGCGTTATTACCTCCCATTGTAAATTCTTGTGGAAATTAAGCTACTCGTATTAAGATTTTTCAGTCTACAAGTAATCAAAATATGTAAAGTTATATTTTTTTTAGAAAACCGCATCACTACGTCCGTAAAATTTTGCAGTTAGTAACTTTTACAAATATATACATACATAATATATGCACTTGCAAATATAAATAAATAATGAATAATGCTGGACATTTTCACACAGCATCATCTAGGCCCAAATTAAGCAGAGCTTCTTTTATGGGAACTACAGGACTGATAATATGTACTACTTGTATATTTTTTTGTAAATACTTACATGCATATTATTTATAGAAAACACCCAGACTTGACATATACAAACATTTGTCCTGCGGCGGGAATCGGACCCGCAACCTTCTGCGTCTCAGGCGGGCGTTCACCCACTGCGCCACAGACGTCTAGTATATATTATTTTTAATGTGACTGACAACTCGTAGGTAGAACCTAAATTTTTATCTGCCTTTTCGGGTCTAGAGTTTCGAGCGCACTGCCCTAAATAAGACCTTTTTGAATCATAAGTGTTCTTTGTAAAGTTAAAACCACCAGAGAATCATTCGTATATTTTTAAATTTCAGATTGCTCTGCAAGAACTTCTTTACAACATCTCACTTCAAACCTAGGCCCCGCTTTATATGAAGAAATAAACAAACTTACATATATCCTCAATTCCTTATGGAGGACATCTTTTACTCAGTACGCAGATCAATGAAGTAGCGGTTAGATAGATTAATGTTTAAACTATGTATATGGTTATCTGGTCGCCAATTGATTGACGATAATTAGAGAAGGCTTATACCTACTACCGAAGGCAATTCATAATTCAAACAAAATCAAATCTAATTATAATGAAGGGTCTAAGTTTTAAAATAATGTATATTTTTATTTTATATGACTCTATATAAGGATTTAATTTGGTTCTAATTTTAGTAAAGTAAACATGCTTAAATTATAGTGAAATAAAAACTGGGATTTCTTGCGTTTACCTTCTTATCAAACACCAAGAAAACTTTACTCCATTAACTTACCCACTCCTTTGCAAATAATATTCAGCAGAAAATTCAAAGTTCTTTCCCTTTTTAGATTTATTTGTACAAAAAGCATCATAAATTTTTACAGTATAAACTCAAAGGCAACTTTCAACGTCTGAATGGGTGACATTTTATTATCTCCGAGAGTTTTGTACATAAAATTCTGTAGACAATTTTTCAACAAAAC
Organism: Perizoma flavofasciatum; assembly: GCA_958496245.1. Taxonomy (NCBI): domain Eukaryota; kingdom Metazoa; phylum Arthropoda; class Insecta; order Lepidoptera; family Geometridae; genus Perizoma; species Perizoma flavofasciatum. Next base: position 6,099,419 of record OY292426.1, read on the forward strand.
AGACCCATGAATTTCAAATACGTTTTTACAGATAAGGGCCCATTGTTGATACAAAATACGATTACGCAGTGTAACCACGCGAGCACCCATCCGACGATAAAAATTACAATACGGTAACAAGAAGCACAAATCATAAGAATACGAAGTTTGTAATAATGGGTACCTGCTTTTCCTTTTTACGATGGAAAATTCTTTTATTGCTCCAAGTTTTATGCTGCGTAAAATCTTAGTTAAATGCTAATACATTTTGTTACTGTAATTCTTGTTGACGGACCAGTAGCTTAGCAACGCAGCTAACGACAATACTCTGCGTTTTAATTACTTTTGGATCTAAAATCCCGATATCAATGGTATGTCAGAACGATGCATACCCTAGATGCAAGATTTTATTGAACGATGAAGCAAATTGAAAATGTATGTACATCATATATGAATGATTTTATAAAAAAAACATAATCCTACTACTATTATAAACGCGAAAGTTTGTGAGGATGGATGTTTGTTTTTCTTTCACGTAAAACTACTGAACGGATGTTGATGAAACTTTATAGTAATATAGTTTATACAACAGAATAACACATAGCTACTTTTTATCCGGGTACTATGCGGGCGAAGCCGTGGGCAGAAGTTATTAATTAATCATTGTAGCATTTTGTATTCTGCTTTACTCTCTCTGAAAAACTCTACAGTCATCAGACTGTGAAGAGTATTTTTTGTAAATTCAAATGATTACTCTGCAGACGGGGAGAATTGTCTTTCACTTGTCTATATCAAAAAAACATTTTGTTGATACGGGACAGGGCTTAATTTAGGACTAAGCGAAATCAACACCACTGTTAATAATAGCCCTCCCTGACTTAATATCTTGTCAAAGGAGCCGCCACATCCACCAAGTTTCCGCAACTTATCAAGGTCGTCGGTCAATCCGGTGAAGTGTCGTACACTGCGTCTTCTGAAACGAAAATATCAAATAATAGGTGTATCGTCAGTTTTCAGTTAATTGGCTGGAAGAATCTTATCAAGCTACTACACGCTCCAAATAACCAAGTAATCCAGTTACAGCTAACACTTGAGAATAGACACGTTGTTGTATCAGAGGTTTCAAAGACGTTAATTCAATTGAGGGAAACATCAAACCGATCGGTAAGCGTTCGTAAAGTACTTAGGTGCAGTTTGATTTGAAACGATGATTTGGTACATTGTAGAGCATGTTTACTCGAACTCGGATGTAGTATTTTTTCTGCAAAAGTGTGCAAATTTGGATACCAAAGAAGTATTCATGATGCAACACCATTGGTGTTGCATCAATGTTGCTTTTGACTTAGAAGTATAATCATTGATTATACTTCTAAGTCAAAAGCAACATTGTGTGGCTACAATTATTTAGTTATTTTTAATTAGTTTCTATTCATTATCATCATCGTCAGCCGGTAGTCGTCTAATCTCTTGTAATCCAAATCTTAAAGGTTAATTATAAAATATTAAATTATCTCTCACATTAAATAAAGACCCTTAAAGTTATAAAAATACTAGAAATTGGAAGTAGAAGGACCAAAATAAAAAATATCTCTCAATTTAGCAAGTTGAAATGGCAACGTCCTGACCATTTGCCCGACACAGGCAATGTGCCCGAGCCTTTACCACTGAAATAACTCTCTTTCTCGCCGTGTGAGCTTTTACTTAGCGCATTGATATATATTTGCGAGATATGTTCAATATTTACTCGAGTTATTCCTTTGTGGAAATCTCTTCGCTATCATAAATCGCTTCGTTGACATAATAACGTAGGGAGGCCTGGATTTATTCGTTTTTGATTTAGAGAGAGGTAAGGGCCGTCATTTTACGGTTTCTTCTAGAAATATGGAATATTTGGAACGCTCACTTTTGTATTTTAATTTTGCGAAGTAAATCAAGAGTTTTTTCATTTGGTTTATTTAGTTCCTAATTCAAAAAGTCATTTTTAAACTCGATTGTGTGATTCTATTCAGATAAAATAACAACATTAAATTGGGCAGGCAAAGCACTATCCTCCTTCTATCTTTAAAAATCTACTTTTGCAATGTAATTAGCCTTTTATATAACTTACATAAATGTTACAGAATTCTACAAAGCAGAAAACCAAATAGCAATACAAATTATCCAACAATACAACATTTTACAAATTCCAAATAAGTCTGCTTTAATGATATTCTGAACGCGAATCAAATTAACTGATAAAGTTTTTGTCACTCGTTAATAACGCAAAGAGACGTGCTCTCAGCTCCATAACTGAAAGCGGAAATGCAAGAAAAACTTTATATGATGTTTCTTATGAATATGGCAGAGCTTTGATTTTATTTGAAACTTTATAATGAGTATGCACACGTGAAACAATTATTTTTTACCTGAGAGAATGAAAAATACTTATATTTAAAACCATTTTTCTAAAAAAATATCGTACTACTGCCAAATGATTAGAGTTAGTTAACGCGACTCACTCTTTCTGCATGCCTACAAGGTATGAAGTAGCTAGCCAAAGTTTAAACATGTCTCACAATTCAACTTCGTTTTTATGTGTTTTACAGACAGAGTAGTCTTTCTTTCATTTGAATAGAACTTTAATATATTTACAAATACTATTTCAAATCAAATCAAAATCAAAATATCTTTATTTGGAACATGTGACAAAATAAATAACGACAGTGTTTTTACTACTGAGAGTACCTATCTCGCTGAAGCAAAAATACTGTATCGCAAGCATCAATGCCCTTCTCCGTATACCTAGACTATAAGGTTCTATAGTATATGAAACGATACATAACAGATGTACGATTTTAAACTATTCCAACCTTAAACCTTTTTGTAAAATACAAAATCGCTCATTTTTAGGCATCATCCATACCATGATGACCTTGCTTTGACCCCCCGAACAGGGTGTCTTCCACCGTCAAGACGACTCTCACTTTTCCATTAACAATGAACGACCCAAATGCATAACACGAACGGGCCTAATAACGATAAAGTGTAACGGCCTTTCCAATGCGTAGGCAAAAAAATGTCGCACGTCCCGCTTGTAAAGGATAGGAGCTAATGATATTTCACCTCAATAATGAGGATATGTGAAGAGACGACCTCAGTGTATGTTCAGACTAGGAATTCAGGCAAATTGAAAAGCCAGTGGCTAAATATGAAGAGTCATCTTCAGGTTTCTTCAGGATTATTCGATAATTCTTGATTTAAATTTGATGAACGACGTACATGCTGTATACATTGAAAACTAAAATGTTATTGTTGCGTTCCTTCTATATTGATAAAAGCAAATAATCCGTCTTCATCAATGAATTGAGAAATGAACGGCCAATCAAATATTTTTCTCTACTAATTTTGTCAACAATATTAAACACGATTCTTTATTTCGAACTGTATCAAGTAAGAAAAGATGCCACTTCTAATTTAGTTTATAAATTTTCTCAAGTTTGAATGAATACATCTTTTCTATTTTGGTCAAAATAGAATAAAAACAAATAGACATAAAGAGAACTCTCTTTAGTTCTATGTATTGACTTGGTTGGTAAACGAAATGATAGATAATTAATTCATGACAATCGTAGTCTGAACTTTCACTCAGAATATTAGGGAATAAAGAAAGTGCTGTGTCGCATATGAAGCTACCATTTTTCGCTTTAACGATTGTAATATCTAACTTATTTTTCTGTGCTGCGTAATCTTTTCCGTAATTTATTCATGAATACCTAGAATGGCATCATAATCGGGTAAAATATTTCATCTTATTTTCTTTACAGTTTCAAATTCACATACCTCAGACAGGGTGACTACGAAAGCATAGTCATAATCTCTTTAGTAGTATGTGAATCTGAAAACTGTAAAGATATAGGATAGAATCTAAAATAGTGTTTGCATGCGTTATACACATTGTCGCTCCATATAAAGTGGCTTACTTTATAACACACGAAGGCGATCAAAAAATAATTAGCTATCTGATAAACATCATTCAATAGTCCCTATAATTCCATTTCATTGATTAAAAACTTACTTTGTATTAACAATGTTAACTATCCCTAATTGTATATCAGATTTAACCTATTAGTTGTATTTATTAGTAAAAGCTATTAGCGGCTGTGACCGTAGACCTGAAAATTGAAGCCATGGACTCTACGAGCAGTCACGAAGAGAGCCGAAACCAGTAATCTGGCTCAGTCGTGAGTGAGCGTCCGGCACGGTTAGACGACCTCGCGATACGCGCTTTGGATGGAGCAATGCACGTAATTTAAAATCTACCTACATTCAAACTGAAAGTGAGGAAGGAGTTTTTCAGGACAGTGCAGTGTTTGTAAAATGTGATGTAACTGTCTCACTAATAGCTGAGGATGTATGTTATATTGGTTATTTTTAGTTTCTTGATAAAAGGTGAGTGCCCATTAAAATTAAGCACATTTTGTGAATATATTAAAGTCTCCTACTTGTTGTTTTAAATAGTAACATAGATAAGTAAGCTGTTAATGGTAAATTGTTCTGGGAAATTGAATTTTAATTGAAAGCTTCGGATTACTTTATAATGAAAACGAAGGACCGCGTTGGGCGCCAATTAAACCTTTTAATACTGAGCGTGATTAGTGATTACAATTTACAATCGAAGTACTCGTTTTAAATAACATTCAAATTTTTTTTTATAGGAGTTGTGTTTTATTTAAATAAAACGGAAACAGTAAGGCTCAGTCAAACTGATGCAGAGTAAAAAACTACATAGTTTAGGCCATAATTATATTTACTATCCATTATTTAGTAGGCTCATCAGTAACATTTAATCAATCAAAGACTAGGTAGCAATTACAAATGTACTAACAATCTTTATATTATACAAACTGTACCAATAATGTGGTCAGGGCGACTTCCAAATAACGCATATACATAAATATTCGAATATACAATATACATTTACGTGAACTTTCACAACTACTTGATAATCATATCCCACCACCACCACCACCGCGCCATTTTAACCGGGCCTTAAGTTACTTTAATTCATAAAAAAAAATCAATAAAAAACTCTATTAAGCACAATTTCAAATACATCCAATTAAATGATCAAAGAAACAAGAACAAAAACGGCTATTTGATAAAAATTAAACTTAGTAATAGCCGGTTTTTGTTCAAGCTTGATAGATTTTTAATTCTTCCTTTATTGAAAAAAAATATTAAGTAAATTCATTGTTCTACAACACGCCAATATGCTTTAAATGGTATACAGCATATTTATTTATTATTAGAGAAACCAACGCCAATACAGAGATATAATTACAAATAAATATAAAATATTATACCTATAGTAAGGCTAATAATAGGTTTCAAACGTAGAAACCTTTGACAATGGAAGAGATGTTGGGAACAAACATTTTTGCAAGCTTCTTTACAAAATAAATATAAACTGTATAGTGCTTTAGTACCTATAACTACTTAGGTACGTGTGTGTTTTTGCTTCTGTAGACCTAAGACATATATTTTGCATAGGGTCGGACAGCTAATTCTCGTTATTATTTCACAACGTGGTCTCGATTTAATATTTATGTGTTTATATATATATTATATACAACATACAAAAGGAGGGCTTCATGCTAAAATACTTTTAAGCATTTTTTATAATGTATCAAACAGTATAAGTCTTCTTACAGACCTCCTTCAGTGGCTGAGGTTGTTTGTGTGTATGTGTGTACGTTTGTGTGTATTTGTATGTTACCTGTATATGAGTATTTACAAAATACAAATACAAAAAATACAAATGTTTAAATTGAGTTTCCAAATGATACTTAATTTCAACAATGATGAAATCTCCTTATAAGTAAAAAAATCTTGTCATAGAAAATTTCGCTCTTTCTTAGGTCTATTTAGTTATTTTGTAAGGTGATAGAAGTATTTATCTTCGAAGACGGTTATCCGATTGAAGTGCGTTCAGGGATAGTTCGTAGATAAGTATAATTACCACACGTCACTAGGAGCTCTGCAATTGATTATTTCTGTAACTCAATTAACGATTATTAAAGTATTATGATAGTGAATGTGCAATTGATAGTGAATCCTGGGATTAAATATACACTGGAATTATACATACATAATTCGAATATTGTTACCTCGTAAATAAAGAAAATGAAAAAAAATGATTATGGAAATGACGTAGAGCAGCCACCAAGATGCGAGACGAATCTGCATTTCGGCAGTTATAGCATTCAGAAAAACATGAATATTATATGGTTAGTTTCTGCTTAGTTTTTTTCTCTGAGTCATTTGAGAAAAAGAGAGACAGATAAATCACATTGATGATGAAGTCCTCGCCGATTTCAGCGACAGCGACTATGTGGGCTTGGCTAGCATAATTACTTCTAATACAATAAACTAAAGTAGGTAGGTTACAAGCAGGTTCCTACCTAGGCTGGATAATAAATTAATACAAAGTAGGCAAAAGTAGCCACAGAAAGGTAACATACAATCTGTAAGGAACACGATCAAGCTCTCACACTAGAATTGTTATTCCCTGTATTGTGAGAAGCTGGTCGACTCCTCCAATCCGTCAATGAACATAAAGTAATTTTGATAACTGCAATGTTTCCTCTTAAGGTTTGTAGGTAGCGGTACGGGGCGTCAAGCCAAAACATCCCAAGAATTTGGTTGATTAAGCCAAAAATAGGCTTTAACATTAAAAAACTTTTAACAAAACCGGCTTTGAATATGGGAGTAGGAAAAGCAAAAGGTGGTTTATCTCAATATAGACCTTAGAGATATGATTCTTAGTTTTCAAGACAGATGCTTTGCAATAACATCTTTTATAAGGTGCAAATTAAAACCTTGGTTTAGTGGCCTTGACTGAACTCGAGTTGAACTTGAGTTTAAACCACTTTTTGTAATGAGATCCATTCATATTATAATTCATATCCATTTTTTTTTGCAACGACGATTTCTCAAGATTATATCAATTCAGAAAAAAAAGGTATAAATCAACAGATTTAGGAAAAAAATCACGACTTTCTTTAAAATAAAGAATAAGAAATAAGAAATAAGTATCTTGTCTATATTTTGGAAAAGTAGGTACTTTTCCAAAATATCAAAGTGAAACAGCTACAAATGTGTTTTCTCGCAATTTTTGTGATTGAGGTATCGAAAGCGGTCTTGCGAATGATGCTAGAAGCTTAAACAATAATAATGCGTTCGAAAACTTTTTAAATCCTTTTAAATAAGCTAATTCGGCACTTTTTTTCATTTTTACGTAACTTTAGTTGATAGCCAATAGGTGCCAATCGGAAGATCACGGGCTCCGCCGGGGTTGTTATTTTTAGAATGTTATAAGATCTTTAGATTTCCTTATGTGTGGTTAAACGCTTAGTTTAAGTTAGAACCAAACTAATTAAAAAAAATCTTAGTAATCCTCCAGCTCGTATTCAATCACCTGCAATAAGTGATGGAATACAAGTCAGTGTCATCTGGCGTTCCTTAGTGACGTGTGGCAAAAACACCTATTTAAGAAACTACCTTTCAGTTACTAAATGGGTTTGAAAAAGCTTCTACTTTTCTGCGATTAAAATTTATACCATTTACTTTGGTCACTTAAGGAGATCAATGGGAGAAATATATTTGAAAACAAACTTTAACAATGTTTAAGAAGGTACTAAAGTATTTTATACACTGGAAAAGAACTTTAAAAAAAAACCTAGTGTTATTATGTAGTTACACTTGTCTAGGTACCTACTTTTAGTTAAGCACTAAGAACTATTGTATGCCTGAAAAGCTGCATTACAATTTAAATTAGACCGATGTACTAGGTCCAAGTATAAGGAATTAAAAATACTAAGGCCCACTTGCGTGACGCAGGGTTAGAATTTTCACCTGGGATATGATTAAACTCATCAATTCGCAGTACAAAATCCCTATCATAGTAAATAAACCCAAATATCATTCGATAACTCTGGCTCACCCAAGTGACACCTTAGTCACAGATATTTTAATGCCTTGATGTTTGTTTTTCAAACTTTAAATCCTTCAGTAAACAAGAATAATATCAATTCTACCAGCTGGCTGAGTAGTTTGACTTGAAGCTTGTTAGCCAATTACGAAGTCTAGATCCAAATGTTGACTGACTGGCTGACAGGGTCTTTGAAGTAACCTTACATCTATAACAAGGTCCTTAAAAACGCGGTATTGTGGCAAATGTTATGTTTATACGTGTCTCTGACTTGTTACCCTTAAAGATATACTAACTGTGCATGTATCTGGGGCAATACAGTCGTGAGAGTGTTTGTTTTTGTTTATTCTCATCCACACAGTTAAAATTCAGTGACTTGGCAATTAATTTATATCTTAAATTTTCGTGACCTAAAATAACACATAGGCTACTTCCGGGTACCACGCAGTCGATCGAGGACTGATCTCGAGGAGAGATATGAAGTAAGGACCTTTATTCTGTATTTTTATTATTCATGACTAGCCTCTGTCCACGGCTTCGCACGCGTGTAACCCGGATAATAAGTAGCCTATAATGTTCTTAGATCATGAACAATATTAATTTTAAGCTTCGTCCTTTTTGGTTTAGCCGTTACGGAGATTATTAGCAGCAAACATCCAAATATCGGTATTTTCATATAAGTTGGAATTATAAGATTTATTTGTCCATCTTGGGTATCCTAAGAAAATATCGCGAATAATCTTTGAGATGTCATCCGTTTAGGATGGTGGGTTTCCTAAGCTTCATCGTCCGCTTTGTGGTCGCCATTCGAGAACCTTTCTTGTCCAGGGGTTGTCGGTTCTGCGAGCTATATGGTCTGCCCATTGCCACTTTCACTTGCTAGTTCTCTTTTTTCTCTTTTTTGTAAAAGATCAAACCAAGAATAAAGAAAAATGCTGCCCCTAAGGCCACGGTTAAAACATCCTTTGCAAAAAGACAGTACATATCTCAATCATCTCAAATTTATAATATTATAGATAATAATTTAGACCTTTATGCACAAACTATTTATAACTGCAAAAAGACCCTTACCAACTGCTGAAGACCAAAAGCTATAACGAAATAGAGGTAAACACACACACACATATATATACATACACACACACACACAATGCGCATTTAAGTTTTAGTTTAATTAATTAGTTTGTTAGGTACAACTTATAATATGATTTATAAAATGTTAAAGAAGAGCGGGTTTTCCTAATACAAGCATATAATTGCTTAAAAGGAGACTCCACACCCTGTAATCACTAACCTATAAGTAAAAGAAAATAAATATTTGTACTTGTATTTGTAGTTCTAAAAGCTATTTCAGTGGCTTTTCTACGAAACTGTTCTATTATAATAGTTTTTCTTTAATTTAGGATACTATGTTGTTCAGAAAGAATTGGTCCTTTTGATTAATCCTTTTGAAATGTACCATAAAAATACCGAAAGTTTTTTATTTGTGCTTTAAATTTATAACCTAAAATAAAGTCTCCATGAAGAAAATATTTTTTTTCTAGACTAATATTATAAATAGATAACGTTTGTATGTTTGGTTAGATTGTAAGTTTGCTTTGCCGTTAAAATAAATAGGGTTTTTCGTGGAGACCAAATTTGCAACGTAAATCGTCGAAAAAGCATTCGCGTTTCTTACGAACGCTGCCTTAACGGTAGGAGCTATCTTTTATCGGCTCCGTTTTCACATAGTATTTCTCAGATACAACGTGGGTGAAGCCGTGAGCTGTAGCTAGTAGTGGCAGCTGTGGGATATTTGTATAGTTACATTCAATTGATACAAAGCCGAACCGGACGATGCGATGTAGGAAGGCCCTCCACTCGATTGATCTTCCTTCTTTATAGTAAACGCAATTGTAACCTGTACTAAACACGCTCACCTAGTGCTTACTTAACTCTTCTTTTGAAGATACCCAAGTTATATTTGTAGGAAACACAATCGCAAGAAGGAAATTCCACCTTAGCTTGTTCCTTAGATGTCCTCTTAATAAAAGAGGAAGAAAAACTATTTGTACGCATGGGTGGTATTACACCCTAAAGTTAAGTAGCTTATCACGTCTGTGTCTGTAGCAGAATGGAGTACGGGGAATAAGTTTGAACAATTTCTGAGCTCACCGAAGTGCATGCGGTGGAAGATTGAGAGGCAAGCAACTTTACGCCAGTCTCTTTCCAACAAGTGCCCCGTCTGTAGCTGGAAGCCTGTGGAGGTGGACCAAAATCGTTCACCATGGAGATCTCTGAGAGAAGGCAACATGCAGCAGAGCACTTATCTACAGGCTGTTGATATGATGATGATACGAAGCTCAACCGAGTCTACGTGCGTAGTGCAGCAGTTTTTTTATAGTTTAATTCATGGTATTCGGTCCACGTTTCGCCTCCTGAGCCTGACATTACCTAACATAAAATATTCACAACCCTCTCAGTCTATGACAGCATCAATGCTCGTTTTATCATAACCGGCGTTCCAATATCATGTTACGAAGCTCTTAGAAATAAATATAGAATTTCATTTATTCCACGGTATTTGGAAGAGGAAGAAAATAATGTATTTTATTTTTCTCTCTAATGCGTAACAGGCAATTATGTTTTTTTCCCGGTTTGTTATCCTTTCTTCCTCCTTTTACGGTTTTCAGCAATAATTACTGAATAAGTATTACATTTCTGTACGCAGATCACGAGTTTCAAGAGCTATCGAGTAGACTGTTTCCTTTCTTTCTTCTTGTACAAATTTCAGTAATAACACGAAAATTATATGCTTCCTACGAGTTTAATTTTATTTATAAAGATGGAACAACGACAGTATAGTGTAGTGTAGCCTCCTAATAGCCTTAGGAGGCTATTAGGAGGCTACACTACACTATTATTATCTGTCCTTGAAAGATATTTAAAAAACGCAGAGTTTAAGTTACACTGGCCTCGATTCTGTAGTACACTGATTAAACTAAATTTAAACTGTCACTCTCTTTTACTGATAGTGCAAGCAAGAAAGAGATAACTACAATTTTAGTGCTGTCAAATTAGTCAGATTTAAGTTTTCCATACAAATTTAGTTGTGATATCAAAACATGCTGACTATAAACACGAAGAAAAGCGGCAAGTAAACTGATTTGACAGCAGCACACGGCACTAAAATTGTAGCTATCTCTTTCTTGCGTACACTATCAGTAAAAGAGAGCGATAGTTTAAATTTAGTTTAGGCAGTGTACTACAGAATCGAGGCCAATGTCACTGTTCCAGTTTTTAAAAACAGTCGTCAAACCAACTGTTTTGTAACTTATTATCTCTGCCTGGTATTCTTTTGTTATGTATGATAATTGATGTTTAAAAAATGCTGACTTAAATGTTTAAAATATTTAAAAAAGTCAGGCCTTAATTTCTTGCTATATCTCTGAAACCGAAAAACGTTTTAACGTCGAAAACTCAAGTCAAATAACGGTTTACTTTTTCAACTGTGCTTTGTGATAGACAGTTTTAGGAACCGGGGTAAGTAAATGTTATTAAGATTACCCACTTACTCCCAAATGATTGCCAAGTACAGTGCCCCGAGTCTTGGGGGAAATAAGATAGAAATGTTTGCGGACCAGAGCGTTTGGTTTCCTAAAATTATGCTTTTGACTTCACAGAATTTTTGGTTAGTTTCAGAAAAGTAAATATTATTTTTTATTATGCAAAGAATTTTGCTGACGCTTTATTATGTTTGATATAACTTTGAATTATATGTTTAGTTAGTGCTCATTATTTTAAATATCATTGAATTTGTCGTGGAAAAAAAGGCTAGATAAAATAAACCTGAATAAACATTTGTCATAACGACCATGAAACTAAAACAATACGGTTCGATAATCTTGAAACAATAGTCTTAGAGTTTTAACCAACTTTTGAAATGGCTAGCTTTGTAGGTTTTGTAGTTTTCAAGTATGAGTAAGAACAATGATTTATCCTATTTTTGGTCCGATTTGAATAGGACCAAGATAACTTAACTGATATATTAACGTTCATTCCACTTTGTCTTCACACGTGTGGGATGAACGGAGACGCGGTTATAATTAAATAATAAAATAATTCTGTAATATAAATTTACAAATAAATGTAATTTCTTTCTTTTCTTCTATGGTACATGCAACTGTGCCGAAATATCGGAAAACATTCAAACTCACAAATCATGATTTCTATCCCGTTTTAAGTTAAAATGATATTCGACGACCTTGGTAACGCGGCGGGCGAGTAGCCGGGTAAGACGCAAGAGGTGCGAGTTCTATTCCCGCTGCGGGACAAATGTCTGCATGTCTACAAATGTAGATATTTGTTTTGAATCTGGATGTTGTGGTACCGTGGGACTTGTAGTTCTTAATTTCTATGACACATGGAGTTACTAGAACTCCCTGTGTCGTAGAAATTATTATTGCTTGGTGCTTATTATATTTAGATGATATGTGAACAAAGAAGCGCATTGTTAATGACTTGACTGTCTCTCTGATTAATTTGTGTTTGTACTGAGTTCATACTGGTTCGTATTATTAGTTTGTATAGGTAACTTGCTCAAGGGCTAGTCTCACTATTTAAAACTCATACGGAAATATTCAGTGTAGCTCCTATTGATAAAATTTTAATAAATACCCTACTCGCGTATACCGCGCAAACGCAATCTAGGATTTATTTCAGGGAGAGCCACAAGGGCCAGACACGTGTGCCTCTCTGGTATTGTACTATGTCTTTGGGATTTATTCTATATCAATGACATACCAATACTATAAAAAATACTTGTTATAAAAGTTGTCAGTACTCCTTCAGCGTTTATCATTGAAGCAATGTCTTGATTGATACGCATTAAGACTAGTCCATTTAGACGTGTAGAGGGGGGAGCGTGCTTCTGTACTCCCTCCTTGGATCTGCCCTAGTAAATAAAATAAATAATAAATAATGCTGGACATTTTGCACACAGCATCATCTAGTCCCAAACTAAGCAGAGCTTGCATTATGGGAACTACATGACTGATAATATACTTATTTTTGTAAATACACACATATTATATTATACATAGAAAATACCCAGACCCGAGACAAACATTTGCTAAAGATACAAACATTTGCCACAGAGGTTGTCAACCTCTAATTATATTTTAACTAACTAACTGTATTTATATATTTTTTATATTTTTAATCTATATTTTTGTTGTTGCAGAATCTTTACCCCTATCGATGCTGCATGTGGTAGTACCCGCGTATCGCGTGCGTGGACAGCCGGCCCAGCTTGAGTGCGAGTACTCTCTCGGTGCCGATACGCTATATTCAGTGAAGTGGTACCGAGATAATGAGGAGTTCTACCGGTACATGCCTAAATACGACCCGCCGAAGCACGCCTACAAGCTGGATGGGATCAAAGTGGATGTTAGTAGGCTGTAATCTGATAAATATATACATCTGTGCCGGGCTGGAGCGCAAATAATATTGCTCGGTTCTTTGTTTTGCAGTTCATACAAAATGTTATGACCAATATATTTTGCGCGCCAGCTCAGCCTCGCGGTTTCACGTAAAGTCGTATAATAAAAAAATCGAAACCAATCAAAACTCAAACCCAACCATTGCCAATTTTATCGTTATCAACGAAAACGATGTGGTTTGAAATGAGTGGTAAACACAAAACATCACTTTCATGTTAACGCAAGCAAAAGAGACTTATATTATACCTAAATACATGGTTTAATGTATTATTATATAGCTAAAACACTGACATAGTTATTTTAAGTCATATTAACACAAATGGACCTATATTATTGTATGAATTAGTCAATGAATTTAATTTAATTTTATAATTCTGTAGCAAAAGTTGCCACAGAATTATAAAATTGCTAAATATCATATATTAACTCATCGGCGTTGTTCAAACTCTTTTGGTGATATTAGTAACTTAGTTAAGCATGAAATTTGCAACAAAATGGCTGCTAAGTCAAAATTGATACGTTAATTACAAGCTCGTTTAAAGTATAACTTCAGGCAAAGAAGATTATCTTGCAAAATAACATTATATTGAAATTAAAAAAAATCCGTGTGCGCAATACTAAATAACTCAGGCACCAAGTTTGTAAAAACGAATGGTAGTAGTTTTTAAAGTACGACCTTATAAAGATTTATAAACAGTTGCAGTGAACATATACACTTTTTTGTAGTTCTACCTAAGTAGCGATGTTGGTGGTAGTCAACCATAAAATTAAATAGGTTCTGTCTGAAACCAGCGCAGCTTTAAATCCCAGTGTAAAAAATAGTGTGGAATTGTTTCATATGTGGAGCTGTACAATAGGTTGAGGATAGGATGTTTGGCCCGCACGTCGCAGAGAAGACTATATATTCTATGCAGTACCTACTACGTACGTACCTATATCGTTTCTGTGTAAGTGTGTATGTCAAATTAATTTATTTTCTTTCTTTGTTTTGTCTCTTTCGGTAATTATGACGTATCATTTAAAATTCAACAAAAAAAATACTGTTTATCCAGACAATTTTTTCTTCAATCTTTATAACCATGTAAGTTCCTCTGTACAGGCTGAGTAGCACAGTTTGGACACCGTAGTTTGAACTGGCCAACTAGCAACTTTTACCAAACCAATGTTGTTTTTCACAGTTACAAAAGTCAGACGCCCGGCACGTGACATTGCATCAGGTGACGCTGAAATCGAGCGGCGTGTACCGTTGTGAAGTGTCCGCGGAGGCGCCGAGCTTTGCCTCCGCAGCCGGAGAAGGGCGGATGGAAGTTATTTGTAAGTTGTACTAGTAATTCCACGAATAGTTTGCTTGGCCAGTTGAATGGAGTGAAATGGTAAAACCACCAATAGATTTGCTTGTGGATTGCTAATATAGCAATTCACGCAGCATCATTTAGCCCCAAAGTAAGCAGAGCTTGTGCTATGGGAACATCACGACTGATAGAATAAGTATTTATATACATTTTATTTTGTAAATACATACATATTATACATAGAAAACACTCACTCTAGCTAGCTATATTGCTGGCGCCATCGCGTGAAATTGCCACGATTTTGTTGTTTTATTTTTACTAAAGCCGAAGAGCCGTGTTGACCTAGTAGCCGATACTTCGAATTCCGATTCGGAGTTTTTGGGTTCGAACCCTATCATGCACCAATGGTTTTTCCACTAGTAAAATTTATGTATGCATAAACACGTGCCCAAAACGGAAAAGAAGGAAAACATCGTGATGGAGCCGACATGCCCTTGAACCAAAAATTTGAGGGCATGTACCATCGATTAGTTCTAATAAGTGACTACCCCCTACTTAGTATCCTCAATGATCTACGCTGTGACAATATATATGAAGATGTCCAGAGTGGAGAATACAGTCGTGACCGTAATACTTTCTTAGTTTAGCTTTCAACCCTATGAAGAAATCGTAGGGTTCAAATCACGTAGTGCGCTCAAACCAATTTTTTTGTTTAGATTTACCTCGAGAGGGACCTAGAATAACAGGCAACGAGCAAGAGAATAGAAAAGGTGACTCGTTATTCCTGAACTGCACATCAGGGCGTTCGTATCCTGCTGCTGTTCTGAGTTGGGATATCGACGGCGAAAAGGTAACTAAGACTAAGAAACTTTTTTTTATACACAGTGTCCCAGAAACTATAAACTGACCCGATGGTGACTTGGCCCATAAAACTTAACATGTATGAAACATCCGTTACCCAGCTGTTTTTTGACGACTTTACACGTTATTTCTGAACTGCACATCAGGGCGTTCGTATCCTGCTGCTGTTCTTAGTTGGAATATCTATGGCGAAAAGGTTACTAAGACGAAGATTTTACAGATTTATTTTTATTTTCTATCGGTGTCCCAGAAACTATAAACTGACCCGATGGTGACTTGGTCCATAAAAATTAACAAGGTTTAAGAATAAAAAAAATCGTATCTAACATCCGTTACGCAGCTGTTTTTTTGTTGATTTAACCTTGAGTTCACCATCGAAATAAGCGGACGTTCAAGTTTTACCATTATTATAACAGATTCTACAAAAGCATGAATAAAAAAGCTTTGATTAAGTGTTTACCACCCCTTATTAGTAACTCCGGCCTGAGAGTTAAATTAATTGCTATAATAGAAGGTTAAACGGCTGTTTAGTTTAACCATTTCTTTTTTTTCTTATTATGCCCATACTCACATATTGTGAGTGCAAAAGCTGCTTAATTGATGAATTGATGACCATTTATTTATTTACTATTTATTTATTTAATCAATTTGAATGGAACAGGCCATGTCTTTCTGCTGGTACGACATCCATTGGTGTTTAGGATATCGGATCCTTTCGGGGAGATTTTAATGGGCTTAAAATCTCCCCGAAAGGACAAATTAGTTACAAATCTTTTGAAAGATCATGTGATAAGATGATATTGATATTGTAAAAACGGTTGTACTACGTAGTGCACGGCGCGACGCGGAAGGAGAAAGCAATCACTCACCCTGATGAAGACTCTTGGAATGAGTCGAAACTTAGTCGGTGCCTTCACCGATAGTGCAGTACGTGAAAATTCCCGTTTTTACAATATGAATAGTCAAGTTCACGATAGTTTTTGGAATAAAAAAAAAGATGATATTATTTGGTGAAAAAGTATAGGCCGATAGGTACTATAAAATTTGATTTCTGGTGGACAGAGCACCGGTCGTAAATACCGCATGTCGTCCATACGTTTGCAATGCAGGTGGCTGCCAGTCATTTGTGAAACAAAAATAACTACTCTCGTGTACTAGCACCACGGTAACACAAAACTTATAGCAATACTAGACGAAAATCGAATTCCCTTTAATTAAAAATAATAAAAATTTTAAGTAATGTAAGCAATGATATAAAAGCGCTCGCATTACTTCTGCAAAAATGTATAACATTTTAAATTTTCAGCATATCTTTTCATAATATTTACATTAATGGTGAACATTATTTATCTTAATTATACGCACGGCAACTTGAAAATATGAGGTCTGTTCGTTTTTAATAAGCATTATTGTAATAATGGCTGAAATGAAACTTAATTACTTTTCACTAATGTAACATTATTTGGTTTGGAAAATTCAAACGAAAATTCAATTTATTAAAATTCAATATAACTGCATTCATCATCGTCATCATCATCAACATAACTAACAATCTGTAAAAGTCCACTGCTGGTCATATGCCTCTTCCAAAGACGAACAATCTTGGGCTACCTTCATCCATCGACTTCCCGCAACCAATACAAACCCGACTATTGGGCGAGATTGTGTGCCATCCATACTACTTTCGATTTGCGCGACCTGGAATTAATTATTCAATTTCTAAACAGGTGACAGACCCAGAACTCCTAGTAGACTATCCACCAACGCAACACTCACACGGGTTGCTATCCTCAGCGCTTGGTCTACGGGTCCCAGTTGTTGGAAGAAGCATGCAGGTTCGCTGCACAGCAAGAGTCGCACCGACTTGGAGGGAAGGGAGCGAGGCAGTGGTTGGAAGCAGCCATATGACTGACAGCAAGGAGGCTATGTTATTAGGTGAGTAACGATGTCATAAAGACACAAAATAGGACGTCTTTCCCTTTGATGCGCACTGTTTGACCACTCCGTTTCGTTGTTCCTATAAACAAGACAACCAAAATGATTATCACGGGATAGCAGAGACTCGCCAGTCCCTTTTTTCGAGAAGCAGTTTTTTTAAACAACTGTAATGGCATTTAAGCATACGGTCCACCTGTTGGTAAGTGGTTACCGTAACATATAGACGCTTAGAACACCAGAGGTATCAGTCATGCGTTGCCGTCCTTGAGACATAACGGGTGATAACTCACACGTATCTGTTATTTCACCGGCACCTACACCCTTCAAACCGGAACACGGCATTGCGAGCATTACGATTTCTTCGGAGCTTTTCTCTTAAATGTCCAAGCAAAGCAAAGGCTTTAAAG
Organism: Perizoma flavofasciatum; assembly: GCA_958496245.1. Classification (NCBI taxonomy): domain Eukaryota; kingdom Metazoa; phylum Arthropoda; class Insecta; order Lepidoptera; family Geometridae; genus Perizoma; species Perizoma flavofasciatum. Next base: position 6,117,345 of record OY292426.1, read on the forward strand.
ATTACTATCATCGGTGGCGATCAATTTGCGAGCAAAAGGTTATCAAAGTTCGCACGGATCATTGTGGACCCTTTCTTATACTGCTGCAATATTTAATTATATTGCTTTCTTCTCTCTAGACATGAAACACTTTGGTGTTTTGTTGAATGGTCTTATATTGCCTATTAAAGACGACGGGTAACATAATCCATATACAAAGATCACGTTTTAGTATGATTATAATTTAGTTAATTTTTCATAGATTTTTCTTCTATCACTATGAATAAAGCACTGCTGATGGTCTTCATTGCCTAGAGACGAGGCAATAATAGACCATTATTGTTATCTATAAGTAAAGATGGTTATTAACATAGTACTTGGTGAAACATAAAATAGCTAGAAATTCGTAGGGAAATGGAGCTCCGAAAGGATGCCCCGCAAATACAACAATTTAGTTGCAATGGTTCATAAGAAACATGTACCTATTGAAATTATATGGTAAACTATCTACAATCACTACCTAATTTAATGATCTACCCTCTGCTATCAAAACACGCTATAACACAGAGGTCATCGTGATATCGGAGATTGTACGTTAACCTCACATTGTATTGCAATATATTTTAATTGGTCTACCCTGCAGGCCGCATTACTTGATACCTAACTGCTGAAATTATTTGTGTGAATATTAATAACCATTTTGTAGGTAATTTGAACATGTTGGTTACAATTAATTCGAAACACGCATATTATTATTATATAACAGTATTATTTAATTATTTTTATGATAAGTGAAAAAAATAATGAAAAATAATAGATACAAATAAAAAAAAACTGGTCCGAGGCAAACTTTGGTGATGGTAGTATAGTATTATGCATCCATAAGGTGGATGAAATAAGATAAGTAATATCAACTGTTATAGAGCCAGCTGTGTGGAAGGAGCTTTTAAAGATAAATAAATAATGGCTTAAAGGGCGTTGCACGCTATAACGTCTCACTCAGCGACCCAAAAATCATTTTACATGCTATCTATAACGTTTTTAAACAGTTGTTTTGCTAAACCGTTTTTTCCCTTCTATTTTAATTTGAAATACACACTTCAGAAAATGAAAACGCAGTGTTAAGTTATTTAATTTTTAGATAATATTTATAAGTAAAACCCATAAATCGGAGCTTTATAAATATACCTAATGGTGATTACTACTGTAGTAAATTTGAGTTAAATTTCTACTTCTTTCAATTAATATGTTTTAGTTTCTAACTTTAAAACAAAGCGGACAGAGAACTTGTAAACTATAAATAAGAGTTGCTTTCAGAAACATTGCAACAAACCTGTCAACTGCTTTAGAACGTGACGCAGCTGAATACTGCTGTTTTATTCAGATGCTCAACTTTTTACTCTCCTTTTGAAGGCTCTACGGAACACCCAATTCTGTTAAAAAAAATCATACTCAATTTGGTTAGCACAAAAGTTATCCAAAATTAAAATTAATGTTATTCCGATTAATGATGCACTTTAGGTATATAATTCCAGTGCGTCCCTCGCACTTAAATTATACATACTCATATATACATAGTCAGGACAGAGGAAGCTGGCAGAAGAGAAGAGAAGCCTATACCCAGCAGTGGGTGATGCCAAGCTGAGATGATGATGATAATGTGTATAATCAGGTTTAATTACTGTGCCATGAAAAATAATGTCACATGATTAGTATACGATTTGGAATTGATTGTTATGGCTCATGGTCCCGACCTGTGTAATTTTATGTTTGAGAATTTTATCTGATAGTATTTCTGACTAAAATTTGGCATTAGCAACAAGTTTTCAAAGTAGCAAAAGTAGTTCCTTCTAGAAGTTACAGATAATCCACAACATATTGGTAGCGCCACGTAAACATGAAAAAACATTTGAACATCCGTGGTCCAAACCAATCCTTGCAAATTGCTTGCAATATCAGACCGTCAGTATAAGGTCTCAAGTCTATTCGTTTCGCGAGAATAACAAAGCTCATTTGTTTCAGTGAGGAGTTCAGCGTCTACGTTAAGTGTAACGCTGTTAACACTTTCCCTCGCTCTGTTTCTCGCCCTGAAGGAATCTGAAACGTGATAAATTATCTCTTTACGTTTATTAGAGGCGTGATGGAACGTTTTCTCTAGCGCAATGCGATGTGAAATAAGATTTGCTGAAAAATGCGATTTGAACTTAGTACTTTTCTTAACATAACTTAGAATAATTTTGGTATTGGTAATTCGAACTTGAGTGGCTGGCTTAGACGTAAGAGGAGCGGGTTCGATTCCCGCTGTGAGACAAATGGTTGCATGTGCTGCAGATTGGATTGGATTTGTTCCGGGTCTAGTTGTTTCTGTACCATGGTACTTGTAGTTCCCGATTCAGAGGACCCTAGTGCGGGGTCAGTACTATGATATTATGAGGTTCTTAAAAAGCACCAAAGGTATCCTTTTTACAGAAAATAATTTTCAATCGCACTGCGCTAGTACTTACAGTCAACATTTTGTAATTTGAACATCAAACGAAGTTCTAAGTAAATTATGCAACTTGTTTGAAATAAAATCTAAGGTAGGTATGAAAATTGTACAAAATAAGTGTATGTTTATGCATCTAATACATATCTAATAATTTTTAATATTTTACTTTATTTAAGTTCCATCCTGGTTTGCACAGATATTATGTAAATAAATTGTGACAAGGCACGTATAAAATAAAATAAAAGGTAGAAAGTACGCTACAGTTTTTTTCCTGTTGGAATATATTATTTAATTTTATTTGTATAAAATGACCGTTAATTTAATTGACTGTACGTATTACCTAACATAATTAAAAATTAGTACAATATGTTTATAGTAAAATTTTGTCTAATGATAAAAATATTATAGATACGACTATTTTAATAAGATTGTTCTGTAAATAAATTGCTTGGATTCGCCTTGTCTTGTTAAATATTATTGAAACTAAATTTATGTTCAGCAGTAAGGAAAACTTATACTAAACGACGGGGTTGTATCGGGAACTCTTTGTTCTGAATAAAATCTAGATTTCACGAATTTCTAGTTTACGAATAAATAACCTTTCCTCCGTATTCATAATCACTCTATAGCTTTATCGCCTCTATAAAAGTGATCTCCGCCTGTTAGGAAGGAACAGGGCAAGAGTTATCGAGTCAATAAAATTATGAAGTGATTATGAATAAGAGGTTTGTAATTAATAATAAAATATTATGTCACCTTCAATATTATGTTACTTTCAGTGTAAACCAAAATCTCATGTGCGGCCCTGATACGACCTTTTGAGAAATGTATTTCTATTTCCAAAATAAAACTTGGATGTCCCTTCGTTGTCCCTGATCAATAATTCATATCTATCGTTTTTATTTAAAATAAGCCATCATTTCTTAATTCATTTTGATGATTGTTAAGATAGTTCTTTGTAGTATGAAAATACATGTCTTTACAACCAGTGATGGTATTTTTACTCGCTCATAATCATAAGCCTGTAGAAGTCCTCAGACATGGACCTCTTCTAAACCTCCTCCGTCCACTCTTTCGCAGGTCCAACCTTTTTGTACAAAGGATGTATAAATTTTGGATCATTCCAAAAATTTGTTAAGTCTTCATAAATTCCAAAAAGTTGTTAAGTCTATATAGATAAGTTGGGTACTAGCCCCTTGTGGTGTCCTTTGTTGGCCAAAAATTACCACCATAACGCAAAACAGCTCCATAACGCAAAAAAGCATGTCATAACTTAGTTGGACGACAGCGCATGCCTCATAATGAGAGAACAAAGGAAAAACTAATTGGCTTGTAAAGATTATTAACCAGTTTAAATACTGCTTTGTCTCTTTCTAATATGTATCAGTTCAAAATTTAACAGAAGAAAATAAAACACTGGTTAGCTAAACTTATATGTAAGCATGTAAGATGAACGCTGAGCGGTGTTGGGCGCACCTTGACATGAAATAAAAAAAAAACGGGTTAGGATGCGCCATAGCAGATTAACAATGATGTAAAATTAATTAAAAGTTAATTGATTAATTAAAGGCAAGGCGTTTGTAGATATAAACACAACTATGCAGACTCAAGACGCTTTACTCTGGTAGACAACCGAAAAGTAGGTTTGTAAATAGGTACCTACATCAAATATTTTCACCCATTTCAAAACGTAAGCAACCTTTATCGCTCGCTTATAACTTAACCAAATATTGTCTACATACTAAAGCATTTTGTAAAATTTGACGATTGCGTGAGCTTGCCTCCGTTTCCGTTTCCAAAATCATTTGTATTACGTTTCCGCAATAAAAAGAAATGTTTCGTTTCATAAAAATAGGCAGCGGCATGAACGAACTTTTGCTTAGATTTCAATGGATAATGCCAAATAAGCTACTAATAAAACATAGCAGTAATATATATAAAAAAAAAACGAAATAACACGGTCGTGACTGTATTTTCCTGTACTGTATTTATAGATCTTTGAGGATACCAAAGAGTTAGAGGCATGTCCAAACATTCGATTTTTTGGTTCTAGGGCATGCTTAGAGCACGCGTTAATGCGTACATCGATTTTTCCAGTAGCAAAATCTATTAGTGCATGACCGGGTTCGAATTCACGACCTACGGATCGGAAGTCGGGTATCGTCCACTTGGTCAATACGGCTCAGTACGAGAATATACAGGGTGTGAAAAATTCGAGACCGAGATGACCTCGGTGGCGCGGGGCGCGAGTAGCCGGCTGCGGCGCATTAGGTGCGGGTACAACTTCCGCTGCTGGACAAATGTTTGCATGTTTTGCAGATATTCGTTCGGGGTCTGGGTGTTATGGTACTCAAAGTTATACATACGTCACAGGGAATTTTAGTGTGGGTTCAGTTCTATGTATGTGTCTGTGGGGAATATTTATTTGCCGGCGCAAGGGCGTTATTATGCTTCTACAATGAGTCATCGGCGCAGAACCACGAGTTTTTTAACAAATCATCACTTAGACAGTCAAAATACAGTGTAAAAAGTTGTTATTTTTACCATGTTTACCTTCAAAAACCATTTGTTTCAAACTTAAATGATTGTAAATGTAGAAATTCAAAAGCTTGCAAGTCATTTAAACTTGTTCGAACAAGTAGCTTGCTTGAGTTTGTGTTTTTGCATAAATGCGGGCGACATACCGAGTACAATTCATTCTCGCTCGAGCCGTCGGGCCGTACAGACCTAGAAGCCCTCTGTACAACGAAGAATAAATTAGAAGAACATCTCCTGGAGTTTACTTTTGTCGTCAACTATGTGTGACCAGTATGCTGGTGATGGTATTGGCGTCAGCATTGCTGACGACACACTTTCTTAAAAACCACCTTGGAGTTACCTGCTCCGTCATATTTTATTTTTATTTATGAATATTTAATTCTTAGTGTCGTCGTGCTTCGGTTCCTAAGAAATGTCGAAGTTTTTTTTCAATTGAAATAGCTTAGTAATTTACAAGAAAATAAGATATTACTTTTAGTATTATACTGTGAAAATTATTTTTCCCGTTGAGCCAATTTTGGATTGGCTATTAAAAATTAACTTAAACTAAGCTAATTCATTAAAAAAAAACTTCAACTGTGTGAAAATGTCCAGCATTCTTTTTACTAAGTTCAGCGGCCTTAATAGCCCGTAATAGCGTAATAGTGGGCTTTATCCGACTTCCAAACCAAAGTTCGTGTCCAGTCGTGAATTAATTTTTCAACTTATGAGTGCTTAACACGTGCTCAAAACGGTTCACCGGTTGTTGACATTTAGGTCAACATTGTGAAGAAACCGACCTGCCCAGGAACCAAAAACTCGAATGAGATATCGGTTAGTGTTCCAATTAGTGGCGATGGGCTTGCAACCTGTCACGTGGAATGCTAATTACTATGTAAAATGCGGACATGCCAAATATAAGTTTAAGACGCATGTCTGACCACCCCTTATTTGGTATCCTCTCAGATCTTTGTATGTATATGGATCATTATATGTTCTGAGGGTTTCCATCTTGGGGATTACAGTTATGAGCGTGTATACTTTTTTTAATTCATCGGGCATTGCATGTCAGAAGGTCCCAAAAGATACATCCATCGTTGATGAGTAGATAAATAATTATTATTTCTCCTTTGACTGCAATGGGGAGTAGATCTTGAGGAAACCTTGCGAAAATATTTTTTGCTATATTTATATTAGGCTCACAAAATGTTACGGAGGCTCTGACTTTTTGACAACAAATGGAAAGCAACACTTTAATAAAGACGTCACAGCCGCTTAGATGAGACGTCTTGGAATTTCACTCGTCAAAGAAAGTATCCTGACGGGGCGATCCATTTAACGCAAAATGAATAAAAACCGTTGGAAAATATAAGACAATACAAAAAATGTCGAGAACAATTTGTCACTTGAGTAGCTGCTCGCTATAGAACCAATTTAAGAATTCTTTAGACTCAAGTTTTTTGTATCAACGCTTTTTATTTCACAAATCACTTAAACCATTAAAGTTATGATTATGATCCTGGGATTTTTATAGATAAATCCTAGGATTATAAGAGCGTGTCAACCTGTTTATGTTGCCATTCAGTAGCTTACAAACTACTCATCTACTATGTCTATTAGTATAGTTGAAGTATTTTATACCTATTTATATTGTAAAAACGGGAATTTTCACGTACCGCACTATCGGTGAAGGCACCGACTAAGTTTCGACTCATTCCGAGAGTCTTCATCAGGGTGAGTATTCGCAACGTTCTCCCTCCGCATCGCGTCGAGCACTACCTATATAGGCCGTCTATATATAGCCTATATAGACGTATATAAAATACTGTATTGCACTCCAAATAATACATCAGCTTAGATAAGTATTACAAACTTTGACAAAGTTGCACAATGGGCGGTCTTATAACTAATTATGTATCTCTAGCAGACAACCGTTTATATAGACTTATGGCGTTCAACTGTAGGGTTCAGCTCTCCTCAAATGAGTTCTCTGTTTTTCACGGGGGAGCATCTAAAAATAGCTATCAAACCTATCACGACAACAATTGTACCCAACATTCAATCCCCGAAAAATGAAATCAAACTTTATCATAAACCATTACTATCACAATAACCAGCCGTACTTTGAAACATATTTCTGAGAGCCCATATTCACACAACTTTCAAACTTTTCCCTTCAGGGTTTGCGAGGCGTAAAAAGTGCCTACACGGTTGGCGCGGCCTCTTGATAAAACCGATTAGGCGTCCTTCCACTAAACTTTTTTATTCGTACTTTATTCAAATTGACAAGAGGGAACCGACAGGGTGTAAAGGCTGATAGGCCGGTAGTTTAGTATTTTCAAGGAGATAGTGGCCGAATGCAGGGTAAATGGATCGGTCAAGCTGTGCTTTGTCACGTAATTGTAGAAAATATAGTTTATTTTGACTACTAAACGTCTTTAAACTTGTATTTGCAGATACTAGATCTCTATAAACATCGTTTCTTTTTGTAATGTGATCAATTGCAAACGCACATTTTAAAACGTATTACGCGCTAAATATCAACATAATGTTTTTATTACAGAAAAATGTCTCAAGTCGTATTTCTTTGAGTGATCAATGGTCAGTAAGCACGCGGGACGATCACGCGATGCGTCCGACTCACCTTACTGAATCATTTTGTCCTTGTATAAACTCTACATTTATACACAACACTTTTATGGATAGTTAGGATTAGAGATCACACAGTGATACCACTTGCTACGATCATACTAAAAAGCAGTTATTAAAATATTTAAAAATAAAAAAACACAAAATTCTTAGGATTATGAATTGTCCTCAGGAAATTGACAAATTCGGGACACAAAAATAGCCTTGAACTATAAAAATACGTTGTACATACATATGGGTGATTCGTATTAGCCACGAAGCTCCTTATTGCCCTGTCCCTTGTGGACCAATCACCCTGTATACGTGGTAGTTTTCGACTCATCATGCTCATGGTTTGTAGAGCATTTTTACTAACGTGTTAAAAAATATTGACAGCAATGATTACAGCACATCATTACGAACCATAAATATGAGGAACGTGTTCAAAGTTGATATTTATTTCAGTTCTTTGTAATTAAAAATGCTTCATTTGTGAGTCTAGCGCTGATATCGTAGTTCTGAGGTCGAACACAGCTAGATACGACATATATGGTTTAAATCTGAAATGACTCTGCCAACTTAAACAGGCGTCAAGGCAACAAACATCCTCACACGGTTGATTAAGTTTAAACCCAATCAAACAAAAATGCACTTAACTTAGCATTGATATTTATTGCATAAAGTATTATTCATTTTTATTTCACCCCCTCGTGCATGCGTATCGACGAATAGGTCTCTTAAAATCATTTGGAGCCTCCAAATGATTTTAAGAGACCTATTCGTCCTTAACCATTTGCTATTTCATTTCATCGTCCAGGAAATATAAGGCTTAAAAGTAGCTAGAGTTGTGTGTATATGTCCCTCTTACTTCGATCTTTAGAGTCCTAGTATGAAACAAAATTTAGCAAATGATATCATTTGATTGAACTGTCAACGAAAATTGGTTGGGTGGATTTCCAATTATAACTTCAGAAGTTTATACATCATGCCAATACGTCTTCGGGAGATTTATTTTATCATCGTTACAATAAAATGGGCATTTTTGTTTTTAAAATTGAACTGTACAATTATTCTAGTTACGGATATGGAACAACATGACGGTTTTTATTACCAAGCACGAGTTAATGTCGTCAGCAAAATGTATTATTATTTGCCTGAAGTGAGAATAAAATAATATCTTGCAGCAGTACTTTTAGATACGCTGTTTACTTAATAGGTACCTTTTAAACAATGAGTTTGTCTCGAAAATAATGTCACTACAATAATCCCTATTTTGATAGGGATTATTGTAGTGACAAAATATATGTGAACATTTGTGTTTACATATATTTTGATTTTAAAACTCTACGCATTTTATATGTAAATATTGAATGGGGATACCCATTTTTAATGACATTTCGAATCACTCAATTATTAAATATCAAAATCTGTGGCTTTCTTACTTTGAGCCATATTATTTTAGGTCCAGCAACTAGAATCTTCAGATTAATGAAAAAAAATTGTTAAACTCGTATCAAATGTATTGTCAAATTTTCAAGCTGAGTAAACTTCGAGATTTTTGGTAAAAGTTAACCTAAAACCACTCAATTTGTTGCAAAGACTGTTTAAAACGAGTCTGTGGCTATATTTTGATATCCAACTGACCTACCACATCTCTTGGGTATCGATCGGTGCTAATAAACTTCGGCTATGTAACCTACCCTTTAATTTATTTGCCTAAATACTGAATTTGGACTTGGAGTTGGGTTCAGTATCAAAATAGAAAAATATGAGTTCAATCATTTTTATTATTATAGGTAACACTTATAAATGATCTTTAAAAAAACTTACCTAAAAGACGACACGGACAGAATTATCTTCTTCTTCGTAGGTTTAGGTATTACAGAGCATAAAAAGAGCCTGTGTCCAAATGTGGGGCCCAAGTGCACTAAATAAATAGCAATCCAGCAGACATGTTCGTGAGGGCGAAGTGACGCTATCCAATGGATACAGTAATTAAATATACTGATGTAATAATAGCTCCCAGATCGATTTATATGGTAAATAAAACAATACTGGTATCAAAGGGGCGACATTAGTTCAAGTACGAATTCGCGAAGACAGCATTTCCATTGTAGATATACCCCTTTTCCGTGATCGCAAAAAATCAAACTTTAATGCCTGCTATTTTATTTTGCAGTTAAAAATAAGGTATTTTTCCGCGCAGATTAATGATCTAACCACGCAAGGCTTACACGATCCTTCTTGCATAATTTAGACGTAGACGGTCACGTACTTTTCAAGTAGCTCAAGTCTCTTTTTAACCTGAATAATTGAAGAACAAACGGGTGTGGAAATTGTGAAGCAAATTTGTCTCGGTTATACAGAAATATCTTACGTCTATTATAAACGTAAAAGTTTATGAGGATGGATGTTTGTTACTCTTTCACGAAAAAACTACTGAACGGATTTTGATGAAACTTTACAGTAATATAGCTCATACATCAGAATAACACATAGGCTACTCTTAACCCGAGTCTTTAGACCTATGCATAATCCTACTTATGTCACATAATAGCATGACATAAGAAATATATATAATTGCTATCTCAAACAAATATCGTAGGTACATATTTTGTTATTGCTACGTAGGTAGGTTATAAATAGCATAATTTTTGTAAAACAGTACCATAGGTCATGCACACTAAGACTGTAGCCTGTTTGGCAAGTCACTGAGACTCGCTACGGCTTCTCCCACAAAACCAAACTAAATAATAAATGTAAAAAATATTAATAAATATTTCTAAGGGTTTTGTAACGACTGAATGGATATGGATGAAATAGGGAATAGGTATCTTATATAGATCGCAATAAGGTTCATGTGTTATGGGGTACCACTGTGCAAACTAATCCTACACTAAATGATAGAAAAACTTTGAAACGACACCAACCTTTTGATTCAAAAATATATATATTTTTAGGATAAAATAAAAACCGTTTTAAGTTGATGGGAAGTTGGTAAAAAGTCCAATATTAAATTTTATCCCCCATTTTTTCACCGCCCTCTGCCCCCAGCTTCTTTTGCTTGGCTTCTAAGGGCCGAAGCGTGATGTTAAATAGCCTATTAAATATTTTTTCATATCCAACTGTAAGTTCCAGAGATAAGCGCGTTCAAACAAAAAATCAGCTAGATTGTTTGGTAATTTTTATCACTTTTGTAATCCTATCGAAACGTACTTCTGTCCTACTATTTATAACAAAAATGTTAGCTAGAAGAAGAGGCTATCTATCATTAAATTCGCATATGTAATAAAATCTTGTGCAATAAATGCCCTGTGCCATAAAACATTGTCTATCTCTCTAGCTATATGGCGCAGTGGGCGAAGGTCCTGAGACGCAGAAGGTTGCGGGTTCGATTCCTGTCACGGGACAAATTTTTGTAAGATCTACAAATATTTGTCTCAGGTCTGGATGTTTTTCTATGTATAATATGTATGTATTTACAAAAAAAGTATATATGTAGCATATCAGTCATGAAGTTCCCATAGTACAAGCTCTGCTTAGTTTGGGGCTAGATGATGCTGTGTGAAAAATGTCTAGCATTATTTATTTATTTAATATTTATATAATTTTGCTCACATACGACAATCAGAGCTTGTTCGAAGAAAAGAAACCAAGCATTGACTGGAACCTAATTGTTTACCGAACGGTAATAACAATCGGATGCGGGTATTTCGAACAAAGACGGTTACGGGACTATTGTCTAGCGAACAAAGATGCAGTAAGTAAATAATACAGTATGGTATATATTTTCTTTTATAATACACATGTTACTAGATAACTAGAAGCGAGTAATAAAATAACTATCGAAATACATCCTCGATAGCGCGGCGGGTGAGTCACCAACTGCGACGCAAGATGTGAGGGTTCGATTCCAGCTGCGGGACAATTTTTTGAATGTTCGGCGGATATTTGTTCCTGACCCTACAGGGAATCCTAGTGTAGACTATGTATGTGTGAAGTTCGATGTTTATTATTATTATTTATTAAAAATATTGCTTGCTCTCACTATTTTTGTTGTTTATTTTTTACTTCATTTTAAAACTATATTTTCATGCTTTTAAGCTGTTCATGAAGCCTCTGTCAATGAAGGATCATCCAAATAACCAAGCAGAGTTTGTTGCCTGATTCTTCTATGCTTGGTCGCGCGCGAGGAATCGCCGTAAATTCTCATTCAAATTTTAAATTCACGTAGTTTTTGACATTTCTATATGATCCTTGTGATTTCAATGAATAAAAACCTATTGACATAGTGATTCTATATTATTAACATCTTTGTACCCATATCCTACTAATATAATAAATGCGAAAGTCTGTGTGTGTGAATGTTTGTTACCACGTATCTCCGTAACTACTAAACCGATTTTGATGAAATTTGAAATGTAGATAGTTTAGGATCTGGAATAACACATAGGCTTATATAATTTTCAAAAATCGACCCCTAAGGGGGTTAAATAGAGCGGTAAAGTTTCTATGAAAAAATAAATAGTTTGATTCGCTCAAAACTCTGTACAAATAAACTTTAAAGTAAATAATGAAACACGTATTTTTATTTTTTCAAAACTACCCTTTGGGGGTGTGCAATTGAGTTCTAAACTTTGTATAAATTGTAATCCTTGGTTCGATTCATTCAAAAGTTGGTGGGCATAGTTTGAAGCCTGGAGACGGTCATATGCTACTTTTATTAACATACCACGAGGGCGAAGCCGCGGGCAACAACTAGTTTGTAATAAATGTTTTGATTTGATTACTCTACAAAAGTCATGAGATAATGTGAAAATCCTGCACAAAATCGACTTCAACTATACCGTGTTTGCCAATTTTATCCTCATTATCACACTACATTGTGTCCGGACGGAAGGGATCCCGATCAAAAGATCCCAGCGAAGTAACTACCAAGTTATCTGTGAAATTGGTGGTGGAAAATTTATTTTACTCTCGCCCAATCTTATTTGCTTAAATCTGTTCCTTGTGTGTTGATACAAGAACTGTTTAACATTTTTGCAGTTACGTTGTTTTGATGACATTTCAATTTTGAGCATCCTGTTACTGTTATTCATAATACTATTATTGAGGACTTGAAGTAATACGTTATGCACTTTATTCTGTTTGGTCCCACAAGTGGCGGTCCTAAATCAATCATTGATTTCTTCCAGATAAACATTTCTTGTAAAAAAGTTAAAATTAAACCATGATGCAAAGATCGAAGATCTTTGATCCTCAGTGCAAAAATTTTTGATGAGGCACGTTCAAACTCTCTGAGGTCAGTTTACTCCCTCACTGATCAATGGACAGTCCTCACTAACACATGCCAGAGCCTTTACTAACGTTGATTCGATTAGGAACAGAATATAGTTGGTCAGTCGTGTTGTCATACATAATACAAAGATATTTGGCGCGTACATCTAAAATTTAAATTACACTAATCGGCTAGCTCGATAGGCTCCCCAACTATTAAGCTAGCCGATAAGTTCGAAGTAGGTACATAGTAATATCTCTGAGTTAGCTTACCGGCGGTGTGTGTGTGTGTATGCGTGTGTGTCTGTGTGTCAGGGGGTGTGTGTGTATGTCAAGGTGTATATTTATGTATATTTATGTGGTGTGGGGTGAGGGTGTGAAGTATTTGTGTGATCTGTCTATGCAAAAAAGTTTTTCAGGATAATACTTAGTATTAATAAATAGCCTATCATATGGCGGTTAGTTTGTTTGATGCAAATCAAAAGCTCTTCGGGGTTTTTGTAAAAGCCTGTGTTTCTGTTTGAGATTATGCTTTATATTTTGGGCTATCATCAAAGTCGTTGATTACAGGCGGGTTATGGGCCAAAACATTTTGTACTTTAGATTAAGAATGGTAACGTATTTTCCTACTTCTAAGCATTTATGTTTTGATGTGATAAAGTAAAAATATTTTATTCCATTTTTTTCATAATCTTAAAATGTATTTGAACCTATGAAAGAAAATGTTTGGAAAAGGAAAAATAATACGGAGCCCTTTAGCTTTGAAGAAAGTTCGTATACTGAAAGATTGATTTGATAAGAACATTCTTTATCATTTCATTTCGATCTTGACTTAAAGACTTTGATATCATTACTGAGGCTCACCGGAATGGCTTTGCTAATGAGTCCGTGAAAGAAAATTGAATTTAGTTAAAGGCCCAAATTTATTTAATGAACTTTAAAACGAATCCAGATATTTTTTGTAATGTTAGTAATTTGCCAACTTAGCTCATTAGAAAATATAAGAGAATGATAATAATGAGAATTATAAAAACTTCTGAGACACTAGTGCGGTAGGTAATGAGAAATACATAAATGTTATAACTATTGAAGAACTGGGACTGTAAAATAACAAAACAAAAGCTAAGTATTACTTTTAGTACATTTTTTGATGTTAATAAAATGTTTATAATTGACAGTTTTGTTTATTCAGAAACGCAGTTTTAGAAAGATTTCACGCAGATAATAAAAACACTAAAGGAGCTTGTAATTGCAGCCCACCCATACTTTTTTGAAAATTACTATGTTTTATTCATTAAAATCATTAGGTTAATCAGAAACGTCATCATTATAAACTAAGTTAATTTACACCGAAACCTCGCACAGTCAGAGTCAAAAGAATTAGGCAAAAAACTTTTCATGATTTATTATTTTTCTTTATGCAAGCTAATGTGGTGCAACAGTACACAATGCGACGATACCGTAGCTAGTACATTAATGGCATTGTTCGTGCCAGGTGTTTGAGGCGAAATGAGTGAGCAGATATGCCGGTTTAAACTAATAAAATTAATGAGTAGAAAGCTTTAATGGACGTAATTACTTATAAAGCAGGTGCAAGTCCTTCTGGGGGAAGTTTCATGGAATCATTTATGTGGGAGCCACACAATAGAACTGATTGCTTTAACGTAGACGATAAGAGAGCAACGAATGTTTCTTTGTTTTTCTATCTAGAAACCAATCAAAATCGAAAAATAAATGGATATGGAAACTTTTTAAGCAAAGTTGAGAAATATCAAAAGTCCCTAAAGCGCTGTCGTCTTCTATAATTATATTTTCCGATTTTATTGCTCAAACCAATAAGTCCACATAGACTATTAATACCCGAGTACCTTCCGGCGAAGCCGTGGGGAGAAACTGGTAACTATATTAAAAAGTATGGACAGAATTTGCATATGCAATAAACCACGAGTTAAATCAAAAGCTGCCTTGGTTAAGTTACCCAGACTTCCAATACGAAGGTTGTGGGTTTGAACCCAGTCATGCACCAATAGATTCTTCCATTCATAAATATCATTTACAACTAGATGTAATTGATACTCTTAAGATAATTGCATCAATATAACTTACTTTTTAAGATATTTCATTTTGTGGAAAGGGACAAGTTCAATTATTATTACTATAAGGTGTTGAAAATATTATGTCCCTATCTACTTTACTTGATTTTGAATAATAACAAGAACATGATAATAAGTGAGTTTCGATAGGCATGAATTATGTATTTTATAACTTTTGACATAATTGAATGTATGAATTATATTTAATGGAGGTCTTAGAAAAGCCCTATCAATATGAATCATTGACACAGCCTTACTCGAATAGATTGGCCAACCAATTTGATTTATGAATAACCAAAATATAAATCAGTATTGTATTTGATTGACGGGGTGTTTATTTATTATTATTGTAGCCCAGACTTAAACAAAACAGCTCGCAACGTTTGAGTTAATCAAACCGGCCAAGTGCCAGACGGGCTCGCGCACTAAGGGTTCCCTACTACCACAGAATATAAACACAAAGTCAAAAGTAACTAATGATAAAAGTCCATGTTAATTATAGATATAAAATTCGCTCCTCGCAATTGAAATAGAACTTTCAAAAGAGCTGCATCTCGTTAATTGCTTATTCCTATAATTAATGCATTTGATTATTGTTAAGATCGTTGTGTTTTAATTACTCAATGATGAAATAAATTGTCTGCTCTTCGCTCCATTTCATCTTTTGTTTGTATGCACTTGTCAAGCGAAACTATATACCTACAGAGTAAAGTTCGGGCGATGGCGCTGGGAGTACAGGGAGTAGATACGTGGGAGGAAGCTACTTTGCAGAAAACACAGCTTCGTATCAATTTACTTCATACTTGAACTTGTTGCCTAAACTTGTTACTTATTTTTGTTTGTTTAATGAGTGAAAAAGAGTCACAAGAAATTATAGGCACATGAGACTTTACAACCGTTTTGTCTTGGAGTCGGCAACACGCGATACCTCTGGTGTAGCAAGCGTCCATAGGTTACGGTAATCGCTTGCCAACAGATGGACCTCTTGCTTGATTGCCACTTTAGTTATGTAAAAACAATAATACATTAAGTTATAACTGATATATTAAAGAAAATAGTGTTACGTAAATATATAACTCGCAGCGTCATCCACACTTAACAGCATATTATCAGTGTGGTATATCGACCCATTCACTCTCTTGTCATTCACCGGTGTACGTCTACAGTTCTGATACAAATAAACACGTATTAATTAATTACAGAGGTTTAATTCAGATACCATAATTGGCGACGATCAGTAAGGCGAGTACCATTTGCACTGCGGGACAAGGTAAATAATGAAGTTGCTAGATTGTTAAATAATGGTAGAATCACTCCAGTGGAACAAAATGAATGGGGCACACCGGTGGTTCCCATTTTAAAACCAGATGGTTCAGTTAGACTGTGTGGTGACTACAAATTAACAGTAAACCCATGTTTGGAGATTGATCATTTCCCATTACCTCATATTGATGACATATTGAACACCCTTAAACATGGTGAATATTACTGCGAACTAGATTTAAAAGAAGCTTACCTACAGGCACCCCTTAGTGCAGAGAGCAAGAATTGTACAACGATAGTGACAGAGGCAGGCACATTTATGTATAATTACCTACCCTATGGGGTAAGTTCAGGTCCAGGAGCATTTCAACGTTTTATGACAAAAAAACTGGATAAGATTCCAAACACTATTGTATTTATTGACAACATTTACATTAAAGGAAATAATGTACAGGATACTTATGAAACCTTGTGTAAGGTGTTGATGAAATTACAGGAATGTGAATTTAAGCTAAAACCAGAAAAATGTAAGTTATTTACAACTAGTCTAGAAGTTTTTGGATTCCATGTAAACAAAAATGGTATTAGTGTGATAAAATCCAATATTGAACCTTTATTGAATGCCAAAACACCAACAAACCTCACATTGCTAAAATCATTTTTGGGTAAAATTAACTACTATTCCCGTTTCTTAAAGAATATGGCTACACTATTGACACCATTGTATGAGTGTACAAAACAAAATAAATTTAGTTGGACAATGCAATGCGAAAAAGCATTCCAAATGATCAAGAAAAAATTAGCATCTGCAAGCAATTTAAGGCATTACGATCCTGAATTACCATTGATTTTAACTTGTGATGCTTCAGACACAGGTCTGGGTGCTGTACTGTCAAACAGAGATACAAATGGTGTGTTGAAGCCAATTGCTTTTGCAAGTAAAAAACTAAATGAAGTTGAGCAGAGATACGCAACAATCGATAAGGAGGCAATGGCAGTTGTTTTTGGAATAACAAAGTTCTACAATTATATTTATGGACGCTTTTTTGAACTAGAGACAGATAATGCCGCATTGGTACGAATTTTTGGTCCAACAAAAAGTATTCCAAAAATGGCTGCTAAAAGATTGCAACACTATGCAATATTTCTTTCTGCATTTAATTATAAAGTTAGGCATATTAAGTCATCTGAAAATCCAGCAGATTTTATGTCTAGAAATGTAGAAAATAAGGTTGAGGAAACGGAAATACATTCACTATGTTTGAGTGGAAACTCTAGTGTGGTTTGTTATACGAACGATTCTGAAATGGAAGCACTAGATTGGAAAAAAATACAAGTATTGTCAAAAAAGATATTATTTTTTCAAAAATAATAAGATATCTGACGGACGGTTGGCCGGAAAGGAAAAAGTTAGATAAGGAAATATTACCATTGTATAACAGAAAAAATGAATTAACCATAGATAGAGGCTGTATATTCTGGGGTTATCGTGTATTGGTACCACAAGCTATTAGGGAAGCAGTTTTAACAGAATTGCATAAAAGTCATTTCGGAATTGTTCGAATGAAAGAAATTGCAAGGTCATATTTCTGGTGGCCTAATTTAGATTCAGATATAGACAATGTAACAAAAAAATGTATTATATGTTTGCAAAATAGAAAAACACCGACTCAAACACAGAAACCATGGCCTGTACCTCCCTCATCTTGGCATAGGATACATGCAGATTTTTTGGGGCCATTTTATAATAAAATGTTTTTAGTAATTGTAGATAGTTACTCTAAATGGCCCGAGGTTTATGAAATATCAAGCATTACTAGTAGCCGTACCATAGATGTTTTAAAAAAATTGTTTACTAGATTCGGTTATCCCATACATTTAGTAACGGACAATGGTCGCACATTTACGAGTCAAGAATTTCAGGAATTCTGTAAATCTAGTCAAATTAAACATACTTTTAGTCCGCCATACCACCCGGCAACTAACGGCGCTGCAGAAAGATTTGTGGAAACATTTAAATCAGCAATAACGAAAATAAGGGAGAGTGGTCACAGCTTGGGGTCAGCAGTTAATTTATTCCTGTTTGATTATAGAAGTACACCACAGCGTACCACTGGAGTGTCACCGGCTCGTTTAATGTTAGGTAGGGTAGGTATAAGGAACAGGTTTAGCCTATTGCGACCACCGCCCATTTCAGACATAATGCGGGAGAAGGTAGATAAGAGGAAGCAAGGAATTAGAGAAACAAAATTTGAAATTGGACAGAAAGTCATGGTTAAGGATTACAGAAAGGATGGCAGGCCATGGGTTCAGGGTTTGGTTGTAGAAGAATCTATACCAGGGGTAACTTATAATGTAGATGTAGATGGTTTCAAATGGAAACGTCATGTAAATCAGATGTTGTCTTGTTCACAGTCTTTAGAAGAATATTAAGATATTATGTTAAGTTAAAGTTTGTAAGTTAGTATATAAATAGCCATAACAATGCAAATAGCAATAGTTTAGTTATTTTAAGTTTCTTATAAGTGTGGGAGAGTGTGGTATATCGACCCATTCACTCTCTTGTCATTCACCGGTGTACGTCTACAGTTCTGATACAAATAAACACGTATTAATTAATTACAGAGGTTTAATTCAGATACCATAATCAGTTTACACATTGATTTTACTTATCACTTAAGCCTGCACTTGTCATCTACACATGCAAATGGTGGCTTTTGCTAAGTAATAATAGGGTCCTTTAGCACTATTTGAGAACGTTACTTTAATAAAGAAAAACCCTCCCCGGGTTCTTCAATTCAGAAGCTATGTTTTTTATATCATTTTAAATGATGATTGGTCCCACTAGAATGCTTTCCTTAACTTGCCTTCTTATTTGAGCACGTGTTGATCTTTGTGCTATAGTGCTTATCTATATTCTATGAGTCGAAAAGTATGTAGTACTAGCTTTTTATCAGGCTAACTAGCTACGCAGAGTGATGTGGTTACCTATTTATTTTAGACTGTGACATTTGTGACCTGAATTAGCAGTCATAGATATCGGTTCTCAGAGAATACTTGAGCAAATATTTACCAGAGCCAACTTTTATCACAAATTTAGTTGGAATAAGTTATGTAGGTACTTTTTAGTTGGAATTTGTGCTTGTTTAAATTTTGTGGCAACATTGTATGTAGATCTTTTTACATAATGTAACCAAGGACATACAATTTTGTTTTTAGCGATATATTTTTGTGACAAATAATATTGTAACCGTGTCGTTGATTCATAACTTTACAAGGTTGTGTATCCCAGTGTCGCTCGCTCGGTACCCCGTTAAAAAGTATCTTTTATGTTATTTATCTTCTTATGTCAATCCAAAAATTCTAATTCAGCCTGAATATAAAATTCTGAATAAAAATTTAGGAATGGGATTGAAATCTCCACACAGACATCCTACTTAATTATTATTTATGCGAAAGTTTTTAAGGATGGATGGATGGATGTTTCCATCACGCGAAAACTACTAAACGGATTTTGATGAAACTTTGCAGTTATAATTTAGCTTGACTTAGACTATGTGTTATTCTGATGACAGAATAACACATAGTCTAGTATCAATCAAGTCAGTAATATTGCATCGGAAATATCTATACCTATATGTTTCACGGTTAAGCCGCTGAGCCTTTTGTGATAAAATTTGATGGGGCTAAGCCGCGGGCAGAAGCTATTAGTAAAATAAACGGGCTGCCAGCTTATTTTATGCTAGCTGTAGCCCTCGGAACCAATCCACCGCGTCGCATCCGCGCTTTTAATTCCTTTGCTCGGATCCTAAGGGTTGTAAAGTGATGTTAAAAAATCTATAACCTTCCTTAAGAATTGGGCTATCAAATGCAAACAGGTTTATTAAATTCGTATGATATTTCCAGAGATAAGCGCGGATCACCCAAATTAGCTCTAGGAAACGTAGACAATTTGAACCCAGCACCTGTGTGAGTCTTTCTTAATCAATAACCGTTCGCTTAACATGCGATTTCTTATACTAAATACTTAAAAAAGTTGTATCTTCGATTTGTATTTTAAGTTTTATTTCCATCAGATACTCAGACACCGTAAGTTATCCTATTCTTTCCACAACGTATAAATGCCAGAACTCTTTATTTTGAAGAGCGTTAAAATAACTTCATTTACTTTATCCTGCCGGATGCGAAAACAAACGGACTCCAGCTGTAAAATATGCAAGAAGGAATTTTAAATAGACTGGAAAAAATAACAACATTGTTGGAAAGAACGTGTAAAAATGTAGGTACTTGATTGTGTAAATTTAACGAAACTTACTTAATTTGTTAACTTTTAGAACTAGACTAGGTTATGCCCATGGTCCTGCTTGCGTGAAACACAAAAAAAGAAAAGCTTAAGGGTAAGCTCAAAATCAGTTCCTTACTGATTTTCTTACCCATTTTCATTGACAATATCCATATACACAGCCACTAAAACTTTTGTAACTACCTATTTTATAGTCAGTGAGACTCAACAGGAACGATGAAAATGAGACTATGTAATAAAATCTTTTTAAGAAAATCTTTCTAAGGTTTTCTATAATGAGTTTTAGCAAAACATTTCTTCACAGAACACTTTGTATCGTCACGTAATTTGATCCACTTTTTACAGGCACAGTGACAGCTACCTACCAGTTTCAACTCAGATAAGTACAAGTCAAAAGTTTCAGGCATTCCGAAATAGCTGTCATCTCTTTAATTAGAAATTAGGCAAGTCATAAACAAAGTCTTTACTTTGCCGAATCGTCCCATCAATCTGTGGTCGCAGACCCACATTAATTTTAATAAAAGATATCTACTAAGCCAACGAATAAGCTTTTACTAGCAGTAGGAACACTACAATATAGATTTAGTTCTTGGCATGGAAGAGTATATTTTTCGTTCCTATTTTTGCCGCTAAATAGTATTGCAATATAGTTGCATTCACATTGCAGCTAGTTGAAGAATTTATTGATTACTAGCTTCTGCCCACGGCTTTGCCCGCATGGTACTCGGATAAAAAGTAGCCTATGTGTTATTCTGATGTATAAGCTATATTACTGTAAAGTTTCATTAAAATCCAATCAGTAGTTTTTGCGTGACAGAGTAACAAACATCCATCCTCACACACTTTGCGTTTATAATTATTGTAAGTAGGATAATGTGGCTTGTGAAAGTAATCTATTGTTTGCTATATGCTTTGGGATGAAGGCTATATCAGGCCAACTTAAAAGTTTTTTTAACTTTGCACCAGTCTTTATTTTTGAAGAAAATGTTAATAAATAAAAGATAGTAACGGCTTACCTTCTGTCGGGCCGTTTTCCTGTTTGCCAGAAGTATAAAAAGCGCACTGCAAAGAAAAATACAGTATATAAGTGGTGATGATTATGTGTAAGCGTTAATAAATGAACTTGTTTAATAGTGCTACACTGTGTCTTATTTAATAAAATAAGTATCTAGAGCTCCTTACCACCAGCGAAACTTGAATGGTGTTCACCGTCCTTACCGTTACTTAAAATACTAGGGTTACAACTAGTTCATTTCAGGAAGAAAGGCATTTGGAAACAACCTTTTGATGTTGTTTCTTAATAAAATATATGATTTATCTACTCGTAGTTCACGTAATGAACGGTGATGAAAATATCTCAGATTTTAGATAGTAATGTAATTATCTTAAAATTATTAGGTTCTCCCAGTTTCCTCTACCGGTGCAGAATCTTTTCCTATTCAATTGGCAATGTGTATTTACAAAGCGATATTTTGATTTGATGATAATGTTTGACTATTTACCCAAACAGACATAGTTTTCCTTGCGTCGTCTGTTCAATTTCCTTCTTCTATGTCTAATTTTCTATGTAAAATTTAGTAGTGCACGACGCGATGTGGAGGGAGAGCGTCGCGATCACACACAATGATGAAGACTCTCGGAATGAGTCGAAACTTAATCGGTGCCATCACCGATAGTGCAGTACGTGAAAATTCCCGTTTTTTAATATATTCTTTTATAATTTTCAGATGTAAGTACGGTATACCTACTACTCAAACATAAAAACATAAGTTTAATGATTAAACAAATTAAACCATCAATATCAGTTTACAAAGCATATTCATTACCGGCATTGGGTTCCCTATTCAGAGATTCCGGATAAAGTAAGCTTTTTTGTCTGTTTTATCTGTGTGTAAAATAAAGAAAAAAGAAGCAAGTTGAATAATGAACTGAAATAAAACGTAGCTACTTACCTGTAGGTTTTAATGAAAAGGTATTTATGGGTGCTTTTACGGTATTTGTCTTCTTCAAAGTAGTATCTCCGGTAATGATGATGTATAACTAAACATGTCAGTCCTATAACATCTGAAAGAATACCAATACAATTTTTCTATACGGTTTTGCTAAAAGAAAAAATAATAAAAAATACCTATTTAAATTATAATCAATTTTTATTTTAAAAATAAATCTAATAAGCAAGATGACGACGATAAGCGACCTCATCTAATCCCTTTAATAACCGAATAATCTCAAACCAACCAATAATTTAGAAAAATGTTAATAAGTCCGCGCCTCCAAAATACCACAAATTTTCCTCTTGTCGTAAATAAAAGCCAGCGAATAGAAAAAGGGAACGTAAATGGTACAATCTTTAACTTTCTGAGAGTTTATTAAGATAATAAAAATAAAACCGAGGAATATAATAAGCTTTTAACGATAAATTCACGTTGGAATCAAGGAAGAATTATTTTATCAGAAGTTTTTTTACTATTGAGAACCCGGGTAGACTCGTATAGGTATCTAGAATTACTTGTTTTTATAGAGGTATTTTAAGTTTAGCAATAAGCAATTAAAAACCACCCAATAGTCACTTTCATAAACCTGACCCTAGAAATCTCTGTAGGTTAATAAAAAAAACAGCACAATCTAGCCCCAAACTAAGCAGAGCTTGTATTATGGGCACTACATGAATTTTAAATGCTTACATATTTTGCATATAAAACACCCAGACCCGAGGCAAATATATGCAGATCATACAAACATTTATCCCGCGGCAGAAACCGAACCAGCAACCTTCTGCTCTCCTGGGTGTTGTGGTACCATGGAACTCGTAGTTTCTGATACTGAAACCGAAATAAATATCTACCGAACATGAAAGTTTTGTCTCGCAGCGGGAATCGAATCTCAACACCGAGCTCGTCAACACTAAACACTGTTAAGATAGGTACATCAGTATGTACTTGGATTATCTGTTAAGTCCTTAATAAATAATCCAATACGAAAACTAAAAACCCATCCATTATAAATAAACTATACCCAATTTAGTATACAACTATAAACTATCTCACAAACAAATAAATTACAGCAAGTGTCCAACTACTGCAAAACAGGCCACTTTTTCTTGCTGAATATTAATGAGCCCGTGGGCACACAATCTCAGAGTATATCTAAATAATTTATCGCTTCACCAGGTGTCACCGAAGACGAATTTACATGCCGAGTGGTGTTGAGAATAGGGGTAATTTATAACGACACGCAGGCGCTTTGTAAACTCGAAAAGAGGAATAATGCCTATGAATACGATATACTGGAAAGCGAAGTCAGTTTATCTCCATACTCTTTGATAAACATAGTGAAACTGCAGGCGCTTGAGATTTCCGACGAAACGGTAGCTTTCTATGTTGAAATCCTCGTTATTTATGTCTTTGGTGGATCGGGAAATAAGGAAATGGTGCTGTATTGCCATATAAACATTTGGTTCATTATAAGTCCGTGATACAGTTGATGCAATGCGATTATGACGTGATGGATTGAAATTAAATTATTGAGCAACTTTTCGCAAAACAACCAGTCAGATAAAAAACGCAATCAATAATATTTGACATTGTTTTTTTTTGTATCGATGTTTCTGTATGAAGGTTGAATTTTAAAAATTACGACAAAATTAAGACGTGATATAATAAACTGATAAGAGATGAGTGTACACAATCATCAGACTCTCGCCAAAACACTGTTTTTCCAGAGCCAATTAAATAATCTTGTTCGCCTCCTCAGTAATCCTTAGATAACAATGTCACGTATTATCAAGGATACACGCCCCATCCTCGTACAGTAAAACAAATTGCAAGGATTACGCACTCGCCCGGCACTGTAATAAAAACTTAAATGTCATAAAGGCTCATGAAAAAAATGCCTTTCACGTAAACGGTAGGGGTATTACGTAAATTGGCTGCGAGCTCTGGTTTGTCTGATTTTTATCTACAGAATAGGAGATTAGGGATTTTATGACGCATGTTAAAAAGTGGAGACTCTTATGTGAAGAAAAAACTGACATATGTTGATGAAGCGGAAACTATACAAAAAATAAGAAAATTTATAAATTGTGTATTCATAGGTAGTTCAAGTAGGTATGTATAATATGTAGTTTATTAAAATATAGTGGTATTTTAAGTATATTTCCTGACTTTGTACACCTACCAACTTTATCACTTCTCTATCTCTCCTCAAAGGTTTGCTGGAAGAAACTCTTTTTAGGGTTAAGCTCGCCTTTGTACATGCTTCACCTAATATTTTGTTTTATATTTCTATTTTATTTCTGTGTACAATAAAGAATTATAAGAATAAATAAAATGAAAATTAAATATTAACTCTTATGCTTTAGAATCTTAAAAATCCAAAACATTGAAATAAAATATGGTAAAACACTTTCACGAATATCGATTTAGTCGATTCCTGTGATATATAGGAGATAATTATGTGACATGCCACTTCAGCACCCTAACATAGCGTGACTCGACACGTCTTGGGCATTTTACTATTCATCACAAAGCTAATACCTTAAAAGATTAAACACAAAGATCGGTTCTAATAGAAAACGAAGTTTACTCGAAGCTTAGATTAGCCAAGGCTTTGTCTCTACGGAGAATTAATACCACGGTTTGCGAGCACCAAACTCAGTTTAGGAAGTGTATTATAGTGTAAATGGTTCCTAAATATAGTTTTATAACAAAATTCGTTTGCTCTGGTATAGATAAAGTAAAAACCTTAGCTAGGTTTTTAGATAGATAGATAAACTCTTTATTGCACACCAAAGAAAAATACAAAACATAGGAATTCAAGCGTTAAAACTCTTTTTAGGATTAAACTCGCTTTTGTACATGTCCTCTAATTCTGTCTTAGGTGAATGTGTTTATTTGTGTACAATAACGAATAAAAAAAACGATGTCAGAGAGAGTCTGACAACCTTTGGATGAGCAGGATAAAATGGAATCAAAATACGGCAGTTTACGACTACGGTGGCGAGTAAACAGCCTTCAGTTATTTATGCATGTTTTCAATATATACACATAAATGAACGGTATATAATATTGCTCGTGGTATTGCTACAAACCGATCCGTTTGACAACATTGAAGTGTAAATCCTGGAGATTGATCTCAGTGAGGTGTTTCGAACCCATTTCCGTCCGTGTATGGATATGGAAATAGGGTCGTGTGCCGGAAACGCATCCGTTCGGAGGCATGGTCATGACCCATAATTAGGGGTTCTATTGCAAATATCGTGTATGATGTAAATTTGTTTTTTTTTATACAGTTGTGTGTAATTAATAAGAATGTTGGTTATGATTATGCTTAACATAACTGCAGCTGGTTTGAATTGTTCGTAGATACTTGTAGTAGTGAATATATAGCTGAGGATGGCTATTATGGTAATGCCGGACATTGGTAATGAAACTTTTCACACAGCATCATCTAGCCCCAAACTAAGCAGAGCTTGTATTATGGGAACTACATGACTGATATACTACTTATTATACTTTTTGTTGTAAATACATACATATTTTGCATAGAAAACACACAGACCTTAGACAAATATTTGTAGATCATACAAACATTTGTCCCGCAGCGGGAATCGAATCCGCAACATTTTGCGTCTCAGGCAGGTTTTCGTCCACTGCTCCACAGCGGTCATCGATCATTTGTGTTCTATCGCTTAATTGTAAGTGATAGAACCCAAACAAACCTTGGGCATTGGGCAACAGCTGTCCAAGATTTTATTAAAATGTAAGTGAAAAAAATTATGTCAACTGGGAATCGAACCAAGCAAGTAAAACTGACATTCACATGATTGATGATTGACAAATAAGGAAGTATGAAAATAAATCAAGCTTCTGGGTAGGGAGTAGATAGTTCGTTCATTCATCTTTCACTTCATAACAAAATGGATAAATGGATGTATACGAGTACAAAGGCTACTTTTTATATATGTACTGTACGGGCGAAGCCGTAGACGAAGACTGAATGGTAACTGATATATAAGTTATTCGTCTTCAAATATGTGTATGTGTTATATATAAATCTTAATATTATATTACATAATAGCACACACTCATCTCATACATGCACACACACCCCACCACATACTACACACACACTAAGGTTATATTATTATTCTTGTCCCTTGAAGCAGTGTCTGTGATAGCTTAATAATCTTATACCTAATATCTTGGATAGGTAAGTACAAAAAATTAAAATTCTTAATTGGATGTAAAAACAAGTTTTTCCTTTAAAGTTATCATTCCTTGAGAGCTGTGTGATTTCGTAAAATAAAATAAATAAGTTTTGATTTTTTTGCATGCTAATATACTCTAAATCAAAACAAACTAAAATGTATTCCTCAAAAGCAGCCATCACTTGGTGGTATTTGGGTACATCGCTGTCTGCGTCCATTTGTAGTACGTGACGGTAATGTAAACGTTTCTTCAAGACATGTTTCGTCACTTTGGCTGAAAAAGCTTACCATTCAGGTTGCGACAGAATGCAACATTTTGTTATGAAAACTACTATCTCATCTTGTTTAAAAGCATCATTGTAAGGTATTGGAGTAGTGGTTGAATTTTGGACGGTAATTTGCAACTAACTTGCAAGTATCATATTTTTTTTGTGTATTGTATGAATTGTTTTAGTTTATATTATAGATTATTATTTTATTGTTAAAGTATATAATTAATATTTTTTTTCTAAATATTGTGAAAGATAATTATTATTAAAGTTTGCTTCGATTCGCATATTCTTTCGATTAATAATGTTTATCCAAAATATTGCTAGTCTTTTAATACAATCTAACAAACGGAAGATATATGAGTGTTGAAAAGATGAATTGAGATTATGAAAATATTATGGTGTGGATTCAGCACTCGGATAACATACGGTCGTCAGAATAAATTTAGATTTCAAGCTATTAAATATACATTATACCGTATTCTATAGAGGTCGAGGAATAAAGTTTACTTAGCCTTTGTTGGCACTGCAAAATCTGATTACCCAGGTAATAAAACTTCACAGGAATCTTTCATAACTTTGTCAATTTTATATTATACGAAAGGATGGCTTGGAACTTTGTTCTGACCTAGTTTTATTGCTGTAAGAATAGTATTCGAAAATTCACCATTACCTTTTTATATTTTACAGCGTGATATTTCAGGCTAATAATTCAAGTAGTCTAAGGGCCATTCAAACTGACGTGGTGGCAGCGGCGGTGGCGGTGGCGGTGGTGTCTATACATAAGCGCGAATTTTGACAGTAACTTTGACTTTGACGGGTCATTTTTATTTATTTATATATTTAATATGGCACACAAAACAGAATATAGCCAAACACAAAAATAGAATTGATTAAAATACAAAAATTTCAATCTAGACAATATTCCAAAACATGTGTATACATCATAATTATACTTAACACAGCAGAATATAAAACGATATTATGTAAGTAACTAAATAAATATATATATGAAGAAATACATAAAGTGAACCACTATTATCAAATAATAGATTATTCTATATGCGACACATACTTACTAATGGATTAAAGATAGATGTATTGGAAAAAAAAATTGAAAAGGGGTTATGGTACTAGGTATACCTATAGTTCCTGGGAATCCATACATAAGTACTACACAGGGAATCGTGGCGGAGTGTGGTCAGAACCACAACCGTGTGTTGTTTATTACGTTCTTGTTTCTAAAACATTTAACAAAACAAAAATCATACTGTATTCTCCACAAAGTTCAAAGATTGGTAATTTGATCAACAGCGAGACAGTTGACAAACCAATTTGGGAGTGACTAGTGGCATTAATTTGCATTCACGACCAAAACGGATCGTGAGGCTATTTTGTCCGTAACGCTCTCATTTCCTGGCAACACAACATAAATTCCACTGAAACTTAATTTATAAACTCAAGCTTTAGAAGTCACAATGAAATTTATAAATTAGATAGTGAAGAATATTATACATCACTTGAAAGGGAAACAAAAAAGAGTATAGTAAAAACGTTTAAAATCTTGTCAATTGCCAAAGAACTAAAGCTAGGATGCAAACGCTCGCTAGGGTTATAAAAAAACAAACGAACGAACATGTTTCACATAATTGGCATCCTCAAATACATACTCATTACGTAAATATTTTAGGAAACTAGGGACAGAGTAGTCAGATGCACGTCTTAACATTATCTTTGGCACATAACTGCGTTGCAGGTAGTAAGCATTCCATGTTACAGGTCGCAAGTAAAATACTTAATAGGTAGGTAATTAGTTTGATAAATTTTGGAAAAATATAACGGTTACATCAAAAAAGGCTTTACGAGGTGCAGTCAAAATCGTTCACTACACTGTTTTTTACCCCACCTGGTACACCACTGCCCGTACGTTGGGCACGACGACTCTCATGCGATGACGATGCTCAGAAAACTATTTTTTGTAAGTATGTATCAAATAAGTATTCCAAGAAAGTCACGCGTACATTTTTGTACAATTATAATAATAATAAAAAATAAATAATGCTGGAAATTTCACACACCATCATCTAGCCCCATCATCTATTATCAGTATCTAACGTCTATTTAATTAAAGTGGCATAAAAGCATACAAGCCAATAAAAGGTTTTCACGCGTAGATATAGGGTAAAGATACATAGAGAGTGTGAGCTGGGCAGGAAATAATACAACAGAATAAATAGTAGACTTACAAACAGATAAAAATGAGAGAAAAAATATAAGTATGAATTTACGATTGAACCTCAATTTCGCCACGCAGAAAAGAAATCTCCGCTAAGCCGCCGTCTCACAGATTCGACACTGGAGCAGGAGAGATCCAGGTCATTATGCTTTTTTGATAGCTCAATGAACTGGTTACCAACTCGCCAAAGAAATATATTCTGTCTGTAGTTGGTTCCTACTACAGTAATACTTATAACTACTACTACTTCTCAACATCAAAAAAGTTTGCGATAATTTTGAAAAGTTTAAGTCCTTGTTATTTTTAATTGCTTTTCCATAGGAATGTATTTAAATTCATTTGATATGTTAAAACAATATAAACAAAGTGGGTTACTTTTATCTTAAATATTTTATTTTTAACAAGGAATACAAGGAATATAACAAGGATGAATATTTCAACAAATAAAATGTAAGTAAATTTTCAAACTGATTGCAAACTTTTTTTATGTGTGTACATGTTTTTCATTGAATCTAGACATAACCACTTGGAGTATTCAAAAGAATTAAGCACTTTTTGTGCTTCCAGTAGACCGCTTACGATTCAATATTTTTTACTGCACATTCCGCTTCTACCAAGCGCAGTGCAAATTGGAAACAAATCAAATATGCATCGTTCGTCCAACCGTGAGATGGAATACTCGCATTAGCGATATATCCGAATATCAGATCTATTCGGAATCCAGCGGCACATTTGCAGACTTTCTGTGAATATGATTTTCTATCGACTTCAAAACCATTTTTAATGTTGACCTCATATTTTTCTTAATCCTGTCAACGAGTTCTAACCACACTAAAGGTCCGGTTAAACTGACGCGTTGTCGATAATGGTTGCAATCAATGGGAAATTGTTGTCATCATCATCATCATTGGCTGCTCGTAGTAACCAACTGCTGGGCAAAAGCCTCCTCCCTAAAACGCCACTCTTGTCTGTTCTGAGCCATTCTCATCCAGGTCTTACTCTGAACGGCATGTCATCCATCCCCCTAGCTGCTGGTCTTCCACGGCTTCATAAGTAGCCCCTCGGCCACTGCCACCGCCATCCCCACCGACACTACCACTGCGTCAATTTGAACGGGCCCTTATTATTTGTTAAAGCGTCCCTAGAAAAAAGATGAAAAATCTTTATCAAAATAATTCGATAATTGAATATTTGTACTGACAATAATTAACCACATGCACTCTAGGATCAGTGCATTGAATGGAAACCCGAATTACTAAAACGATTTACAAAGGTTTAGCTGGCTTTAATATTAGTTTTGTTGATTAATGAGCAAGTATTCGTTTAGTGTGCGTGGTATGCTAAGTAAATGGTGTGGTCACGGGATAGACAAGCATTTCCGCTCAGCTACATTTAGAACAGTTGGTTCACTCTCTCTCTCTCCTACCCGTGTAGCGTTGATGCGAGTGAATATGTTTTATATATGAAGGAAGAGACCCTTATATGTGTTTGTGGTTCATGGATAGGTTTTAACGCTTTACATCAATATGTGATTGTTCACTTACATCACTATGGGGGACTTATGTAAATATGTGATGGAATATACGTCGGGTATTCAAAAATAACCTGTTGTTGTTATAGTCAAACATAAGTGTGTGATTATTACCAACCGTTTACGGAAATAATACTTACTTACCTATCTATTTTAATAAAAAATCTGGGGCAAACCAAATACCTCACGCTTACTTTTCCTTTCACGCTAACGCAAATTTGTCAACGTAAAACTTGGAAGCTGTCACGTGACATTTCCACAGCGAATCTCATTCCCACACAATTTAATCTTTCCGCAGGCGTTAACGACAACAGAAAGTGGTATTTGTATAGACCCCAGTACTTACAGGCACCTTAGATAAACCAGATTTTTTTAGGTGTGCTTAGCATATATTATGTAACTGTAAACTTCGTTATGACTTAAAAAAGTACTAGGTGTTTAAAGTTTTCAATAGGAAACAGTTGTATTTAGGTGCACTTTCGGGATGACTGGTTGAACGCGCTAATTTGCAATGCGAGTGCGCCACTTTTCACTGTCCTGTGTGCATTGTGGATCTGTTTTCGACAGGTAGCGGTGAATATGCGGTTCTTTGTTTATTTTGAAAGCACTTTTCAATATTTATGTGACTTAAATTGCAGTGTTGGGGTTGAATGCCTTTTATAGGCACCGAAGTCCAATGGCGAAAGCGGAACCGTTGTATAGTTTCGTCATGACCGTTTTTCTGCAACACTCGGTATGCAGACGTAATTTCTTAAAATTAAAAGCAAGTTCTTCAAACACAGTAGGCGTAGTAAATGTAAAGTGGGAAAACCAAATATTTGTATTGCCCCCTCCCCTTCCCTTCTAATCGTGCCCCGTCTCGATTTTTAGAAGTAGGAAACAAAGTTTAGCGAGTAGCATTTGCCAACGAAAATTAGTTTAACAGAACTTTAGGAGTTATGAGGTAACTTCGGGACCCTAACATAGCGTATCTCGACGCGTCTTGTACAGCTTCGTTGTATTTATGTTTATAATTGCGAGTTTTTGGTGCAATATACAAGATAATTCCTTGTATCGTGCTTTACCAGAGCTATCACTTGCGAATCTGGCACGCACGGCATCACATCACAAGGAGCTCAAGAGGAACTGAACAAATTTTAACCACCTGCCGGAGTAGTTATTATTTAAATATGTATGTCGCACCTTTCTCGGAGTCATATTTAAAAATAAGCTAGTAAAAATCTTCAGTTATTTGAATTTCATTGATACTTCCATTACAGTTACGGTACAGCTTGTCTAAACTTTCTACATTTATATTTAAGTCTCTATTGGTCAACGAGCTATTTATTTTTGGTGTCAGACTTGTAGATCGCATGAGTAACTTTTACCGCTTTTCGGAGGAATTATGGATGAAAACCACTACAGAATGAGTTTCAAACCAACTTCAAAGTTAGAAGTTGGTTCAAAGGACGAGGCCCAGAAGAAGATGAAGACAAGAACTGGACGCATGATTTGAGGAGTGGCCCCAATTAGCCAGTAATAGAGATCAGTGGAAACAGGGGATAGAGGCAAAAGATAAAGACCCTGCAGCGGGACAATATAAATAAACTCAATATAAAAAAAAAAAAATGTCATAAGCCATTTTTAAAATAAATAAGCAGAGCTTGTATTATGAGAACTACATTATTGATATGCTACTTATATATATATATATATTTAAATACATATATATTTTACATAGAAAAGACGCAGACCCTCGTAAATAGCATTATAGATAGTACATTACCACTGAATCAACTATTCCGTTAATTGGATGACGGATTTGGTCACGCGAGGGCGCTATTACCACAACACCATATTTTGCAGCTTTGACTCATCAACTACATAATCTATTTAGTAAAGTAATAAGATACACCTAATTCTACACAATATATAATTTCTAGTGATACAATATCTAGTAAATATCGAAATAGTAGGTTTTTTCTCACTTGCTTCTATCCACGGTTTCGTTAGAGTACCCAAGTTTTAGCCTATGTGCTATACCAGGTCCACTTTTTAATGTCAATTCTGAGTTAAACGTTTATGTACTTCCAAACAGATATACCTTTACATTTTTTTTTTTAAATAGGATGAATACGATTATGGTTGAACTTAGGGTAAATTGTAAATCTAATTAATAAACTACAGTGAGATATCTGACGCAGAACATTATCAAGTTGCTGCAAAGTGATGTTTCTCAACTAATACAATAATATAAGTTACTTTGCTGTATGAATTGTTGTAAGGTGTCTGGTAGAAATCACCAATTAGAGATAAGACCGCTCATTGTCCAACATTCTCAAAGTTCATAGTTCTTATCAAGGTTTGAAATATTTATTTGGTGTGCAATAAAGTATTTATTATCTTCTTTATAACTAATCTAAAATAAGACGGATAACAGTATCACAAATATCTGTTTTGAATGCCTTTCTTAACATTAAATAATTCTGAGTTCTAGCTAGTTTGTACTAAACAAAGCCCATTCTCATGTTTGTTTTTAGAAATACCAAAATGATTATGATATCATAAATCTAGCAAATAATAATAATAATTTTAGTGGGCGCTAAGCATTTATCATCTTCACATTGTTTCATGTCAGTGGGATCATTTATCAAGATGCGGGTAATGAGGGGTCTACACGTGACGAGTGTCTCGTGTATAGTTATCGAGTTGAACATTAAAATACAGGTTATTGTTGGGTTTTTTTACCCACACTTTGAATTATGACTTCATGAAGCTGGCGTGACTAATGGACTTTCCATGACGGAATAGCTATAGTTTATTTTGAAACATATTTGACGGTCGGAAATCAAACCAAAGAAAAATCTAATTGCTATCAGCAGACGTGGACCTGCTGACAGAAAATTTTCTTTTACTCTATAACGGACAACCTCTGTATCGCAGTCGGTGAAGGCCTGCCTGAGATGCAAAAAGTTGCGGGTTCGATTTCCGCCCCGGGTCAAATGTTTGTATGCCCTGCATTATATTTGTTTCGGGTCTGCGGGTGTGCTCTATGTATAATATGTATGTATTTAAAATAAATGTATAAGTATTATATCAGTCATGTAGTTCCCATAACATAAGCTCCGCTTCCTTTGAGGCTAAATGATGCTGTGTGAAAAATGTCCAGAATTATTACGAGTATTACTTTGCTATAAGCGATAATCTTGTGTAGTATTTGCTTATAAATAAGATCATCAAACGCGGCGGGCAAGTATCCGCTGCTGGACCAAATGTTTGCATATTCTGCAGATATTTTTTGCATCTCTGTGTGGGTTGGTGCCATAGTGCTCTTAACAGGGAATCCCAGTGTAAGGACAGGACAATGCGACTGTTGGAAGTATCCTTCTACTATTATAAACGCGAAAGTTTGTGAGGATGGATGTTTGTTACTCATTCACACAAAAACTTCTGAACGGATTTTCATGAAACTTTACAGTAATATAGCTTATACATCAGAATAACACATAGGCTACTTTTTATCTGGGTACCACGCGGGTGAAGCCATCTGCTATGCAGACACGTATGTCGTAAGTAAACTGCCTAGCTACTTTGATAGACATTCTACGCATACAAAGTTGCAAGCGAGTCAAGTAAAATATACTTAAATGTTAATTACACAGCCACAATACTACTTCAAATTACTTTTGCCTCAAGCGTTTCTAAAGAAACGTACCTATTGTTAGATCCAGTCAGTTCACTGGACTCTCCTCCCCTGATTAATTATGTCACTTGCAGGCTCTTGGAAATTGCTTTTATATTCTAAATCCAATTAACTTATTATGTTATTAAACAAAACTAAAATATAGGTATGACTTATTGATTGAATTGAGTGACTTAGTATTGATTAATAATTTATTACTACTCTACTACACTCTACGCCAATCATGACAAAATCCAGACCATCCTCCATCTATACATACAATTCTTCAACAAATAAGCTGTGCATCTGTGCGTCCTGTGATAAAACGTTAAAAACTTAGATTCGCGAGTCACTAACGCTCGCATTTTAGATATTAATAATAATATGATCATCTTAGCATGAGCACCAAAGACAAAGTTTTGTCTACGAAAGAGAAGACAAAAACTATTTCTGTCGCCTAGGACAAACTATAGGGCATGTGCCAAATGTAATGTTTGGACGTGATTCTGACTATCCCTAATTGATTTATTTATTTATTCAGAATACATTATGACATCAAAACAGGTTTTTTTTGAACCATAAAGCGATGAAATATGTAAGTAGGTGTATAATATAGAATATAATATATAGTACCTCTAGGTATATAATATATAAGATAGGTATACTAATCTATGGTCTCTAAAACTATCAGTGCTAAATGTAATTCGGCAGTTTATCGTAAAAATATCCACGCTGTTCGCAGACAAGATATTGAGCAGATAGATAGCGAGTGACATGGGGGGCAAACTTAAGTAGATTGGTCCTACAGTTGGGGACCTCTAGCATGGCGGGGCGACGACGGCGCGCGCCCAAGTAGTCGTTGGGCGCGCGCAGCCGCAGCGCCGCCAGCACCTCCTGGTGGATCAGCTCCCCGTGGAGCACACGCACCACGTACTTCACCAGCGCCACGTCTCTCCGCACCTAAAGTGAGATATTTGATATTCTCAAATATCTCACTAAGTATTTATCTGAGGTTGCCCATCATGATGGATACAGTCGTGAGGATGTTTTTTTTTGCTTTTGTTTTCTGTTTCTGCGTTTCTAATGCAGACCTTATGTTATGTTTAGTAGTAGAGCTCCTTGTGAAGGGCTCGTCCCGGGAAGTAATTCCCACCATACCTATTTCTGCCACCAAGCAGTAATTCTCGCATTGCTTTGTTCAGGATTGAAAGGGTATATGTGCCGGTGAAATTACAGGCACATGAGACTTTTCACCAGTTATGTATCAAGGTCGGAAACGGGCGAGTGATACTTTGGTATTGCAAGCGTCCATAGGTTACGGTAACCGCTTAACAACTACCGTATGCTTGTTTGCCACTTAAGTTTTATAAAAAAAGCCCATCTTGCATTGGAAACTAAATGAAGGTAAATGCTGTTATTCAAATACTAGGTGGGTGGCAAATCCATTATGAAAATTCAGTTCACTCACTGGTTCTAGGCACTGTATTTACCTTGCTTACTCCAAGTGGTGTAATTTACGTGTCAAGCGAACACACGAAGGCACGCGATTTATTTGCAAACGGATTGAAATTCTTTACTTCATCTTTTTGCTGGAATAGCAGACATATAAGACTTTTGACATCTGTGGCGCAGTGAGCGAAGACCCGCCTGAGACACAGAAGGTTACGGGTTCGATTCCGGCCGCGGGA
The DNA here is from genome assembly GCA_958496245.1 of Perizoma flavofasciatum. Lineage (NCBI taxonomy): Eukaryota > Metazoa > Arthropoda > Insecta > Lepidoptera > Geometridae > Perizoma > Perizoma flavofasciatum. Next base: position 6,153,486 of record OY292426.1, read on the forward strand.
CATTTGTTTATATGATCTGCAAATATTTATTTATTCTTTATTGTACACACAAATAAACACTTACAAAAAGGCAGGATTAAATGACATGTACAAAGGCGAGCTTAATCCTTAAAGAGTTTTCTTTCAGCAAATATTTGTTTCGGGTCCGGGTGTTTTATAGGTAATACAAGCTATGCCTAGTTTGGGGCTAAATGTTGATGTGTGAAAAATTTCCAGCATTATTATTTTTTCGACTTGATTTGTCGTGACAGCAAAGTTTCAGCATTGCGATGGTAACATGGTAACCGCATACCATCAGGTCTGCCTCCAATTGATGATCTTGTGTGGAAGAGCAACGACGCCCTGCCGTTATACAGTGAAAACTAGTTCGGAGGATAGTCTCATGACTATACGCCTTTAGAATAAGTAGATATACTTTTGCGATTATGTACTATACTTTTTCCTATTCATAAGGTAAAATAATAACATGAACTTACTATAGTATTTTGTTAGATAGATGGTAAGTTTGTCAACATCATTTCTAAATAAATATTTACTTTACTTTACTTTAGTGTATAGAGCAATAAAAGCCGGTTTCATTTAACGGGAAGTTGTTAAAAATCATCATTAATAAAATCAAATGTCAAATTTCATTCTTTATTTTTTCACACATAGTAGTAGTAGTGTTTTCTGACATATAAAACCGCCCTTGGAGTATAATAAAATAAAACATACAATCGTCCTTTTTTGAAGTCGGTTAAAAATGCCTTCAACCGATTTCTATTAAAAATAATCATATAGTCCAATATGATAGTCAAATACCCTCATAGGTTCTTATTAAGTTCTGAAATTGAGAAAGCTGAGTTCCTCGCCAATAGTTTTGAAAATTTACTCAGCTTGAAAATGATATCTAATGCATTTGGCTTATAGCATAAATTTCATCATGTATATTTTGTATGTTATGGACGGACAACCTGCACCAAGCACCTCGTTAAGAAAATTATTTTGTTATTTATAAAAAAAACTACTGCAAAACAAAGGTAAAAATTCTCAACATCGGATTTAGTATTTACTTTATGTAGGTGCTCCGCATCCTAATTCAATGTTTTTTCTCTATTGTGCACATATTCGCACAATAAAGAAGATATGAAGGTGTGGTCACAAATTAAATAAACAACGACTGGTATTAATACATGGAATTCCAAATATAACTCGGCCTTAACTAGAATTATAAGTAATTAATCATTTTCTGCTTTGCCTTATTTTTTATTCCAAATATGAAATTTTAGATGCAGAATCTCTTTATCTTTCATTGAATAAATTACCTCAAGAGTCCTATTTGTGATTTGCCGGTAAGAAAAGCAAATTACGTCATGGTAAATATAACTACCACGGTCTCGCAAACATTATTGTTGTTGTTTATAAACGTGGTTGAGGCACGGTACAAAGTTTGAAATAAAAGCGAGATAGATAGCTAAACCTAAGCTTAACAGAATATATAGTTATATTTAACCATATTTACATATAACGAGCTGTAAGCGGTGCATGGTAGACTGATAAATCATACAATTATTTTTATCTTTAACTTTTGTGCGCATAAATTGAAACACAAAATATATTAAAAATCTTTATATTATATTAAAAATCTACACTAGAGTAATTAGTATCAGGTAAGCACCATCAAAAACATCTGGATACTGTTATTATAGTCAAAAGTTTCTTCAAAACAAACCACTTATGAGTTTGTAGATAACCAAAGTCTAAAACAACTTCCCGTCAAAAACAATCACGAACTTTTCCTTCATTGTTCAAAACCAGCCGGCTGGCGATGTTAGTTAATTTTACGGTAGGAATTTAGTGTTCTTTTCATTCCATAGTCTGTGTCCCATTTATCAGATAAGTTTGCTATGAACACCTACCGTCTATTTTTTAAATGACATAACTGACTAACAAGCATACCCCTAGGTAACCCGTAGCCCTTTGGGCGTTTGCAATACCAAAGGCATAACACGCCCAACCTTTAAAAAAATCCAAAAAACCTACCTTTTAATACAATCAGGATATTTCGGGTTTCGCGTCAGCAAAGTGCAATACCTACAAGGTAAAAAACTTGACATAATGACAGCAGCCGAAAGAACTTCCTTTCTCTGATACATTTTCCCTGAAAGGACATTTTTGTACTTTTACGAAAAACCACTATACAAAGTTTAAGTTGACGTGAAATCCAAACGAATGTCGCCCGAAAGTCGTTTGAATAAAGTTACTCTCACTGATTTATGTGGAAACTTTTAACAGTACCCGGGAATGTGTGGCCAGTTGTATTGTATACTTATCTCCGTTTATTCTCTAGTTCTGTTATTGCTATGTTCCCAGGTGGTCTGTTGTCGTCAGTATTGTAAATAACGTTGCAAACTTTCGAAAGCAAGAATGTTAGCAGTTCTTTTTGTATCTATCAATTCTTGCGTCAAAGTATTTGAAAAAACATTTTCTAATTTTGGGAAACAGATCGATATCTAATGATGTATGGTTGCAAATATTCATACGACAAAAGTAGTTCATCTTTGAGAGTTAAATTTATGGTAATCAGTAATCAGCATATAAGGCAAGTTCGTGTTTGACCGAGCCATTCCAAATATGGTTGTAATTGACAACCTCTATGGCACAGTGGGCGAAGGTCCGCCTGAGACGCAGAAGGTTGCGGGTTCGATTCCCGCTGCGGGACAAAGTTTTGTATGATCTGCATTCATTTGTCTCGGGTCGGGGTGTTTTCTGTGTATAATATGTTAAATATAAGTAGTATAATAGTCATGTAGTTCCCATAACACAAGCTCTGCTTACTTTGGGGCCAGATGATGCTGTGTGAAAAAAGTCCAGCTTCTTTTTCTAATCACACCATATCAGTTCATACTTATGCTAGGTAAAGAATTATGTATATACCAGGACATATAATTCTTTACCTAGCACAAGTACGAACTGATATGGTGTAATTAAGTGAAATTAATGAAATACCTTATTTTTTTTTCAATAACCATCTATCATAGTCCTGAGTCTACACTTACACTAAAACAGGATTTCTTTTACCATGGATATCTGAAACCATTAGTTCTATGGTACAGTAACACCAGACTCGGAACATTTTTTTAGTGGTAGCTGTGAGGCTAAAAAACAGCGTGGCTGAATCCTCGAACTTTTTACTTACATACAGACATGCCTTCTCACTATACCTACTATTTTAATTACCTACTCATTAAATTGTACTTAGGCTAGGTATGTTTGTTTAAGTGTAAGTATAAGTTTTTTTATATTTGAATATTTCTTCTTGACCGCCACGCCATCGAGATCGTCAAACTACATTACAGTTTAATTGAATAAATACATATAAATAAACATCTGCCAGTCAAATACATACCGGTGTTATAATATCTATCAGTGGAGACTTCTAAATGGCCTCATAGCTGTTAGTTTAAGTCATTAATTTTGTTTTTAAGTGCCGATGGTTTTCCTAAAATAAATAAATACCTAGTCCTGACACTAGGATTCCCTGTATCTTGGGTATCAGGAACTACGAGTTCCATGTTACCACAACACACAGACCCGAAACAAATATCTGCAGCATATACAAAAATTTGTCTCGCAGCGGGAATCAACCCCTCTTGAGTCGCAGCGGGCTATTTGCCCGCTGAGCCTTTAAGTTGTCAAACTACATTACACACGATTTTAATAACTTGAGTTCATGCTCGTAAGTTGTTCGTGCAAATGTTATATTTCCTCTGCTGGCTACAGGCATGCCAGTCAATAAATGAGCAATCTTTTATCGTTATAGTTCGTCAAATTGAAACAAATAGGCATCATCGGATTCCTATTCCTTTACGTTCGATTTATTACGCGTATACGAGGAGTAATTTATTGCCTATAAATAGTCCAGAGGGTTTGCAAACCTAAGGCAAAACCAATTGTGTCTATCTGAATTGGGTGAAGTGTAATAATAACACGATATTAACAGGATTGATCAGGGCTGTAAAAATATTAATTATAGTAAGTATAGACGCGCCATTTTCTAATAGTAATATGATAAGTTAAATGACTCAACAGCATCCTCATTTTAATAATAATATTAAAAAATAAAATGGAACAGCCATTTATGTTGAGTTGAGTTTTAGTGCGATCATTTTTGGTCGATATCGAAAGAGCTCAAGCTGTAGTGAACGAATTGGGATCTTTCATAGCCGAGTCTCGACATAATATTGCGTCAGTCTACTGTTGATTCACTTTCAATCTCAATTTTGACGTTTTTCTAAGGAAATAATTGATTTCCTAATGTAGTAGAATACCGTTTTTTTAGTTTATGTGATCGAGACTTTAGTCAGACTGTTATAAATACCCGAATTGAGCTTATTTTGTACAGTTTTCCAACATTGTATGGGTTTGATTCAAACTTGTTTTAAGTTTTTGTCAACAGCTAATTTTGATTAAGGCAATAAATCCAGCTAAGGGTTATCAAGTGTAGCAGCGGCGACATCGAGCCGCCCGATTCCCTCGTAAATTGCGCCCCTGTCAAGGTCTCAGTGGCCTAGGCTAATTAGCACAAAATTTTAATATAAGATCTTATATTAAAATTTTGTGTCATACGAGTTTTTATGCTTGTCATATTACAGGAAGAATTTTGGACACATTATTTAAGGGTTAAGGGATAAAAATTTTGAATTTATCAAAAACTTAGTTGGAGCAATAATAATAACAAGACTATAATCAATATCCCAAGAAATTCAAGCTCACAAGAGTATAATCAATATCCCAAGAAATTCAAGCTCAGCGGGACTAAGTCTGGTCAAAATACTTGGAATGTTTCGGCTCGCAGCACCGAAGCTTCACTGACAGGGGAAACTTTGCAGTTATCCAAGCCCTTAAGTATTGATTAACACCTTAAAACACTTTTCAAATAACCATTCAATAAAAAATAGTTCAAGAATTCAGCGTTAGTCAACGTCAGGTAGTAGAGAATCAAACAAAGATTTAAAAAAACCAAAATATGACCTTCTAAACCAAATGGTGTAGAAGGCTTGACTGAAAAGGTGCTCGTCGAAAAATATTCTGGTTGAGAATTCCTGAAATTGAAATTCTGACGGTCGTTCATTAGCGCGTGTATTCAAAGCCTGACAGCAAAACCAAATGCCGTAGCACTTCGTGGCAGGCTTACATTCGACCTAAATGTGCAAAAGCTCGTATATTTTGGAGATGGGTGGATTTAATTGGCAAAATATGACGTGACAACATTTTCCCATCAGTAGAATGGATATTTAGTGAAACTTTGAAAACCTACTTGCAAATACAAAAGTCTAGAGTTCAGCAATAGTGACTGATTCAACTGTATTGCTTTTATAGCAAAACATTAGTATTGTGATTATATTAGGTGTTAAAACTTTACCTACTAACAAAGGCAATATTTTCTTGTACCTTAGTCCCTCTTTCATTCTTTGGAGGCCACGATAAGAGTCAACCCCATCTATTCGGAGGAAACCGCCTGCTAGCTGCGATAAAGGTACTTCGTTATATTCTACGAGTAAAAGTCTCAGTTTACTAACTACGCATGAAAGGAACTTCAAAGAACACACGCACTCGCCTTTTTCATTTATTCATGCGACGCAGAGGCTAACGATCTGAGGTCCGTAAACATAAGGCTTTAGTACAAACCCTTACTTTATGCTGAAGAGTATATGAAAATGTCTACCCGCTAACTCTGTGGTTATGAAGCTAGCAAAACTAAAACTAAGCTTTCTTTGAGTAGAACTTCTTGTGTAAACGTTTTTCAAAGGAAGTTCTAGAACTTAATACAAAATCAGGAATTAGCATTTGCTGCATTCCAGTTTAGTTGGTATCGGTACAAACAGGCATGGTAGGTAGATACTTTCTTTGACAGACCCATAATCATGCCAAAGCCTGTATGCATTTTTTTGTGTAATTTTTCCAATAATCTGAACGATTATAATAACACTAGCCTCAGCCCAAGGCTTCACTCGCATGGTACCCGGATAAAAAGTAGCCTATGTGTTATTCTGATGTATAAGCGTTATTAATGTTAAGTTTCATAAAAATCCGTTCAGTAGTTTTTACGTAAAAGAGTAACAAACATCCATCCTCACTAACTTTAGCGTTTATAATAGTAGTAAGATTTTGGTATAGTTCTCGGCCTAACAATAAAGGTTACTTTTTATACAGATACAGTACTTTATTTACTGTAGATATTAATAACTAGTTTGTTTACGCAAAACCTCGGCCTGCCTACCTATCTGTTGCTATACCCTTAGACAGGGTTCATGTGAGATACCTACCTATAAACACCATCTATGTACCTACCATGTGAAAGCAATAAATGTATTGAGTATTGAGTATTGAGATACTACACGAGCACCACCGTAAAATATAATTATGGAATTTATACCATAATTATATTTTACTATGTTACGTTACCTTGAATGTCTAAGTTTCAATAAGTATGAGATATTTGGGTAATTTCTTGTTCACACACATGGATCTACTCGTGTAGATATAAATCCACCTCCACTTGAGAGGAAATAGATGGATAGTAGGTACTTATCCTCTCTTTCTTGTGCCTTTTCACAAACAATCCCAAACGGGATATTTAAACCGTGATTTGGTTCCTCAATTTATCGAAGTCAAACAACAATAAAAGAAAGTTTCTATTTATTCAGAGATCCGTTCTGGATCCTTTCGATACGTGATCCAATCAGGAAGGGTCTAGTGAATGTAATTAATTAGGTAAATAGAAAGTTTGGGGATTTACTCCGTACAATGTAAATATTCAATTGAAACTGAATACGTTTGGGAATAGTCTTTAGGACGTGGAATGTTGTGATGTGAAAAGTTTTTATTAATTATTAAGAAATAAGTTTTCTAAAAAACTACCTGCGTGAGGTCCATCGTGAGTTGTTTCGATTTATAAAATGGTAGAAGACACAGCTTCAGATATGACGTCAACATCATCGACCTATCCAATCACACAGAATACTTACTTGAATTAACAGTATCGACATAATAATATAATCTATGGTCAGCTATGTATTACAAATACTAATCAACAGGTATGTGTTTGTAAATAATATTATTAAATCACCTACTTAAAAGCAAAACTGCTACAGAAATGCCCCACGCACCTTACTAATCCATCTGACTAGACACTTCAATGTCGCATCAAAAAGGTATCAGCTCAGCATAATGCTAGGTACCTATCAACATTGTGCATCCTGTGATGTGGTCTAGATGCTTTCATTTGCTATATAAATAAATAAATAAATAATGCAGGACATTTCCACACATTATCATCTAGCCACAAACTAAGCAGAACTTGTATTATGGGAACTAATTGACTGATATACTATTTATATTTTTTTTTTGTAAATACATACATATTATACATAGAAAAAACCCAGACCCGAGACAAATATTTGCAGATACAAACATTTGTCCCGCGGCGGGAATTGAACCCGCAACCTTCTGCGTCTCAGGCGAGCCTTTGCCCACTGCAGCACAGAGGTCGTATGTAAATCAGATAATATATAAAACACATTATAATTACTTACAACCTCACTTTTTAATTATGATCTTTATTCGATAAAAATATATCATCTGGGAAATGGAATGAAAATAAAATGTTCCCCCTAAAAGCGTGTTATTTGGTCGCATAGTTAGGAGATAATGAAATATTCAAATGATTCACTGAGATATAGTCATCGATCCTCTTGTACACCAACTAAACTTAATTTATACTGTCGCTCTCTTTTACTGATAGTGCACGCAAGAAAGAGATAACAAGAATTTTACTCCTATCAAATTAGTTTACATGTTGCACTCCTTCGAGTTTATAATCAGCATATTTTGAAATCATCACTAAACTTGTATGGAAAACTTAAATCTGACTAATTTGTCAGCACTAAAAATATTATCTTTCTTTTGTTATTGTTAGTAAAAGAGAGCGATAGATAAAAAATCAGTATAATTGGTTTACAAGCGAATCGAAACCATTATAGAACGGAAGTATTATCTCTAGTGGGGTCTAGCTACGTACTGTTATTGCTTGATTCAGACGAAATTCGGAATTAATATTGTTCATGACCTAGAATAACACAGGCTTCTGTTTATCCTGGTTTCAAATGGGCGAAGCCGTGAGCAGAAACTAGTTTTGAATTAACTGGCCGCTACAAGGGAGACTTAAAATTCTGCACCTTCTCATAAAATTCACCGAAGATAGTATGACGCAATATTTGTATTAGGCAGGTACGTCAAACTATCTTCGGTGCAGGAAGTGATCCAAATCAGATTAAGCGCATCATTGAGGCCGTAAGCTTCACTTGGCACGTTTGTCGAATAATTTTATAGCATACGTCCTTACCTGTCATAGATCTGTGATGCAAAGACATTCCATAAACAGTCATTTTCCTTTGCTTCAATGTAACTATGAAGGGAGTTAAAATAAGAATCTGAAATAGCAATGCATTTTTCTACAAAACTTTCTCATTTTCCAACAAAAATGGAATACGTTTCATATTATCTTTTGATTTCACCGCAAAATTGTCATTCCTTTCCAATACAATTACCAACCGCTCAGAATAAAGATAGTAGATTGTAGTTACGTTGCGTCCCTCTATTTTCACTGAGAAACTTAGTAAAAATAAATATTTCTACTGAGTGAGAGCCATCCAAAGAAAAAAGTCCCAAGGTCGTGTTCTAATACCTTATTCAAAATGAATCCTTGAAACAATGTTACTAAAAATAACTACTACTTTGATCAAAGTCAAAATTCATTTATTCATTAAAATCACAAGGATCACTTTGAACACTTCTGTTTTTATCTACAGCCAGTTCTTCCGCGACCAAGCCAGGAAAGAAAGGCAAGAAAACAAGGCCGGAGATAATTTGTCTGTTTGAGTAACAGCAGAAAGCAGTCTGTACCCCGAGTATGTGCTAGCTATCGAATCGACATTATCCGTGAAGATAAAAGTACGTCGATACTTTTACACATCATAAAAAAAATTAACTAACTATAGTGCTTAGTAAGCACACTCTAGCTAGACTCTTTGGTACTATTTTCTAACCAATCAGCGGCAATTAAAATTGCTTTTTTCATGGGGTCATTCAGATTGGTGCTAATTTTATATTCTAGAAAATATTTTCTTTTAGGACCTGTGTCACGCGAATCGTCGATCAGTCGATAGGTCACGCAGTGAGTGCCGGAGTCAATCGAATTTATTCAGTAATTTCCTCTTTCGTGACAACCTTCAGGAATGAAGTCTTGCGAAATGTGTTTTGTAAATGAAATTTTTCATTTGGCACTCTAGTTTGTAGGGAAATAGCGTGGAAATCAAACTGAGAAATAGCTTAAACGCGTGTATGTAATATAAATAGAAGGTATCCGCATAAAGAGACAGAACTGATCGGGAAGCCGATCGCTATACTAGTCTAGTATTATTTCTGTTTGGCGAGAAGACCTAAAATAATTAAAAAAAAAAACAGTTAATATTGCAAAATGTTAAAACCCACGACATGTTTTCTATCGCCTATTGCAGCGCCCCTATTAAAACTTGTCTCTATAAGCTATGTAAAAATCATCCTCGAAGTCATACTAACAGGATGCAAATAATCAGTTAGACAAACAGATAAACATATAACCTCATATGACAAACGCAAATACGGACTCCTGTCGGTGCGAGTAAAAACTGATCCACAACAATTGTTTTAGTACATACGTATAATAACTTGTAGAACTTGTGCCAGAAGTTAAATTGAAAACCGTTAAAAAACAATCATTGCCCAACTTTTTGAATTTTCAGATGTTCCCGTCAAATTACTTGGAATCCACGACAATCCATTAGGTACTGGAACAGAGTTTTCAAAAAGAAAACGTCAGTAGGTGGCACTGCCAATATATCAAGTGTTCGTGCCTACGCGATGCCTTACACAGTATGTCTGTAAACAGAAAGGCATCTTCTTACATCCTTCAATCGACAGACACATATACGTTACATCAAATCTGAGAAGTCACATACACCTGTTAACGCAATAAAAACCTAATAAGTACCACTGCCTATCTTTTATTTTTTTACAAACTATTTGCAATATAACCAAACTGTCATCAATAGCTATTCCTGCTAGCTATTCCGACACAACTATGTAAAAATATAAATAATTTATTTGACAAATCCTACTATATCCTACTAATATTATAAACGCGAAAGTTTGTAAGGATGCTTGTTTGTTACTCTTTTACGCAAAAACTACTGAACGGATTTTGATGAAACTTTACAGTAATATAGCTTATACATCAGAATAGCACATAGGCTATTCTTTATCCGGATACCACGCGGGCGAAGCCGTGGGCAGAAGTTAGTACTATTATAAACGTGATAGTTTGTGAAGATGGAGGTTTGTTACTCATTCACGCAAAATCTACTGAACGGATTTTGATTAAACTTTACAGTGATCTAGCTTTTACATCAGAATAATACATAGGCTATTTTTTATCCAGGTACCACGCGGGCGAAGGCTAAGGCTAGTATCAAAATACATTTTAATTATGCTATCTATGTCAATTATGACACCATAAACAACCAAAAAATACATAAACAATACTGTCATCACACAACATCCACACCTGGAACAAATATCTGCAGATCATGCATATATTTGTTCCGCAGTGGGAATCGAACCCGCACTTATTGTATCGCAGTCGGCTACTCGCCAGCCGCGCCATCAAGAGCGTCGAATGAGGGGAAACTTAGATAATAACAAAAAATACACATTCAGAAAGCCGTTCAAAGCTTGAGCGAATTTTAAAAAGCAAAAAAGCAAAGTTGCTATTCTGAATAAATATTTTGTAGCGTCTCGTACCGCGTCGCTTTCGCGCTATTCTGTGACTGATGTCCTCCGCTCATTTATAAATTGACCTCACTATAGCTTGACGGAAGCTGATGATCAAATCCGCGAGGTATTTTTCAGCTTGCGCTTAGCTATAGGGATGTCGATCGACGCGTGGAGAAATAACGTCTCATATGGTGTTTTCTACGTTATTACTTTTAAATTTCATTAGCCTCTGTTCACGACTTCGTCCGCGTGGTACCCGAATAAAAAGTGACAAAGGGAAAAGATAATAAATAAATAATCATCTGTTGCGAAAATATTAGAGAACAAACATCCAAACTTTTGCATTTATAATATAAGTATGATTAGGAACGATAAACATGTCTCCAATCACTTGACATTTTATGAATCTAAGTTTTAATGAATCTACAAATAATGATAGGTACATATCTTTTAGAACAATTCATACGAAGTTCGTTGCTCACGTATGTATGTAATATTTTAAAATCTACCTACACTCTATGAAAAAATCATGTTAGTACAAATATTGAGATTAATAACTACGAGTAACGCCTATTGCATTTATTTTTATATTTTTTTATTCTTTTCTGATGTATAATAAATTATTTTTATTCGTTCATCATTGTTAAGACTAAAGTATAGAGGTCAGATAAAAATGGGAGTGCATTATAATTGATATTTTCATTTGAATTTACATGATACAGGACTCGGTATTAGATTTTTTGTTTTTTATTTATTATTCTTATCTTTCTGAAAGGAAAAGTCGCAGTAACCCGTTACTAAAAAGTATTATAGTCTTGGTTTACCTCAAACGCCGTTATTATTAAAAGTAGTTATTCCTGACAAGATGGGGTGTGGCTGTCCGGTCTTATCTTTCTCCCGGTTTTGCATTGATGAAAAAACAAGATGAAAGAAGGAAATCCGGGCTTATATATATAGGTTCTACAGTGCATAATAACTTTAGAAAGAGAATACAGTCAGAAATGCCCACAATGTTCTACAAAAACACTAGTAAAGTAAGATTTACGAATTAAAATCTAGTAAAGAGTAAGCCACTGAGGGAAAACGATTTAACTACAGTCACTACCAACCCACAGCGTTAATTTACTTTATCCTTATTAGATTTTCGTGTTTTACCTTTATTGTTGCGTGGTAAAACTTGTTCGGAACCTTGATTAATTAAATGCTTAGCTTGCTTAAATCACAACAATGTGACTGTCACAAATACTTGGTTCGCAGGAAGCTAAGAATTTACATAACATTTTCTAGTTGGAGCAACTCAATTCATTATGTCGTTATGACGACCTCTGTGGCGCATTGGGCGAAAGCACACCTGAGACGCAGAAGGTTGCAGGTTTGTTTCTCGTCGTAGAACAAATGTTTGTATGATCTGCAAATATTTGTCTCGTATTTGGATGATTTCTATGTATAATATATTTGTATTTACAAAAACAAAATGTGTGTAAATAGAATATCAGTCATGTAAGAGTAGTTCCCATAACGCAAGCTCTGCTTACTTTGGGGCTAGATGATGCTGTGTGAAATGTTCAATGTTATTATTAATGACAACATTGGACATTTCACAAAGACTTTGGTAATTCGAGAGGTAAGAATCAAGCAAGCGTTCCTAGTATCCATAAGCTCGGTAACATTGAGCCTATTGATATTTGAAACACCTGAGACATTGCAGATGCTATGATTGCATTGCCTGCTCTGAAGGACTCAAAATTATAAGTTTTATACGGGTCTTTATCGCATTAACCATATTCATTATTTTTCCTGACGTTTCCGCTGTGTTGCAACCAGCCATGGTCACAGGATGACTGTATCAATGGAGTTATCGTCGAGAAATAAAGGCAGTAGCCGCAACTACCCGCATTTCATCTTTCAATACAGAAAAGTCTATGTTTTCATTACGGCACAATACACTGATCCTATCACTGCACAGCAAAATCGGATTGTAACACGAATAACTGTTCAATTTGGGATTCCGAATTGAACAGTTCCGGGGGGGATCTATGCACCGAGTATTAACCTCAGATACATATTATACACCTCACCTCAGATACATATTACTAATGCACCGAGTATTAGTAATATGTATCTGAGGTGGTCCATCATGGGGAATAAAGTCGTGAGCGTATATGTTTGTTTTGTTTTGTTTAAATGTTTTCCAACAAGTACCCAATAAATTCGGAGTTCTACTCAATAAAATCAGCATCACTCGATTCATGGCGTAATTGGCCTATATAGGTAACCAAAGTAGGTATTCGAGAACAAGTCGGTAACCATCCAATTAATCTTTTTGAACAATTATATTTATAAATACGAATAGACGAATTGAAATATAATAATATTTCATTCATTTTATGGGATTCCATCACAATGATTGTTTTCTTGTGAGATTTGACTTTATATAACGTCTGAAATTTTCAAACATGTTCCTTCGTTTCTTAGCAGTAAAACCAGATATTTGTGAATTTTGCTCACAAAATTTCCGTAAAAACAAAGCATCTAAATTTAAAATTTCACTTTCCTTGTAACGTCAAAAGAAATTATGATCTCTGCAATTTCAATGATATAATTTTTACGTAACTTTCCTCCGCAATTTTCGTTCGAATTTTGTCTCTCTGTTTTACTTTATTGATTTATTTACTTGTCTTATCTTATTATTTGAGAGTAAAAGAGATTAAACATGAGAATGGATTCTGTTCCAGTCATTTTGAACGATTTAAGAATTGAATAAATAATGATATTACTTTGCAGGTTTTCCTTGCCTGAGGGAGTTTTAACATTTTTGTATTTATAGAAAAATACTTATTTATATACTTGTACCATCCAGCGTGATTAATTTTAACGAAAACATTATAAAACTCCTTACCTTACGTGTCACTTATGCTTATCTACATTAATGTAGGAAAAGCTTAACAAAGATTAAGGCATGTATTAGTTACTAGTTGTTGTCCGCGGCTTCGCCCGCGTGGTATGTTAATAAAAGTAGCATATGACCGTCTCCAGGCTTCTAACTATGCCCACCAACTCTTGAATGAATCGAACCAAGGAAAACAATTTATACAAAGTTTAGAACTCAATTGCACCACCCAAAGGGTCATTTTAATAAATAAAAAATACGTGTTTCATCATTTACTTTAAAGTTTATTTGTACAGAGTTTTGAGCGGATCAAACAATTTTTTTTTCATAGAAACTTTACGATTTTCGTCGATTTTTGAAAATTAGATTAGCCTATATGATATTCCAGATCCTAAACTATCTACATTCCAAATTTCACACATACAAACACACGGGACGCACGCACGCACGCACGCACGCACGCACGCACGCACGCACGCACGCACGCACGCACACACACAGACTTTCGCATTTATTATATTAGTAGGATAGTTTTTCTATGAAAACTGTTATTTAGCTTAGGAGTTTTTTTTACTAAAACGGAATATTTATAATATGATATTTCTGCACAAAAATACAGTAAAAAGTATGGTCAAACCATGATACTCGTAGTCTCCAAGCTTAGGAGCTGTCAAAGTAAGTGAAAAAGAGCTTTAATGTTTCTAGTAAGTTGATGTTTACTAGCCAACAATTTCAGTGGTTTTGAGATGGTAGGTAACTGAGGTAACCAAAAAATAAACACGCAATAGACACATACATAGTACTAACACCACACTAGAATAATCTGTGTCGTGGATATCAGGAATTACGAGTACCGTGGTACCACAGCATCCAGACCTAAAAAAAATATCTGCAGAACATGTAACCCGTACCTCTTGCATCGCAGCCGACTAAACGCTCGCCGAGCCAAATTGTAAAAAGAAAAATGTTTGTGTCGGTAAAATGTTATGAATTTTTAATAAACTTTGCCTGAAATCATTTTTTTAGTTTCTTTAAAAACACTCTCTCTTCAACTTTCTGATTTGTTTTCCCTGACCGACCGCATCTCCCAGCCTTTCTGATTTGCTTCCACTAGCAAGTTTGTAGCCGTGTTTAAAGTTTGAAAGTACTCTAGCGTCGAAGTTTACGAAGGCCTACGACTATGAAAGCGGACATAGACTACCTAAAAGTGGTACACTGGTCAATAAACGTCTTTGTCTAAGAATTGTTTAAATATCTTCGACAATTACTTCTTGCCAATGGTCCAATATCTTGGTCCAAAATCTAACTTCTTTGATGTCTTATACCACTCAGTCATAAATTCAACTTTCTTATAATTTCACAAATTATATTGTGAAATTATTAGTGGCCATTTTTAATTTTTTTTTGTATGACATTATCACTAAGGCCCAGGTGGCGTTTCAATGTCGGCATACATATATTCAAATGAAATGAATCTATTTACACTAAAACGTTAGAAATGTGTCCTATAACGGTAAAAGTGTGGAATACTATGATTTTTATGACTAGTAGCTATATAGCTATCGCGAACTGTCAAGGGTATTTATAAATTGGTAACTTACACTAAGTATCCTGTTGAAGTTTGATCAAATAAACAGTGTTGCTATTAGGTAGATTCAAGAATATCCAATTCTTTCTTTGATCAAAGTAACATTGGACAAAGTTATCTGACCAGTGAATTACCACCCCAAAGTATCTTGTCTTTGTTTCTTCTTTTTTTTTCTTTTTTTTTCTTTTGATTTAGTAGATAGGTAAGTAGGTACACTATGTTAGTAAGTAAGCACACTCGTGCTAAAATATAATTTTAAGTAGATACTTATAAGTACTTAATTTTTTGTTTCTTATTTAAGTGAATTATGTATTATGTTCTTTGAGAAAAATAAAGAATCTTTAAACCGAAAGTATCTTCTGCAGCATGGAAGAGCTCTGCTGTGATTGCCACTAACGGTCACCCATCCAAATTTTGACTGAACGTGCGACTAGCTACCACAACCACAATTATCCTACCGTTTACATACTATTATTAGGTAGGTAGATTAAAATACTAAAGTATGCACTCAAGACAATCATATATTTATTAAAAAAATATATTATATAGATCCATCACTGCTGGGTTAACATTAACATAAACTATTTTATTTCGGAACAGTTTCTGTAGGACCATAATTTTAAATCAAATTTAAAGACCATGGTGATCACGAGGAAATCTTTTGTATATTTATAATATTTTTAGGCCATTACTTTGCCGACTCCGCATAATGAAGGTACTCCGTTATTCAAGATGAGGAAACACGAAGGTTGAGTTGCTCTGAGCTCAATTGGCTTCATGTTGTTTGTTTTCTCCGAGCATTCTATACACAAAACTAATGTATATTTTGGCTAGTATTTAAACAGCACACACAACTCAAGTGATTAATCGTTACTGATTTAAATTAAGACTCGAGACAAGTCTTATAATAGAATTTTATTGATAATCTGTTAGAAATACCTCGTCATCCAATCGATTTGTACAAGGTGCATGGTCGTACTAATTTAAATCACTAAAGTCAATGTTTGTAAAAAAAAATGACTATTTATCATAAATGATTAGTTTCAAGTGAATCTAATCCAAAAGCTGATTTTGGCAGAAAATTGGACGATTGGAATTGTTTTAGCACTAAAATGTCGAGAAAAACATTTTAAACAAAACGTTTAAAAAAAAAAACAGGTTTTAGAGAGTAAATGCAAAAAAACATGCGTTATGTTGTTAACTAAGCAAAAAGCGCAGATTTTTTCGCGCAACGGTCTTGCATGACTTTGGTTCAATGATTTTTACGATCGTTTATGACGTACTAAAACCAGAGCCACAACGTATAAGGCCTCAAAGTAGTTTTTAATAACTAGGTACTGTTATTTAAACTGAGGTTATTAAACTGTAGGTTTTTCGATATTTCCGTGTTACTAAGAAACTTCGTTTTAGCCAGCGTTTTAACCAAACTTGGTAGTCCAGACTCCGAATTTGGGAGAATGAATAAGAAAGTGAAGTTGCCAATGTATGGAATTTCAAATATTTGAAAACAGTATTTTTTTTTAAACCTAGCTTGATAAATATGAATGAATGAATGAATGAATGAATGAATGAAAATGAATGAAAACTTTATTTGCTTGAATACAGGTACATTGGTTCTTATGCTACGTTATTAGGTATCACTGTATTCGACTAAATTTGTCGTGCAAATATTAGGTACCTACCTACCTACACCTAGACTCTCGGAATGGGTAGAAACTTAGTCGGTGCCTTCACCGATAGTGCAGTACGTGAAAATATAATGTAAGTTAATTGCATCGAAGCTAATTTGTGAGGGGAAAGATTCAGTACATATCACTGCACAGTGCACATATGTAGCAATACTGAACAATTTATTTTTAAGGACAGTAGATAATATCCACTCTTTCGATTTAGTGGATCTGACAGAACTTGAGTTCAACTCGAGTTTAAACCATGTTTCGTAATAAGACCGTAAGTGACCGTAAGCGGAAATATGTTTGCAATCCTGTTAAAGACTTGCAATAAAGCGGGCGTGTGCCAAATCAAATGTAATGCCTCTGACTACCCCCTACTTGTTATACTGAAAGATATGACTGAGTATATGTGTTATACAGTCTTAGCGTGTTTATTTTTCTGGTTCCGTACCTCAAAAGGAAAATAGGAACTTTTATAGGATCACTTCGTAGTCCGTCAGTCTGTGTCTGTCTGTCAAGACCTTTTATCTTAGGAATGCATGAAGTTGAAATTAATAGTTGAAATTAATGTCTGCAGTCCCTTGGAGCTGTAAAAATATCAAGCTTCTAAGTCAATGCAATCAAAAAATACAGCTATTTATGCCTTATTTTTTCGTGATTACAAACTTACATTTGCATTTAGAGAATTGGCCGTAACGTACATCGATATATGGGCGAAAATTTTGGCAACTACAAAGTTAAGTTTTGATTTCAATCAGACTTATCGTTAACGCAAGTTTGGTGCTTTCATAGTTTATGAACTTGAGTAATGCTAGTTTTGGTATACATACAAGGTTGTACGGAAGCCTCAGTGCGCGAATCAGACTCGCACTTGTCCGTTTTTTTGTTTGCTTGCTTTGTGCCGTTCTGTAGTTTTATGTCTACTATAAATAAATGTATGTACTGCAGTTTTATGATCTCTTTTTAACTTGATTTACCATTTGAGGGAAAGGAAACTTACCTGCACCAGTTTTATTAGAGTTTAATTGCGAGGTTTTTATAACTATCGCGTGGTTTGCATGCACTAACTGACTCTGATAGGGAAATTCATTATGTTAATGATGCAAGGGGCAGTGTTTTGAAGGAGTCATTAATTTGTTGGTGCATTAGCGTTGGCGTGATCGATAATAGCCGAGTTTGATAAATTGCTTTGGAATGACATGCCTCCGAAGGGAAATAAAGAAGAGTAGAGGAAAGCCCACGACTTTGATCGTGTGGAGGGTTTTCTGAACCAAGTAAATTCCACGCTGCACCTGTCAAGGATTAAACTGATCTATTGTCTAACAGATCAAAAAAAAAATAGTTTATTGAAAAAAAATTTTTTTTCAATAAACTAACAATCGCTATTATAACATCGTGCTATCGCGTTCCTTAATTCTCAGTTTCTGCTTATCCAATTATCTATTACGTGTCTAGTGTGTTTCGTTGCTATGTATAACCCCAATCATAGAAGCTATAAACAAAAGAGAAGTTAAACTTTTGAAGAGGTTTTTCACACCTAACCTAGCCAACAGGTCTCAAGGCTGTGCCTTAACCGTAGTTTAGGTACACAATGTCATTAAGTCAAACAGTCAAATGAGGACTTGTTATATTATACAGACAGGACATTAATTGATGTTGACGACAAACATTGCTGCATTTTAAATTAAAAAAATGTGTTTTAATTTCATTGCAAAAGAGTAACCAGTCACTAGCTATTATTGACTTAACTTGATTCAAAGTTTAGATGCATTAATCATTCGTCTATCGTATAGGGGAGTAGGTACCTAAGTGGAAATATTTTTTGCGAAATCTACTTAGTCATAAAATAGCATAAAAAACTACATATTAAATTTTATTTTTTCTACCTGTCATAAAGTTGCCATATGCCTATAATTCCGTATTGCTTTATTCACAATTTCTAATGTTGGACACAAAGAAAGTGTAATGACGTGTAAGTTATTTTTTATAATTATGGCTAAAAGAAATTATTGTAGAAGATCTTACCCCTTGTGCACACCTAATACGTTGTCTCTCTTACATTTTTCAATTTTCTTACATAAATCGTTGGAAGTGCTTCGAGAATTATGATTAAAACGTAGAACTATCTCGAACAAATGGCTTCAGAGATATAGTTTTATGGACTATAATTTTCCAGTTATTCCGTTCAGAATAGTTATAAAATATAAAGGACTCACGTCTTTCACCCTTTACTGTATAGCAAGACAACCAACGCTGACCTGTGTTGGATGACCTACGGTTTCGTAAGTGCTTTAGGCTAACCTAGATGTTATTAACAATTTATAGTAGATTTATTAATTAAATTTTCCTAGCGTGGTTGGCGATCATTCGTCCCACCACTTATTGATTTGCAATACAAGTTGAGTGGGTACAAAATCGATTACACATTAATGTAAGTTTATGTCAAGTTTAGTGAGGGATATTATTTTTGATCGGTGACAGTTCAGTTCAACATTCTGCGGAAGATAATAATAATATCTAGTTACAAAAGCCGTAATCAAGAAATTAAGTTAAGTGATAATAATAATTCTAAAAACAAGAATTTTCACGTACCGTAGTATCTGTGAAGGTACCGTCTAAGTTTCGACTCATTCCGAAAGTCTTCATCAGGGTGAGTGATCGCGACGCGGAGGTGCCTTCACCGATAGTACGGTACGTGAAAATCCCCGTTTTTACAATATGAATAGTCAAGTTCAAGATAGTTTTTGTAATAAAATAATAATTCTCATAAAAATTGCATAAAAAGGCAAACACGCTCCCAAATCCCAACGTGCACCAATATAATATTTATTGCAGCGCTTTTTAGTGAAGTGTGCCAACAAAACTCATCAAAGATCTTTTTTTCTGAGGTTATACAAAATTGAAAAAAATCGCAATTCCATCGGTTCAGCCGTTTCGGAGGGAATTAGTAACACAAATAC
This sequence comes from Perizoma flavofasciatum, assembly GCA_958496245.1. NCBI lineage: Eukaryota > Metazoa > Arthropoda > Insecta > Lepidoptera > Geometridae > Perizoma > Perizoma flavofasciatum. Next base: position 6,173,451 of record OY292426.1, read on the forward strand.
AAACAGGAACCTCAAAACTATATATGGGGTCGTTGCGTCGTTCTTCAGAGAGGGAAATAAATGTTGAAGTTATTGTGTATGATACGAGTAGGTACTCAGATTATAGAAGGTATTACCTTTGCTTGTTTGCTTACAAGACTAAATCAGAGCTAGGTATTAGATACTTATTATTCAAGAAGAGTTTTGCAGAATAGTCTAGGTTTATTTTATTTGCTTAGGACCTAAACAAATAAAATGAACGCAGACTATTCAGGTAATAGTGGGTTTTCGGGTATGTAAGTTCTGCCTTTTGGTGAAAAAAAAGAGAAATTATAAGTCTAACCACACATTTCTTTATAAGCCACGTGATCAAACTTCCCATTTTATAACTAAGCAACGGGAAAATGAGCCTCTAATAAACTAATTTGTCTTTTTTACAACGCCAACTAAATATTCTATAGAAAGCGTCAAGTAAACATCAATTATCTCCGTCTTGGATAGGTTAGGTTTTTTTTATTACCACTCAGAAAAGGAGGATTGCTATCCGAACTTTTACCCAACAAACTTTATTCAAAATAAATAAAACCGACCGGTTAGTCATATATTAATATTTTAGAAGTTTAGTGCTTGAATGCATGTTACAAATTTAGATGCTAAAAAATAGCCACCATGCTGAGTTGTATTTAGAGTGGCTTACATAGAAGATAACTAGTGGCTAAGATAGTATCATTCAGTCGCTCGTTAATTGTGGCTGACTTAGTAATTTAGAAGGCAATGTAGATTTTTAGAGGCGAATAATGCTATTAAAAAGAAGTCTGTTTAATTAGCACCCATAAAAAAACTTTGGCATTTACCATTTCATATCAATCAGATGATAAATTCCAAAGTTTGGATGTTTGTTGCTAATAATTTCCATACTTGTTGAACCGACTTGCATGAAATTTAGTACAAATAATAGCAATCTTTCGTGTTTTTCTCGGAATATTACTTAGGTTCTTCTCAAGTTAGGCTATTATGCTTACAAAATAAGTTTCAAGTTATGGTACAGTGCATACCAACTGAGTATCCTAATAAGATTTCAAGAGTCTTGTTTAAAGTTTTGCTTCCAACCGCAGTGGCATGACATGAGCCAGGTTTACAAACTTTTCATCAAGTCCTTGTTTAAGATATAAGTTATTATTTTGAGAGTTGAGTTTGCAAGACGGTGACTATGCTATTTCAGAATCATTTTTGATGAACCTCGTTATAAATATAAAAATAAATAATGCTGGATTTTTTCACACAGCATCATCTAGCCCCAAACTAAGTAGAGCTTGTATTATGGGAATTTATTTTTTGTAAATACATAGATAGATAAAAACTCAGACCCGAGACACATATAAGTAGGTCATACAAACATTTGTCCCGCGGCGGGAATCGAGCACGCAACCTTCTGCGTCTCAGGCGGGTCTTCGCCTACTGCGTCACAGATTTCGTCAATGAAGCTTCCGTGTCATGCTTATTGTGACAACGCAGTGTTAAGATGTGCTGATAGCCAATTTTTTTCACTTGTTGTATTGACGGGTCTTTTTGCTGTCTGACAATATTCAACGCTATCCGATCAAGGAACATGAGAAGTCGTACAGCACGGAACAAAGAGTAAGTATACAGTGTTCAAAAGTAGGTCCTGACAATAGTTGAGTTATTTGCTAATCAAGTGAGGACGACCGAGACGTAACAAAGTTAGTATTATTAATATACTAGCTTCTGCCCACGGCTTCGTCCGCGTGGTACCCGGATGAAAAAATAGGCTATGTGTTATTCTGATGTATAATATATATTACCGTAAAGTTTCATCAAAATCAGTCAGTAATATTTGCCTGAAAAATTATCAAACATCCATCCTCACAAACTTTTGCGTTTATAATAGTAGTAGGATAGTAGGATATTATAGTTAACTGTGCATAATATTCTTGGTACCACAACAGCTATAAGCTAAATATTCCACATGATGAAAAGATAATCAGCTGATGTATCATAATAATTATTATTTTCAAAGAAAAAAAAGGAGTCTATATGTTACATCAGAATAACATATAGGCTACTTTTTATTCGGGTGCCACGCGGGCGAAGCCGTGGGCAGAAGCTAGTCACTCATAACTATCAAAATTCGTAGCTTTTCTTTATCGTGAATATATCTTTATTTGACCTTAATCTCATCTGATGGTACCTAAGTGATAATATGTACATACTTAGTAATCCACTTAGTATAAATCTCTTAACTCAAACGCCACTCCACTCGGTTATGGGTCTCTTGCATTCAGGTATTTCCTTAGACGGCAACAATATTATCTAATCTACCTGCATACATGTAAGTATGCCGAGGCCCAAAGTGTATAAAATAGAATTAATAACGTTTACTTGGCATAAATAATGAATACAATGAGGGTTAGGGTATTTCCTCTGATGATGATACTTATAAAGTAGTTTGTACTGTTTGTTGCTTGGACAGGCTGACTAAAATTGAACTTAAAGCACAAATACACGGATCAATCGAGGGCTGGTTATAAATACTTTTGTAAAATTGTATTTATTGTCAGCTGCTATAATTGAACGGATTGACAATTATCATGTTCTAGTTTATGATAGAACTGGGTGATTTGTTTCAATAAGCACTGAATCTAAAAAATATATAGAGTAGGTTACCATCCGAACTAATTTATGTAAAAAAATGCTCAAGTGTAGCGTAACTTTACTATTTTCCGAGTAAACACTTTAAATTTAATAATACCAAAATGTTATTGGTGCCAATAATAAATTATGGCTATGCGGAATATTTTACTTTTACATAAGGAACTGAATGGACTTTCTTACAATTTTGTATGCACAATTTTTTTCAAAAGGTTAAGCAATGCTCAACTTCAATAAAACCTAATTATATTTTTGCATCATAATATGTGGAATATTATAATTTCTTATGCAATAGATATACAAATGTGTATCTATCGCATATCCAAATAAAGGGCGAATGTGTGAGGCAATAGAGAAAAGCAGGAAACTGCGCAAAGTTACACAGCGCTACCCGACTGCAACAAAAGTCTTCCTTTGGGTGTTTCAACTATTACTATTTATACTAGGTTTATACTCAGTGGGTACTATTTTAATTACCTACTTATTATTATATTGTACTTAGGCTAGGCATGTTTGTTTAAGTGTTAGTAAATAAATGCCCTTTTATTTATTTTATTTAATTTCATGTGGCATAGTCGTGGGAAACTGTATACTATACAAAGCAAAAATAACGCATTATTTAGGGATTTTCTAAAACTCCCCCATAGAAAGTTTTTGGAAAACATATTATAATTTGATCATAAATCTTAGCATAAATACCTACTCCTCAAAGGAAATGAAGAGACACATAATTATATATTAGAATTATCAACAACTACTTCAAATAAAGGAGAAATTGTTGAAAATACGTAACTCATGCAAACGTAGTATCGAGTACCTAGGTAGTCAGCTAGTAAGGCAATAAATTGCCATATAGCTTTTCTGACATTTAATGGACCATAAGTCACTTTCAGGATCACAACAAGTCTAACTTTATTATTAAAATGTATTTCTCAAAGTCCGTTTCAGTTTTCAAATACTCGTACACCGAAAGATCGATTTTACGCGCTTTCCCCGTTAATGCCACTCTGAGATTCCCCAAAGCCGGAAAATTCGTCCAATTTACTTTTCGCCTTTGATATTTTGATTCAAAAGCGTTTTAACGCCCGTGATGTCGCAGACACAAAGCTGATTCAGCCGGCTCGGGGTATTTGTGCATGAAATACAATGTTATTTTCGAATATGAAAGTTTATTTCATTTGAGAGATGTATAGAAAACATAAATTCCATTATGTAATTCGTAATGTACTTTCAGCGAATATTTTCTAAGATTTTTACATTTTATTAGACCTATAAATTTATTATGTGTAACTAGTGTCATTATGTATAACTAGTAAGGGTATTTTTTCTTGAAGCACTAATCATTTTTTTGGTCTCATGACCAGGAATACAATAGTAAAAACAAGAGTATATACAAACAAGGGCAAGTGTGAGTTGACTCGCGCACCGAGGGTTCCGTTCAAGCTTGCATGTTCCAAAATCACCAAAATTGTAATGTTGAACCATCGTGTGCATCTCTATAAGGACTGTTTATTGTGTAAAGAAAGTAAAACACCTTCAAAGTGTAATAAGTGCTGCCAGCATCGGACAGCAAGCGCACATTGTAGAGGCAAACATCAGGTTTTCCAGATACGTACCTATTCCTTGTTCCTACAGAGTCCGTTGAGTCTTATATTTGATACTATCCTATCCTATTACTATCCTATTACTTTAGTATCACAGATAAGACTCTACGCTGAATACTATTAAATAAAAAAGGTATGGAATAGACCCAGTGTTACCTGGGCACAGTCTGTACGTGACTTTAGTCTTAATTACAGCTGATTTCATAGCTATACAACTTCCTCAATATGGAGAATATCTTTATTAGCATGCTACATGTTAAATTCATTTCAACATAAATTGATATCGTTAATGGTTTATCAATGCTCTAATTGTCCAGGGTAGTCATTGCTGTGGCTTCATACATTATTGCTAATGGGATTATAGGGGTTTATTGGTACTGGTACAATATCTCGTATGTCGTGATAGCGTATAATTAACGTCTATTATCAAATGCATTACATAACTACTAGGAATAAGATTTGCCCTGTAAAGGCCCAGTCACACTGACGCGGAGGCGGTGGCAATGAAATAAATAAATAATGCTGGACATTTTCACACAGCATCATTTAGCCCCAAAGTAAGCAGAGCTTGTGTTATGGGAACTACATTACATATACATACGTATTATATAAAGAAAACACCCAGATTCGAGACAAATGAATGCAGTCACACCAATATTTGTCCCGCAGCGGGAATCAAACCCGCAACCTTCTGTGTCTCAGGTGGACCTTAGCCCACTGCGCCACAGAGGTTGTCATGAAAGATAAATAGTTGTCAAAGTTCGCGTGAATGTGGCATTGATCGCCATACTGGCAAATTTTATTCCTTATAGCTCACCGAATTGAACAAATAATATAAATAAATATTTCCCAACGACCAAAAAACGTATGACTGAATGTGAAAACATAAATATGAATTTATTTATCTCATCTTTGCAAACTTGTATCTCCATGATTTGAATGGATGAATGAATGAAAATACTTTATTGTAAACCTTATGACATAAACAAAATAAACAATAGCACATTGAGATTAAAGGTACTATAGGCGGTCTTATCGCTTAAAAGTGATCTCTTCCAGATAACCTTTTTGATGCTTTTTTTTGTAATTTTGAAGTGGCCGGGGTGTATTTTATAATTTGTGTATGCCAAAACATACAGCAAAATATAATACATAATAACATATACCTATATATATTTACATTTATAAACATACAAGTAAAATACTTATATAATGGCTTATACACACAAACAGTCGCAACCCAGTAAAACAGGATTAAGCGAAAACTATGACTTCTGTGATAGATAGAAAAATTTAACGCGAGCTTTAAATATGGCTAGAGACGAGGCTGAGATTGGTAACGCGTTCCAAAGGCGTATTCGTGAAGGATTTATCATAGAAGCTGGTGCTATGCTTTTAAGCGACAAGACCGCCCATTGTACTTTTATCATTATGTGTTACTGTTTATTTCGTTTGTATCTTAAGGTGTACAATAAAGTATTTTCATTCATTCATTCATTCATTATGTGCAGGGGTTTCAAGCATGCGATTTTCTAATGAACGAAGCACACGGGAGGTATGGGAACTGTGGAGAAACTCAAATCGCTCCTTTAAATAGGAAGGAGTTAGGGGATTTTGGAGAATGTTGTACAAAAGGGAAAGGATGTGACAAATAGCGAGCCAATTGAGTTAGGAGCACAATTTCGTGTTGTGGTCATACTTGCGCAATCTTAATATACCGGAGTGCAATAATAGTACTATGACCAGGACGGAAGTCAGACTGAAAATGATTGAGTAAGTTATGGTTGATAAGGAAGGAGCTGAGCTGATTGTGGATATGGCGTTCGAGAACTTTGGAAAAGAATGAGAGGATCGACATAGGGCGATAGTTGGAAAAGGAAGAAGATTTGGATTTTGTAGGGAGAGGGATAATGTAAGCCTCCTTCCGTGGGGACGTCACCAGAGGAAATAGAAAAGTTAAAGAGGTGACAAATCATTGGAAGTAATTCCTCAATAATATGAACAATCATTTTCCGAGCAATATTATCACCTCCCATAGCGTTAGAAGAAATGGACATTATGCTCTTTTTAACATCACTTTCAGGGAATTTACTTAAAACAAAAGATAGATAGTTAGGAATTGGCAAAGAAACAATATAGTTTCAGATGGTATTTTTGGCATCCAAATCTATATTGGATGACGACGAAAACTGAAGGTTAAGAGAATCAATGTCGAGATATTTGTAAGACGCTTTATGACGTGACTTGCCAACTCCTAGTGTTTTAAGAAATTTCCAGACTTTGGCTGGTTCTGCGTTAAAGACAGAAGCATGATTTGTGAGTTTTGCCGGAAGATATTATAATTTTACATTCTTGAATGGTTCGCGTGGCATTTCTATGTAATCGTTACTTATATCAACACAGGGTTTTATCTATGAAAACCGCATTTATAATTTATGAGTACACTTTATTAGAAAAAGTCTGCAACATTTTTATGAAGAAACTGTGGAGATGGTAAAAACTTAGCTCTACATGATGAAAGTTGACTTTTAAGAAATTTATTCTCCTTGCAAATTTACGAGTCGCCTTTGTTAGAAATAAATCTTTTGGTGTAGAAAATTCCTCTTTTTATGTTGTTTGTAAAGTTTTCTCATTGGTATTAAAAATAATTTCGCTCAAAATAAATAGCATTTTATTGATCTTCATATAATAAACTAAGAAAATCAGCACCAACTCCTCTCTTCCAGTAACGGTCATCCATAAAATGTAAACCGCGCTGAACGTTGCTCAGTTACCTTACTACACCGCGAATAGTTATTGAATTTACTCTTGGAAATATATATTTTTGATTTTCGCATGACATTATTCCACGTTACTTCCACAAAATAAAACTGTTACATTATGTATGCTGTTTCAGACAAATGACGGACGTTCAGTTGGTTGCACTACAAAAAAATTATTTATTTGATGGCATATTATCTTTAGTACACGTTTTTACTACTTATTTGACATGCGCAGGACACTTGTGTCACCATAAAAAACAAACACGCTCACGACTATTTTCCCAAGATGAACACCCTCAGACACATACTCGGTGCGTAAATCTTTGAGGCTAACAAGAAGGGGTAGTCGAGCCACGTCACAACATTACATTTGGCACATGCCCGCATTTTGCAAGTGATAGTTTGCATCGTCGCATATTGGAACACTAACTGGCAGCACAATGCCTCCGAATCTTTAGTTTTAGGGCATGCCGGGTTCTTCACGCGATGTTTTCCTTCACCGTTTTGACCACGAGTTAATATGTACATAACTTTTTTGAGTGACAAATACATTTTGCACAACCGGGCTCGAACCCACAACCTCCGGTTCGGAAGTCGGTGAACCACCTACTAGGCCAACATGACCTTCTATTATCTGGCAAAAGCCGACAGCTAACAAGCCCGTTCATTCTTAAGGTCGTTATGTAAATAATATAGAACATTTTTGAAGTTGAGGGTAACTGAAGAAGGGATTTTTCCAACATTACAATATTATACTTATTACGACTATGATCGCAATTTTACTATCGTGCAGCGATGCTCATTATTGTGATAAAACAAACTCGTGCGTCAGACACACCCCGTGTACCAGCGACGCGTATCCGTAGTCCGCGTTACGCAGCAATGCTCGTTATTGTGATAAAACAAACTCGTGCGTCAGACACACCCCGTGTACCAGCGACGCGTATCCGTAGTCCGCGTTACGCAGCAATGCTCGTTATTGTGATAAAACAAACTCGTGCGTCAGACACACCCCGTGTACCAGCGACGCGTATCCGTAGTCTGCGTTACGCAGCAATGCTCGTTATTGTGATAAAACAAACTCGTGCGTCAGACACACCCCGTGTACCAGCGACGCGTATCCGTAGTCTGCGTTACGCAGCAATGCTCGTTATTGTGATAAAACAAACTCGTGCGTCAGACACACCCCGTGTACCAGCGACGCGTATCCGTAGTCTGCGTTACGCAGCAATGCTCGTTATTGTGATAAAACAAACTCGTGCGTCAGACACACCTCGTGTACCAGAGACGCGTATCCGTAGTCCGCGATGCTCATTATTGTGATAAAATTAACTCGCGCGTCAGACGCGCTCCATGTACCAGCGACGCATATCCGTAGCCCGCGTCGCGGGTTACAGGCATGCCGCACTTCTCAGTATTGATGTTGATATTAAAAAAAAACAGACCAGTAGTAAGTGACACGCGCTCGTTGCTTAACGCAGCAGACAGCTTATCTGCTTGTTGAGTCATTAGATTTTTGCATATAAATTATGTCTGAATCTTATTCAGACATAGCAAATTACTTTGCAAGGCCTTGTGTAAAACTTGACATCGGTGCACAAATAAAAATGTATATTCTAAGTATTTTCTTGATTATTATAAAGTATTTAATCAGAATTCTGTAATTAGGGTTCTCTGGACATCTTCGAGAATGTAATCTTTAAAGTATTCACAAGTAGTTCACGAGGATAACGCACCATTAACGGTACCACCATGATTTTGAGTTAGGTAGATATTCTGGTAAATAGCGCATAAACATTTCTAGTGGTGATTGTGTCAAGTTTCGAGGCATGATGACTTCATTTATCTTGCTGTAATGGCTACCGGAATTCAGACTGTTCTCAACGGAACATTTGCGATGGTATATACCCATTAGTTAGTGTAGGTGCCACTTAGTTCTCGTCCGAACCAGACTAGTAGGATCTAGTAATTTGGAATTTTACTGGTACTCCAGGCAAACTGCCAGTTTGAAGCCGTTACCATAGCAATTTTGCATGACATTGTTTCCAAGAGTCTAAGGTGGTGTCTTATTTGCTAGTAGCTATACGTAAACAAAACTGAGTTCTTTGAATTTCTGGTACATACTAAAATGACTCACTTGGAAAGATTAGCGCTCTCTTTCGACACAAATATTTTGACTTTGTATTTGAAGTGTAAAAAAACTCAATTTTCGTAATATACTGGACAGGATATCAGAATATTTTCATCGCCAGTGTTGTATCGAACGAAATTGGATTGAAGCCACAGGGGCCAGTGCAAAACAACACGTACGATGATATTATGAATAAATCGTAAGCTGCGCTTTGACCATGATGTATGTCGGTACAAATTGGATTTATTTCCCCTTCCCATTGGTACGTAGTATAAACTGTTATTGCACGTATGAGCGTTGAGGTGCTATGAATAAAATATTTTACTTAGTGCGTGTCACGTCGGCGATGGTTTTGATCTGAATTTGTGGCATCGTCGCAAGTCTTGGATAAGAATTTTGAATAGATGACAAGAAATTAGATAGATAGATAAACTCTTTATGGCACATCAAAATAAATACAAAATCACATAAAACGAATGTTTTAGGTTCTTGCAAGCCGATTGCAGTGTTTTAACAATATTTTTATATAATACTTAATTGGCTAATAAGCATAACCATAACCAGAAAATTTGCAATAGCAGAAGTATCACTCAGGCATTGCCGACCCTGAGATATACTGGTGAAAAGTATCATGTGCACTACACAACTTCCCTGGCACCTATACTCTTTGAACTAGAACACAACAATGCGAGCTCTTTCACAAGAAGCCATAATACATATTTTTAATGTTTGTATAGTGAGAGTTAATAGCCGAAGAAATATCAGTAGTCGGATTGTCTGTAACACCAGACTACTGGCACGGAAATGTCTCATCAGACTAAATAATCAGACTGCTGATACTAAGGGATTCCATCATTGATAAAATACTGTTGGGTTTTTACCCGAACCCGTTTTTTTAGACACTATCATAGCATAACAGAAACTGATAATTTGAAATATAAGTAGACCTACGTTTTTTATTTTTATCAAAACTAAAACCTTTATTAAAGACCTTCCCATTTCATTCTTAATAACTTACTTTCCTCCAAGCTTTATATCCAGCCTGCAGTATGAAAATATTTAGTCAATTTCATTTAATCCTGCAGCAGCCGGCAAAGGAGGGCAGACTTAATCCGATGGTCTAAAGAAACAGACGAGAAAGTAAAGTAGATTAGATACTCTTACATCACCAAGAACTATAAATATTATTTCAAAAACTTTCAATGTGTCAGTGCTTTCAATTTAAAATTTACAATTATTATTGTAATATATTTTTTCTTATTGTCAGAGAATAGAAAAAGATTGTTTCTGACTTTCCCGAACTGAAAAATAAGAATCGTATTCTATCATTTGTTTTTAAATGTACAGAATATTATTTGATAAGGCATTGTTTTGTAAGTTTTGAACATACGCGCATTCGTTTCATTGCTCTAGAAAAACTTTTTATGATAGCCTATATTGTGTTGCATGAGTAACCTTACCGTAAAGCTTCGAGCAACGATTTATGTTTCCTAATAGAGGCAAGAATAGATTACATTTCATAGCTTATGGCTACTAAAATTATTTTGGTCGATGTTGATAAAGATCGAATACAAAAAATGGCGGTAAGTTCCTGGTTAACGGGATAAATTATTATAATTTGTTTTGATAAGCAGTTTTTATATTATATTATTGAATTTCTAGGCTTTGATTTTAACTCAACGACTAAACGAAGAGCTGATGAGAAAATTAAATAAAAAAAAAAAGTGGACGTGTCTGCTAAACATACGTCACTATCCCGCACTAAATCTACGGAGGAGACGTAATGACCGCGTCACGTTTTCATAACGTCTTTGCCACTCGTCACTTATGATTAATTATTCTTGATTATGAAATCCATCGGACTAATTATAATTTTTTTCATTCATCGATTGAAATACCTAGTTGTAAGTAGTGGTTTTTCACACAACTTGGTAAACAGGTAAATAATTATATACTCGTATGTGAAGTAAGTTATTTCATAAAACTAATATATTTTATACTCTCATAATAAATATCCAAAACTTTGCATGTGATATAGAGGTACAGTATTATATAATGAAAAGCCCTTGTAAAACTTATAAATTATTATTATTATGTATTCCCACAAATTATCCCACCATCCTAACTTCCAAAATTTGTTGTAAATATATATTTATATATATATATATATATATATATATATATATATTTATATATATATATATATATATATATATTTTTATGTCGTGTTAAATAAATATTTTCTTTCTTTCTTTTCTTTTCTGTCTTGTTTGTAACAATGGTACCGTTTCATGATACGCATAACTTAATAGAGCATTTATGCAAACTATTAAATAATCTTCAAACTCAGGAAATCAGCTATAATTAAAAAATACACTTTACTCTGTATGGCTAAGATAAAGATTTACATTAGAAGAGAAATTAACTAAAATTAAAAAATACTCAATAAGTCCAATATTAAAAAGAATAATATTCTTGGTATATATATATATATGTATCATATATGACGATTATTAAATGTTAGGATGTAATTTTTTTATTTTAGTTCTTGTTCCAACGATCAAAGTCAAAGTCAAAATTCATTTATTCATTAAAATCACAAGGATCACTTTTATCTACTGCCTGTTCCTCTGTGGCCAAGAAAATGAGGCTGGTTATTATTTCTACTGATCCTTTTATAAAGAAATAGGTACCTTAATTTTTTATCGAGTTGGAGCATTTTCAATCCCAGGAGTTTATATCATCAAAATAATCAGATATTCCAAATTTAAAAAAAGGCGTAATTAGTACCTAATTACGCCTTTTTTTAAATTTGTTAATTTCGTTTTTTAATTGTCAAGTGGCAACAGCGAGTTTATCTTTATTTTGAATATCATTGTAAGTGTCGCTATTTTTGTTAAACAAATTAATATTTGATCTCTCTTGCCAATTTCGGCTTTGTCGATCTTGTTTCTCTGTACCGTGTTTGGTGTGGCCGGAGATTATATAGATAATCAACTTTGGCTCATACATTGCGCATTTCAACATACCGTTGATATTTAATTTTATGATGAATATTTGCATCGATGATGGTCGAGTTTTTGGTGTAGTTCGCAGCTTTGTTCATCAACAGTGTACACGATTAAATCTCCACAAATTCCTTGTACTCTGGCCGCTATTCAGCCAATATTTCCGAACGAGATGGCTCAATCATTCACTTCTTTATAATTTCTGAGCATCTAATGATCTAATGATAACGTTTTTTGTTTTAATAATCATAATCCAACGGTAGACTATAATCGTTGTTTTTTATTCACGTCAAAACCGCTCATTAGAGTTTATTGTATAAAATAGTGTAAAAATTTGCATAAACTGGTCACGCATGGGAGGTGGTTCCTTTTAACAACGTTCTTAGGCCAGTGTCGTAGCTTTTATGTTGCGCGTTGACCCATATGTATAGTCACGAACTAGAAAAGAACATAAGAACATTATTACATACCTACCTGACCTGTTATAATCAGTTTTTTTCTACCGAATGACCTGCATCAGTTAGATACTATTATCATTATTACGTATGACTTTAAGCCATGCTAAAATTCTAGAAGTAAAATCACAAATTTAATGATTAATAAGTACGACTTAAATTTTATTGATTGAAAAATAAACACGCTTACTGTTAACCCATGGTAGACATCCAGGTTTATGTCAGATCAGGTTTTACAGATTTTAATACCACACATCACTTAGACACTGTTATAGAATTTGAGACGGCGTACCCAATTATTAACAAATATCATATTTAGTATTACAATCAAAAGGTAAGACAGACATCCTACTCAAACCTTAAGACGACAGTCGCATATACTCGTACATATTCGCAAAGACATTAATTGAAACTAGATTCAAATTAGAATATTCAGTCAGATTAACATTGTTCCATTTGAACAGCCCGTTCAGAATTCAGAACACGATTTAAATTCGCGATAAAGCGCTGCGCTGCTGGGTGCAGCGGCTGTCACTCGGTAATAGCCAAGGAAGGAACGTGCCGCCTGCTACGTCTTTGTCCATAGATCTGCTCAATTCGATTGTAATTAAGTCATAGAAGATATAAAGGTGGCCTCTCACTGTCCACTACAGCCACAGCTAGATCCGTGGTTTTACGGATTACAGCCGACGATCACGGAACCAATCGTACCAAGTTACCTGTTAGTGTATTAGTGTGTATGTTAAACTAAACACACGAATTAACTAACAACCCCTATAAACAAGCTCCTTGGTCCGTCAGTAGATGGATTGTAAAGATTTCCTCTTCTAGACGTGAAGAGGAACTGAATAGAAATATATTCACCTGCTTTTACACAACCATGTATAGCAAAATGGTCGATTTGGAGAATGCGGCGACTTAGTTTATAAGACTTTGTGATAATTGTTTTTTGAATTCTGTTGAATGCAGTAAAAGTTATTTCTATCTATCTTGACAATTACAAACGACATTTGATAGCAATGTACCTCGTGTGTTCATAAGTTTTGAGACGAACTTATTTAATTAATTTAAAAAGAAAGTAATTCATGCAACCTTTTTTAAATTTTTAAAATTTTAAATTTCGAATGTTTTGAATCAGAAAAAATATACATTTGAATATTTGTTTCATTCTCCGTGAAAATGGCGCCAACAAAATATTTGCGTGCGACTGTAATTTCACTGTTTCAAGCAGGAAAAAAAACAATGCAAGTTTTTAGTGAAATCCAAAGTTTGGGATGTAGTCGGAACTTTGTGTATTATACCATAAAGAGGTACAAGGAGACCGGCTCTTTAGAAGACCGTGGAAGATGTGGCCGCCCGCGGTCTGTAAGGACGCCCGCCAACATCAAAGTAATCAGAGAGCGAATTCGTCGCAACCCTTGCCGGACTCAAAACAAATTAGCTCTGCAGACCAACGATTTCGCGAATATCGGTGAACAGGATACTTAAATATGATCTTAAACTAAAGGCCTACAGTCGAAGGAAAGTGCATTATTTAAATGAGCGTCTTCGTAAATTGCGACTGGAACGATGTCGGAACCTATTGAAGAGACACGATCCAAAAAATATCCTGTTTACCGATGAAAAGATCTTCACGGTGGAAGAAAAGTTTAACCGGCAGAACAATAAAGTTTACGCCAGAAGTTCAAAGGACGTCCAGCCATCTGTACGCAATGTCCAGCGCACTCATCATCCAGCAAGTGTGATGGTTTGGTGGGGTGTTTCCTACGAGGGGGTCACTTCGCTCCATTTTTGCCAGCAAGGCGTCAAGGTGAAGGCACAAAATTACCAAACCGACATATTGGAAGCGGTGGTTAAACCATTAAATGATACGCTATTCGCTGGAAAATACTGGGTTTTCCAACAGGACTCTGCTCCCTCCCATAAAGCTAAGACTACCCAACGTTGGAGGCCAATTTGCCAGGCTTCATTCGGAGCGAAGATTGCCCTCGTCAAGCCCTGACTTGAATCCTTTGGATTATTCTTTATGGACGGAATTGGAGCTGAGGGCATGCAGAAAGTCTCACCCAAACCTGGATTCTCTCAAGCGAGCCCTTATTAAAGAATCGAAACGGATTCCCATTGAAAAGATTCGTGCCGCCATAGATGAATGGCGCACGCGTTTGAAGGCCTGCATTGAATGCAAATGCGGCCATTTTGAATGATTTATTTTTAAATACAGATCTAGATGTCAGTAGTTTTAATTTTAATATCCAATAAATGAATACTCAACTTAGCTCCAAAAATATTTTAGTTTTACTGTGTCTCAAGACTTATGAACACACGAGGTACTACACCAGTCATAAAAATAACTCCTGTCGTAGCATTATGCTACGTTGTAGCTGTGCTTCATCGTAGCACTACGCTGCGAACTTATCACAACGCCAAAGATCTCCAACAAAACGATCCGAAATCAAACAGTTCTTGCGTCCGCCGAGTGCTATCGATGGAGTTGGAGGAAGTAGAAACGTGTTCAACGAAATTACTTGGGAAAGGATCACCTATCTGATTTTGAGAAGTTTTATTACAGCTCTCTGGACGGATACCCCTTACATTTTATTAACGGGCTAGTAAGAATTTTAGCACAACTTTATTGTTCTCTACTTCGTATAAATTTAGTGAAAATTGGTGATTTCGCCCGCTCGTGGTTTGGCTCGCAACCCGAATGTTAAAATTTTTGAAGGGGTTTTCATTCTGCTCATGTACAAATAGTTTTTACTTGCAGGTGCTTTTTGATATCCCATATTGTCCTAGCCTCTGCGATGGCTTTACCCACATCGTATCTACCGTGATAAAAAGTAGCCTATGTTGTTATGTTATCTAGTTCAACTATATCTGTTCCAAATCGGTTTAGCCGTTACGTAGATTCACTCAGAGCACTCAATGTCCAAACATTCAAACTTTTGCAAAAAAATATATAATCTGAGTACTTGAGCTATTTTACGTTTGTCTAGATGTTTTTTGTCCGACTAAAACTGCCGAACCATTTATTCAATCGTTATGAAACTTGGTAGGTATGTAGGTACGAGTAGGTTATATTGTTAGGCAGTTTATACTTAACTATTTTGAAAATAGAATATGAACTTAATCGGTAGGGGAGCGTTGATCTAATAACGCTGTTTTATCGTCATTTGCAGCAATCGATTATAGTTAATTTTATTTGTAATACTCTTTCTCGCCTAAAACTACGTTTTCAGACCAAAATACAATAATACCTGCCACTTAAAATTATTAAGTATGTTGTACAACAAAATAACAACTAACCAACTTTATGAAATGTTTGACGCACGACAGACGAATCTCATTACAGCGAGTACGAGAGGCGATTCTGGTTTTTTCATGAAAATGTTATTCATGTATTCGACATTTTATTTTCACATTACGCTTCCATGAGCCTGAATATGAATAGGTCTGAAAAATGACAGCATAGCTACTTGATGTATCTCATTTGTAATGAGTTTAATAGTAAATGTTTTTTTTTTGTTAATGGTTTAATGACCGTACATATATACAGTTATTTTCCTAAAACTAACTACAAAAACTACTAACTAATGATAACACGATTATGTAATAATGATTCTAGTATTATTAATTGTAGATAATCAATGTATTGGTATGCGTTTCAAGTATCTACCTTATTAACGTAGCAACGGCAAAAAAATTAACATACAAAAAAAAATGCTGGACATTTTTCACACAACGTAATCTAGCCCCAAACTTAGCAGAGCTTGTACTATGGGAACTACATGACTGATATAATACTTGTATACCTTTTTTATAAATACATAAATATTTGCAGGTTATACAAACATTTGTCCCACGGCGGAAATCAACCCTGCAACCTTCAGCGTCACATGTCACCCTCGCCCACTGCGCTACAGAGGTCGTCAAGTAACGTAAACCTATTATTAATATCGGTATCGTTACACACTTAGGTATTTAACGATCCCATTTAGTGGCTCCATTAATGATTCAAATGTTAGGTACCTTTGATGTAGGTACCTAACAACAAACAAGGTATAAAAGAAACAAACAAACTCACAACTGTATTCCTCATGATGAACATCCTCAGATACATGGACAGTGCTTAGATCTCTAAGGACACCAAGTAGGGGGTAGTCAGAGGCACGTCTAAACATTAAATTTGGCACATGCTCGCGTTAGCATTCTAACTACCTGCAAAACGCGAGCATGCCATGCCATGTGCCCATAATTGGAAGACCAAGCACATGCCTACAAATTTTTGGTTCTAGGGCATGTCGTTTTCCACATAATATTTTAATTCACCGTTTCTAATAGTAGATATATTAATAACTAGTTTGTTTACGCAAAACCTCGGCCTGCCTACCTATCTGTTGCTATATCCTTAGACAGGGTTCATGTGAGATACCTACCTATAAACACCATCTATGTACCTACCATGTGAAAGCAATAAATGTATTGAGTATTGAGAAATATTGAGTATTCTCAACAAGTGTTCAAGCGCTCATACATTTTTTGAGCGATAAAATCAAAATCACTAGAATCATAATTTCGGGAACAATAAAACTGAGTCAGGTTTTTTTTAAATACTCCACGTCTGCCTTATCACTACCTATGTACATACATGTGATCATTGCAGAAGTTTATAAAAATGAAATTTTCAAAACAAAATATATGATGATCTCAAACAGAAATATGAGCTGAAGACAGGGTCAGGCGATTTGCTCCAGATGCTTAGGATAAAGATGCGCTTTGTAAACCTCCAAGAGGGATTTAGGTACTTACGTCAACTAGTTCTCGAAATGGAAACTTGAAAAGTATTATTTCTTCACAAACTGGCTAAAATACAACCTCAAAGACGCTTTGAAAATGGTCGGAGAAAAATGTTTCAGGATGTTCTCAAGCTATTTAACTTGTTCGTTATTTGTTATGATAAATTTCGAACAACCATCGCATTTTTCACGTTGTCATCATCCATAAATAGTCCACTGATAAACGTTCCTTCTCAAAATTACTTTGTGTCGCTTAATTTTTATCCATCGACTTTCAGGTAACGCACTGAAAGAGTAGATAAATCTCAACATAAAGAGTTTATTTAACATATCAAAATGGACATTTGCAGAAGACCTAACGCCACATAGATACATAACTTATTGAAACCATAATTTGGCTACTACGAGTATGTATATTTCTACAGAATAAGTACAAAAATACAAATGAAACAGCTAGCTTACTAAAGGCCGTGATATAAACAGCATTGCATAGTTTAAGGTTTAACAGAACAAGTTAAACCATAATTTACCTTCAAAAAAAGTTGCTTCTACTGGTTATTTAAACTTAAAAGGGTTTAATGGGTGACTGACAATTTATTTACGAGAAAGCTTTTCAACTCTTCATCCTTTCAGTGGCCGACAGGCCGGATGGTATTATAACAATGGCTTATGACTTCTCGTCAACCAAATGGAAGACAACACTTTAATGAAAATGTCACTGTCACTGAGCCATAGCGTCGATTTTCGCTCATCAAAGAAAGTTGACGACGGGTTGGATAAATAATGTTGAGGCGTTTCCTCGTGCTAATAACCGATTAGTAGAGTACTCTTACTCGTGTAATCATTTTGTAATGTATCTTTAAATATTAATATTAATGTGAAACTGCATGTACGTCACAGTGCTGGCAGCCAAGTTGGTTTAGTAAGGCGCCAAACTTCTGTAGTTTACTTATTTCACTAACGTTGAACGCTAGTACATAATAATTATGGCTATCAAACTAGGTACAGTTCAACATTATGATCAAAATTAACTCATCAATACGCATGTGAAAGCCTGTACCTATACCTACCCCCAAGAGTGCCATGACGAACGATCTTGAGCCAACTATCCATCAACTCTTCATCCAACGGGCTTAAACTGCATAATCCGATTCAAGGAAAGCTTCATTGCAAAGCCAATATTTTATTGAGTGGAGTTTTTTATTTGAATTTTTAACGTTACGAATAAAAATATAATTTACGAGTACGTCTCTGTTACATGACAGCTTTAGCAGCACATAATTCACTCAGAATCACATTTCACGATATTTTTGTCCAAATAACTATACACTTTATTCATAGTCGCTATTTACCTTTCAAACTTGGCTCGTCTTTCAAATTTCGTGATGCGTGAAAAGTGCCTACACGGTTGGCACTCTTGATAAAATCGCACCCCGCTCGGGCAACCTTCCACGTCCACTATACTTTATTTAAATTCACTCAAATAGACGGAGTATAAACCTGATAGGCAAGTGGATAGGCAAGTGATTTAAGGCCCACTTGCCTAGTAAGATAGTGGAACGGCTAAATTGTCAGATAATCTGATTGTAGAAGTCGTGTTTTGTCACGCAAGACCTGGAAGGTGTTTAGGAACAGATAAGACGAGGCTAAAAGAGGCGTTTGTGTGAGTAAAGCGGCATCGCTCATTTTGTATCTAGAAAAAAATGGTTCTTAAGTTTCTCAGAATAAGATACAAAATCATTATTATAGAATTGAAGCATAATTTTAATTAATATTACTTATTTATACAAAAAAAAGAAGGTCTCTCCTAAAACCATAAAAAAACTAAAGCTGTGGCTTGATTGCAAGTGCCTAACTTTGCGTTTCGCTGCTTCTTTTAGAGAAAGCCAACGTAGAGAAATACATAGTGATTCAGGCACCATGGTTTAAATGGAACATGGCATTGGGACCCCGTGGCCCGTTCTTCTCTTAAACACAATAATAGTAATAATAACAATAAAAGTCATAATAGTTATAATAATAGACATAATAGTAGTTTTTTTACCTCAGGAAAGTATCGAATTCAGGACACAAATATAGCACTAGCTGTGACCTATCAAAATCGTAGAACATTTAGTGGGTCATTCGGCTACGGAGTCCTCAGTCGTCCTGATCTTTTTGAGCACTATATATTGTAACAAACTATCTCTAGCTAGACTAAACCTGACTAATTTGGTTCACTGAATGATTTAGCTTGCCCACTAATGGATCCATCCATGGGTAATGAGTCAAATATTTTGATGACCGAAGGTTGTCTCAGTATCGCATAATAGATACAGTATTAGAAACATTCTTGAATCGTCTGGTTAGTATAGTACTGTTTTTGGTAGCGTACCACAATCTTCATGTACAAAATGTTCTTGTATCATTTTTTCAGTAAACAGTCAGCCTTAGTGCGAGAGGCGACTACAATGTAAGTAATTCGTCCCATCTGTCGCTCGATAAAGTGAATAACTATCAAAGGGTCGCATCCAACTGGCACTGATTATACTTTCGCTGAATACATCTTCATGGCAACGATGAAATGTTGGCCTATAATGGCCGCAAACTTTTTTAATGGCTCGGGAACACAAACTACCCTGTAAGTGGAATGACTATTAAACACGCGCACAACGTAAATAAACTTACATGCTCAAATTAAAAAAGAACCAACAATTCGAAGGCATGTGCCAAAGTTAGGTTAATGTAAGTGACAATGGTTCAGCGATGTGTAAGCGGCAATAGGCTTCCAATTCATCTCGCGGTATACTAACTATACTATGTATCCTATGCAAAGCTCAGGTATGTGCCAAATAAATTATTTGGACTGATCTGACTATGATGAGATTAAATTCGTGAGCGTTTTTGTTTACTGAAATGAAATGATATTTATTTATTGCATAAAATGTTTTACAAATTACAGATGTCAGTAGTTTGAATAGTTGTAAATTGACCAACAAATTTCGCTTTAAGTCTGCAATTTTTCAATAATAATATTAATATATCAAATATTTGATACTAATGTGAAATTATACAGGGTGTAATAAGACTACTCCCGAAAACTTCGGGAGATGAAAGTACCCATCAATACGTTTTACTATGGAACCAACACTGTGAACGCGAAAAAAAATCAGCTGTTCCATACATTTCAGCCAAGTAGGTATTGTAGTAAGTAGTAACTTTAGTATGGAACAGCTGATTTTTTTTTCGCGTTCAGTGTTGGTTTCATAGTAAGAGTTGTTTATATTGATGGGTATTTTCACTCCCCGAAGTTATCGCATGTAGTTTTATTACACCCGGTATATTATTTTAACATCTTTACACGCACATTCGATCTCACGCTAACCAACTCCCTCACTCATTCACTCACTCTTTCAATCTATCCCTTTCTTCTCATTCATTCCTTTTACATGCTCAGTTAAAAAACATTACAGTAAATTAAGTTAGTACAATGGGTTTGTTTGACAGAAACCTGGTTGCTTTTTAGAATCATATTACGTTGTAAGTCAAAAAACTCATTTACATTACAAAAAAACCTATTCCTACCGCCTTTCTATTCCTTTCTGTCGCCAAGCTATGTTCCAGTTTGAAGGGTATGGGTGCCGGTGATTTTACAGGCACATGAGACTTTTCACTTTATGCCTCAGGGTCAGTAACGTTGATGATACCTTTGGTGTTGCTGTTTAAGTGTTCATAGGTTACGGTAACCGCTTACCAACAGCTTACCGTAACCAATGTACGCTTGCTTACCACTTTAGTTGAATAAAAAAATCAATTCTTGGTTTCCTAAAAAGAAACATCAAACTGCAGTTCTTACCTAATTTCCTGAAATGTTTGCCCGTGAGATAGACCTCACTATTTGATGAGCTAGCAGCACTTCAAACTTAATTTAAAATGTAGGTTGTTAGTTTGCAAAGTTCTCCGTTTTCGATTAAGCTTGCGAATGAGTGTGTAATTAAAATATGATTTGACTATACAAGTGTATTCTTAATTAAGGTTTTTGATAGTAACAGAGGGATAGGTAGAGATCACGGAATTCCACTTGCTACGATCCTAGCATACCTTTTTGGCTACATTCATCCTCATCACATACTTCATACCAGCTCGTCGGTTAAGGATACTCTTCACCGAGGTCTTCCCCTTCTAACTAACCGATTCACGCTCGTCTTGTATACTTGTTTTTACAAAACAAGTATACAAGATTTTCATCCATAATTTCTTCATGCCCAAACTATCTCAACAATACGAACTATCGTTAAGAAACATTTTTGTATACAGTTCATTAAAATAACGAACCACATATGCCCTATGAAAGGATTTCTTTCTTTATTTGTAGCAGTGTGGTTTGAAAGAAAAAAACATTTATTTGTGCACTTTTATTCCAAAAATAAAAATGCACAAATAATCGTGAACTTGACTATTCATATTGTGAAAACGGGAATTTTCACTATCGGTGAAGGAGTGATCGCGTCGTTCTCCCTCCGCGCCGCGTCGTGCACTCTATGTACTCGTGTATTTGTGCACATTGTGAACAATAGTTAAATTATACACATTCACACAAATAAAGACTAACGATTAAAAGGCATAACATTGGTAGACAGAAAGAATACAAGTTTATAATAGGAGCATACCTACATACTTCCATTTGAAATACGTGCATCCCCTAACAAATAGCTCCACAGAGCTATCGGACCGTAAGACATTAAAAAATCTTGTGGCTCTTGCCTGGTTAGATTTTACATCTAGATTAATGTTTTACCAATCCGAAAGCAACTTTAACTCAATGTTTGTAAGCCTAACGGCAGGATTTATAAACAAATAGTTATTTAAGGGTATTATTGTCGTAACGTTAATTTTAAAGTTATAAAGTATGAAAATTTTTATTTTGTTGTTTGCCCTGGAACAGTGACATAACTTAGTTTATAGGTAATGGTATCTTATGTAACCGGCCTCCCGCGATACAGGCTAGCCCTCGTGCAGGGACTACCAGAATGTCAAAATTGTAACATACTTAGTGGTAAATAAATATATTGGTATTTGTATTGAATTTACCACCTTAACGTAAAGTTCACTTGCCCAAATACACAAACAAAAAAATATGATTTGATTTCATTTAAAACATTGTGGATGGTTTAAACTAGGGCAAAATAGGTAACAGCATTGTTCTACACGTTATGAAGTTTGTCTATTTTTATTGAACAGTGGTGGTATAAATTATCCGTTGGTAAAAATACCACTAAAGGTATTTTCAGCTGCATTATCTATTCAACCAAATAAACGGAATCTGGAACTGTCAAAACTATTGCCAGTGCCATCTACATTTATCTTTGTATAATCTAAGGTTGGTGATATTGTTTGCTCGACAACTTTACAGCACGTTGTGTCATAAGTTGGGCCGTTGCAAACTTCTGGATTCCTAAAATAGCAGCAACAGCTTAATGTACCTAGGAAGCCGTGTTGACCTAGTGGGCGGTATCCCGCCACCTGATCCAGAGGTCGTTGGTTCGAATGCGGTCGTGCACCAATGGATTTTTCTCTCGAACTAATTATATGCGCATTAACAAATGCTCAAAACAGTGAAGGAAAACATCGAGAGGAAAGGCACGTGACATCAGTTAGTGTTCCAATAAGCGGAAATGGGCGTGCAATCTGTCACGTGGAATGCTAACTACTCTTAAAATGTGGGCATGTGCCAAATGTAATGTTGGACGTGCCTCAGACTACCCCCTACTTGGTATCAGTAATACAGTCGTGAGCGTGTTTGTTTGTTTTTGTTTTGGCTTATTGTAGAACAGACAACTATTTACACAACATTATTTAAAAAAAAACTAGCTTTGCCCACGGCTTCGCCCGCGTGGTACCCGGATAAAAAGTAGCCTATTTGTTATTCTAACGTATAAACTATATTACTGTAAAGTTTCATCAAAATTTGTTCAGTAGTTTTTGCGTGAAAGAGTAACAAATATCCATCCTCACAAACTTTCGCGTTTATCATAGTTAGAATAAGTATCAGATTTATTCCGAACGCCAGATAACGGCTGGACGCTGCGACATTGGAAAATGCTGGCTTTATGTAGACCAAAACGTTGAAGTAAAACGACAAATTGAAATCGTAGTTTTGCAAACTGATTTTAGAAATACGGAATGAAAATCGTTTTTTGAAGTGCTAAGTAGTAAACATTTTGTGATTAACCTTGTTTGAAACGAGTCTTCGTGTACCTTTATTTTGTAACAAAAATAAACACGCTCACAACTGTAATCCTCATGGTAGATATAATATTATTAGGAATATTTAATAAAACCAACCCTTAAAAAGGAAAATTATAAAACCCCTATTATTAGAATTTACAAAGAAAACAACCAAAAGAACAAAATAGCGGTAAAACAACATAAACTCGTTAAAACACGTCCGCACAGCGCAACGTTTTGGAAAAAAGTGAGCTTGCGCTTTTTTTTTTTTTCTGAATGGACTTTAATGCTGCAGGGCCGCAGATGGCCTTGGTCAGCGTCACCGGACTACGGCGAGCGCAGAAGGCGCTCAGCCTGTAAAAAGTTAGGATGGGGCAACTAGCACAAGGGCACCACTTAGGTACGGACCTCGGCTTGGGCCGTTGCCAGAGGGGGTGGAATAGGAGAGAAACGCCCCGGTACATATCTGTACCGTGAGTAGGCGGAAGTGGGGACTCGTCGAGCCCGCCGGCGGGCTCGGTGTATCTGTGGAGTGTTTGCTCTGTCGGGACTTGTTGACGTCACCACCGCGTTAGCGGTGCTGATGGGGTCATCGGGGTCACCAAGAACGTGTCTTGGTCTACGGAGGGTTTTCAACTCGGGTGACTCGATCGAGTAGTCGGGGATAGTGGAGATTAAGGGGTTCGGGTGGGATGAGGCCAGTTCATAATACCGCTGAGAAGCGGTTTTTATGAATTTGGCTATGGACTCGAGTTTGGTGTCTCGGTGGAGATCTATGTTGCGCGAATACCACGGCGCACCGGTGGCCTTGCGCAAGAAACGATTTTGGACAGCTTGGAGTTTTTTGACATGAGTGGAGTGGCCGAAGGCCACTGCGGCATATGTCATAATAGGGTGGATGCACGTTTTGTAAAGTGTCACCTTATTTCTAAGAGACATTTTGCTCTTCGCACAGATGAGAGGGGAAAGGCGGCCAAGGATGAACTTGGCGCGGTTGCTCACTTTCGTAATGTGAGTGAAGAAGGATAGACGTCTATCAAGGATCACTCCTAAGTAACGGGCTGACTTAACCCATGGGATGGGTTCGCCAAAGAGTGAGACCGTTCTTGTGGGCAAGCGGTTTCTCCGAGAAAAGAGCACTGCTGCACTTTTCGTTGGATTGACCTCTATGCGCCATTTACGGAACCATGCACTTAAGGTGTCGAGAGCGGTTTGCAGCTTGATGCGCACTCGATCAGAGTTCTTATCGGATGCGTATAAAGCTGTGTCGTCCGCGAAAAGGGCAAGTTCGACTTGATGAGTCCGAGGGATATCGCTGGTATACAGCGTGAACAGGAGAGGAGCAAGGACGGAGCCCTGAGGGACACCGGCTCTTATGGGTCTGGGGTCAGAAAGAGTACCTTCCACGCGATAGCGGAAGCTTCGATTGTGGAGATAGTCTCGTAAGATAAGCACGAGTCTGTCTGGCACTCCGAGTTGGAATAGCTTGTAGATCAAGCCATTGTGCCAGACTTTATCGAAAGCTTTCGCTACATCGAGGAAGATTGCACCTGTATCTGTAGGCCAGATAGCGTGCCTCTTGGATAGGATGTGCTCCGTGATGCGGAGCACTTGCTGGGGGCACGAGTGTCGGGCTCGAAAACCGAACTGCTCGTCCGGGAGGAGCCTGAACTCGTTTACGTGGGACCAAAGACGATTCAGAAGGAGTCGTTCGTAAATCTTCCCCAGGGAACTGAGGAGACTGATAGGGCGGTAGCTGGAGGGTTCATTTGCACTTTTGCCGGGCTTACGGATGCCGATGACGATGGCTTCCTTCCAGGCATTAGGAAATGAACACGAGGACATGGCTGCATTGAAGATGCTGACTAAGAGATAGATGAGGGGAACTGAGAACTGCTTGAGTACTCTGTTGCTGATGCCATCTGCACCAGGGGATTTCTTAGGGCGGAGATCCTTGATGATCGTCATTACCTCTGAAGCTTTGACAGGGGGCAGAGCTGGGGCAGAGGGGGGTAGGGAGATAAGGCGCGTGACTTCACTGTTCACCGTATCGAGGTGAGCAGGGTCAACGGGGTAGTGGCTAGGAGTGCATTGGGCTTCTAGGCTTTCAGCCAAGCAGTTGGCTTTATCCTTGTCATCGAATGCGGGAGGCTGATTGGGTCGGTTGAGGGGCGGCATCGTCGAGATCATGTCTGATTTCATAGACCGAGCCAGTTCCCAGTAAGCCAGGTGACTGGGTTCGATCCCTGAAAGTAGACTGTCCCATTGAAGTTGGCGGAGATCTTTAATGCGCCTCCGCACCTCGCGGTGTAGAGAGCGCATTTTGACTCTATTAAATTCGGTGGGCCAGCGGCTGTAATAGCGGGTCGCTGCGTTTGACTCCGTGATCAGGCGCCTCACATCATCTGGCAGGACCAGGCGGGGGTGAGCCACCACCGGGACCTGTTTCGATGATTCGCTAATAGCGTTTGTGATGTGACTGGTCAGAGAGTCAACCGCGATCGAGATATCACTAGGGGTCCTAATATCGTCGGGGATTTTATCTAAGTCGGGTGAATGTATAGACTTGAGAGCTTTCCCAAGTTTATGCCATTCTACCACAGTCTTAGTTGGAGGGGGAAGATCGGTGGGGGGCTAGGCGCTGTAATATTACAGGGCGGTGATCGGAAATAAGCTCGTGGTGAACTTCTATTGAAGATAACCGTAGGGCTACATTCTTTAGAAGTGCTATGTCGAGGACTTGGGGTGAGCTTGCGCCACTCGCGCCGCTCTTTATATAGCCGGTCGGTCGTTCGCGTTGCCAACATTTCTGGAGTTCGTTAACACGGCCTCTCCTGACACCCTGGCGTCCCTGACAGGTTCTTCAGATTCGTCACAGTTGAGTATCGGGAGTGACGTAGATGATATCCCTTGACCTCCGGTCAGGTTCTGAAGAAGGCTCTGCATGATCTGCCTCATGTCTTGGTGAATGTCCTGAATGATCATCACCACCGGGACAATCTAAATCATCATTGATATCTGTAATTAAATGCCAAATGTTACAAACCTTAGAAGCAGGTACCAAACCGGTTTAACCATATTAGTTTGGTAAGTAAGTCTATTAAGGTTTTCCATTACCACAACCGACATGCCAGATAATAAACAACATGCCAAATAATAAACACTGTGTTCACACGTTACACAGTGACTGATCGGTTTGCAAGACCGACCAGCTTCCATGGCCAATGTAGACACCATCCACACGGACTGGTTTTACTGCCTCAAGGGCCAAACAATACCTCAAGGGCCACACGGGTACCATATACCCTCCAATAAGGCGGAGTATGACTCGGAAGTCCAATCGCCTTTCCACGCCTTCGCACTATAGCAAGGCGCGACCACACGCGCACAACCACGTCCATACGCGCAGCAAGGCGCAACCACACGCGCACAAGGCGCGAACACACGCGCAGCAAGCGCGAATACACGCGCACAAGCGCGTCCACATGCGCAGAAAGGCGCGACCACACGCGCACAGGATCGCGTGATTAGCACATGTGCATGAGAGCTCGGCTACACCTGACTCAAAACATAAACATTAACTGAATCTTATAGATCACTTTGTTAAACAAATCAACGGACAACTACCACCTTCAACACGACAACCCAAAAGTGTAGCTGGTTCTAGAGGGCGATGATTTCTTTGTAGAATTAGTGTTGGCCTTAAACTTTTATAGACTTTCAAATGCCGAGATGAAATCTTTTTCATAAAGGCAACGCAGTTAATTTATGGCTCTTGACAACTTCAAAATCAAGCCACGGCGATGGTCAATAAGACCAATGATTATGATTAACTACAAGTAACTGCGTAAAGATGATCATAGCACGATGATCAAGAGTTACTTCACACTGCTGAATCTTATTCAGACTACTAACCGTAAAAAAAACGTATTGCACAGGTGACACGATATGATCGTTCCATACTGCGACTGATGACCTATTTAAACTCTGAAATTTGGTTCCAACCGAAGCAAAACAGAATACTTTTAAGACATTGCAAATTTCTTAGGTTTGTGTCTCGACCAGATTATCGCACACATAAAATACAACGCTCTTAGAGTGGCGAAAAGAGTGCGGACAATGACTACTTTTGCTTAACCTGGCATCTACGACCTTGCATCTCAATTACAAAAACCACGGATCGAACGCGATTTATTTCAAGAGAAAGTTCAATACTGCACTCGATTAACACTTACGACAGACTTACGTGTCGATGTAATGTCGGCTTAAGTAAACAGCTGTTCATCACGAGACGAACGATCGCAAAGCCGTTACGATTAAGAAATTCAATTCTAAACCAAACTGGCACAAAAATGAACTTGATTCAACTTTTTGCTACTACCCTCAGAACACTTTGAATTTAAATTCACATTGTTTTTATCAAGAATCGATTAAATGCCTGCCTCGTTTACAAAAATAAGCCTTTGTGTCTATAAAGCCTGTAAACGGGACACTATGGTATACCAAAACTTATAGCTGTAGCGGTCACAATGACAGCTGCGGCTTCAAAAGCTGCGGCGGTCGCGGCTGCGGCCTACCAACATCACAATCACGACCACTAGAGCTACAACTACGGTACCATGTTCTGCGTCGCGGCGGCGTATGCCCCCGGGACATGCTGCGATCACGATTATCTCGGTTACCACGGTCGTGAACGCCTGATGCGTGAACGCCATCTCCACGGGTTTCGTGAACGTTGGTCACGCGATCGGGATCGAGACGATCTTTTCATTTTTACACCAGATTTGATTTCACAAAACACAAACGACCCAACAGTAAACTGAACACAAAAATGGATGACAAACGGTATAGAACACGTGATTGATCCCACGATCTGATATTAGGGATATTTAATAAAACCAATTTTTAAAAAGGAAAACTATAAAACCCCTATTATTAGAATTTACAAAGAAAACAACCAAAAGAACAAAATAGCGGTAAAACAACATGAACTCGTTAAAATACGTCCGCACAGCGCAACGTTTCGGAAAGAAGAGAAGAGCTTGCGCCACTCGCGCCGCTCTTTATATAGCCGGCCGGTCGTTCGCGTTGCCGACATTTCTGGAGTTCGTTAACAATATATTCAGTACAATCCATGCGATTACCGAGTAAAGGAGCGGTCAGATACACGTCCAAATATTGTATTTGACGATTTATTGCATAATGGCAGGTTGCAAGCCGATTATTGGAACACTAACCGATGGCACACGATTTCGTATTTTTGGTTCTGAGGCATAATCTCTATTATTACGATATTTACCTTCGCCATTTTTCGCGCACTTTAATTTTTCGCATAGTAAAATGCGCTGTCGGAATTTACCTGCGGCCTTCGGATCGGAAGTTGGGGGATACCGCCCCAATAGTTCTTGTAGCAACTATCTCATTTATTCAAAACAACTAGCTTCTGCCCATAGCTTCGCCTGCATGATACCCGAATAAAATGTAGCCCATGTGTTATTCTGATGTATAATCTATATTACTGTACAGTTTCATCAAAATCCGTTCAATAATTTTTGCGTGAAAGAGTAACAAACATCCATCCTCACAAACTTTCGTGTTTATAATAGTAGTAAGATGTATAAGAATGTATGTATCCTTGGCAAGTTCTGATCGCTTTATAACTCTACGAATATTATCAGTATCCGCGCAGAATTCCAAGAGAGCGGTAAGTTTTAAAGATAACAATGTGAAGCTTACCAAGAGCAATATATACCATAATTATAGAAACTACACAAAAAAAATAAACAAATTATAATGTGTAAATTAGTTTTTTTTAATTTACACCTAAGACTAGCAGCTAGAGGTTACAGCTTAGTTATCCCAATACAGACCTGAAAATCGTATCGCTTTTGGTTCAAAGACCATTCACAAATTAGTTATTTCAGTGATATACATCTGGTACACATGTAGCCACCAACATTGATACGGCATGATCCGGAGACTATTCTAAACATATAAGGTTAATTAAGTATAAAAATGCAATTTTCTTAAAGAAAACGATGGTAAAACTCAGCCGTCTTTGTCAAAAATCCAATACATGTCGATTAAGGGCCAGTGGATGATCGCAACCTTAAGCCTGGGTCTATATAATTGAGAACGGTGATTATAGATAGAAATGTATTATCTGAACACAGTAGAGCAAAGGCGATCCAAGGAAAATAGATTTCTGAGTCAATGAGTCGAGGGCGGCACACATAAACTTCTGTGAATAACTGAGATCATCCATTCATTCAACTGTAAAAGGAAATTCTGTATTATCTTTCAAATCACGATTAGCCCCTTGAAGTGAACAAATTGTTTGCCTTTGATTTTACTTGAAACAGCAAATTATTTTTTACTTTAACTAACTCTCGTTGAATGGGCTCGATTGGCTCCACGCTAAGCAGAATAATTAAAAAAAGCTATAGATTTCTTTTGATGTTTCTTCATCAGTCAACATTGTTGATATTTTTTATGTTAGTCGTGAGGAATCACTTTAAATTCAGTGTTAGACAAAGGTCCTTTATGATTATATCTATTATTTTATAGACTGACTTGGCGTTCTTGATAACTTAAAGAAAAATAACGGATCGCACTGCAGATGGGAATTAAGTTTATGATTTGACTTGAAAGGGGTTCACTTGGGGGCTTAGAATGAAATAGTGGCAACAGCATTCCTCCATAAACCACTTCCAGTCACGGTCTTGCCTACCTCCAATCCTCTGCTTAGATACTACTGCTATTTACGTTTATTTTGATATCTTTTATACTAACAATAAAGCTGTCGAGTTTTTTTTGTTTGAACGCGCTTGTCTCTGGTGCTACCAGTCGGATTTGAAAAAATATTTACGCATTTGATGTCGCTATACTAATCTATACTTATAATAAAGCTTTTTTTTGTTTTTTTGTTTGAACACGCTTATCTCTGGAAGTTCCAGACAAATACCTCCTGCGCCTGCATAAAGATTGAATTGTATGAAAATGACATTAGTTGTAGAAATGTCACGTGACTGCTGCCAAGTTTTTCCTTGACAAATTATCGTTAGCGTGAAAGGAAACAGTATCTATTCTGTCGGGTCAACTAGTAAATAGCAACAACAGTCACATACATAGTCCTGACATAATACTAGGATTCCCCGTATCGTGGGTATCAGAAACTACGAGTACCATGGTACCACAACATCCCAAACCCGGAGCAAATATCTGCAGAAAATGTTCCCGTAACGAGAATCGAAACCACCTCTCGTGTCTCTCAGCTGGCTACTCGCAAAAATTATAACTATTTTTACACCATTATTAAAATAGTGTAGCCATAATTATAATAATTTCTGAAACAAACACAAAAAATATGTGTAGCCAATTAAGTAGAATGAATAAAATAACATATAATTATAAAATAATAGGCATAAATAAATCTTTACCCACTCCAGTTTTTAAGTACTCCACACCAAAAAAAACATTCAAAATGGATAGGACGGGAGTGGACGACAAAAGGGTATTTTAAATTTCGTTAAAAATATACTGATCAGGGAACGTTACAAGATAAATAGATTAAAGGGTCCTCTCATCGGATGAGACTTAGTGAGGTATGCCCAAATTCAGGGCTATTGTTGTCCAGGCTTTTTAATAGGGGTATACATAATGCACGAATGATGTTAGCTGTCAATAAATATTGCGGCATAATTGGTGAGTAGGAATTATATAGCCACGTAGCTCAAATTTTAATCAATAAATACGAGCCCGTAACCTGATAGATAGCATATCAATCATGTAGTTCCCTTATAACAAGGTCTGCTTAGCTTGGGGCTAGATCATTTTGTGTGAAAAATGTCCAGCATTATTATTATTTATTTTTTCCATTCCATCTCGGTAATAATAGGCTTCTTGTTATCTACACACAAGTCAGAAAGATAAGACTTACATTTTTATTTTATTTTATTTTAGAATTTTAAGAAAACTTACAGCTAGATACACAAGAAATTACTTAACTAAATACTCGCCTACCTATATGCAAAGTGTATGTAGGTAGGGTGAGGGTCAATTTAAAGTTTCCATTTATAGGTAAAAAAAATGATATGCAAAAACTACTTACAGTTTATGTGGACAACGGACCAGAGAAAAAAAAAGAACAAGTTATAATAATTCATATTGTAAAAACGGGAATTTTCACGTACTGCACTATAGGTGAAGACACCGACTAAGTTTCGACTCATTCCAAGAGTCTTCATCAGGGTGAGTGGTCGCGACTTTCTCCTTCCGCGTCGTAGTGCACGGCGCGATAGTCAAGTTTATGATAGTTTTTGGAATAAAAAGTTATAATAATAATAATAATGCTCCCGCAGAGCGCGCTTGTGGCGAGCGTTCGGTGCGTGACGACACCGCGGAGCCCCATTACTCCCTGGGATCGACAGAGACCCCTGACCCTTGGTTTGCCTTAGCCGGCCGGTCGGAGTTGGAGGCGCAAGAGCGGAACCTATGCTCCAAGGGTGAAAATGTTAAAGGCATAAAGCCGGGAGGAGCGTTTAATGTAACTGCAGCACACCTCTCGACCCCCTTTAGCCATTCACACCAACGTTGCCGTGGGGCCCGTTTAGTGGATGACAAGTTATCACCTGCCTTGCCTATGATTTGATTTGAATTTGAGTCAGAATTGGCAGGTGCCGTTTCATCCTACATCGCTCAGCAACCATTCCTTAAGCATATACTCCTGCAATAGCCCAGTTTATCACCCAATATTTTCAATAGTTTCATCAGTCGCCATCCATAAAATAAAGTTTTTTTATTGTATTGTACAAAAAGTCCTCACTAATGCCTATAAAGGCTCCAGGCATAAGCCTGAGATTTTAAATAAATAAAGAGGAATAATAATGCTGAACATTTCCACACAGCATCATCTAACCCCAAACTAATATAGTACTTATATAAATTTATAATATAGCTACCTATAATGTAGCTTATAAAGACAAAAATAATAAATAACATAACAGTCTCAAAATAATTTATCCACAAATATATCTACTTTCCGGCTGATTACTTATATAAAAACGAAATAACATTAAATTTTATAGCTAATCTTAAAAGTAGCAATAAATGCACTTACCTAGTTTTCCAGATTTATGTTGCTGTACCTATGTTATGCAATGATGTAGACATGCAAATAGCATCATCCCTTAACTGGTCAGATTTAATAAAATCGTTGATCGAAACAAATGATGATGCTTTAAGCGTTTATTTTTTCAAACTGAAGAACAATATAATAATAATCCTTAAAAGTTTTAAATAATAACCCGAACTCAGCAACGAAAATCAACACGTAAATCATTATTGTACACGTTTGATAAATTTTAATTTGCGAGAAAACTCAAAAGTTAGCGCTTGTGCGAGTAAAAGTTGAGTATTTATGGAAACGGCTTGCGGCAGTTACTTCTTTACGAGGTCATTATGGGTACCATTAAATGTATGATTACAAGGGTCCTGTTTTGGGCAGTTTGTGTAAGCACGTTAACTTTTCGCAAACGACTGGTCGGAACTTAGATTAATTATAGGCAGTTTTGAGCTGTTTGTTTTCTTTACAAAGTTAATGCAACGTGAAAGTTAATACGAAAAGTTATATCTACTGTATCAAAGTTGTTTGATTAGAAGTCTAATCATCAAAAACCTCAATATTCGAAAAGCATGCAACGGATCACGTGGTAATCCTAACTACTTGCAGAAACGCGGGCGTGTGCTAAATATATTTATTGGGCGTGCCCTGACCCCTACTTGGTATCCTCAAAAATATACCAAGGTGTCCATTATGCTGAATACAATTGTAAGCGTGTTTGTTTCATGACGTTTGAAGGGGCAATTGCAAATCGTATAATGTGGGACATTATACGATTTGCAATGGCGTCATAACTCACTGATGAGAGTGACTTTTAAACTTTCTTACAGTCCGTTCCATCCAAAGGTTGTCTGGTAGAGATCGCTATTTAGCGATAAGACCGCCCATTGTACAACATTGTTAAAGTTGATAGTACTTAACTAAGCTGATATGTTATTTGATGTACAATAAAGTATTTTCTATCTATCTATCTATCTATGAGAGAAAAAAGTTAAAGCCTACTCCAAGATCAACCTTTTCAAGGTATCAACTATTACGTGGAGCTGAACGTTAGAACATACACGTCGACTTTAGGACTTTTTATTCAATTCCATGCAACATAACTATACCACTGCTGAACCCAGCGCGTATCCGTAGTCAGTGTGCCAGAGCCAATAGCATTACTCGTGTTGTTTATCCTTATTAGAACATAGAGTGCAGGACAAAACAGCCTCGCCTCGCAAATGGAGCGATAGAAGGAAAAAAAATAAAAAAAAGAGACTCTTTGCAAACAATACGACTCCAGTGTGTACGGAATACCTACTTCATTTGTCTTTCTGTCTAATCGTGCATGATGACGATGTTGTTTTGCGATTTATGTTCTCATTTGCAATAAGTGAGGGTAGAGATCTGTTACCGGTCCATTTGCATATTAACTTGGCTGGGAAAATTCTTGCCTTTTGCTGTGATGCCACAATGTTTTTTGTTTAACATGTGATATTATATCAGTTTTTCTTTTTCACTGCCAATTTTTTATGAACTCCGAAACAGGAGGATTATAAATTGGAACAGACATAATATAAAATCCTGATTGTGTTTTTACAAGTGAGGTAAGGAGTCCGTATAAGCATTTGCCGGAAGAGATTGTTCGTTAAAATTTTAAATTGATGTAGTATAAATTCATATAGTTTGGTAAGCGGCCTGGCGGTATGACTCTTGTCCCTTAGGAGAGGGAGCCTTAGCCACTTAGGAAAGCCTTTGGTATGGTATGGGACGCCACATGCGTAGATACCCTAGCACCATCTCATCTGCCGGGGGCATTAGTTAGAACCGGTGCAGCGGCTGATTTGGCCCAGGATCTCAAGAGGCACAAATATAGAAATCCCGACAGAGCTTACTTATTTGAGCCTTTTGGGGTTGAGATTCTGGGTCCGTGGGGAAACGGGGCCCTTCGCGTTTTCATAATTATTTCAGCGCGACTCGTCGAAGCGACGCGTGACCAAAGAGCTAGCTCTTATCTGGGTCAACGCATTAACATTGCCATTCAGCGTGGCAATTCGGCCAGTATTTTGGGAACGCTTCCGTCTAGTAGTGATCTGGATCAGTTGAGCTATCTATACAGGGTTTAACAGAATATTCCTAAAAGGCCAAAAGGAGGGAGTTCCTCTTGTCATGGCAAACAACGATAAAAGACTTTAGAAAATTCTTAGTTTTTCATTCATGAAATGCCTCCTAAACTTTCCTCCAAAATGTACCTAGACACAACATGAGGCAGCCATGTTGCAGTTTATTTAGAGATGTCTGAGGAGGGTAGTCAAAATTTGTTTGCATTTTTGTTGATTAAGTGAGGTTTTCACGTCCTTCCGATTCGGTGTTCGGTTCGATTTCTTGTTTCGGTTACGATGTTGGCTATGCTGCAAATGCAGAATATATCGGTGTCTCGATATGATCCGGAATGCAATGCATTTCGTGGCTTGCAGAATATTTATTTGCGTCCTTAGTGATTGAAGTTACATCGAGCCTTTCCTTTGAAGTGTGTTTCCCTTTTCATCTCTAATGGATACTGTAAACTCATCAACAGTGATAAAATCGTGTTAAAATTCAGTTGTTACCAGTGATACCTACTTAACCAAAAATATTGTGAAAATTAATTTTGAAATTAATTGTGAATTAGGTAACCAGTAATAATAATACGTTAATTACCTCGGTACTTAACCTTAACCATAAACTATTACTTATATTCATAGTTATTTTTTATGTGGATTTTCATGATTTTTTTACTTCGACTTAAGTAGGAAGGCGAAGTAGGAAGGCCTAATACGAAGTAGGTATTAATGCAAAAACTGACTCAACAACGTCCGAAACGAAGTCCAAAGCTTTAAATTAATTGTTTGGTAGGTATGTACGTACCTACTTAGCTATTTAGTAACCGATTAAATACGGTAAACATGTATTGCACAAAAAAACAACTACCTGCATTATAATTATGAAATGAACTGGCTGGGACAACCATTTTTAGAATAATAGATATATCCCTGCATCTACAACGTCCTAGTACGTTATATATAAAAATGGCATGGCACACGTGTTAAAGTGACGCGATAGGAGGATTTTATGTGTGTACGTAACAGCTGGATATACCTACGCAAATAGTAAACAAACACATGTCGTCGCAAATTTATCAGATAATAATAAAGGTACTTTTGTATGGGAATTTCAAATACAATGTATTCAACCTTTGCACACGTCAAAGTATTCAAGTGCTTCGTCGGAATAATTTCCCTTTGTACAGGGGTATAAAGATCGTTTGCAACGGTATTTAGATAGCTAGCTGTTTCATCTGTATTTTTTGTATATTCCTACTTGTACATTGTTTTATGTATAAATGCAGTAATAAGTTAATGTTGCTAATGATCCTTGTGATTTAAATAAATAAAAACCTGCTGACTTTGATTTTGACTAAGATAAGTTTTATTATCTCAAGTCACTGGAGAGCGCTGCAATAGATGATGAAAAACGAGAAATTATGAGCTTATATTTATTAAGAAGGTTGGGTTATTCATCTGAGATGAAGCTTGGAACGAGGTACTCGTATGTACCTACGAACTAATTATTAACACAAAAAACTTGAAAAAGGAAGGAGGAAGTTTCTAATTTCCTACTGAAAACTGCAAACCATTGTAAAATGTTTTAATTTTATTATCAGGATCTCAGAAACAGACTGTATTCTGACGGTTTCTAATCTACTTTTCTCGTACCTAAGTACTTTCTGTTCTTCAGTGCTTGGGATTAAATTCGATTTCCTTTGTCATTGTTAAGTGGACTCTTCTACCATTCTAAAGAATCCATATTGGAAAACCTAAGGGAAAAGAGTACATAATACCTATAAACTAAAACAGAGCCGAGGCGTGGTTGTCGTCCGTTATTCCAACTTGGAAATCTCGTACATCAGTGCTCATAAAGATTTTTTCTGCTGCTAAGAATAGTTTACCTAGTATCCTGATGTTATTTTCTTTTAACCCTTTGAAACATTTTTAGACCAGAGTTTCATAGTTCATCGTCCATACTATCAAACTGCCAGAATGGGTACGTGAAGTGAAATAGAACAAAATAAATAAATATAATAATAAGTATTTTTAATCTATATTTTGTAGTAATTCCTTTGCCTATCTACCACTTTGCAATCCGACTACTTAGAACTACCCCATATTAATGAGCACAAGGCTGAAACATACCCAGGTTGCAGGAAGTCATAAATGGTAGAAGGATTAGGTAAAGAAAAGAAATAAAAAAATCTTAGATAAATCCTGCTAAACTTCGTCCAGTATACGTTCTTATTACGTTATTTTTTGCCCTCTTTCACCCCACGAATGACCCGTCTTGGTATTCGATTGATAGGGCTGCTGTTGATGAACTTCCGGTGTATTCTCATTTATCTCAGAAAACAATAAAATCTCTGTAGCATTAAGCACCCACTTAAAATAGAACGAGGACCTTTCTGTATCATTGGCAATTAAGAGGAAAAAGAAAATAGCACAGTCTCGCCGGCCATCAAGTGTCTCTTGTACCCGGACCGTGCTCTATCTTATTAGGGACATGGGGACTTACTACTTAGCTACCTACCGGGAAAATATACTTGCTTACACATGTGGAAAATGTGTGGAAGAGACTGTATACAAAGCATACAAACTTCGTAAAAGTTTTTCTAATCGAAGTTTGCTTGCTTTTTTAGTACTCGCGAGGCAAGGAGCCGGTAGATTGATTATTTGTTCGTGTGTGTTTGTCTAGTAGCGTTTTATTCCATTGCAGTTTTTTTTTAATTATTTTGTATGATTTCATGATAAGTTTAGATAAGTATCGCGACAGTCACTTACAAGGCGCTCCAATACGTCAATGGAATACAGCGGAGGTTTTTAAATTTTGTATATGTTACAGACGTATAATCCGCTCTTTTACATAAAGACTATCCGCTTTTTTGTAAAAGCGCTATTTTGTAAATAGTGCTGTTTTCTAATTTGGCGTACTGACGTTCAGCCTAAATTTCATTGCGGTATGTTTAACAAAAAGGCTGCCGATATTTAGCCATATTATAAACAGAACAGAGGTTAGGCCCTTAGGTTTTTTTTTAAGTTTAGATAGAAGATAGAAAATACTTTATTGCACACCAAATAAAACATCAGATTAGCTAAGTACTACAAACTTAGCTGACAATGTTGTACAATGGGCGGTCTTATCGCTAAATAGCGATCTCCACCAGACAACCTTTGGATGGAACGGACTGTACGAAAGTTTACAAGGGGTTTAATTGGTGCACTTACCACGTACTATGAGTATACCATAATATACGCAATATATGTACAATACAATATACCTACTTAGTTACATACTATACATATAATAATACCTACTTCTACTAAAACTATTGTATGATCCAAAACATAGATAAACTAGAAACAGGCAACAGTTAGCGACTCGAGGACAAGTAATGTTCCTTGACCAAAGATTTTAAAATAGGTAGTGATTTAGCACGTCTGATGGTAACATGCAATTCATTCTACAAACGGGCAGCTTGCACTGTAAAGGAATTATAGTAGTAGGAGGAGGTGTGTACAGGTGTCAGAAGTTGAAGAGTTTCAGAAGAGCGCAGGGATCGAAAATGGGAGAGATGAATATAATTGGAAACGTTCTTCGGATTATACGTTTTGACGACATACTAAGTACCGGTGCAAACTAGCGCGGCCACGGTGGCAGTGGTGCGAACTTTGACAGTTCCCTTTCCCCTTTGACCGCGATTAAATACTCCTCCTTTTTTTATTAAAAAAGCAGTTGTTTGTAATCGACTTTCATGGATGGTTGTTACTTGCATATTAATGGCGTCAAAGCCCGGAGAGTGATTGACAGCCTACCTTGAAGGCGGGTGCAGGCGGAGGCAGTTGTCACACATTCTAAATATCAGATTACAAAATATGTGTAATATGTTTAACCATCAACAGGTATGTAAGTCCTGAGAATCACGTGGAGAGAGCACTGGCCCGCAGTGCAAGGCGTGACGTGGAGGATAGTGTCTCGGAAACTCACCTTGAAGGCTCTCTTAGTAAAAAGCAACAAATTTATAAAATTTTATTGTAAGCTTTGGAGTTGTGATTAATTATAATTTTGCCTCTTTTATAAAACTTAACGTTTCTTTAATATCAAAAATAACTGTAAAGCCTTTTGATATGAAATGTAGCAAATGACTCGGAATGAGGTAGCGAGGTGCCGATAATTCAACGGAAGCGCTCTGACTCAACAGAATTCTCTTACACGAACTGATTAAAGTCGTAGATCTGTTGGCTTTTATTACATTTTTTATAATACCTACGTACTTGAAACACCAAAAATATTCTAAAG
The DNA here is from genome assembly GCA_958496245.1 of Perizoma flavofasciatum. Classification (NCBI taxonomy): domain Eukaryota; kingdom Metazoa; phylum Arthropoda; class Insecta; order Lepidoptera; family Geometridae; genus Perizoma; species Perizoma flavofasciatum. The sequence goes on from OY292426.1 coordinate 6,212,550, forward strand.
GAAATTGTGACTTTCGTAATTCACTTTGTTTCTGTCACCGTAGAGATATAGCGGTTATATTCTTTATGAAAACACGTCTTTAATTTTGATAAACAGGGTTTGTCCACATGTTCAATTTCATCTTTAACTTCCAAGTAGATCTTGAATCCAGGTCATGCATTTGCCATAAGAGGTTTTTTGTATGCCTGTTACCATTTATTTCCGAATCGAAATATCGGATTGCAACGTCTTTTTTTGCAATACATTTGTATGTTTTCAAAGATTAGCCTTAAATAGCTTTTATCGCTACAGGTCACGTTAAGGGGCGTTGCAATCGAAAATGGAAATACGTCAGCTTTTAAAATTTGTGACCAAATTTAATTAATTTAATGGCAAGATGCGGATTTCATAATGTTTTTAAAACTGTACGTCAAATAAACACCGCCGGATCGGCGTGTGCTATCGTTCAACTAGTTTTAAGGCATGCCTTGAAAATAAGGATGGAAACAAGAGAAGTACGGGAAGTCGGTGAAAAATAAAATGGGGCAATTATTTACTGACACTTCTTCAAGCTAACAGTCATAATGATATGTATGTATGTTTTATTTGAAATCAATCAATCGAACTAAGGCTCTGTACACTAATAAGCGTTATGGCAAACCATTTTCGACATAGGTAGTGCATTATCGTTTGGTTTTGTAAAAAGGAAACGCCGAAGATAAATCGACGTATGAGATGACGTGTGGGGCATATCAATCAAAACCTTCGACAAGCTATTTTCTGAACAACTGATACGTGCAGAAACTAATAGAATATGTGATAAAACGTAAAAAATATTTTCTGAACTGCTGAGATGAGAAACATTTATTTTAGAGCAACAGTTTTCGTTTAGCATTGAGATAGGTCCTGCAGGCTGTAAGTGTTGTGCAATGTGAAGTGTCAGTAAATAAATGCCCCTTTTTTATTTTTTCACCGACTTCCCGTAACTTTTAAGAACTCAGACCCGTGCATTCCACTTGACAACTATTTGATTTTGATCGCCACTGCCACCACCACCGCCACCGCCATCGCCACTGCATCAGTTTGACAAATTAAAGATCCTAAGGCTCTTAGGCAAATTAAAGATCCTAACATAGCGTGTCTCATCTTGGGCAGTTTTATATTTTAAGAAAGCTTTTTCGCTTTCTTAGACAGAATCACCTCATTCTGGATAGTATAGGTATGTTACGGAACAACACTCTAATGGACCATGAATATGTTAACGGTATCATTTAAAGCAAGTAGTTTTGTTGGCCTAATGGGTTGTATCCTGACTTCCGATTGGAAGGCCTTGGATTCGAATAAGTACGTGCGTCAATGATTTTTCAATTTATGCCCGCTTTAAACGTGCTCATAACGGCATGCCCAAGAATCAAAAAATCGAAGGCATGCGCAATCGGTTAGTGTTTCAATAAGCGGAGATAAGCTTGCAGTCTGTTACGTGGAATACTAACTAACACTACAAAATGCGGACAATTGAAAAATATAATGTTTAGACGTGTATCTGATTACTTCCTACTTGGTATACTTACAGATCTGCGTACTGAGTATGTCTCTGAGAATCTCCATCATAGATATTACAGTGGTGGGTGTGTTTGTTTCTAAAATTCCAAGACTAGGTTAAATTATACGGGTTCAGTGTATTATTGTTTCACCAATATACAGGTAGTAATACTAAAATAGCAACAGTGCTGTTGTGTGTGAAAACCACTCCAATATTTTAAGTCCCGGATTCCAAACGTTACTAGAGCGGGCGGCGACCAACGTCAAACCTACATGCCTGTCAATATCTGGCTGGCTGCGATCACGAGACCCAAAACAAAACTAAAAGGAATACGTTCAAGACGTGTAGATCCATACTCAGTACGCCGATCTCTGAGGATACCAAGTGAGAGATCATCAAAGATGCGTCCAAATATTATATCTGGCTCATGTCCACGTTTTGCATTCCGCGTGACAGGTTGCAAGCCCATCGCCACTTATTGAAACACTAACTAATGTCAATGTTGTCTCATCCTGGTGCATTATATGTAGGTTTGAGAACGGTTGCCGCTCGGTCGATACGAAGCGGACTGCAAACGAAATAATACAACCGTAAAACTGTCCCCTTAGAGACATTCCACGAATCTTGTTTAAGTTCACCAGAATACAAAGGGTGTAAACCTGCTGCCAAAATATAACTTCCTTCACCGTGATTTTTAGCGACACTAAGCTTGCAAGCTGTCACATGAAATAAAAATTACTTGAAACACGCGAGCATGTGCCATTTGTAATGTTTGGACGTGCCTCTGACTACCCCCTACTTGGTATCCTTAAATATCTACTCACTGAGTATGTATTTGAGACTGTCCATCATGAGGAATACAGTCGTGGGTATATTTGTTTATTTTGTTTTTGTACTTTGTAATTCCCCTCTTTTTCTTTGGATGTACCAGATATGCAATAAGTTTTATAAATAAAAAAAATATGTATTTATGTACCCACATTATCTTTCAGTCAAGTACCTAATAGAATTACCTTAATGATTACGTAGTCTGCAGCGGAGAGAACATGCATCGTTTCATTTCTTGCGGCCTTTGGCAGCTTTTCAGGAAGCTCAAAGAAATTATAGAGTTCCTTGTGAAAGAGCTTCTCCGGAATGTACTACCACAATACCTTTTTTGCCGCCAAGCAGTAATTCTCGCGTTCCTTTGTTCCGGTTTGAAGGCTATGGGTGCCGGTACGACTAGCAAATGAGACTTTTCACCCGTTATATTGCAGCGCGAATGATACCTCTGGTACTGCGAGCGTACGTTACGATAACCGCTTACCAACAGGTAGATATTCTTGTTTGTCAATTGAGATCAATAACCTAACTCAATGTGGCCATTAAAGAACTGATGACACCAAGAAGAAGTAGCTCGAAAGAAGACTCCCCCAAATTGTTATAATTAAAAAAAAAATGCTGGACAATCCACACAGCATCATCTAGCCCCAGAAATCTAGCTAAGCTAAGCAGAGCTTGTGGTATGAGCTTGTGGTTGTGGTGTGGCTATGGGTACTAGATGACTGATATACTTAATACAATACATTACATAGATATATATTTTTTTTATTATACATACAAAATACCCAGAACACCCGGAACAAATATTTGCAGATCGTACAAACATTTGTCCCAGGGCGGGAATCGAACCCGCAACCTCCTGTGTCGCAGGCAACCTTCGCCCACCGCGCCACATCGGTCGTGGTGTTCTTGGTTAGTAATTAGTGGGGTTCTTGGTTCAACCTAGAAAATACATTCAAAAGCCTATAATGTAGTCAGCGTAAATGATTTCATAATATTCAAACAATGATATTGAGGCATATTTTAGGTGAAAGTGATTTATTCGGTGATATTACGCACCAAAGCCTGGCTTGAATGGCATTACGTTGACACCTTATGAGGTCCTTTATTTATATTTGATTTATGTAGTAGCAGAGATAGGACTTGAGTATTGCGTTTTCGGTTAGTGAACATTATTTTGATGTTATGCAATCCATTAGCATAAAACTGTATTCAAAAGTCATACCTAACATTGAACCGTAAGGGTTTGGTCAGACTGACGATAAAGAAGATTTATTGTTAAAGATCCCATATAATTTGTAAATGCCGTGTTTGCTTATAATTCGCCTGGGTCATCAGAACTTATCCGTATCGTTACGACAAAAAATGTGTAGATACCTAAGTTTTTGGCATTCCTTTTTTTTAATAAAAGGAATTGGTTGTCAAAGTTTGTGTTAATGTATTAATGACCTGGACTTTACACTGTCTCTTGATTGGCATCTAAGTTGAATGAAAATGACTACCAATAATTCTAACAGCGTTTCAAAAAAATCTGTATTTTATCGTTAAAGTTATAAAACGGTTATTGCCAACTCTGCCTTAATTATTACATAATAATTAGGTAAATATGACTTTGAATCAAACATAAAAATCATAAAAAAGGTCAATGAACCACTAGGGTTTGCAAAAACAAATCCCATTTGATGTTACGTTGGCTGTGTCATGCAAATTTCTAGAGAGCCTCGGGATAAGCAGCCTATTGTTATAAAAATAATTGGGGTCGGATTGTCGAGCCCTCTAAACTATTATTACCATTGTCCTGACATGATTTATAATGGGATTGCTTGTAAAACCATTCCAATCTATAAATATATTCTTAGTTTTATCAGATATAGGTAAAATAATTTAAAACTTATACAATTGTTTTTTTTAATCAATTTAAACGTTAAAATCTTAAAGGAAAAGAGGAAAAACATAGATCTAAAATTTACTAATTTATTTATCCATGTGCCAAGAGCACAGCGTCCTTCCCTCGCTGAATTGCAAATAAAATCTTTTTTTCTTTTGATCGAGGCAAGAACCAACCCTTTTTCACCATAGTTATCAACTAGCTATAAAACAAATATAATTATAATATATTTGAATGTTATTAGCTAAAAAGTTTATTTGTGTAAGGTTTTGTTGAAAAAATAACCCAAAGGAAGGCTTACCAGTAGATACTATAGGGAATATATAAGTACAGCAAATGGCCTTCGGGTAAAGTATAATTTCGTAGCAAATTTACTCACCGTTTAGAGATTATCTTCTAGCAACCTGTGGTAAGGTAAACCAATAAATAATATACTTAGTCCAAAAAGAGGGAGGAAAAAACAAAACTCGTTTACTAAATTTCTTACACCTAATCGCTTTCTTGTTACTTGATAAATCACAAGTCAAGTCGTTCATTCTCCATGCTACAGATCCTTTCTGCGTTAGGTCAATGACCAGATTGAGAGCCATCGTGACAACTAAGCAAGAGTATATTTTTTAATACTCCAAGAATATATAACCATTTACCTATTCATGTTTACACAGCTTCTCTCAATACTTTCAAGAAGAAAGTTATAAAACTACTGCATGAAAAATTGTATTATAGTGTTAATGATTATTTAGATCACTTAATCAATGACGAATGACATAAATATTCTAATATTGTTAAATAATTGTTTTAATACATATTTTATTTTAATTTAAACTCGTAGGTTTTTTTTGTTTACTTGACTAATGGCTTGATTTAAAACTATATTTTCATGCTAGAAAGTTGTTTCACTTCTTGATTATGGCTTTTGTATGTTGATACTACGAGTATATTATAAATTTGACATCTGACATACCCATATTCGCAATAAAATATTTTGATTTGATTTGATTTGAAAAAGATTCAGTGCGTCTCACAAGGGCTAGGCATACATTCAAAGATAACTCAAGTACCTACTAAAAAGTTAACGCAGTATTATTTTGAAATAATATAATATATTCTAATAACAAACTAAAAGCCTTGTTTGGCGAAAATTGCTAAGTCCAATGATTCAACATTGACGGGGTCGAAACCTAAATAAAAACAAAAAACAAGACAAAAAATACTTATTTTAAAAAAATCTAAGGATTCACAAATATAATATTTTCTGACAATGACAGATACTTTCTACTTTACATTATAATGTTTACTAAAACGTTATATTTACCATGATTTGTAAGTTTGAACGTTTTGCAGTAAATATGCCGTTTAAAGTAAAAAAAAAACACAATCACGACTGTATTTCCCGTGATGGGCGTCCTCAAGTACCGAGTAGAACTTTGAATATACCAAATAGGAGTAGTCAGAGGCACTTCCAAACATTACATTTGTTACATGCCCGCGTTTTGCAAGTAACTAGTATTTCACGTTGTCCATAATAGTTTCAAAAATATATGTTTATTTAGTCTAGCGCAGAATTTGTTGGATTTTGAGACTACATCGCCCTTGTCTGTCATTGCGAGAGGGAACGCGTAGGTCAGTTCACAGAAAAGATTTTAATTTAAAATGAAAATCTATGCTAATAATCAATTCAGAAAAAAAATGTTACCAAACTCTGTACTTAAGCCGTCCATATGTTACAAACGAGTGGTATTTAATAATAAAGACCATTCGTCTGAAACGTATGGGCGGCTTTTGTATTCTCATAATACTATTCATGTATGCAAACACAGTTGAATTATTCGAAATAATATTCTTTACAAAACAAACACGCTCACGACTGCACCTATTCCTCATGATGGACATACTCAGATGCATATTCATGCATACATACATATAGTCACGCCTGTTTCCCGGAGGGGTAGGCAGAAACCAAAGATTTCCACTTGCTACGATCCGGGCGTACCTCTTTCGTTTCGTTCATCCTCATCAAATTCATGCATACTCAGTGCTAGATTTTTGAGGATACCACGTAGGGGGTAGTTAGAGGCACTTCCAAACAAAATATTTTTCTAGGCCGCGTTTTGCAAATAGTTAGCATTTCACGTAACAGGTTTCAAGCACATTTCCATCATCATTATGTTTTTAAGTTACCTAAAACCTACATAAAAACAGATGCTTTTTATTAATATCATTTTATATGCATTCTCTTCAATATTGTGTGAAAATCCTTATTGACGCTGTACGTGCCAATACAATAGAATACATAACTAAACTTAATGGGCTTAACTCGTCAGTCATCATTTTCATTGTGGATCGATTATTCACGATTAGCTTAACCAATAATAGTCTCTATTGCATTTGCATCATCTGTTTGTCACTAATGTGCTAGCATTATTGCGAAATTATCGAAAACGACCACTTTCTGTTGGCGTTAACGCGTGCGGTGAGATTGAATTGGAAATGACATAAGATTTCACGTGACTGCTGCTAAGTTTTTTGACGCCTTTGCATTCGCGTGAAAGGAAAAATGAGCATGAAATAAGGCCCGGATAAACTGACGCGGTGGCGATGGCGGTGGCGGTGGCTATAGTACATCCACGCTCATTTTCGCAACCACATGGAACCCCCTTTTTTTCCTTTGGTCGCCACCTCCGCTGACACCACCACCGCGTCTGTTTGACCCCATATTAGTCCTCTTATTAGTGTAGACGCCAAAATACAAAATTATAGTATTGTCATCCGAACTACATATCCTATCCTACTAATCCTATCCTATCCTACTAATATTATAAACGTGAAAGTTTGTGAGGATGTTTGTTCCTCATTCACGCAAAAACTACTCAACGGATTTTGATGAAACTTTACAGTAATATACTCGTAGCTTATACATCAGAATAATACATCAGATTATCTGCTACCTTTTATCCGGCTACAACGCGGGCGAAGCCGTGGGCAGAAGCTAGTAATATTATAAACGTGAAAGTTTGTGAGGATGGATGTTTGTTACTCTTTCGCGCAAAAACTATTGGACGGGTTTTAATGAAACTTTACAGTAATATAGGTTATACATCAGAATAACACATAGGCTACTTTTTATTTGGGTACCACGCTGGCGAAGCCGTGGGCAGAGGCTAGTACATTATACATACAAAGTTTCATTTCGATACGATAATTAGAAGTAGATTTTGTTGAAATTGACTTCCAAGATTTGCTTATATTGTTTGTTCGTTATTTAGTTAGGTACAAGTGAAGCTTATCAAAGCGTGATAAAAAGGTATAAATGAATCTCCGGTACGACTAATTCCGTAGTGTGTTTTTCGGCAGTTAAGTATTACCTACTTACGAGTACTGTGATAGACTGTTTATGTGAAATTTAGCAGTTACAGAACCATACTATATCACTAAACAAAAAACAAACACGCTCACTACTGTTTACCTCATGACGGCTATCCTCAGACACAAACTCATTGCGTATATCTTTTAGAAGACCAAGTAGGGGGTAGTTAGAGGCACGTCCAAACATTATATTTGGCACATGCTCGCGTTTTGCAAGTAATCCGCATTCCACGTAACAGATTGCAAGCCTGTCGCCTTTTTATTCGAACACTAATCGAAACCATATCCCTTAACATTTTTGGTTTTAGGGCATGCCAGTTTCCTCATGATGTTTTTCTTCACCATTTTAAGCACGTATGAATTGCGCACTTACATATTTCATATGGAATAATCCACGACCGGCTTCGAACCCCCGATCTTGGGCAACCACCTAGACAGGCCAACATGGCTTAATACCTGCCAAAACTTAATGAATATTCATGTTTATTTTCAACGTAATTAAATATTTCATTATGAAAATATTAAAAATAAATTGACCGTTCGACCGTTCATTATACCCGGTGTCTAAAAAATTCTCACCTGTGACCCGAATAAGATTATCATGCCGGCTATATATTCTCGCCGATTGCTTTAGCGCATATCATGCAAACATGCTTTTAATTCGTGTTTCGAGCATAAAAAACCAAAAAGCTGTTAAAAAGCCAACTACCGTGTACATACTCGTATTTGAGAATTTCCAACTTCCTCTTTCAATACATTTTTTGCGTCTAGTGCATATGTTGTAGAATAACTTAATCCATTTGATGCGGCACACACCGATCGTTTTTTAAAATAAATTAAATTCTTATATCTATGTCAAATAAATGACGCCGTATCGGCTGGCTTTCACTAGGAGCTTCATCCATCTACTTTGAGGTATGCCTTGTTGCGGGTTATTCCACAAATCCCCCCTGAGAAATCCCCCTTAGGGGGAAAAACTGAACTTTAACATTAAAAAAGTGCAGAAATCCCCCTCATCATGTTCTTATTCCACTTTCCCCCTCTTCCTCAGTAGGGAAAACAGAACCCTAATATAAAAATGTACAGAATTCCCCCTTATCATGTTGGCTTATTCCACTTTTCCCCCCCTGAGAGAAGAAAACATGAATCCTAATGTAAAATAAATAAAAAAAATCTACCTTTTCATACAAGCAATAAAAAACCACTATAACAACGTAATCAGTCTTTATTTTGTTTAATAATTTTTATAATTAGAAAAAATGCTGAGTATGATGACAAAAAATCGGTTGATTGAGTAAATAATAATAAATTAATCAGCAGGTGTAAACAAAGTACTTTCCCAGAAAAACGAAATTATCGGCATTTACCCTCTGAAAGCTTCTGTTAATAAATTCAATTCAAAATAAAACAATTCGGAAACTATGATAGTATTGCTAGTACCAATAAAAAATAAGTATGAGTACCTTTTTTTTATAACTTGTTTATTTTTCTAGGAATTTTTAATTAATTAATTTTCATTACATTTGCCGCTGTGTTTCTGTGTTTATATAATGTAGACTTGATGTTTTTCAAATATGGAAAATCTACAGATAAATCTGTTTCAGCATCTATGAGTGTTGCCCGAACTGAATTATACACTGCGGGAACATTAGGGCATAGTGGAGAAGAAACCTTTTCTTTTAACTCGTTAACTTTTAAGGCCAACTCGTTTCTTTTAAAATCTGGTGTACAACTGTGGGCAGTTTCCTTGAAGATGTCATTTGACTAAAACAAAGTTTTACAGTTTTTTAAATCATTCATCATGAAATCATACAAACAAAAAATTATCTAGAAGTACTCACAATAAGGTAACACTACATTATGATAATGTAGAGCTCACATTAGTCAAAACAAGCAAAATTTAATAAAAATTAACACCAATAAACAAAAATAGGCGAATAGGCTCTAAAAGACTCTATGAATATTTTAGGGATTTAAACAGGAATTGAAACTTAATTTTTCGTGTATGTTTCATTTCGATATCTTGCAGGGTTCAAAAGATATGACTGTAAGTATACCTAAGTAGGTATTTAATTAAAATGAAAACTTACTTGCCAGGTGATTTGTCCAACACACTTAGTTTTTTTTTTGCGATTCACACACTGACATTCAATGGACATCTGAACTATTTTTATAACTTTTTTTATTGGAATATTGGTGAAAAAATCTTCTAATTTTTTTTTCATAACTTTATTTTTTGTTAACACTTCGAGTGCGATGATCTATTCGTTAAGAGATCGATGTGTTACCTAACATAAGTTAGAATTACTCAGAGGGCTCATAATTTACCTACATTAGTTGCAAATAATAAGATACTAAAATATTTCATGTATGTGACCGATTAGGAACAAATTTGAGGGTTTCGGATCCTTTGCACATTTATTGTGAGCGCACGTGTTTTATGATCTTGTTAGCATAAAGTTGTAGTTTCATTTTCAGGAAAAAGCCCTCGAGAAACAGGCAGTTTTTATACTTATTTAATACTAAATGTTGCTTGCTACTTCATCCATGTGAAATTTGGTTATATCACGTTTTCTAGGGAATACTTAAAAAAATCTACAAAAAAACTCAGTTTGGCTTTTAAAGTTATTAGATAGATAGATAGATAGATAAATCATTTATTTGTGACTACTTATTAATTAAATACATAACTTCGATGATTGGAATGCTGATGTGATAAGTAGCCACAAATTGGGATGGGACTCAGCATAAAGCGCCGCAGACCTGGTGAAAGGTAAGTAGCGCGCTGATCTTCCGTCCTATCCCAATATCAGTAGCAGATAGCTTCGATATAAACTTAAAAATAACTTACATACATTGACACATATTTAGTAAGTATAGTAGGTAGGTATAGTCTAAAGGGCACAAAAAAATCACAAATAAGAAAATCCAGAATATCAGAAGCAGTGAACTTCTTGGGTGTAGTTATGATGATGATGACAAAGATAAAGAGAAAAAGAGAAATGAGAGAAGTGGGGGTTTCCACTATCAAACCGCTTGTGCAGAAAGAAGTAGTAGTTTAAACATGCGTTTGAAGGTAGGCTTGGAAACTGGTTTTCGAAGGGGTGGAGGTATATTATTCCAGCACTTAGTGGCTTGATAGCGGAAACTACCACGGAAAGCTGTAGTTCTATGATGCTTGATTACAAGAAGATATGCCGATGCACTCGTTGGATAAGGATTATGTGAAGATGACCACACAAATTTACTGTACAAATATCTAGGATTTTTTGACTTCATTAAATTATGAACGAAAGAAGCCAAACGAAGCTCCCGACGAGAGGACATATTTAAAAGACCAGCTTTGAGGAGCAGCTATTATCCAAATTAACTAATATATATACGAGGGGGGATTTCTAGACATTATTTTTTTTCAATTCCAGTTTTCCCCCTTAAGGGGGATTTCCAAGGTGGAATTCTATACTTATTTTTTTTAGATACTACTTTTCCCCCCTAAGGTGGATTTTCAAGGGGGAAAAGTGGAATAAGTATTTTTATGATTCCAGTTTTCCTCCTTAAGGGGGATTATCAGAATGGGAATTCTGGACTAATTTTTTTTAAGTTCCAGTTTTCCCCCCTAAGGGGGATTTTAGGGAGGATTTGTGGAATAACCCTTTGTTGCATAAGCCATAGCATGCAATAATATGAGAAAAGCATGTTGCGAGCAATTAATGTATAAAACCGACATTGTTTTTTTATTTTACTAATAATAAAATTTGACCTAGGCGATTGCATTTGTTCAGCTGTTACTGTTATTCTCGGTGCAATTGTTCGGCTTCGGTTATAGATAACTAAAATCTATAGATAATATTAGTTTATTCAGTCTATCTCCTTCATCGTTCAGTGTCTCATTGAGAGTGTACATCGGGTAAAAAAGCTCATTAGCGAGAAAAACAAAGGAAGCCTACTGATCTGATGTTCCGTTATTGGCTGAGCATTAATTATGATCCTTATTAATTTTTTTGGTTCACGGGTCAGATTTCCTAGTAAGCTTGTAAATTCAAAGGTCGGACAGTAATCGGATTATCTCAGCTTTGCTTAGGGATGCAATATTTATGAAAACGCGTTGGTGTTTTTTGTATCGAAGATTTTTTTTATGTTTTAGGCGTTGCTAGTGATTTACAGTAGAAAGATGCGAAAACGTAACAAAACGGACACGAAATTATGATATACCAACTAGAAAGCAACACCCAATGATATCATAGAATTAAAATTATCGTGGTTTGGTATCATTTTAGAATATAATTACGACTATACCACGTACTTTACTATTCTCCTGCTGACGTTTCGTTGACCGTTTAGAAGTCCTTCCTCATGAGCACCGTCCGCGACCACGCTCGACGGTCGTGAGACGGGAACTGACTTGGCCTCGACGCTCTGCGCGCGGCTGGACAGCAGTGGCGCGAGCGGTAGAGGGGAGGCAGCTACCCGTTCTTCGTCGCATGCATCGATGACGTAAGGTTGCGCACACACCGCGCTCACCGTGTCGCTCTCCAGACGAGCCTGAACACTGTCTTGAACAACTATTGTGGAATTCAGTAAAGGTGCGGTATTGTGGAATAGTAAAGTACGTGGTATAGTCGTAATTATATTCTAAAACCCAATGATACCACCCATGGACGACCATGAAGATAACAGTGTAAAAAACTCAACTCAGTCAGTGTGTGATAAACTCTTGTTAGGGTTAAGCTCGTCTTTGTACATGTCCTATTATGTAAGTTTTCTGTCTGTATTATATGCGTGAACAATAAAGAATAAAGTGTAGAAATTGGTTGCAAAACAAGTCACTCATTACAAACAAACCGAATCCAATACTTACACCCCAACGCATGTACACTCGAGAAATTCAGCCGCTTATTAGAAACTACCATAGAAACAAAACTGGAACAATAAAAAGTCTTTTCTCTCTGAAATAAGATTACAGTAGAAGCCGAGATAAGCAAAGTAATGAATCAATTGAGACAAGAAATATTATTAAAAATGAATGGCATAAAAACTGAACAAACTAATATTAAGGGCGACGTTGTGTTTCTAGGTATGAAAATAGAAAATTTAGAATCAGAGACAAAAAAACTGCAAAAAAAACCTACAAAGCCTGCAGAACACTTCTAGAAAAATAGAAAAAGACGAAGAAAAGAAATAGTAGGTACTTTATGAGCTAACCGAATATTCAAATGAACAGGAATACGAAATATTGAAAAACAGATAGGTACTCCCAACTGTTTATGGACACCATGTTTATTGTACCCGCTAGTTTTGTTTACACAAAACCTCGGCTTGCCTACCTATCTGTTGTCAGTCCCCCAAAATCCGTCATTCAGCATTATGGCTGCACCTTTATGCACCCTTATTGCTGGGTGCATAAAGGTTGAATTCGCACTTGAAGTTTAACTTAGCGCCTGAACAGTCCCCTAGGGGAACCTCTATTTGACTATGAATTCGGGCCTTAGACAGGTTCATGTAAGATACCTACCTATAAACACCATATGTAGGTACATAGCCTACCATGTGAAAGCAATAAATATATTGAGTATTGAGTACAGTAGGATGTTTGATGCCCAGCAGAAGATATATTTAATGATATGGTATGAAAGAGTGATAATGATTTTTGTGACATTAGTGTATGTTTGTGTAAACTACACAAACATACACATACACAAACAAACGTTATCTATAAAACTAAAACAACTTAGAAAATTTTCCTCAGTAAGTTTCGCAATTTTGTTATATATCTTAACATATTTTAGTTTTAATAAAAAAAAATATTGACTGATAATTATATAGTGCTATTGAGGTAGTTGTCAACCAAAGTTGTACCTGTAGCTGGTACAATAAAGAAAAAGGCTAATAAAGAAACTAAAGACAACCCCATGTACCGTACCTATTATCGGTGAAATCATTTAATTGTTTCGACTGACTTCTTGTCTTGCACAGTGCAAAATAAGACGCGTAGGGAGTGCGATCACTTATTCTTGATAAAAACCCTCGTAATGGAACGGTACCTTAACCAATAAGTACGGTACGTGAAAATTTCTTTAAGTATCACATGAATCAAATGTTTTTTGAGTCAACAAGTTCAATTTATTATTATGTTCAATTTAGTATTTTCTCTCGAGAACAAGTTTTCTTGTTAACGCCTACAAGCTAACCGTAATGACAGAGATATTATTGGGATCATTTGAAAACATTGAAATACTTGTTATAGTTAGCATAAACTGTGATGGAATATAAATAGTATTGTAGCGTGGGTAGGTTGCTGAAGTAGGTAGGATTTTTGGTACGTTGTTCCCGACGAGTTCGTGACGCGAGATGCGATACGAAGCAGCGTTAGGATGCAACCGTAGGTGAGGGTTGGGGGGAAGCGCCTGTACTAGTGACCACCGTTCCACGGTACTGGATGCGGCGGAGCGCTAACGCAGACTGCTCGATTTCCGGAGATTTTCTGAATGGACTTTAATGCTGCAGGGCCGCAGATGGCCTTGGTCAGCGTCACCGGACTACGGCGAGCGCAGAAGGCGCTGTTTGCTGGAGTGTTTGCTCTGTCGGGGCTTGATGACGTCACCACCGCGTTAGCGGTGCTGATGGGGTCATCAGGGTCACCAAGAACGTGTCTTGGTCTACGGAGGGTTTGCTCGATTTCCGTCGGTCACCGAGGCCTTTTATAGTCGAGAGGCGCCAAGATGGCGTCGCTGTGTGCCGACGACGCACGAGTGATCCCGATGATGAACGAACGTTGTCGTTGCTTGCGTTTAATCAAATAGTGATGCTACAGTATTTTTTATCGAATTTTGGAGTTTGTCTGACATGCTAAGGTCGGATAAAGGTCAACTAATAGAAAGCTATATCTATTTAAAAATATCAACATCACGTATTATATCAATATTATACTTAAGTATAATTAATATTTCTAACATGCACTAAATAGGTTTATCCTAGTTCAAATACTAACAAAATAAGAAGGTAAAATTGATTATATTCATAATCAATAATACCAAAAACGTATTATATCCCGCGACAACTCGAGCCCGTATATAAACATATACATGTTTTTGGCATAATTGTTTGTTTGTGTTTTTATTTATTTTTAACTGTAAATATTTATCTCCGATTGGCTCATAGGTTATTATGCGTTTTATTGCACTTGATTTGTATGAATAGACGTCGGGCTTTTTTATTTTATTTTATATGCCGTGACCAGAAAATAAAACTAGTTCTCGACTTGTAGATTATCCAGACATAACAGTGCTATTACATTCTAAAAAAAACCATGCAAATTCGCATGAAGCTGAATGAAATAAGTCCCTAACGCAACTTTCAGAAGGCATATTCTATTGTGATGGATAAAAGTACGAATAAATTACTCCAAAAACTAAATGTAACAAAGGTAAAACCAAGCACTCTATGTGAATATTCCTGTGATGTGAGTTGTTCTAGAATTTATTATTTACCGTGTGAAGTAAGCTTTATAAAAAAAACTCTATAAAAGAAGCGTGCGTGACCAATGAATCATGAAATTTTTACTTCCATCCATTACGTAAAGTAAAACTCTTCAGTTTTCAACACGATGCTTTGAAAATTCTATTAAAATTATGTAAGGTGAACTATACAACACTACTTAACAACTTTAGCATTTTACCTTATTTCGAACTTTATCTAGTGATCTTGCAACGTGGAAAGGAGAGATCATTTAAGTCTTGGTTATAACTAATAGGAAATAAGCTTATACATAGTGTTTTAGTATCGTTCGAAATGTGTGTATTGACATTAAAATATATTATGTAGTATATCAGTTATGTAGTTCCCATAACACAAGCTCTGCTTAATTTTAGGGCTAGATAATGCTGTGTGAAAAATGTCCAGCATTAGAATAATTATTATAGATATCATACAACCATCCTACTAAAATTATAAATGAAAGTATGGATGTTATCGTTATCAGTTTTCGTGATGGCAAAATTGATATAGGTATAGTTCGTGACCTATAATAACACATAGGCTACGTTAAACCCAGGTACCAGGCGGGCGAAGACATAGACAAAGACATGTGATCAATAATGGAATCACGCATAATACCCTATTTTGGATAGAGCTTTATTATGGTCTTTGTTTGTGTATAAAATAACAAATGAGTGATCAAAATTGGCAATCCAAAAATGTAGGTTCGTATACCTAGTATACCTGGGTGATTTGAAAATTGTTTACGGTCTGCCAAAACATTTCACACATTTTATTACTGCTAGAACTTTACTTATTTCATTTATACTGAAGCTAGATTCACGTACGGACGGAAAATATAACCAGGCAATAAAGCCGCTCCCCTGAGTGCGCCCAAAACACAGAGAAAAATACAAAAGCTTGTCTCCTTTACCATAGATATAAAACGAAAATGTTTTGGTGGTTGTGTTTTTGCCGATTAATCTCTTTAGATCTATCAGTATCGTTAGACCAATCACTCATGCGAGGTCCATAATTATTGTCAAAATCTATTATGGATTCACTGAGCGCTCCTGCGTCACTACGCATAAGTGATGCTAGCCTAAATACTAGTATAAAGAAGTTTTCTGTAACTTTTATCAGAATTACTGCGTCTTATTATTCAAGACATCTAACATTTTAGGAGCGTCGGACTGAAACTATGCTATTTCCTTAATTTATAGTCAAACGCTCACATAAATTTACTCCTGCATTATTTTTCGGAGTGAACCAGTTACCTTCCGTTTGCTATAATAATGCCCGATCATAACCCAATTACTGCCCAGCCGCGATTTTATGAACCCACGACACGACGAAACAAAAACAGTATTTTTTTTCTCCGAGTCGAGGGTATTTGGTGGCATGTTTACAAGGGTACAAAAATATTTTAGGATATCGTGGAGAGAGAAAATGTTATTCAAACACTTAACATTGCTAGAGCCATCTACAATAGAAGTTACAGATTTATATTATGTTATTTTATGTTCTTTGCTCAGCAATGACCATCTACTAGATAAACAAACCTATTAGACTGTTAGCGCACTCTGCAGGCGCTCTGGAAGTACTGCTTTCGAGGAATGCTAGTACCCAGCACTTTGCAATAACAATTAGTACGTTTTAATGTTACTATTACGTTAAACAGCAGCGACTGCTGCAGATAAATTGTTAATTTATTTCCTTAAATCAGTTAATCGAGAAGAAAAGTAGAATGAATTGAATCAATGTCGAGCAGCTGGAAGGAAAAAGTGGAGTTACGAATTATAAACAAAATAATATAAAGGAACGGCGCTCCTTAAAATACAATACAATAAGTCGTTAAGTTATATATTTATTTATTTTACGAAAACAATCGTTAATTAAAAATACAATTTATAACTATCTAGTAGCTATGAAGCCATTCAGAGGGCCTACATTACGTGGGGTCGGAACAACATGTTTTCTTCTTCCATTCTCCTCTATCAACCGTCATCTCAGTAGGTACTCACTACTTTTCACTTTTAACCACGTCTACTTTCATACATTCCATCCGTATTTTCTTGGCCTACTTCAGCTCTTATTTTCATCCATTCATATTTAACACTCTTTTCATAATATCACATTCTTCTCTCTTCAACTTTTCCGTTACTTTCAAATTTCCCCTCATATATTCATTCCTTATTTTGCCCATTCTAGTGACTCCACACCTCCATCTCAATATTCGCATCTCAGCTGCGTGCACTCTTCTTTCATAAATCCCTTTGGTTGCCCAACATTCCATCTCCACTGATAGAAACATACTAATTAATTAGAAACAACATTTCTGAGTAACTAAAATGCAATCATAATCAACCCTCAACACTTGGATAAGAAATTAGAACAAATGAGTATAAGTAGCTATATATACTTGTATTATTGAAACTGTACCACATTGATATTTGAACAGATAAACTCTTATTTTATCTTACTACTCGTAACATTTTGAAAGAATCAGCATTTACATGAAGCATATTAAAAAACACCGTCTAATATTCTAAGACTTACCTACAGTCCAGGTTGTGCATGAATTTTTTGTTAGCTTTTTAGTAAACCCAATATAATTATGTTAAATTCTGATACCTAGGAAATGATTGCTATCATTTATCAACAAGAAATATCCAACCACTTCATTTTTTTCTATTAAAGGACAAATTATTTTTCTAACCCAAAATATGTGATCAAGTTTTTGAGGTTGCAATTTGTCGTTGATTTCCCACGGGATCCACCTGACTCAAAGAACTACTAAATAACTAAGGGTCAACTTCTTCCAATACTTGGTTATATTCAGACACGACTGTCGCAGTGTGCCACAGTATTTTTAGTACACAGTACAATAAGTACCTATAATTTGTACTGTCAATTCTTTTAGTATTACAAATAGAAGGTTTATTATATCCTGTGAAAGAAAAAAAGTCATATCTATTTGCTAAGTTATTCCAGTCATAAATTTTGCGAAGGTTACGCCTTTGAAGAGTCGTGAATTTTCGTTTAATTTTTTTTCGATCTTTATCTTCATAGCCCGTAATCATTCAGTGTCCATAAGCTATGTTGTAAAATCTGTTCATACCCACATTAGGAATCATAAAAACCTTGAGGTATATTAAGTGAGTTACCTACCTAAGGGTAGGAACTGACCAGAGAAGTTATTACATAATAAGGCAGTGATAAAAATATGGAAACGTACGTAATGGATAAACCGGTGCAGTAACACCATTTTTTTCATATAGGGGTTTTTATAATCAAAAGCACTCCGTATTCTTGCTTGATTAAAACACCTTTTTGATAATAAAAAAGCAGTCCGTTTTCTTGCTTGACTAAAACACGACACACGAAACGTTGTTCATAGCTTCGTGATTATTCAAGAGCTAAGGATTAATAATTTTTGTGTAGAAAATATTATTTGACCAGCAGTGAACACCAGCCCTTAAGGGTCATTGGCATGCAACACAATAACCAGCGACTAATATAATTTCTCGGGTAATAAAAAGGAAAGCCCGCTAGCCCCGAGCTATGCGTGTCCGCGGAAGCGCATGGAATAACGTAGAAAAGTAATTTTCCTACTTCGCAAAATTATACACGGCTATGATAGAAAGTACCTACAGCAAGCATTTCCCCTAATATTAGAAAATCTTATCAGTGGCGTAATAGTATAGACTTGGTATAACTTTTTATTTTGCAAACACCAAGAGCTATATGGTAGTTTGGAGAGATAAACTTCAGGTTTTTCATTCAGGATATGTTTGAAAAAACTACAAATTTTACAATTACCTAACATAATGACTTTTCTCACTTATGTGGCCAAAACGTGCCCAGATATGCTACGTTAATTCTCTCCAAAGGAAATATGTCAAACTAATACGTTGGTAGTTCCTATTAAATGCTACTCAATAAACCTTTTTCCATACTTAAGTTAGAGTTAAAAGTTAGAGGAGCGGATACAACTTAACATCGATTGAGAAGAACCTCAAAGTGATTTTCAGATCCAATAATCTCCAGTCCGTATGAGTTGGCCTGCTCGGTCTATGACCATAACTTTAGTTTTGGACTTGTTGATCGAGAGTCCAACCAGCTCACTCTCGTGGTCTATTCTCTTAAAAAGCTCAGCGAGTTCACTTTCTGATGATGCAAAGAGTAATGTATCATCGGCATATCTGAGGTTGCTGATTTTGTTGCCCCCTACTGTGATACCTCCTTCCCACTCTTCTAGTACCTTCCGCATGATGTTAAATAGGAGAGGAGATAGGATACACCCTTGGCGGACTCCTTTTTCTGGTCAGATTCAAAGAGGTTGCAAAAATAAAGAGCTGCAGTGTGGGCATTATTATATGTCGCGGCGTGTAATTCGATGCACGTCTGATCGATGTCAGCGTAGGTATAAATGCC
Source organism: Perizoma flavofasciatum (assembly GCA_958496245.1). NCBI lineage: Eukaryota > Metazoa > Arthropoda > Insecta > Lepidoptera > Geometridae > Perizoma > Perizoma flavofasciatum. Next base: position 6,232,058 of record OY292426.1, read on the forward strand.
TAATAACTTGGCACGTGGAATACTAAATACTTCCAAAACGCGGGCATATACACACATATACTATTTGAACATGCCTTTGGTTACACCCTACTTAGTATCCTCAAATATCTACGCACTGTGTATACGTCGTGAGCGTGTTTGTTTTTGTTTTATATATGTACTTCTTCGCGCTTCAGTATACTTATTCATAGCAGCTTTTGGGGATGTCTCTGTCAAGCACTGGTCTTCTACAGGCTGATGAATATAATGATGATTCACAAATAGTCTCCAATATCAAAAACTACCGTGAATTAGATAATTCATATTGTAGAATGGGATTCACGAACTGTACTATCGGTGAAGGCACTGACTAAGTTTCGACTCATACCGAGACTCTTCATTAGGTTTTAGGATATTATTACGGCTATAAGATGACCTCTGCGTATAATATTTATGTATGTATTTACAATATATATATATATATACGTGGTATATCAATATCAGTATGTAGTTCCTATAACACAAGCTCTGCTTAGTTTGGGGCTAGATGATTCTATGTGAAAAATGACCAGCATTTGATTATTATTATACCACTTACTTTATTATTCATTTGCTGACATTTCATTGATCATTTAGAGGTCCTTCCCCATGACCACTGTCCGCGACCATGCTTGATGGTCGTGAGACGGTCTTCATTAGGTGATCGTGACACTCTTCTCCACGCCACGTCTTGCATTGTATGCAAACTTAGCCGGTGCCTTTAAAGATAGGGATTGTGTCTCAAATACACTGTCAAAGTAACACAATGTTTTGGGCCCCTCGTTTTAACAACAGTCTAAGACTAGTTGTATGTACCGCCTTCGAGGAAAGTGTGTAGATACTAAACTCCGTGAAATATTCCAATACGACCTTCTATCGTAAGTTAATTTCCCTGGGGCTCCTGCGTGACCTCAAACAAAAGTAAAATGAGCTTGAATTGATAAATTATTGACATTAGTTTATTGCTGTTTGATTGGAGGGTTGTAAATAAATAACGTTTTTTTTTACAGAAAACTGGTATTTGTTTTGGGAAAACGCTGTTTAAACAGTAAGAATCTCATCTTAAACATGATTAGGTGTAAAAGAAGAAGTAGAATCTCACTGCCCTTAAGATATTTCTTCGTCTATATATATTAACTAGTGGAACACTGCGTGACTTCGTCCGCGTTGAGTTTTCCAGACAAACTTTATCTTCCCATTGCACCTTCTAAATATATCGAAAAATCATTTCTTAATGTACTCCTACACTTCAAAAGAAACATGCACTTCAAATTACAGGTCTGTAGGACTTGGTTTAGGCTGTGCGTTGATTGTCCCTATGTGAGTCAGCCAGATTTATATAAAAGGCGTAAAACGACCCATTACCAAGCCGAAAACCACATATTCTATACGTCATTGGGATATTTTTTTATACCATACCTGGAAATCTACTGGTTCTGGAGATATTAAAGGCCGTCTCACTTGTTTGAGTTCTTTATGGAAATTAATTTCAAATGTTTTTATTTTACGTCTAAACAAATATTATGCTTCTTTAAGCATTACTCGTATATAGTAAAAACCCAACAGTTACGTAGACTTACTACTAACTCCACACAACGATGCCCTTAAAATTCATTCAGTTTTTTGTTTAATATATTACATGGCCTGATCTTAATAAACTTCTTGTGTCCTGCACTTGTTGAGCCCATGCATCACCACACACTACGTGCGCCGGCCATCTCGGCGGCGCATGAGTTTAAGTAGAAAACAACGCATCGGTTTTTTGATAGTAACGTAGTTAGCTGATATAAAATTACCAGCCAGATACAAAAACAATATCCGGAATGGTTATTTTTAAAGCGAAAGTTTTGAAAGTTTAAATTTGTTTTGCTTCCCCGTTGATTACTTTCCAACCGGATATACAACGAGGCGAAACTTTACTGTGGAAATGCACACTCTAACTTTTGCCGCTGATACTGCAACCGTGTAAAGTGTAGTTCTGAAGTCTACCCAACTATGACTTAATGGGAGTTTTTCTCGGAAGTTAAAGGAAAATGGCATTTGACAAGTTAAGTTTTTACTTTTATCAGAGGGATTTTTTTGATACTCTTTGATGTAATTTGTATTTTTTATATTGGAAATGTTTCTAATGTGTCTTGTTTTATTAATTAGACATACATTTTATACAAAAACGAAACGAGACGTTTTTGAAACGCAATACCGTGAGCAAAAACGCATTGCGAAATAAGCCCTAAAGCATATTTTTCTATATTTACCTTCTGTTAACTTACCGTAAGTTTTAGTTCCCAAAGTTTCCCGATATTTTTTTTAATATGAATATAAAAAAAAATGACGTAAAATATTACTTATAAGAACTCTTAACTGTAGGTGCTGAAAAAAAATCCAGATACCCGATATCAAACTAGTGTGGTTTTCATCTAAATAAGAATATCAGACTCATCGAAGATTGGTTGCTAATAATCAGGCTAAGTCAACATTACATTAGACATCGACAGGTAACCTATTTATATTGATTTCATCAGACAACTGACACCAAACCTAGTAATATAAGAAAGTACGGATGGATCCTTGTTGATAATAATCGTCATAACGGCACATTTGATTTTAAACTAGGTTCGAGACCTAGAATACGAAATAAGCTAGTTTTGATCTAGGAAGTACGCCTTACTAACTTAACAATCAATTTTTATAGGTATACGATTTTCAAAATAAGCTTAGAATGCAAAAAACCTCACATTACTTGATAAAACAAGAATATATTTTACTTCCAGTTAGTAATGAATGGAAGATGAATTGTGAATACTTTAAGAATTCATTGCAAGTGTTAGCAGGAGTTCCACTCCCGTGAGATGTATGCATATTCATAATTATTCATGTTGAAGATGAAGGGGTTAGTTAAGAAGTTGTAACTACAAGAACATTTTGAGGTAAGGAACAAAGTGGAGCACAACATTTTCGAAGGCAATTACATACATAATTTGTTGTATAGGGAAAATATTTATGCTTTACATACTCGTAGAATGTAAATTTTCTTTAAGGAGAAAAAATCTTTGGGATTATAAAAAAATTAAAGCACTTAAAATAAGGAATTTATTGTGTGGACTTATATCCTATGTACTATTTATTGAACGTGTACAGTAAGAAAGTTTTTGGAAAATGATAATTTGTAATAGCAATCACCGTGGTGGTGGTTGGAGTAAATCCTTAAACACCTTGATGGTCGAGAACAGGCCGAAGAAATTCGGGTCGTCTGACAGGCTGACGGATCGACGACAGTGTCAAATTAGCAGGGCATAACTGAAAGCTAGAAACCACAGAACAGATCTCTGTTCTATGTGTTTCGCATCCAGAGCAGGCTGGGTAATAGGAAAGGAGGCGTATGGATACCCAGCAGTATTACGCCTCCTTTCTTTTCCCCGGACTGAAATAATTATTATGTAGTAGTACTGACCATTTTATAATCGAACGTGATTGGCAGTGCTTATTTGTATGAAGAGTTTCTGAAATTAGCTGCGACGTTAGCAAATCGACTTAAAATAGGCCTCAAGACTCGCTGTACGGTCATAAAATGTGGAAGCGAAATAGATTATGTGTCGTTCTCAGTCGCACTCGTGGTCTAATAGATAGCATTAGTGATGTAATGTACCTGGATATTGAAAATGCTGGAGTGACCTTGTTCCTATCTATCACAGCAGCAGCAGAAGCGAGCCTTGTGTGGAGTACTTAATAAAGTGGCATAATCATTCGGTTTTGGTTGGTTTTCTCTGTATTTAATCCTAATGTAGACACCCTATAGACCGCCTTTTTATCTTTTCAGCTCTATTTCAATCACGCAGATTTATAACAATTTATAATGAAGACACTGGCAATCTATTTTAAAGGCCACCGGATAATTTATTTTAATTAAATCCCAAAGACGAACTCGCATTTTTTGCTGGTTTTTATACTGCGACATTCATTCACAAAGTTTGAAATCAAATTTAAAAATAAATGTCCTTTAGGTTAATTCAATTTTCTTTCGCGACTTATCAACTGAAGCTATCCGATAAACCAAGTAATGACCTAAGAACCAAATCAAGGCAGGGACTAGAAATAGCGTTATTAGAATTTCAATCGAATATAAAAATGTTGTCAGCACAACCTGATAAGATTTTAGTACCGTGCAATTTTACTTACTTTTAACTTATTAAATATTGTAACTTACCAAATAATTTTAGTGTGAGTCTCAAAAAAAAACTTTCTTGTTACTGTATTTCTCCATGATGGGCATCTTTGATACATACTCCTACTCAATTCATATCTTTGAGAATACCGAGTGGGGTATAGTCAGAGGCACGTCCAAACATTATATTTGGCACTTGTCCGCGCTTTTGCAAGTATCTAGTTAGCATTCCACGTGTTAGGTTGCAAGCCCATCGCCGCTTATTGGAACACTAACTGTTGTCTTCGATTTTTTTTTTGTTTTAAGGCATGCGTAGCTCAATCATTTAGTCAAAGTCCATCCATGGCCTTGATATCATGATATCAATGAACATTACTAATATGATTACGCGGTCCGACATAAAATCATCAACTGCTGTTATGAACTTTGATACTATTGATTTAAATAACAGTAAACGTTTTACTGTTGTTAAACGTTTAGTGTTATTTAAATCAACAGCCTACGCCCCGTACCGCAGAATGTTCAATATTGCAATACGAAATGAAGTCGGCTTTTTACCTTTGACTCGCTTTCAACATCTCATTACGCTCGTCTTATCTGATTTGTTGACGAATTTATGTAGGAAATAAAACTGGTACGAGTATTTATATATTATCATGGAAAAATTTAATGCAATCAGAACCAAATGCACGTCAAGGAGAACAGTATAAAAAAAGTTAAAATAAAAAAGTTTAGATACCTAACCTAACTAAGTACCTACTTAGTTAGGTAACATCGTCATCGCATAAGCTTCGTATCTATTCGTATTTAACTGCTTTTTTTTGTAGGTTTGCTTAACAAGCTAGATTTTTAATCTAGTTGTAATAACTTCTTAGGTTGGCTAGCATCCTTGATGCTTTGGAGTTCCAGTCCAAACATAATGAAGCTCGCGCCCACTGCACGTTTAAACTGAGGCTAGAAACGTCTAATATAGCCAAACCAACATTTTCCTTATAATTGCTGCACGCTCGCTGTCTGCCTTGATACAAAGCAGATGTTGCTGTAAACGAAATAAAGGAACGTAATGAGAAAAAGCTTTTAAACACTTAAATGTTTTACGACACTTTCTTAACAATGCTTGTTTTATAAAAACATGCTACAAAAAGGACTGAAAAGTATATATGAAATAAAACGGCAAACAAATACTAAAAAAACCAAGCCGTGCCAGCTGCCTGATTTATCTAGACTTGGCCGCAAAAAATCGACTTTTAGAAAATTCGACTTACTTAAAATGATGTGGTAATTTAGTGATTTAAGTGAATAAATTCCAATTGACTTGGAATAAAACAATGTATAATTATAACTAGCCTCTACCGACGGCTTTTCCCGTTATCTTGGTGAAAAGTAGCTTAAGTAAGATTCTAGGGCACGAACTATAAACCTGTTTCAAGTTTTGTACAGATTGGTCTAGTCATTACGGAGATTATTAGCAACAAACATCCAACTTAGATTTTTTATGTTTATAGGATAGGATAAAAGGCTGTTTATAGAATTAAAGGTAACAAAATTTAGGTAACCTTTTGACCAGATTTTATATCCATTACTAAACTCACCTATATATTCATTCGGGTTTGATTTGTGTGTCAGTTCATAGTTTTATGTATGCTAGTATACTTTTAATACCATCCGACTTACACCGACGCGACGTCTTGAATTTATTTTGTATCTAATTACATAATTATGCAATATTCACACCATAAAGAAGCAATACAAATGAAATTAACATCATTGAACTAAAGTTTATAACCGGATACGCAAGACCGCTTGCGACTTGACAAAAAGTGAGAAAAAATCACGTCTTTAGCATAGTTAACGGTCACTTTCAAAAAAAATATAATGTACAGTTTGTAGACGTTATATTTCCCGACATTCCAAGCGTCATCGTCGTTGAGTTGAATTCAATTTCCAGCCGCGAACAGATTAACTTCAAGATTGTTTTTTATTATATGGAAGTCAAATAGGTTTTCTGACAAAGATCGCTTCTAAGCTATAAGTTATTGTTTATTTTGTGTTTTGTTTATGGTGTACAATAAAGTATTTTCATTGATTTATCCAAAAAAATATGGGTATAATGTTTTAAAACGCACATTCCTTACATGGATAGATGTCAAACAATTACATACCTTTCTATAACATTTCGTATAAACTCTACAGAGGGTTGAATTCCTTGAATATGTTTAACCTTGACTCGAGCACGGAGGTTTTAGAATACAAAGGACTTAGCTCTGAGAGACACTACACAAAGTACCTACTGTAAAACTTCTGCGGGCTGTTGGTGAATGACATTTAGCTTTAGCGACAGATCTCTTTGCAACGAAACGTTTTGTAAACTTGCTAGGCTAACGGGTAGTGGGTAGTTACTTTGAAGCTCTTGCAATTTGTCAACAACATGCTATGACAATTACATTATTTTCATTGCATACTAAATCTCACAAAGGTCTGTGGTAGATCTCTAACAGAAACATAACATTCAAACTTTCGTTTTTATGATGCCTACTTAAAACTGAAACTGATAGGCACAGGCTTCATCATAGTAAGGATGTAAAAGTATTGAACTCGGCGCTCGGCACGTCTATCAGTGCCACTTCCTGAAGTAGTAACTGGACCAATGAGGATAATACGAGAAGACCCTGGACAGGAAGTGATATACAATTTTTGTGGAAGACTCTTTAAAAAAAATCTTTTTCTGGCTCACTTACCAACATAAACACAGTTTTATAATCACAATCATAACCTCTCGATCTTTCGAAAAGGATTTTTTTTTACATTCTAGCAATTAAAACACGAGATAACAAGAACTCCAAAAGGTTGGTCTTTTCATCATCCCTTCATTAATTTTGTGGACGTATTTTTGTCGCTGTCCATTAGATACGTTTCACCACCATTACGAAAGATTAATGAACGTCTAGAAATATCTGGCAAAAGCCTCCTTTATAAAAGTTGTAAATGAGGTAGAGATTATCATTACACCTTCAAGCGGTAGCCTCAATTTCGTAATTACACTTTTGTGGCCTATTGGGAATAGAACATTATAGCTGTGGGTACAGATAACAGTTTACCTAATACTAGAATAAAGTGTAACTATAATCTCAATACAAATGTAAATAGTAGTCATCCGATGGACGAAACAGGATCACATGAATAGAGAATACTCACGTTTTCTTTTCAATTTAGAAAACAAACGATGTTGTGATCTTCTATTAGGAATTTTCCTGACAAAGTACAACAATACTTTTGCACGTTACTTGACTGAACGGATTCCGCCGTTGATTTCCTTGTCGATACTCCAATATCTCCCTTGGGAGAGTGATGTGTTCCACTTATATCGGAATAGATTTCGATTTATTTCGTCGTGCCTTCTGACGCAATGAATAGAGCATGTTCCATGGAGTTTGCAGCCTTGTTCATTACATTTTCTTTCTCGGAGTCTGCAACAGATCTTCACAGATATCATCGGTAATTTAATGTTTACTCCAGTGGCAGTAAATAAACGGATTTGCGTGACTTTGCCAAAAAAAATGCTAGAAGGATTAATTTCAACACTGGTACTAGTGTTGAAATTAATCCTTTCACGATTTATGAATAGATCTTTTTGATGGCCAGTATATACTCATATTTGGTCATTGATAACTAATGATACGAATGGAGATAATGAAACCAATTATCTTAGAAACGATCAAACCAAACAGAGTTAAGTTCTTCGGAACACACATAGTTTTTTAGAAATGCCTTGTTCGTACGCTTGTAACCGACCGCTTTCTTATCAAGTAACCAACAGCTAAAGAGCAATATTGTGTACTTAGGTCACGCGAATGGACGATTAAGTAAGTCTTTGTTCTTAAACATGGGCTACGGTGTACAATTAACTTGATGTATTAAATGGAGTAGGTAATATTATTATGTCGAATTCACAACGTACATAATGTATGAAGTGTATGAAGTGAGTATAACCTGTTTCATGTATAGGTTTGGCACCTGCCAAACCATCAAAACATCAATACATCAAATTAAAAAAATAATTTATATGAGTCTGTGTTTACTGTTGTTTCGATCGACAGAAAAGATGTCGCCGTATTGAGAATGAACCCTCTTTTTATTCCACAACAAGCAATTATTGATGTACTACATTCAGTTTTGCAATTGCATAGCCTTTGCTCTAAATATAAAACCCTCCTAATTCGATAATTACCTTTTTCATATAGCTATTGTTATATTTCCGCGAAAAAGGAAATTTTAGATAGTTTGTGCAGCGAAAAATATTGAATACATTCGATTTACACTTACGACGATTGTTGACTGACCTTAGCGTGATACAGTTCTTAGGTACTACAGGATGTTATGTTATTAAAACTTGAAGTAGATATTTTTGGTATAACGAATTAAATTTTCTTGTTTCTCGCTGTGTCACGTGGAGAAATTTAACCTTTAAGGGAGGATAATTGAACTCAGAAAGCTCCAAAAACTGATATATATATATTTTGGAATAAAATTCTGTTTATCGATATAATTAATGTCGAGTCATACTGCCAATATCCCAAGTTTGCCCGTCATTATGGGTTTATCAATCCTTAAGTTAGAAATTGAACAGTTTCTTTCGAAGTTTTTACATTTTGTAGGTTAAGTAGTAACGAAATCAAATACGAGCAAACATTGAATGCCCCATACAACAAAGAAGTAGAAATTGTTTTAAATTGGGTTCTATGATTCACCGAAAACTGCATCAATACGTTGTGCTCGGCTCGTACTTGTGTTAAAAACACGAGTTTAAAAATAGTAAAAAAAAACTTCAAACTGGCGTATTCCCACGCTTTATTGATGATCGTTTTTAGGCTACTTCCCACCACATCCAAGCCCATTGTTCTCGGAAAAGAAAACTTTCATACATTAGTTCCCAACCACATCCACGAGCATTTTAGCAATAACGTTTAAAAATATTTTCGTTCATACATTAGTTCCCACTCACATCCATGCATAAGTTGAGGTAGAGTCAGCACGAGGATCTTCTGATAATATATAGCTTGACTAGTAAATTATGATTAGTAACTACTTAGCAACTATCGGTTTTTTTTATTTATTTCGTCGAATTTCTTGCTTATTTTCTATTAAGGTAGCTAATCATAAAAGATAATTAAATCTTAAGAGAAAGTATGATTCAAATTCAAATGTACTTATTGATAATGACATTCAAGAGCCAAGCATTATTTATTAGACTCGCAACTTAAAGATTGAACATCGTGTTAGGACTGTCCATTGTATTCAAGTAAATTATTATGTAATCCTTGTTATACCTATCTATTTTTAAGTTATTACTCAGATGACAATTTGTTCGAAGATATTACTAATATTAGATACTCAATCATATAAAACAAGCCTCTAACTCCAGTACATTTTATTTTTAAATACTTACCCAAACATGTTTGCTTACAATAAAAATCGCTTACTGAGAAACTATATTTTTCGTATACTATTATTATACATTTTTATGCAGGTATTAAAATGCATTTTTATGCAGTGAGCGCAACATGCTTGGCTTAGTAAGAAGGTACCTACCTACAAAACAGAAAAAATAATAATTTAAAAAGCACAGTAAGGAACCAAATCCATCATTCAAATTACATTTAAAACAGATAAAGAAAAACATTGTCAAACACAAACAGTCAGAAAGAACAGCTGATAATCGCATGTCATACGATTTACAAACCAAAGCTGAACTTGTTGAACGCACGGGCTGGCTTGCACCAATAATTGGCAAGTTTAAATGTCAATTAGAATCAGAAACTATTCAATTCCTCACTTTGAGAATGATATTGTTGGAATGGGGAAGTCCACCTCTTCAACTTCCTATCCTTTTTTATATAAACTCGTGCGACGACTTTTTAAATCCCACCCGCACTCTGCACCATGGTATAAGCACTAAGAACATGCATTGCATAGGACCCGATAGGGTTACTAAACCCGAAGGGATGGGACATTATCCATTCGATCAAAACTCCGCTTAAACTTAATAAAAATAATCTATGGTTAAACTTAAATTTCAATTATAACCTGAACAATAAACTGAACGATCATTTTTAAAATGCAAATTTGCACATTGAAAAGATGAGGACGCGATGGAGCAATTTCTACAACCAGTTGGCGGTTCGTAATTATGTTGAAGAGGGTAGACCATTTCACTGTGAAATTAAATGAAAACACGCCTCGCACCCGCGAGGCTGGGTAAATGGTTTATAGGAAATAACGTAAAAGAATAGGTTACTTATAAACTCTCTATACTTTGGTTACTTCTGACGTAGGTGTATTAAAAATAACGTGCAATGAGTGTTAAGTTTGTCGAAAATATCAACTAAAAACTTCTGCACAAAGTTTTTAATTAGCTGATGTAATACTTTTTTCTGAAGTGGAGCTGGGCAGGTCAAGTGACCGAATGCTCCCAAAACGTTGGATCAAACTTGTCACAGAAAACTGTTGAAGACGCCTGCGCCGCGAAAGTTCTAAGAAGAGACGAAGGTGTGATCTGAATGTATGCGAACCACAGTTCCGATTTTGAACTGGAACGCAATTTTTGGAATGAAAAGAGAAAGACCTTTGCCCAGCAGCAGAATGGAATAGGTTAAATAAATAAAAAAATACCTCAATTTACAATAAAACTGCAAATTCCTTAATTGATTTAAGAAAATAGAGTGATGGCCCACACATTTTCTCATATTCTTAGATATTTCTTCAAATATTCTGCCACTCGATTCAGGGCGACTTAAAGTTATCTCCAAAACTTTCTCGTGTTTGGTAATTTTAGTTGAAGTTCTCGAGGATCCTTACAAAACTCAAATGGTTATTTACGTCATCACATATCCTTTCTTCAAGGGAACTTACATCAAGCCTGCAGAACTTGTTGGTCTATGGCTATGTCAAATGTCAGAAACGTCAACTATGAGGAATGCTCAAGGTAGATCGTAAGGTAGGTATCTTGAAATTACAGTTGGATTGTTTCGTTCAATCGAGTAAATCTGTCAAATTCGAGTTCGGACATTTTGTAGACTAAAGATACTATAACACAAAAAGTTATTTTATTATATCTCTGTAAGGAGTTGAATAGATCTTAGAATATGAAGGTTATATGTTTCAATAATTAATAATTATATTTTTCTTCTCTAAAATATTACCTATTACAGTGTCATATTTTAAACGAAGAGCATTGGGAACCCCCCTCCTAGTTTTTAAACCAGTAGATTCACTTAAAAACTTCATTATAACTTTACGGGCCGGTGGCTGCGTCAGGTACAACAATGTTTTTTAACAATTATGTTCTTTTTAACTGCAACGCAAAACTGCTTTCGGGTTTTCTGTTTCGATGTTCCTCTTTCTTTGTCATTTTAACAATTTCTTTCTTTTAATGGTCCTTCATGAAGATTTATTTTATTATATTTGGCACTGCGTACTTTTTCGTTTGAAATTTCAAACTTAGGCTTTAAGTACAGTACTACGACAAAAGTTATGCGTTTTCAAAGTGTTTGTCTATGGGAAACTAGGGAAGTTGAAAACTCTATGCGCTTCCAAATGATATTTGAAAAGCACCAATGGCGGTTCAAATACATAATTATTTGGAAGAGCACAGAGTTCTTAATGCTCCCATTTCTGAAGATACACGACGATTTTTGAAGCGCATAACTCTTTTCGTAATACGGTACTTCTGTTATTTTATCTAAAATATTGTAATTACGACATAGCAAGATTTAATAATACAGGTAATAATAAATTATTAATAATATCATTATTTTTCTACCTTCCTAATTGCATTAAACAGTACAGCGTGTAAAAGTTGGATGGGATAATGACTAGTCAGAATCAGAAAAGGAAATGATCGATCATACAATGTACTACACCTATTTTACCATGGTTGACAAACACCCCAGACACGTTCAATGTTCTTTGAAATTGTGTTTGAATGGTTAGCAAATTGGAAAAAAGAAAAATAATCTCTGTATAATGAAGCAACACACAAACCCTGTTTCAACCGACTCTGCTAGGGAAGGCTTTTGTTACGTGATCAGAATTATTACGTAACAAAAGCGAACGAATTGAATGTAAGATATGTTTTCTGAGAATTAAATCTTCTAAAAATCCATTGATCACTTTTAAAAAATATTTTACTATATGAAATGAGAAAGATCCATTCATTTTAAACTTTACGACTGTAAGAAACTGTTTTTTTTTCAAGAATAACATTTCTCAGGATATACTACCAACTCACTGAGTGAGATTGAGCAGTACCAAGTCAAGGAATAACATAAAAATAGCAATATTTATTGTTACTATAGAATTGACACTAAAAGTATCTTATCGTATGGTTATTTGGTTTTTAAAGTGTTAGCGGCAAGATTTTTATTATAACTTTTTATATAGCTTCAAGTCAAAACAACCCAAGAGTTTAGACCTGGCTGGCAATGATATCTTGACTTAGTTGGTATAGCCCCCGCGTACCAAGCGGTAGGTTGAACTATTGGAATATTATAAAAATCTTATCTTATCGTATTCAAGTAATTAGGTAGAATCAAATTAATGATGTACACAGTGAGCCCTTTTATGCTTTAGTTTTAACGTCATTGCAGTGTGGCACTAACACTACTGATGATCTTGTACTTCAATACAAATAATATCTTTATCCATCTACTAACTAACAGGTTAAATTTAAAAACTCACTTTCTGCATTTTTTAAATACACGATGCAATGACGTAACTTATAATATTAGTTGCTTGTGAATATTTTCCTATTAATTTTCAAGTGAAATTTTACATGAAAGTTATGTTCAATTTTGCGCTGCGTATTTTTTGTTTTCTTTGCACAACAAAACGGGTTTTCTACGATTCAGAGGTTTACTAACCAAGTACGTACATGATCTGTCGATATAATTTTAAAACGTAAGTGTTCTTGCTGTGCATACTTTTGTCTTATTGGTTTCTGTCTTTACAAAGCTAGTACGATTGTTTGTGGTTTTTTTTTGTAATATTTTTCTTGTTATTCTTGCCAACCTGGATTTTATTTATTTATAACCTTTTAATGTATTTACCAGTCCCAATCAGGTGGCTATTTTGATACTATACAATTTCATAGCTATTAAGTATCGGTGATTACATTTATAAATTGACGTTATAAATTAAATGTATACTTTATAAAGCTAAATTAAAATACTAACTAACGTATTATAATATCTCCATCTGACTGGTTTATTTACCGCTGAAATTATTCTGCAACATTTCTGAACGGCCGGTAAATGTTTGCTGAGCCATGAATAACTGCTAATGATGCACACTGCAAATTAAAAGCAAAGTTATGAATTATACAGTTTTAAAATATAATGCCTCGGAACACGTATTTATTCATAAAGTGTAAAATAACCCCAATTACAACTTTTTATAAGTATCCATAACAGAATAAAGTTCAATAAACGAATTGATCAGTTTAGGCAATCCATGACAGACAGTCACATAATATTCCGATTGGGTACAGCTATGGGCAAAAGCTAGTTTATAAGATAATTAACCGGTCACATTCAAGCCTGCGAGACAGGGTCGCAATTTACGAGGGAATCCCGCTCCTTGTCGCCGCTTAGTGCCACAACGCCTGATAATCCTGAGCAGGATTTATTGCCTTAATCAACGGTGTATCGTGTGGACAAAAACTATACGTTGCATCTAAACAACATCCCTTTAGTAGCAAAATTTATTAGGCTAAAAATTACGAGTAAAAAAGCTAATATAATTTAGACGCGTAAAATCGGGTACCTGTCTATCATTCATTTATAAAATTCTCTGAAACTGTTTCTGTTGTCTGTTTATTTAATAATTACTTATTGGTACAAAACGCGCTACTTAAACTCAGTAATAAGTTTTTCTTTAATTTAAATGAAATTTTAATCCAATATAAAAAAAAAATCATTGGCAGAAAATGAAAAAAAGAACGATTTGGATACCTACCTTATGATTTGGAAATAGGATGTAGGGACAGTTATAAAAAAAGAAAAACAAAGAGAAGTTTAAAAAACATTTTCTGCTATTTTCGTCCCTGGGTGTTTTCGATGTACGTATTTACAAAAAAAAAGTATATTAGTAGTACAAATTTGCAATGAACTGAAACTTTTAGACTGAAATACATTTGTGTCGCTATGGGAAGCACGACACATGACATGTTCAATTAAATTGTACTCTAGCAAGGCCAATGCAATGTCCGCTAAAACCTGTGTGCATTTCCACCATTCATTTCCGTTTTCCACTCTGAATCTATCTAAAATGGAATAGGCTTTGTCATGTGCCAAGGTAATGGTGGAAGAGGATACCCTGACATCAAATAAACTGCATACTAACCACATATTTTTAAATAAATTGATACTTGTAGACATTAAAATAATTATAAAACACAGAAATTTTGTATCAGATAAATTTAAACTTTGTTACCGTATTTGACAGTTGAACAACTGTGAACTGGTTCAATGTTCAAAAGTAAACTCAAACAAGAAAGTTTTCCAGACAGTGATGGAATAGACAAATCAGTTCTTCACAAGGGAATCTATCGGATCAGTTAGTTAATTTAGGAAAAATCTGATTTAATTGTAATATGTCTCGCATAATGCTTCAATTTGCGCTCGCTTGCTAAAGTGTGCTGTGAGAAGTTGGAAGTAAACACGAGCAAACGTCGGAATCCGATTGAGCGGGATACTCGATTAATTCAATTCGGTACCTTTTAAACTCACGCTGCTAAGTTGAAATCAGAGTTCAGATTACATACAGACATATTTTTTCTTTAATAATTTTTGACAATTGTATGATTATTGACATTTAATTTTGTTTTGTATACATACGAGTACCTATTCACCAGTGAAATTATTTAAATTATAATGTGTGTAATTGTAAAATAATACCTACCTCTAAAACGCCCTGACTTGGCCGATATACCTACCAACCTACTTGGAGCTACACTAGACCTAAGCTTAACCATTGTATGTAGGACATTAAGCATGAATAAATAAATAAATTAATTAATTAAGTACGAATTCATAAAAAGCGGCGATAAGCTTATAACTTTACGCGTGGAATGTTACCTAAACAAATGTAAAGTTTGGACGTGTCTCTGACTACCCCCTATTTGATATCAACAAAGATCCAATCACCGAGTACGTATCTGAGGATTCCCACTTTGGGGAATAAGTTTGTTTTCATAAGAAGCGGCAGACAATAACGCTAATTATGAATTCTATGAACATTGTTGTTTTTGCAGCGTTGCAAAATATTGTAGCAGATTTGTAGCACGTCACGTAGTTATAGTAGCCTGTAGCACATTACTGTTTTTGTTTGGCTGGCTGATTGAATAAGTACGAGAAGTATTCAGTCAGATGGCCAGATAAGCCAGCACCGCCATATTTTAATGTAATTTTAACTTACTATAAATACTACATTATTTTTTTTTCGGGAGGATGAAACTAAACATAATCAACGTGTTTAGAATGCCCCAGAGTATTAAATAATGGAAAATTATAAGTCAAGCCACACATTTTTTTATTGGTCACGTGATCAAACTTCTAATTTTATAACTAAGCAACGGGAAAATTAAATAGCCTCTAATAAACTAATTCGTCTTTATAACAACGCCAACTAAATATTATTCTATAGAAAGCGTCAAGTAAAGATCAATTATCACCGTCTTGGATAGGTTAGATTATTAGGTTTTTATTTTATTACCACTCAGAAAAGAAGGATTGCTATCCGAACTTCACCCAACAAACTTAAGTTCAAAATAAATAAAACCGACCGGTTAGTCATATATTAATATTTACGAAGTTAAATGCTTGAATGCATGTTACAAATTTAGATGATTAAAAAATAACCACCATGCTGAGTTGTATTTAGAGTAGCTTA
This sequence comes from Perizoma flavofasciatum, assembly GCA_958496245.1. Classification (NCBI taxonomy): domain Eukaryota; kingdom Metazoa; phylum Arthropoda; class Insecta; order Lepidoptera; family Geometridae; genus Perizoma; species Perizoma flavofasciatum. Next base: position 6,248,184 of record OY292426.1, read on the forward strand.
CATAGAAGATAACTAAGTGGCTAAGATCGTATCATTCAGATGCTTGTTAATTGTGGTTGACTTATTAATTTAGAAGGCAATGTAGATTTTAGGAGGCGAATTACGCTATTAAAAAGAAGTCTATTTAATAAGCACCCTTAGATAATAGATTTAATTCATGTTTCTGTGTAACATTTATGTACATCATACTGTTCGCAAAGTTGAACAAGTTCACAAAAATATTGCTACGTCAAACACAATGGGGAAATTCAATATACTACCGCCAAAGATCCACTATTATTCTAGGAGCAGTCTCAAAGATATATATTTAACGAGCGTGCAAGTCGTAAGCAGCTCACATTGCAGTTATAAAACGGTATAAAACCTGCTTACTGCCATTCGGGAAATACATTTTCACTTAAAACTATCACGACTGGATAAAGTAAGAAGAGATGTCTCTTGAGGGAAAATTAACCTTGAAACTCGAGAAACAATTTGAGACTTCCTGAATTGAAGTTTGTAACCTTGTGTGTTAAGATTTATGATACAAAATATTTAGAGTAGCATCCGATATTTAAACTATAAGTTAAATTGGTTTAACAGATATCCAATGATAACTATACCTACTAAAATCTTCATCCGATTGACAAACCGCTAGCTCTAGTCCGGAATTCACTGTCATAATTGTAAACAGCTTTAAGTGTTTCTTAACAAAAGAAAAATAAAATGATTTGTTTTATTTGTGAAGAAACATGCCACTTCAGGACGAAAACATCACGTGACTTGACACGTCGTGGGTAATTTTCCTAAATTATATTACCGCTTGAGTTAGTTCAGTGAAACAAACCAATTGAATATTAATGAAGTTAAAAGAGTATGAAACTTTCTCCCAACTCAAATCGCCTAGGTACTATTGCACGTCCAGACACCAAGCATTCACAGCCATCACATGTCAGTCTAGTAATAGCATTCCCGCTCGTTAGTTCCTGGCTTGCATCTTCAGTGATTTGATTTAATTGGAAGGTATACCTACCTATAGTTATGTATTCGTGGTCCTTTGAGAACTACCGCATATCTAGATTTACCTTAATTCTATTATTGGATGTATTAACAGAGTTTCCTTTGCCTGGAACTAGTAACTTCCAACTACCAACTATTCACAACTGAATGTATTAACATATTTTGTACTAATTACCGGCTGTATTCTATGATTTTAAAATAACCTTTGGAAGTTCTATTGTTTTACGATATTTCAAAAAAGTTACATAATAATATGACATGATCAAATCACGTTAAATATTCAGTTTCAAGCGGATTTTTTGTATTATGGCCTTATAAATTATTTGAGTGTTTTCTCTCAGACTTTAATATATTTTGATGAGTTATTTTAGAACTTGAGTTCTTTTTAATACCGTTTTCCAATCCTAAGAGTGTGAATGTTTGATTTCCATTATGACGAATTAATTCTTATTCGAAAACAAGAGTAAAGTCGATGGAAAGGAAGTACGCACTCACATTCATGACCGGCCAAGCCCCGTACAATCTCTAGGATTTGCAAATAATCGAAATCATCGTACCTGTAACACAAACGACTATTATACGAGTAATTATAATCGTTAAACTTATCAAAAGTCCTGATAAGTCTCTCCACAAAGCAGTGAAATTCGAGTAATTTTGGCTTCACATGACCCGACCCGACGCGGACGCTTCAATTAACAAAATGAATAATCCAAGTGGGGCAACAAATCTATACGACACAATTAGAATGCTAACGACTTTGCTCATGTCCAGATTCGGATGATATTATGCTAATATCCATATAATGATTTTGTAGCAACAATTGCAGGGACATTTTTAAGTGTATTTTTTGGGACTATTGGATCCAGCCCTAGATAGAAACACTATAGCTACAATATTAAATAATAATATAAAAAAATTATACAATTTTCTACTGTACCATCATTTGATCTCTTTTATACCTATATAATTAATGTAGTTGAAGAATAATTACTGCTTTTATTGCTTATAAATTATACCAATTGCTCAAATAGCCCATTTAAAAGTAATAATAGGAATAACTTCATTTAACTTCTTAGGAAACAGTAGTATACTTAACTTACAGAATTAGCAACAATTGTTTAAGTAGTTAGGTAAAAATAAATTATGAGTAGTACATACTACTCAAGAAAAAATACGGTAAATAAGTACGTATACGGTTGAAAAAACGTGCTAGTTTCAACTGTGTTACCGCTTGGTTAGGATTCTCGTCTCATGTATTTAAGTATAATTTTAAAGTGACAGCTTTACAGCTTATCAGCATTCAATGGTGGACAAGTTAATGCCAGATTTTAAAACAAGTAAATTTTTGCAAAATTTAAAACCCCCGGAATGTTTTCTTGGGTGATGTTGTTAAAACCTATCTGAGAAACATCCTTTAAGTCTTATAAATCAATCGCTTCATGGCGGAATTGATCAACGCCTTGCCAATTAGAGCCGAAAATGTGGGTTCAAGTCTCACTAAATCTGAATTTTTGGGGCACATTCAAATTGTACTGCATAAATATTTTAATAATACATTTTATTTTTAATATTTGATAGCACCAAAGCAATGAATAGTTTTAGTATTAAAGTTAGAAGTAAAATAGTAAAGTTATAATTAGAATGCAGCTCCATTTCACAAGCACGTTTTAATTTAGAAGTACCTAATAACGTAAATAAACGTGAAATTCCAGCTCTAAAATGTGTTTTTTTAAAGAGAGATGTTGACCATTATTTTTTGTGTTTAAGTATTTCCTGATAGTTTGGCTCAGTTGCACGTACCATAACTACAGAAGGAATTGAAGTCTTTACGGGTAGATATTTTTTACAGACGAATCGATCTATCCTCTTTCTCGAACGAACTTTCTTTATTGCGAACGATACCACTTCCAATGATACCTTCCCATTATGTTTATAACCGTAGTAGTTTTAAAAGGTATACTACGATGGTAATAATAATGGACTGAAATAATTGGACAGGATAATGAGCAGTTATTTATTGTGAGTCTTTCTTTTTATAATTAGTACTATGAACCAAATATTATCAAAGGACCACAAATATTTTCTAGAAATGCCTATTTCTCTATTAACGATTGCGTGACTGCCCTCTATCTAACCTAATAAGAACTTGTATTGCTAACGAATATTAATGTCCTGGGTAGGTGTTACATTTTATATTATTGTAACACGCGACCGCGTTCGATTTATAAGGGCGGCCACAAAAAGATCGCTGGTATTGAAAATCATTCGTAGCTGTTTTTTTGCAGTAACTTCTGAAAATTATTTTCTAGTAATTTTCTAGTTGGAAACCCCTGACGTATATTTCCATCATCGATTACAGTGCCACTTACTAATTTGTGGCACACATACAAATCGATTGCACTAAACCACTTGGCAATCCAATAAGCCAATTCGGAGATAAATAGTAATAATCAAATAAACAACCGTTTATGACAAAAGCATATATAGGCTCATCTCATCATTGCGGGTTAAAGAAATCATACGTAGGCATTTACAGCTTAGTTCACTAAAATTACTAATTTATCAGAAAAACTCAATTAGTGTGCCAGTTGACCGGCTTTTGAAACCTTCACAGGCCTCTGTTTTAAAACCTAAACCTACACCCGAAAGTAGCATAAATAATTCTGACCTCACACTAGAATTCCCTATATCGTGGCTATCAGGAAGTACAAGTACTATGGTAACACAGCATCACACAGTCAATACGGTAAGGTTACGGTAACCACTTACCAACCAGGTGGGCCGCTTGTTTGCCACTTTAATTGTAAAAAAAAACATCACGTAGACGTAAATCATATTTGCAAATCATGTGATAAGTTGACAAAAGTTTGCGGGTTCAATTCCCTGTAGTAAGAATCACCTTTACGTCGGCTACATTTCCGCTGCTCTCACCGTGAGGTCGACGTTAATTTTAACATAATTTGAACAAAAACGATTTATGTTTTATGTAAGTACCTAGGTCTGTCTTGAGCCATGAAAATGGCTAATTAATTATCATTAATTGAAAAATTAATGAAAATTTACTTGTTTCTGTCCTATATAAAGTAGTTATAACCAATATAACGTACATATACCTCTAGATAGGCAGAACATTTTCGAGTCAATCGCTTTCCCATTTTAGTATCATAACCAAACTTTGTGTTTATAAAGTGTAAATATCCTTTTAACTTTACACTATTTTAAAGAGATTAGGATGTTCCGATATAATCTGAAAATAGTTTCGTGTAAAATGTACGGAATGTAATATTAAAGGGAATTAAAATAATCTACCTTCCCCTCTTAATCCTTTTAGCTAGAGCCTTGGTTTCGCTATAATAATTTACTAACTCATTTCTCAGTGTTATAAAAACTTGATATAAACTCATATTCGTTTACGTATTTTATATGAGAAAACATTCCAAGTCCCTTTTTAAAAGTCCCAACAAAATGGCCCTTGGGTATGTCACTTGTCAAAACGAGTGGTGCTTCACAGTATCTTGACGCACGACCCATACCACAATCTGCACAATCTTCACAATTTCAGAATTATTTCAAGATAATAATAATGCTGGAAATTTCCAAACATAGCATCTAGCCCCATATTAAGCAAAGTTTGTGTTTTGGGGACTGCATGATTGATATAAGTACTACATATATATAGAAAACATCCAGATCCGAGATAAATGTGTGCAGATCATATCAATATATCCTTCATTCATAATTTTTTTTATATTTGACGACCTCGGTGGCGCAGCGGCCAATAAGCTGGTTGGGACACAAGAGGTGCAGGTTCGATTCTCGCTGCGGGACTATTGTTTGGATATTCTGCAGATATTTGTTATGGATCTGGGTGTTGTGATATTACGGTACTCGTAGTTTCTGATACCCACGACCCAAGGAATTCCAATGTCGGGTCAGGGGGACTTGACACTCGATACAATCTCAATTCAATTCTAATAATCCGTTTTCGTTCATTTTGAAATTGTTTCTAGCCTGTGACATTTATAACGCAAACCCTACTCCAATCTTTACGCCAAAATCGCATCAAAAGTACATATACCAATAAATAACATACCTAGTCGTTTTTATTTAGTACCATATAATTATACCAAATACTCATTCCAATAATTTTGGATACTAGATTGCATTCAAGAGTACCAAACTGCACGAATTCAATCCTAATCCCACATTGCGATTAGAATTGAGTTTAAAGGGTCGCCCACCAGGGGCCTAACCATGTAGTCTTATAGCGATTCAGTTCAGGCAAAGATTTCACTTTCCACTTTGCGATTGAGAACGCTATGGTATAGCTAAAGCTTTGTCATTCGCAAAACGGGATTTGACATCTTTTCCTGAATTGAATCGCAATAAGACTTGATGGTTAGGCCCCAGGACTGTGTTTGTGTGATAATTTTAAAACAAACAAACACGCTCACGAATGTATTTATGTATGTGTGTAAATGGACTTTTTTTTCCGCATACAAACTTATAGTTAGTTCATAATGCGTAAATAAGTAGAAAGATAGAAAATGCTTTTTGCACAATATAAAATAAATACATAGGGGAACTTACAGCTATTTTTCTTCTAGCTAACCTTTAATAGCCAGCCTCCGCCCTTAAGCAGAGAAGCTTCTTGGGATTTTTGTAGGCGTCGCGGACCTGGGGTAGTTGAGGATTTGTTCACGTTGAGTAGCTACGCCTGCGTATTCCAGAATTACTTGAGCAACTGATCATCCTTCTTCAGTTAGACAACCTCTGCAGAGTGGACTGTGGATAGCTCGAATCGTGTAGAGATGCTTGTTTATGGGGCAGTGCCCGGTATGGTCATATCAACCAACAAATCCCTAACGATGCGTTGGTTAAATATATCCAAAAAATAGGAACAGCTGATTTCTTGTAGCTACTACGTTTAACCGTTAACTTTAAGAGTTAACTAATGCATTAAGAAAATGCATAAATAAGCGTTTTTTTTGCTAGCATAACGTTAAGGTCAATAATACGTGCTGCTAGCCACACATTTACGTTTACTCTGCATCGTACAGGACTTCTAGTTTATTTTTATGATTCAGTTGAAAGTCGTTTGCTTTGCAATCTGTTATTTTAAGCTAAGCATTTCAGGCTAAGCTGGCTTTTACCCCTACCTGCGACGATCATTCCTCCACTAAAATTAGCATAGAACTAGCTTCTATATTCATAGATATTAGCTTTTAGCAGTTGATTATGCAAACACTGGCCACTGCAGCCTGCTTCACGTATGCTATTGCATTTCATAAGTAAATTCAAAGTGAGAAGATGAAAAAAAAACGTGAGCGTAACTATTCAATAATAAAGTGGACTAGTAGGTAGAATAATGCCATTATAATGTAATTGAAACTACCAAATAAAAATGCGTTAAGATTTACTGTTATAATAATTAGTTTTCTGGAAGAGATCGCTTCTGAGCGATAAGACCGCCCAGTGTACTTTCTTTAATATAAGATATTGTTATGTTATTTTGTTTAAAGTATACTATAACGTATTTTTCATTTATTCATTCATTCATTGTAATATGTACAAATAAATAGATGGATTGAAAATAAAACAGGATAAAACAAGTACGTACGTTGGCAAACTTAATGCTAACTAGCATTTTCTTCCAGCTAAATTTTGTGTAATGAAAAATGGCGGGAGTATATTTGAAAAAAGATCAGAATTAGATTTTTTTTTTTTTTAAATAGTATGCTGCCAAAATGCCAACTATCTTAGATTAAAACTTAAATATATTTTTAACGGCATTAAAAGGCATTTATTCTCTTCCGAGATACCGATTATTCCCTAAAATATCCTAGTGTCCTATGCTTATTTCTATATTTTTTTTTGGTTTTTTCTTCACATAATAGCCAGCGAAAGTGTTTATCTAGCCTCCCAGTGGAAATAACCCTTTTCTACAAAACGCCATCCGTTAATAATTAATCTTAACCTATTTGAAAATTGTTTAAGGTCACACAGAACTACCCCATGGGAAATTATCGTTCTTTGTAAGGTATGAAAACGAATTGCTTTTCTGAGTTTTCTTTCCACATTGTGAGAATGCTTTATTAAAAATAAACTATTTAGCCTTCGCTCTTTACAAGGCGTATTGATACTTACCCAAAAAGGGATCTTCTGCATATAATAGGTACCTAACTATCTTTTTCAATATTCATTCGAAACTTCGTTTCTTTTATTGAAGAAACTTAACAGACGTTATTTAAAAAATAAAACTTTTATGATACTTATGTATGTCCGTAAATAAACAAATTCAAACTATTTTCTTAAATATATTTATATCTGGAAGTTCGTTTTTTTAGGAAAGCCTGTTCACTTGCAGTAGTAGTAACATAGAAGAGTAAGCTTCTATTCCGTGGGAGCATCACCCTCTATCGGATTTTTGTACATGTTCTGGGATACGCTGTATAAGAAACTGTTATTTTTCGGTTAAAAAAAATCTCGCAGATATAAAACTACGCTTGTAACAGCTACATAATCAACACGGAAAAATTGGTATTTCTTATTATACTTTTTTTCTTTATTTTTCTATTCTGCTTCTTGGCAAATTTGATGGTTGATATTATCCGGTTTTTGAGTCGTTTTGAGAGATCAGTCCAGTGAGTGTTCTCTCAACTTTTTCCAGTGAATCTTTCTGCTAGAATTGAAGAGTGCCAGCTCCTTGAAGCTGAATATACTAATGTAAAGTAAATTTGTAAAAAATCAGCTTGGTTAAAGCAACTGTTAAGGCTCGGTCAAACGTTGGTCAAAGTCACATTGGTGGTGGCGATCTAAATAAAAATATTGTCAAGTTCGCGTCATGTACGTAACGCCACCTTTCGCGTCGCTATGACCGCACTAGTTTGCGCGGGCCTTTAGTCTCTCGAAGTTCGCAAGCACCCTTGTAAATGCCACAGACAGTCACCCTAGAGATAAACATACTGAACGTTCCTCTGTTATCTTTCTTTGCAGTATTCCGATATTATTATAATTTTCAAGTATTTACTAATATTCAACAGTATTCTTTAACTTTTAATTGTAACTTCAAGTAATTAAGAGCCCGTGATTTACTAACCTATTATTGCTTCAAAAGTTGGAGCGTAAACTTTGTTTTATGAATACAACTTTCGTTACTGGTGATATATTTTAGTCGTATAAATTACCAACTTATTACTTAGGTACATCAACTTCCGTCGCACTAAAAGATTTTTTCACCGACAAAAAGTATAGGTATGTTCATATGAGTCAAAAGTCGAAGGCAAAGTATCAAGCATAACCTGACTGACCTGGATTTAAATAATTAGGTAGCGCCATCACAAGATGCTAAGATGAATAAGTTTTTTTAGGAAAGCCTGTTCACTTGCAGTAGTAGTAACATAGAAGAGTAAGCTTCTATTCCGTGGGAGCATCACCCTCTATCGGATTTTTGTACATGTTCTGGGATACGCTGTATAAGAAACTGTTATTTTTCGGTTAAAAAAAATCTCGCAGATATAAAACTACGCTTGTAACAGCTACATAATCAACACGGAAAAATTGGTATTTCTTATTATACTTTTTTTCTTTATTTTTCTATTCTGCTTCTTGGCAAATTTGATGGTTGATATTATCCGGTTTTTGAGTCGTTTTGAGAGATCAGTCCAGCAAAGTATCAAGCATAACCTGACTGACCTGGATTTAAATAATTAGGTAGCGCCATCACAAGATGCTAAGATGAATAAGTACAGTAGGTAGGTATTAGAACTCCCATTGCAATTTTATTTAACAACAGCTCTCGTTTCTGTTTTCTCATAAAACAAGCAATTATCACTCCAAGCAGCATCATAGTCATAACAGACGATAAGCATTTATTTTATCGACTCTTACCCTCCCATTAGGCTCTCGCAGTAAAACTTTTGAGAATCCCCTCCAAGAATTGAATGCTGATGTTTATTTCATTTCACTCTTTAGACGAACATCCTCCTGAATCTATTTAACCGTTCTTTAGGCTTATTTTACTTTTTTGAGTTGAAAAGTTATTTTTGCATTCGTTATATTGGTGATTGCAGTTTAAGTGTTTTGGTGCCTACCTACCGGCAGCTGCTTGTGTGCGTTACTGCAGCAAAAAAAAGTGGAATCTCGCTATTTTGAGTATGCAGAAAGTTAGAGCCCATTTACGTGTAAAATGCCCGAAATTTCAAATTTCGCCGTTTTTGAGTTATTCAAGAAATTAAATTTTGCTGCAGTAACGTTTTTGCTAACACGAATTTTGTTTGTGGTTGACAAAATTCCTGAGACGCAGAAGGTTGCGGGTTCTATTTCCGCCGTGGGTAAATGTTTGTATGATCTACAAATTTTTGTCTCGAGTCTGGGCGTTTTCTTTGTATAAAATGCAATTTAATACGAAAAAAAATCTATATTAAGTAGTATATGATGTCATGTAGTTCCCATTATACAAGTTCTGCTGAGTTTTGGGCTAGATGATGCTGTATCAAAAATATTCTGCATTAATATTATTAATTTAATTGCCTCTCCAGGTAACATTTAGCTAGAAACATTAAACTTAATTTATTTATGCAATTTTATTCCTTCACAAAGGCAAACAGCACTTTTATAATTGGTTTATCGATTAATGACTAAATCAAAATAGTTTACAATAATAGTTTCTTAATTATAATAACTGCAAGTATACCAGAATTTACACTAAATTGCTCTGTCAAAAACTTTATCGCATACTATCAGAACTAGGAGTTTCAATTATCGTCGATGTTTTATATAATCTAATAAGCTATATCTAATAGGCTTTTGCCCTCCAGTGTTATCAGATAGATAACACTGGAGGGCAAAAGCCTCCATTCTCCTTTTCCACTCTTCGCGGTCTGTGAATCGGTTGGCGAGGATACCAAGAATGTGCCGAGTTCGTCGCGGCGAACCTCCGCCTGGGCAGACCCCGTGGCCGCGTCATTTCCTGTGAGGCCCACTAAGTGGCTATTTTAGGCCACAGCTCGTCCGGCATATGGCACACATGTCTCGACCGGACCTATTTCAGTTTTGCGGATTTATGGGTTACACCGGTCTGGGAGCGCAGTGTGGTGTTACGAATGCGATCAGTGAGTTTGACGCCGCGAATACTGAGCTCCATCGCCCGCTTGCAAACCTGGAGTGTGTACCTTTGAAGAGCCGCCATAGTGTGTGCACCATAGGTCAGGATTGGGAGAATGCATATATCCATCATTTACCGCTTGAAGCAGAGTGGAATTACCTTTCATCATGTTTTCATGGCCCAATAGCTTTCCCAGGCGTTTTCGGTGCACCGAGAAATTTATTTCTCTTGTTCCGCCTGGAAAGAGATTATTGATTTTATTTATTTATTTATTAAGTAACTAACACGATTAAACTAATTACACTAGTTACATAAAATTAAAAACACCTTTTAAATCTAATAAATTAAAATTATCGTAAAAACATTTGATAAAATAAATCAATATACAGAATTAATACCCTTAAAAATTTAATAGTTAAAAAAATACTATATATTTGGGCATCGTTCATTGACATAATTATTGCAATCACTTACCTCCCACTTGTAGTTTACGTCTAGTGATGTTAGTCATGAGCTTGGTCTTGGCTTGCATGGTTGAGGTCGCTAAGCATTTGTTGTCATCTCATGGCTGTGGAAGAAAACAAAATAATAGGTTTGTTAGTCTTTCTCGCCGACGATAATGCCTTTGTTTCCCAACCATCCGCTAATTTCCTAAAAACTTCTTAGAGTGTAACTGTAAAAGCTTTGGGGGAAAGCGGGTCTCCCCGCTATACTCCCTTGGATATATAGAAAGAAGCTCTGGTTGAGCGTATTTTAATGGCTATGGGAATATGTTTTGTAGTAATTTGACGTATTTGGTATCTAAACCTTGGTTGGCTGATGAGTGAAATAATTGTTATACTGTCGAAAGCCTTAGAATAATCAATAAATGCCAGATACAAAGGAAGCTTACATTCGTGATGTTTTTCGATCAACTGATGAAGTGAATGAGTGAGAAATTTTACCGGTTTTCAGAATATCGTTAAAAGATTAGTTATGTGTGGGATACGTGCAGCTTCCCCAATTTTTAAAGATATGTGGTGGTGCTATCATCATCAGGGCTTTTGGAATACTTCATTTTTGTTAAAGCTTGATGTATGTATTTCGAGACCAGTTATTGGGTAGTGATTATTTCTTGGGGGGTAAGTTTTTACCTAAACATATCTGGGGCTTTATGGGGCTAGATTTTTTTTAAATAGCTTTCTGGTATTTAATCCCATTACTATATTTGAGACAGGAGATCGTGGGTCTTCCTTTTTCAGTTCCACGTTGGCAATTCTTAGTGATCTGTTATTTTCTGGAGCTGGTTTAACTTAGTGGACATTAAAAGCTCAAATGTTTCCTTATTCTTCTTTTCACTAATTTAGCTACTCTTGAGTGTTTTGCTGTATTATATGTTAGTTCTAGTCTTTTTAAATCAATCTTTGGTACTAGTTTTCTAGTCGATGTTTCATAGAAACACAAAATGTAGTTTCCAAAATTTTCAAAATTTATAGATTCGTTCCTTTTTTATCTTTTAAATAACCAGAAATTGAACATGTAGGTTTGAACAAAAAGCTAACGTTGATTGTTTTCTAAAAATCTAGGTGGTGAAAGTAATCAGAAGGCGTGTGTTCAATTCACAAAATATTAACAATAAGCATAATAACTGTTACCTACAAGATCAAGCAAATTAATTCTAATGCCAAGTTAGTGATTAAAAATCATTATCACCTTAATCACTTCAGCCAGTAAAAAATCTATCCTATCTTTTAGTCTATAAAAAAGTGCTCATAAACTACAATGCCACCTTTCCACCGATATATTTTCCTAGCTTAGTGTTATGGATAAAATGGACATCACGTTTCGCATTACATTGACGGTCCTTGTAAAAATAATATCGAAGAAAACAGGACAAATCTTGTACCTACTCAATACTGACGAGTATTGACCTACCTATTTAAAAGTAGATATTTATGCCATGCATTGTTCTGACTCGCAAAAGTATTTTTAACTACTATTATAAACGCGAAAGTTTGTGAGGATGGATGTTTGTTACTCTTTCACGCAAAAACTACTAAACGTATGTTGATGGAACTTTACAGTAATATAGCTTATACATCAGAATAACAGCACATAAGCTACTTTTAATCCGGGTACTACGCGGGCGAAGCCGTGGGCAGAGGTTAGTTTTTAATAGTCGTGTTTTGAGTCAATATAACGAAATAAAAATATCAAAAACAAATGGTGTTTTCAGCGAAAAACAAACAGTTTGTACTTGCTTGAAAAAATAGAATTTACAAGTTTGGTTTTCATATTTTTTGTAGGTTTTATTTTGGGTAAATGGTAATCCTTAACTTGCTTGGAATTTTACATCGATCTTGTTTACTATGAGTTTAATTAGTTGTTCGAGTTCAAGTGGAGTCAACTTAGTTTTACAGTTTGGAAGATCAGGCAGTTCGAACTAAGTTAGGTAATGTTTAACAAGGTTTCATGGTCGGAATCCCGGCATGATTGCTCTGAGAAATACCCTGATCTCTCTGGAGAAATAAACAGATGGAAATCTTCAGGCTTGCTATTCATGCCATAAGATTTATTTGTTGTATGTATGTAACAGCTTGCTGAATCATCACATCACTACACCATTGAATGTTGAAAACATAATATGTTGCTTTTCATTTATTTCATCATCATCTTCCTATACATATACTATACTGCTGATGTATGCTTTCCTCAAAGAGCAATTAATATATTAAGAAGATCAGCTACAAAATTTTCAGATTGCTGTTGGAGCAGCATTCTGAAATATATCTTCGTACCTAAAGTCATTGGTTATAGTGCTGAAATTCGAGAAATACAGAACAATATCCCATGTTTGATCCGTACATAAGACGTATAATATGTACCGCTATACTCTCCCACACAATAGAGCTGGTAGACATGTTCTGACAAAGGAACTTCGGTAGAAATGATCGGAAATGCACAGAATGCACGTGGATCCTACTTATAATGCTATCGATAGAGTTCCATGAAAAGCAATACAATCGTGCTCAACGAAATAACTTAGAGTGTTTATAGCAGCACTAGCCTCTGCCCACGGTTTCGCCTGCATGTTACCCGGATAAAAAGTAGCCTTTGTGTTATTCTGATGTATAAGCTATATAACTGTAGAGTTTTATCAAAATCCGTTCAGTAGTTTTTGCATGAAAGAGGAACAAACATCCATCCTAACAAAATTTCGCGTTTATAATAGTAGTAGGATAGTTTATAGCATAGCAGCATTGCTGAGGGTGAAATGTGGCATGGTGAGTGCAGATAAAATTATTTTATTTATACTACTAAAGAGGCAAACATGCATACGGCACACCTGTTGGTAAGTGGTTACCTATGGACGCTTGCGATACCAGAGGTATCACTCACGCGTTACCTCCCTGAGATATTAAGATGAAAGATCTCATGTGCCTGTAATTTCACCGGCAACTATACCCTTCAAACAGAACACAGCAACTTTATTATTATGTAGGAACTTACATACATGTTATTTACATTTCAACTTAAATTTTTACTAGCCTCTACCAGGTGTCAGCCACGAGGTACCTGATCAAATGAGTTATTCTCAATAACTAAGTTGTTCCAAATTTCATCCAAATCAGTTCAGCCTACGATAATAATTATCAATATCCAAATCTTCGCAAAGTAGGATAGGAAGGCGATGTCCAATTAAAAAAATATAAAGTCATACCTACTTGTACAGGTTTGGTTTGGGAAAAGGTGACAGATAGATAAACACCGGACCATAAGTATTTGGGAAATTGGTTTGATACGGAACACTGAAAATCTTCTTCATTTTCCCGTGAGCATTGGCTGTCTCAGACCATGTCAAACACCCCACAATATTATTGTACAGCGGCTTATAACTGTCACTAACCAACGAAGGCAAGATTTTAATGAAACCGTCATAGTCAAGTCAGAATTTCCGCTCGTCAAAAAAGTATTTAATTTTGCCAACAGGTCATTTATTGCTAAATTGAATTCGTGAAGTTGCCATACGGACGGGTCGTCAAAATTAAATATTTAAATATTTATTTAATAAAAAAAACTTACCAAGATAGTTCATACTTACGTATGTACCCAGTTAGAACACAGTTTTCAATAGGTACACAGCTGGAAGAAAATGCGAATTAGCATAAAGTTTCATAATTATGTACTTGTTTTATGGTGTGCAACAAAACATTGTCTATCTTTATATCTATGCAACACAGTTCAAGAAGCGCAGATTATAGAAATTATGTACTTACATTTGTATTAGGTACCTAAAACCGCAACTCCAACATCTATTCATGGTATTGTAAACACCTGCTGAATAGCACAAAAAGCATTCATTTCTCAGTTCTCATTAAAAACATCAACAGTACGAGTGCTGACTTTTATGCAAACTAAGCAAAGCCATGGAATATGAAATACATATGTGTCATGTTGGAAGTATAAAATAACTAGCTTCTGTACACGGCTTCGCTTATGTGCTATTCTGATGTATAAGCTATATTACTGTAAAGTTTCATCAAAATCCGTTTGTAATATTTGCGTGAAAGAGTAACAAACATCCATCCTCACAAACTTTCGCGTTTATAATATTAGTAGGATAGGATTTGACGTTTTATTCAGGGATTTCAAATATCCACTAATGTTTTGTACTAATTATCACAAGTACCTTAAGGATCCATAAGATAAATAGAGCACATAAAGAGAAGTAGAGAAATAGTGACAGGTGAGAAGATATTTTCATCTTCGCCTTCATTGATAGTACGGTGCGCGTAAATATTTCAATTATGAAGACTAGTATCTATAGCGTATATCCAGTTCAGACACAACACAACCTTTAGCATAAATGTTACGATTTCACAAAATATATATAAACACGTTCACCACTATAATCCCCATGGAAATCCTTAGATTCTTCTTATACGAAGATCCATGGGAGTACTAGATAGGAGGTAGTCAAAGGCACTCCTTACATTGTTTTTATTTAAGTCATATAGGTTTCTTCACGTTGTTTCTTTTATCATCTGTAACCAAAAACAAAGTGCATATAAATTTCTCGTTTAAAAAAATCCATTGGTACACGTCCTGATTTGAATCAAACTTCGAATTCGAAGTCTCATTGCAGCTCTCTAGACCAGCGGTAATAATGTAAGACATTTAATCACAACTACTCTGAAAGTCATATAGTTACTGCTACAGTTACAATTGGAAGCTATTCTGCAAACGACTAGGGCGGACCCCTCTAATGCCTTCAAGCAAACATAGATGCAATAAAACCGGCCAAGACAGAAAGCACGGTGAAAGAAAGAGACAGTTCATACGACCAGTGTAGTTATTCGCTCCTTAACCATACCTCCGCCCAAATATCTATCTATTGTACTAAACAAAGGTGGGATGAGGCACTAAAAAAGCGAGAATTTTATGAGATGTGGAGCATGCAGGTTTGCTAGTTAATTTTAAAACTAGCTGGTATGTTTAGAGAATTGAGAAAAGGTACCTAAGAAGCGTAGCGTTAGGATCTCCTAAAGATCGTTAGGATCTTGTTAGGAAACAAAAACATCTCAAACTACTGATAATGCTAATACTAAAGCGCTCATATTTATTTTTAATGGAAAAATGCAAGCTGCTCGCATGCATCCGCTACCTTATGATCGAAAGTCAAACAACTATCCACTAGGCCAACATGGCTTACTTAGCTATGGAACAAATCTGTCAAGGGATTTTTTCAGAAGATTATACGGAATACGTACCTATGCTCGAATAATTTATTCATAATAATATTTTTTAAATTAAGATGAAAAATTGGGATTGTTTTTGAAAATGCATGCATTACTTGGTGAAAGAGCAGCAATGGTTGCTCATCCAGGCTCATCAACCCCCGCGGTACCAAGGTAAATAGATATATGATAGCGTAGACAGAATCACCCTATACGTAATCCTAATAACTTCTAAATCCCGGTTAAGCTTTGAATGATCGAGGTAGCCACCTACGAAAGCAGAGGTCCCAGTCATCATCATCATCATCAATAGAGTGTAAAAGTCTACTGTTTGACGGGCAAGCCCTTTTTTATGGTATTACGAGACAAACAGGCATACAAACTTATGGAAAGCAGTTACCTACGGCTATTGACATCAGCAACACCTGGGGCATTGCTGATGCGTTGCCTACTCTGATGGACACTTTTTGCTTTTTTTTTTAATAGTTCATGTTATAATTCAGCGGAACCACCTCAGAAGGCAGCTCATTCACAGTTTACGTGTACGGAGAAGAAAGGATCTCGTAAAGCGTGTAGTACGAGAGAGCCACGTATCAATTATGTGCGGATGAGCCCTGTTTCGGTGTCGAGGTGCGATGGAGATACCTTGATGCAGAAATATGTATCACGGCGCCTCAAAAAGTGCCAATACAAAGAATTTTGAGCCATCTCCATCCAGCGACTCTTCGCAACGTTTTAAGAAAAAAATATAACATAATTAAATTTGAGACTTTGAGATGTTATCGGTCGGTCCGGGACCATTCATTCACTGCGTCGTCGTCCAATTCGTTTCTTCACCAACGGTTGTCGTTTCTAGCTATATGGCCTGCTTATTGCCACTTCAGCTTGCTAATTCAAAGGCCCAGGTGAACGTGGAGTTTACTAAAGACTTTGAAAGCACGATAGTGAATAAATAAAAAACAAACACGCTCACGACTGTAATTCCAATCATCTTTAGATCCATCAGTAGGCAGATCTGATATGATACCAAAAAAGTTTTTATTGGCTTCAGCCCCAGTAATGCCTTACAAAGGAATAGATCTGACTTAGTCTGAGATATTAATTAAAATAAATAATGCTGGTGAAATCATCATTATTTGAATAACTGAATATCTGTAGTAAATAAGTAAAAGAATAAAAATAAAAGGACATGTACCAATAAAAATCACGTACCACTACATGTTTGAAAGGTATTAAAATGTGGTTTTCAGCCTCACCTTTTAGTTAAAAAAAGCTAACTGACGTCACAACAGCTACGATTATCGTATGCTTATTGGAGTGATCTATCTTTTTGTGGGCTATTCAGTATTACTTCTACTATCTTAATAGCGCGTTTACCCATTGGATAAGGTTACATGTTGCTTTGTGAACGTCTTGAGAATACGTTACTTTTATTTACTTTCCGAGATGGGAAAAATCATTTTAGTTTATGAGTATGGTTTGATAAACAAGAATTGGATGTATTTTAGTCTTGGTTTCACTGTTATAGAAACGAAATAAGTAATGAAAAAAGAATTTACTTGCAATGGCAAGAGTAAAATAAAATAAAAGGCCCTGCCATTAAGCCCTAAAGAACTGTGAAACATTTTAACATATTGCGCGCAAATCCTTGTTTCCATATGTAGGCATCTAATCCCTCTATCGGATTAGTACGATTTCATTAATTGAAAAGGCAGAGAGGGTCGGGTATGATTTAAATGGAACATGGCTTACATAGCTTAACAGGATTGTGTAGTGCGAAGTTTTAAAAAGACAAACAGGTATTAAACTGATTTAATTTTTTTCTGTACTGCTGAGTACAGATCCGAATTCATAAAATAGGACAGATTTTTTACTGAGACTATTCTTGGTTCTGTTTATACGTTGAAACTTTTTTTTAGGAAAGTAAACGTTTGGACAATCTACTCAAGATCGACCCTTACACGTCCAGTGGGGCAATCATACTTATTTCCATGGCTATCGATACGTAGGCATGGCATTAGCGTGATTCGATTACTTGTCAAAATCTCAAGTTTCTTTCGTTTATGGACGGTACATGGCCTTCAGTTTAGTCTGGGTCTGGGAATCAAGCAATGGGTAATCAGTGTAATCGCAATTTGATGGATGGGCCATTCAAATGGGGAACTAGAAGTGTCAAAATTTATTGCCATCTCGATAGCGTGATCGACCCACAGATCCACGTCCATATGAAGATACCAAGTAGGGTGTAGTCAGAGACACGTTTCAGCAGTAGATTTTGGCTCATGCCCCCGTTTCGCAAGTAGTTAGCATTCCACGTGACAGGTTGCAAGCCCATCGCTAATTGTAACAATAACCGATGTCATGCCATGCCTTTGAATTTTTTTTTCCGGCATGCCGGTTTCCTTACGATCTTTTCTTTTAATTTTTTGAACAAATTGATCATCTGTTGGTTATCGAATTAAAAATCGATGCCCATCAGATCCATCCCATCCATTTTTCAGATTCAAATTTATATTTATTTATATGAAAAACTTACCCAACAAGACAAAGATGATGTTTAAAAATTATGGAAACTGCCCGAAACCTGAAAAAAGTCCCCAAATTATATTTCCTATTACTTTTAACCTTTAAACCGCAAGCCATTGTATCTGCAAACAAACTGTTGACATACGGGAACCGATTACAGCTCGTTCCATGAGATTTACGAGCAGCGAGCATCGAGTTTTCTTTGCATACAAATTCGGAGTTTTAATTAAGCTTGGTACATGTTAGATGACGTTAGATGACATTCAATTTGTGCGATTGCCAACAAATTTTCAACGAATAGAACAAAAGTAGGTACCCAGATAATTAAATAAAGTAGGTGCTCTACGGACGATACTTAAGTATGCGTGTTTTTTACTATCAGAGAACTCTGCACTCTCGGTCAATAAAGTTCTCAGCCTTTGTTTTTCTGTGTATCTTTATCTGTCTGTAACATCGTAGTTTCCAAATGGATGGAACTAAGACTGCATCCTTATCGGGATGGTTCATGGTTGTTAGATATATTTTACCGAAACAAGTTACTATAAAGAGCGCTGCAATTAAAATGGAACGTTAAACTTTATTTTGTCTCACAGGTCCTTCTTTTGTTATGAACAATAGATGGACTTTGGAGTGGGTAACCAATCGTAATGCAATATATATGTATGTAAAAAGACTCATTTTTCCACTTACGTACATACTGAATGCAGTTTTAGTAATAGTTTTGAACGGCTTAAAAGAAGCTTCATGAAATGAAATCACATAAAAAAAATGTAGGAATTTGATTCTCAGACAGTTTATTCACTAGTTTCACTAGACGATGTAGCGATAAGTGATACATGATAGAATAAGTACATGAGTAAATGAGCTTTGATACGTAAAAAAATGCTTGTACAATCAAACATAATCAGTCCTTTTTGTGATTGACCATGGCGCCATTTAGTGAATTTCGCGTTGGACCTTCGAGGTGGAATTTACCAAATGCGGTCGCGTGTCTCAATAATATAAAATGTAGCACCTGAACATTTATATTCGTTAGCAAAACCATGGCTGTAGCCAGGATTGTTGTTTATGATTTCGGGAAAAAATTGTATACACCATGCATTATTGACAGGAAACGAAAGTAGTTGAAATACACACATTTCTGTAGTTTGCATAAAAGCATGCCAGATGGTGACGAAACCTAGTTTATAGAATAGTGAGGTTTTGGCAGTGGTTCATTGCTAGGAGAATAGCCGTTCATATTGTAAAAACCGTGCACGGCGTGACGCGGAGGGAGCAAGTCGCGTTCACTCACCCTGATGAAGACTCTCGGAATGAGTCGAAACTTAGTCGGTGCCTTCACCGATAGTGCAGTACGTGACAATTCCCGTTTTTACAATATGAATAATCTAGTTCACGATAGTTTTCAGAAGAGAATAGCCGTGTTTGCCTAGTACACAAATGATTTTTTCAATTTGCGTGCGCTTAATACGTGCTCAAAGCGGTAAAGAAAAACATAGTGAGGAAACCAGCATGTTCTCGAACCAAAAAAAATTAAGGCATGTGATATCGGTTAGTGTTCCAATAAACGGCGATAGGCTTACAGCCTGTCGCGTAAAATGTTAACTAATATGTAAAACGCGGACTTAGACCAAATATAATGTATGGTCGTGTCTCTGACTACCCCTACTTGGTATGGTCACGGATCCGCGTACTGAGTATGGATCTGAAGATCATCGTGGGCGTGTTTGTTTATTTTAAATTGCTATTAGGTACCTACTTATATTCGTCTGATTGTTTTGAAGTTTGATGAAAATTCTGTTGCTCTTACCTTTCTATAAGTTTCTATAACCTGTACCATCTATACCTACCATGAGAAAGCAATAAATGTATTTAGTATTGAGTCTGCCTAACATCTATATTTTGATATTAAACTGGTACTTGACAAGAGTTCTGAGATAGGCCATTTATAGGCTATATTTAAATTGTTCATTTCATATTTTTCACCACCCAGACGTGATTTAAGTACTGTAGACTGTTGAGGGATGCTATCTCTATTTTTATTCTCTTTTATCTAACCTGAAAATTTGCAAAGTCAGAAACATAACAAAAAGAAGACAAAATTATATTTGAACCTATATTTTTGTTACAATACAAATATAAACAAAACTACAAAAATATAAACAAATGTAGCTTAAAAGCTATGTGGCTTTTAAGATACTACTAAATTAATATTGTATCTAGGTACTCAGTTTCTAAAATAAATAAATCTAAGTCTAAAGTTTGAATATTTCTATTTCTATTTAAGATATGAGCCTGAATACCACCACTATAGGTAGATTCTCTATAGGGGTAGTCATGGCACGCGACTCCGTAATAGAGAAATATATATTTCTTCATTAATAAACAAAAGTTTGTTTTGTATTAGCCAAGTTATTCGTCACAATCACGCTCTCTCGAGGCGTGGCTTTACACAGAGATGTGATAATTACTACATTATTTTGGGACTTCTATTAGGGTTTCATACTCTTATATATTTTATTTAAACCTTAGGAACTTATAGTATACTTGGTTACGTCATTAAAATTATAATTAAACTTATATTATGTATTTGGAGGGGTGCAAGAAACAGGCAAGTATTTTTGTTTTTATCATAATTTAGGCAACATTTTAAATTATTTTACATATGTCATGTTTTGCGGTTGTAAAGGGGCAACTACGTTTTGTACCCAAATGGTGCCAACGGGATTAATAAGCGTATGCTATCCGTCTCTCTGTAGGTCATAAATTTTAGGCATTTCTCAACATTTTTTTTTATCAATTACATAAAATACGATGTTACTAAAACGCATTGACCACTCAATCCCTCCCGGCGATCCGAGTTACCTCACCCCGCTTGAATTTGAATAGACACTTCATTTTGCTCTACACATAAGCATACATAAGTCAGCTACTCAAGGTATACTATGACTTTATCATGGAATATATAAAAAAAAAATGTTTTTCCAAGAAGTCTCCATACAAAAAAACATAAAAAAATGCAACTGTCTTGTTATTTTTCCTAATAATTTGTGTTTATACTGTGTGATACAGAACACTTACGTCGTGTGATCTGACTGTACTTTGCTTGCTGTATTTAGGTAATTTTAATGTGAGAGTAGACTTTCAAAAAATGATTTACAAAACGTCACGTTTTGTAAGACTTCCTACTAATATTATAACGCGAAAGTTAGTGAAGATGGATGTTTGTAACTCTTTCACGCAAAAACTACTGAACCAATTTTTATGAAACTTTACAGTAATATAACTTATGCATCAGAATAACACATAGGCAACTTTTTACTCAGGTACTACGCGGGCGAAGATAGAGGCTAGTAATTAAATAAAGAGGTTAAGAGGCTGCGTATAAAAGACACTATGCTTTTAGTGCTTTGCACTATGAGTTCCGAAATTGCCTAATATAAAAATTGCTTGCTGTATTTAGGTAATTTTAATGTGAGAGTAGACTTTCAAAAAATGATTTACAAAACGTCACGTTTTGTAAGACTTCCTACTAATATTATAACGCGAAAGTTAGTGAAGATGGATGTTTGTAACTCTTTCACGCAAAAACTACTGAACCAATTTTTATGAAACTTTACAGTAATATAACTTATGCATCAGAATAACACATAGGCAACTTTTTACTCAGGTACTACGCGGGCGAAGATAGAGGCTAGTAATTAAATAAAGAGGTTAAGAGGCTGCGTATAAAAGACACTATGCTTTTAGTGCTTTGCACTATGAGTTCCGAAATTGCCTAATATAAAAATTGCCCTAAAGTAATCATTGGACCGTCGAGTTTACCGGCTGGGGCTTATTCCACAAATCCCCTGCGACAATCCCCTGTGAAGGAGATTTCTGGTCTTTTTGTCCACAAATCCCCTTTGCTAGCCCTTAGAGTATCGGAAGGGGATTTGTGGACAAGAGTTCCAGAAATCCCCTAATCCATTTATTTACACTGTAATTAAAAAAAACATAAATACCTTAATAGGTAATCAGTCTTTATTTTTTATACATAGGCACGTAATCACTAACGATGACACTCTCTAACTCACATAAATTCAGTTATCATGATCAATTGTACCTAGTGTAGAAATAAAATCTCTCAAATCATATTTACAATAAAAAACTAAATCTTGTATTCATTAAAATATCTCAGAAAATCATCCCATAAATAAGTTCTGTAATCACAGATGATTTGTACTTAAAAAAATGAATATATAAATTCAACAACAGTATGAATGCCTATTGTTTTAGCCGTAACTTATTATACCAACCTTTCTTGCAATGTGTTAACTTTTATGTACAGGAATATCGGTCTTTACGCTCAGCAATAAGATTGATAATCTTGTATTGCTTAATTGTGTCGGCTTTTACCTGTTTTTCAAAAGGATAGTCTCTTGTTCTATGAGCCGAGTTCTTTGTATTGGCTCCAGAAGCATTTGCATTTCTTATCAGTTTGCAGTTGTGTGTTTGCAAGTAGTTAAAGTACTCTAATTCTAAAAATAATATGGCTGGTAGTTTTAAGTGGTGCTGCAAATAAATCTACGATACTTCTACAAACCATTTCTAGGAACTCAGCTCATAGAACTGTGGCTCTATCCCATCACTATGGTCGCACACGCACATCACTGGTCCAATCCTGGTACGCGCACATTCGGGTCGCTGGGCTGCGGGCTTAATTCTTAAACTAGTCGCTTCCACTACACCACCCGCAAATATACAGATCGTGGCATCTTTCCTCCGTGGCCGAAGTTTCTATGTCTCGGTTGAATAAGCAGAATATCAGCTCCGTCCCATTACCGCCGGAGTGCCCCAAGACAGCTGTCTCTCACCTGCACTCTACGTGCTATACACCGATTTAGGGTAACCTGATTTCAACCAGGGGAGAAAGATGTCACCTAAGCGCTATTCGCTATATCGCGCAGATGACAGTGCCTTCTTTGCATCTTCGACAAACCATGACACAGCCGCCGGTAAAATGCAACGCCTACTCGACCCTTTGCCCGCGTGGTTGGATAGGTGGCGCATTGCATTCAATGTCGGAAAGATGGCCGGCGCACTGTTCTGCCACCCGTCCAGCTTCGAAGCCAATCCATAGACTGGCAAACCTCCGTCCGTATTTTGGCGTCGACATCGACAGGTCGTGGACGGGGAACGCCCAGGTGGAGCGTACGTTACGGCAAACACAAGACAAGACCATGCTCCGACCCATCTTAGCTTCGAAGCTGCCACTGAAGACAAAAAAGGGGGGTGTTCAAAACATACATACGGTCGCGACTTACCTATGCGGCGCCGGCGTGGTACGCACTCTGCTCTGCTACCAATAAGCAGAGGATTCAAGTCCAGCAAAACATAGCCCTACGTGTGTGCACCGGAATATGACTGTATGTCAGGAGCGACGTCATCGCTAGCGACACCTAGATGTCCAGCATTAAGGAGTTGCGTGATACAACTGGCTCTCCAAATGTATGACAGCGTCGACAACAGCCGCCACGTTCACCTAAATGCCCTAGACCCGGGCAATAAGGCCCGGTCTCCTGACTGTCAAACTTCTTGGCGACCACTGTCTTGCGAACTCCTAAAGTCTTCCGATTCGCCCCAATAAGGCGAGGTATGAGAGACGCGAAGAAGGGAAAGGAAAATTAAAAAAGGATTGACCAAGTAGCCGAATAATAGCTAACGTATCGTCGCTGCTGGAATACCCTGCAAACCCCGACATAATTTTGCAATATAGGATTATCAATCTTATTGCTAAACATAAAGACTGATATTACTGTACATGAAAGTTAACAAATTACAAAAAAGGTTGGTATAATAAGTAACGACTAAAACAATAGGTATTTATATTGTTTTTGCATTAATTAATACATTTATATATTCATTTTTTAATGTACAAATCATCTGTGAGTAGACGAACTGATTACAGAACTTATTTATGGGAGGATTACTGTTAACTGATTTTCTGAGATATTTTAATGAATACAAGATTTCGTTTATCATCGTAAATATAATATGAGAGATTTTATTTCTACACTGGGTACAATTTATTAAAATAACTGAATTTATGTGAGTTAAAAAGTGTCATCGTTAATAATAACGTACCTAGGACGTTATTATTAACCATGACACTTTTTAACAAAATACTTAAGACTGTGATTACATATTAGGTATCTGTATTTGTTTGTTTTTAATTACAGTGTAAATAAATGGATCAGGGGATTTCTGGACAAAAAGTCCAAAAATCCCCTTCGCAGGGGATTGTCGCAGGGGATTTGTGGAATAAAACGGTCGAGTTTACCGGCTGGCAGACCTATTCAATAAAATGTGATTGCATTTCAAGGGCTATATATTTTTTTCTGTGTATGTTAGTTATTTTATAAAACGAAGAAGGTGAAATACCGCCAAGAGGAAGCTGAAAAAAAAACCGAAGCGTTTATAAATAACCCTGTAAATGTCCAAATTATTCTACCTTCACTTGGTATTCAACGCCCAAATATAGCACAGTCAATAGGCGTTCGTCTGGTAAGATTAATTTGCATATGACCGAAATGGATAGCAACGGCATTTACATAGTTCAAAGAGAATATCTTGCTCATTCTGAATTAAAACCTTTCTTAAAGTCTTGTAAACCTAAACAAGCGTTAAAGTCTGTTAGAAAGAAAGAAATAAATATTTTTTTATTTGATCCAAAAAACACAAACATGGTAAAATACTAAAGTAAAAGAATTAGCCTATATAAAAAATGTGTTCGGTCAAAATAGGTCCCTGTGTCAGCTAGATGCAGCATCGTGTTACTACGTTGCTGCGCTGATTTTCAGATAGGGCATTTTGTAAGAACACGAACTTTGAGGGAACACAAAATTGTTAAACGCGGGCATGTATCATATGTAATGTCTGGACGTACCTCTGACTAACCCCTCTATGGTATCCTCTAATATCTCACTGAGTATATATCTGAGGATGTCTATCATGGGAAATATGGTAATGACAAAAGATACACATGCTTATACGTGTTTATTTTGTTGTTGTTATGTTGTCTTCTTTGATTGCAGCCCGCTTAGCATGAGCACCCAATACAAAATTCTGTCTACGAAAGAGAAGACAAAAACTATTTCTGTCGCCTATTCTGTCAAACAAAAGACTAGGACAGAATATTTTTTATCTTCTCGGCGGTAGACAAAACCGTTGTCTTGGGTCTTCATGCTAAGCAGACTTACTGCAATAATGTGGATATAACCTAGGTGGTGGCTACTAGCTATTTTTAGATTGAGCTGCGTAACTTCCTCGGTATCTCTCTATTTCCTGTCTACACACAACATGAATAGCAAAGCGTACCCTATCAGTAAGCGCTAGTTCTATGCATATTATACTCTTTAAAGCAATCGGCTGAATGTCTAGTCAATTGCTGTTCTTAGAATTCTGTGAAAGTATACGTCAAAGGTGAACTCTTGGTGTAGACTGTCTGGGAAATGTTTGACAAAGTCATCACTTGGATGGGTGACCATTATATTACAATTGAGCGATTTCGTGCTTCGAAGTAGACCGTTAACCTGCTGATCCAGGGGCAGAGAGTCCTGATTGCTGTGTATAAACACTGGTGTATGATTAGAAGGACGTCAAACAACTAATCCAATTTACCATCTTGTGCTTTTGTATATTGCTATTGGAACATGCTATACTTGTACTTAGTCGGCTAGAATCGTATTCAATTTGTCTTGCCATCTCCGCGTTGCCTACTTGCTACATCAGGGTGCTACTCGGCACCTTTGCCCAAAGCTCACTTGGCATGTCACACTGTCGCAGTGAAATACATGGCTTACCGTATCTCATAGCTACAAAAGAAAGAGAGATGCTACACTCCGCGGCAGTCTTCATTTTGAAGTTGCGTGTGGTTGAAGTGACGTGCTAGCCTAACCCCGACTTTCGATCCAGAGGCCGTGCACCAATGGATATTTCAACTCGAAAAAATCATTTGCTCAAAACGGTGAAGGAAAACATCGTGAGGATAACATTATGCCCTAGAAACTAAATTAATTCCAAAAAAGATCACAAGAATAAATGTCACAAGGGATGACTTCCGTTTGTAAAGTTTTGTACTCACCCATACTCAGTAGCGTGACTTAGTATTGTACCTCTATGTGCGTTCCTCTTGTTCTGTTATGCGTGATTCCCAGAGGATTTTCTCGACGATTGTACATGTATAATGTAAACCTTAAAATGTTTGAAAGGACTTTTTTATCGTAAATATTATACCTCTATATTATTTGTTATTTGAATTATAACTGTTTCTATTTTTCAAGCACTGTAAGATATTTTCAGACTGTCCAGTCTGAAATTCATATAATGTCATTTAATTCAATTAGCTTCCAAGGTAATTCATTGAATGCTGTAGTAACAATTTATTACCTACTTAGGTTAACCTAATATAATTAATTATGCAACTGCTTTTATAACATAAAACGTAAACTAAAGATACTTCAGGTAAACAATTACACACAGTTACACAATTAAAAACAGTTAATTTTAATTTATTTTAATCGTACTCAAAATATGACTGCGGTTCTAGTATCCTACAGATAGACAGATGAAGAAACGAATGCTTGTTGAAATATTTAATGTACCGAATTTTGTATGTGATAAGTAAAGCACATCTGGGCCTGTCCTTGAACCGTACAATTATGATTCTACTGCTAGATAGTAAGACCGTCTTTGAGACATGGGCGCAATTTACGAGAATCCCGGTCCTTGTCGACGGTCTCTGAGCTATCAGATAACCTTACCTTGATTTATAGTTTTAATCAGAGCAACAATGGCTATATGGACAAAAAGTAATCGATATTATTACAATGGATGATTTGGGATGGAGTTCAAGCAAGTGTTTTTTCTTTCGATATTTCAACGAAAATCGTTGAAATAAGTGATTGTTTTGTCACAAAATCAGTACATTTCAATCTGCACGACATTTCCGCTAAACGAGTCTCACCCATCAGTGTGTGTGGGAAATTAAATAAGTAAAAACTTTTTATTGAATGTGTAACATCAGTTCATTAGCTTCTATTCACAGTGTCAGCCCAACAAATGCCCGCGGTGGCAATTTAGTTTAAACTTTTGACCTGAATTGCGTTCTTTTGCTTCCAAAACCTAAAAAAAATGTACGCTGTTTTTGTATTAGTTTTGACTTACTCATAGGTATTGATGGTTAAACACATTAAATTGAGAAGCAATTAAACCATCATCATCATCAATATAAGTCGATAGACGTGTACTGCGGACATCATCTATAGAATGCCAGTATAAATGCCTTCTACCTTCATCTACCTTCATCCATTGAATTCTGGTAATTATTACAAAAAATACAAGAATAGTAATAAAACATGAAAGATCATAAATTGAATTATTAGAAAGTTCTAGCAGCTAGAGTCCTCGACTTTCAATCCAAAGTTTGTGGGTTTGAATCCCGTCGTACACCAGTGGATTTTTCCAAACGAAGAATGCGCAAATATGTGCACCTGCAAGTGCTCACAAACGGTAAAGGGAAACATCATTAGAAAACCGCCTCATCCCATAACAAAAAAAATTACATATGTATGAAACAAGCCTCTACGAGGCCCACTGAATCCTAACATTACATTTGTTTTTTCTGCATTGAACACTAGACCCTTACCAGAGCCACCATAACTCAACTCGATCAAATTACCGCTCTAACGCAAGATGACCGAGTAAGAGCCATGGACACCACAAAGAAGAAAACTGAAATTGGCTAATATTTTAACGAGTTACATTTATCTGCACAAAGGAGAAAGACAACGCTAATATAGAAATGCAAATAGGAACAAAAAAAATGCAGCAAGCACCAGTGTTCTTTGTTTTGCTTATTATTCATGCGGCAGGAGTAAAAGCCAGCAAACACACCAACGTGTGCAATGTAGAGGTACCTACGTGAATACATTCAAGCATTACCGTGCTCAGTTTGTTTGGGAATTGAATTATTCATAAGAATTTAACTGTGTAATGACGCGATTGTCAAAAAGTATTTTAGGAGTTTCATTCTTCAGTCTGATTCTGTCTGAATCGATGATAAAGATTTAATACTCATTACCTCTAGAAACGATTTTTAACTAATATTCACTCACCTGCATGGTACCTGGATGTAAAGTAGTCGATGAAAAGTAGCTTTTACCGCTTAGGAACCGGTCGTCCGTTTTCCGTCGACTTACTTTACAAATTTGGTCTCTACGAAAAGCATTTTTATTTTAACGGGACAATATACCTTTGTCCACTCTGAAGGCCTATTCTAAATATTGGTTCAAGAATTATTTAAATCAGATGAGTAGTTTCGGAGATTAAGTCTTACATCCAAACTTAAAAACTTTACCTCTTTATAATATTAGTGTAGAAGAAAGGTATTAAAGGTATTTTTTTCACTACATATCTTATAAAGTGATATAAAATACTTTTATTTTGGATAAGTAGTCAGTATATTTTACTAAGCTTCCTTTAAAACAGTGGCTCAGATTCAACCTATCTTTGATTTATGCAAGTCGACGACAACACCTCAAATTATGTTCGAGAACGTGATCCAAATCCGATTCAACGCATCTCATTGCGATCGTAAAGCTTCAATTGGCACACTTGTCGCATAATTTCTAATTCCTAGATATCGACTCGGTATAATATGAAACTGATCCGCTTACACTCAAGACGAAGTAATGTGTATCGAAGTGTATGAATATGATCGTTACGGAGAACAGTGATTATAACAAAGCCTGAGATTTAATCATTATTGCAAAAAAATGTTTATGAACTTTACACACAGATACAGTTTATAAACTATGAAAGGTGATATTGTTTGTAACGATGGTACTAAGTAGTTTTGATGACCTTAAATTATTTAGTATTTATGAAACGATGATGGGAAATTATTGATACAATACTATACCTACCAATACCACGTCGCAGTGACAACGTTTTAAATAAAAAATCTTTTTTTTTATAATTGTATGTATTTTAGTTATATGATTATTTCGTAGCACTTTACCATGTTGCCTAAAAAATATTAATTATAATTTTGAAAACCATCATTTTATTTCTTTGTTTCTTAGGAGTCTGCAACAGTCTCACAAGTCACAAGCACGTTCGTAAAACAGAGCAGGCTGGTCCACAAATAGAGTGAAATATTTTACGTCCGCCTGAAATGGGTATTACCACAACTTATCGCGATGGTTACTAGTAGTCCAGATGTCAGATTTTTAGTTTTAAAAATTTATCTATCTATCTTATTAGCCTTTCTGATCCCACTGCAGGGCAAAGGCCTTCCTTCACTTTTTCCACTCTTCACGGTCATGCGAATTTGAAAAACATGTGAAACAAGTGAGAGTTTAAAAATAAGTGTGAGTTTGAAAAACAATTATAATAATAATTTGATACTTGGTTGGCACTACGGCACGGTGCTGTCGTATGCGCCGTGACTGTCAACTAACTTCCATAGTGATCCATACAACACTGTCGATCGTGCCTACCTACACACGGCAAATTAACCGTAGTTTTTCACGACAAAAAAGAGTGTGTACAAGCGGCCTTTCTCATCATACCTAGGTACATACGTACGTAGATACGTGATACAAAATAGTTTTGATACAAAAAATGTGAATACGGCAGTGGAAATTATAAAATACAGTGTTCAACTGTTGGTACGGCAAATTTAAACATTATTATCAACATTATTACGGATAATTTTTGCAATGAAAATAAGTTCAAACTAACTAAACATATTTAATACAACATTTATATCTACAAGGAAACACGATCGTTTCAAAAAATAAACTGATTGAGCTAACAAGCGAACCAGAATACCAACTCGTATTTATTTAGTTAAGAGTGGAACTGTGATGTATAGTTCAAAAATATTCAATATCCATTATGCTACATTCGAAAGTAAACTTTCTACACAATTAGACATTTTTGTTCACAACCATAGGCGTCAGCCAGATATTCAAGCCTCAATAAAGAGATGGTGGTAATACCCACACCGTAGGAATTGAACGTACATATTTCATTGCGGGTAGTTGCACAACAATCCGTTCTTGGACTTTACGAGTTTCCGAGAAGATGTTGCTTTTGCAAAGACAAAAGGTTAGGAAAATCTGTAAACGGAAACAACGTTGGAGATTTGGCTACATTTTTGATTTGGATATCAGTTTTGGTATAAATTCAGTAGGTTTGCATTTTATTATAAGTACAATAAACTGAAGATTTCAAAGGTTTCAAAGGCATAAGTACCTAACTAAATTCTGCTCAGTAAAAGCTTGTTCTTTTTGTTAAAGTCTTATCGTATGTACAAGCACTCCATTTCTTTGCCAAATGTTTTACCATCCATCTCCGGGAAATAGGATTTTCAAAAGGTCGTCGAGGTGAAACTTGGTGAATATATCAAGCGTTTCTGTTTCAAGGACGTTTTTGGCTTCCTTTAACGGATATGATCATACATTTACTTAACTGTTATCAATATCTTTTGAAAGAATAAAATTTATAAACGTATTTGATTATCTCCTTATCTAAACATACTTATACTAAAAACTGGCAAAGATTCGAAATTGTAGAGTCTGCTGAACGTAAAATCAGTCACAGCGAAAATTCTATCTAACTTAAATTTACTTTCACGCTTGTTTGTAAGACTTTCCTGCAAAATAGAATGTGGAACATTATTTGCGATCGACAATTGAAACATATTATTTGCATTAATAACTAAACATATGAAGATTAGTAATTTATGTATATGTACACAGGTTGGGCAAAAATATGTAAACTATCAAAAGGTGGCCAGTTTAATAGGTGACCACTTTTGTTCTATGACTTTTCGGAATAGTACTATTACTTATTTATTCTAATTGAAAAAATCATAGTAAAAATCTGCTGTTTTTTGTAAAAGCTGTGTATTTATCTCTTCTCGTAAATTGTTGATCCAGTAACAAGCCCATATATATGTTGATCGTACGGTACGGTCGTAACGGTTAAACATTTTATACGAATCCGACATTTCCTCATCCACTTTATATCCAACTCCTAGTTAGACATTGTTGATCCAGAGCCACAATTTACGCAATTTATAACAGTGCATCTAAGTACTACAGAAAGCTATACGTAGTGTTGTAGTTAAACAGAGACAAATCGTGCGTGGTTTCAATCAGATGTTTGGCAAGCGCGTAGTTTCAAGTTAGTGCACGACGCGACGCGGAGGGAGAAAGTCGCGATCACTCACCCTGATGAAGACTCTCGGAATGAGTCGAAACTTAGTCGGTGCCTTGACCGATAGTGCATAACGTGAAAATTCCCGTTTTTGCAATATAAATAGTCAAGTTTACGATAGTTTTTGGTATAAAAAGTTCGAGCTTGTGCGGCTGTACATGTCGTGTATAATTAATTATTTATAGTTGTGAAGTGTGTGGTGAAACTATGATGGCTGATGAAATTGAAGAAAATGGTAAGTAATTTATCCGTACTAACTACTAAAGTAAAACGCAGCGTTTGACGGCTCCCCACAAGGTGGTTAGACGACCTTGTAAAGGTTGCTCGGAGGCGTTGGATGCAGGCTGCACATAATCGGTCGCTCTGGAAGTTTATGGGAAGGCCTATATTCAGCAGTGGACGTCTTATAGCTTAAATGATGATGATAAACTACCTACTAAGTGAAAAATGAGTACTTACAGAATTTCACCTACCTGCGAGTAATCTACTACATAGTCACGCTTGTTTCTCGGACGGGTAGGCAGAGACCATGGATTTCCACTAGCTATGATCCTGGCATACCTCTTTCGCTTCATTCTACCTCATCAAATGCTTCATACAAGCTCGGCGGTTAAGTGTACTTCTGACCTGGCCTTTCTCTAGAATGTCTCCAATTTGGTCAGCGTATGTTCGCCGAGGCCTTCCTCTTCCATCTATCCCATTCCGCTCACCTTGTATACTTGTTTTTTTTAATCTTCTTTCGTCCATCCTTTCTATATGCCTAAACCATCTCAACATACCTTTCTCAACTCTCATTACTACATCTTCATTCACTCCACGCTGCTCTCTTAACTCGCTGTTCCTCACTCTATCACTCATAGTTACACCATACATACTTCTCACAGCTCTCATCTCCACTGCATTTATTAGAATTTGATGTTTCTTGTGACATGCTAGCCTGTTTGTATTATCAAATGTATGACTTTTTAGACTAAGGCTTATACTTTCTTATTCTTATATTAAATTTTGCATGCTGTAAAGCAGATCATAGTTGGACTTACTTTAACTGTATTATCTACTGCTTGTACCCATGTTTCGCAAATAAATTGAATTCAATTGAATTGAATTGAATTCTTCTGCCATACTCAACGTTTACTTCCATACATTAGTGTTGGCACTAACACTCCTCCATGCACAGCTAGTCGTGCCGTCTCAGACAATTTCCTGCTGCTCATGACGGAGTGAAGTGCCCCATTCACTTGATTTCCAGCATTTTTACTTGTTCCACTCTCTCTCCGCCGATCACAATATCACATGTATTCAAACATTCATCTTTATCAAAAACGATTACTTTCGTCTTATTCACATAAAATTTCATCCCTTTTCTTTCAAATGCTTCATGCATAATTGTCACCATCTCTTGTAACTCATCCATCGATGACGCATGTATAACCTAATCATCGGCTTAGAGATGATATTTGACGAGTAACTCATTCATTCTTAATACATATTCACTTTCTTTCAAATCTTTCTAACAACTGTCCATAAATAGATTAAACAGCTATGGTGACGCTACACATCCCTGTCTAACACCCTTTTTGTTGCTAAATAATTCAGTGTATGACCCGTTTATCCTTACGCAAGCACTGGAATCTTCATAGATAGATTTCAGAGCTCGAATTAGGATGCTGTCTACTCTATACATTGACAGTACCGACCATTGTTCATTCCTCATTACTTTGTCATATGCCTTCTCCAAATCCACGAAAGAGCAATAGACCTTTTGTCCCTTGGCCAAAAACTTTTCAGCTACGCATCGCAAGGAAAAGACCTGATCCGTACGTCCTATACCCTTTCGAAATCCCGCTTGTGCATCCCATATTTTCTCATCGGTTCATTTCACAACTCTTTAAATCAACACTTTCGCATATAATTTGCCGACGATGCTAAGTAGGCTTAATGCCTCTGTAGTTTTTAATAGTATTAACGAGTAATCTATCTATACTATAATAATAATGTAACAGGTCATATACTGTACATTAAAATATTTTGAAAAAAAAAATGGGAGGGTAGTCTATAATCGATACTGAAGCCAAAAATGTATTTTTTTCATTTTTGTCTGCCTCTCAGAATCTGGGCCGCGCATGGCGCCAAAACGACTGAATTCAAGTGAAACTTTGTATGATTGGAACTCCAATCATACAAAGTTTCACTATGAGGTAGGATAAAGGATACTTTTTATCCAGAAATTCAGCACGGTTCTCTTGGTAGAGGGGATGACAGTCAAAATGTGTACTTACTTGTAATTTATTAACGCGTAGTCTTACGGGAACGGGAACGGGAACGGGAACGGGAACGGGAACGGGAACGGGAACGGGAACGGGAACGGGAACGGGAACGGGAACGGGAACGGGAACGGGAACGGGAACGGGAACGGGAACGGGAACGGGAACGGGAACGGGAACGGGAACGGGAACGGGAACGGGAACGGGAACGGGAACGGGAACGGGAACGGGAACGGGAACGGGAACGGGAACGGGAACGGGAACGGGAACGGGAACGGGAACGGGAACGGGAACGGGAACGGGAACGGGAACGGGAACGGGAACGGGAACGGGAACGGGAACGGGAACGGGAACGGGAACGGGAACGGGAACGGGAACGGGAACGGGAACGGGAACGGGAACGGGAACGGGAACGGGAACGGGAACGGGAACGGGAACGGGAACGGGAACGGGAACGGGAACGGGAACGGG
Organism: Perizoma flavofasciatum; assembly: GCA_958496245.1. Lineage (NCBI taxonomy): Eukaryota > Metazoa > Arthropoda > Insecta > Lepidoptera > Geometridae > Perizoma > Perizoma flavofasciatum. The sequence continues at coordinate 6,282,536 of OY292426.1, forward strand.
AACGGGAACGGGAACGGGAACGGGAACGGGAACGGGAACGGGAACGGGAACGGGAACGGGAACGGGAACGGGAACGGGAACGGGAACGGGAACGGGAACGGGAACGGGAACGGGAACGGGAACGGGAACGGGAACGGGAACGGGAACGGGAACGGGAACGGGAACGGGAACGGGAACGGGAACGGAAAAGCTCATAAAAGTGTCAATTACCAAAAAACACTTTGATGACCTTTTGTCGCACAGTTTATAAAATAATTAAGTTGATTGATGCTAAACAAATATTGTAATTTTTTGAGAAAACCATCATGCTAATTAATGTTGATTAGAGTAAATATTAAGGGCATTTTTTGCAATGGTTGCATTTTGCAAATAATTAGTAACCAAAAAATATTTTAATATTATTTTTAAGGAGAAAATATAATGTTTATTTTTTAATATTGATTACATTGATACATTGATTGATATTTATGTAAGTATTATTGAGTCAATTTAAGGACGGTTGTGTTTGTTCCATCCAAGTGTTATTGAAAAAGAACATAAAAAAAATGCAAATCAGATAGCCAATCGTTATTTCAAGCAATACTGATAAGTGTGCGATATTATGTTAAATTCACGAATCAGGTTTGTCATGCGTTTATTGATATTGCCCCATAAGCGTAAGGTGCCGCGTAATTCATTAGTAAAATGATCAATGATCATGATCAATAAAAATAAATAAATCTTTTTATTTCATTTGCCCTAATTTAGTGTTATTATGTTTACTATTAAAGGTTTTTAAAAGGATTGTTGATTTTGCCAAATAATATTTTAATAAGGTTACAGAACGAAGAATTAATGTTGATGTGGATTTTATTGAATTGATTAAAGAACTAAAAATAATTCAATCTTTTTTTCTGCATTAGTAATCACAATATATTTTCTTGATTTGTCCCTCTCAATTTGAAATTTGCGTTTTATTTAGTAAATAAATGAGCTTATCAGTCAAATGCTATTTACATTATAGATTTGTTGAACTGGAGAGGTTCCGAGGTACCAATATGCATAGAAACATGAAGGTATAAATAAATCACACTTAAATCTTAACGCGATATTGAGTCCAGCAAAAATAAAATTATTCTATAGGAAACTTGAAATCGAAACGCACTCAAGGTCGTTATTATGTTTGAGTGCTATTTTTTAATACCTCACTGATTGAAATATTTGCCACTCTGAGTTTCCAAGTACTTAACAATAGTACCTAGGAGTACTAAGTACTCGTATTTATTCAATAAAGTAGATAGGTATTCCTCGCTGGTTTGGTCGAAATATGGTTAATATTGTTGTATATAGTAATATTTGAGGTACCGATAGGAACTGCAACGTCGCGTTTGCTATCAGCCAATCGGAGTCAGAAGTGGTCTGTAATTGGTCCATTTGAATTTTTGAATCGGATCAATAACTGGTCTCCGGTGGATTTGTATATGTGATCAACAATGGTCACTTATTGCCATATGTATTTAACTGTCTTTATTGGCTCCGAGAAAAGACAGCATGGTGGCTCCATGCTGTCTTTTCTCATTAGTATGCTGCATGTTACAAACGGATCAAGAATAGCGGTTCGGATCAACAATTATCATTGGATCAACTAAGTGCTCGTGGGATACCGCGTATGATCAACAAAGTACGAGTTGGTATAACTATATATATATATACAGAAAACTTGTTCATTTTCATGTGAAACTACACCCTTTTTAGTTGGGATATCCTCTAGTGACACACCCTCATTTATTGACCACCTCCTAGAACGTTTTCTCTAAATCTGATGTTCGTAAAATTCATCATCCACAATAATTCTCATCCACAATAAAGAATTATTGTGGATGATCGGAATCAATTAAAATGACACAATATATTTATTCATACAATCGTATAGATTCCTCTCCTTCCAAAGGTTGTCTGGAAGAGATTACTTCTAAGCGATAGAGTCAAAGTCAAAGTCAAAATTCATTAATTCAATAAAATCACAAGAATCACTTTGAAACGTCGGTTTTTATCTACTGCCTGTTCCTCCGCGACCAAGCCAGGAAAGAAAGGCAAGAAAACAAGGCTGGTTATTATTTTTAATGATCCTTTTACAAAACAATAGGTTCGAGTTGGAGCACTTTTAATCCCAAGAGTTTTTGTCATCTAAATAATCAGATATATTATAGTATGCCTTTTTATAAAGTTTTTGTTTAATTACATTTTTAAATTTGTTCATTGATGTTCTTTTTTTTTGTAATTTTCTTGTGTTGTACAATAAAGTATTTTCATTCATTAATTCATTCATTATCTACAATGTGAAGGCATTGTAGATAATGATAATATACATTCTCAATCTCATTACTCACGTGACGATGTTACATCAATAATAAAAAAAACATTTTCTATAAATTAAACTTATCAAACAATATAGCACTTGCGACATAATATGTAGCATTAACATAAAATAGCTTGTTAACTTTGAATGTTTTTCAAATATAATGATGAGTTGTATATCAATAATATATATAATCATTGATATTAAACCTATTGCCGTGAATTGTTTCTGTATGAATTAATTACTGTCTGACCATGCATCGTTGAGTTCCCATAGAGATGTCTTTGGTATATCGGGCTTTGTAGTGGTCGACCCTGCGAGCTATATAGTCAGTTAGTTAGTTGATGGATGGAGGAACGTACTGTACTACATTTCCATATTGTAAAAACGGGAATTTTCACGTACTACACTATCGGTGAAGGCACCGACTAAGTTTCGACTCATTCCGAGAGTCTTCATCAGGGTGAGTGGTTGCGACTTTCTCCTTCCGCGTCGCGCCGTGCACTAAACGTAATCCGTAGTGCACGGCGCGACACGGAAGGAGAAAGTCGCAACCACTCACCCTGATGAAGACTCTCGGAATGAGTCGAAACTTAGTGGATTTCAGGATGATGATGATATATATAGAAAATACTTGATAGATATACAAAAAATACAGATGAAACAGCTAGCTATCTAAATACCGTTGCAAACGATCTATAGATAGCTCAACTTATCTAGATCACTTCCACACGGAAGCGTTTCCAAAATACTGGCCGCATTGCCACGCTGAATAGCAATGCTAATGCGCTGACCCAGATAAGAACCAGCTCTCTGGTCGCGTCGCTGCGACCTATCGCCCTGAAAGAATTTTAAAAATGCGAATGGTCTCGGTTCCCCACGGACCCAGAGTCTCAACCCCAAAAGGCACAACTAAGTACTCGTAAGCTCCCAAATATTTCAGCTTAAATAAATACTACAAATTTTGAAAAAAAATGTACATCGGGTGGTCCTTTCGCTAACGAGTGATCTCTACCAGACAACCTGAACCTGATGATTTTGAACGTATTTTACTGATTAGGCCTGCACATAATACAAGCATAGATATTATAATACTATGATACAAGCGAGAGATATCGGGTACCTCGAAAATTTGACAAAAAATAAGCGGCATGCATTGCTGTTTGTTCATACTGGGCTGGCGGTTATTCAATTTAGCTGTTTATTTAATAGTTTTATTGCGTGCCCAACAGCTCATACCGGTCATTCGTGCACTAACAATAATAATGCTCTAGCAAAACGATTGTATAATTTTCTTTGATTAGTAATGACGTGTTTAGTTGTTATGTATAGGTTTTATTTGCAGAAATATTAATAAAACGACTATGTGGTTATGAAATAGTCTGTAAACATTGCAAACATTATATAAACAGCTCAACTATGTAAGCTAGATAACAAAAATAGTATACCTAATTTAATTTAAATGACACAGGATTCATTAATAATTGTGACAATAGAAACAAAAATATTTTTTATTTCGCATTTCTATTCTTACGATTCTAAAATTATCCTTTGATAATATCCTATCCTACTTCCTACTTTAATATAATAAATGCGAAAGTCTGTGTGTGTGTGCGAATGTTTGTTACCACGTATCTCCGTAACCGATTTTGATGAAATTTGGAATTTAGATAGTTTAGATCTGGAATAACATATAGGCTAATCTAATTTTCGAAAATCGACCACTAAGGGGGTTAAATAGGGCGGTAAAGTTTCTATGAAAAAAAAAAATTGTTTGATTCACTCAAAACTCTGTACAAATAAACTTTAAAGTAAATAAAGAAACACGCATTTTTTATTTTTTCAAAACTACCCTTTGGGAGTGTGCAATGAGTTCTAAACTTTGTATAAATTGCACTCCTTGGTTCGATTCATTCAAAAGTTGGTGGACATAGTTTGAAGCCTGGAGAGGGTCATATGCTACTTTTATTAACATACCACGCGGGCGAAGCCGCGGGCAACAACTAGTTATGAAATAATCCTACTAAGGGTAGATTCGACTAAACTTTAATTTATGCTCGAGTAACTATACCAGAATAAATCTATTCCACCATCTTATTCTCGAATAAATCAGTCGTTTGTCCATACAATATAAAGTATAGCTACTCTTGGAATTACTATACGTGAATAGCAAAGTGACCGATGAACGAATGTATTACCCTGCAAATAAATGTTGTTATATAATGGGAAGGTGTACAAGCATATGTAATGTCAACTGGTATTGATCGTATTATATTAAGTATGGAAAAATTGCTGACATGAATAGTGGTTCGAATACAGGCAGTTAAAAAATAATTATGTAGGTACCTACTTACTATTAAAAACGAATGTCAAAATCTGTATAGCTAAACACATAGGTGGTTCGTTCGTTACGAACGTTTACGACAAACGCCTTCTGCGCTTGCCTGTTAAAAGTTAAGTTGGGAAACTAGCACAAGGGCACCATTTAGGTACGGACCTCGGCTTGGGTTGTTACCAGGGGGAGGAGAGAAACGTCCCGGTACATATCTGTACCGTGAGTAGGCGGAAGTAGGGACTCGTCGACCCCGCCAGCGGGGTTGGTGTATCTGTGTAGTGTTTTCTGTCGGGACTTCACGACGTCACCACTGCGTTAGCAGTGCTGATGGGGTCACCAAGAACGTATCTTAGTCTACGGAGAGTTTAGAGGACGATATATCAATTATAGTGCGTTCCTCCATATATTAAAGAGTCGCGCTGCCGAGATAGATTAGCCGCGTCGGTCAAGCATACGTCGATGCAGCAGGCGTTGACACAAATGACACGCGGACACCATAAAAATATTCTTCGAATAACCTGTTATTCCACGCGAAACGGTGGTATAGTAACTATTCCTGAATAGCCTCGCTATTCTTAGAATTGTAGATGGTAAAACGTAAAATAGATTTATTCTCGAATAACGGGTGATTTATTCTACGAATAAATTATCGTTTGGTCGAATCTACTCACTACTAAGTTACACACAGTGACACAGTTACTGAATTGGTGTGACACTTACTGTGTGATACTAAAGTCTCAGTTTATTCAGTGGCAAATAAACTATTTTTTTATCCTGGTACCACACGGGTGGTTTCATCTGAATTATTCAGATGAATTTTATTATTTAGTTGGTGAAAGAAAAATAATAAAATTCATCTGAATATTTCACTATCAGAGCAAACATTTCAAAAGTTTTGTTCAATGTTTTAATTAGGTTACTCAATTAGCAACGCCTGTTATGAAATTGAAGACGCCTGTTTCCTCAGGTCTTCTGTTGATTGTTTCTGCGTCTGTTAGGATTCATAGCTCATATTACTCACTTAATTTGTTTTACTCGGCTTTTCATTTCTGATATCGACTTTCAATGTTATTTTCAATCCTACGGGCCGCAGTGCCCACATATTTTTGGTTTACAACCATCAAAGAATTGGCATTACCATTCTGCGTTGCAATGCAGCCAGCATGTTGGGAACACAATGTAAGTTTTGAATTAATTTTATTGAGATTACCAAGTTTTCTTAATGAGCCTAAGGTTTATTAAATAAATAAGTATGAACACGAAGGAGAGAGTTATTTGTTGTGCTTATTATGATGATGATGGCAACATAGTTTTTGTTTAAAATAGGGATGTGTACCGATTTCTTCGAGATGGTTGGTCCTGCTTGATTGAGCTTGTTATTTTTTGTGTGAAAGGGAATCCAGGAGTGGTTCTATGAAAAAAGCAGTACTTTACCAAAAAAATAAATTAACATACTTTGATTGGTATGTATGTTGACAAGCATGAATGGTAGTTATTTTTTGTTTCTACTGATTAAAAAACGTAGATCTACGGTCCATTGGAGCTCTAAAAAAATCAAGCTTATAAAGTAAACAAAATACGGCCGTATTTATTATTATTATATTTTGATACTCGCAAATAAATCATAACCTATAGGGTATATGTATGTGTATGTGTGTGGACTCCCTTTTCCGCATTTAAACTCTTAATTGGTTCATTATGCGTGGGAGTTTTGGCTAGTGAGTTAGCCAGCCCAACTCCGCCCAGAAGCACAGAAGATTCCTGGGGTCTTCGCAGGTTTCGCGGAGTGACCTTGGGTTGCCAAGGATTTTTAAGCGGTGAGTTGCTACGCCCACGCATTCCAGGATTACGTGGGCAGCTGATTCCTCTTCGGTTAGACATCCTCTGCAGAGTGGGCTGTCTGTGGATCGGATGTTGTAGAAGTGTTTGTTCAAGGGGCAGTGACCGGTTAGAGTCCCTACGATGATCCGGAGATCTGATCTTTTGAGACTTTGTAGGCGACGTGTCAGTCGTGGTAAGATGGCAGGTAGAGCTGCTCTTGATTGTCTGCAGTCCGTGGCCTGTCCCCATCGTTCATTGTGTTGGTTTATAGTGCGGTGTCGCATCCACGTGCGCAGCTGAGAGAATGGCAGAGGGAGGAGTGGGGCGGGACCTTCTGTGAGTGTTCCTGATCCTCTTCTGGCCAATTCGTCTGCAGAATCATTGCCAAGTGATCCACTATGTCCCTTAATCCATTGTAGAGTCACTTTGTTTTTCGCCGAGATTTTCTCTAGGGCTAGGTGGCACTCGTAGACGAGTTTGGAGTTACAGCTGTGGCTTTCCAGAGCTCTTAATGTTGCTGTGCGGTCGGAGATAATGCGTATGTTGTAGTTTTCGATTTCTCTCCTGTAAATCACCGTTGCGGCCTCGGTGATGGCCACACATTCACATTGGAAGATGGAGCTGTGTGTGCCTAGTGTCATTGAAATATTGATGTTATAACCTATAGGGTACTTCCCGTTGACCTAGAATCATGAAATTTGGCAATAAACAAGGTCTCAGCACTTTTAAACGAAAAAGTCCGAAAATAGTTAATTTGTAGTTTTATCACTTAAAAAAAATGTTTTACGATTACAAACTTACATTTGCTAGAGAAGAAGAAGTTAGAGAATTGACCGTGAAGTTATATCGATGAATTCGAGGATATTTTTTAAACTTCAAAGTTCAGTTTTATTTTTAATCCGACGCATCTTTTCGTAAGAGCAGTTATTTTATCTCTTCTTATAATTTCGATTATCAAATTATCAAGAATAGTGATTATGTCCATTATGACTTAACCTACCAATTTGTGTATAGGTTACATCAGATAGACAAATCTTTTGTGGCCTAATGAAAGCTGTCTGAGGAGCAACGTTCGGAGACTAATGTGGCCTCACCCTTGTTATCTTTATAGCCTTCTATTGTCTGCACTCGGCTTTGTCATGGAAGATTTACTTCATTGAAAGCTAGAATATTAGTTAAAGGTTTGTAAAGCTGTATAAGAATTCATTTAATAGATAGATATAATATAATAGTATAAATATAATATAGATAGAATAAAGTTATATTTTAACTTAGCATTAAGATAAGATCTTTACACTCTGCAGTATTATAATATCTGTGACTCTGCGTTGATAATGAAAATTAAATTGACAATTTACAAACATTTTTTGTTATTTATTGCCCCATATGTTAAAGATAGGCTTGTGAGTGAGTACGTTAATTAAAAAAATATAATAATATAATAAGCAACTTGTAACAGCAAACACAATATTTTTTAATAAAACTCTTTCAGAGGAAATATCCTAATATTCGATCATGCAGGATTTCTGGGCTTTACTAGTAGATAATAAACAGTAGCTCCCAATACCAATCATAACTATGGGTAACTACAAAAAACATTCCATTGGCTGCAAATTACTCTATATCTCACGTGCAACGGATTTCGCTTACTGAATTTAACGAGTTAAAACCAAGTTAGCAGATGAGTGAAATATTTTGATGAAAATTCTTGTGATTTTACTTTACTATGGATCATCTAGTGTATAGGTAGTCTTTACTATTATAGAAACTTACACAAGTTAATATAAGACTTATAGAATCAATTAAAAATAATGAGTCTTCATGTAACAAACTTAACGGTCTAAGAACTTGGAACGTACCTATACACTGTATTTAATATAATATATTTATATAAAATGTCTGGTTACATGGTATAAAAGCAGTTCTATTTGTTTTAATGTCCAGCGAAATGGGGTTAATGAAGTTATCGTAACGCTAAACTGTTGGAAATAATTATGTAGGTATTTTGTGTAACATACCGTGAATTTGTCGTCACAGTCATTTTAACTCTCAGTACGTCTGTACGTTTATTGAATACCTGGGTGCATCATAATCTACTTTTTTTTCGTGGTTTACTAGGATGTACCAGCATTTTCTTATTGCCGTAATCCAATTGATTAAGCACTAGAAAAAAAGTAAACAAAAAAAGTAGAGTAAAAAAAAGTATAAATAGGAATTACATCTACACGTCTTCTCTCTATGCATACAATACGAATATTTATTTAGTTTTAGCTTCTAGTTTTAAATACTGTTATTTAGTATTAAACGTTACTGTGAAATCCACTTCCAAAATTGGAAGCAATATAGAAAATATAGATACATTAACTGTTACAAAAAATGCATTTCTATCATGAATACATAAAAACAAGGCAAATATAATACGAAAATAGGTTGACCATTTTACGTGCAGCCAGCCGGAATAGCTTTTACAGTACAGCTACCGGAAAATTGTGGAGGAATTTAGCTATTTCAATTGTCAGCGTTGTGCTAAAAAACTACGTGTTGTCATGTCAGTGCAAAACTTTGCCGCAGTTATTTATTGGGGATCGAGGCTCGACGCGATCACTCTGCGTGTACGGCCAGCAGGCACTAGGGCAGGCGATAAATCGTGGAGGCTCTGCACTGCAGCCTTCCGGCGCGGCGTGGGCTTCGCTCGATATATACGATGGCTTCTAATGGGACATTATGTCTAAACATATTATTGTAATTAGTAAAGGATTATCTATTTGATAGAACCTATGTAAGTTATAGAAAAGTATACCTGAATTCGTATTTTTATTGTAGACTGTGCAGCATTATCTTTATAAAAACATCACCTAAACTATATTGCGGTTCTTTTATTTTCCTTTGTCTCAAAGAAAAATGTGAAAAATTTTATAGGTAGGTCGAAAATTTTTGTTTAATGTTAGCTTATTTATGAATGGTCTCATTATATTGGCAGACTTGTCAGTTCAATTAGAAAACTTTTTAACCCAAAAAGTCAGATTACCACACGATTTTGATTTGTGATCAATATTATACCTAGAATAGTAAAAAAACTATCTCTGTAAGTGGCCATCGGTCAGTGGACTGTTGTGCACCATGATTAGTCAGTGGAGACTATAATGTGAAGTCAGAGACTATGACGTGATGCCAGTGACTATGACGGGAAGTCAGTGACTATAGTGGTGCACTGACTGCCCGTAACTACTGGATGCAGTGGCCGTCATAAGTAAGAGACTATGACGTGTGGTCCCCTAAGATTCCTAATACTCTTTCTCAGTGAACAGAGTTATCAGTTACATTCTGACTCGCACGTCACGCGTACCACAAACCACGCTGCAATCTTTTTTTTACAAAATAAAATCTCCATAAATAGAAAAATGATGCATTTTACAGTATTTCCCAAGTAATTTTCAATCTTGAACTCAAAGTTGCTATTTATCTTGGAAATGTGTTCGTCAAAATCAATTAGTCTTGCAATCCGCGGTCGGAGAAACTCGTTCAATATTACCGGAAGCGGAAACTCGGCTTTTTGCCTTTGACTAGTTTTTATCATCTCGTTAACTTCGCTCTCTGCTCGTTATGGCGAAGATAGAATTCAATTAGCGACGTCACTGAAATGTAATGGAATCCGTACATTCTGTACACTTAAAGTGCATATAATATTTTTCTTTAATGTAATGGTTTATTCGGTTCATTACCAAAGTGCATTTCACAAGTTTACAACATACTGAGAAACTTAGATTTAAGATACACCATCTGATCTGTAAAAATAAAAATAATAATATGTACAGTCACAAGCGATGAAATAAGATAAATAAAAGGGCATTTCTTTATAAATAATAAATTTATTAAATAACGCCCAAAAGGATTCACTGCGTCGTTGGTATCAGGAATTACGAGTACAGTGGTACCACAACACCCAGACCCGGAAAAAATATCTGTCAAACATACGAACATTTGTCTCGCAGCGGAAATCAAATACGCACCAAACTACAAGAGATAAAGACATAAATTAATTAGAGCAGTCACAAGCGATTAATCTTAACATTGCTTATATTTCAAAATGATGTCACAGTATTCAATTTCATTTTATTTATAATTTATGTCGACGACCTCTGTGTATCAGTGGATGAGTCCCAACTCAGACACAACGAATGCAAGACACACAGATTTGTCTTGCCGCCATTACAAAGTATTAAAGAGCTCAGAAAACAAAGGACTAAGCCCCGGGATGTACTACAAAGTGCTGTGATACTTGCGAGATTGTTGTCTTCAAAGATGACATCTTAGTAAATATGAAGAAAAGTCTCATGAGATATCACTAAATCTTTATCATTAGTTTTAGAATCATTTGGGTAATAACTACACTACATTATAATCAAGTAAACACTTCTACAAGTTATTTTATGTTTTATATTTTTTCACTGAAGAAATTACAGTAGGAGACATTTAACTAGTTCTTTGCCGAAGGACATATAAGTGCTTTACATTAAGCAATCGGAAAACGTGCTCGCCACGAGGGTTTTGTGAGTACTCGCAGTGAGTTTGTCACATGTACACTCACACACACTGTGCGTATGTGTAAGTTAACATCGAGTGCGTTTTATGACATAACACATGTTATTGGCTCTCTTAACGACGGTTTTGGCAGGGTCGGTCCATTTTTGATTCATCGACTGGCAGAAAGCGACTAGATTTTGCGGTTTATCAAATTGCGGTTTTACTTGCGAACGTCAATTTCTGTACGATTACAATATTGAGAGAACGTTGCGTTCGCGTCACAGGGTCGCAGCTCGCTCACGAAATGTTTAATAATCACCTTTCTGTTAAAACATTTGCAAATTGCAAATTTAATCAAAAATACCCATTTTCTGATCATTGAATTTCTGGTCTGGTATTTTAAATGCGATGCCATTACAGATGATTTGTTTTTTTTGTTGTTTTTTTCTAGAATATCTACTGATATGAAATGCCCCTGGTATTTTTAGCGTTAATGAACCGAGTATTTACTGTTTGGCTTAGTGCTTCCAATTGAGCATATTTTAATGACACAGTCAACTGCCACTAATGAGAGTACCGCTTGGTACATGATGCTGACCGCACGACAACGCGATAGGCCTCAGGCCAACTACTAATGAGCCTGTCGAAATCGGATTAATGTATTGTGTTTAGTCCTTCCTCATAACACTGTAAAGCTAGTAGATGAGCAACTCATGCGTCAAAATAAGTTTCAATAGTTTGTAATTTGTACAAACATTTGAAAATGACTTATATCATCTCACGTATTACAGCGCAATCTAGTGATTTGTGACACTAAATCTTATCTGTGAACCATCTTTAAAGCCATACATCGATTGCAAAACCGCATAACAATCTGACAAGCCGCTTTAGAGATAAATGGGAACTGATAAACAAACAAACAAATACTTATTTATTTACTTATTTAGGCTTTTCTATTCCCCGAATTAGCATTTTTTTTAAACTACAAAGTTGACTATCATTTTTATTCTTTTAAATATTTTTATTTTTGTTTTATGGGAGGCCGCCCATCTCATGTACAAAGGCCTCCTGCAACCGTTTCCAATATTCTCTTTGCTGAACTAGGCTAGTCCCGCTACTTCCATGATGTCTTCGCGCCATCGTCGTCTTGGCCTTCCTAATGGACGAATTACGTTACGGGGGTACAAATGTAGGATTTTCTCGCTCCACCTTCCATCTGTCGCTCTTACCACATGATCAGGCCATCTCCATTTTATTTTGCAAGCCAGTTCTGCAAACAAATGACAAATACTTATGCAAAATAAATATACGAGACCCTTACGTCGTAGGTAATATTTAAATAAGTAGATCCATTAAAAATACTTAACATGGTTTTAAACAGAAAGTTGCAAACAAATGTTTAAAACATTCAGAAACACATCAAAAGCACCTGTATCCCGCATGACAGCATAAACTGTTTTTGCTGGGGTATCAACAGTGGGAACGGTTACCCAAGGTCTACTCATTGACAACTATCAAACAATTTGTATGACATATTGTATTTTTTTTATGCGCAGGTATATTTGCATTACCGCAATCACCCAGCTACTTCTGTACCTCGAACTGTCCAGCATGAAATCGGAGACGCAGTAATTACCTGGATCTACAACCTGTGGTATGCGGTAAGTTACAAGACGGGAAACGCAATCAAACTTTTGACTTTAGCTACTTCTGAATTAAGCGTTTAGCGTTTTTAGCAGAGTACGGAGGGCTATATTTTTTTTTATAAATTAACAGACCAGGAGAAAGGTCTTGTTGATAAATAACGTAACCTAAATAAAGTCAGCAAGAGTCTACAAAATCCTAATACTAGCTTCTGCTAGTATTCTTCCTTAGGACTACGCATTTTCATGAATTCGTGCTACACCACTTTTTTGTCGCTGTCGGGTGTAAGTGTCGATGCGTGTCAAACGCATTTGTGTAAAAAGATACCTTCTCCAAAGAATGACAACCAGTCTTGAACCACCTCTGCCCACTGACTTTGATCAGCTCATCAAGTGAAGTTTTCCTACACTGCGTTGTCCGATAGCCAGCTGAGATGCTAGAGGTGCAGGTTGTAATCCCGCTGCGAGACAAATGTTTGCATGTTCTGTAAATATTTCTTCCTGGTCTGGGTCTGGGTCAGTAACTTCAAGTACTACGGGTCAACCATAGTACTCGAAGTTACTGACACCCACGATGTTGGGAATTGTAATGTGGGGTCAGAGGCCAAATTCTCGTAATTATTTCACAGTCAAGTCTATAGAATAATTTTATTATGTCATTTTACTTTTAGTCCTCTTTAAATATCAGTTGTGATGTTTTTCGTAGAAATAATTTCTTATTGTCAATTATTTTTGAGTAGAAAGTGAATTTTGACGTTTATGTTTATTTTATGTAGAAGTTTTTTTTAAATACGAGAATTCGGCTTCAGGACATGTTGTATCTTGATTTATTTACTTAGTTTCTGCCCAAGGCTTTACACGATTCCAAGTTTTATACCAATCGGTTAAGCCGTTACTGAGATTATTTTCAACTAACTTCCAAACTTTAACATGTATAATATATTCCAAATACTATCATGAACTTGACTATTCATATTGCAAAAATCGCGTCGTGCACTAACGTTAGGGCACGACGCGACGCGGAGGGAAAAAGTTGCGATCACTCACCCTAATGAAGACTCTCGAAATGAGTCGAAACTTAGTCGGTGCCTTCACCGATAGTGCGGTAAGTGAAAATTCCCGTTTTTACAACATGAATGTATTATATAAGTAGGTTTGTACGAATTACCTCGATTCGGTTCTCATTACATAAGATATATCTCTCCCAAAAACTCAAACCATCTTCTGTGGTTAATAAACAATGACCCACCCATTAGCACAGGTGGTAAATAACATAATGGGATCCATTAAAGCTGCCGACCACTAGTAAGCTTTGCAAATGCATTACCTTTTTGTTAGCTGTGAAAAATTGGGTTCATAGCGCCATTATTTTACACATTTTGTACGGGTTTTAACACAAAAGTATGAATTTAGAAAAATAATGTTGAGTATCTTCGTCTTAAAACTAAGTAATACTGATTTCACGTAACTAAGCCAAAGAATATTAGGAAAAAACCCGTTATTATTATGATTAATTAGCATACAGCCAAATACAACCGAAATATCATAAACTTTCCAAAAAAAGTGTAAATAAGAACGAGAGCTACAAATAAGCCATAACGACATTCCTTTGTCAAAAGTTTGAAGTAAGGTGGGTTTGTAACTGATCCACCAATAAGCCCTTAATTAATTTGACCCACAAACTATTGTATCATACAATAGCTGCAATAAAATACCCTGACTAGATCAGTGAAGTGAAAATAGTTGGATCCATCCCAACTCCGTCGTCGAGATTACGGCAATCCAAGCCGGTCGTGATGGGAGCTGGATTGCTATCAATGTCGTGTATATGTATATTTTTTATATGTCGACCTCATTTGGTCTTCAATACACTTTTTTCGATTATTTTTTACAGGGCAAACGTTAGCGTCTCTTGCTATTCGGATATAAAAAAAATGATGTAGTAAACAAATGTGTACTACATTATTACATTAACGAAAAATAAACATTGACTCAAGAACGTGAAATAATAATTGTATAAAAAATATTGCGGAATAATTCATCCTTGAACTTGATATCATCTTCAGATACTAATCCTAATAGGACGAAGTTTTCTTATTGTGAAAAAAAATTGTACCTGCACCATATATGATTCTTACTTTTGCGCCATTTATATATTTTTTTACATCTTGAGCCTGCCCACACAGTTTTTTAATTTATATATTTTAACTATAATCTTAAATACAACAAAACTCTTTTAACTGAAAAAAATATAACCAGCCTTAATAAATTATACCTAGGTCATTCCTATATAAAACACCAGTCCACACTTTATCCCAGCTACTGCGCAAATCAGAGCAAAAATGTTAATTTTACAACATTCTGCCAAGGGAAGGGGCGTGGCATATTGGATACGTTTGCAACGATTGAATGCAAATGATTCTTATTCAATGATGATCAGTTTTGCCTGACAGTGTGGAGAATTATTAATTCGTAGGTATTTGACTTAAGCTAATGTCTCAAATCTCGAGGGAATCAAAACATAATAATTTAAAAACGGTAATATAAGTTGGTAATACATATACCAGGTTGACTGCCTGCCACACGTGCCATTTATAATATGAATCCTCGTGACTCTTTGAGGGAACGATTCAAAGAAATTAACATTATGATAGTACTATCACAGTATATTTATGAAAACTAAATGTACAATGTACATTAAGTTTTCATATATATAAAATTAGCGCTTTTTTTATGAAAAATATAATACTAGGAACAAAAATAAATTACACATTCCGAAATTTAGATTTGAAAATTCCAATGGGTCTTTTATGGGGAACTCGGTACGCTTGTACAATAAGCTTCCGGTAATTATAACCGAGCTGCCTATTCGCAGATTTAAATCCTACATAAAGAAGGCGTATTACACCTTAAATGCCTATATTGACGATAAAATTACATGGCCTGATGTCGTCGCTCCGCTCCCTCAATAGCTTACTTGTCAAATTACATATCTATAGTAAAATAGTTTTTAACATTAGGTTAAGCATTATTATAATAAATCGTAACATGTGTTACTCTTTTTTAGATAGGTAGGTAAATGAGCTCACCTTATCGATTGGCACCACACTATAGCTGAATGAAGGATCATAGTGTCTGATTCTTGGCTTAGTCGCGCGCGAGGAATAATCGGCGTAAAATAAGTTTAACATTTTAAATTTACGTAGTTTTGAAGATGACCTTTCAATTACTAGGATCATCCTAGTAATCATCCTAGTAATTTCAATGAATAAAAACGTTTTGACTTTGACTAATTTTATTCCACATATTTTTGTTATACCTAATGTAGCACCATATTTAATTCCTTTTAAGTGTTCCCTCAAAGTAACGGTCCCCAGACAAGAAATAAATGTTTAATGTAAGAAACGCGACTCCAAGTCTTCGTAATAGGAAAGTAAATATCGCCAGTGCCTTCCATGAATGAATAAAATATCGAGCTTCTGTGCCACGATAATCCAACCGCAGGGAATATTGCTTACTCTCGCTTGCCATAGGATTCTGGCAGGAATTATTAGACTGACCACTCGCATGCAGCTGGGGCAAAGTTTGAAAATTACTACATAGTTATTATTATCAAGCACTCAAGCAGGTCGTAAGACAGTGCCTTTAAATAAAACTGCATTAAATTTCAGCAAAGTCGTAAGAATTTTCAGTCGTTTTCAGAATTATATAAGTATAGATAGATGGATAGATTTTATTGCACAAAATAGTAGTACATAGACGAACTTAATGCTTAAACGCATTTTCTTCCAGATAACCTTTGTGTATTGTGAAAAAAGATGTGTTGGTAGTGCACAGAAAGGTTAAAACAAAAATACTAATATGTAGTGATTATGTAACGCAAATGTTTAAATACACCTAGATAATTGATAGTAATATTTAAATACTAAGGGCATAATTACATACATAAAGAAGTATGTGCACTCTCTGAAAATAGCAATTCATCAGCCTTTAAATGCATGAACAGCACCAAAAATCCTTTTTGCTCATTCATATTTGCGCAGCCGAGGTCCACTGTTTGTCGGCCGGGTTAAACAAAACGTTGTTTTCAACGCGGCGCCGTTTCACGTAATTGCTCAAAAGAGTGTTTAAAGAACGCTTGTTTTCTGTTTACGTTCCGCTTTTTCGGCCTTTGTAGATACACGATAGTTTTACCTTCGACAGATATCATACTGTATTGTAGAGCACTGCTCTATCATCATTCTTAAATTATGTCATCCCCTATCATATACTTATACGCTATCCTACTGTCATAAGTCTAACTAACCTATCCTATATGTTTTTATCCCATCCGACTAATATAAAGGTGTAAATATGAGAGTTAAATGTTTCGATTTTTTATTATTTCTTACCAACTATCATATTAGTTATTTAGATCAAACTTGACATAGACATATAAGTCCATCTAGTAAAAATGGGTATGCTTCTTTTATCTAGTTACCATGCGGGCGAGACTTGTGGATAATGTGGATAATTATAAGATATTAATTTAATTGTGGTGCATTCCTTTGTATTCACAAAGCGTTCTAGTATTTCACGAGTGAATATCTAATAACAACTCATCTATATTTTACAGCCTTTGAATTGTTCTAACAAATAAGAACCACATGTTGTTAAGATTCTAAGTAAATAGATACTTAAAGCTCTTCCATTGTAGTTCATTGTTTGAATTAATTGAAGTAGAAAATGAAACAGCAAGACTTCGTTTGTTTACTAACTACATATTCTGATTCTTGAAGTATCAAACTGCATTCATTTGTAATGCTTACTTTACTGTCTCTCTTATAATTTATTGTAACATACTGTAGATACCAATATTATAGCTTTCTGTGCAAAAACAGTTCATAAAACAACATTAAAGACTTCAGCCTAATTTTGCGATGAATAAGTATTTTTCTTAACCACTTGAGGACCATAAATATTTGGGTATACGACGGCTTAGAAGCCTACCTAATTAACGAATATAATTATAGGGAATCAGGCATTCGTTTCTAAAATGGTACTGTTGAATGAATGAAAATACTTTACTGGTTGTACGACAATAAATAAGAAAACCTAATATAACTATAAAAACAATGAGCGGTCCTATCGCTTAAAATCTCTTCCAGACAACCGTAGGATGGAACTGAATCTATGTGATTGTAGGAATGTTATCAAGTAAATAGTTTTCAATCAGGCATCAGTGCGCTTAACAAACTTGTTATGAGAAAAGCCCTCAAGTCAAACATAGTGTAATGCGCTATGTTTGCTTAGTTTTCACACGTAATCAAATCACAAACTGTGAAGTGTAGTAGTTAGGTGACTACCTACGGATTTTTTATTATCGACATGACTAAATACAGTGTGATTCAAGGAAAAATCATGTATTAAATAATTTCGTTAATTAATTAATTGTATTGTTTGGTACTCGTAAGTGTCGATTTCAGCCACAAATGGGATGTGCTTTGCGGATTGGCAAACATTTTTTGTCAGTAAATAGTTAATTAGTATTAAAGATTTCTTCTCGTAAATCCAAATTATAATTGAGAAATTAGATATGCTCATTTAATTGAGTTACCTATTTTTTTTTTTTACTATTATAAAATGTAGCTAGATGACCTTTTTAAAGAATAACTTTTGAGCGTGGTTCATAATAAAAATAAGCACAAAGGGGTCTTCATATAAAGACATTGATGTATAAATTGGGTTGTGGTAAGGAACCATTAGAGCCCGAATACAGGTTAGTGCGAGTGAGGTGAGTGAGGCCAGCTTTAACGGTTTCAGATTATAATTCATAACAACTACTTTTCTTTAAAAAAAATCGGATTATACACTATTTTTAAAGCCAAATTCTTATTCTAACTTTGTTTTAGTGACCTATTAAGTCATCGATACAACGGATGCATGGAGCGGAAGTAGGCTGCAGTGCAGTCGAGCCTCCAACAATTTATGGCCTGCCCTAGTAGCTGGCTGGCTGTGGACACGGAGTGATCGCATCGGGCCACGATCCCTGTTTTTGATAGGTAGCAAACATCAGCTCGCCGGCTAAAATTGGAAAGATTTTCTGCCTTGATCAATAACCTTTTTTTATTTATTGTACACACATACATATTGTACAAAAGGCAGAATGATACGACTTGGACAAAGGCGAGCATAATCCTATAAAGATTTTTCTTCCAACAAAACTTAGAGGGTACAAAGAGAGGTGAATATAGAGGTAGAGTTGTGTACAAATAAACGTTCTTATTTTTTTCACTTGTCTGCGGTAATAATATTTGCGTTTTTGACAAAGTTTTTCACAAATCTCTACCAAATCATAGTAGGTATAATGTGTGACGTTGTCGGTACATTGCGCCCTGCTTATGGCAAGGCAAGTTTTGGCAATTTCATGCAAGGTTTTGGTGCATATGAAGCTAACTATTTAATTTGCAAATAAAAATACAGATAAAAGGCAATTCATCTGACTAATCTATAAATCTACTGGAGCTCAAGTATTTTTTTTAGAAATAAAACATCAACTTCTTACTATTCTGTCTCTTTTAATTTGTCTTGTGACGAAGAAATGTTTTGCTTGACTAGTGTACAATCATGACTTTTTTTATTTTTATTTATTATTCATAATAAAGTAACATGGTTATGGTAAGTACATCTAATAATCCTAATAGTGGTGCATGTAAGTATCGATGCCTCATTAAATACATAGTCATAGTAGTGTAATTTCCGTAAAGAGTACAAACCATAGTCTACACTACACTAGACTACATTGATAGATCAGCCAAAACAAAAGTAATTGGTCTTCTCTTATAAATTAAAATTGCTAACTAATTACAACAACGCTGTCTTGCACATGACTGTAAAGCCACCGCATACTCTTTGAAACCTTTGGAGGTGGAAGTTTCGACAAATTAGCAAAGCAATGAAGCCTGGCGCTGGCAGTGAGTAGGAAAGCTTTGTAATGCTTCGAAATTCAATATTGGTAGCAGGTAATGCAAAATTTAAATAACTATAACCAACACCCTCACGACTGTAACATCCTTAGATAAATACTTAGAGTATATAATACAGCGTTACTATAAAAGTGAAAAGATTACTAAACTACTTATTATTCGCAAAAAAAGCTCCGGAAGATAGGTAGAAACTTTATAAGAGAAGACCAACAAAGTTCCAATAAAGGTTTGTTGGTACATTAAACGGGAATAGCTGTTGTTTTTAAAGCCATTTTAGTATCCAACTCCCCACCTCTACGAGTGTAAACAGTTTTATGTCGAAGGGTCCCGTTTGCATTTGTAAATTAGGGATTGCTTGAATTTAATTGGAAAAAGCTTTAAATTGCCCAGTGACCGCAAAAAAGAAACTGATTGGAGTGGTTAAAAGGACATAAACTCAAAACCATTTATTTGGTAATTATTTTATCAGCAAGCATGAGATATCCAGATGCAAATATAGAAGTTGTACGTCCAAAAAAAAACACAATTTTAATTTGAAATGGAATGAGCATTAACCGCCAAAAAGTGGATAATAAAATAAGGATTTTTCCTTCTTTCGTAAAGCTTCCTACTGCGAGAATAAAGATGAAAATCGTTCAATTTTTATCTTTCTGGCAGTTTAATAAGATAATAAAAATAAAACCGCGGCTGCAAAATTTACGATATTTCAAAAGCGACCAAATCGCATTTAATCCAATAAAGTATTTTAAAATATTGAGGATACCTACACCATCAAATCAAAATGGCGGCTTCTGATTATACCATAATCTAGGGAATACAAAAGTAACTTCAATTGTTTATAAACCCATCCTTGGTATGGATATTGCTTACCTTGCTGGCATATTACTTCCACAGAGTTTTAATAGACAATATAGGACATAAAGATATATAATTCGTCATAATATTATACAAAGTCACAATACCAGGAAGTTAGGAAACACAATGTATCTGCAAAAATATAGTAGTTTGTCATTGTTATGTATGTACCTAACTATCCATTATTAGAATGAGAGAAGCTTGTGATGTCATGCCGCAGGTTAAAATTGTAATTCCGAAAAGATTGGTTCGTTTTTGGAATTTATTGAGACGTACCGCGAGTTGGATGTTTTGGGTTTAAGCAATTTGACGGTAACAATGTTTTGCGGAACTTGAACATTCTATAATTGCACGAAATACCTACCATTGAAACAGTCAAGTAATATAAGTAACATAATTAAGTCCACTTAATTATTCACGACTAGCTTCTGCTTTGTCCTCGTAGTATCTGGATAAAACGTAGCTAACTACTTTTTATCTAGATATATTTCGTTCGAGATCACGAACTATTCCTATTTTACATCTCAGCCAAATCGTGGCATAGTGTAATTTCAAATTCAATGAAAGAAAACAAAACACTGTTTACCTAAAGTTAAAAAAAATTATATGTAAACATGTGTATGGTTAGTTTCACTATTTATCCAAGCAGATACGGTAAACTATGCCAATTTAAATGATTATGGCGGGTTGTATTGTTCTTTTCTCTACTTTAAATAATAGTGTTTAAAAGTAAAATAATTATGATATTTAAGTTAATTAAAAAAAAATGTCTAGTTCTAAATAGTTTAATACATGGAATAAAAACATCTGTTGCAGAGCCAATTATAGATTTTGTAATTTAATTTATTATTTTTAAGTTCACTAAACTTAAAAAAAATCTTTGGGTAATTAATTTATCGTAAATTTTTTACCGCTATAGTGTAACAATTATTGATTTCACATATTATTAATATATTTTGAGACTTCTACAGTGGTTTGTGTACATTTTCTTGGCGAAGACTTGTCGTCCTTTTCAAAGAGTAACTACAATATGTACTTATGAATAAATTAATGAATGAGTATATTTTCTTACGACGCACAATAAAGTACACCCATAAGAAAATGCTACAATTTATTAAATCTATAAAACTTAAAGTGCAATGAACTGTCTTATCGCTTATATGCAGTCTCTTCTAGAAAAACTTTGGATGCAGAAAATTCTATGAGATTGTAAGAATAGATGGGGTGTAACGTTAATTCTTAAATTTGGAAAGTATGCAAGTAGTTACTTACTATAAATAGGTAGTCAAATAAAATACATAAAGTAGTATAAATGAATAAAAATATACATTTGTATATATATATAATATATTATTATTAATATATTATAATATATATTATCATTCATTTTTTATGTATGAACATAATTTAATTATAAAGCTATACATAATGTGCATGACATAAAGCGAATAGAAACTATATAGATCTGCACCTATTGTGCAACTGAATGTTAAAAAACATTTTCACAAAATAGAGTCGTTCCCACATTGACACAGTATCGACGATATAATATAGTTGAACCGAAGTATCGTTGTCTCCCGATGGAGTCAACGATAATGCTCCTTTATGCGATAGCTTTACATACGAATGTGTTTAGATTGTGCCGTTTCTATGTACGGCATCGTTAACAGAGTAGTTTCAGCGATTCAGATCATGTTTAACTTTTGTAAGGAAGAAGATAACTGAAAAAGTGAATGCTTTCGTTTGTTTATAAGGATTTATTTAATACAGCTTGTATTAAAAACAAGCTGCCCACGGCCTGCGTGGTACCCAGATAAAAAGTAGCCTATGTGTTATTCTGATGTATAAGCTATATTACTGTTGAGTTTCATCAAAATCCGTTCAGTAGTTTTTGTGTGAAAGAGTAACAAACATCCATCCTCACAAACTTTTACGTTTATTATAGTAGTAGGAAGTATTATCAAGGGGTCAACAGGCTATCAATGATAATGATGATAAGCATTTATTTTTAACCTGAGTCTACCTTCGGCTTTGCATGGAACCCGGTACGTATTAGTATTTTTTTTGTTTTGTGATGTTCTTTGGAGTGATTTTAAGATAAATTATATCTCATTCTATTAATTAGTAGTAATCTGTATCCGTATAACGGCGTTTTGGCGCATGTTGGAGATTTTTTTTTCATAATCTGCAAAACAGTTGTACCGGATCTGAGTATGGGAGGTATCACGGTAGTTTGATACCCATGACACAAACATTATAAAAACTATTATCAGCTCTCTTGACCATAACTTAAAATGAGGTAGCTTCCAGACCTGAAAATAGAGAATAAAACAGCTTATCATTTTAATGACCACCAATATACTTGCAACGACGTAAATTGGCACATTTTACGCGCAATTAGGGAAATTCAACAAGCACTTCCAATGATCCGGTTCATTTGACGCACAAATACACTGAAAAACGACGCGTAGATTTACGGAATGATTCAATTTCATGCAGAATTGGGTGCTCCTAATATGATTATTTTCTTAAATTTGTCAACATGACTTATCTGGACAGCCAAAATAACTAAAAATAATATTTTTACCACGGTACTAACAAATATAAAAAGATAAGGTAGAAATAATAATATGTTTATGCGTGCTCGGGTAATATTCAAAAAATAATGTTGTTTCCTCCATAA
Source organism: Perizoma flavofasciatum (assembly GCA_958496245.1). Taxonomy (NCBI): domain Eukaryota; kingdom Metazoa; phylum Arthropoda; class Insecta; order Lepidoptera; family Geometridae; genus Perizoma; species Perizoma flavofasciatum. Next base: position 6,305,700 of record OY292426.1, read on the forward strand.
TTTACTTTATAAAGCATTCAAAACTGGCACTTACTTAAACTATTTAAAATATATATAAACGAGTTCATAATATAGCTTAATTTTTTGTGAAAAAGAATACACATACAAAATTTTATTTATAAAACTTATTAAAATTATTAAATGATTTAATTAATTAAAATAAACCATGATTGATACAATCATATCTATAACTAGTTTCTGCCCACAGCTTCGCCCGCGTGGTATCCGGATAAAAAGTAGCCTATGTGTTATTCTGATGTATCAGCTATATTACTGTAAAGTTCCATCAAAATCTGATCCGAAGTTTTTTCGTAAAAGAGTAATTAACATCCATGCTAACCAATTTTCACGTTTCTAATATTAGAAGGATGTTGTTTCAATGTGTTTTACCTACGCGATTGATAGTGCGTAGAAGTGGCACTATGCTGGATAGTCTTGATTGGCATATTGCTTCCGACATAAAGCAGCACTTTGCTACTTACTATGGCAAACTGAAATCCTATGCATATTCTAAGTTACCCATATCGACCAAACTGTGCCGATCAATCTACGCGGAACATCACAAGCAGCTTATGTTTAGAAAAAAATCCTAAAACTATCTTTATTCAGATCAAAGGAGACGGACGATGACTTAAATATCACAAAACATTTGTGAAACTTTGTACGGGAGACTCCATTAGCTCCCTAAAATAAAAATTCTGAAGTTTTCAGTAAAAGTTATCTAGGTACTGTGAAGATAAGCCATTCATCTCTGTGACAGTTTAAGTGCTTACCAAAGTGGTATTTTTATAGGAAAAACTGCATAACAGCAAGGTACTCATATCTATTTATTATTTTACTTTAAGATAGCTTTAATATTTTTCAGTGCTTAACTGCTGACATCCAAAAAAGGAAATTTTGCTGACATACTTAGAAAGTAGCGAAAAAGTCATTTACGCCCCAGAGCAATTTGGACTAATTCATTCAACACCAAGTAACATTGTGTCGTGTACGTTAAGATTTACGATAAAGGCATTCGTTTTATGGCCCATAATTGGTAAAGATACCATCTTTGCACCATGAAATTGCAAAGAGGGGTTTTGAACGTACCTAACTTGAAACGAATTAGTGATCAAATTTTATAGCATTTTTGAATTGGTTGCTTAAGCACATAAAGAGCTTTTCTGTTTTTTTTGCACTTTCTCTATAAATATTTTAATTGATCGAGAGAGCGAAGCGGACGATCTCAGAATCTACTTGATCAATCCGGCGTTTGTATCTTTTTTTGTACGACGATAACCGGCAAATCAATGATTAAATCTTGATCAAACTTGGTAGGTACGAGGCAGGTACTAGTAGAATCTTAAAGTTCGAAAATTAGCTTAGTCGGGATATTTGAACTATGGCGTAGGGGGTATCCGTAGTCGGGTAAAAACGGTATGCAACAAATGCTGCGAGATAAATGTTTGCGTGTTCTGCAGATATTTGTTCAAGGTCTGGGTGTAGTGGTACCATGGAACTCATAGTTCCTGATACCCACGACACACATAACGTGGGGTCCTTGTGTGGGGTCAGAGCTATGTTTTTGACTATTGAGTATTTATCTTATCATAGCTTATAACGAGATCTCAGTTCGTGGGACTCTTCTAGTTTTATTGCGTATGACATGTCACATTGGGGGTTATTTAAGTCTTTAGTAACATAAAAATATGGATGATTACTTAGATATAAGTACTATGATTACAGCAGCTCTTAATATTTAGTTCATCAACTTTGCAATAGTATTAAAACCATCTTTTTACAAACCGTCTTGATACTTTCTATTGTTCGTGATTACGTCTTTACAAGAATATTGATGGGCGGGTGGCATAATACGATAATACCCATTGCTATGCTTAAATATTGCTATGGTCCACTGAAAAGCACAATTATAAGTAGTTTTATGACAACTAAAACATAGTTATTACTACGAAGTAGGGAAATTAAAAAAAAACAATGTATGCTAACTTCAGTTTTTCAACGAAAACTTTAAGTCTTTTCACTCTTAGTACTAACTGTAGTTGTATTCGTGGACAAAGCCATTAATCATAAGTTTAGAAACTTGCATCATATAAACTTGGTCGCTCTTGGGGACGAAGACGATATTAATGTTGTAGTGCTCTTAAGCTAACAAGTTAGGTACCTGCTATAAATACATAAGCGTGCTTCATAAGTTTGATGGAACTATTTTACGTGTCTTAATTTTGGGGATTTTCATGATGACTTTTATACTTACATGTAGACAAACGCATGAAGATGCAATCTGCCAGGTTTGCTGTTCACGTTACTAGTATAGGTACTCTCTCATTCTTCATTCGTTAGTTGAGGATGGTACTCCTGACCTAGCCACTTTACTAACGTGTATAATTTGTCTTCCCTTCCAACAATCATATGCACATTACCTTGTTAATCGTCTTTAATCCTTAACTTTAACCTTAACCTTTCTTTAACCTAGTAGACAAAGTGGAGAAAGGTCGGTAACCTTTCTTCACTTTAGCCACTTGGTACATTCACCGCACTTTTTAGCAGTGTGGGTGGCGTGACAAGAGCCACGCTGTTCCTCATTTTACAACTTAAAGAGTAGTTTTGTTAGTAATCACTTGTAGTAACTCACTTTCAGGAGTCACTTTCACATTCACAGAGATAAGCTGTATATCAAGCAGTATACTTACAAGAAGTGTAACATAGATCAACTGAACAAGAATTTCCCGACTTCACTTAATAGTTGAACCAATATTAGCACATTCAAAGTGGTACGTTATGCAAACAATGCTGCGATATTGCATAGCAAACGTGTTCTCGTGCGGTTAGTAAACTAATCTCCTTGACACCGAAGATCAAGATCAAATAAATAATGAGTAAAACTAAGTCGACAATACAACTTACCTACTGTTTGTATTCTTGATGAGTTTTGGGAGAGAACGGACAACAATTTATGTCTTAATAAAAATATAATTTATATTAAATAATAAAACCATAGTCACAATAAACTATTCACAATTGATATAAAAGATCTGCCTTCGTTTGAAATGCAATGCTAATTTTTAATATAGTGTGCGCTCAATACAGTATTTTTCCTTTATAGTTGGGTTGAACCATTAGGAGCAAGCCGCAAACTAGACGCTCGTTTCGTTCTTATGCAAATGGGCGCAGAATTTATGTTATAAATACTTTTATCGGTTTTGCATGGTGAGTATGTTAGAATAATGTCTAATATTTTATTTTATTTAGAAAACAGATCGCTGGTTAAGATTTTCACAAAGGCATTTTTCAGTGTTCTAAAAACAGAAGTATATCTGTCAATTCAGTTGAGCTACCGTCAGATCGTTTGCAATGGTCCTTAGATGGTTAGATTTTTCCTTATGTATCTGTATTTAATAAACTTATCTAAGTCAAAGAGTACTAACTACACTACTCAAGTTGTTTGCATTTAAAAAAAACGTTAGTTTAATGATTAAAACGAAATCGATATAATAATAAACTAGCAACAGTTACATATAATTATAGCTTTGACTCACATACTAGAACTCCCTGTGTCGTGGGTATCAGTAACTATGAGTAACATGGCACCACAACACCCAGTCAGGGGGGCTAGACAAATACCACTTTCTGTTGACGTTAACGCCTGCGGAAAGATAAAATTGTATGGAAATAACATTTGCTGCGGAAATGTCCCGTGACATTTCCATACAGGCAGATATTTATCGGAAATCGAACCCGCATCTCTTTCGTCGCAGCTCCTTGCCCGCCGCGCCACCGAGGTCGTCTATTAACTTATTAACTTTATTACCACGCTCACGACTTTATTCCCCATGATGAGCATCCTCAGGTGTGTACATTTTTAAGGATACCCAGTAGGGTACTCAGAGACATGTCCAAACATTACATTTGGCACATGCTTGCGTTTTGCAAGTAGTTAGCATTCTATGTGATAGATTTCAAGCTCATCGCTGCTTTGTCGTCTACAATATATATTTTTTTTATATGTATTTGCTACTTTCTCATAACTCTACGTGGTTGATAGATAGATAATAGATAATCGCTGCCTTATCAGATAATGGGTAGTGCAAGATAAAACCTAGATCATTTAATAACTATTTCCTTTGATGTTTCTGCCCTGAAGCTATATTTTTTACCAACATTCAAGCATAATTTTGGGCGCAGGTGCATGCGTCTCTCCTATTTCTGAAAAACACCTTTGTTAAAAGAACTTGCTTATAAACTAATCAAAACTAATAAATCAAGAACACGAAACTTGTAATATGCAATGCTGCCTCTTCGAATATCATAAATCAATTAAACGCATTAGCATTGCCACGCTGAATGGCAATGCTAATGCGTTAACACAGATAAGAGCCAGCTCTCTGGTCACGCGTCGCTTCGATCAGTCACCCTGAGAGAATTTTGTAAACGCGAAGGGCCCCGGTTCCCCACGGACCCAGAGTTTCAACCCCAAAAGGCTCAAATAAGTCAGCTCTGTCGAGACTCCAATAGTCTGTAATTTTTTTGTATTTAAAATAGTTTTATTATTATCTTCTATATATAAAATAATAAAGTATTCTTCAATTATTAAATTTTGTCCTTAGTTAAATTTAAATTATTTTTCTTTTAATTTTTAATTTTAAATTTCGGTTACTGTAGCATATGGACGCTTGTAACACCTCGGTAAGTAAACTGGTAACAGCTATCGCGCGTTATCGACCCTGAGGCATAATGGTAAAAAGTCTTATTCACTCCTGTAAGCTCATGTAGCCTGTAACCCATCAAACCACAACAGAGCACGCGTTGCATTACTGCTTGGCGGCAGAATTTGCTTCAAATGTCAAATAAAATAAATCATTTGGCCAGTACTGAACCAACTCTCACCATAAAGGAGTAGTTAGGATAGTCGGCACCTCAGGGAACGTCTACATACCTCAAATATGAATATATGGAGCAATAGTGAGCGGCATTCCCTTAGGAGCAGCACGCGAGTCTCTCAACGAAGTTCGCTCATAAATCCACGCCTTACATGATGCTTGTTTGCATAATACAAGACTTAGTCGGCTTTGTTTCATCAGTTTCAAATGTTATACGAAATTGCATAGGTTGATGTTACATACTGGTTTCGTAATAATATCTATGTTATATTCTATAGACAAGTTTTGATATCAAACATTGTTTACCTATTTTTTACCTGTGACGTCAGGAGCCCATTTATTATGCGTTTGCCGTAAGAGGTTGTTTGTCTGTTTTTTAAATCGGTCTGTTATCTCCGAAAGGGCTTAACGAATTCTAGGATGATTTTCAGATAGGTTTTATCGCCACAAATCACCAGGGTGCTTGCAATCAAAGACGATAAAACACGTCTAAGATTATCAAATATAGTAACAATTATCTGGCACAAGTTTAATTTTGCGAACATCATTATTTCGAATACTTATGTACTTATTAACGTTCGAGTCAATTATTATGTCTTTTTTTTTAATTTACTTGAAATTATATTTAGATTAATAGGTAATTGTAAGAAAGTACGTATGTAGAAAAGTACTAAGTATGTATTAAGTTTTTAAATATTTTACTCCAATTATTCCACTAATAGCAAGTGATAATAATTTTATTATATACCCGTAGGTAAAGCATAGTTTAAGTAGTTATACTTATTACTCAAAACATCCAGTTCACTTTTTGAGAAAAGAAACTTTGTTAAAAAAAGAGTTGAACAAACTCTTTTTTTAACGTGAATTGACCTTTATTTTGACCATACCATATTCACTCTTACCTTGAAGGGACTCAGATTGATGTGTTTTCAGGAAAGGCAGACGATGGTAGTATGTTCCATCCCTTCACCGTTCTCATTATATATGTAGAACCGAAACGATTAGTGCGAATAGGTGGTATACTGACAAGATAAGGATGGTCAATTGCTTATAAATAATCTCATTCAATATTTATACAGACTGTCTAAAGTAACTTTGAATTTGAAACACGTTTAAATGTTTTCAGAGATAGATAAATAAGCCAAAGTGCCTGATATTTCACTCGAAACTAATATCGCCTGATATTTCACTCGAAAGCAATATCGTAAGTTGGGGTGGTTTTGAACTTAAAAAAAACTATTTTTTATTAATATTTCTTAAAATATGTAGTAAGAGACATTTTTCTATAAATCACGCAATAAAGAGAGAATAAGCGAGATACTTTAAAACTAACACGGTGATGGAAAACTTTGTGACCTATCTAAATTACACCTAGGTTCACCGTTGTTCTACGATTTTGGCCAGCTTTAGAACTATAATTAATTTGTGTGAAATGATTTGAACATGTACTAAGGTTTACTCATAATCTTGTTACCATAGCTATTGGGTTAGTGCAATGAAATTTAGGGAAAGTACTTCATAAAATTGTACTTTTTGAGAAAATGTCATCGAAATACATGCATTCTTTTGTGACTTTGCATGACTTTGCGATTGGGAGTTATAAGAAGTATGGTTTTGCTTAAAAATAGTTTTGCAAAAAAAATTATTACATAAATTTTCTTCATTCGTAAGCTTAAGCATTAGCTCTCCTATCAACTGGAGTGCATATTTTCTCCAGCAATATTACTTTTTCTCAGATTTCTCTCTTGTGGATTCTTGGATAACGGATCACTCGTGGCTGCAGTCACAATACCAAATTGAGTGCCTGTTCTTGATCTTCTTATTGCAAAAAAAAGAATGAATGGAAATACTTTAATAAAAACAAATAACGAAATAAACAAAAACTTATTCTTGTTTATTGCAAATGTTGTTAGCTGTTATTTGCTTATGAATCCCCATATAAGTTTACCTATGCTCTTGACAAGAAGTATGCAAGTAATCTTACTTTTTTAATATTATATCTGACGACATCGATAGCGCGATGGGCAATTGGCTGCGTCAATCTGCGAGGTGTGGGTTCAATTCCCGATGCCAAATGTTCGCAGGTTCTGCAAATATTTGTTGTGGGTCTGGGTGTTGTGGTACCTCGGTACTTATAGTTTCTGATACCCACAATACAGGGAATCCTAGTGTGGAGTAAGGACTATGTATGTGACTGTTAGGTATTTTTATTTATTTATGTATGTAAATTTGATGAGATAAAATAATAGTAATCTTTTGGTCTTAAACACCTGGCAGAAAGGCGTTTGTATCCACTCAGATGCCCGAACATTATCTTAAACAATGGTGGGACACTTCAGCGTTTATTCTGTGTTGTTGTTATGTTGTTATATATTTTTTGTTTATACCCTAAGAAACTGTTCATGCAATTTGAAAATCAGGCCTTATTATCAGGCTATTTCAACTTAGCATACTAAGAGAATCTCGTATTGGCAACGTTTACCCGGGTTTTTCTAATGATTTGATACAAAGGCTTCTACGCCCAGATGACTGTAAAAATGTTTAAAGTCTTTTTAGCTATATTCTTATGAATTTTTGTGGCTCAATAAAGTGAAAGTGAAAGTGAAAGGGTAGGCCTTACCAGGTGTATTAGATTATTGAATCACACAGGTTATCTCCGATTGATTAGTTTATTACAATAATGTAAAGTTAAAAAACCCAGATATGTTAGCGTAAGCACGAAAATGCCAACAACGTACCTCTCTTCTGGCGTAGTCTATTTTACAATCTTTATGAAAGTCAAGACGACAGACTAGTTAGGCAAGCTATGACACAGATTATCGATACATACATGGATTGATTAATCATTTTATCAAGTAGGAAAGTACATAAACCAATATTTAAATGGCCTATTTATATACAAGCTTTCAAAAGGTATAAAAAATAATAATAAAATGTTCATACCTATTTTGAGTTGAGTTATTTGCAGTAATGCTTTACAAGAGTGCTTCCCCGTTCGACCCAAGATTTTTCTACCCAATACGTATCTTTCTTCGTTCGACCCAAAACATTTGATTCAAGTTACCCTTTGTGGGTACAAAAAACAATAGAAATTAGGAATAGGTAGGCGTACCCACGCCTACCTATTCCTAATTTCTATTGTTTAAATTCACAGTGAAACTCTACAAATCATGATCCAAACGATCTGGAAAAATGCCCTAGGATGGTTTTAGAAAAGAAAACAAAGAACAAATAAAGCTCAGTGTTCTCGCATGAAGACGTACGTGGATAAGTGTCACTCATAGTCTGGTTCGTGCTTTATCTTGTAGTACCTGCCACCGCCAACTTAACCCCAGAATAAATAATAGTAACCACCCCGTGGCATGAACAAATATTTACACTTGAATGAATGTACGAAAATACTTTATTTTATTTAAATACTTTTTATATCTCTTAATTTTACTTTAATGTCCAAATCGGCCCAACCGTTACGAATATCCTCCGTAACAAACATCCATCCATACTTTCGCATTAATAATATTATTAGGAAGTACGATACTATCTTATGAAAGAACAGAAACATAATTATGAACCTATTTCAATACGTATAATTTGGCTAATTAAATAGAAAGATAGATAAACTTTTTTTAGGCGAATACATTTATTCATAGAACTATTTACAAGTAGGTATATACAAAAAATACAGATGAAACAGCTAGCCATCTAAAGATCGTTGCAAACGATCTATAGTTAGCTCAACTGATCCAGATCACTAGCAGACGGAAGCTTTCCTAAAATACTAATAATTAAACTATTTAATAACACCATTTTAAATTACAACATCAGCCCGTATTCACACACTGCCTCCTTTCGCTTTTACCAGCCTCCTTTGTCCTGTACAGTACAATAAAAAAACACATACAAAAAACATTGCGTTTGTCATTTTTTATTAGGCTTTGTAATAAAATTATAATTGTATACTTACTCCCTTAAGTTCTTGGGAATCATCCCGAAAATTACGACCAGTCTGGTAACGATCTCGTGGGTTTAGTTCGTATACCCCGTGTACCAAACATGGATGCGAGACCCTTTCGAGCTTGAATTTTTGGGATATTTTAAACACTTGTGATTTCCCTTAAGTGTGGTTAACCCACTAAGATAGGTACTGTTAATATTTAGAAATTGCTTGCTAAAACCTGGCTGCCTGGCTTTTCTTCAAGCCCTATTTCCCGGACGGTAAATCAAGACAGGTAACAATACGCTTCAAACTCACAATAAAACCTCCCTGTTACATTTTATGAAGTAATAAAATACCAGGGCGCGGTTTTAAGGGCGGGTCGTAATGAATGAAATTAAAATACTTTGGGTTACGGTCGTTTGCGAAATTTGACTTTCTACAAATGTATGCCCAAACAAGAGCGTAATTATCAATTTAATGGCACGCATAATAAGTTTGTTGAAGTGTCATGACATATACTTGGAGAATTTTTCTAACGATGCTACATTCACATAACAACTAAGTAAACTAAAGATAATTAAAATAGATACGTGTTAATAAGTATCTACTGAGTGAGCGCGTTTAACTTAAGTTACAACTTTACTTATCACCAGGCGGAGATACAGCCAAACTAACTTATTTTAATTTAAAAATGGTATAATATATATATTAAATAACAAGTGCCAACTGATCGTTTGACTGAGAGACCAACGCAAAACCTAACCTGTAAGTTCGAAAGACCTGAAATTTGGACGGCAGGCTCCTTATGAAGTATAGCGGTGCACTAAGAAAGGATTTTTCAAAATTTCAATATTAGGGGGTGCAGTGGTTGTATACAAGGCAGCCGAAGTCACGCTGTGTCCTACTAGTATTTTATATTTATTAGCACTCTGGCTATATCTAGAAAGTTATAAACGCTGTTAGAATGTAAAAGTATCTAATGAATAAAAAATATTATTCTCGCCTGTTTGTTTTAAAAAGTATTTTTAACTGCGATGTTAGGATGTGCATTTCAGTGTTTATGGATTTATTAGTTTAGCCTGCGTTGTACCCGGATAAAAAGTATCCGATGTGTTATTCTAGGCCGACGTGTTATTAAATTGTATTGTTTAACTTCAAAGCAAGCTTTTATTTAAATTTTACTACCACACTTCACCAAATGGCAATGCAATAGATGATAGAATAAGCGTTGAATTTTTTGCAAATTTTGTAAATATGTACTTACTAGCTTCTGCCCACGGCTTCACCCGCGTGTATAAAAAGTAGCATGTGTGTTATTCTGATATATAAGCTATATTACTGTAAAGTTTTATCAAAATCTGTTCAGTAGTTTTAACATGAATGAGTAATAAACATCCATCCTCATAAACTTTCGCGTTTATAATAGTAGTAGGATTGAATGTGTTCAGCCGTTCAAAGATCAACCATAGAAACTATAAAAAAAAACACGTTCTGATAAACGACTGTATTTCCTTTGATAGAAATTCTCAGATACATACTTAGTGCATAGATCTTTGAGGACGCCAAATAGGGGATAGTCAGAGGCACTTCCAAACATCACATTTGCCAGGTTGCAAGCCCATCGCCGTTTATGACCGGCGACACATGCCTTCGAATTTTTGGTTTTATGGCATGCCAGTTTTCTCACGTTTTTTTCTTTTACCATTTCAATCACATGTTTAACATGAGCGGTGCTTATGAGTGTGTTAATACGCACATAAATTTTCGGATGGAAAATCCATTGGTGTAGACCTGCTTCCTGATAACATTAGCTAAATTATGGCTATGGAGAATATACGTCCACTGACTACTGTGGCGCAGTGGACGAAGGCCCGCCGGAGACGCAGAAGGTTGTGGGTTCGATTCCCGCCGCGGGATAGATAAATCTGCAAATATTTGTCTCGGATCTAGGTGTTTTCTATGTATAATATGTATGAATTTACTAAAAAAAATTATATAAGATGTACTATCTTATAATCAGTCATGTAGTTCGTATAATACAAGCTGTGCTTAGTTTGGGTCTAGATGATGCTGTGTGAAAATGCCCAGCATTATTTATTTATTTATTTTAAGTATGGCACTAATTTTTACAGATTATTTCGACTATACCACGTATTTTCTATTCTCCTGCTGACGTTTAAAATAATAACATATCCTAAAATGATACAAAACCAACAGGCTTTGTAGTCTTCAAAGCTTCATAATCTTGTAATTTCTCGGCCCAAACTTTTCCAAATTCACGGTTTAGACTCTTTGGACTGTTAAAGTGATAGCCATGGCAGCCATATTTCACTCCGCGGTTTAGTTACTAAAATATTCGTAGTATCCATAACTAGGCACACATGTATATCTGCAATTGCCGCGCGCCGCCGCTCGTAACGTTGTGGTTAGTTCCTCTATGCGCACCGTCAACGAATCGAATCAGTAGAATGTACCGTGTTCGAAGGCCAGTGCAGAGTGTTGTGCAGAAGGTAGGTGCAGGTGCGTTAGATCTAGCCGATACACTGGTAGCGGACAACTAAGTTTAAAATAGCATCCTGGTGATCATAGCGTAGGGCTTCTGTACGTTAATATTATTGATTATTCTGTGGCCATACTTACATTCCCCTAGCATTTTTATAGTGCACTAAGAGGATTATGTACTGATTTCCTGAAAAGGAATTTAACAAATTTGAGTTTTAGGCACATACAGAGATTTTACCTCTATTATCCTATAGGTTCGATTTCATATTTTCTCTACACTTAAAGACGTCAAGCAAAATCACATGAGCAAACATTTACTGAATCGGACAAGTAATCTCACTGAGAGGATCCTTCCTAAACACATAATGCTCAGTTTGGACAAGATACTATGAGATCCCTTTTACAGCTGAGCGAATGGACAATCTTTCAATGATTTCTACTCAGAAGTTTCAGTTAGCTTCGCGGACCACTGGCTTAGAAATCTGTATTCCGTTGTTTGAGCTTCTTGTTTTGTTTACGATGTTATTGTTTTAAATAGTAATAAAATCTTGTAAGACACATACATACAGGGTGTCCCAGAACATGTAGATATATTATCCTGAGATTGTTTTACACAGGTGACAAAGTATGTTCAACGACTTTCTGAAGTCGGCTATTGTCATTAAAAAAATGTGGTAAATCTGCAGTTTTCGGTAGAATCTAATAAATCAGCTGTTTTAGGTTCGGTAACCAATGTAAATCACTTTGTTCTTTTAATTTATCAGTCTTAAAGTTTGGTTCCGAACAATTTCAAACTATATCTAAAAAACTACCTACTTTTGAGTACATATTCTGGAACACTCTGTAGTTAACTAACTTTGATGTCATAACTCCTGCACCTTGGGATCCGGAAAAATGGGTTTCTATTGAAGCATTTTTCTAATTTACCTACCCACACTTTTCCTTTTCACCTACAAGCAGTAAAAAATCAAATTTATTTGATGTTGGCTATGTCATGCTAATTTCCGTAAGTACTTTTGTAATCCAGTGAACAATACAGCTTTTGTTAGAAATAATGAGGGTCACTTGGCGTCAGCCCTCTAGAACCATTAATTTTGAGTTGAGCTGGGAACATCATGAGCTGGGAACATCATGATTGTGAAATCTTATTTGGTCTGTATAAGAGCATAATCTTCATCAACTCACAAATTCAGTGATTCAGTCTGTCTGGAACACAAAGGAAATAGGTATTTAAAAGCCAATTGGAGCAGAAACATGAATTTATTCATCTGTTTAAGTGTCTCATTATGCATCTTACATCTCAAAACCGAGGGATTATAGACCACAAAAAGACGCAATTTAGTATAGGCCCCAACCCCGTAAACTAATAAATAAATAATGCTAGTCATTTTTCACACAGCATCGTCTAGCCCCAAAGGTGCCCAAAGTAAGCAGAGCTTGTGTTATAGGAACTACATGACTGATATACTACTTATATACATGTTTTTTGGTAAATACATACATATTATACATAGAAAACACCCAGATCCTGAGACAAATATTTGCAGATGCAAACATTTGTCCCGCGGCGGGAATAAAACCCGCAACCTTCTGCGTCTCAAGTCAGTTATTAAAATGATATGGTCATTAGGATATTAGTGTATCACCTGCAACTCGGAATGCTAGCTACTATGCAGAACGTGGGCATGTGCCAAATGTAATGGTTGGATATGCCTCCAAATACCCCAAACCTCACAGATCTATGTACTGCATATCGAGCTGAGGACGTCCGTAGTGGGTAGGTAATACAGTTGTTTGCGTGATTTTTTGTTATATACCGCCTAAACGAGAATGTGTTTAGCAGGAATTTAAGAATGGAGGGGGCTTCCTAGCAGCAGCAGTTTCGGCCTCTAGTTCGGCAGTGGCTATTTCCAAATGATGTAGAGTCGCTACTTTCATAAACTTTATATTTATACAAAGATAACTTGAGGATATAATCTAAATTAAATAAAAGACAAAAATACGGTTAATAAAACTTTTCTTGATAGAATTCTATCGTTATTTCAAACCAGTTTAGTTACCATCTTTCAAATATTAACGAATAATGGTTATGTGATTCAGTAGGTAGTTTTAGTACTTTGATTATAGGCAGAGGTTTCTTATTTAAATGTTCTAGTTACTAGACTATATTATTTATACTTTTGGTTCTGGTGACGGAACCCATCCCTCTCGCACTGCACGTATTTTTACATGGAGTTAGAGTAATGTACGTTATATTCACCTATCGCCTTAATTTGTTCAAAGTCGGTATAAACTTCGGCTAAATATGAGCGACCCAAGAGGTTCTAAAAATTAGGCAACAAATTTATATTTATCTGAAATGTTATTCTTCTAAATCGATTTATCGCACCCACGGGACGAGATTGGCGTCAGACCCAACGAAGCGACGCAAATCCGATTATTAGTAATCACTTTTCTACGAAAGACTCGATATAAAAATGGTTTGTTTGTGCGGTGAACAAAGGACCGTTTTTATGATATTTTAGTGAGTATTTATTATAATTATTTATAATTGAAGAACTAATTATAAATAATTGAACACATAAACAGCCAAGAGTCAGAAACATAGTCTCCACAATAGGAATTCCTGTACGAGGATATCAGGAACTACGAGTACCATGGTATCACAACATCCAGACTGCACAACATGCAAACATATGTCTATTGAACGGATTTTGATGAAACTTTAATAAAGCTTATACATCAGAATAACACATAGGCTACTCATATTGTAAAAACGGGAAATTTCAACTCTTTCATAAGGTATTAGTCGAAACTTAGTCGGTGCCTTCACCGATAGTGTGGTACGTAAAATTTTTTACAATATGGACATAGGCTACTTTTTATCCATTTACCACCCGGGCGAAGCCGTGGGCAGAAGCTAGTATTATTATAATAATTTGATTAAGTATGCTTGTTTTTGTATAGACACTTAAAAAAGAGAGATCTCGTTATTAAAACTTTAGATGCGTAAACTTCCAATCTAATGCAGCTCGAATTGCCTGGCAGACACTAACCGGCAAACAACATCGTAATATCATTAAGGCGTGCTACACACTAATTGTAATTACCTAGTGTGAAAGGGTAATAGCGCTCGCTCGTTCCCTTAAAAGCACTTTAAAGCGTAACTTTGTAAAGTTTCTAAAGAAAATAATGGAGTTGTTCTGTTTTTGCAAATGCAATTATTAGAATAAATCTTTGTTCGACGTATTAAATAAATCATATAGGTATAGTTTTACTGCAGACTTATCTAGCTAATAATGATTAACATAATTTTACGTAAAATAATACTCAATACTCACTACATTTATTGCTTTCACATGATGAAAGAAACATGGCGACAGACCGAGGTTTTTTTTATATAGATCGGTATTTTCGGTCATATCTATAATGTTTACCTAGGTCAATTAGAAAAGATTAAGGTAAAAAGATATGATTATTTTTGTATATATCTGTTAGTTGTGTCAGAATTTATTATAAATTTTAATTGACATTAAGTAAAGGACGTCGCTATGCATCTTTAGTTGTGATCGCGGTCGTATGACTTTATTTCTACCTGGTGTAATGCGTATCTTCAAAAAAGTTCATCTAGTTTTGTATACAAATGAGGATACTTCCTAACAAATTTGCACATTTCTAAAGTATAGATCGACGGTAAGGTTAAAATGTTCAGGGTTTTATAACAAGGTTTGCAGCTATGACTTTTCTTTAATATTTGCTAAAATACAGATACACTTTTTTGTAGGATAAACAGGTTTTGTGTATGCGTGCTATTGCCCCATACGACAATAGCGTAATACAAGTAACTATAACATTAGTAAGCTGATAACGCGCAAGAAAGATCAGTATACTTTTTTAGTTCTCGCAAATCATACGTAAAGCTTGACAATCGGGATTAACTTTATGTTCACCCGCGATTTAAGTAGCCCGTGTGCGCGTTTGCCATAAGAGACAGTTTGTTTGTTTGTATGAATGTATGTTTGTCTACTACTATTATTTATTCCGAAACAGCTTATCTGCGATTGTGGATTTTTGCAATCGATTAGTATGTATGATTTGAGCATTTTAACGTTTCGAATCCACATTTCTGTTGAAAATGGCAAAGGAATGGAACAAACTACCACCGTTGGTCTTTTCTAAAAAAAACTGTCTTAATTCAAGGTAACAGTGAATAAATATTTTCTAGACTATCTAGTGCACTATCGTTGGCCATATTATCATTTACCATCCGATATAATAAATGAAGATATTATATTGATATAAAAAAAAGGTTTTATCGCCACAAGTCACTAGGGGGCGCTGCAATAGAAGACGAAATACACGCCAGGCGTTTTAAAATTTAGCAAAAAAAACCCTCTTGATACACGAACTTTTTTCATTCATATTTTAAATATATTTTTCTCCAAACATTAGCACATTTCGTTACGAAGCGGAAACCCAGTGTAATACGAAAACAATGACAATTTATTCAGAGTGCATGTTCACTTACCTCATTAAAAAGCTGGGCTAAAATACAAAAGGTACGCAAAAATAAGAACAAGGATGTAGGCGTGCTTTTGTATAACTACTTTTTATATTATTCTTGGCTTTTTATTTAATTATGGTAGTCTTAGCCTGAACAGATTAAATTATAGGAAAATAATTTTATCATCGTTGATAATCCGTGGCCACAATTAGTGGCACATGGTATAATAGAGTAGAATACAAGTTTGTTGTTTTACTGAGTACAAAGACGTTATATTAATAACTAATAAAATTAAACCAGTTAGCCTTATTAGACACCTAGAGGTATAATAGTATTTATTTATTTCTATAAAACTACACCAAAATAAAGATGATTATCAGACGTAACCAAAGTACTCGTTAACATTATAAAATACCTTTGAGAGCATCCACTTTTAAAAGTATACGAAATGATGAATGCTGCTGATAAGGAACTAATAGAAGAGCTTGTTTTAAATGGTACCATTTCGTTTAACCATAAAATGAGAAGAAAAAGTACCCACAAACGTGGTTTGTGTCGATAAAAAACATTGTAAACCCAAAACCTCAATTGACGCTAGGTGATGAAATGCTTCAGCCTGTGTTAACTATTCTGGTAAAACTAATTCTTATAAAACTTATTCTTGTAAAACTTAACCAATGAATAATAAGTTGCGTGACTCGACACAGGCAATCCTAGGGGATAGAACTATGTATGAGTTTTTTGGGTGGTTATAGAAAAAACGTACGGGGTATTCCACATTTATCACATTATAAGTGTTTTGGTTTCACATTATGTAATAAATTTCTATCAAGTTATTGATTTTGCTCCGCCTCCACTTAATACTTGGATAAAATGGGTAACAAACGTCCATATCTACATATAAATAACCATATATTACCGATACATAGAATAACCACTCCAGTAAGCACACTCGAATATATAATAAACTAGCTTCTGCCCACGGCTTCCCCGCGTGGTACTCCTGTAAAAAGAAGCGTGTGTTATTCTGATGTATAAGCTATATTACTGTAAAGTTTCGTCAAAATCCATTCAGTAGTTTTTGCGTGAAAGAGGAACAAACATCCATCCTCACAAACTTTCGCGTTTATAATATTAGTAGGATAGGATACTGTCTCAATATAGAACAACTAAAATTGAATCGAATAGAATTTACTATTGTCGGAACAAATTGAATTTCTCAAGTGAGTACTATTGATTTATTATTTGAGTAATCCAGACGAAATGAATTCTTTTCTCAATCAGGATTAGGATTATTCATATAGCAAACTCCGATCCAATATGTTTGACGGCGTACACCAATAGCTAGTGGTGGAACTATCTATATCCTAAGATTATAAACTGGATGATACAGTGACACAGTGTGGAAGGCCCCCAACCGATGTATCGATGCCATCCTAAAGATGGATGGCGGTGATCCGGCGTCCGCTATAGCACACTTTTGGGAAGACCTATATAAAGCTGTAGATTTCTGAAGGCTGTTTATGATAAATAAACACTAAACAGTCAAACACATAGTCCTGAACCGACACTATGATTCGTTGTGTAGTGGGAATCATGAACTTCGAGAACCAAGGTATTACAACACCCAGGCCCAAGAAAATAGAGAACATACAAACATTTCCCCTGCAATAATGATAAAAAAAAGATTTCAATACATCAAAATTGATTTCATTTTGAAAAGTTGTTTTTTTTTGATTCCTTGATTCCATAACTTAAATATATTTTTTTATTGTACTTCAGACAATAAACTTAAAATAAATATAATTTTAAATAATGTATCAATATTAAAAAAATAAATGATTGCAAATTTATTTTTAGGTGTGAATCCGATCTGACTCCGATGTCTCCATAAACTTTGTCCAAACAATTTGTCCTCTGTTATCCTATCATCGATAACATGTTTATAGAGCAGGCATTACAAATAGGTCAATCAATCATCATAAGAATTCCTACACATTAGACTTTTTAAAAAATCAATACAAACAGTCTTGGATCATCCATCCACCGGCATTTTACAACCGAAATATTATGACTTCAGGGGATGCCGTCTTACAATTCATATGCCGGTGCGTTGTTGCTCTTTATTCCCCTAGATTTTAAGAGGAAATAACTTAATACCTTACCAACTCACATAGATCGAGAAAGCGATGATCATCTCCATAATAAACATTCCTACTCGATATTTACTCCTCGAATTCCCTCGAGAGCTATCATAAATCGCTTCAGTTGACTTGGTTAATAGCGTGAAGAGAAGGCTTTGATATGCATGTTTGATTTAGAGGGTGGTAAAATGTGTTGAAGGCAACAGCTCCATGAGTTCAAATGAGCTGCTTGTTTGGCGTGAGAAATTTTATATAATTTTATTTTACTGTATAAATTATTTTCATTACAATTTAAAGACAATATTTTTTCATGAAGACAAGATTTTCATGAATTGGGAAAAACCATACACACAGCGTATGGTTTTTCCCAATTCATGAAAATCTTAGCGCTCATTAGCCATATTGTTCCAGGTAAAGTCTGCAAAAGTGGATTAACAATTGGGCTTAACAAAAAAATGGTAAGATAAGATTGCAAAAATATTCTTAGAAAATAGTAGATTGTTCCCATCGTTGTATTGTACGTACACGCACCCTACGTTTTAAATTCCGAGATTGAGTCTGAGATCGGAGAAAGGAAACACAGACAAAGCAGATTAACAATTTCAGGATTCTAAGGGCAAACTCTGTGTTTTGAATTCAGAACACGATTCAAATTAAGTGATAAAGCGTTCGGTATGCCTTGGCAGTGCAAGGCTGTCACCCGGTAATAGTCAAAGAAGCAACGTGCTTGTTTCCTCATAGTATTACACGGATCAAAGGTCTTACTTATAAAGATTTCCAAACATTTGGTTATTTAATTAAAGTTAGGGTAAAAGTTAGATTTGAGAAACTTTCTGTACTCAGAAGCCTAATATTTCCTGGAAGAGATCTTGGAAATGAAATTTTCTTGGGAAACCTGTTTCACTTTTATAAATATAGTGAATGATACACCATGCGAGGGGGTTTAATGAAAACTCTTATATTTTATTTCCGAATTTTAATTTTTGGCTTATAAAAAGTTTTTGGTTCTGTATAACAATATTTCAATACGCTTTTAACTCACGATGTCCATTTTGACAAGTTTCAAGTCCATCGCCATTTGTTGGAGCCGTAAACCTGCATTTCAATAGAAAATATGGTTTTAACTTATCTGGAACCTGGAGTCATTTGGTGAGATTGACAACCGGTTGCAGGTCTGGATACCATTAGTATTGTGTGTCAGGGCCGAGATGTACTCGAATGTGACTCTGAAACCGGTAGTAGTGGTACCGTTTGAAATATTTGTTTGCTACTAACATCCACTGGCATAGACTTCAGTTCCTCCCGCGATCATGGTAGGTACATACAACTGTGCCAAAGTATCGGAAAACATTAATACTCACAATGTGGAAAATATTCCATTTATTTGTATAAAATACGAGTTAGTATAATATAGTTCAGAAACTCTGTGTTGTGCCATACTGTATCGTTATAATGTACAGCAAAGCAAAAATTTCGGAGAAATTTAGACTTTATAATACAACAATTAACTGAAACTGAATCCTAAACAAGCAACTGGAAGGTTTAATTGCTTCGTTAGAGTTTAATTAGAACGGGGAATTCGAGAAACCGTATCGATGTGGCTTCAATGACACTTGGTGGTAAGAACAAGCTCTCGGTACATTGTTACCGCCAAGTATAATTTTACATTTCTCATCAAGGTACCTATCTTTTTATCTGGGACGGAGGAACCCGTACATACGTTTTGTTGTAAAAGGTTGTTTGTTTGTTATAAAAAAAGCGCTACAGTGCAACGTTTTTTATTGTAATGAAAACAATTGAACGCTACGGCGCCGGAACGCACCATGTGGCAAGACTCTTCTATTCCGATCGAATTACCATAACTTAACTACTGACCCATTTTTCTAAATGAAACTAAAACTGAATAGAAAGATTAGTTGATCGAGTGAATGAAGATCGTGAGATCTTCGAATATACTAGAAAAATATACTATCGCCTTTCTACGATATTTATGAGTCCAACACTAAGTTTCGAGTGCCCGATGTTCATCAATTTGGGAAAAAATAATACAATTTTACACTTCAAATAGAACATTTAAGATCTCATTTCGGGGCTAAGAACTAGTTATATGATTGGTAGATTGATGGAGGTAGCCCAAACATCGTTCATTATAGCACTCTCAAGGGAGGCCTTTGTCAATGCCCAGCTGTGAATTTTTGATGTTGATGATGATGTAACGTGACCCCCCTTCAATACACCACGGCCTTTTTTTTTAAGCAACAAAGTTGAGTAAAAATATTTTAGTAAATAATACAATTCCAGATGCTTGCTGATAAAAGAACCTAAGATACGGGACGAACGGTTTGTAATAAAATGTTAAGGATAAAGATGTTCTTGTGGGCTCTCTAGAGGGATTTTTTAAGTCAACAAGTTTTGAACTTCTTCGAAATTATATTTTTGTTTTACTGACTAAATTTCTTTGAGTTATTACAGTTATTATGATCCTGAGGGAAAATGAAACAGAGACCTATAAAATCCGTGGAAATTAATTAAATTTTTAGTAACTTCTTCGCATTAGTTAATTTCGGAATATAATATATTAAGCTTTCTAATCAAAGTAGACCTATAAAACTGAATTAAGGCTGGCATTTAGCTATTTCGTGATAAAAATGTCCTTCGTGTCGTGTTTCTTAAACCGTGATCAATGGTCAGTTGACACGCGGGACGCTCACGCCACCTTCTGACTAACACTTTGCAATGCTTCTATACAATAGTACTTACGTTGCCAGGAAAAAGCTAAAGTTGCCTTTATATTATTAGAATTATTAGCAGTGGAACAACTTAATCTTTTTAGAAACCTCTGTTCAAGAGTTCTGAAGTTGTTCTTAAATAATAATCTTATTATCTCCATTAATTAAATACGTTTCTATAGATTATTATGATTATAAGAACAGAAAAATATTTTAACTTTTTATTAAATAGTGTGACCATTGGATTTCAAAAACCACGTGGACCAAATCACTAGAAAAATCGGTAAAAAAACTTGGCTCGGCTTTTTTAAGTGATTTTTGCTTACAAATATTACATTTTTTTACTAAGTTATTAATAATACCAGCTCAAACGCTAGTATAGAGCGGGTATTATTAATAACTTAGATACAAGAGGTGCTGGTTCGATTCCCACTGCGAAACAAATGTTTGTATGTTCTGCAGATATTTGTTCCAGGACTGGGTAGTTTGTTCCAGGAGTGGACCGTAGTACCACAACGTACTACGGTATTCGTATTTCCCAAGACACAGGGGATCCCAGTCTGGGGTTAGGACTATGTTAAGAGCATTCTTTTAATTTCTCCTCATCGGACTGACAAAGAGCATTGTTCTCATTAAAAACGTCAACAGTGCGAGAACGTACGCTAGTGTCATGTGACGTCATTAGCCAGTAATCACGTCGCCAAGGGATTGCGTTCTTTGTTTTCTCTATCGTTGTTCTGCTGTTTTGTTCGAAATGTGTCATGTGTTCTGCTGTTTTTGTACGATGAGCCTGCATTGTGTGAATTGAACAATGGAATTATCTTTGCATTAACAATATAATAAAACCTAAAGTCTTATTAAAACCGGTACGCATGTATTTATTTTATACTTGTAGGCTTAAAGAAAAGATCGTGAGATGAGGAACACAACGTAGCTACTTGAAGCCTTATATTTCCTGGACGAAGCTTTCAAATCAAAAATAGTTGAGCAAACTTCGAAATGATTTTTGAATTACTTTCAATTAATACTCTACACGGTGAAGTGCAGTAAAAAAATATTCAACCCTCGTTTTACATGTACTAGAAGATGCGCGAAAAAGACACTCTTATTTTTTAAATATTACTGATTTTCGTTTTTAGATTAAAAGAACATCTGCATACCAATTTTTGATTGCTAGATACGCTTTAAGCTGAGCAAGAAGTCGGGATATGACATGGACGAACAGACACTGGGCGGGTTGGTTCTTATTATTATTTTTTTATTTCAATGTGCTGTTAAGTAAGTAGACTGTCCACTTATTTTTAAACCGTTCCGATATCTTCTTTTTGATTATAGGGTAGGTAATCCTTATTCGTTTTTTTTACATTGTGCGAAATAAATTTTCCATTTTTTTTAATCTTTTAATATTTTGTATTTAGTTGATGATTTGATAATGTTTCAGGAAATAAAGTTGATTTTGCAGAGCGTTACGTAAAACGTAGTAATTAGCACACCTAGTTTATTTTGCCGACTGTGCTTATCCCATGAGTAAGTGAGGATTACATAATCATTAAAGGCATTTAAGCCGTAGTCTGAGGCAGCTTACTACGCGGGCCTTTTGTGATATCTTTTACTTAATAGGCTTAATGTTTCATACACTTTTCGGGACTTTCCTAATTCTCCCCGAAATTACTCTGCGAATTACGAAGATTAGCAATGTGGGTGTCATAAGTTATAATGAAGTAAAATTAATAATATGTCTGTCTGTCTGAGATACACACATACTTTACTTCACATCAGTGCAGTAACATCAGTCCTATATTTCTTGTAAGGTATATCAACCCTGAGCCATTGGAAACGAAGGTAGGGAAAATTTGAAGTTGCACAAAACCCTTGTCAGATTTCTTAATGTATTGAGTTAAGAAGTCATAACAGGTTCCTTACTAATAAAAAGTTTTAATTCAGAGCTCTGGCATACTCATTTTATTAGAACAATACAAAAAACAATGTAAATGAATGTCCAAACTTTAATTAACCATCAATTGCTTACACGTTACCTTAACTCATAGTATTTACGAAACTAGGTGCTTAACCTTAAAAAACAAAAATAATCCATGTTGCCAATTGCCCACCAACGGTTGTTTTTTTGTTCTGCAACCGTTTGATAAATATGCATTTCTAACAGGTTATATTTAAGAGTAAAACGATTCACCATAAATACATCATTATTATTGAGTGGTGTTCATGATTATTTATAATTAATATAATATAATCAAGAACAAATATTAAAAGTTCCGGAAAGCAATCCTAAACTACACACTAGAAATAAATAAAAATAAACCACAATGATCGTAAACTATTTTATGCAGCTACGAACTGTAGCTCTTCTACGCCGCGTAGAGGGTCTACGTCAATCGCCCCGGAAACCACGTAGTTATGATGTGTATTATCACCATATAAAAATATTATCCGCACGTTGTACGAGTAACAATAGGGAACAGTTTTGTTAACTTTGCGGTTTGTATCCCTAATAAATAGAATGCGGTCGCGTTATACTTAGACAATAACACGTACGAATATATTTATACAAGTAAACAGTCGTGTTATTATTTATGAAATGTGATAGAATTACTATCATTTAATTGAGAGAATAGAGATAAATAACCCTATCTCCATCTTAGAATGAGTTTTCATATACTGTTGTATACTGTTCATCTGCTCATTTTGTACTTTCTAAAGGCCCTAATGTTCACCGGAGAAAAAGTATTAGTCTTTTTTTTCACATTTATCGACCTTTTATATTTGTACAGGGAGCCCTAGAACATGTACCTATCCGAAAAAATGAGAATTTGTATTTTAAATTCTCATTTTTTTTATTTTACAAAATACTATTTAATGTGAGGAAAATCCACAGTTTTGTACTCCGAGCACCATATAGATAAAACCACCATTTATAATAAAAAAGTACTACAAAACAATTGTACTAAGTTGCATATGACTGCTGAGTAACACACACTGTGGAAGAATGCTAAGATTCACTATAATGGTTTCTTTTATTTAAGAAATAGGTTTCTTCATGTTAAATAGAACAAAATGCAAGGCAATTCCTTGCATTTTTTCTTTAAATTACTGTTGCATATACTTTACACAATGCTTCTACCATATAAAATTGCTGTACTCAAATGACTGAGCGCATAAATATGCGTTTCCTCCGGGAAATCTTCTCAGTCGGGTGTAGTTGCCTCGTAAAGCCATCTAACGAAGGTCCGTAGAGAACACACGCTTTTCTTCTTGTCAAAAATATTTTTTGCCAACATGGGGCTAGAAACAATTGCAAGTGCAACTTTGAGGCTTTTAATAGTACCATTATGTTAACCTAACTAGCTCTACTTATAGCATCCATCTAGCAAAATAAATATTAAACAAATGTCACCCTTCCATTTAGAGAACACTTTTTGGTTTTTCTAAGAAAATTGAACAGCTCTACTTAAATCTTGAGAAGCGTTTCCATGTTAGGCCGTCACACATCTACACTCGGCTATTGATTTTCAAATACGTGCCCGTTGAAAACTGTCATAAATTGTTTGAGTCTACATACAGTTTGAGAATCGTTGTAGCATTCGGCTCTCATATTATTAGATCGAAGTAAATTAATCACAATGCATTCTCAACTCTATGCTGCAGCGTCTTATAATATTTCCTTTTTTTCCGGCGGAAATAAAATCAAAGTTCGCCTCAAATCTATATCTTGTGTAATGTCAGTTGTTAGAAATGTAACCCCATATGGTCCTTGCTGATTTGTAGTAAGTGCAGGTTATGTATGAACAAATTTATTTACTGCTACACAATTACAGCGTATGTTTGCCTGTATTTACACTTGTAACTTAAGTTTTACTTGACAGATTCCATCACAATTTTTGGGGTATAAAAATATAAACTTTTTAAAAAAGGTTACATGATAATAATAATAATGCTGGTCATTTTTCTCATACAACGTCACCTAGCCCCAAACTAAGCAAAGCTTGTACTATGGGAACTACATGACTGATATACTACTTATATGCACGGTTGTCTGGAAGAGATTTCTATCAGCGATAAGACCGCTATTTGTAGGACGTACTTACATTGTGTTCCTCAATAAAGTAATTTTTCATTTCACCTCATTATAAGGTATACTTTTTTTTGTAAATACATTCATATTATACATAGAATATACCCAGACTCGAGACAAATATTTGCAGGTCATACAAACATTTATCCCGCATTTATCCCGCGGCGGGAATTGAACCCGCAACCTTCTGCGTCTCCGGCGGACCTTCGCCCGCTGGTCCAGAGATGGTCAAGGATAAACAGTTATTATTATTTAAAAGAGGTATAACATTACTTGATTTTAACGAAATAGCTCTTATTTGAAACTCGACTACGAAACTACGATTATTTGACAACGAACAGGCACAGAGAAGTTTGATTTGATTCTCTAGTTTTGTAGATATGATTGGATCCAAATACGAGTTTTGTACAAATTAGCTTAAACTTTTATAATCCTGCTTACGACTTTTTATCATCTTAATTCATTTTTGTGGCATTTTCTGTATCATTGGAAGTTTAAGTTGCGTCTTCATATAAAAAAATACATAGGCAACCAAATAAGTAGCTGTTTTGACTGGTTTTGTTGATATGAAAGACTGACACAAGTCCAACATTTTCGAAAAACTTAATGGTTTATTTTCCAGTTAAGCAAATTGCTCAGATAACGCAATGACTGTCATCATTATTACCAACATTCTGAAGAAGCCCACTGCTGCACTGTGAAATTAACTATTGTGCGTTTATTAACGACCTCTGTGGCGCAATGGGTGAAGACCCGCCTGAGAAGCTAAGGGTTGTGATTCGATTCCAGCGGGTTATTATTATATTAAAAGCGGCATATCATCCGAGGTTGTTTATGTGTGTAGTGTGTCCTGAATAAAATACAAAGTTCGTAATTTATTAATTTACTTAGTCCGATTCCATCATCAGAAGTACATAATTATGTTTCTAGGCTTACTTTCCTGAAAACAAAACACAACTATTATTTTATTCCAAGCATTCATGAGATAGCTTTTCTTAGATACCCATCCGACGGTTTTTTAACTGATAAAATAATAGTACTAAGTACTATTAAAATATTTAAAAGTATTTTTGGAACAGTGTTTAGAGTAGGTATTATTTATATTTAAACATTTAAAAAAGCAACAGGTTTAATAGCTTAGCAATAATAATAAAAACGAGACATGTTGACATTCTTCTTATGGTAAAATTTATTCCAAAAATCGTATTTTATTCGGCAATATTCAGCAACATTGTTACGGTCGCGGAGTACGTGAGGGTAATGTAAACATACCCAACATTGCGAGACATGTTTCGTCACTTTAGCTGAAGAAGCTAAGCATACATGACGCGACATACGCCACATTTCGTTGAGAAATTGCTCCACCTGCCTATTCAGTAAACTGTTTACCGACGAATCGGAGTGCGGTGAAAAGGTTGTATGAAAAATCCTTACCATACAGTATCTATCCAGGTACTCCATTATTTTTGCTTCCAAACGAGAACGACTGTACGGTTCTATGAATTCCTGAGTCAACGATGTATTGCTGTGAATTAAACTTAGAATAAGTTATTCCATAAAATATTGCAGAACTGTAATTTTATTATTTTTGCGACTGACGTAAATTACGTGTTTTCGCACGGAAATGACTTGTTGGATTCAAAAAATGGGGTATCATTTAACCCCCCCATGCTCCTTGAGGGTGACAAAGGGCAAGTACAATTAGGTATACGCAGCGTCAAAACACTTATATGTCAGCTACCAGGCGTTACACCGCAAACTGCAACCGCAGCACAACAAAGATGAGGTTTTTTTTTCGTAATATTATAGAACTAAACCGATAACAGTGAGACAAGTTTTTTTTTGGAACTGACCTGAAAATACTCTTTATTCACAAAATTTGTAGCAAATTTGGATTTGTTTGTAATAATTAAGAAATAAACATAATTCATCATATTACCACGGATATTATAATACTATAAATACCAAGAATCTGAATGTTTTCAAATCACAAATAAATAAAAACGAATCATCAATAATAGAATCAACTCGTGTCTAAACTAAATACTGATTGGCACTACCTTAAGCCTGTATTTGGTATTCAGCATCAGGATGGAGCGCAATCGATTTGCGAACTAGTGAGACTAATTTGCATTCACGACCGAAACGGATCGTGACGCTATTTCGTCGGCAGCTCCACCATTTCCCGTCTACACAACACCGCAACGCACCTTGCGTTCAAATACTTGTTCAAAGATGCATGGTTTATTTTTCAATTGTGTTACCGTTTTTTACTTAGTTTAGTTACAAATAGGAAACCAAGTGTGGTAAAAAATTTTAAAATCGTGAGTTTGGGTTAAATTTTGCAAATAAATATGTAACTCGTTAAAATATGTTAAAACGATACAGAAACTCAGCCTTAGTTAGTAGAACTCTTAAAAATAATACGCCGTCACTATTTGACACTTTGCAACAGACAAAATTAGTAAATAATGCAAAGCTTAGAGCTGTTGCCTAGAGTATCTAGAGTATGACGTTGGTTTCTGTCAACTCATAAAATGTAAAAATAGCGTGATTTCGAAACTATCTCGAAGAATAGTTTTGACAAAAATAATGTTGGAAAATTTTGTGCACAAGATGTCCTTACCATCTTGAAATGAGTGCATTACTTTAAAGTGCACTTAGAGGAATTGTATTGGATTGAAATTTCTTTATTTTGAATTTAGGAATTTTATATTGTAATACGTTAAAGTAACATGATAAAACTATGGTAAATATAATTATAATAACAAATGTAAATGGAAATTTTGGAAATGCATAACAAAATATAAAACAAACCATAGAACAAAATAAATTAGTATGACGTGCATTGGTCTTATAAGAAGCAGCTTGCAGCTTATAAAGTGGAAGGCTAACTACTACGCAAAAACGTTGTCAAATATAATATTATTTCTTTTCTCTGGCTACCTCTTACTCAGCATTTTGTTTTTTATTAGTTCCAATCCAGTTTAAGTTTATAGCTCACCATACCCCATTCAAGTTTAGCTAAAAAGCTTGTTTATAAATCTGTTTAAATCATTGCAAAGGTAAGCAGAAGCAAAACTTTGCACGTCTTACGAAACTTGTTTATGCCTATTATCCTTGTTGTTCAGTAATTTCTGGAGCTCCAAAGGATGTTCAGAGATAAATTTAATTTAGCCTCGAACTTTTCAGTAGCAGATGTCAAACGCATAAACTTCAAGCTCAAGATTCAACATTGTTGACCAACCGTTGTTTATCATTGCATTGTCTTTGAAGTGTAAAATTACGGCTACCACAGAGTTAATTTGATTTGACCATCGTCTGAGTTTCAAAAGAAAATGAACAGAAGCATGTTACAAACTGTCAAATGATTCACTGGTTTTATTATATATGTAGATGGGACTCTCATCCAGATGGTGGATGAAGATATCCCAAGATCGTTCGTCATAGCACTCTTTAGAGTGCTCTGTGTCCACTAGTGGACTTCACAGGCTGTTAGTGATAGTAGTTTTTATAAAACCTTCTGTTCCCTAAAGGGTACCATTAGATAGCTGAACACGCGCGATCAAGAAATTCGGAAAACTTTGTGGCAAAGTGACTAATAAAAAAAAATATCTAGTCGAAAAATCCATTGGTGCACGACCGGGTTCAAACCCTTCGGAGTCCGGAAATCACCCACTAGGCCAACACGGCTCTAAACATACGTAGACAAACATTTAAATCATACATTTTGGTGATTCTAACTAACTGTGGATGCTTTAACCATTCGCCTTTAAAACGTTGATTAACATTTAGTCAATATGCCTGTGCGTGTGTGAAGTCGCTGCAAAGCAAATGATGCGTCCGCGGAACGAACATCCCAAAAAGTGATGCTTTCCAAATGTTCTATTCGTTTCGATGAATCCTGACATTTCTACCAAAGCTCATAGAAAATGAATCCATAATTAGATACTGTATACCCCCCTATTATACATTGATGAATAAATAACTCCACCACACATGCTTTTGGTTTTAGCAAAATTTATGAAATTGTTAATTCATAATTAAAAGTTTTATTTATTCTTTATTGTGTTTACCTTTTGTTAAAGACTCGTATAAAACTTATATAATTTTTACTGATCGCAAAAGTTTGAATAATATAATTGCAGTTCGCCCGTGCGATATCTATTTTCTGTTAATTTTATGTCAGACTAGCTAATGAAATCGTTGGAAAGCAAATGATGTGGCCACGGGACGGACAGGCCTTTCGGGCTGGCTGAACGCTAATTTGCGATGCGTGTGTGGCACTTTTCATCGCCCCAATGCATTGTGTGCTGTTTTCAATAGAGTTGTAGGTTTGTTTGGGTACTTATTTTTCTACATCGGTGAATGGTTATCTAAAACTAGGTTTGCGGCCGCCTTTGGTCCTCGACCCACCGCGTAGCATCGCCCAGCCGCTCTATTACTTTTTTTGCTCGGCTCCTAAGGGTTGTAGCGTAATGTTAAAGCTCCGTCGAGAATTGAGCTATCAAATACTATCTTTTTTCAAATCTGACAAGTTCCAGAGATAAGCTATTAAATTAGAGATTATTTTGTTTTTGGTTATTTTGTTTGAACGTAAACAAAATAACTAAAAACAAACTCTTCAGTTTTATAAACATTACTAGCTTCTGACCACGGCTTCGCCCACGTGGTACCCGGATAAAAGTAGCCTTTGTATTATTCTGAATTGATGAAACTTTACAGTAATGTATAAGCTATATTACTGTAAAGTTTCATCAATTCAGTAGTTTTTGCGTGAAAGAGTAACAAACATCCATCCTTACAAATTATCGCGTTTAAAATATTAGTGGGATTCTGGAAACACATTATTCTGGATAAGGCGGCAATGGGTTGGCAACCTATCACGTGAAATACTAAGTACGTTTGAAAACGCGGGCGTGTGCCAAATGGACGTGCCTCTGACTACCTCCTACTTGGTATTCTCAAATCATACCTACCTACATACTGAGGATGTATCTGAGAATATGCACCGGATATTATTTGTTTATTTGTTTGTTTTTATTCTAGATAAGCACACTTTAAAATCAATCAAAATAGAGCTTCACTTTGTTTATCTTGTTTATATGATGGCAGGTGAAAAAAATAGGTACACTTCTTTTTTCACTTTCTTGATTTTGATTATATTATTTTATCCCGAGGTGATCAAATGAGAATTATAATTCTACCTTGTTGATTGAGATGATACCACTTATTGGAATAAAGTGGATTAACCCAGAAAGAAACATTTTGAATACATTATTTTTTTTATAAAATGCATATTACACGCACGCGCGCGGCAGTAATCATAAGTCTAGGCTTACGTTATAATTTTGATGTTATTGTTTTGTCTTCTTTTACCCCACGTACTCGTATGACCAGTCCTGGTACTCTATTGATAGGGTTGAAACCAATGAACTCTAGGTTTACTCTAGGGCCGAAACAGTGTCGATGTAGCTTAGTCTTGGCTTGGTTGGACAAGGGTTTTCTTTTCCTGTCCCACATTTGGGAAAAAAAAGAGAGAAAACGCTCCTATTTTTATTATTTGTGTATGTGATTTGTTCATGTTACTATTGCTAGTAATAATTTAATAAATTATAACTACACTTAATTAGAATCATACAAATTGCTCGTAAAGTGAAGGGGAACATTTACTAATCGTAGAAGTTAACAAGCGTTTCGTTCAGTTTAATAAATCAAAATCAAATCAAATATTACAATAATTTTTGGTTGATCAAAGGTGTTCATCAATATCGTGGCAGCTTGACGGCAATTTAATTCGCGTCTTCAATCACCATTGACGTCCTAATGGTGTTCTCGCTCGTTAGCGCTCCCTTGCCTCTATAGTAATCCGATTTCATTGGTAGTTCCGACAAATTTGCGGTCCGTTGAGCTAGAACCGCCTGCCTACAGCAGTACTGGTGGATGTTTGTATGGACCAGTGTTAGGGCAGTGTAATAGAAGCTTAGTAGTGTTATAACAGTAATTGAAATACTAAATCAATATTTATTCCTATACTTAGGAGATTACATTAAAGTAAATAACCCTATTGAATTCATAAAATTGAAAATCTTTGAATTCAGAGCATAAGACGTAGTCTATTGTTTTATTATTCACCGAAAAATAAACGGTCCATACTTGGGCGTTTCTGAAATCTATACGGCAAGTCAAAGACAAAAACAAGCTTACATTAAGCATTTTTTTATTGATTTATGTATATTCTTAGTATAGTGTAAAACTTATTTATCTGTTTTAATTTAGCTACTGGCGCATGCAAACGATCCAGAAACCACGATGGATTATCGCCTTGCCCACTCCCACATATCACGGTAGAGGAAGAGGTAAGGCAGTGATTAAAAGGGTCATTTTCTGTAACTGTAAGTAACTTGTACTAAATATCCTCTGCTCAAAGAAACATCAATATCAACGGAGTTGGACGGTGGTTGTTCTTGAAATGCAATCACCAATCACCACATGAGAAATAAAACTTATATTCCAAGTATAGCTCCGTGGTTCAATATTAGTATTTATTCAGTAACAATACAATACATTAGAATAATACTTTATTTATACAGTAGGTAGGTATTCTAATATTGAAGAACTATATTCTGTTCTATATTTATATTCTGAGACGTGGACATACACGATAGGGCTGGTCCACCAGTTCAAAGTCGCTCAGCGAGCTATGGAAAGAGCTATGCTCGGAGTACACTCAAGAACACGTTTACCCCAGCGGAGAAGTCTCTCTGAAGGATAGGATTCGTAACGAATACATCCGTCAGAGAATCAAAGTTATCGATATAGCTCAACGAATTAGCAAGCTGAAGTGGCAGTGTCATATCTCGCGAAGAACCGATAACCGCTGGGGTTAACGTGTTCTTGAGTGGAGACCGCGACTCGGCAAACGTAGTGTAGGACGCCCTCCGGCCAGGTGGGATGACGATCTGCGAAAGACGGCAGGCAGATGCTGGATGCGGCAAGCTGAAGACAGGGCGCTATGGCGCTCATTAGGGGAGGCCTATGTACAGCAGTGGACTAATATAGGCTGATGATGTTGATGATGATGATATTCTGTTCCCTGCTTCGCTTGTATAGTTAATTTGTCAGGGTGGTTACATCTGTGCCAACACTTTGAACATACATTGACATAAGTGAGAATTGTAGAGGTAACCGGCTTTAAGGCAATTTTATCCCAACGAATTAAATTAAATTTGCTGGAAATAAAATACATTTGTGTAAACGAACGGTTTCAGTCGAAATCGCATATCGATTAAATAATAATACCCGTACAGATCGAATAGGGTTTTCAAAACAAAATGTCATTCTCATCATCAATACTCTATAGAAGTCCACTGCTACACATGGGCCTCCTTTAAACGGTTTCTTGTTTCTTTCACGTTTAAATCCTAGTACTATAATAAAAGCGAAAGTTTGTGAGGATTGATGTTTGTTAATCTTTCATGCAAAAACTACTAAACGAATTTTGGTGGAACTTTACAGTAATATAGCTTTGACATCGGAATAACACATAGGCTACTTTTTATTCGGGTACCACGCGAGCAAAACCATGGACAGAGGTTAGTAATATTATATAAGCTGTATGGGATGGATAATAGGATTTGCTTACAAACCATCAATATTCCCTCCCTATCCGCCGGCTCTAAATACGCATTTCTATTATGGACTTCGCGTGACCCGGCGCGGGCGCGACGCTTCAATTAACGAAATGAATAATACGAGTGGCTTCGGCAAATCTATGTTTAAATCTATCGCTGAGTTCACCTGTGGTAATAGAATTCGGAGAGCAATGATTGAATTCAAAATTTTGATCTAGCTCGGACTCCTCTAATCAGCTGTAGATAGATAGACAATTCTTTATTGCACAAAATAGTAGTACATAGGCAAAGTTAATGTCCAGCATTATTTATTATTATTTATTATTGATAGTAATATATAAATATAATATATAAGACATACTTACATAAATAAATTTAAAGGTACAAAAGGCAAATTGCTCAATTTTTGTCTTCACCGAGGAAGTGATTGTAGACTCTAGCCCTGAACACTTCAGTTGAAGAAGATGGTTTGTGATGACCTCATCGTCATAGCAATGCGGAGATGTCAATAATTTATGACATGAGGTTAAAACCCGTAGTCATCGCTATATTACGGTAGTATATGTCTGCTGGCCCCTTCTTATAGCCTAACAAGCTGTCACTGCTTCCCAATTTGGGCAAATAGGCAAATAGCGAATCTAGAATCGTTGATATTGAATCAACTATAACGACCTTTGTCTCGCAGTGGGCGAAAGCCCGCCTGATACGCAGAAGGTTACGGGTTCGATTCCTGCCGCGAGACAAATTGTATGATCTGCAAATATTTGTCTGGGAGTTTTCTAATATGTAGATATTCACAAAAAATATATAAATATCAGTCATATACTTAGTTCCATAACACTAGCTCTGCTTACTTTGAGTCTAGATGATGCTGTGTGAAATTGTCCAGCATTATTTTCTATTTATTTATGATTGCAACTGTGATTTAGGAGTAAATAATATGCTACTATATTTAATTCATACAAAATTTTAATAGATACACGCACAACGACTATCTTTTTAGATAAAAACGACCCCAGAAGACAAAAAAAGACAAGCTGAGATAAGACCTTTTCGACCCATACCTGCCACTGCAGCATAGACTGCCCTCGTTAGCACTGGTTAGCAC
Source organism: Perizoma flavofasciatum (assembly GCA_958496245.1). Lineage (NCBI taxonomy): Eukaryota > Metazoa > Arthropoda > Insecta > Lepidoptera > Geometridae > Perizoma > Perizoma flavofasciatum. The sequence continues at coordinate 6,339,225 of OY292426.1, forward strand.
CCACGTATTGTATTCTACTGAAATTTACTGTTTTTTTTGTTTGTCTTTCTTGTCATATGTACTTGTCTGTGCTGTATCCGTATGTGCTGCATAACAAAACTATCTATCTATCTATATAATTTGATTGCAAAAGCCCAAGATCGCTTGTCATGGAACTCTTTGGGAAAGACTACGTCCAGCTTTGGACTTCTGCATTTTGTGGATGATGATGATGATGTGTTACGATTGATGACGGTGTTTATTAGAAAATAAAAGCTTTAGACGGTTACCGAGCGGGCTGCAGTGTTATTTTTGTTTACAATTGTAACTTGTGCGTGCTCGTGAGGAACTGTACAATAAAGTTACATCCTACGAATTCCAAACAAATGTCGCCTGAGAGTCGTTTGAATAAAGTTACTCTCACTGATTTATGTGAAAACTTTCGGCATTGTCCCGCACTGAATGTGTGGTCTGGTTAGAGTAGAGAGATGAAAAATCGTAAAAACCGGATAAAATTATGAGGTACCCACAATTGGCAGTCCTTGAAAAAATACTTTAAAAAGCCGGACTTGGTGTTCAATAAAAATATAAAAATATCCCTGCTCATTTATTCTAAGACGTGATGCTGGTGGCACTTTAACTGTATATTGTGTTTTTGTATTATTTATTTAAAAGTATATAAAAGTAGGTATTTCTTACAAAAAAAAGGTTTTTCGGAGTAAGAGCTAAATCATACGTTTCGTTGAGACGCCGTACTGCAATAATTTTGTTTATTTGTGTTTGCAATTGGCATTGCTAACATAAATAATTGACGTCCTACTACAAAGTCTTACTATAAAACCTTTCCCACCCCGCCTCGCTGTTTGAAAATACGCCGTTCATGCGGCGGACGTCGCGTCCGTCGTGCCGGAGCGCACATTGTGTCATAAATTCATAATTCTATAAATATCGAGCCACCGCAACGCATGCTGTGGACATGGCTTCAGCCAGTTCTTCAACATCTTAGATGACAAAAATATGATTCTAAGCAAAGTCGTATCAAAATCAAACTGGTCTTGGTCATCCTCTTTAACTCGATGTATTGCAGACCTTATCTCTCGTTTATTCCCTAGTTCTGTTATTTCTGAATTCCCTTGTGGGGCTGTTGTCGTTGGTATTGTAAATAATGACCGAATCCGAACAATGGGATAACAAGGTTTATATCAGGCAACATTTACTGGTTATTATTGTGTTGTTTTCTTATAAATATTCATACAGATCTTTTACAACACAGTTTGATAAATAATTAGCAAAATAGTCACAGATAAGAAAAATATATTGCGCCTTATTGCAAATAGTCAACAGTCTGGAGTGCTAGGTGTTATTTGTCAATATTCTTGACCTTCAATATACAAGTATATGGAACATATTGTATTACCAAAAGTCGCATTTGAATAATGTTTACCTAAAAGTTATTGCAATGGCCTTGCGATACGGTAGCAAAATATCAAGCTTAAGATAATCATAATTAGATAATCAGAATATTCAGTTATTATATTGTGCCTGTGTACAAAATATGGTAGTCAGAGAGAGAAATGAAAAAAAAAGTCTCGTCAATTTAAATAATCGGGAAAATATAGATTAGACTGGATTTTTATAACCTACTGCAGGTAGCAGCTGTGAATCAAGATCTCATCGAAGAAAAGCTCCTAATTATGTCATATACAAAACACATAAAGATGTATACATTTTACATATTATGTCCTATATGTTAATTTTTGTCCGTATTTTCTGTGTGTACAATAAATAATAATAAAATAAAATATGTTATTTCTTCTTTCATAATAAGTATAAAAACTGTCATCGCAAGCTAAATGGAGGACCTCTCTTTTGCAGTGCTGCGGTGCTACGGATTTCGTAGATCACCTACGAGAAAAGTGTTTGAAAATCTGCTGGTCCTTGTTGTATAGTACTTACTAGAACTTTACTTTGAAATACTTTAAGGATTAATTAAGAAACTACCCGGATTAAAAGTGTTCTTCAAGGTGCCAATCGACTGTCATACTCGCAGTAGCATCACACATGTTATATACTTTAATTCGCTTTATCCAAAATGAACTAAGAAGTCTTCCCATAGCGCTACAAGTAGCATACGCACTTTTTTATTACAAAAACTATCGTGAATTTGATCATTCATATTGTAAAACGGGAATTTTCACGTACTGTTCTATCGGTGAAGGCACCGTAAGTTTCGACTCATTCCAGGAGTCTTCATAGGGTGAGTGATCGCGACGCTCTCCCTCCGCGTCACGTCGGTATGTACACACGTTTTATATACACTTAAAAGAGTCATCATCGGAAATCAAAGGGTTACTGATATTTAAGAGAGCAAAACCCAAATGATAATAGTAGTGGTATTTTCCTCTACGATAATGACTTGCAAATGAAAGTTCAGTATTTTCTACCGTAGTGTGAAGACTGCGAGCGCCGTGGTCAGTTTGTTATTGTAAGAAATTTGGTCAGTTACTATAAGGGAAGCTACGCAGTACGTAGGTAGACTCGGCACCAAACTACGAGGAATTAGAAACAAACCTGTTGCGTCATACTTATACTATTTCTCTTCATTGCGTTGAGAGACTGTACAATACTTACTTTAGTTTGGCATCCTTTCAATTTATCAATGTCTAGAAAGTTCGACCCGACATTGGTTCAATCAAAATAGATATTTTGATTGTTTCAATGTGTCATGACTCTTCTGGACATGACTTTGATCACGTGCCAGGAATTGGTGTAAATTATTTCTTGATTTTGACTTGGTTTCTTGTGGTTGTAAAACCTTTAAGACTTTCGTTTACCTTTGTAAGAATTTGTCAAAGTTAGATAGAATGTGGTATAGTTTACACAAGCCATAATCAAGAATTCAAGTCAACTTACATCGATTTTAGTGCAAATAAGTTTAGCTGCAGTAAAAGCCCGCGAATTTGTTAAGCACTTGACAACTTTTTACTTTAATCGCCACTGCCACTGTAGTTTAATCCTACAATATTTTAAACATAAGATTTCCGAAACAGAAATCCGTAGATGAACTTCATTTACCGACAAAGCTCTTAGAATTCGCAAGTTGAAATTGCAATGGACAGGCCATATAGTTACATGGTATGCCAGAACCGAAAACGCTGGTCAAGAAAAGTTCTCTAATCACAAACTCTATACTTAATCTAGAGGTATAAATGAGTTCACCTTGTTCGATTGGCACCACACTAAAGCTGAATAAAGGATCATCAAAAAATAACCAAGCAGAGTTTGTTGCCTAATTCTTCTAGACTAGATCGCGCACGAGGAATCGGCGTAAATTCACTTTCAAATTTTAATTTCATGTAGTTTTTAAGTTTACGTTTCTATATGATCCTTGTGATTTCAAAGAATTAAAACCTATTGACTTTGACTTTAACTTTGAAACTGGATGACGTAGTATAGGGACACCCGACGTATCGATGTCGGTGGACGAAGGTACCCAAAGAGCGTTCGTCATGGCATTTTTTGTCCGAGGCATATATGTCCAGCAGTGGGTATCTACAGATTGAACAACTGTGTTTACGGTGATACTGAAAATTTCAAGACAATGACTTCAGTCCCCTAAGTAAAAAAACAATTTATATTTTTTTTCTTTATTTATACTACTAAAGAGGCAAACAAGCATACGGCCGACCTGTTGGCAAGCGGTAACCGTAGCTTACGGACGCTTGCAATACCAGAGGTAACACTCAAGCGTAGTATCTCTGAGATATCAAGATGAAAGGTCTCATGTGCCTGTAATTTCATCGGCAACCATACACTTCAAACCGTAACACAACAATGAGAGCATTACTGCTTGGTAGCAGAAATCGGCATGGTGGTAGCACTTCCCCAGGCGAGCCCTTCACAGAAGCTCTACTTCTCTTAAAAAATGTATTTCACAAAATAAAAAACAGCCTATCTTCATGAACGTACTGAGCGCGTTGCCGCACACAAAAACTTATCTTCCTTTGTAGTTCGAAGACAAAAAATACTGCAGCGACTCGCAAAAAAAAAACAAAAGAAATTGGTGCTTGAATTTCACGAGGAAAAATTAATAATAGGAATTGCTGTGGAATGCTTCGTGAAAATGTTCAGGTATTCGACGACCATCGGGTTTAATCGTATTTTTTGTCATTCAAACTATACGGTCTTGTTAATGCTTGCGACACAGTATTTTTTACTTCTGCGAGTATCATCGTTTTTCATTTTGTTTTTTAATAACATGAAACCGTTCCAAAAAAAAAATATGCTATTGTCAAAGCTAAAAGCATCTAAAATTCACTTGGCACTCCTTATATTAACTAACACGTTCTGGTCAAAGCATTGAATCACCTTTAACTAGCAAGTTTTCATTTAACCTGAATAACCCGTGCAAATTTTAAATGTTTTAAAAAAAAACTAGTATATCATATAAGTTTTAAAAAAATCGAGATTAAATTTCATCCACAAGGACAATTTTGGTTCAACTCTGTGTAGTAACTCAGAATATTCAATATCAATTTGATACAACCCTTTAAACGAGAGAGACGATTTAAAAGCATAAGTAACAGGGTTTAGCGAGGAAAATCAAATAAAACACAATTTATTCTTATGAAACTGTAAAACTAGTAACGTAATCCCCCCTAAATAGTAGAATTCGTTTAGGATCCCAGATCATTGTACAAGCTTACGAGGGCCATTTATATCCCATGATATCTCGATGGCGAGGCGGACGAGTAGCCAGCTATGACGCAAGATGTGTGGATTCGATTCTCACAGCGGGACAAATGATTGCATGTTCTGCAGATATTTGTTTTGGGTTAATGTAAGTTACATTAACTAAGTACTCGTAGGTAGGCTCATATAGAGGAACCACAAAAAAAAGCAAAAAAAAACAGGTCTGAAAACAGTTTAGTGAAACATATCGGTACAAAACATCCCACAGTTATTATTTATCATATAATGATGATAATGATAAATATAAAAAGAACACTTAGATTCCTAAGCAGAAATAATATAAGAAAACTAGAAAACCTAAGCCAGAAATAATATAAGAAATTCAATGTCAAAAAACCTACTTATTCAAGAGAGGAAAAAAACGTAAAAAAAAAATGATGACACTCTTTCGAATAAAAAAGGAAAGTAAAAACATCATCATCTTATGGAATCGTCATTTCATAAGATGGCGATGTTCTTTTAGGCTTACGGGAAAAGTAGTAATCCTTCAGAAATAAAACTTTTACGGAACCTTTTTGGGATCATTCTCTATACAACAACAAAATCATCATCAAAATCGGTTAACAATTGGCGAAGATATCAAGACACAAACATAAAAAACAACGAATAGTAAACATCCTCCTTTTTTTTAATTCGGTTTAAATGGCTACTTTCTCAAGAACTAACCACACTTATCATATAATCACTTATCATTTTATGCCGGTTAAAAATAATCAGTTGGCACATTCTGATATACCTAAAGTATACGTTAAAGTTTAAAAGGCTATGAAGTGATTTACACCTGCCATTTTAATAAAACGTTTATTGTCAAAAAGTTTTATACAGTATAAAATAATAAAATGATTATAATTATAAAGGTAACGGAAATGAGGTTGTACATTTTGGTGTGGACTCCATATCTCTTAGGTGTATTAAGTTAAAAACTTGTATTTTAGGCATTACGATATTTGTTTTGTTCTATAGATGGAATCTTTACCGCAGTCTTCGTTTTTCTGTAACTAAATGTCAAGAATTATAGCCGCAAGAAATTACAATTACCAAGGAAAAATGGTTTATCAGGTTGTATGTTAAAACGCTATCAATATTAAAAATTATGGCCTTTCTTGTAACATGCTTTTATTTCCTTGAGTCATAAGAGCCGTGTCACGCGAATCGTCGATCAGCCGCCAATAACACAGAATATCAAATAGTTAGTATGGTATTAGGTCGCAGGGTTGAGTGGCGAAGTCAATCGAATTTATTTAGCAATTTCCTCTTGCCTAACAGCCTTTAAGTATGACCTGACCTACAAGTTACATTTTTAAGCAGTCAAAATAGTGGTTTTGGCCTATAATTCGGAGGTATGTTAATCATCCACTCACAATACGATTCATCGACATAGCCCACAGAACCATAGGTTTTTATATTCCAAACTAGTTCCTCTTTAAGGAGCAAAACAGGAATAAGATATTAATACTAATCAGCCTACAGTCACATTGCACAAACATAGTATCATGTCACTTCACTTTAAAAAAAAAAAAACAAATATATGAGTGTGCCTAAACAAACACACAATCCGTATTGTCAAAATAAATTCATATTGCGAAGATTGGAATTAATGACATACATTTTAGTCTAAATACAAGGGGCCTACGGTTAATGGTACCATCAATCACGGTACCTTTTTACTGACATATTACTTTGTGTAGGTATCATAAATAACTGAAGGTCATGAACCTAGTACTGTTCTGAATTTTGTTACATTTTTTGCATGATCATTATAAGTCTACATAATCTAACGCCATTCGTTCTGAATTTCACAGTAGTAATAGTAAGTGGCCAACTCTGTTTTTATTATATTTACGTCAATAATAATTAACTTGTTGCCAGTAATGTTCCAAAAAGTATTAACACTATGCGATATCAATAACCACGCCAGAATGCAATTAGAGCACTCGAAAGCATATCTCGTTACCCGTCCAATTAAAGTTTCGGATCGACAAATGAATATTTTATCGGTGACTTTGTGATCGATATCATCCGGATGGTATTGTGTTGCTTGTTTATATTTAATTGCATAGTTTTCAATGCTGCTATGCTCCGGGTACTCTGGCGAAGGTAAGAGCGGGTCAATTGCGGTGGCGTTGTAATAATAAGTAAGAAAAGCACGCACACGTCTGAAACTACTGACAGGTATAAGATTATATATGTATAAACTCTTTATATATATAATAACACCAATTTACAGTATAAACACATAAACATAATAAAAAAACAAAAAAAAACAAAAGAAATCTATAATGGGCGGTTTTATCGCTGAAATCGATTTCTTCCAGACAACCATAGGATGGTGAGACCTATTTAAATTAATATCGTTGTTATGAATAAACATAAAAATACAAATTAAACATTATTTTTATATAAAACCTATATTCAAATGCATGTTAATACATTATAAATATACATATTTAAACTTATATATCAGATCAAATGAAATATACTCGTAGTAGTAAAAAATAAAAAAAATGTAAAACATACAATACAAAAACTCAAGAACATGGCGAAGACTACTGTAAGTAAAATATTTTTTATTAAAATAGTTTGATTAGTGTGCATATTAGACCGATACGAGTCATACAAATTGCACGCCGGTTTTATAATAGTAGGGAAAGGAAACTTACCTTTGTTTCAATTGAGTCGGCGAAACAGTATTCTTTGCATATGAGCGGCGCTTGCAGAAACTCTGACATTTGAGACGTAAAGCTACACTATCCAGACGCCGCGTTAGACGCGTGGTAACCCCCTTTACCGCTTGTCGTTGGCCGAATGTAGTTACCACAATCACAAAGACCAGCTGCGGTTTGTTTTAGACTTTTTGTCCATATACGTCGTAGCTCAGGAATATTTTTCGAAATATTTTCGTCACAATGCTTTGTATCTATTTTTACTCCGTCAAACCGCTCGTTGGCTATTCTGGCTCATAAATTTCCTCTTGGCCGTCGACCCATTTGCAATTGAAAGCTCTCCGAGACATCGTGAATTCACATTTTTACGAGCAAGTTACACTTCATAAAAAGCATTCATATCACGTGTTGTTAGTTTTCAAAGGATTTAAAACTTTGTTCAATGTTTTTCATTTAAATAAAATCAACGACATCTCTAGCTCCAACTGGTAGAACCTAGCTATTTTCTATTTGGAGGCTTCGCCCGCGTAGTATCTCGATAAAAAATAGCCTATGTGTTATTCTGATATATAAGCAGTAATGTTAAGTTTCATTAAAATCCGTTCAGTAGTTTTTGCATTAAAGGGTAACAAACATCCCTCCACACAAACTTTGGTGTAGGGGATGATGAACATATAATTCTGAGTGCGTATTTTCTTTTACTCACTTTTTTAGGAAATCTTTTCTGCTCACAATTTCATTCACAAATCCGACAATCGATCCCCAGGGTGAACTTCCGAGGAGATTGTCGGTTAGGCCATAGGCCCGGAGGCCTTTCAATTTGATACATCCACTAATTGATTCCAAATCCGTCAGCGGCTGATAGTCGTATAGGTATTTATCAAAAGTGCTTGCATTTAGGTATGTTATGTTATTTGCTACGACGAATAGTAAGGAAAGTATGCAAAAAGCATCTAAAAGTTATCTGATATATCCAGTACTTTTACTTGTATGTATTATTATAAAGATTTATATTATAAAGCCGTCACAAAAATTAGTTATAGTTAGTTAAATTAGGTGTTTATGTTTCTATGTTATAGTTGGTGTGTATCTAGTTTAGCACGCCAACTTCTTCTTCCTACCGCTATAGAAATTGTTCTATAGCATTAAGTCCTCATTTTATAGATTGTTTGTAACAAAAAAAAAATTAACGGATAACATGATTTGCTTTGGAAGGCATGTCAAATTGTTACTCTAGCCTAGTTCCAGGTCTGCAGCCTGTCACATAGTCAGTCTACAATATTCCATTTACAAAAAATAGGTATAGGTACTAGTTGAAAGGTGGGCCATGGTATCGTCTTTGTAAATTAATATGTTTATTTCTCACTAGCTTTCCGCCCGCGACTTCGTCCGCGCTGACGAAGATAGATATGAGAGCCTTTCGTCCCTCGACGAGGAGGGGGGCTCCCTGCCCTACCTTATCCACGCACTCGCATGCGTTATCTAATACGTACTTGTAGGTATTAGATAGCACTGGCTAACCAGCAATTGCGATTAGTATAGATAGACTATAGATACATAAGTATACAAAGGTAGGTAAATACTATGAAAAACAAAAAAAAACATCCCTATTTTACCTTGATTTGTCAAAAATGCAGAAACATTCTTCTCCAAAAATCATATCAAATTAGATATGATGACTTTTTATAAAACTTACGTGAAAATTCATTCCCATACAAAATTTCATCCCCTATTTCACCCCCTTCAAGTAGCCCCTATTTTCACGACAAAAAGTAGCCTATGTCCTTCTCCAAGTATATTCGTTTCGTTTTCATTCGTTCGTATATGATCTATGTTAATTGATAAGGTATGATAAACAGAAGTAAGAAGTGTAAAAATGTTTAGTATGTACATTACTAAACTGTGGCCATACAGTAACGTACACATGGCGGGAAATTTCAACTATATTTAAACATTTTTTTTTTGTGTTTGTGTAGACAAAATGAACATTTTTATGGTATGTTATTTATAGGTAAGTTATCTACTTGAAAAAAATAAATACAGGTAGGTTACAAAAATTGCAACTCATAAATTAGGTACCTACATCAATTATCTTTTTTTAAGATTTAAGATGAGTAGCAATACCAACAATACCAACACAAATAGATGCCCTTCTGACATTATTCGAAGGTCACCATCGTCAGCTCGGGGTCACCAGAGAAATGTCGAAAGGCGCAACCAATCGAGGACCTTGTGGGCTCGGGTCACCATCAAGCTGGATGCACTACGTGGACGCATAAAAAATGTCACGCATAGGCAGGTGGTAAGCATATTTCTAGCATTTCATTAGGTTTTATTATTATTATTCTCATAAATTATCCTTACTTTCAAAATTTGTTGTATATTTTTTTTATGTCGTGCTAAATAAATGTTTTCTTTATTTCTTTTCTTTCTTTCTTTTAAATACCAACCTATTCGTGAAGTACTTAGATTTCTGCTAATTTGCGATATACCTATGTAAATAGGGCGTTCATAAATAAGATAAATAGACCAATGTTTTTTTTTTTATTCTATATTTACCTATAATTTATAAGTTTATTAGTTTTAATGAAGAAAAAACATTACAACACCATCTTTTTCCATGCCCAGGATGACTGGTAGAGAATGCTTTAGCATTAAGTCCTCCTAGTATTTTGTTAGTGCGGAAGAATTAAATAAATTATAACAAAAACTATGTGTGTCATTTAAAAAGCGAAACAACCTTATCAAAAAGTTATCAACTAGATTGAACCAGGAAGGGAGCTAAGGAGGCTGCAGTCACCCGAGTCGGCCTGGAAAGTTTACCGAGCGAACTTTGCAAAACTTCTAAAGGCGGTAAAATAAAAACTCGTAACGCCAAATCAGCCACTAAAACCCACGGCGAAAAAAATCTATCCAACTTCAGTTTACTTTCGTTTGTTTCTATTATTTCTATTAAATACTTTATATGGTGGTGATGATTGAAAAGAAAAAGTAACTTTCATCAGAATAGTTTTAACCTATGTAACAAAAACCTGTCCGATCCAATTTAGCCGTATTCTAAACCAAAAATATTATTTTAAATAATATTTAAAAAATAATATTTTAAGAGTTTCGAATATGTTTTTGTATACAACTTGATTGGTAAACAAGCATACCACCTGTTATTGAGCAGATAACAATTATATGGTAACAACCTATGAACGGGTTCTCATGTGCCTGTAATTTCATCGGCGCCTATACCCTTCAATCCGAAACACAACAATGCGAGCATTACTGCTTGGCGGCAGAAATAGCTATTGTGGTAGTACTTTCCCGGACTAGCCCTTCACAAAAAGCTCAAAAATTATTTTATTTCCGTAAAAATGACAGTGTGTACCTACCTACCTACGTTACAGCATACCTAATAATAGCCCATAATCCCCTTTTAGATCGGACGTGGTTTTTGTTACTTACTGTACAAACGTTATTGATCCAGGTGGCTTGGCGATGAGCTTGGAACCTAGCATACGGAATGCTAACTACTATGCAAAGCGCGGCTATGTACCAAATGTAAAGTTTGGACGTGCCTGTTACTACTCCCTACTCCTATCTTCTTATATTTATTATGTCCTCTATACTTACTATATTAGGAACTGGACTCACTAATCATATGTTTAAGTTTCAATAGACCATCACTAAATGTCTGATAATTATCTTATTTTTTATTTGTGGTAAGTCCACTCTGAAACATAAAAGGTACTAAAAAACATATTTTTATGAATCCTTCGCTCAAACGTTAGGCCGCTATCGTATTTGGCTGAGAGATACACTCTGCACACAAATCACGCCCGCTGCGTAATCAATCAACTGCCTACGCGACATAAATAATCTGGTAAACAAACTAATCTGAACTATAGACAGTAGTACACAGCTTGTACACTGGCGCAATATTTGAACAGCAGAAGCCCCTTGCTTCTGCTGGTCAGATATTGTGCCAGGGAAAGCTGGTCTAAGAAGACCAGCTTCAACGAACGCCAAGAACACACAATAGTTTTGGACGGCTTGGATTGACGCATCATTGCGAAATGTCTTACGAGTACACGGGTTGGTAAAGCAACCATTGCATTTCGACATGACTTTCGGTACGGTGGCACATCTGATAAATATCAGTAAAAAATACGCACAGGACTGTAACTAATCCCCAAGATGGACATTCTCAAATAATCACTTTGTACTTTATATTAAATTTACGAAGTTTTACAAACAGACGTCTGCTGAAAACAATATTGCGCGACGATTACTGCGCTAACGATACTTGAATGAACTCAAATCACAAAGCAAGAGAATATGAAACTCAATACCCAGTGGTTTTCTTCATAAATAAAACAAAACAAAGAAGTCGAGATCCCGGCAAATTGAAGACGAAGCAATTTGTATCTTTTGTCGTACCTACTATTTAATTCTGAAAGCAAATTAATTTCGCCTGAACACTTAGCATATTTAGAGAGCGTACGATAAGACTTTTATCTTCTTTTTTTATATATAACTAACTACTGCTCATGGCTTTGCCTGCGTTGTACTCGAAAAAAAGTTAAGGCTGCGTTCGTAAGAAACGCATACGCTCAACCTTTTCTTCGTCAACGTTCTACGTTGCAAAATTATGTTCCACGAAAAGCTTTTTTATTTTAATAGGATAATACACAGCCTTTATCTAAATATTAAAGTAATATTTTTGAAATCGGATGAGTTTTTTTCGGATTTAACATACAAACTTAAAAACTTTACCTCCTTAAAATATTAGTAACATAGTCACAGTTTTAATAATACTATGTATAGATAACATTTGAACAATTTTATATATTAGTAGTCGTAAACTAAAAATGTGTTTTGGTATCTGTGATCTAGATGCTGCCTCTCAACGCATTAAAACTAAAATCGTTGGTGTAATTGAACTGCAGATAATGGAATAAAGTTGTCGCTCCTAATGGAAAGTTCACTTTATTTATTCATGGAATGTTTTGGATGTTTTTTATTCCATCACACAGCGCCAAAGGATATTAAATTTAGCATTGAGAGCAATTAATCGTTATTTAAAAATAAATTAGCAAGGTATACATATATATCTCATTTGAATAAACTATGTAAAATGAAGTTGCCTTAAAAAGAGAAAATTATTGGAATACATTACATAATATTCAAAGAAAGATAAATAAATAAATAGATACTTTATTGCACACTAGATACTTCAGCTTAAATAATAAAATGAGCTGTTAATAAAAACTAAATGTACGCATTTATCATGCATAAAAATTATTAAAAAGAATTCCAGTATCCACCTCCTGGCTCCATCATCAGATCATCTCCAAGATACCAAATTATTATCCGAACTACATATACATACAAAATTTATTCGATAAGACATTTAGAAGTAGGTTAAAATTGACTTCCAAGATTTGATTACATTGTTACATTGTTACTTACAAGTGAAGCTATAATAAGCATGTTAATAAGAACTACAAATATGGCAATGTTATACAATGGGCTGTCTTATCGCTAATAAGCGACAATCTCTACCAGACAACTGAACTATTTTTTTATTTTTTTTTATTATCCTACTAAAATAATAAATAAGTGTGTGTGTGTGTGTGTGTGTGTGTGTGTGTGTGTGTGTGTGCGTGCGTGCGTGCGTGCGTGCGTGTATGTATGGGTGTGTGTGTGTGTGTGTGTGTGTGTGTGTGTGTTTTGATTAAATTTGGAATGTAGATAGTTTAGGATTTGGAATAACAGATAGGCTTTTTTAATTTTCGGAAATCGGCTACTAAGGGGGTTAAATAGGGCGGTAAAGTTTCTGCACAAATAAACTTTAAACTAAATAATGAAACACGTATTTTTTTTTTCTAAACTACCCTTTGGGGGGTGTGCAATTGAGTTCTAAACTTTGTATAAATTGTAATCCTTGGTTCGATTCATTCAAAAGTTGGTAGACATAGTTTGAAACCTGGAAACGGTCATATGCTACTTTCATTTACATACCACGCGGGCGAAGCCGCGGGCAACAACTAGTTCATAATAAAGTTTACAGTTACATGGTTATACTAAGTACACCTAATAGTGGTTTATCTAATGTGCATGTCAGTATCGATTCCTCATTTAACACATAATCAAAGTATTCACACCATTGAATGAAACAGCTGACCGTTCCACACAGATAAGGTGGAACTCGCATTCCATCCTTATCTTTGTGGTTAGATATACAGGCTGTTTTAAACACTGGCGGAATATACATATTATTCAATGTTTGTAAAGGAGGTGGTATTCGGTTTATAAACAGATTGTGTAATATGTAGGTATAGGTAGGAGGTTTCTAAATAAAACATATACAATAATAATAATGAAAAGTGCAATGAACTAAGTTTATGGTTGCATTATCGTTATTTGTCTGTGAGTTGCATGACTTTAATTATGTTTCTGTTTTTTTAAGAGATTGTTTTTTTATTATTTAATTTTATCTCCTACTTCTGATGGAATAGAAGGAATGGTACAAAAGATTACAAAGGGTCTAAGTGGTGTACCACATACTATGAAAGTACTATATTATACACATACCTACTATATAGATTGGTATATTGTGTATATTATAGTATTTTCACATACATTACACAGAATTCTACCTATAGATACGAGTATAACATAGATAAGCCACATGCAACAGTTAGCGACTCGAAGACAAGTAGGTAGTGCTCCTTGATCAAGGATTATACAATAGGCAAAGGTGTATATCAAAGATGGAAATTTCATGAAAAAATTCAAAGCACCAGTTTCGTCATTATTTAGTTATAGTACTTTTCTATTTCAATCAATTGATTAAAATTTAGAGGTTACTTTTTGAGATAATTTGGAAACAATCCGGTATTTTTTTAACTTGCTGTCTGTTTTTTTTTATACCTATGTCTATTGGAAGCATACCCGTAAATTGGCTGTGATCGTAATGTAAGTGTTATTAATCAGTATTATCAAAAGTAGCTTACAGCTTGCAAATGCCTTAACTTTTACTTTAAACCGATAGAATAAAAAATACAGTTACAATAAGTACGCTGTATTAAGAACAATGTACGCCATAATTTGAGATCCTCCTAAATTTAAGAGTACATCTTTATGTTGGATGTGCTTATTGATTAATAATTATGTGTGACCATCACCTATACAGGGTTATTTGTCTGCTATCAAACCCAAAAACTTTTGTTCTAAAAAAATTTAAATATTTTTTTCTGAAAGCTTTGAGGTTTAAAACAAACAACTCTAAAATCTGTTATTTCTTGAAATAAAAAGTAGATACAATTAGGACCTAAAGGTGCCCTAAAAAGGATTTAGGATTAAATTTAAAAAATAAATTAAAGGAAAGGAAACTTTTACGTCAAAAAGCAATTGATGGATTAAATAACAACAACGTTATCAAATAATAATATCGTATGATCATCAGTTAACAAAATCATTTTACACACCATTTAACTATGCATGGCGTGCTTAGATATCCGCGTCTGCATACAAGTGAAATCTCAATTAGAACAAGGAGTCACTGTAAGACACTGTAAGGTTTTCATATAAAGTGTTGGAATTACAAGTGTTGTTACAATTCTCAACTTTTGCAAAAAAAATATATCTAAATATTTTATATGTATGTATATATACTTAACTAGCCGATGCCCACCGTTTGACTCGCGTAGGATAGGTCATTGATAGGTGCATCAAAAATAATTGCATGCCTTGCATCCCTAAGGGCTTTTTTTGAATACCCTAATACGTATTCAGTTCTTTTGTATTTTAAGTATTCAAACTAAGTTTACAGCAAATCACACCAACCGTTAAACATTTCTTAAACAAACTTAACACACCATCCTAAGCCCATTGAGGGGTAGTTTAGAAAAAAAATGTATTTGTCTTTTATCATTTGTACTAAATAATATTTATGCCGAGTTTCAAGCAAATTGGACCACTCGTTAAAAAGTTCCTATACAAACTTGGACACCTACAACCCCTTAGAGGGGTAGTTTTAGGGAAATAATTATATTAAAATGTTATCATTTGGATTGAAGAATATTTATGTGATTTGTAAGTTCAAGGAATACGATTTTTCATACAAAGGTTGTAGGCTGTGTATAATGAATCATCGTTTAGCAATATCTGATTCCTTTGAAGTGGTATGACTTGACATATGCCTTATCCATTATGCCTATACGATAAAATGGACACACCAGCTTAAGATGAGCCGTAGTATATTCCGGGTTTCAAGTTATTGGAAAAGTTACTGAGGCCTGTGATGTCTATAACTTCTGAAATACAAACCCGATGACTTTGAAATATTTACGGGATAATTTTGAAAGTACTTCCTTTCTAACAAAAAAAGAATGAATGAAATCGGACTACGCGTTAATGATTTACAACTAAGTACACATTTTGACTTTCACCCCCTCTCGCAAGGGAACCATGCGGGATAAAGAGATAAAGAATTGAATTTCGGGATAAAGAGTATTTTAAGTCCTACCCCGTACAATTAACTCAAATTATGCCAAGTTTCATTTGAATTCATTTAGTAGTTTCGGCGCTATTCGCGGTCCAGATTCACACAGACAGACAGACAAAAATGAAAAAATACATGTTAGAGTGCCATCCAAAAAAAATCAAAAATAACTTCTATGTACAGAATGGTGTAGGAAACTGCCTTTATTGCATTTACTGCCAAAATATTTTTGGCCACATCAAGTTTTTCTGTAATACTGACTTATAAAAGTTGTTATTGTTAAACGATATGTTTTCTACGGTTGAATGAAATAACACATAATAATATCATAAAAAGAGAAGGAAAATCAACTGTTTAAAAATATTTTTAACTACGGCCGTACATTCAAAAATACAGACTATCTTTTTTTCTATTCCTATCTTTTTTGAAGTCAGTTGCAATAAGCCCTGGTGCCAAGCGATTTGTCACGTTCCATCATGATATCTGAATTAGACTCTTTAGACAATCGATTATTCAGAACTATCTGCATCTTTATGCAGATAATTCAAATAAACGAAGAGTTAATAATTGGGGAGCGTGTTTCAAATAGGTTACAACTGCACTTACCATCATGCAAGGTGTAGGCAAACGAAAATTCATTTGTAATAAAAAATAAAGTGTTTTGTTTTGTTCTGTTAAATTTGAAATTAATATTAGATAGAGACAAAGCAGTGTTTATTAAATGAACTGTAAAATAATATTTAAAAGTAAGGTCGCAATAATGAAATTGGTGGGTTGCGTTGGCAGATTTACATATATTCGTATGTACAAACAGTCCATCTACAATAAACTAACACATTCCCGAGGCGTTGGCATATGCGTTGACATGGTGCAAGTGACAGTAGACATAACTGCCGCTGAGTGCAGCGTCCTCGCTCAACATCAGCGAGAGATAGATTAATTGCAGTTGATCTGCAGTGTAGGAGACACGGCGATTTAGCGACTGTGGAATAGTGTAGTAAATTATTTAGTGCCAACGGCGTGGCTGTATCTAATATTTACTGAAATGTTAATAACATTACTTAGGTCAATGTTGAAGTGTGTTATATTAAATTTAGTAGCAAGTACATAAACGTATTGTTTTAGCCAATAGACACCTACTTACTGTCATTTTCTTCGAAAAAATGTACCCTCTTTATGGCAACTGGGCGGGCTTACAACTTAGTTTATTTGATGAAAACCTAATATTTATCAAGAAAACTCTCAAAAAAGTACATAAAGTCAGGGGTAGACTTTTACAATAAAAAGTTACCTTCCTATTTGAAAGGATCTTGTAATGTGGAAATTGGTGTACATGTATGGATGAGCCGGGTATTTTTTTTGTTGATAATCACTTAATATGATACTTATGATTTGGGCATTTATTAAACTTGATACGCCTTTGTGTGTATAATCTCTAATACAGAACGGTACTCCAAAACCAGGTAGGTACCAAAACATAAGCAACATAAAAACCTACTCATTCCTAAGTTGACATTGACAACCTCTGTGACGCAGTGGGCGAAGGCCCACCTGAGATGTTGCGGTTTCGATTCCCGTCGCGGGACAAAAGTTTGTATCTGCGAATATTTGTCTCGGGTCTGGTTGTTTTATATGTATAATATGTATGCATACAAAAAAAATGTATTTAAGTATATCAGTCATGTAGTTCCCATAACACAAGCTCTGCTTACTTTGGGGCTAGATGATGCTGTGTGAAAATGTCCAGCATTATAAGTTTCTGTCCGTATTCCAGATTAAATCTCAGACAGAATATATTTTTTGGCATATTTTCTTTGAAAACTTTTACGATCTGGAATAAGGGCATAAGAACGTGATTCCAAGGAATAGGAACTTTCACTTCAGTGTAATGAGCTCAAACGAGCTGTCTCCCCCAGCTGCAATCCGACGATACGTTCCATCAATTTCCTGGTGTACGTGATGAACGAGTTTCCAATTTCAAACATCGGTAAGCACTTTCCATTTCTTGTTTTTTCGATTCCTCTGCAAACGGTCCTCAATGTACGAGGCTAATGAGAAGCGAGATTGTTCGCCGGTAGCGATGATTGAATCCAGAGGTTTCTGCAATTTTTTTACAAAGTTAATAGATACATTGTTGAGGCACTTGTTTTGATGGCAGTCATTTTTAATGTTACCTCTCTGTTTTAGTTTTATGTTGAGACACAAAATTAATCACGATCTTAACATTATATTTTTCACATGCCCACGTTTTGCATAGTTGTGAACATTCTGCATGAACAAGTTGCAAGTTTATCGCCGTTTTTGCTATTAATTGTATAAATTATTTGAAACTAGCTGTACCCGCGACTTCGTTCGCGATTGCGATCTCTGCAGACTAATTATTCTGTTTGTCTCATATAAAGCAACGCTGTAGTCTGCGGTGAAGCACTCATATCAAGAAAGTATTTCTCAAACACTCGAGATTAAAAGAAAGGGAACCATGCTGAATTTCGGGATAAAAAGTATCCTAAGTCCTACCCTTTAGTATGAACTCAAATCATGCCAAGTTTCATTTGAATTCATCCTGTAGTTTCGGCGCCATGCGTGATTAAGGTTCAGACAGAAAGACAGGCAGACAGACAAAAATGAAAAAAAAAATACTTTTTTGGCTTCAGTATCGATTATCGCCACCCTAAAAAAAAATCAAAATAACTTCAATGTACAGAATTTGACCTGTTACATTCTTATTATAGTATAGATAAATATTTTCATAAATGTTCAATCACTCTTTTAATTTAGACTAGATTATAATATCTGCGTTATTCACAATTACTTAACCGTACAGAAGTATCAAAAACATTAATTTAATTTTGATCATATTAAATCTTGCTTATGTAGCAAGGGCATTATCTTAGATACGAGTAGGTTTAATACCTGAATAATGCGAGTCAAAACATGAGCAAAACAAAAGAGACCTTTGTGTTCCAACGACATTCAAATGTGGAAAATGTGAAAGCTTTGTTGTTAAACTATATGGATAAATGTCAACGGCATGTTTTCCCCTGGTGAGTTCCTTTATAATAATAATCATGTCACTAAAGCAAACACAGAGATTAGTTTGAAATTTCATCGTATAAGTTTTGGCGCTAGTGGTCGCCATCACAACATCACATGACAAGAAAAATGTAATCCATGTACATGGTGTGTTTATTCTTCTGAGAAACAATAAACAATAGAAATTCAATAAAACCGTGACCTTTAACATTTTTTGTATCTGATTATATCTTTTGAAAACGATTGTTTATCGCGTTTACCTTTATCATTTTCACGTCGGTCGTTTTGAATGTCTTCCAACAACCGTAATCACGCTACCGAGACACAAAAGTTGATAGTGAATATTAATAATAGCCGTAACCCAAATGATGAGTACGTAACATAGTTATATTAAATTTCCTTCGACCTAACATAGATAAGAACCCCTTAGGCATAAACGCTGTTATAAATTTAAACATTGTATTATTGCAATAACCGTATAAAAAACTGTTTTGCGGGGCAGGCAATGAAATGCATCAGTAATTAACATTTTTGTTTAGTGACAGGTACTTAACAATATTGACCGATTACCATCAGGCTTTTTGTAGTCTTTATTTGCCACCAGTTTTAAACTAGGTACGTTATCCAGCTGTAGTGTAAAAAACGTATAAAAAAAACTGAAGGATACAACCGTATTACCACTCTACGTAGGTGGCAGACTAGTACACTGCTTCAATGCCCACACAAAGGCATAGTTGATTAGTTTTTCATAAAGCTTTCATAGTGTATCAATGTAGAATATTGCAGTGCTATTTCAAGCGTATTTTTCAATCAGAATAAAAATAGAAACCTGTTAAAGGAGCTGCAATAAAAACAAAACGTGAGGAGCGTTTCGTACTTGTAAAAGTTATAATAAAATGTGCATTTGCCCGTGGATTCAATTTTTTTCTAGACAGCGTTGTTTGTCCTTTAAATTCTGTTCTATTCATCTTTTCTCTGCGATCGTCTACAAAAAAAAATTACTTGCCTAGGAGAAAATAATGCCGTTGAGGTATTCGTTGAAGTAAAAATATTATTGTTACGATGGCACTATAATTAATTGTTTTATTGTAATGTTTATGCTATGCTACGAATTTATGATTGTCTCTTGAAGGAAGACAGGACCTATAACACAAGTCGCACTGACTTAGTGTGGGTCCTGTCTGAAGTAGTTTAATATAAGCAATCAAAATGTCATGTAATTTATTACGTATTCAGTTTGCTGTAACTAAGTTTACAGCAATACATAATCTTACCCCCTTTGCCCCTCAAAGGGGATAAGATTGTGTAGTTTAGAAAAATATATATATTTGTACTGAATAATATTTATACCAAGTTTCAAGCAAATTGGACCACTCGTTAGAAAGTTCCCATACAAACTTGGACACCCTCTATAACACCTTAGAGGGGTATTTTGGGAAAATAATTATATAAGACTATTTTCATTTGGATTGAAGAATATTTATATGAAGTTTCAAGACTGTAAGTTCAAGGAATACGATTTTTTATACAAAGGCTTTCTGCCCTTTTCACCCCCTTAGGTAGAATTTTTCAAATTCCTTTCTTAGTGCACAACTAAGAAAGGAATTTGAAAAATTCTACCACCATAAGAGAAATATTCCCTCCATGGTTCATGCTTCTAGGACTTATGGTTTAGGCTGTGCGTTGATCCGTCAGTCGTTTATGGAATATATACATTGATACATTACTGTTTTATATACATACATTTATTGATGTACCTATGCTTGAAATAAAATAATTATACTTATACGTATACCTTGCTCCCGGGTTCACAAAAGCTTATGGCTTCAGAGAGCGCTCTCGTAAATTTGTATGGTGTAGGTATGGTAGTTATCAACGAATTATTTGGCTTTTTAGCAAAAAACTACCTTCAATACAAATGTATTTAAATTACCTACTTAAGTCTAAGCTACTTGAAATTTTTGATCTAGTTTTTTCATTAGCAACGTTTATGTGTCCCTGATATTTTGTATTCTTATAATACTTAAAAAAATCAAGTATTATATTTTAAAACATCACTAATGTATAATTTACTACAATATGATATAAAACTACTCAGGTACCTTACTTGTTTCATCAAATTATGATACCCAAATTTACGAAAAGTAAAGACGTTCCGCATAAGCAAACTGACATACTTATTCCGTTGATCTGTTATTTCCTACACAAAGGCACAATAGCTAGATCGTTAGACTAGCTAGGCTTGCTAGACTTCAAAAGTTCTTTCAATATTGTTGCAAGCAAAGGATAGGATTGGAAAGCTATACCTATATTATTAATTACAATAAAAATAAACTTTCTTAATGCATCCTACTAATCCTACTACTATTATAAACGTGAAAGTTTGTGGGGATGGATATTTGTTACTCTTTCATGCAAAAACTACTGAACGGATTTTGATGAAACTTTTCATTAATATAGTTTATACATCAGAATGACACATAGGTTACTTTATCCGGGTACCACGCGGGCGAAGCCGTGGGCAGAAGCTAGTCTCAAATAAACTTATGAAGCTTTATACAAAACACAAAAAAAAACACTTACAATATGGTGGGAAAACCCCTTTTACTGTAACTGGAGTGGTATTTTTTTAAACAAAATGTCAATTTCATATTAATTGACATCCTGAGAGGTCAACACCGTTTGACTTTGTATTCAGCGCTGACATAAAATGCATTATTAAGTGCCAACGAGAGAGGCTCTTTGACCCGTCCATTAGAGTGACGTCACAATGCCATTAACGCGAGATGAATGACCTCCATTTAACCATTAATGCACCAGTAAGGGCACTTACATTTTTCAAATCCCTATTTGGGATTTAAAAGCTATGTAATTAAAATTTTACACCTGAAAGCCAGGTGTAAAATTTTGCTTTAACCCCTTTACCTGTTGCAATACCACTACCACACCAACATGTTTTTAAGGTTAAATAATTTGACCTACCTATACCTCTATATTTACTGAGTAGTCAAGACGCCTGTAGATACAGACTAATTATTACCGAGCTGTAGATCCTTTACAGGACACAATAAAACTTTGTTAAAACGTTTAAACATGGAATAATTTCTTTGTTTTGTTTGAATGATGCCAGAATATCTTAAATACATGGTAAAATATCTGACCTAACCTCCAGAGATCATGAAAAGATTATCAAAACAATTCTACGTTATTGCAATAAAATGCGACAAAATATTAAGAAACACACAAAGCGAATACTCTCTCCATTGCTCAAGATCTGTAAACAAGCTAAGTGTTCGGGCGAAACTAATTTGTTTTCCCGAGATGGAATTAAAAAGTATGACAAGAGATACAAATTGTTGCACCCTCAATTTGCTTGTATCTCGACTTCTCTGTTTTGTTTGTATTATAAAACTCGTTTATTAAGAAAGCAGCTGGATATTGCGCGGAAGCCATGAAAATTATCGTTTGAGTTTGCTTAGAACGGCTGTGTTTCACCTCTAAATCTCCAAAAGTAATTTACCAGGATTAGAAAAGAAAATATTCATTTGAATCTCGTCCGAAAAGGTCTGAAGCTAGCAAAGGTCCATATGGGATGGCACAATCACAACCAACTATAAACCAATCAACCTACCAATTTAAAACCAACTCATACTAAAACTTGAGACTGCGGTTTTCGGGGCCCAGCTTATTCGGTACGAAAATTTCCTTTATGATTTAAGATACTGATGAACAATGAGAAATGATCTCACATTTCTTTAAGCTGAAATTCATTATCAAATATTCCTTTTGTGTTTCCATTGTACCGCTTATAGCGTGTTGTAATTTTAGCTTTTGTAATTTACTTTTTAAACGTCAACAAAATATTTCCTTTCAGATAACGAAACGCTACAAGTATATTCGTCGACTCTGCATGCTACATTACAAGTCCTGAACAAAATATCATGTAAACAAAAAAGGAAGATATACTGAGATCACTTAAAGAGGCAACCAAGGCTGTTAACCATTGCATAGGGCTTTTCAAAGCACCTTAGGCTAAATCAGTTAGCGCTAGCAGATACGCTTTAAAAGGTAAACAAGGGAAGCTTTCATACGACCGACGACGACGGGCTGCGCGTCGTGTCGGTCTGCGGTAAGTGGTGGATTAGGGCGCGGTAACTCTATAATGCACAATTTGTCCCGTACCTTTACATATAAGTAGATAGAGCTCCTAATAAAACGTAGCTATAGGCTGTGGGACCAATATCCGAGCGTATGTTTGTTTGATATTTACTTGTAACTAGTAGTCCTGGAGCCAATATAGAAATTAACCCATGTTTGGTAAAAAATGAGGGGTGAAAATTATAAACTTTTTCCATCTGACACTGGCGGCGCAAAGTAGTTCGTACCATTTTAAAATGTGTATAATGGTATGGTAAAAAATTATGCATTATAGGGGTACCGCCTCCTAATCTCCGTTTTAAAAATTTTTAGATCTGAATTGTTTAACAAAGCCTTGTAATTTTTTTAAGTGTTTGGAAACAACAATTTATCTTTTAATTATTTGAACAGAAGTGAAATATATATAGTTAGCTATGTCAATCAATAATCATAATTATTAAGTATTAAGATCTCTATCTCTTAGATTATTGACGGAACCTAGTACAGTATTATAATATCTGTGACAGAAATTCGTCTCATTTCCTTGGATATAAAAATAAGTCAAATGCTATGCAAAATTTGTTTGAATGTTTTGTGATGTAAACATAAAAAAAGTTTTGCTTTGTAGATAGGAAATAAGAACAATAAAAGTAAATTGAAGTTGGATAGAATTTTCGCTTCGCGAGTTTTAGTGGCCGATTTGGCGTAACGAGTTTTTACCGCCTTTACAACTTTCCAAGTTTTCATAGAAAAGTTCAGCCGCTACAACTTTCACCGGCGGCGATCGGGAACTTCCTGAACTTCTTGGCTACTTTTATCTCGAGCCAGTGGCTTTTCTTTCATAAAATATAACCGGAATATTACTGAGCCATTAATTAGATATCATTAGGCTACGGAATTGCACTAATCATATCGCATCGCTAGACATGGCCTCTCGCCGCTTCCATACACCGACTTGCGGCCTGCTTGCTCCCTTATATGACAGAAGATTGTTTGTTTTAAAGTTCTAAATCTTATTCTACATTCCATTACAAAAACATCCTAGTTCTTCAGCCATGGAATCACCGACAAAATAGAGAGAGATCAGTTGAAATTGAGAATGAGATTATAGACCCCTATTACTCCATAGACTTTACAATACTCAGTTTAATCTCACAGCAAGTGTTTCTGACTGAACACTACCGCAAACTCCAATAAATTGAGCGCCTCAACCACGCATGTTATGAAACTACCGTACATGCAGCAGATATTTTGTAGTTATTGTGCCTATATTGTAGTCAAAGCACGAAGCTTTGTCAATACTACAATATTATAATAGGTAATGCCAGGATTGACTAAAGCCTTCAACTTATGAGTAATCAGCTAAACATTTGCTTAGATCAGGATACCAAGCAGGGGGTAGTCAGAGGCACGTGCCCGCGTTTTGCAAGAAGTTAGTATTCCACGTGACGTATGGGCTTGCAGCCTAAGCCCATCGCCTCTTATTGGAACAATTATTTCTTTACTGTTTCTTAATTTGTATTTAGATAAATTTAAGTGCTCCTTAATAGAAGCACTTAATAATTAAGATATAATAAATAATAAATAGCTTTTGCTCATACAAAAGCTTGATTTGAGATTTATAAAATAGTTTTTATTAGTTTATTTTAACTATAATCTAAACCGTTAAACTTTGAAACGTCCGTACCTAAGTTGATGTAATTGGGTTAGTCTCTAGAATTGTCTGGTGTTCTTCAATTTATTTTTCAATAGCTATTTAGCATGGATTGGGAGCAGAGCAGTTGTATTTCATCCATAACAAGCTGACCTGCCCTGACCAGTACCTCTATGAAACTCAAGCCGATGCGCTTTATTCAATTTCAGCTTTAGAATATATCTCACGACATGATAACGTCAATGACCTCCTCCTCCTTTCGAACCTGTTTCTACAGAATTAATTAAATTAACCCTCTTATTAATAATCACTCATAATAATCTTGTTCATAGTCCTTAAAGTTGTCTGCCTTTATTTAGTGTTAGAAAAGGACAGGGTTAGATTTAACAACCTGCTAAGTTAGTTAGTGATTATGAATAATAGGGTCAGTCTCTAGTACGAAATCTTTACTATATTTTTTGAATCATTTACTTAATGAGCAATATGATAAACGAGTGAGGCACGCCTAGCCTGACCGTTGCTCACAAACATTAGTTCTGCAGCAGGAATCAAACCCGGACCTTTTGCGTCACAGCTGACTACTCGCCCGCTCTGCCATTGAGGTCGTTATGTTTGCCATGCTAAGACAGGACTCAGTGGTTAAGTGGTTATGGCACCCTCATACAAAGATTGAAGTTGTGGGTACGATCCCTGGCTGATTAGATAGTAATTGGGATCATTACAAAGTTCTGTGATTTTTTAAAGTGTGTTAACATTTTGTACCAATTATTCATATTTACCCAGTTTTTATTTTCAATTTCGTATGTATTCAATCTAATGTAGTATACGTATTGGGTTGGTCTCGTTACGTGATGCGAAGGCAAATTGCAATTTGGGACGGATCGCATTCCCTCATTCATTAATTATTGATTGCTATTCCAACAGAAGGCTGGTCAGAGTGGTCAGTGGGCTTGAACTCGAATCAAAGGCTCAGCTTTGTACTGGCTGGTCCAATCATTGAACTCAGTGCGAGGAATGTTTCGGCAGTTCGTTTCACCTATCACAATTTACAAATATTCTATTCTATTCAATTAAATTTAAAACAAAAATAAAAGTATAATATTGTCCATATAAAGAAGACTATAGCATAAACTAAAAACTACATTTCTTCTAGGTAGGTGGTACATAGAGCTACTGGATTTACGAGTGCACTACAAGCTCTCTCGTCCAGCGCTCCATGAAGGCACAGACGGTGCCCAGCCTCCCTGCAATGAGTTGCAGGTAGCTGTTGGAACTGCCACGCACCCGGCACATCAGGGACGCCGATCTTTTGTGCATTATCACTGCGAACCCATCTACCCGTGCGTCCGCAAACATCCTTGATGTGCTGCAGAAACGTGGCAGCCCCATCAGTACCCTGAAGGCATTGTTAAGCTGGACGCGCAGGGCATTATACGATTTATACGTATGACTTATCCTTGTATTATAATATCTGTGACTGATCCATAGACTGCACGTAACGACTGGCAGTATGCTCTAAACAGCGTTGTTTTGACCTGCCTAGTGCAATACTGCTATGCTTACTCAAAATCAAAACGAATGGTGAAAAATTCACGTTACTCGTGCGCACTCTGGAGCCGCTGGGGAGTACTTACGAGAAAGTACGTTAGAGCTCTAGTTACGTCTATCACGTACAGGGTCACCAGTATCTGTTGATTGAGAGCGATGAGCCAAAACTCATACTATGTTTTGTTGAAGTAGTCATGCCATGGGGAGTTATTGATGGTCGCTCACTACTAGATTGAGCCCATGAGCTGTGCATCGGAAGATTGGGTCAGTCCCCATTGGTATATTACCCTGACCTCGTAATTTCATCGTTACTCATGCGTAGGTTTGAGATTAGTTCGAAGCTATCATTTAAATTTCGAAGCGTCGGGCAGTGAATATCGCTTTCCTTCGGGAAAATCGTTAAAGGGATGGGAGAAAGATTTTTATCAGTCGATTGCGCCCCAGTTTTCCGGCGCTTTAGTGGAACGAATCATGGAATAGCTCCCATGGGTATAATTGGTTTCGCTTTTGGAAATGTAAAAGTTGATTACCGCTCAATAGATACTTTTAGATGAAGGTGAAGTAAACGTTTACCGTGGACTGTGACATAGGATTAGGATTACCTAATTATTCATCTATTTGTTTTCAAACTTTTACTAAGTATTCATGTTAATGTGATTTTACAAAGCGCTTACTACCCGATTGTTAACGGTATCAAACGTACTGAGAGTCAAGATACACGCCTAGTTGGGGTCTCGCAGCTAATGATATTTAAAAACTAAGGATATCTTTCAACAACTATAAACATAAATCTTAAAATTTAACATATTTTTTGGCAAATATTTTTTTTCTCTTATTCTTATAATTTTTGAATTCATGCATTTTACTAGGACTTTTTTTTCCTTTTTTTTTTTTTTACTTTTTTTTCTAGGATGACCTAGAGAGACAAAAAGACAGAGCTAAGGCATTAGTTAGGCAAATAGTCTGTGATAGAAATGAGAGCGTTCCAATTGATGAGTGACTGTTTGTACACTTATGTGATAATGAAGATGACGCAGCAGTAACTTACAAAAAATGTAACTTACGAATAGATCCTTTTATAAAGCTTTCAATTGCGAATAGGTTGAGGTCACAGCCACAGGATTTATGACCTCAAGCAAACGAGCGGTTATATAGAATCTAGTGAACGAAAAATAGGGATAAAGAAATAGGCCCATCCATTTTTCATAGTTTTATTTATGTTAGTCCATTCAACGAATGAGCTTTGGTGGTAAGGGTTCGAAATATATTTTTGAGGTCACAGAACTAACAGTAACTTGCAGAGCTTGTTACGAGAAAATATGTATGAAGCTTGTCATACTAACTGGAACAAGTAGGTGTAGTGAATAAAACATACCATAAAAGCAACGAGAAACAAATAATGCTTATATCGGTGGGTAAAATCTAAACTGCATGAGACTTATCTTAACCCGTGACCACGGCTGTTGCAACATGGTCGAAACATCAGGAAGATAATTAAAAAGGTAAATGCGATAAAGATCCCGATAACTTATGATTTTGTTTACTGATTGCAAAAGTTATGCTATAGAGGTATACACCTAATAAACCTAATAGTGGTTTGTCTCAAATACATGTAAGTACCGATTCCTTATATAAATAATATAGGTATAAACAATATAGGTAAGTAAGTGTAATTTCCGTAAAAAGTAGGTATAATTACAGCCGCAGAATATACATAGTAAGTATTCACTATATTCTCACCATTTAATAAAACAGTTGGTCGGTCAATTCGTGGAACTTACATTCTATCCTTATCTGAATGGTTATATAAAAGCCGTTACAAACATTGATGGAGTATCCCTATTATTTGATGCCCGTACTAAACATGATCTTGAAAGTGTAAAATGATCTAAATCGCATTAAGGGTGGGCGTTTTTAAGTTCAGACCCTTGACCATGGTTGTGCAAGTTATCCATCCTATAATTCCACTACCACTATATCTGCTACAATGAGCAAACTACTAATTGATTATTAATGCGAGAACAATGAATTCACTGGTAATTAATCACAAGCACCACCTGCTAACAATGAAGCCGACTGACACATCGCATGTTACTAGATTAATAGTCCGGTCATTTGGTGACTAAATACATATACCTACCTATATAAACCTTTATATACCTATTGTGTAGAATGTTACAGGAATCTGTCGGCCTGTTCTATGTAGCGAAAGCAGATTAAACTACCAAATAAGGCTAAACTACACACGATTTAAAGGTACCTAGAAGAAATTTAATTTAATTATTGAGGTTGAACCTGCGACATCATGTTTAGAAGAGGGTGAACTACCATTGTGACTACGGGTGCGTTGCTAGCCTGGTAATTTTTTTAGGATGTTTTCACTAAAAGTGCAGTATCTACAGAGCAAACAATGCTGGTATCATAACTGAACATATAGTTAAACGGGAAGTGTCGCACGGCTTATTCAAAAGTAATCCCTATCTCCTTCTGGGAAATATCAAAATATTACGATCAGGCAGCACAAAGGTGCGCCTCCGTATCAAGAAAAAGTTGCGTGTTTGACCAACGCCTGGGTAACTCAATTTTTATATTACAAGAGTTATTATTATTTATTAGTTTAAGTTTATTGGTAACGTCGAGTGTCCCGTTAAATCTCGTTGTGCACGCGTCAGAAATCAGAAGATTAATTTGCATTAATATAGCATCGTGTACACTCCTTCAAAAACTATACACCACTTATTTGATTACCCGTACTCGTTAATTAGGTACAAGTACGTACAATACTCAGAAAACAAGAGATACATTCTCCTCGATTAGATTTTATTGAAACAAAGGCAACAAACCACATCTCGTTACGGAATAATGCCTGAGTTCGTTGTATTCTAAGTGGTATCCTTTATTTCTGAATATGCTATTCCCGGAATATTAAAATTTTAATGAATACCTACCTATTATAAATTGTTAGCAGTTGCTATTTTGGAGAACGAGGTAAGATATTATGCTAGGTTTTATAATACAATTCTTTTCTAAAATTAAATTGTGTAAATTAGGAACTGGAAGAATACTTTATTTTAATTAAAGAAAAGGTGATAATAGTATTATTTGCGTTTTATATTTGTTTTTTCTAGGCGTAACTGAAGAGTATAATTACAAGACGACGCAGAAGTTCAACGCATAGTTATACCGTTATCCTCAGTGTAGCTACATGATAAACAGTATAACGACTTATTATTATACAAAAACCATAGCTACCCTGCACTGTACGCGAAGCGTGCAATTATGGACTGAATCTCAAATTATCGAGAGTAGTATTTGCTTCTGGCATCTGTGACGTCACTGTTGAGGAACAGAAGAATACCAGCGCTAAGTAAATTGCTTACCTAGCTCAGATATTATAAAATATTTTTTGTTTGGCTCTTTACTTTTCGGAGGAGGGCGCTAATATTCGCGACACAGTTTTCAAACTTCTGCGGATATTACCGTTCTTTTAAGTTTTTGTATGTTGTTTTTGACCCAAATAAATATATTTTGAATATATTTTGATTTTGATTTGAGATATTATACACGCCTTTTTGGCGTGACATTGATATCTAGATGGGCATAAAAATGCAAATGCCTTCCTGATCTAAGGGTATTTCTATTCAATTCTACTTATGAGTAAGCTAAGTATTTTTTTTTATTTGGTACTAAAAATTACATTCATAACATTTAATTAAAATTTTCAGGTTTTCCAAACTTTCATTTGATCTTTTCGTAAAATCATTCTGTAGTAGCATTGTATATTACATCTAAGCTATTCAACTGTTGAATAGCTTAGATAGCTGTTGAATGTTATTTTAATAACAAGCTATTTAAGAACTGTATGAGTATGCAGCGATACTTTGCTGTAATGCCCCCTACTACGGATGTACTATGATATTTAAACAATTGTTCTTATTTTTGTATGTGAAGTGCAAGCTACCTATTTACTGCAAAAAAATACAATAACAGTATACGTTGCCTGAAGTTCGCTTATTCTGAAAGCCTATAAAAACATTCCACTTCGAACTTTTCCTACCTTATTGTAAGCACCTACCGAAATTTTGTTGTGCCCATCCAGTTTTGCACTTTGGCCTACGTACATTGTTATTCCTACAATTTTATAGAGATCCTATTGATTCAAAATAAGATTGAATGTTTTTTTACTTGACTAAAATAATTAGTGACAACATACTTAAGAAAAGATCAGTAAAAGTAACTTATTAATAGAAATATTATGTTTTTTACTCTATTTCTCTCTCTGCTTTGCAAATACTCTTCCTGGTTATAGCTAAAGTCGAGTAAGCTTGAACATTAAAGAAACGATATATATGGCAAATATGAGAAAAGGTTAGTCGGCACCTATATGTTACGATCCCCGAACTTAATTTAATTTAGCTGGTATAAAATTTCATAATTTTAAAACTTATTTAACTATGCCACTTCGTTCTCAGTTAATTTATTGCATGAACAAAAAGAGAGCGATAAAAAATTAGCACAAAGGAATTTGTATTTTAAGACACCTAATACTTGGTACAAGTACGTGTTTTAAAAATGTAAGTTCTTAATTATGATTTCAAATTTCAGTTAAAATATAATGCTAAAGTATACATGGTATTTACGAAATATATTAAAAAAAAGACAATAATTATAGGACCTTGCTCATACTCCTAGTCGTATCTTTTATTGATAAAATACTGGGCTTCGTACAAAAGCCTGAACTTTTCCCAAAGAGCTTAACTTACTCGCTTTTTCGATAATTTTATAGAGTACATTCTGACATAAAGGTTTGATATTTTGCTGCTGCCAAGCCAAAGTGAAGTCAATCTATAAATGAGTGTGGGACATCAATCACATAAAGCGACGCGCGATGGCGAGAGAGCACGATCACTTTGATGTATTGGAAGAGCAACCAGTATGACGCTTTTTGATAAGCTTGCTAACTAACTGCAAACCGCAAATGATGCTTAGTTCATCATCATCATTAGAACCTCTAAAAAACCTTTTCAGTTTTTCTATGAGTGGTGTTTTCAACCAAAACACTTTCCACCACCTATAGTATATTTTTTAACGCCCACACAAATTGGTGAGGAAGCGGTGATGATCAACGAGAAAAAAATATGAAGTTCACGTTCAAGTGCTCCAAACAAAATCGCCACCGCCACCGCCACCGCCATGCCCCACTGTACTGATTAGCATGGGCGAAAGGCCCGTCCTCAATTATAGTTCTGACGATTCATTAGATCTACCTGTTTTCAGTGGGCCCTGTAGCTCAGTGGGCGAAGGCCCATATCAGCCATGTAGTTCTCATATTACAAGCTCTGCTTAGTTTGGGACTAAATGATGCTGTGTGAAAAATGTCCAGCATTTATAAAAATAAAAAAAAATGTAAGAAAATAATTGAAAACATAATGTAGGTAATTAGTAGTTCGCCACGAACTGTTATCGATGTTCAAATGGTTAATCCGATATTCATAAAACGTTAACTACCTATATCTAATTAACACATTGGATTGTTATATTAAATAGCTTTATGTATTTTAGTGTTATAGCATGTCAACGATTTTATTAATTAGAATTTATTGTAGGGAGCTTTATGACACTTGAGTTTTATGACTAAAACAACGTTATAGCAAATTACTGTTAATTCTAGTGAATTTATACAACATGAAATATCAAAGCTTTAAAGATTTATCAGAGAACCGTATGAGACATTTAATCCAAATACGCGATAATAATAAAGGCTTGTGAAAAGAGAACAAAACAGTATACGGGTCTTTTGGTGTATCTAGTATAATTGAACACTGGATAAAGCTAAGTGAAGGATATTTGATTCGGACCAGACAGAATCCGATATTGCGATAATTATGGACCATACTGGATCCGAACCCATCTATAGAATAGAAAACAAGCGGGGGCCTACAAATTGGGTATTTGGTATCAGCTGTCACCGTCCTTTTCTATACGATATGACGAGGGATAATAAGTTTGTAAATGTACGTATTCTGCAAATTGTGTTCCTGATACGGTGACCTTTAAATAAATGAATAAAATAAAATAAATAATGCTGGACATTTACACACCGCATTACATAGCCCCAAAGTAAGCAGAGCTTGTGTTATGGGAACTACATGACTGATATACTACTTATATACATTTATTTTTGTAAGTGTATACATATTTTATATAGCAAACACCCAGACCCGAGACAAATATTTGCAGGTCGTACAAACATTTGTTCCGCAGCGGAAATCGAACTCGCAACCTTCTGCGTCTCAGGCGGGCCTTCGCCCACTGCGCCACAGAGGTCGTCCTTTAGTTGGAACTCCATCTAAATAGAGTTTTCATAATAATAATTAATCATCAACATTATACTAGAAACTAATGATTAGTTATTAAATCTTGCTGTAATTTAATCTATCAGATTATTTGGAATACCTTTCAAAATAAAAAAAAGAAAATACTTTATCTGCGTCTGTGGTACAAAGTTTTAATGTTCTAAAATGTTCTCATTCTGCCCTGATTTTTCGATCCTACTCATATTATAATTTCCGAAGTTAAATATTTAGATGTTCGGATGTTTATTGTTAATAATCCCTGTAACGTCTAGACCGATTTAATGACATTTCATTACAGTCACGAACTATACCTGTAACATTGAACCGGTATAGTTCGTAGTCTAGAATAACACATGGGCAACTTTTAATCCTGGTAGGTACCATGCGGGCAAGGCGTTGCCAGAGGAAGTGACAGTAGGTTTTTTGTTTCAGGAACACTCAATCTAAAACGACTGCTATCAATCATTTCGGAATGGATAAGAAGTCGCTACCGTAAACAAGTTAAACAAGAACTAAATATTGTTATAGCTGCGAGATCCCATTCACAAAACCTCAAAACTACGATCATCCGAACAGGGAGTGCAAAGCTTCACTATTATCTGGGTTAGTAGAACGTTTCTACGTTTTAGTACCGGGATTATGGTTACTATTTCCCCGTCCTATTCTGATAAATCTTGCATTTTATTGGATTTTAAACCTTATCCCAGTTACAAATAAGCATTTCCAATAGTAACTAAAATGCAGTTAAGTATTATTTTTTATAACCATAATATTGTTAAACATACTCAAATTAGGTTAAAAAGATTTGGACTTGTAAAGTGTTCCAATTTCCGTGTGGAAGGAGTTAACTGGATTTAATACATTTTATTTTTATTTAATAAATATTTTTTAACTAGTGGGATACACTAGGGATACACTTTTAGGGATACACTATGAGAAAAATATCTTTCAAATAAGTAACTTACGGCTTAGACAGTTAGTCGATCAGTGTGTCAAAGATTTTATGATACTTATCTATCTCATAATATTTCTAAATTTCATCGGTATGTGAAAAATTCCCTCGCGAAAAAAATTTTGTATTCTTCTCAGTATTTTAAAATCAAAGTATCAACCAACCACTCTTTATCAATTAGCTGAATAACTCTAACAACATTGCCGGTTATATTAAAATACTTGTTGCTTGTTAATAAGTCAGGAATTATTTGAATCGAAGCGTTATTAAATTTAACAAAATCCCGTGTTTCGTTTTAGACACGTTATGCAGATTTCATTGCCCAGAGTATTAAGAACAGTATGCTAAAAGCATTTGTGTTTGTTTATTGTAACTTTTTATATATTATGTGATCCAATACTAACTTTGATACTTGAAAATTTAATACTGGTTTGTCATTGCGTCGTCGAGCTGAGTACATGCTACCAAAACACAAATATTTGATACTAGCTTCTGCTCACGGCTTTGCCCGCGTGTACAGAGATAAAAAGTAGCCTTTATATTATTCTGATGTATTAGCTATATTACTGTCAAGTTTCGTCGAAATCCGTTCAGAAGTTTTTGCGTGAAAGAGTAACAAATATCCATCCTCACAAAGTTTCGCATTTATAATACGATAATAATTTATAATTTTGACGACCGATGTGGCGCGGTGGGCGAAGGTCCGCCTGCGACACAGGAGGTTGCGGGTTCGATTCCCGCCCTGGGACAAATGTTTGTACGATCTGCAAATATTTGTTCCAGGTGTTCTGGGTTTTTTCTATGTATAATAAAAAAAAGATCTATCTATGTAATGTATTGTATTAAGTATATCAGTCATCTAGTACCCATAACACAAGCTCTGCTTAGCTTGGGGCTAGATGATGCTGTGTGGATTGTCCAGCATTATTTATTTATTTATTTATTTATTTATTTATAATAGTAGTAGGATAACGTATTTATTACATTTATAATGTAGTCATTTGATGATACGGAAGTAAAAAATATTATTATAATCTCGCAGTTAATAACTAAGTAGGTATGATCTTCTTGCTATGCTAGACATTGCATACAAAGGAACGCAAAATGTACAAAACGACTTGTGTGGCGTGCAGCTGCGACGCTAGAGGTGCGCGTTCGATTCCCTCTGCGAGGCAAATGTTAGCATGTTCTACAGATATTTGATATTGAATCCTAGTATGGGGTTAGGACTATGTATTAGACTTTTGTTTTTTTTTAACAATTTTTAATTGAAGCAATCTATTATGATCATAAATTGTACAGAAAAACTGCTTACATACTTCTACAAATACCTATTACTAATTTGTAAAATCGTAAAGTAAACTAGCTGTTTGTTTTTATAAGCTGTTTCATGGATTACTGTTAATAAACCTCCTGCTTGATTAAAACGGGAAAATAGTTGAAATATTTTGTATAAGTACCGTATTTTAATAAAGTTTGCGAAAAGGAATACCAAACAGTTATTAAATAATAGGGGTGATGAGCTGAGTATTAAAACGAATTCATGTCTGACCTCGAAGGGTTCGGTATATAGCCAAACCGATTTAGCGGCAAAAGTCAATTATTTACTCGATGAAAGATTTAATCGATTTCACCGCTATATGACAGCTATGACATAATAATTGATATAGTCCAATAAACTATTACAATGTCTCAATTCACGTAGGACTACTTCTGATTTAGCTCAAATTTAGCATAACCGTGAAGCGTTGCAAATTAAGTGGGCTTCTCTTGAAAGCCCTCTTTATGAAGCGGGTACATTTAAAAACTTCATTATAACTTCGCGGTCGGGTGCCTATAGGGTGCTGAGCTAGGACTATTTACCTACGGACTCTAAAACGTAACGCTAACAAAATTAGGTCTATACTGAAGACAATTTACGGAATACAACGTAATTATCTTTTTAAAAAGAACGCTATTTGAATACACAGTGAGGGGTTCATTCATACTCAGTCAGGATTAGTTTAAAACTAAAATAATAGGTAATATTATAAATGCGAAATCGTCGCTAAGGATCTACATGATGGCTGAACTGATTTGAATAAAATTTAATAACAGGTATAATTCGTTACCAAGAATGACACATTGTCTTTGTGTTAATTTTGGTTCTGTGGTTCTTTTTGGTTCAATAAAGAAATAAAAGTCTTGACTATTTTTGACTATTCTTGTCATTTTTGGACGCTACCTAATAATAATAACATAAAATTATTTTAAAACTGCAATAAATATTAGTTACTTACACATCTTTGTCATAATCCTGCAGTGAAATAACGACAAGAGCAATTTAATTTATACGGAAGTTCTTGCCTCCAGCCGCTAGTAGTCCCAGGTGTAGGTACAGCTGCTGACCTAAGCTTTTTCTTTCCCCCTTTGCAGGAGTAAATAAATGAAATCAGTTTTACTTCGGACGTATTTCACAGAAAGTAGATATTTTGCGGTTCGGCATTGTTATACTTTTACAGGCTCTCCTAAAAGTGAAACTATAGTGTCTAGAGACCATCTAAATTCAATTTGAAAATATGGCTTATTTAAACGTCAGCAAAATCATCATCTGACCTATTTACATTTTATAAGTAGTTCGACTTTTACTCATTAACTTGTAAAGTTATGGTTTTCCTTTGAACTTCGTTATGCATGCTATAGTCGTGATTTTTATCAAATATCAAATACAACCGTTTAGCATTTTTTTATTTATTGGAAACAGCCAAATTTCAAAGACTTGAAAAAAAATCTTACGTAATTCATTGTTAAACCACCTTTTCTAATAGTATACCTATTCTGTGTCACCTTGCGGGGCAAAATATATTCGATTGCTTAGTCAAAATAATTCTTGACAATATATTTCAACCAACGCAATGTCCAAATATTCGATAAATTGTAATAAAACAATTTTACTCTAAAATATTGTGTAAATGTTGACCTTTTTTTCCAGACACTTCTGTACGAAGTATTGTACAGTAGTGTTATGTATTAATAACTTTATGCTTTATAACAGTTTTATTGATATCTAGACAAACAACAAACAATAGAAATTATATCTTGGTGTGCATCGTCCTAGTCATATTATCTCGCTAAAGTAATGAAAATATGTAGTTCTCAAATGGGAACACGAACTGGACTCCACCCGACATACCAATGGTATCCTTGGTTTTGAGAAGTAGGTGGATAAAGGCGGCTAAAACCTTCATCACGAACATCTTTGATGAAGTCCAATGATACAGCAGTGGCTTAATATTAGGCGAGCTTGCCTATATGTTTAGGGTGTTTTTATTATGAGAAATAAAAACAAAATATCGTTTTTTTGGTTGGTTGTATAAAATCGGAATTTCATCGGAAAATCATATTTTTCTGCAGGAAAACAGGATAAAATGTACTATTATTCATGCTCAAATTGAAGCTCAGTATATGATATGCACGAAACGTCTGCGGGTTTCCACTCATCTTTATTTGTTTTAGATTACTTTGGGTTCCGAAAAAGTTAGGGGGTGCGGGAACACACTCCCGGATTCATAAAGGATAAGAGTATAGTAGACTTATCCTTGCTGAAAACATAATCGCTAAGTTTTTCAATTCTAACTTTGTAACTTTATTGGCATTCCCTTCTGCATAATATTGAGGAAATATTGATGAGCATTAAAATTTGTTTGTTGTAGATATAAAAAAATACCTAGAACCGGCCAAGTGCGAGTCGGACTCGCACACTAAGATTTCCGAGCCACCAAAACTAACACTAATTATACTTTGGTAAATTACAATATATTTTCAAATGTTTTTGTATTATTATAACGAACTTTTAGTTTTTTTTTTATTTGCTCAGGTTAACTGGCTAAAAATACCTACAGACAACGTAAGCTTCCAACTGCGTATGGAACTCTTAAACTGACGGTAATAATAATAGCGCAAACATTATGGCATATCTCAAGCTGCGCGCTACATTACTTTAAAATTCACGAATACCAGACTCGTGAGTGAAAAAGTACGGAGATTATTTCCGAATGTGTGAGCAAATCCAGGCTTTGTTTGAAGCAAATATAGCCACATGTGAGGTTTCATACTAAAATTGCTAACTCCCCAACCTTTCCGGAAAACTCGTAAAATCCCAGTTCAGATTGTGGTGCTTAAACTACCCACAATGAAATATGTACGTTCAATTCCTCCGGTCAGATATTCTGGCGACCGTAAAAATATTTCACTCTATTTGTGGCCAGGAGCTCTATTTTATGTGCTTGAACTTGTTGACTTGGCTAAACGGTGAAAGTGTTTTGATAAGTCTTTGTTCAGTAATATAAGTATTTCAACGACATTTTATCCCTACATTGGATTGCAAGCTGATCACGATGTGATTTCTGGCATCAACTTTGATGATACAAAATATGTTCACCATTCTACTTTTCCAAGTTATATTTCAAGCAAGGTACACACACCTAAGTTGTAATGGTTCTGAATAATACCGCCGTAATACACGAAAAGGCCCCCAGGGAGGCTAGAATTATGCTACAGATGTGCCAACTGCTGAAGCGTTTTACGACCGCAATGACGCTTTGAATCGGATTTGGATCACGTCCTCGAATCGCAGACGGTTGACGTGTGTGACAACTTAGTAAGTTGTCGACTTGCATAAATTTGCAAGAATAAACAGGGGCCGGGGCACCTACTGCTCCCTAGTATACATCAGTCGACCTTATTTTCGTATACGACCTACGGATTTACATCTCGTCTCTTGCTCTTATGATACAAGTATTTTACGGTTGCACCTAATAATTTATGAAGTATGTTGTATTTTCCCTTAGGTTAGACTATTTAACTTTCTCTGGCTTTTATAACACTGCGGCCGTGACAGGCCTATCGTGATCGTAGGTTAGACTAGATTTTATATTCCTACTTTTCTGCATTTAAAATTTCAGCATTAATAAAGGAATGATATGGTCTGATTTTTATTCTAATGTTATTTTTGGAATTAAAGAAGCTCCCATTCTTTTCTTTTAAAATCTTGAAGTTCAGGAAATGAAGTTAAATAAATTGCAGCTGGAAATCAGATTACTTAATAATAAGAATATAAATCATCTCACGAAAACCGTTTAACGGTTTGTTTTTCAGGCGACAAAGCTAATACGTGATCAGAATACGTCCAAATTGGCACCAAATCAAAATAAATGTTGGTCTTTGGCATATCGACTGCGGATGCGGACCAAATGTAACTGTGCAGTTGCATTCCATCTTAATTAAATAATTGTAAAACAATAGGCATTTTTCATTTTATAAATATAGGTAAAGATATAGGTAGGTTTCCTATAGATATAGGTAAAGAATCACGGTTTGAGAGTAGGTAGTGCTTCTAAACCCAGTATAAGACACCACCCGCAGTTGGTATTTATAAACCCGTAACAAAAAACATCTTGCTTGACTTCAAATCATTGAAAGCTGCACGGCAATCTGTCATCTCTTGTTGTCGTAAACGTGTTGTCATACAACAATGTGTGAAACTTATACAAAAATATATACGTAGTATAGTACGTATATAAGACAAGACCAGCAACAAGACAAGACAAGACAACGCATGCAAAGTGCCATCAGCCATAGCCTCCAATTGTATGGCAGTATTGGTTTGCAAATCACCCATGAATAAAGGATGATGTTTCAGGAACATACATAAACCTATTCCGACTTAAATGTAATTCAAGAGTGTTTAGGGAATATCTTTAACCCCAAAAACAATAACCATTTACAAAATAAATTAAAGTAAACACACTTGAGTTTGAAATTAAAAAAGCACTAATTACTATTTGCTATAAGTTACATTGTAGTCAGTTGCTCTACGAAGAGCCGTAACGTAAACGTTACTTATAACTTTCGAAACTATTATGTATAACCATTATAGTCTCAAAAGTTATAAGTAACATAATTTTTTATTTAAAACGTGATATTACCAAGATTTGTGAGTTTATATGTTGCCCAACATTTCGTATAACGTTACTTGTAATTGAAACAAATCATTTTTACATAATGTGCGAAAACATAAATCGTGTACAAATATTAATTGTAATATGAATCTCTCTGGTCAAACTAACTAACTGACTTCAGAATACAACTTCAACCTGACGGAATGTGTTACACATTTGTTGCATATAGTGTAGTGCGGTGTAGCGATATAATACGTCACGTCTCGCCTCCGCTACCGGCTAAGACCTCGCTTAGAACGGAAGCCTTGCTGATATTATATTCAGGAATAATGTCCAACTGGAAACGGTTGCATTTGATTTGCAACGTCGTAATATGCCTTGCTGTTGGTATTACTGTTGCAAACGATTTGCTAAGTATCGGGTAACAACTATGTGCTCATTAGGGATAGTACACATTACAAATAGAAAGCTGAGTATGTATATTTAAATAACGGCAAGTTGATCGAGCTTAACTTTCATTTCTTTGACACATTAGTAAACACATTCAAATAATTTCTTTAAATGTAGAACAACAGAGTATATTTTTCAGCGAAAAGTATCGCAACTCCTCTGTAGCAGAGTTTGCTTATATCTGCAGTAATTTATAACGCGTCGCATCGCGTCAGCACTTACACAAGACACGAGTGTGCGAAATGTACTCGAATTTACCCAATTAGAGGCACTTTTATTTGCTCTATTTCCACGGTTAAAGTTGAAAAGATATTTTTACACTACGATACTATACGAAACTTGTTGAAAAAACAGTTCGTTGAAATTACGTGGAGGAACAAATCATCATCGTGAAGTAACAGCCATACCTCGGCGGAAAACTCTTAGAGAAAGTGACACTCAGGATCGCCTATCGGTGGCAATGAAAGGGAAAAAGGTTATCAAATTTCTTGTCAGTGTACTGATCGCCACCGTGCCAGCAGAAAGAGCGTTTATTAACTTGATTTTTGGTGGATGTCAACGGGATCGTGTCGGGTGAAATGTCAAGTTATACGTAACACGTGGCGGAAGGCGGTTGGCACGTGCTAGCGGTCTTGAATGTTTATTGCAATGAGATTGCGGCATTACTTGCTCGAGTTATAAGTGTGAATGTGGACGTCTCCTGGGATTTAAGCAGGTCAAGTGACTCGCAATCATTTGGTACGGTTCCATAATTTCAAAATTCTGACCTTATTTCAATTTTAATATCATATGCTGTAGGTAAACTGTATAATGTAAGATGGCAAAAATTACCGAAGAATATAACAAACTTGCTATCGATATATTTTATGATTCTGGACTAAATAAAAAACAGCTGTACTCATAAACTATTTTAAATCGTCTCAACGTAATGTACTCATCACTTTAACTTAGCTCGAATTAGTATGTCAATGTTTACATTATATACCACGTAAATGTACACAGCAATATAACAATTCGTGGTTTCTCCAGGTTATGTCTCTCGAGCCTTTCAGAGGCATGAATAAATGACGAAAGAAATGTGCGTTTTACGTTTTCTTTGACATTTGTATCCAAGTCGAAGGCATTATTTAGGTGAGAAAGAAAATTGAAGGAAAGCTGGAGTCTGCGTGCGTTTTGAAAATTGGTTTATTACCTAATTTAACTACATTATAAAAAAATATTTTACTAGACAAATAATCATCAAATTATCTACACTTGTTGTTTTATGATAATCTGCAGAATTTGAAAAAATCTCAAATCTCAAAAACTATTAACTTTTGGAACATATATACCAACAAAAATTGGCCGAACACCATCGACTATGAATACACGCTAATGAACAATGCCATACTTTCAATAAAGTTAACCTACCCTCGGTTGATGGAAATTGTATTAAAGGTATTTCGATAGCCTCTACGTTCAAACGGTTTGAAATATCGGTGTTAATTCAGATTTAAAAAGTTTTGAGTACCCTATGTATAAGTAGTTAATGTCCTTTAATTTATGAAAGACATTACATGAAATTTAACATTGTGTGGGCTTACTGCTAGTGGAATTTTCCGGATGGAGGTTGGCACTGAATTTTGAATAACAATCAAAATTCAGTGTCTACCCTGTGATGTTAAATTTATTCGAAAGCTAAATTTAAGCGTTAAAGTAATGTTTATTAGCGAAAAAATCCTGTAAAAAAATATCATGTTTGGGTAGAAAAGAAATTGGCTGATGTTAAAGCTGCACAAATAAGTTAATTTTGCAAAATTTAAAAACTTTTAAGTTTATTGCAGTAATGAAACAAATATTTACAAACAAACCGCTTCGGCAAACGCATATAATGGCTCCTAACATTGTGGGTAAAATTAATGAGCTAGCATTTTCATGTCACATATTTGGGTCAATTTTCCCTTACATACGTCCCAGCCTCCTATTCAAACGATGAATGGGAATGACAATTAATGTTCAATGAATGTAATTGAACATTTATTGTCGACATCAAAACGAGGCCAATCGTGGCGCAACCACACACAGTAATCGATGCATTCACGTTGAAACTCATCAATCGCTTCAGATCATGGGTGAGAGTCCAGCTTAATTATTTTGGTTCATCTGGTAGATTGTCCTTATTATTTGGCTCAACCATATAAATGATGTGAATCCACAACCTACATTAAAACTCATAAATTATTTTCAAGTCAAACTGCCATGAGAACAGTTGTCATGACTTGTTGACATTAATTTTACCCGCGATGTTAGGAGCCATTATATGAGTTTGCCGAAGCTGTTTGTTTGTAAATGTTTGTTTCATTACTGCAATAAACTTAAAAGTTTTTAAATTTTGCAAAATTAACTTGTTTGTGCAGTTTTAACATCAGCAAATTTGTTTTCTACCCAAACATGATATTTTTTTTACAGGATTTTTTCGCTGATAAACGTTACTTTAACGCTTAAATTTAGCTTTCGAATAAATTTAACATCACAGGGTTGGCACTGAATTTTGATTGTTATTCAAAATTCAGTGCCAACCCCCATCCGGAAAATTCCACTAGCAGTAAGCCCACACAATGTTAAATTTCATAAATTATAGGACATGAGTTGTCATGAGAACAGTTGTATTGACATAATGACTTTATTTTCGAAACAGTTTCAAGTGTCGTGAAAAAAGGTAGGGCGCTTCAACACCGCGTATTCTATGGTTTAAAGCAGTTGCTTGTATATGCAAAGGCATAGTTAATATTGCTTTTGGTCCAAAATCATGTACATTGTAAAATTATTTATGCCTATCCTATTTAATAACCACTGGGCATAAATGTTCTCAAATGGCGACCAATACACGACTTAGTATAGAAACACACCTGATTATATTATCTCAAAAGTGATGGGAATACGATGAAGCAAGGTAGCCCTCTTTGGGTAGGCTTTTATAGGCTGATGATGATGATATCTTGTTAGTAAAAATCATCGATAGACTAATAACTGACTTCCATTAAAAAATTGTTGGTCTTTTTCGCATAGTAGTCTGCTGCCGATACTTTCAAACCCCAAAGTCGATGGCGATTTTCCGTATAATGTTTAAAAAGAAATATTTATTAGATGAAAACAACAACATATTTTTCTAGGTAAGAAAATCTTTATTATGGGTACTTGGTTCGATATATTTCCAATAATAACAAGATGCAACTTTGGGACCCTAACATAACGTGTCTCAGCACGTTTTCGACTGTTTTTTAAGTATTTAGACTTAGGCAGCTGTTTCATAAATTGTGAACAAAAATCCGCAAATCGAAATAAAGAGGTATCATCGCATTCCATCCTTAACGTTTGATTTATCCGGTGAGAGGGATCTCAGAGGTATAATTTATCACGGCCTCCAGCACACATGAGAAGTAATAGTAATATCAAATATAAATTTCACTCTGAAGTCATATAACAAACACGCCCACGACTGTATAATCCCATGACAGATATCCTCAGGTCAATACTCAGTACGCAGATTTATGAAGAAACTAAGTAGGGGGTAGAGACACGTTCCGACATTGTTGGTCGTTGCAATAGTTACCGAGGCCTTGCATGTCTTTAGATTTTTGGTTCTTGGGCATGCAGGTTTCTTCACAATGTTTTTCTTCAACGTTTTGAGCACGTGTAGGGCACACTTAAATTTTTGGAATTGAAAAATTTATTCGTTCTCCCGGTTTTGATGACACGACCTTCTAATCGGAAGTCGGGATGCAAGCTACTGGGCCAACACAGCTCTAAATGCAATGAAGATGCAATGCATAGTTTTAAAAACCTCTGTGGCGCAGTGGGAAGGCCCGCCTGATACGCAGAAAGTTGCTCGTACAATTTCCGCCGCGTGACAAATATTTGTATGATCTGCAAATAATTATCTCAGGTCTGGGTTTTTTCTATGTATAATATGTAATGTTTTTACAAAAATAAATGTTTATTAGTCATATATCGGTCATGTAGTTCCTATAACACAAGCTTCGCTTATTCTGGGGCTAGATGATGCTGTGTGAAAATGTCCAGCTTTATTTATTTATAAGTGGCATTATTATCAAAAGCAAGTAAAAGTCCACACTCCCCCAGAGTGGCATAACGAACGATCTTGGACCACCTCCATCCACCGACTTCCCGCAAACTTTATCATGACATCAGTCCATCGGGTGGTACACTACACTGAGTCATCCGGTTCGTGGTAAAAATTAAACAATACTACTGTATTGTATCTGTACTCAGAGCAAACTCGCTTCCCAATTTTGACAGACTTGTATCCGAGCAAAATAAGATCGTCACACTGCGCGACAAAGTTAGTATTCCGTTGCAAGAATATTTGGAGGGAAATAAGCCACGAATAGCCGAGCCTAGCTCGGACGGTCGTTTATTCCGCACA
This sequence comes from Perizoma flavofasciatum, assembly GCA_958496245.1. Classification (NCBI taxonomy): domain Eukaryota; kingdom Metazoa; phylum Arthropoda; class Insecta; order Lepidoptera; family Geometridae; genus Perizoma; species Perizoma flavofasciatum. Next base: position 6,383,611 of record OY292426.1, read on the forward strand.
GAACAGATAGCATTCTCGATTATTTGATTTAGCTGTGTGCGAGTTAAAATACCACGCAATAATGGTAATCGTTCATATTTCAAAGTCAAAGTCGAATGAATAAAAACCTATTGTCTTATTCATTCGAAGGGCTTGCAACCTGTCATGTGGAATGCTAATGTAAAACGTAGGCATATGACAATAATATTTGGACGTGCCTCTGACTATCCATTAAACTTTGACAGCTCCTAAACTGATGCGTAATGACAAGTATTTGCTAAGCACTAGAATCAACAATTTATAAAATAAATGAATTCAAAGTTGTATTAATTTAATTTCTTTGCGCTTTCTGCTTTCATATTTTTTGACGACTTACTTTTGAAATGCCAACTTTCACACTTTTGTCTCTGAGCCATTACCAAAATAATACCATTTTGCCTTTTGATGTTTTGTATCATTATGGCTGCAATAAAGCGGTAACTGATGTTTAGAATATGGACCTTTAGGGACAGCTTGTATTGTGACAACTACTTATAGTTAGAAAATCATGGCTTCAAATTAAGCTATTTAGCTTTGGTAATCGGTTTTTAGATAGCAAATCCAAAGGACAAGTTAATTTTAGTTCAACATGAACACCAAATGAACTGAGAGTAGCCAATGTCCATTCGTGTCGTAAGTAGCTACTTTATTTTTCTGTCGTTGTCGTCCAAAACGTATGGAATTTACATACGCTGACTATTTAGTATATGCTGAGCTGACACATTTTTGACGTGACATTTAACAGCTTAGATGGATCAGTTCTACTGATAAATAGGCTAACTACCTATTTGTGCCAAAGAAATGTTGATCATTTCATTTCATTTCATTCAATAAGACCACGTGACATTGCGATACCTTATGTAAAATACATATATTTTTGGACGACAACGATAGTTAGGATAGTATAGCTACGAAGGGAATAGATATTGGCTACTCAGTTCATTTGGTGTTCATGTTAAACTAAAATTAACTTCCCGCCTCTATTAACAGGTTCCATCACTCTGCATGCATAATTAATCTAATATGAAATGGAGAGCTCCATAAATTAATGTTGATTCGTGTCAGGTTACACTAAACTATTAATATATTGAGTGGTTAAACGAATCCAGTCTGATACCTCAATTGGTGGATCAAATTTATGTATAGTATGATTAACTATCTCCCACCTACGGCTTCGCTCACATAGTATTCGGATAAAAACGAGTCTAAGTTGTATACGTGAATCTATCGAAGATTTCCTTTAAGAAAATGTATTGTCGGGAAATTATTTGAAATTGAAAGGTTCAGTTTTTTATCTATATATGTTATTTTGCTCACTCGGGTTGGGCACTCTTTCGAATAACAGAACAATAGAAAAAATGCAATAAAATCGCTTACAAAAAATGTTTCGGCTAGTCGTGATTCCAGTAGATGATGATGTTTTTAAGTTTTACGGGAAAAATAGCAATCTGTTAAGAATACAATTTTAATGGAATTACCTTGAAATTATTCTCTATACAGCAAAATAACCATCAAAATCGGTAACAATTGGCGAAGATATTACGTAACAAACACACAATCAAAATAAAAAACAGACAAAATGAGAACCTCCTCCTTTTTTTTAAATCGTTTTAAAATTAATATCAAACGGATAAGCAAATAAAAAATTAGCAAAATAGCAGATTTATTAAATTTTAAATAAAACATCTTATTTTACCATCATTTTATTCATTGAAAATAGCCGAATTACCAAAAGTCGTAGTAAACAAAAGTTGTGTAGAATGATTCTTTCGGATAAGTTCACATATCTAGTACATCCTGTATTAGTTAATAGGATAGCATAACAAAAATACAATATGCGTTCTTAAAATAATATAGAATACAAAGCTGATGCAGGAACATAAAACACAATAGTACTACGTACAGAATGGCCACTCGTCCCTTCCCGCCGATCTGTTTTACCTCACCCCGCAGCATTTCAAATAACACTTCATTTTCCATGAGTACAGGAATATGCGTTAGCAATGTATTGTAAGATTAAAAGGTCGCATTAGCCAGCCGGCACCGTCTCGACTCAAAAAGCCAACGGAGAGTCAAACCTTGAGCACTTCTTATTCACACTCATATAATTATATTCGTACACACTCATAAGAAACTCTTAACACATGCTCACACCCTCACCCATACCCCCACACCCGTTAACAGGTCCATACACACTCCCACGTCTACAATAACACACAAACACTCACACACACCCACCTACACACATACACACCCACACACCCACACACACACATACACACCCACACACCCACACACACACACACACACACACAAACACACACACATACACACACACACACACACACACACACACACACACACATCCTCCACACTTACACAAGCATATACTCGACATATATAGGATATACAATCCATTGTTTATAATTTCTAGAGTCATTATTTTAGAACTTAGTCTCGAAGAATTATTGTTACAGAAGAGCGAGATCTCCTACCACAGGTATCTTCATACTTAAAAGGAGATCTCAAACCCATATATGTATACGTAGATTAAGTTAATGAAATAAAACATTTGATTTGATTTGATTTGATATAATGGCACCGTTCACGTACACCTTGCATGTTGTGATTACTAACGCAATTGTTTCATACATTTTATCGAGAGCAGTCGAGATATATGCTTTTAAGCAATATTATTCTTTATGTAACCATATTTAAAATAAACTGTGCAAGACGTGACAACATACACCGAGTTAGGGTTCCATTCTAAACTGTTTCTCAATTCACTTTAAACTGAAGGAAGAATCAGGGTGTGGTACAAGCGGGCATGACGAAACTATAATATAAATAATAAATAAAATAAATAAATAATAATGTTTGGTTAGACCTCACACTAGGATTTTATATATTATGGATGTCAGAAACTACGAATACCATCGTACCACAACATCCAGTCCCGGAACAAACATCAAATATTTGTGTCGCATCGGAAATCAAAGCCACACCTCCTGATGTTTTGGCTAGTTACCCGCCACGTCATCGAGGCCATCAAATAGATCATAAAAGGGTTCCGTTTTGACCATTTGGCTTCATAACCCTAAAAATGTTTGAGCTACCTACTTTATCTGGTACTTGCAGGCCACAGTTACCCTACTGGGAATCCAGCAATAACAGAACTAGAGAATAAACTGAGTCCGCAATACACCGGGCCGCACATTCTACGACAAAAGTTTTCACATAAATCAGTAGGAGCAACTTTATTCAAACGACTCTCGGGCGACATTCGTTTGAATCCCACGTAGAATGTACTCGACTCTTTTCTAAGTGTCTCATTGTAGGCGTATATTGCGCACGCGAGGGAATTTTGCACATTATAAGTACGTTTAGGTAAGGCTTTATTAAATTAAAGACTTTTTTGAAAATTTTTACTTTGAATCTGTTGATGCAATAGGTATTTAAAAGCTTTAATCGTTTTAATATTAAATCAATGCACAACCTTCAGGTATAATATACGTGTGACGTGACATTTAATTGACCGCATTTTCTTAGCAGGTGAAGTTTCATCTGTACTTTCATGTTCCTTTAAATTCATTTGCAAAGTAGAGTCGAGAGTCTTGCGATTCTAAATTAAACCAAGTTTGTGCCGGTAAGAGTGAACTACCTCTTCCATTGTCTCAGATAACTCCTAGTTTCCGCTGCAGTTTCAAATATCAAATTTGTGACTGAATTAACTTTGCTTTAGATGTGGATATAAACTCTGGTAGAGGTAAAGGTAGTCTGGGCATTGACGATGTCTACCGCAGCACATGTTCAATCAATTTTTATCTGTTCTCTCAGCCACCTATATTGTAAGTGATTTTCCTCTCAAAATTCTTAATGGATCGTGTTCACTTTACTTGCCATATTTCTATTTCAAGCTAATTCTATACTAACTCTCTACAGGACGTGGCAAGATAATGGGACATAAATTAAGCACATTTTCTTTTGAAGCTAGAAAGTTTTGTTCATAGGAAACATTGGGAGAATTTTAGTAGAAAATAGAAATCATTTTTGTGGTTTAAATGTACCCTCTAAATCAACCCCCCGGCATAAAAATTGAGTATTATAATTTTGAAGCCTTTGTTGTAAGTATATTTGTCTTTAGCAACGAAGCTCCCAAATGATGAATGATGGATGGGTTGATTTTAATCGGAATAGTATTTAGATAAGTTATATTATCAGTTGTTACTGACTGGTGCTGTTACGACTGCTAATACGTGACGAAATACACAAATGGAAGATTTAACATTTAGTTAAAATTTAACTGTTTTTTTTTATTATTCACAATTGCACGTAAAGAAAATTAGGTAATATTTTCCTCTATATAGTCTTCTTATACACTAAGATTTTCAGGCAGATTTTTATGCTATTTATTATGGACTATACCTACGGAATATTGAAAACAAGCTTTGTCTGAGACGCTGCCAGTTTCTGTTTACCAAAGCGTAATTTGATTTTCCGAATAAGTCGGTAAGTAGAAGCTTCGCTGGGTCACAAACAGGACTTTAATAAAAGGTAATTTATTCAATAAAAGCTACGGAGATTCTGCGTTTATTTTCCTTTCATGAAATTGAAATTACAATTGCTTTGTAACTTTCAGCTGCTGCTTTTAAAATAGTAATGTTAATTTTATATGGGTTTGTCGTAGTTTTTCTGTTATCATAAGCTTAGAGTTTTTAACCTTCTGCGTGAAGATTTACTAAGTATTAAGTATGGTACGGTATGTATTTACTTCTTATCATTAACTTTCAATCATCATGTTTTTCATTTCAAGCATTTTTGCTCCGATATGATTTGGTGTACAAAAATGAGCTATCTATCTATTTATTTTCTAGATGGTGCGTTTGGAAAAACTGGTTGCAAATAAATCGCGTGCAAGTCGCCGGTATGTCCGTGTCACACGTAAATTACGTACTCGAGTATACACCGGTAGAATAACTGGTTTTCTCAAGTGAGGGAAGCCAAAAGCCTGCACTCGACACGATGTTTCGTTTGCATAATATTGTTAGTCTTATTTAATGATCAAACGAACTTACCTTTACGTGAAGTTCGATCACAATTATGTGAACAGCTTCTTCCGATGCGATTCTGTGTTTTCGTGTGTAAGGCTAACGCGTGGAAACGCTAGTACAATAAGTCAAAATTGAAATCGCTAAGAATGGGGTTGTGAAAACATAATTTAACATTATATACCTCTTCGATAGAGTGGCAGACGAGTAGGCAACTGCGACGCAGGAGGTACGGGACTAATTTCCGCAGTAGGTCATATTTTTTTATTTATTGCGCACCTATTTTTTGTCTTAAAACTCTTTTGTTATTTAGTATTATTAAAGTCATGCCTCATGTATTTTACTAATGTTTTACAAATATTTCCTACTAGTATACTTTTTAAGAAACTAGTAACTAGCAAATTAAAAAAAAAGATTCCCAATTCAGTTATTTTTTTGTGTGTTACTTGATATCTTCGCGAATTATTAACCGATTTTGATGAAACTTTTGTTGTTGTATAGAGAATAATCCCGAAATGGTCCCAAAGTTTTATTTCTGATGGATACTTTTTCCGTAGAACTCAAAAATATCATCATCTTATGGAATCACGACTAGCCGAAACATTTTTAGCTATAAGTTGGCATAAGTTGATCCTAAATTGTTTCTAGTCAAGTTGTGCTAGATTTTTTAATAGTTTTTTTTTTTGCAAAGAAACATTTTTGATCAGTATTAAGATTCAGAATTTGGTTATAATTACCTATACCACATTTGTACGCCATATGAATCAGTTATTAATTTAATACGCTGTGGTTCCAAGTTCACAAAATTCCGGGTGATTCGGAAAAGCAATTCAGGCAGTCAGATTTAAATTGTAAAAACATTTCGCTAACAATTTTCCTGCTTCAACAAAAATTGGGTAGGAACAAAAAATATTGGGAATGCAAAATAAATAATATAATAATCTGGCAATTCGGATTGAAGAGGAATAGGTTTTTTTTTGTAAATTAGTCACTACAATAATACTGTTTTACAATACTGGCAATAAATTAAAGCAAAAAGTACAAAGAAATAAACCACAATACCAGTCTCCAATAGAAGATATTTCAAACGACAATGGAAAATACAAATCATTTCAATACAAAGATTTTCAATTTCGTAGGCGGGTTCACCTGTTGTCAATAATGATCAAAAGTTGCTGGCATTTTGCAAGGTTCCCGACAAACTCTTCAAACACCTTTGGGTTCTATAGAGACAATGTTACATAGAATTATATTATAACTAGCTTTTTCTGATTGGTTCGCCCGCGTAATACCCGGATTAAAAGTAGGCTACGTATTATTCTATGGCACAAACTACTAAACAATTAGAAAAACTATCCCAAAAGATTGTAAGTTAGCTATACGGTTAAGAAAGTTTTAAGTAGATAATAGCCTTAAATCTGACTTATCTTTAATCTGAAAACTTAAATCCGACTAATTTGACAGCACTAACATTGTAGCTATCTCTTTCTCTCTTGCACTATCAGTAAAAGAGAGCGACAGTTAAAATTTGGTTTAGTTAGTGTACTACAGAATCGAGGCCAATGTACATCCAAACATTCATATTTCTCATTGTCCTCAATATATGAAATAAATATTTTCCAGTTGTATTTAAAAGGACCTACTAAATAAATTGGCTTAATGGATTTTCAATTACAGCTTTTAGATGAGGCACGCAATTTTGAGGAAGTATTCCCGTTTGAGCACCTATTTTTTGGGCACATATGCATTGAGCACCAAAGGTATTCCCATTTGAGCACCAATCAATATTTTAACGTGATGCTTAAATGGGAACAAAAAATATAATTTAATTTTATTCCCCATTGAGCACCTACGGTGCGGTAGCTTCTAGTGATGGGGTTTATAATAATTATAATATGTGTACAAAAAAATGGGCATTCCGTTGATTTATTTAGCAATTAAGGTTAGTTAGTGTAATACAGAATCGAGGCCATTGTTAATATCACAATAAGTTTCCTCAGCTTTAATTTTATCAATTGTTCTGAACTGTTCCGGAACTTGTTTACGTCATAACTCGTATTGTTTGCAAAATATTTTCTATTATCTAATTGTGGTGCATTCCGACGTGACGTGAGAATGATAAGTTTTTTCATGTCGAAAATTTTACTGAGTGTGATTTGTGAGTGACAAATTAATGTAAACAATGGAGCCCAAACCTGGTCCAAGTAATAAAAATGCAGCCATAAGCTACACTACCAGTAAAAGATGTGGACCAATAATAATATACGAAAATAGTGGAAAAAGCTTAGCAAAGATTATAGATGCTTTACAACATAACTGTAACAGTTACAGTAAAATTCGCCAAAAAATGGGAAAATCAAAATGCCAAAAAAATGCGAAAAGAAGGAATCAATTGATCATTTCAATAGTTGAAGAGTACGAAAGTGGGCATATAACAATTGGCCAATAAATTATTAAGTAAACTTTTATGTTAATGATGATATTATATTTTTTGAATAAAATTTAATATATGCAAATTTTTATTGATATGATTTATTATAAACCTCATCACTAGAAGCTACCGCACCGTAGGTGCTCAAATGGGAATACCTTTGGTTCCCAAAAAATAGGTGCTCAAACGGGAATACTCCATTTTGAGGCTGAGATTATGTTGCATGTCTAGACATGTTTTGGGTAGTTTTGTTAGTGGATGGGATGTTGGTTAAACCAATAAAAGTATCAATCAATCTAAATATGATCCACATGCGAGCAGCGGGGAAAACCAGATGTCACGTCGCCTGACGTCTGATCAAAGTGTGTATGGATGCGAACTAGACTCACCTAGAGTCTGCTACGCTATAGAGAGTTCTTGTTATTATTAAAAACTAGCTTCTGTCCACGACTTCGCACGCGTGTGGCCTGGATTAACTGTAAAGTTTCATCAAAATCAGTTCAGTAGTTTTTATATGAAAGAGCAACAAACATCCATCCTCACAAACTTTCGCGTTGTCAGTAAAATGCTTTAATACTTGAGCTGAAGGTCCTCACCACAGCAATCGGTTGCACGTGATTGATTTCGTCCAGACAAACGATTATAATCAGTCAAAATAATTCTGCTCTACAGACCAATATAACACATTTTACTAGAACGGCCAACCATCAACGTAACGTAATGCAACCTATTCTAACCTACCAGGGGTTATCTAGTGGTGATTAGTGTGATCGTTTTCTGTTACGATATGAGTAAACCGCTGAAACTCGTCTGGCTTTAGTATCGTGTTTAATCTGCTAATGTAGTGCGTGGTCGACTCTTGTTCCCAGTTTATGATCTACTTAAATACAGGATGTCTCAGCTACTATTTTTTTTTTCAAAACCGGATATCTGCTTAAAACTGAAAAGCTAAAGGTATTTTTAAACATATTTTTCATAGCTACTCCACAAAAGCGTCGTATACAGCGCGCACCAACTAAACGGTCAGAATGGAAATTAAAAATAAGCCGAAAATGTTATGAACCACTAGCTGTCGAAAGCAGGCTCTGTGGGCGACGAGTGCCGCGCTCGCGTTGCAAATTAGCGTTTTTGGCCAGTCAGCCCGAAATGCCTGTCCGTACCGTGGCCGCATCATTTGCTTTCCAATAATTTTTGCTTCACACTGGACTGTTTTGGAAGCTTGGTATGATATTGTCTCACTACATTTTGTTGTTGTATTAGTACAAATGTCGCGAGAAGATCATGAACTACCTCCAGTTTCACCAATTCTCATTACATTTTTTTTTTAAATGACATTTTTATAAATTTATAACAATATATATATATTAAAAAGCTTCCTCTAATAATTTTTCATTCTTCATTCTTTCACGTTTTACATAGGGCGCACTATATTATGTTTCTGAAACTGGCTACTTATCTACAATATTTTAAAGTAATTACAATATTTGAAAAAAGAATATTGTAATTACTTTTTGGCTGTATAAAACAGTTTGTTTCACCTAGCTGTCATACTTGTTTTTATATTATAGCGTCATTTTAAAAATTGCTTGTCTACATCAGCATTGATTTGACTCGTGAAAATTTTCGTAGTAGATATTTAAGTACTACGATTTTAAGTGTAATTTAACAGCTCAGCAGAGCCTCTTTCGGCTTCAAACTACATAGAGCTATAAAGCAACATGCAAGACGACTATTTATAGCTAGTTTTCAGAATTCAAGCGCGGTCAAGTCTATCTCAGTGACGAATTTTGTGATGGTCGCCCGTCCACCGCAGTGAACAATAAAAACGTCGATGCTGTGCGCCTTATGATCGAAACAGGCATGTGACGTACCGTAAGATTCGGGTACTCTTAGGTATATGTATGAGTAAGATACAATCAACTCTATTCAAACATTTGGGTGTGAAAAAAATGTACTCGCGATGGATCCCTCACAATCTGACTGAGGCTCAAAAAACGGACCGCATCCCTTTGTGCAGTCCCATGCTTACCAGATTCAACACCAAATTCGTTGTGGGGCATAGTAAAAGGTTACAAAACTTGGATTTATAGCTACGTCCCAAAACCAAGCAGCAATTGACCGTTTGGGTCTTTCAAGATGAGCCGAAACCAACCAAAGTGGCGCGCCTGAAAAGTACCGCTAATAAGATGATTGCGCGCGTGAAAATGAAGAAGCTTTTTTTTTAATAAATTGGACACGTGCCCACTTTTGCTTTGGTGAATCGTCGTTCAGTGAAGAGTGATTAGTATATGACCGTTTGTTTGCCAGAAGTTATTCACAAACTCCCTAAAAATAACCATAAATGCCATATGACCACCATGACAATGCCAGCTCTTACACGGCCAGACATATGAACAAATTTTTGAAGGTTAAAAACTTAGAACTTATAAGCCATCCTGCACTTTGCATCTTGCGACTTCTCTATATCCAAAAATACATGGTCTACGATTTTCATGACTAGAAGGCCTCTTCCGAGGTCACCATAGAGGAGTGGCATAAATGTTTTCAAAATTGGTTTATTTGTGAAAGTGCATTAACGCAAATGGAGAATATTTCGAGAAACAATAAAATATTTTTTGACCATTCATAGTATTTTTTTCTTATTCATTCCTGAATTTTTAGTACGCCCCTGGTATCATTTGAATAAGTATTTTTATTTTAACTTAAACTAACGATCAGAGGTGGCTAGGTAGTGTTCATTCGCTTCTAGTTTTTGACGACCTCTGTGGCGCAGTGGGCGAAAGCCCGCCTGAGACGCAGGAGGTTGCGGGTTCGATTCCCGCCGCGGGACAGATTTTTATATAATCTGCAAATATTTATCGCGGGTCTGGGTGTTTCTATGTTAATATATATATATTTACAAAAAAAAAAGTATATGAGTATATCAGTCATGTAGTTCCCATAATAAAAGCTCTGCTTAGTTTGGGGCTAGATGATGCTGTGTGAATATGACCAGCAATATTTATTTATTATTTTTATCTTATATTTTAACTGTAGTTAATGTATTGAATTAATATTAGCATATTAAAACTATTCAGTCTATTTTTAAAGTCAATATCGTGCTAAAATGTCATTGTACTGCCAATGTTAGTAATTTTAGATAGATAGCGACTGTAAAAATAGAATATATATGTAGTATGCAGTTTTAGTATGCAGTGCTTGCAACATTATGATGTTTGTGTAATTTCAATAAATAAATAAAAGTAATAGCTACAAAACGAATGGGCAAAACCCTCCGTAGACCAAGACACGTTCTTGGTGACCCCGATGACCCCATCAGCACCGCTAACGCGGTGGTGACGTCATCAAGTCCCGACAGAGCAAACACTCCACAGATACACCGAGCTCGCCGGCGGGCTCGACGAGTCCCCACTTCCGCCTACTCACGGTACAGATATGTACCGGGGCGTACATGCAGCATTAAAGTCCATTCAGAAAAAAAAACGAATGGGCATTGGCTAGATCCTCAGGTCGGTACAGTGGTCGCTATTTTGTGTTTGGAAATGCTAAACTTGAATTTTATACGACACCTGTTTTTGACAACTTTAGTGTTTGATTAAATATAACTTTAGTGTTTGATAATTTCTGTAATAGTAAGATCGATTTGGGTGAAATTTGGGACAATCCGTAATCTAAAATACCACCTACGCTAGCGAGTTTTAACATAGAAATCGTAGAACCTATTATGTTATTGAAAAGATATTAACTTTGTCGAAAATATATCCACATTTGGAAATGTATTTATAAAAAGTCTGTGTCGTCAATTCAGGAACAAATCAAATTTCACAGAAAAAATATGTCTATTCTGCCGGAATATTTAGTGTTATTCAAGTAATGCAGTTTTTTGAGAAGTAATGTTACCTTAAACATGTGTTACAAGAATATTCACTCGAGAAAACCTGCGCCGACGGGCGCTAGATAAATAATCACACGCACTACGAGCGGCTTGGCTGAGCGCCTTCTGCGCTCACCGTAGTCCGGTGACGCTGACCAAGGCCATCTGCGGTCCTGCTTTAAATTCCATTCAGAAAAAAAATGAGCGTTCCTCATTCTGTTCTTGGCTTTTGGTTGCGATGGACATCTTTTGCTGCTCATGATCGTATTTCCTGGTTAAAATCATTGTAATAAATAGATGTTGGTTAGGTTGAGTGGTACGCTCTTTAAAAAAAACATCTTAGGTTGGTTTGTAATACATGTATATTAAGGCAAAAGTAATTATAAATAAGTGTAAAAATCTAATCAAGCAGTACTTTTGCATTAATACTTTAGAAGAGTTCAGTAGTGATTGGAGAGGTTACTCTACATATAGTCTTTTAGCTGACAGGTGATCTATTGGCTCGTTCACGTTTTTAATACAGACGGGAAATGGAAAGGATCTCGAACCACGCGACCCGTCTGGTCGTGAATTCAAATTAATCTCGCAACTTGCCAATCTGTGGTTGTTCCTAAATTTGAATACATTGAAAATTCACATTTTGTCTGTATATTTTAGTCTGTGTTCAAACTTATGCTGTCATATTGCAACCCTAGATTATAGAGGGAGCAACTATCGTTTATTTGTAAATCATTCAGTCAATATTTCATTCAATAGTTCATAAGTTCAACTCTGTCTCTGTAGGACCAAAAAATCATTAATCTGTGACTCTGTATACAATGTGATCATGGCGGATGTCGGTCAATAAAATGTGCTCAAGTAATCAATAAATCAGTAAAAGTACCAACAGTTGTTTTTCATCACTCAAGATTTTCTTCATCACAAGATTCAAGGCAGGCCTCCAGTCAATACCACTCCTGGATCTTCTCTCAAATGAACTAGGAGACGGCAGCTATCAAACCCGCCGCCGCCGGTGGTAACAACCTCAAATCAAATTATCAACAACCAAATTCCAGTTAAACCATTATAATACCCAAGTTATATTTATCCTTTGAAAAATTAAGAGTTCAATCTCAAAATAAATCTTTATTTAATTCAAAAGACAAAACATTTCACAATTTATGTACCCTACAATTGTATTTAGTCAGCATCATATTATACTACTTTTCTTAAACCCTCAATGTGAAAATGTATTATTTGTATTCAAGTCAATTGTTGCGAAATCTTTCACTATAAAATTCATTAGCAAATATGGTAAGGTTGGGTCCGACCTGCCTCTCTCTATATGAATAAAATTAACATCTTTTCCCACAACCTTGTTTCCGCTTTGCATATCTTGTGAAACCGAATAAATATTAAGTAAAATCATTTTTATTCATGAAACTCTTAAAACATATATTAATATTTCAGTAATTTGAGTACGATAGACGGGAATAACGGGCTTTTTTAATCTTCAGTTGATAAATCGAAATTGTATTCAGAATAAACAAGCATACCTAAAAAATTAGACTTACACATTAGCATGTTTATTTTATCTGTTCTAGTTCATACTTTCTTTACAAAAACAACTTTGTTTTTCTTTTCACTAGCAACTTTGGAATACGAATCCTTGTTTGTATAAAACTCGCTGCGTAAAGTAACAGTTCATTGCTTACGAGTACCTAACACTTAAGGTATGTTATCGTGGAAAGCTTCTCTGAATAGGCAGTTTCTTGACGAAACATCTCATGTTCATCCACGAATGTATTTCTTGCTAAGTAACAAAACATGTCTCGGTGTTCAAAGTGTTTACGTTTGCCCTCACGTCGAAAGCGACGATACCCTAGTAATATGTGTGATTTCTTGGAGTAAAGGCATTGTTATGATGATAGCCGATTTTCAGAGCACAGAAACCTGATGGTTAACGTTATTCTAAAAAACACGCTGACTAGGAGATATTTGGTAAGCTTGGTAACGAGCCTAAAACTATAAACTTTATCAGCATTTTGGTAGGAAAACATTTTATTATTCTTATACAACGAGAGTCAACGGCTTTCTTCTGAATTCTCAATTTCTCACTATAGTTTTCTTGAAGTTTTTTTGGCTAATAAATCGTATGGTGACGTTGACGTTGATTGGCCAACCATATTCGGCGCGTCTTTAACCTCTTCTATAGTCGCCAGTTGCGTTGTCAATATAGTGGCAATGTTGCATTATGCATGGTGTAGTTTCCAACCAATTTTACAAAGTTAATATTGTGGTAAAATTATTTATTCAATAAATTCTCTTTTGTCTGTCAGCTTCGCAACGAAGCGATAATTGAATATTGATGCTGTTGAAATCGATTTAAACTTCCTCTGATATTAAAATATTATGCATTTTATTTTTACTTTTACCAAAGCGTAAATTGATACCCTGGATTTGAATATGGAAATACCATTACTGAATTTGCTATTAATAGATTTGCGTATTGTAAACTCTATTTGGCTTGTACGTGTATTATTAGTATTTTACCGTTTTCAAAATTGAATTAATCTTACACAGATCAATTTGGAATTTAAAGCAAAAGTTTTACATCATATAAGTTATATTACTTACTTAATATATTTTAAATAACTAAAATAGAAACTTAATTCCTTATTATTCAACTATAAGGCTTAAAAAAATGAGTCGCCGCATTATTTTGTATTTTACTTATATTAAATATTCTAATTCTTATAATAATATTATAATTTATAATAATCAATTAATTCTAGAAAACCAAAGCTGTGAAAAGTAAAGTTACATTAGGCAAGGGCTTTGTCCCGATAAAAGTTGTGATGGCAGCTGTTTGAGAAGAGTTCCAAATCGGTCGCTTGATGAAAGATAATCTTGATAAGATAGAATTTAAGGAACTTATCACTTTTGTTTTGTGTAATTAGATTGTTAGTTATTTATTTTGATAGAGAGGCCTAGATATTTATTTTTAAAAAATTGGACTTTCCTTGTTATCAGTAATGAGACTACGAGCTTTCATAGCTCGTAGTCCTTGCGTCTATACCCACTGCCAGCTAAGTTCACCCCTAGAGTCAATCAAGAATAAAATCACCACTGGCATTGAGTACCCTTGTAAGTTTTGGATAATTCAACCAAGGCAATCTCACAGTTATTGATTGTATACTAACATACAGCTGTATCTACCCTTCTTCGTTCTTTTGGCCATATCTTAAATAGGTACCTATATGAATCCCTTTACCGAAATAGTAAATACGAAGAAGTTTATTAAATTATGTCTCTGTTTGCTCTGAATTTGCCTTACAGCATTTTTTTATTTTATAAGATATTGGTTTCTCAGTGGAATGTTTTGAATGAATTTCCGTCTATATGTGAGCTAAAGTAGGAACCGAAAGCGCATCCATTCAGGCATTGTGGCGAACTTGGACGTGGACGTAATTAGCTATCTTGTACCGTTTCAGAAAGGGGTGGTGGAAGTTTTATTCTATTTGTGTTGAGTATTTTAAGATGAAGCAAAATAATAAGCTTTTCAGCGTTTAAATTTACGGATGGCTATGTAATCGTTTGATGTAATCGTTGTGCTATGTAATCGTTTGATCTGTGGTAGCTGTATGCGAGCTTCATATGTTCAAATAAACAGTTCAGATGATACAAAAAGCCTTGACTTTCTTGTCATTATCACCCTAGTCATTCTGTGTTCACCAACCACTGGCCTCCCCATCGTTATAGTCTCACTTCATTATCTGTTCTGGGTAGCAGCTGTCATCCAGTTATTTCCACAATATGCATAAATTGGTTCGTTTCGTATTAGTTTAGAGTAACATAGAAGTTTTAAATGTAGATTTGACGAGAAGAACTTACTGTGCACTCTGCGGACCTTCGTTATGTGGGTTTTCGAGACAACTACACCCGACTGAGATTTTCCGGAGGTTTAAAAACTGTGAGTTGCTGTTTTTGTTATAACAATATTATAAGTGTACGTTAAATAAAGCAAACGACCTTGAGGATAGACTGGGACCAACTCGCACATATATCCAGTCCACGGCAGGCGCCTAGTAGAAGACCACTTCGTCCCCTCAGCCAATGCCTAGAAAAGGTATACGTAATAAACAGCTTTTTTAAAGTTTTAGAACGTAATTATAGTTCTTGGACGAACTAAAGTCATTGAATCAACTCTTAAAATTCACAAGTAAGTAGAAGCCAAACCAAACCCGAAGCAAGCAAAACCGACAAATGCTAGGGAAGAAAAATTCTCGAATGGCGACCACGAAACGGATGACGCAATGTAGGAAGGCCCTGGGGACCCAATACCCGATGGTCATCTCAAATGACATCTCAATAAGCTACATGTCATGGCACTCTTTGCATATTAACCAGCACTTGTACAGGCTGTCGATGATGATGATGATAACGTAGTTATAAATACTTGAGTTTACGCGTGCTGCGATTGTCACTTCGTGCAGTGCCACTGAAATCCAGCGTGGAAAGTCAAGTTTTTTTGTTTATTTAATGAATTAAAAACTAGACAAAAATAAATTATGATAAATAATAGCACCTAAAAAACCGCTAAGGTTTGAACAGATGATGCTATTTTTGAGTCTACTAGGTACTAGGCAACTTCTTTTTAAATTAATAAATTATTTTTTGTTTAAATTTATTGATTTTCCTACTGTACCTTGTTATGGTGGTTAGGTTACATTGAGCTATTTTATAATCCCTACCAGTTTTTCTGTCTTAGAACTCCGATGTAAAACAAAACTACAACTCGCTGAAAGGAATTGACGATTTGCATATTTAGAAAGGTTGCAAAAACCTTCGATATTCCGAACGTGTTCCTTTAAATAAAGGGCTGAATGCCCAATAAATCGGTTCATGTCGATAACCGACTAATCATTCATTTTTATAGATTGCCCTTCACGGTATGCCTTTTTTGAGTAAACACGCACCCTTGCCGTGCCTGTGACATAGAATAATGGACCACACGCTCGCCAAATGGAAATCCGGATTATGATAAATCATAAACTTTGAAATTTGGCCCTTGTTCCGATGATTTATTCGGAAAGTATACAAACAAGCGATTTTCTTTTTTTATTGGTCTGACATAAAAATGCCACATTCTACGATGAATATGCGATTGCACATAATTTATATGACTATTCTTATCTGTTGCATGTTATCAATTAAAGAATATGTTATCAATCAATTGACAGAATCGTCGTTCAAATCCGTCAGAAGGCGAAATTTGCCGCAGGCTATGAATAGGTACACTACTTATAAGTTTCAATAAAACATGGAAAAAAAAAGAATCAGGAGATACTCAAAGCTTCAGGAAATAAAAATTGTTGGGTTACGTTTATGTAATATCAACACACTTGTATAAGTCATAAAAATAAATGATGTCCTTCTGATCGCGTTCGATTTATTAGGGAAAACTAATAAAACCGTTCTATTGTTAGTCGTAAAACGTACGAACAATAGTTTTATGTGGTGATAATACGTACATTACATTCTGGTTAAAAGGCGATCGTAGACACTCTTATTTGTAGAAGATGCTACGTTACGTAGCTGCGTAGTATAATGTAGCATCAAATAAACTTGGTAGAGGTTTTGATTTGGTATTTATTAGATACGGTCTTTATTTGAATATTTTCTGCAAATAAAGACCGGTCGTCTTTATTTGAATATTTTTTTTCTAGCTCTGTCTGCCAATTAAACTCGGTTTCAAGATCATAACATTTTTTTTTCTGAATGTTGTAATGAGTTGCGCTCCGATTTTAGCGTAGCATATCTAGCTTCTAAAATACACAAACTCGCAAGCTATCCTTAATGAAAAACCTAAAATTGCATTCGATCGAACATACGCTGAGAGCCCCCACTGTAAACACTCCTTAATCTCGTGTAGGTACCGGCCGTAATGGGTTTCCTTCCTTTCATCAACATTATCTGAATAATAGGTATGTAGGTACTTAAATGACTGATTTTGATACGAAATTTCAGGCGCTAAAACTATGAATTGGTAAGGATTGGTCTAAACTTAGTGTATTTCTCAGTATAAGTTACACTGCATTTAATAACAAGCTATTTTCCACCATGTTGGCGAGAAATCTCTGAAGGTCAAATCTTTAGATTGTATTAAAATTTCATAAAGAATATTAAAACCCTGCCATCATTAATCCAACGTTAAACGTTAATCCATAAAAGTAAAGATTTCCTTAGATTCAAAAAAATGAGAAAAGAAAACATTATAAGCCCAAACAAGGTGGAACTTGAGTATCTCTCTTGTCAAGAGGTTCAAGTAACACGCGAATGCGCAATAAGGACACAATTTTTTCAAGTTACTTCTAAATGAAAAAAAAACTGCATTATGCATCATATAACATCACCCCAGTAAATTATTGAGTGAAATAATTGAATAATATTAAGCTTAACATGACTTTTTGACCTCAGGTACCATGGTAGCCATAGGTATATAAGTTTGACTACCATATCGGATCTATATAATTGACTTCAGTAGCCAGTAATAGCACCTGAGCATAACAAAGTAGGTTGCTATCATCCTATATTGGTCAGCTTAGTGCTCTACTAATGTTGTTAAAATAGCTTCTGTTCGCACCACCGGCTTTTAGCCAGCGGTGTACTTAATGCTAATTATGCGCATAGTACACCTCAATGTGTACACCTCTTTACGGTTTGAAGCCCCCGTATAATGCAATGTTAATGAACACCCCAGGATCTAGACGAAAAACACTACATCAAATAATAAAATAAATACTCGTACGTCAAAAGAAAAAAGGTGCTTTGAATCTATTTTTAAGTCAAAGCAAACAAGTCAATTTCTACAAAACCTCATCGTATTGCAGCACCCCATCTAAGAACCATTCTTGAACACATCATACTTTAATGCGAAAGTCTGTGTGTGTGAATGTTTGTTACCACGTAACTCCGTAACTACTAAACCAGTTTTGATGAAATCTGGAGTGTAGATAGTTTATAAATAAATATCCCTAAGGGGGTTAAACAGGGTGGTAAAGTTTCTAAAAAATATTCCTAGGTTTAATTCACTAAAAACTCGGTACAAGTAAACTTAAAAATAAATAATGAAACACGTATTTTTTCAAAACTACCCTTTTGAGGGTGTATAATTGAGTTCTAAACTTTGTATGAAAAAATTATAATCCTTGGTTCGATTCACTCAAAAGTTGGTGGACGTAGTTTGAAGCCTGGAGACGGTCATATTATGCTACTTTTATTAACATACCATGCGGGCGAAGCCGTGGGCAGAAACTAGTACAAATATAAAACCGCATAACAACTCGATAAGTTTTTTCGGTGGTAACAGACAGGCAAACAAACAACCTCTTTCGTAAAACGCATATACGCTTTAGATCACGGGTAAAAGAAACGATTCATACTAAATTACCATGGTACCTACTTAGGATTACTTTGAAGTAAAAAACAAGTTATTTTTTCAAAGTTTTAAAAACCCCCGCATGTATTTCCATCATGTATTCCTTGTGACGATAGGTATCTACCACCCCTTTAGTCGTCGGTACGCGCGCCGTTTCAAATTCCATCATTGATTATAGCGCCCCCTAGTGATTTGTGAAGTTATACAAATCTATTGTTAACAACCACATCATTTCAATCTGAATTATTTCGGAAATAAATGGTAACATACAAACAAACGAATAGCCTCTTACGTCAACCACATATTATTATACAAATAATATTTTAATATAATAATATTTTTTTATTTCAGACCAAGATCCATATAGAGTTAGTATTACATAAATATGGCACTTATTATAGAGGTACATATTGTTAGCAGAAATAAATTACAAATGCGAAATGTTTTAAAAATACCTCGCTACTAAAGTTATAGGTATATATATCATACTCAAGGGATGAATGTTATTGCTAACAATTTACCTATTCCTGGATGCCGACGAATATGCGGATTAAAGGGATTTCCATTGTCTGTTCCACAATGTCTATAAAGATAGACAGACAATCCGATATCAAATTATCGTTTTGATAGACAGTTTTATTTCGTTTAACCTACATCCTATTGATGTAGGATAAGGGATCGTAATTTATGTATGACCCCATAAAAAGATACTTTCCTTTGGCTTATCTTTCGTAGAAAGTATATTGATAGAATAGAGGTGAATAGTAATATAAATTATTGAGACCCTTTAAAAAAATACTTTTTCATAAGAATTAATGAATTGATACCCACCCATTAAAACCATGTGAAAGCAATAAATGTATTGAGTATTAAGTATTGAATAACTAAGAACTAGAAAACTTTTTTATAGAATTGAGATAATCGAATGATAATTGATATTGACTAAGGGTTAGGTTTTGTGTTTAATTTATTAATTAGCTTCTGCCCACAACTTCGCTCGCGTGGTACCCGGATAAAAAGTAGCCTATGTGTTATTCTGATGTATAAGCTATATTACTGTGAAGTTTCATTAAAATCCGTTTTAATGGAACTTCACAGTAACTCATTAGTTTTTGCGTGAAAGAGTAACAAACATACATCCTCAAAAACTTTCGCGTTTATAATATTAGTAGGATTCCAAATAGGTAGGTAAGTACGTCCCTCCCTATGGTATAGCTCTAACATATACCTAACTTATAACTTTTCTTGTTATTTATCCTCTAAAGCCAGACTGTTTTCCACATAACACAAAAAATAGCTAGAAAATAATGCTATCTAGCAAAAATTTCGCCTATGTACATCACTTTTTAGTTATGCAATAGATAATTTTCTTAGTTAAATTAAATGTATTTATTAAATCAGACCATTATACATATACAGGTCCCTTTGTGTTAGTATGACTTTTTTTTTCTGAATGGACTTTAATGCTGCAGGGCCGCAGATGGCGTCACCGGACTACGGCGAGCGCAGAAGGCGCTCAGCCTGTAAAAAGTTAGGATGGGGCAACTAGCACAAGGGCACCACTTAGGTACGGACCTCGGCTTGGGCCGTTGCCAGAGGGGGTGGAATAGGAGAGAAACGCCCCGGTACATATCTGTACCGTGAGTAGGCGGAAGTGGGGACTCGTCGAGCCCGCCGGCGGGCTCGGTGTATCTGTGGAGTGTTTGCTCTGTCGGGACTTGATGACGTCACCACCGCGTTAGCGGTGCTGATGGGGTCATCGGGGTCACCAAGAACGTGTCTTGGTCTACGGAGGGTTTGAGTTAGTATGACTTAAAAACTATGTTAGTCTTAGCTACTTGTTTCGGGTCGGTAGCGAAGTAGTTGAACAAGCGCGACTCCAGTAGTTGGGAAGATATTAAATGGGGGAAAAGACTGACCTTCGTATCTGTGATGTACACGTTATTATTATGTTGCAAGACGAACCGCCGGCTTCCCTCACTTCGGACTCGACCATTGAGGCGAGCGGACGTGTCGCTTGATTTTTCATGATTTTTATTTAACCACCTACACGAAGTACTAATCTACGAAGACATCATCTACTAAATCACTGCACTTAGCAAGCTACGATCATCTCGAAGCAGGAGCGTGGTCGTCCTCCAATAGGTCCGTTTCTTTCACCTTGGTGGTTGTGGTCATGGTCATCCAAAGCCTGGTAGCGCTTCTTCATGATTGTTCTTCTATAGCTGTCGGTTCGCGATAGGGGGAGATGTAGCGCGATCGCGACGTGGTGGGTTGTTTATAATATAGTATTATGAACAACCCACTGCGTCGCGGTACCGTAAAGTGGGGAAACGTCATAGATCACAATGATTATGCAGATCTAATTTAGTTTCCAAATTAGTGGAAAATTCTTGCGCAAGTATCCACAATCGATATAGATCGATCGTGGACTGCCAATGCGATGTGTAAATGCTAGTGCAAACGTTAAAAGTAAGACAAATATAATAGAATGAATGTGGATAAGGAAATAAAGAAGCGCCTATGTATGCGCCTACACGGGGGGTTCCTCTGATGGTGATTTAAATGATGAAATCCGAAGCTGTATGGTATATTTCCGTATAATCAGACGAATATAAAATTTTAGGTGCCTATGACATGGCGGTTATTATAAGACAAGTGACAGTAGCTGTCAAGACACAGTTTTTGACGTTTCGTGTGTTCGGATACGCGACATGCCCCCGGCCTTGGAAGCACCAGCTTCAAAGATAGGTAGATTGCTACGTTGAATCTCATCCTTGCTGCTTGGCATCTTCTTCGTGGAATAGGGGACATATTTTTGAGAAACTGCGCCTTATGGTACCGGTTGCGGTGCGGATGTCTGCTAGACGCGATATGCCATCTTGGCCGCTGATTGTTTTGACTATTCTTCCAAGGGACCATTTTAATGGCGGTAGCTTGTCATCCTTGATGATGACAAGAGTGTTCGGCTGCAAGCTGTCAGCGTTCTCCCTCCATTTGCATCGGGTCTGGAGCTCCGACACATATTCCTTCGCCCAGCGTGTCCAGAAGTGGTGACGAATCTGCTCTACTCGCTGGTACCGGTTGAGCATTCGCTTAGGATCGTCTCGCATGCCCTGGTAAACCGGTGATGTGAGCTGACGACCAACTAGGAAGTGACCGGGACTAAGGGGTAGGAAATCGTGTGGATCGGAAGACAATGGGGATAAAGGACGGGAGTTTAGGATAGCTTCTACCTGAGTTAACACCGTGGTAAGCTCTTCAAATGTTAAATGAGCGTTGCCGATAACGCGAGATAGATGCAGCTTGCATGATTTTACCCCAGATTCCCATAGACCTCCAAAATGAGATGTGTACGGGGGGATGAACCTTAGCTTTACAGATTGGCTAAGAGCATGTTCAGAGATGTCAGCGGAACAGTTTGTTAAAAAATTAGCAAGTTCATTATTGGCACCGACGAAATTTTTGCCATTGTCAGAAAATATTTCATTAGGCTTTCCTCGACGTGAAATAAAACGTTTGAGCGCTAGAATGTATGCTTCAGTAGATAGGTCACTAACAAGTTCCAAATGTACTGCGCGCGTAACAAAGCATACAAATAAACAGATGTACGATTTTTGAGTTTTAGCACCTCTACCTTTGCGGTTCAAGGTGAGAATTGGCCCCGCGTAATCTACCCCGCAATATAGAAATGGGTAGGTAGGATCCAATCGTTCCTTCGGTAGGTTACCCATAATAGGATTTAGAGTTTTACCTTTCAATCGCTTGCACGTAACGCACTCATTCACAACCCTTCGCGCAAGATTTCTCCCCCCAACTGGCCACCATCGCTGGCGAATGTCGTACAGTAGTGCTTGAGGAGCGGCATGAAGCAAACGTTGGTGCTCGTGTCGCATGAGCAAAACTGAAAAGTGATGTTTTGAACACAATAATATAGGATGCTTCTTCTCGTAATCAAATTTTTCTGAATAGCCGATTCGACCGCCAACTCGCATAATATTGTTCGCGTCAATAAACAAATTGAGCTTGAAAAGACACGGTGTCTTTTTTAGCGAGCGATTAATAGAAAGTAAATTATATTCTTCGGAGAACGATTCTCTTTGAGATAATTTCGCTAATTTCAATTCGGACTCCCTCAGCTCGTCCAATGTAAGGTTACCCGACTGACGATTTAATTTATTCCGTATGTTATTAGTAAACCGTAGTACATACGCAAAGGAACGCCTCATTCGTTCGAACTGAGAGAATCTGCAAAATGAAAATATTTCAACATTTTGTTTCGTATGCAAAACATTTACTGCGCTCGATTTAACCTCGGGTAGGTCCCCCAATGTATTTGGATTTGAATTCGGGGTTAGATCGGCACAGTCAAAGGTGAGATCACGAAGAAAAGGCGGTCCTTCCCACCATAACGAAGAGGAGGCAAGATCAGGTAAGGGGACCCCCCGTGAGACTAAGTCAGCTGGGTTCTCCTTTCCGCTCACATGCCGCCATGGTAACTCTTTCGTGAGATCGTGAATTTCAGCCACTCTGTTTTGCACGAACGTTTTTAATAAATTGGGTGACATACGTAGCCATCCTATGACTATAGTCGAGTCAGTCCAAAACACAACATTTTTAAAATGATAACGCAATGATTCACGTATTTTTAAGTACAACCTCGCGCCTAACAAAGCTCCACAAAGTTCTAATCTAGGTATACTAACCGGTTTCAATGGCGCGACCTTGCCCTTGGAGCACAGTAACATAGCAGATACCGTTAGGTTGTTATCGCCAACGGTACGGAGATAAGCGCATGAGCCATAGGCCGTTTGCGATGCATCCGTGAATATGTGCAGTTCTACATAATTAGCCTCGCTACCTATAACATGACGCGGTACTCGAATGCTGCCGAGCGCAGAGAGACTGAGGGCAAACCGGTTCCATTCCTGCGCGATATCGGGCGGCAGCGTGTCGTCCCAATCTATTTTAAATAGCCATAGCTTTTGCAACAGTACTTTTGCGATCATAATAGTAGGACTGAGTAGACCATACGGGTCAAAGATTTGAGATACGTGGGATAATATCGAGCGTTTAGTGATGTTCGTTTCATTTTTAAATTGCGTACTGTAATGAAACTCGTCAGATAAATTATTCCAACCCATGCCTAACGTTTTGCAATGATTTGACTCGTCTAAATTCAAGGATTTTATGCCAAATGATGATTGGTCATCGCAGTCAAAGTTGAATATCCATTTACGCAATGGAAAGCATCCCGATTGTAAAACTTTGTATGTTTTTTCGCATAGATCGAGTAACTTAACCTTATCATCCATAGACGTGACCAGGTCATCTACAAAAAAGTCCTCATTAATGACCCTTTTGACCTCGGGGTCAAGGCAGTTAGCTGCTGTTTCCTTTAGGCATCTACATGCCATGAAAGCCGCTGCTGAAGTGCCATATACGATTCTATCATGGCGAAAAATACCTATTTCATGCGTCGGATCGTCGCGCCACAGTATCAACTGTAGTTCGCGTTGTTTTTCAAAAACTTCCACCTGCCGATACATTTTTTTGACGTCAGCAATAGCCACGTACCTACCTACTCGTAGACGCAATAGAATGGCTAGCAAATCGCCTTGAATGGGAGGGCCAACGAGCTGAATATCATTAAGTGAAATTCCATTACTCGAGGCAGCACTGGCGTTGAATACAACCCGCAGTTTGGTAGTAGTACTGTGTTCGCGTAGCACGCCATGATGCGGCATGAAAAAATTAGGTACTCCACACGAGTAAATACGTGTCATGTGACCTAAGGCTACATACTCATGGATAAAATCTGTATACAACCTTTTGTAGTCTGGATTGCGTTGCAATCGTTTCTCCAGGGCTAAAAATCGGTTAAGAGCTTGAGGATACGTTTCCCCCAGGCTTTGCGGTGAGGTTTTAAGTGGAACGCTGACGCAAAACCTCCCGTCATTGTTGCGTTTAGTAGTTTTGACGAAATGGTCTTCGCATTCCCTTTCTTCCTCGGAGCGCGTATCACAAAGCCTAGGTAGCTCCTCAAGCTCCCAGAACTTACGTAATTGTTCTTCTACCGTTTGAGAAAAATTGCATCGAATATGACTATTTTTTTTTTGCATAATATTTATGGGACCTGATACGATCCATCCTAACTGTGTATTATGTAGAAAAGGACCGTTAGGTAAACGCATTTTTCCCTCGCTTAATAAATCCCAAAATTTATCCGCGCCTATCAGGATATCGATTTTTTGAGATTCATGAAAATAAGGGTCGGCTAATTGGATATTGTCAGGGATCCCGAACTGCGCGTATTGTTTGGGTATCGCTGGCAACGTAGATGTAATGCTCGGTAAAACAAAACATTTTATTCGCATAGTGTATGAGCTGGTACGTGATTTAACATCGACTTCACAAATTTGCGTAGACTGTGAAATCGAATTACCAACCCCGCATATTTCTTGAGTGGACTGTATCATTTGTATGCCTAATTTATCGCATAATGATCGCGTAATTATGCAACGTTCGCTACCCGAATCGAGGAGGGCGTGCGCAAGATGATATTCATTATGCTTGTCCCTGACCTCCACTAAAGCTGTCGATAACAAGACCGGTTGCACACATGAATAATTAGCGCAAAGAATATTTGTGTGCGTGCCTATTGTGCTACTCGTAAGCTCATTGCAGTTGGGATTTGCGTGCGGTTCGGTGAGAGACGAATGCATAGCAAAAGCCGGTTTGGTACTCTGACTTGAAGTGTGAGGCGTAATAGTGCAGCTAACTTCACTTTCCGTGTGTATCAATGAGTTGTGCTTTTGATCGCACTTCCTACAAGGACCGAACCTACATTCGCCGACATTATGTCCCGCGCGTAAACAGTTTTCGCACAAACCATGGTCTTTGACGAGCTTGAGCCTAGCCTCTAAATTAAGACCTAGAAACCTTTGGCATGCGTATAGTGGATGACTAGATTTAGTGCACAGTAAACATGATTTCTTAGTTTGACTGGACGGATTGTTGGTTGAAACATTGCAGTGTACTTTGTGGCTACTTTGCGTGTTTGTGTAATGTTTTTTGTTGTTAGTGCTCGCGTGTGAAACAAGCAATGTTTCCAGCATGTCCGCCCTGTCCTTGAGAAATATCAGCATAACTTCCACCTTCATGATTGACTTGGAGTCACCAGAAATTTTTAATTGAGTGGTTTTGTACTGTTCCCACTCGCGTTCTGTGGTTTTATCTAATTTAATGACAATTAAGTAGATAATAAGCGTATCCCAGCTATCTACTGGTTCGCCTAATAGTTTTAATGCACGTAAATTCTTTAAAATAGTATCTATTAGGTTCCTCAATAGATCTGGTGCCTCTTTCGTCAATGCTTGAATGGTGAACAACGATTTAACGTGATTGTGAACTAATAACCTGCTATTGTCGTACCTAGTCAGTAGAAGTTCCCATGCTACTACGTAGTTTGCAGCAGAAAACTCCAGTGAATCAATCACCAACGCTGCACTGCCTTTTAATGACGACTTTAAATAGTGGAACTTTTGAATGGTCGTGATCTGATCTGAGTTATGAATAAGCGACTGAAATGTATCTCTAAATTCCAACCAACGCTCGTATGATCCGTCAAAGGTAGGTATCGATATTGTTGGTAATTTTACTGACTTTATGCCAGTCGCCTTATTGGAACTTGGTTCGACTTCTCCACTACCAAGCATGCATTCAGCACGAGCCATAGTGTCGTAATAACTATCTTCAAACAATTCGCGTTGTCTCATTTGTTCATCTAGGTCTTCTTCGTGAACAGATTCTTCTAGCCGAGTTTGAAGATTGTTAAACTCCGAAAACATGCTTGTAGCTCCCTGAATGCGTAACTTTAGATCTACTCGCTTTTGAACAGGCAAATTTTTATCCGTATCTAAAGTATTTAGGTAGTTAGAAAAGCGTGTAAGACGGCCCTTGACAATAGAACGCTTTTTGATATGATCGCGTATTATTTTGTTTGTTTCGTCATCGTCTGTAACGGTTATTTTGTAAGGGGATTTTGACCTAGTTTCTGTGCTCATTTTGGAAGTCCAGTGAAAGGTGGAGTACTCACGTTTGTCAAGCTGCAACTATGCTGGCTGCGGCATACGCTGCTAGATACTTGAGTAAACTGATGGTAGCTCACTGCGTCTCAATCACGTTTCTCCGATGGTGGGTATGCGTGCTTCTGGACAGCAATCTTGCTCAATCCTTGGGAGATTCTTCGGAAGTTTCACCGTTGGCACCGTGCGTCCTGAGGTCGTGCGAAGGTTGTACGTGCGTAGGTCCGTTATAGAAGCGGAATCGTAGGTCCAATCCGGCTCGAAGGACCAAATTATGTATGCGCCTACACGGGGGGTTCCTCTGATGGTGATTTAAATGATGAAATCCGAAGCTGTATGGTATATTTCCGTATAATCAGACGAATATAAAATTTTAGGTGCCTATGACATGGCGGTTATTATAAGACAAGTGACAGTAGCTGTCAAGACACAGTTTTTGACGTTTCGTGTGTTCGGATACGCGACAGCCTATATAAGTGGCGCGAAAACTACATGATAGGTAAGTAGGTAGGACATGCATGCAGGCCCTCGCTCACACCTCAGTTAAGCAGGCTCTACGAGACTAATTGGCTAAGACTGAAATGAAAGCCTTTATTACAGGCAGGTTATATCTATCAGATATGATCTGCAGCATACTATTGGTGCAACCCAAAGTCTACTGAGTAATGAGGCAGTTTCAGCAGTTTTCTTCATCAGCGAAGTCTTCTGAACAATTGTATTTCAGGATACATACTACGACTTTACTACGTCAAGTACATTACTATTCAGTAACCGCTTAGTTCCTATACGGTTTTATTTAGCAAAAACTGCAAAGCTACAATACTTTACAAACTACACAGAAAAGTAGGTAAGCACTTTGAAAGACAAAACTGCTCGACACCGGATACAAATTCAAAGCAAATAAGAAACGGGATAGAAGGAAGATAAATTTTCCGGTACCGGACCTATTCCGGATGCTGCAGGGAGCACGTTGTAGCGATAATGATGAGTCTGAATAAACGGTGCATGTTTCTTGTGAAAGCGTATATAGCGTGGCCAATTTATACTGTACGATTTGTTTCAGTCTTGAACAATCTTATGAAGAGCATCTTAATAATTTTATTTACTACTTTAATTTTAAATAATAATCGCTGTTTCTGTAGTGGATAGTAATTGATTAAGTGTTGATTAACTGACTCCATTTGTAAGTTCGGATGTTTGTTGCTAATAATGTCCATAGCTGAAATTTGGACAAAGTATTGTTTGTTACCTAGGCTTTATATTTAGGCTATTTTATATTTGAACCTGTGGACATAGGCTATTTTATTATAGTTGTAGGAAAATAAATACATGTTTGAGTCGCTAGTGAAGTTTATTGCAATAGCTGAGATAAAGCGACATGTGTAACCCTGTCCGACGGATAAGAGCGCTATTAAGATAGTTCGAGCAGTCGTGGTCGGCTTTATTGCATCTTTGTTTGCTTGAAGGCAATAGTTCCCCCTATAATACGACTCTTTCAAGAGAACGACCACGTCCGAACGTTACCCACAAAATATTGGGTAGATCCAATATTCGAGGGCAAAATTTAACAATAAAACAAAATCATTTGAATGTTATATAGGGACCAAGTTTATTCGTTATGAGTACGTTAAACATAGTGAAATAAACGTTGTGTTGGGCAATATCTTAATTCAAAATTACTACTTTTGTAAAAGGACATATTGATGTTTGATCACAAACTGCGCGATTCATTCAAGAAATATCTTCACATAAGTACTGATAAAAATATTTCCACATGAAATTAGTAACAATCTTCCGTGACTGAAATATGAAAGCCTACAGATTACAAAATGAAATATCTGGACCAAATTGAGCACCAACAGCGACGGCTTCAATGTATTTGGTTAAATACATTGAACATGGTTATGTTACCCCAATTTTACTGGGTCACATGATTCAAAGCATTACTTAAAAAGTTATATTATACTTAGAAAGGCTCATGCAAGACATGGTTCATGCAACCAACAAATCATTCACAAAAATCTTGTCCAATCTGGACGACTATCCACGCAAACGCCTAGAGGTTTTGAATTCTGTTATTACATAGTTTCGGTTTTAATTAATGTAGGTGCGCATTCAACTTTAAACAAATTCAATTTACAATTAAATGCAGTTACAGTTTAATACCTACCATGCCGCAAATCACACACATAAAGAGCATTCATTTCCGTGCTCTCATTATAAGCATCCACAGCGCGAGCGGTGAAATGTCCGCGCAGTGTCATGTGACGTCATTAGCCAGTAATCACCTCACCAAAGGATTTTCTTTGTTCACTCTGTACCTGACATTGCTTATATTCAGCAGTATTATACCGGTTTTTGGTTATGTACATTAGGTACTCGTCATGTTTCTGTGCAGCTGTGATATGCGTTCCAAGCACTATTTATTCTTCGACTTTCTTGTCACTGCAAAGGACGACCTGAATTGTATTTTAATTAGGTTTAAAATATTAGGTAATTATCTACAATCTAGAAGATAATTACCAAATCTTTTAGTGCACATAGGTATGGACGCTCTACGGCTTATTTTACCCAAGGATGGTCAAGTTTACTTGGGTATGTAGTAAAATACTGTACCAGGGGCTAGTAGGGATAACCGATATAAACATCACTCATACCTACAACTGACTATGGAATGGCAGAAGGCGGGCCATGTTATAGTAGTTTATGTCTACCAGACCAGTGTAACCCAGGCATAACCGGCGCTACCAAATAGCAAAGCAACAAACCGCAATACGTTAGGTGCATTAGATGTAATTACGTTCGGTGGTGTGTTTCTACGAAGTTTGCGAAGAAACTTTTCTCATAAATGCTCACAAGTGTAGCTATTCGTTGTTTGAAGTATGCAAGCGGGAAACAAAACTATTTGTGAGAGCAAGGAGTGAGCATATACGTAGTATCAAATAATTATTCTATCGATAGCCGACTTGCCGACTTATTAATACATTAACGACAGACGATGGATCGCTTACATTATCAGTTTTTATTGTTTAGATACTTACTAGCTGATAAACATGCGCAGGCCCAACAAAGTAATTTATTTATTTATTTCAACGATCACCAACATAATTTACACCAAAACTTATTTAAATTACGTCACAAAACAAAAACCGAGTGCCGTTATAATTATAGGTGAAGGCATGCAAATATTATACTGAGCGAGTAACATAAAACTAAATAATAAAATTAAAATATATGTATAATATTAAACTTACATACCTTAAGAAATTATAATTATTTCATTAATATACAATTAATTTATCATCAATTTTAAATAAAGATTAATACATTAAAATAAAACAAATAAATAACACTAATTATTATAGGAGAACCTTTATTACAGGAGGTTTGGAATAAAGTTTGTTAAATGAGAAGCTGGATTTCAGTTTTTTGATACTGAAAAATATCTAGGTATTTGAAAGGATTTGTTGTGGGCGTTGTGTTGCCTGGCATTTTTTTCAGTGATGCCCTTGATTTGAATTTGATCCATCCAATTGGAATAGGTAGAATCTAGATACTCGATGTGATGAATTGAATTAGTTACACCGAATCCCAAAAAAAAACCAATAAAAACACAAATTATTGAATAATTAACAGTAGGATTAAATATGGATTCATTAAAACTCAGCCAAATGATTCGAAATGCTCTAAAATTTTTAATTGAATCGTTCGTCAACACGTCAAAAAAAGATACCCTTTTAGACGGGTGACAAATTTCTATCTGTAATTAGAATTAACATAAGTAAACTTCGTTCAAGATAAAATTGTTAGATTAAAATATAACTACAATAATTTTGTAGATTGTAGGTTTATTGCTGTTAAGATTCTTTCACAAAATGAATACCGATTGATTGTATTTCCTCAAACATGCGCTGTAATGTTGTCAAGAATTTCGAAAAAAGACACGTGAAGTATTGTATTTAAACAGCATCAATTTGGAACAAAAATCACGCCGGCAATGTTGCATGGAAATCCATTGCCGAGTTGTACGTTTAATAAAGACTAAGACAAAACTTCTTTACTTGCGTCATCTGAATTTGGATCTCTTTCATCGAGCTTAGTAAAAAATAGGTTGCGTTCAAGAGCTGTATGCAGACTCCTTAACTACAGATGCCTTTACCTGACGGCACATGCAGTTTTTTAAAAAAATGGGGTAAAGTACAAGATCTTTTATTTTGATAATAAATACATAAATAAAAGTGAGTTCCGAAGGTTCCAAAAGTGAAATTGATATTGCCTGCACTACACCAGATCTAAGTTTAGAAGCCAAATTAGCGATGGAAAAATTCTTGTAAAAGTGTCATAAATAAGAAATATTTTTTTACTTCCTTGCTTTTTTTTAAGAAAAGATACTCGACCTACAATACAATTGCCTACTTCTTAATAAAAATGCCGTAAAGTATTAACACCATAGATCCACTTTATTTAGATGTGCTTAAATTTAATTTTAATAACTGACACAAAAGACAGCAGTTAACTAAATAGATAGCATCATTAAATTACAAGGGCTCGGTCAGATGTCGCGTGATCGGTTTTCGTGACCGCTGATCATTGATCACAGCTTTTAAGAAACTAGAAGGACATTTTTAACATGATAAAGCTGATAAATATCTGAGTACAGGAGCTGTACATTACCATCAATGAAACAAATTAAGAAAATGGTATTATTTACCACTTAGCTAAATACAGAAACGCCAATCAATCATTTTAGTAGAGTTGGAAAGAGGTGGCGCTGTAGCGCAAATCGCAATGTAATGTAAACAGTTGTTATAAGTATTAAAATTGTCCGTGAGAATAAAAAAATTGTTTCCGACGCACACACTTTGTTGCAACATTGTCTGATAATCAGATACAAACAAATTAAATAAATAATACTTTTGTTTTGAAAGATACCAGTATGACGACCTCTGTGGTACAATGGGCGAAGGCCCTACTGAGACGCGGAAGATTGCGAGTTCCATTCCCGCCGCGGGACAAAAGTTTGTATGATCTGCAAATAAATGTCTCGGGTATAGAAATACATATATAAGTATTTATAAAAAAAATATATAAGTAGTAAATCCGTCATGTAGTTCCCATAACACAAGCTCTGCTTACTTTGAGGCTAGATGGTGCTGTGTGAAAATTTCTAGCATTATTTATTTTCAGTTTTTCCCTCACATTGTAACGATTTAATGTGATTTTCCGTCTTTTTTATTCCTCCAATCATCCGGGTGGACTACGTTGTAATTTTTAATGAATCATTGTATATAACATTTTAGGTTCTTTTCAAAAAATATTATTTCTCTCATAAGCAATCAGGTCAGTGATTTTTGATAGTTATTCGCTTTTTCGGAGCACCAGTGGAGTCCATTGGTCAACAAACTTATATGCATCTGGTACCCAAACGAATTACAATCCACTTTAAATTCAATTTGAGTTAATTAACAATATTTCTTTATATGCCATTTTTTATTCAAAATTTATTACATTTTAGATTCTTATGCTTGTTAGCGCTAAGCTTTGACAGCTCCGAAGTTGATGCATAATGGAAAGTTTCCGTACAAAAAACTGTCACTAAAACATGCAAACAAGTCCTTGCTTATACTTTATTAACCTTAGTGCTATAGGATGCTATTAGAATTTCAGTACCAAGAAAAACATGATAGAACGTTTTCATTAAGCTGTTGTCTTCCATTTGGTTGACGAGAAGTCATAAGCTATTGTTGTATTAATTCCATCTAATGCTGAAAAGATGAAAAGGGTTCTTTGAAGTTAAATTGCCAGTCACTCATTAAACTCCTTTGATTAGGGACAATAGCTTATCTTAACGTTTAGCGAGATTTACTTTGGAGATTTATTAGACATAGATCATGATGTAGGTTACAAACAATTCTTTCAAACTTTTGCGATCAGTATCCATAATTAAAATTATAATATAATTATAAAAAACAGATTGTCTGAAAAATATATTTAATGGAGTGCGTATACATGAGTACCGACACAAATGTATTGTGCATATCAAGTTTAAGTAGGGCAAAATACAATAAATATCAAAGAGAAATAAATGCGGTATGAAATAAATGGACATATAGTGATAAAAGTGTGGTGAGTTATCATACTATCTAGTGGTCTATGGTCATCACATGTTGATTCCTTTAAGTAAAAAAACGGTTTCTTGGCAACGGGGTTATAAGGAATAATTAATAATATAATATAATTCAATATCTCCTTTCATCTTTTCAAAGTGATGAATTTTTTCAAACTGCTACGAGTGTTTGATCATTTCAGTTTACAAGACGGAATACAAACAGTTTTGGTAACGGAAATGAGGGCAAGCTCACGCAAATTTCTCATTACTCATTTTGTTGTTTGTAAGATTGAGATTGATAACAACACGAGATCCAAAAAAACACCGAAACACGACTTTTATGTATAATATGTATGTAATTAAAAAAAATGTATATAAGTAGTATATCAGTCATGTAGTTCCTATACTGTGATGCTGTGTAGAAATTGTCCAACATTACTTAAATCGTGCCCCACTTTTGTAGGGAACCCTGTGTCTGACAACTGTAGTGCAGCTGTAACGCGTTTTCCGTATAGGCATTTTTTTCTTCTCTATACCTACTGAATCGTTCTGCATTAAC
This sequence comes from Perizoma flavofasciatum, assembly GCA_958496245.1. Lineage (NCBI taxonomy): Eukaryota > Metazoa > Arthropoda > Insecta > Lepidoptera > Geometridae > Perizoma > Perizoma flavofasciatum. Next base: position 6,417,157 of record OY292426.1, read on the forward strand.
AGCCTCATACATTTTTCTACCTCTCTCAGATCTTTGCATTTTCGTGGTTTTAAGTTTTAACTTGGAAACACATAGTTCATCTTATATTTCTTAGATTAACAGTTTGCTATTCAATATACCTTTTTGTGCCCTTTAAAATTATACCTTTTAGTGCTGCAGCAGCCCCAAAGCTGTTAACGATTTAATATTAACGGATTCATATTTCAGTGTTTATGTGCAGAACATGCTACGAGTATATATATTCTATTCTTACTTTAAGAGATTTAGTTTCACACAAATGTAATTTAAAATAAGTAGCGATCACAATGTGACGGCGGCAGTGATACCAAAGCCACAAAAAGCAAATAAAAAAAAATCACACAAATGTGGGATAGAGCGTCCGTCGTCAGTGTGTCAGTGTTTAGTATTAACAATATAAAAAAAACATTAAAAAACAAAATTCATACAACAGTAGTTTATTCTAGAACCAATCCTATATAGGTACCTATTATTACTTACAAAACGTGAAAGGAAGATCAAATAATTTTACCTACATTCAGTTCTTTTTGTTACAAAAATAACTTTAGAATAAACAAAATCAACATGTCCAATATTTAAGTAGATTTTACTAAAAGTGCTTAACTAGACATAGTTTTATTTACATTTTTTCTTCTAAATATATCTACAGCAATATGAAGAGAGTGATTTGATTTATTAATGTTTGGATCAGAATAAAAAAATGATAAATTTACATTAAAGTAGCAAAGCTGTGTAGGTTAAAGTGACAATCGATTTGATTGAAACCCTAAACATCTTTAGTTGGTAAATAACGTTATCTACGTACGTAACTACGTTAGAATGAATTGTAGACAATGTAATTAATGTTCTCACTCATCTAACAGGCTTATTCTGTAGCATGAAGAATGATCATACAACAAAATTATACAAGATGAATAGTTGCCAAGGTTAACACTAACAGACTTTTGGTTACTTGATTCGGAAAGTGTTCTGACTTTGACCAAATATCAAGATTTTAAAATATTTCAATATACTCAATCCTGGCCACAATTCAAAAATTACATAAAGTAATCGCAGCGTTTTAATTTAAAAAAATCACATATCAGAAGCCCTCCTAACAAACATACAAAAACTATTCTATCCTACTCACATTATAATAGACAAAGGATGGATGTAATAAGATTTTTTGCTCGCTTCGAAACAGCTGGTCGAAGAGAGAACCGATTTGGAAAATAATACTCTGTATAATCAATACTATAATAAAAATGTTATCTGGGTATACCACGAGAGCGAAGCTGTGAGCAGAAGCTGGTTAAAACGTATACTCTTGAATTGCACAAACAAACTTTCGAGACAAATAGAAAGCTATAGTCTGATGCCAGTTTCATGTCCCACAAGTAAAAATAAAGAATTTATCTATCACGTTTCAGATTGCTTCAGTCCGAGGAAAGCGAGGGTGAGTGCTAACAGTGTTACACTTAGCGAAGCCGCCGCCGCACAACTTCTCACTGAAACAAATGAGCTTAGTTATTTCTCAAAACAAATATACCCGTAAATATACCTACATAGACCAGGTGAACACTGTATACAACTCTACCTCATCAAGTTCCAGTATATCAGCATATAAAACCTGAACTCGTACATGGGGAAGAATAACAAAACACCCCACATAATATCGTAAAATAATGCTCTATGAGTCGCTCAGTTTTGAAGGATTTTTACAATCAAATAAAAAACGCACCGTGCGTTAGGCAGCCCAAAGATTTGATACTGTTAATATATTGTGTGTTCTTTTTCGCCATAATTATGTACTTAAATATGGCTTAGACATATTGGAACTATGTGAAGTAGGGTTCCCTACAATAACGACGGTCTACTAAACAACAAGTGAAAAGTTGTTCTTCAGTAGGTAAAAAGTATACAGTCTCGCCACCAACACAAGTTTATTATTTTGTTGAAGTGCTGAGAGCTGTGTAGGTGTTTAGTTGTTTTCAAAAGTTCAATTACAGCATTTTCATAGGCAAATTGGTCAATAAATAATAATCATTACTATCATTGACTTAAGTGTCAAATGATAGTAATGATTACTAACTTAAATATCTGCCAACACAACTTAATTAAATTGGTTAGTACGGAAATAAAATGTGTAAGTGATAATGTAAGTGTTTTGTTACATTAAAAATTGTAGAATCTCACTACTATATTCCCCATGAAAGATATCCTCAGATACATACTCAGTGAGTAGATCTTTGAGAAAAACAAGAAGGGGATAGTCAGAGGCACGTCCAAACATTAAATTTGGCACATGCCATTTTCTAGTAGTTAGCATTTCACGTGAAGGAAAGTGAAACGAAATAAAGTGCTTAATATTTAAATATAGAAGTTTATAGTTGGCTCCGTGGGCGAGTAGCCGGCTTAGACGGAACATGTGCGGGTTTGATTCTTAATTTATTGATTATTTGTGAGAAAACAGATGTTATAATAATATTAGTCGATTATCGGCTGGGTTCGGAAACCGACCCCGGAAACGTCGATAGACGATTCCCTTAGGCCAAAGGTCTTCCTTCATGAAAGTCGACAGGTGTTTGGTCGGCACTCTCACCTCGAAGGAGTTGAAACTGACCCTGAGGCGTGACTCCAACCGTTCGACCCTCAGGATAAATCTTCTCTTCACGCGCAAATACTCCACATCCTCAGCCTTAATGGAGTAATACACGCGGAACACGTAGATCGAAATATAAAGATAACTTCATACTTCGTAAGAGTTAATGTTACTCATAAGAGTAACTTTATCGAACCACTAGACGCTGCCTTTCAATATTCAAAGATAATTAGTCGGTACCTACATAATGCTTTGCAGGAATAAACTGAATTGAATAAAATTCAAAATATTCATTAATATAGGTTTAACGTAAGTAATCTGTAATACAGGACCAGTGTAATTAATGTAGATGGAAATAGGCGGGAACCGGAGGCACGCACTCGAATATTCCGTTACACACCACGTAGTGCTCCATCTCGCGTAATATCAGTCTCGAATAACCAGTTATTAGTTACAAACAGGATATTGCTCAAAGTATCACAATCATCAACAGCCATATAGAAATCGACTGACTGTATGCTTGTTTCATACTTTAAGAAAGAGCCTTAATAATTCAGATCTGATTACTTAGATGACAAAAAATCTTAGGATTTAAAATGCTCTAACTCGATAAAAAATGTAGATACCTTGATCGCGGAAGAACAGGCAATAGATGAAACCGACGTTTCAAAGTGATTTTAATGAATAAATTAATTTTGACTTTGACTTTAGTGCCATGACGAACGTTCTTCGGCTACCTTCATTCTCAGTCTTTCCGCCACCTTTGAACCTAGTTCGTGAAGCCTTTCTTCTCCAGCTACCTGGTCTGCGAGCTTAGCAGGTCCATTGCCAATTTAGTTTTAAACGAAGTGAAAATCCCAAAGAACTAGGTAGCGCATAAAATAAAATAAAATACTTAAAAGTAGTTTTAAGGTACCTATGTATAAATGTAAAACTGCTCCAAAATCGGTAACGCCGTTGAACATTACAGCGTCTATTATGCAGCGCTTAATAATTACGTACTGTAAATTAATTTGAGGGGCCCAGACATCCATACAGGCAGACAATACATACAAAAGCTGTATAAAATAAATAGTGCGACGTGTCTGTGAAGAACCGATGTTTTTCTCGTTTTCAATTTGTCCTTCAGTTTGGACCTCTCAAAATAATGTCAGATATTATCATACCCTATAATAGTGAAATTCTGTTCGTAACATATTATGAAAGCGAGTAGGGGTCGGCATGTTAAATTATTCCGAGGTAGCGATTGGAGATAGTGCACCCTAGTTTCCGGTTTCAATATGTTTGTGCTGTATTCTAAATAAAGCTTGAAGCAGGAGCTCATAAATGTGAGGTTGGAGTTATTATGTAGTCGTCTTTATTCACTGCTTACAAATATCTAGACCTTTTAAAAATAAGGTATTATTGAGAAATCAAGTACTGAAAGCTAAACTATGGTTTATACTCTAAGAACGTAAGGTTATGAGGCTTAAACTTAGCTCTAACTTTTAGAGCTAAGTTTAATCTCATATTATCTGGATAGGGTTGAAAACCCTACAAAAAAAAATACAATTTCAAAAGATCAATGATAATACCTACACGGGGGATGAGAAAAATATCATCCCCTACGGAAGTGCTCAAAATACATAATTACTTACTCTCATATTTTATTTTCTCAATTTAGTTGTTGGGTTTAGATAAACAAGTCTGTACACCAAATTGTATATTGATATCTTTTAGTCTGAGGGAGAAATTGGAGTATGGTACGCAGACCGGCAGACAGACAGTCGGACATAACGAACCTATAGGGAAGTCAGAAGAAGCCTTGGCATCCGAATACAACGTTGTTAGTTTTTATAGGGATCTTTAACGAGTTTACCTATTGATTATATTTTTTTCTCAATGAAGAATGACGATAATGATAAATGACGTCACAACACTCACCGAGAAGCATAGCCTCCTTGCTGTCGGCCACGTTGCTTCCAACCACGGCCTCGCTGCCTTCCCGCCAAGCAGGCGCCACGCGTGCGGTGCAACGCACCTGCATACTAACGCCCACTTGCACGTGCACACGGAGACCTAAGGCTGATGACAGTAGCCCGTGTGTGTGCTGGGTTACTGGATACTCTACTAGGAGTGCTGGATTTGTGACCTGTAGACGATGAAAGATATCTTAGATCATTGTGATACTGGATAATGCAAAATTACAAAAACCAGATCACATTAGGCGAAATTAAAAGAAGCAATCAAAGAAAAAGGCTGGGAAAACTGTCAGCGGTGTGTTGTTTTTGCAAGACAACCCATCAAAAGAGCAAAATTGCAATGGCTGCTCCAGACCTGTGTGAGTGGCTTTGAATAGCTGGCTCGGTATTCAGCGATTATTATTTATTTTCATATTTTAAAATATAAATAAATGGACAAAAAATAATTGGAAGAAAAATCCAGGTGATAAAGAAGTTAAGGCGACGATTTCAGCTTATTTTGAGTGAAAGAAAAAAAACATTTTTTTTTATGATATACATAAAGCTAACTTGTAGAGTTGAAATATTTATTAGGCTCAAAGGTAAATAGTTTCGTTGTTTTAATTTAATTACAACTCTTCCATTTTGTGAACTTTGAGTGCATCATGTTTTACTTTTGAAACTATTGTGAAGAACATGAAAGTATGTTCCTCCCGAGATTATGTTACATGAGACTGTGCTGAAATATTGGGAAACATTCTAACTCACTAATCATGGTACCGATTAAATAATATAATATATTCTACCTTTTCACCATCGATGTCCCAACTGAGAATGGCCGCAGGATACGACCGCCCAGATGTGCAGTTTAAAAACAATGAGTCACCTCGTCTGCTTTCTTGTTCATTTCCCGTTATTCTCGGTCCTTCTCTTGGTAAATCTAATAAAAATAATATTATTTTAGTTTTGCCATTATCTTGTGCACTTTACTAGTTACCACATCGTTGATAATGGGTTGGAATTATGCTTAGCTCATAGTTGTGCTTGGCCTTGTCCCTACCGTCTCTTATAATAGTAGTAGATTCATGTTTCATAATTATGTTCATTTTCTGATTTGTAGGTCTGCGTTTTATATCAGTTTGTTATTCAATTTAATGGATATGTTTTCCATATGTAACATTTTTTACTTGCCTGTTATGTAATGTAACGGTATGATAAATAAATGAGATGAACTGTTACGGTCACACAAAATGTGATGAAAACCATGCGTACATTTATGAACGACATTGGTACAAACGTACAAGTACCTACGTTACGTCTTTATCTCAATCTATGATTTTGGATATAATGGAAATATAATGAACTAATATGTTTTCGTAACTTACAAATAACTTCCATCCGCCCTTCGCCGGCCGCGGAGGCAAAACTTGGCGCCTCCGCGGACACTTCACAGCGATACACGCCGCTCGATTTTAGCGTCACCTGGTGCAAGGTTACTCGACGGGCGTCTGATCTTTGTAACTATAGATAAAACAAGTTACATAATATATGTAAATAAAATGAATAAATAATGCTGGACATTTTTCACACAGCAGCATCTAGCCCAAACTAAGCAGAGCTTGTATTATGGGAACTACATGACTGATATACTACTTATATACTTTTTTGTAAATACATACATATATACATAGAAAACACCCAGACCCGACAAAAACTTTAATTAATCATACAAACATTTGTCCCGCAGCATATAAATGTTGAGAAGTAAAAATGATGAGAAAGCTCTTATTTTATTATGAGTCGAAGTGCCTGAACCCAACTCTGCCAAACTAGAAAGACTTTTTTATTTTTCAGCACCATATCCAATATTGGGAGTCTAATGCAATCATGGTGCTTACACAAAAGATACATGTTTCAGCGAATTCACTAACAAAAATCTAACAAAATTTCCCTAGAAAATTGAAGTTCCTGAAGTTTCAGATACTCGTATTTTCATCGTAATATTAGTATTAAGAAGTGTAGTGCAGTTCAGGAAATGCTTCCTTTCGAACATTGCGCATAAAACTAGGTAGGTAAAGTAACCGAGACTTTCTGAAATAAGAACGGTTTCACGGTTTAAGTGAGTAGAAAGCAGAAAATATTTCACATTAGATATTCATGAAGTTTTCTACATCAACTTTACCAAGACCCTGACTTGGTTTCCTCTTTGTTAATAATAGAAAAGCTTATGAACTTCAAATGTAGAAAATTTACATAAAATTCATGAAAACTTATCAAATGTTACAAAAGTTAATAACTCAAAGGTAGTACTGGATTAGTAAAGCATAACGAACAATTGTATTTAGTTACAAGTTTTTTATTCAATTAACAAAGGATCTAGGCTTCCAAAAAAATAACAAAACGGAATTCGTTTTAATTCGATTGCGAAATAATTTATATACAACCTAAAAAAAGCTACAGTGAAGAAATTCTGGTAATCTTAATGGTAATGACGCAGTCGCAAGAAACACCTGCACGAAAGACGTAAAGGACAGAGGAGGCTGGTAGATGAAAAATGAGGCCAGTAGTGACTGATTTGGGGTAATTTGAGATGATGATGAATAAGCAAAGGTTATCAAAGGGCATCATAATCACGAGCTATAAGTCTGCTCCAGAACATAGGCCATGACTCTGAAATGCGAACGGATTTAAATTAAATGCCTAGACATACTCACATCAACTTTAACCCCTTCGAGTTTGTACGCATGCTTAGGCGGGTCGTACTTTGGCATGTATCGATAGAACTCTTCATTATCCCGATACCACTTCACGGAGTACAGCGTGTCAGCGCCAAGTGAGAATTCACACTCGAACTGCGCTGATTGCCCGCGCACTCGATACGCTGGTACTGCCACGTTCAACATTGACAGCGGTAAGGACTCTGCAACAAGAGTAGAGATAGCGATATATTTTTTCACTGATTATGACGAAAAGAAATAGCCACGCATGACTATGTCGGTGCGTATCGATAGGACTCTTCATTATCCCGATACCACTCCACAGAGTACAGCGTGTCAGCGCCAAGTGAGAATTCACATTCAAACTGCGCTGATTGCCCGCGCACTCAGTACGCTGGTACTACCACGTTCAAAATTGACAGTGTAAGAACTCTGCCACAAGGGTGGAGATAGCACTATATTTTTCCACTGATTATGGCGATAAGAAATAGCCACGCATGACTTAGACAGTGCGTATCGATAGGACTCTTCATTATACCGATGCCACTTCACAAAGTACAGCGTGTCAGCGCCAAGTGAGCTATCACACTCGAACTGCGTTGATTGCCCGCGCACTCGATACGCGGTACTACCACGTTCAACATTGACAGTGGTAAGGACTCTACAACAAGGGTAGAGAAAGCTCTATATTTTTCCCCCGATTATGGTAAAAAGAAATAGCCACGTATGTGCAAGTCAGTGCTTGTTGTTGGGAAGAAATTGCGGTACTGCTCCGGTACAACCTCAATGGCGGGGTAGGTGAGTAGCCGGATGAGGCGCAAGATATGTTGATTCGATTCCCACTTCGGAATAAATGTATGCAAGATCTGCAGATAAATGAACGACTGCATAAATTTATGCAGTCTGTGTTATGTTACAATGGTACTCGTAGTTCAGGTATCCACAGGAAACCCTAGTGTGGTCAAAACTCTGAACGTGATCAAAATAGTTTAGCTAATTTCAATGGTAGAGTTTCAATATCTTTTCATCTATATTTGCAGATGATTAAATAATTACTATAATCATAAAATAAATAATTTTGGTCATTTTTTACACAGCATCATCTAGCCCTAAACTAGGCAGAGCTTATAGGTATTATGGTAACTACATGAATGATATACTACTATATACTTTTTTTTTGTAAATACAAACATATTATACATAGAAAACACCCAGACCCGAGACAAATATTTGCACATCATACAAACATGTGTCCTGAGGCGGGAATCGAACCCGCAACCTTTTCCATCTCAGATATCATCTATAATGGGATTATAATTAGGTTTTTAGCGATCGATTTTATATCTTCAGTCATGGTTCTAAGATAGGTTTTATTGCCCAAGTCACTAAAGGGCGATGCAATCGATAGTGGTAACACACATCGTGGGTTCTCAGATTTTGTAAACATAATTTGTTAAAATTAACTGCTACATTCTAAAAATGAATTTTATGTTATGAACTGTTTTTATTATATATTAGTATATCAAATCAAATGCTGGATTTTAATTTGTAAATGACTTTATTCATTAGCAAAGTACAGACTATTTGCAAGACTAGTAGTTAGCCTTCAGTGCACCAGACAAAAGACAAGATGCGGTAAATGCAGCCAGTTTGGCCACATACCTATACATTTACTCCAAAGCTCTAGCGCCTTAGAAAGCTTTCCATATTCCTTTAGGTTTGCAAAAGTTCTATAAGCTCTGGCACATCAACTGTGGCTACGTTTACAAAACTTTAGCGTGACGAGTATTGTTACAGTGAATGTAAGCAACAATAATAACACATTTGAACATTGTTATAGTTTATAATCTAAAGCTTGTATTAGCGCTCATCGTGGTACTTACTTGTGAGGCTTGCTATGTACCTTCTAAATACACTTGTATGACTGTACGATTTCCAGATGTCTCGCCCTTAATGGTCTGCTTTCATTGTTTTGAAAATCTCGTAATAAAAAAATGTTTTTTAAACAACGAATAAATGTTGCTGCTGTTTTTATTTATTTAGGTCCCGAAAAATAAAAAAAAATGTGATTATAATATTATATTTCTTACCTTTTATCAGCAAACTGAGAAAACCCAAAATCACATACATCCTCATAAGTTTTCAAATGGATCCCTTATCATGTCACTGCACTTTGGTATATCAGCACTCGTGCACTAGATCATTCATGATTCGATTCCGAGTTGAGACTCATTTTTCACACACATGATTTACAACACGTCCGGTCGCGCCAGAAACTCGGAGACAACTGAAAAAGTCTCATTCCACTTTATTCGATGAAATTATGACGCCGTTTTCTTCGGAGTTCAGCGATTCAATTTTCATTAACTTATTTCAGGGTTCTCGATGATCATAAACATTGTATTAAACTTACCACGGATTGATACATTTAAATACAGTGATGACGTTTGGTACATTTTTCAATTGACTTTATGATTTTCAATTGAGACTTGAAACATCGTCAGAAACGTCTAGTTATACTTTTTTTTCATCATAATTGAACAATGCTTTTTTGCCTAATTTGTACCAAAAATAATGAGAAAGAAATTATTTTTTTAAATTTGTCATGTCATGTCATGTCGGTTTTCTCATGAAGTTTTGCATCACCATTTTTAGCACCTGGTAAAAGAGCATAAATTTTTCAACTATGTCTTATTCGCCACCTTTTGAGATTTTAATATGGCAACATTCATAAGAAGATGTTTCATTGAAATTGGATAGCTACGGTCGTTCCCTTTCACGGGTGCCTATCACCGAAGCCACAACGACGCGGTTTCGATCCCCGACTCCAATTAAACATTATAACGAAGCAATTATATGCCCCGGCTGTTTGTTTAGCCATAGGATTCAAGCAATTGCCCTTTCATCGGCTAGTTCGTTTTCGTGAAATTGTTGTATACACTTCTTCATTTTATCAGTGTTTGATATGTGAAAGAATGAAACGCTTATCTAAATGCTTTCTTAAAATTTGTCAGATGAATTTTTGAGTGAAGACTTATTGGTGTTAGTTATGTTAAATATGATACCTACTGTTGTATATACTTTTTATATATACAATATACCTACTGCTGTACATACTTTTTATATATACAATATATACAGCAGTAGGTATCAGATTTAACATAACTAACACCAATAAGTCTTCACTCAAAAATTAACCTGACAAATTTTAAGAAAGCATTTAGATAAGCGTTTCATTCTTTCACATATCAAACACTGATAAAATGAAGAAGTGTATACAACAATTTCACAATTTCAATTTAACAATTTCAACAATTTTTTTTTGTGTGTAGGGTAATGGAGAGCTTTTCGATTATTTATTTATTATTATTTGGGGGCACATAGAGAGGACACAACTTTCTTTACTTTGAAGCCTAATATTTCCTAGATAGGATCTTCAAATAAAAATCTCTCAAAAAACCTCAAAATCATTATAAAAACCTGTTTATTGATAATCTACACATTGGACAAAATTTCATACCCCTCTTTACATGCAAAACAGTTAGTATTTGATTTTCTCATTCATATTTATCGGGTTGTTAAAACAAGTGTCCAAATCGTATCGACGTTATAGTATTGTATACGTTTAAAACTAAGGAAAATCAGGATGTGACACTTGGATGAAATCATATTTATTTACATTTTGGAACACTAGAACGTCCTAAAGGTCCCTAGCACCGTCCTTGTCTGCCTTTGTAAGATGTACAAAGCCTTAAGTACAGATTAAATAACCTAAGGGTATGAAAGGACCTTTACCAGCTTAGTTTACAAAGAGAACTACGAATAAATTATTTGATGAAATTAGTATCATAGCGTTTGAAACATGCATGTTTAGTTACGAGATGTAAACTAAACATGCAATTTAGTTTACATCTCGTTGAATTCTTTATCAGAAATGATAAGCTTGAAACGGTTAAAGTATTATGATATTTTGTCTACTTAGGTTTTTTTCATAATAAATACTCAATAGAAAAAAATAATAAAATAAACATTTATTTGTAAACAAAAACCCTAGACCGACAACTAAAACTTAACTAAAAACAACACCAATTTAATATCAGCTCCATATTTGATTAGGTCTTTATACTGGGCCAAGGCAGACAAACGACTAAGTTTGAAAACACTTAGAAATTGTATAGAAAGAGGGAGCATTTGTTGATAAAACTTTTCATTGTTAGGTACATACCTACTTGATTTTGCGTATCGCAAACTTTCGAACACACAGAAAAACTTACAAATTGTTTCAGTACGTAGTCAAGTATATATTTCCTATAGTATAACTTAGAATGTATCTGCGAGATTCAAAATTAAAAAAATACCCATATACTGGCGAAACTAGAAAGCTATTTCATGTCCAATTTTTACGATGCAGCGCCGTCGGAATGATTATTCGAGAATTATGTAGCGTTGTAGGCAACTACGTTATTCAATATCGAATTGGTATAGTAGTGTAATTACTCTAATCTTTATTGACTTTGTGATATCACCATGGTAATGGACAACAAACGTAGGTACCATGGTGGCATTTTCGCTAGATACGTTATAATTTCAATACGTTTAGCTAGCTCACCTGCAAGATAGTCACTTATTTTCTACAAAAGACAAGATCTGAAACGTACATTTACGTAGAAGTTTTTCGTCTAGAGCCACTAAGCGATTTGAATCTACTTCCGCTCTGAATTGCTTTCTTTTCACAGGTAAAAACTCGAGGGCGGTAAGTACTTGACTGAATTTGAAAGGCTTTTATGCCATTTTTATTTCCTCGTCTGTAATTAGAGTGTCGAAGGCGTCGCATAGCACCTCCACCATTACAGATGCCGTGAGCCAAGCTATAAAGTACGGAAATATTTTATGCAAATATTTTACCAGCGGGTCGTCGTTAACATTCACGAAAACATGTCGTAGGCTGGCAAGAGTGAGTGATACATTAAAATACCCCGATATTTTCTCCTCTCAAAAGGTTTCTTTATAAAAAAACAATATATTGGCAAATTGTATAAACAGATTAGATTTAATTTAATTTAATTTACATTTACGTTGTTTCACTATACGTACTTTGATTTTTATAACACTATTCCAACACGACACCCAACTACGTTCAAATTATCTAGCGCCTTTTCAAGTGAGGCACATGTAGTATCAAAAGTCGTCAGTTTTCTACAGTCAATGAACCTTAAAACACGGAGTATAAAGTGTGAATATTGTAAGTCAATCGAGACTTTTCAGGCTGACTGTATGCTGAATTCATTATCGTGGTCGTTAGAGGTTCAGGAATATGTTCGTTGAAATAATACTCCCTGAGGTGCCCTGCTGCGTTTCACGGGCGTTACTCCTCATGAGTGTCGAGGGGCGTCTGTATAACACCAGACTCATTTTTACTTTGAAAAATACATTTTTTCTTGTATAAGATATGAATTTACTATGAAATAACAATATTAAAATACAATTCTTTAGCTAGCTGTTCCATCTGTATTTTTAAGCATATTGTATCGGTGTCTGAATTATTGAATAATTACATTTATTAAATAATTTAGACACCGATACAATATGCTTAAAAATAAAACATACTTGTATTTATTTTACATTTTGCGTGATTACCAGTGGCACAAAGCGGGACAAAGCCAGAAAAACGTGCGTGACCGCGGGTTCAATGCAAATTTGTACCTACTTCCATTGATATAATAAAACGAAATGAGCAATTTTTACGCGATACAAAAGATCGATAAAACATTCAGAACTGCAGTAAAAAGTAAGTTTTGTAGTAAAATACAAAGTTGCTTAGATTATAATCAAATTTGGACAAAATGCTAACTTTATAATGGCTGAATAGTACAAATTAAAACAAAAAAAGCTTTGCTATTTGCTTCGTAGACAAAAAGCCTATTCAAAAAAGGTTAAGCCTTTAGCCGTGGACAGTGTTCTTATTATTATTTATTGCTTATTTCATTAAAAAGCCATATAAAGATATATGTACATAACCGTCTTAATAATAATCACTTGCTAACTTTAGTGGCGTGCTAAAATTTGGCAGCCTCTATCCTTAGTTTAGTGTTAGAAAAGGACATGGTTAGAGTTAGTGACCTGCTAAGTTAGCAAGCGATCATGAATGAGAGGTATCTTATTCATAATCGCATAAATAGACTGTAGACAGTCTTCTACTTATTTCCGAAAAATGACAGCTGTCAGTCATAATGAGCTGCCTTCTGAAGTGTTTCCGCTGAAGTTTAATATAACCTGTTTAAAAAAAAAGGGCCCCTTAGATATCGCAACTATGAGGTTAATAGACAAATCAGGTGGGCCATATGTAACATAAAAAAAACGTCAGTGACGAAATAATCCACGTTATTAATAATTATTGATCAGACAAACTGTGTTATAAATTGTATTACGTCCATAATGCTACATTTCACTACGAACATTGCAGTACTAGTCTAACACACGCGGCTATGAACAAATTATACATCATCCACCAGAATAAGAACTACTCGTAGCTAAAAACTACAACATTAAAACGTGCAATATTCATTAAATTGTAATAGCACGTGAGTGCGGCAATACTGTTTTTACGTTGCGTTAAACTTTAATAGCTGCCACTAGAGTGCATGCAAATAAATTAGTAATGACTTAAAAATACATACGACCTCTGTGGCGCAGTGAGCAAAGGCCCTCCTGAGACTCAGAAGGTAGCGGGTTCGATTCCCGCCGCGTGGCAAATTTTTGTATGATCTGCAAATATTTGTCTCGGATCTGTATGTTTTCAGTGTATAATATGTAAGTATTTACAAAAATATATATATATAAGTTGTATATCAGTCATGTAGTTCCCATAATACAAGCTCTGCTTAGTTTGGGGCTAGATGATGCTGTGTTAAAAATGTCCAGCATTATTATTATTATTATTACATACCTAGGAGCTATGTTTTACTTGACTTCTGTATGAGTTTGATATTTTTATTCCGTTTTACATAAACGTTTTAAGAATCCCATCAAGTTTTTTTTTTCTTAGGCTAGTTAAAAAGATTAGTTAAAAAACACATTTTTTTGTACATCGAAGAAGTTTTAAGATCTTCATGAAAAGAAAATATTTTTGTAGCCCATAGCTATTTGGACCAAAAATGTAGTCCATTTACTTATGTCGTACTTATATTCTTACGAGCCATCATTCCTTAAGTGCTACTTGCATAAGAGTCAATAAACTCAAGTTATATGAGCAATTTCCTCGTGAAATAAACCCATTGTTATCGAAAGACGAAAGAGTTTCGGAAATGGATCCTACCTTGTATTGATTTTTTATTGGATTTTCGTATGTAAAACAGCCAAGAAGATGTTAAAGCCTTTGATTTCCATATTCAATCATTTATACAGAAGTAATATGGTACTACATAAATTCGTAGGTGTTTTTTTTTTCTTTTACTGACTGATTTTGTATTTGAAAATTTTTACTGTGATCCGTTTTGATTCCTATCTTCATAGCCCTATGATGTATATTTTTTAAGACCATCAACTTAATATTTTTATCGACCACATTAGAAAACTTAAATCGCTGTGCTCCGGATTTACGCTATGGTTTTACTACCTTCATGATAAACTGTAATGAAGATAAGCTGCGGTCACGCATATAGTAATCAGCGAATATTAAATCCGAGTAGATATTCAAAATACCTAAGTCTTACAAATAACAACTCATTGTTTTAAACTCTTAGGGTTTGGAATATTCTTTAGGTATAGCTTCACTTACGACAACTACCTTGCCAGCAAAAAACATATGTATAACATTTAACTAAAGTTGATATGATAGTTTATAGGAGTTTTTAAGGGTAGTTTACTCTAGTTTGCCAGCGCAAACTTCGAAATTAAATATTCGTTATGCTTACTCGTGGACTGATATGTGGCTTTATGGGGTGGGCCAGATCAAAAAATTATTCATATGTCATTTCAAGAAACGCATAGTTATTTTATTATACAAAATCAATTTATTTTGGTTAGTACAAAATATTGGCCAATCGATACTTGACACTTTTCCGTAGCATAAGCATTTGACCTTAGTACATAACTACAGTAGCCAAATTTGGTTCATAAAGTAAGCACACTAATGAAATGAACATTTTTGTTTCTCCTTCTTCGTGTCGTATTCGCTATAATGGTTCATTCTTTTTCAGATTTAATTTCTCCTATACATAGACTTCTTTATTTTATTGTATGGCGGCATAAGTGTATCTCAAAGTGCAGATGTTAAGGCAGAGGTACCACATCGACAACTAGTCGTCGGTTCCTAGACGTATCCCCACTTACTTACGCATGCCACTTATGTCTCCACGTCGCCAAGGGAGGTATTTTCCAGTGGAGAGCTTTTTTTCTAAAGATAATAAATAAATAAATAAATAATAAATAATGCTGGTCATTTTTCACACAGCATCATATAGCCCCAAACTAAGAAGAGCTTGTATTATGGGAACTACATGAAAGATATACTACTTATATACTTTTTTTTGTAAATACATACATATTATTATACATAGAAAACACCCAGACCCGAGACAAACATTAGCTAATCATACAAATATTTGTCTCGGAGCGGGAATCGAACCCGCAACCTTCTGCGTCTAAGGCGGGCCTTCGCCCACATCGCCACAGAGGCCATCAAAGATGATCGTATCAAAGTCAAAGTCAAAATCCATTTATTCAATAAAATCACAAGGACCACTTTGAAACGTCGGTTTTTATCTAGGTGCCTGTTCCTCCGCGACCAAGCCAGGAATGAATGGCAAGAAAACAAGGCTGGTTATTCTTTTTAATGATCCTTTTACAAAACAATAGGTTCGAGTTGTTGCATTTTCAATCCCAAGAGTTTTTGTCATCTAAATAATCAGATATTTTATAGTATGCCCTTTTAAAAAGCTTTTGTTTAATTACGTTTTTAAATTTGTTAATTGATAATTTTTGTATATCTCTTGGGAGTTTGTTATAAAAGCGTACACCGTGCCCTTTAAACGATTTACTAACTTTATGGAGTCTACAAGTAGCAACAGCGAGTTTATCTTTATTTCTAGTATTAGCATTGTGATTATCGCTTTTTTTCTTATACATTTTTTAGAATCATTTTTTATTTCTTTAAACTTTAGGTTAAGTGATTCTCTGGGGCCCATATTATAAATTGGTCGAACAGCCCTCTTCTGCAGCACAAAAATGGTATTGATATCAGCAGCACTCCCCCACAGTAGTATACCGTACGACATAATGCTGTGGAAGTAGCTGAAGTAAACTAGTCTAGCTGTGTCAACGTCTGTATAAAGACGAATCTTTTTGACTGCATATGCCGCAGAACTAAGTCTCTTCGATAACCCATCAATGTGAGGACCCCATTGAAGCTTATTATCTAGGGTGGTACCTAAGAATACGGTGGTTTCCACAAGAGCAAACTGTTTTTTTTTTTTAATATTTGCTTTAACTTGTGTAACATTGGGTAGTATAAATCTAATACACTTTGTTTTCTTTTCATTAAGTAGGAGATTGTTAACATTGAACCATTTTACAACCTTAGAGATTGCATTGTTTACATCGTCAAAATCGGTTTGTCGTCGCTTTAATCGTATAGAATTGACGACCTCAGGTAGCCGATTAGCCGTTATAAAGTTGATTCCCGCTGCAGAAAGAACCCAAAAGGAATGTTTGCATGTTCTGCAGATATTTTTTCGGGTCTGAGTGTGATGATACCATGGTACTAGAAGTTTCAAATCATTTACAGGGAACCCTAGTATGAGGTCAGAACTATGTATAACTGCATAGACCAATGTAGGTAAAATTACCAATTTTTTTAATTTATTTTACATTTTTTAGTTCATTATAGAGTTTAGTAACGTATTTTTAAAAACAATTGCAGAAAAAACAGCAACGACTATGTCACAGAATATTGAGATCATTAAAAAGTACGTAAATGCGCCAGAACAAGAACAAAGGACCTTCTAAACAAACTTTATGTCCAACTGCGTGGCGACATATGCAATTTATTTTTTTCAGTTAACTTTGTAACCCTGTCAAGGGACTCTAGACTCATTAGATTGCGCGACGTACGAGTATCTAAATGATAAGTATGATTTCAATTAATAAAACCAGTTCACTTTGTCTTGTGCCTTTTAGAGTTGAACGTGATTATAAGCACGTTTCGTATTTATATATTCCATATTTCTATATGTTATTATTATATGCTGTATGTAGCTATAAAAAGTAGCATCCTTGCTATTTTTGCTAATCGAGGGTTTGTTATAAATAAGTTCGTACTAATTGTTTTCTACTGTTTTTAAAGTACCTACTACTAGTTTTATTTTCCTGTCCGTTAATAAAAAAAATTGTATTGACTTCTGACAGAAAATATAATCATAAAAAATAACCTTATCTATAATTCTTAATTCTTGTCGACCGGCGAGTGGTCCGTTGCCTGATTGCCTCAAACTTTTGTTTAAATATTGAGTGAACACTTGTAGGTTTATAGCTATATCCCACTGGATGTTATCCGAATGCTTTCAACTACACTTCAAAAAACTATTATCTAGGGTTTATTTTAGCAATTTTTAAGCTTAGACAGACTTCAAAGAATCACAAATAAAAGACCGCTCTACTGTGAATACTCAGCTTTATACGGTAGTCTCGACAGCCCTTCTGTTAAATGAGACGTGTGGGTGAAGTAGTTGTTATTCTAGTTGAGTCGTCCTCAGAATAGTGTCTGGGTGTATTTTATTTGCATATTTTGTGGCTTTCAACGAGGTTTGAGGCGAGCCTCCGTGATCAGTTTAATAAATGTGAATAAATGATATGGGATCATATAAGATGCCACAGTATTGTAAGATTCTTTACAAAAGATCTGGTGATCTGAGAAACCAAAAAAATATAAATGTAGCTTGAATAAAAGCAATGTTTGATTTTGTGCGCCAACTCTGAGTAGCTCTTATCAGAAATGCAAGAATGGAATGGAAGGAGAAACCTAGAATCGAGATAATATTATGACGATGACTTACGCATTTAACTTTTCAGGGCAGGTGTTTTAAGAAGTCTGACAAAGTAATGTACAGATAAGTTGCAATAATTACGATGAATCATTTCTCTAAGTCGTTACTACTAATTTGCTTATTTGATAATAATTGATAATTTTATAATTGATAATAATTTACTAGGGTTTAAATCCAACGACGGGAATATATTGCCGTTTTTTTCTTTACAATAATGTGTTCGTACTGTTGTATTATTAAGGCAATATTGTTTTTTTTCTTTTTTTGAAAATACTGTGAATTCCAGCAATATATTGAGTACCAAGTATTTAAAGTTCACAATCTTATATCAATAATCGTATGTAAAACATGCGTTACTTGCAAAAAAAAAAATAACATTGATTTCGTCTGCAAAAGCTTAATTCACAATCAAAGCATCTTTCATCATAAGATTACTCGTAAGCAGCGTAAAAGGCATCGATGCTAATGAAATGAATGAAGCGTGTTTGAAGTAAAATGCAGACGCTTTCAAATGAGTCTGATTGGTAGCAAGGTGGCGATAATTCAGCAGAACATTTTCCAGTGACGCGGCATTATTCTCGCAACCTGATTAGATGTTGAATTTGTTGCCGATGCTTTGAAGGCTCTGATGATACTCATGGAAATATATTTAAAAAAAAATTGAATTTATTCTTTGAGTACAAAGTTGAAATTAGTTTTTTTTTATATTTTAAAAAAGTCTTTCTAATTTCCATTGTCCATGAATGGTGCAAGTACTTACTATAAATAATGGTTTACTTATTGGGTAAGTACCAGATTAAATTATAGCATCTTCAGTTTTACGTCTTTAATTAAAGATTAGATGTAACACTTTTCTTAGTAGCATACCACATCTTAGTAGTATATTACGGTAAATTACTTTTTGCTAGCTCATACTAACTCTGTTATATATTTCATTGCTCTTCCCTGCGAGTAGCGCGTTCACTGTGGTACGCAATAACCTCATAATAAGAACGGATGCGAAGTCACAGAGATTATTCCCTTTGCAAATACCGCAGTGCGGCTCTTAGCAATCGTAATTTAAACTAAATTTTGGTACATTGAGATACAATACCCAGCAGTGGATTTAGACTGAATTTGGTGGAGATATATTTAAACTTATGGCACTCCAAAGATCGCGGACAAGTACTGCCGACATAACACAGTAGGTATTGAAAATAATTTAACTGCTTAAAACCTATTTTTACCACGTCTCCGCTTTATTAAGACAAACGAACATCCATTCATGATTAGCCAAACTTCAAAACTCGAATCGCTGAAATCCCTCAGAAAGTCGCTGAACTGAGATAGAATTGTACTGGTCACGTCTGCCGCATGCCCAATCGACTCTGGGCAATAATTACAAACAAATATAGGTCCCAACGATGGAAGACGGCATTTGCGGCAGGACGAGCTGGACTCGTTTGAAAAGTATTGGTCCGCACTACCGCGAAAAGTGAAGCGGGGGATAGGGAGGCCTTTACCCAACAGTGGGAAGAAGCAGGATGATAATGATAATAATATAATTCGTCATTGTCATTTTACTACATATAATGTCATAACTTTTCTCTATAATAATTGAAGTGCTTTGACAAAAACACAGTAGATGCTGTTATGATGTTGGTACGTAGGTAAATAATCATGACAAAGTATCTACATTTTATTTAGTTCTTCAAGTAACAGGGTATCCCAAAGCAGCTTTACAAACCACAGTGCTCAAAGCCGTATCAGGAAAGGAAACCAAACAATGAATCTAAACGGACTCAAATTCTTGATGCACATTGCAAGGAATTCACAAAGTGAATCCAGTGCGGGTGCTATTTGGTGGAGCTCCAAAGTGATTGCACGGTCCTGGTTCTCAAAGAAAGGTGTGCTGTGGAACATGATTGCAGATGGATCAAAGAACAACATCAAAAGATCTATCTATGTACCTCTGTAAAGCTATTCAGTTATTTTATGCAATAAAATTGTATAATGCTTGCAATTGAAAATTATTTTATATGGTTCTTTCAATTTAATTGTCAGGTTCTTTTACAATTTTGTAATAAATTACGTGTCTTTATGTACATAAAAAATAAGATTAAACAACTAGCTATCTATAAACCGTTTAATAGATAGGTCAACTTATCCAGATCACTACCAGACGAAAGCGTTTGCGAAATTCTGGCTGCATTGCCACACTGAATGGCAATGCTAATGCGTTAACTCAGATAAGAGCCAGCCCTCTAGTCGCATCGCTTCGACTAATCATCCTAAAAGAATATTGAATATGGTTTTATTTTGTTAGGTTAGTAAAATTGGGGTGCCATGTCAGTCAACCTTCTCGAGTGCCCGTAGGCTCTGGTTGTTTAAGAATCAGACGGATCAGAAGTGAATGGAAGATTACGGGATGGTGCGCCTCGTTTAAGCCCGATAATAACTTCTCCTACATGGGATCTTATTGTTGAGCAACTAATGGACTAACAGGGGGAGCCTTCCGCGTGCCCCTATGACCAGCATGAGGCACAGTGGTTGGGGCAAGCATGGTGGGTTTTAGGAAGAGCACCATGGAAGGGCCGGGGCTATTTTTGCTGCTCCGGTGGGCTTGCGTGTCCCAGTGATATTCAAAGCTATACCGGCAGGAACCGGTAAGGAGGGACCAGAGTACGTTGGAGGGGGCACTCTTTTCAGCGCGCATTTGTGGAGATCGAGGGACTCTGTCGACTTGCACGATACCACACAAGGCCGAGGCCTGGATGGTTTCCGGGCCACCCGCCGAGGCGAGATGGTGAATGCTAACGCGACCCCATCTTGTCCCACTTAGTTTTAGTGGGTTCAAGTCCCACATACCCACAGGGGTGGCGAAAGGGAAATGTGTGGTTATCAACCGCCCTCAAAAAAAAAAGTCCTTTACTTGAATTATCTAGTTTCCACTTGTTCAAAATGTTTACAACTTATAGTTCCTAAGTTACGCCAATGGTTGTCTCGTGTAAAATTTATTTCCCACACCGTGCCATGCTGTTATTTTCCGCTTGTTACTGTGCTAGTGTATTAACTCAATATAACGTGCGCTGTCCCTGTGTTGTGGCGACAGATTTATATTTAAAACTAGGAGATACTCAGGTACTAACTTTCGAAAAAAATCTCATATTGTCTTTACGTAGCGATTTCCAATAATCTTCCAAATACCAATTTTTAATATCTCAGTCAACGATATTATTTCTAACTACGAGTAGGTATAGTAATAAGTAACAGTCTTGTAAAATAAGCTTCTAGCAAATTAAGTTCCTGTAGTAGTACTAAAGATTTAACAGGTATTATGTTGAAAAGTCAGTTTTGCGAGTGAAGCAGCTTAAAATAATAAATGCATTTGAATTTTGTGTTAAGCTCTCTCCCAAGACGACTCGAGAGTTTAAATTACAGGGATTTGTCTTAATTCTTCAGCTATTAAGGATTCCTTTATGTTAATAGGTAAGTAAGGTAAAATTGCAAAATCTAGTTTTTACCTTACTCTGTACTATGCAATCTTGTTCATCATCACTTTCAACTTGTTCATATAAATGTTTTAATTGCACTCAAAATTACTGTCAAAGATTTAAATTTACTAATACACGCTTACATTGGGAAAAGTTCAGATTTTATTATACAAGGTGCTATATTAATCGCCATCGGTATTGTTCAAATGTTAAAGTCAATTCAATTTCACTTTATTTTGCGATACATGGGTATGGTTATGACTTAAATATTTGAACACCATCAAATTGACGTCATGACGAACACTATTATATTTTTTTTAATAGTGTTAGTATAGCCATGATCAAATAGAGAGCTAAATTGGTTCCTAAAATACTTATAATGTCACAGTGTTATTATGTAATAACACTGTGACATTATAAGTATTTTAGTAGGTATGTACCTAGTTTACAAAAATAAAAAAATATAGAAAAAAATAGTTTGTTCGTATATAAGTGTCTGATAGTAATGCAGGTTTTTGTAATCGGTTCGTGTATGACTTCAAGATAGGTTTTATCACACAAGCTGGGTTTTTTTTTTTAAGTTTACGTGTTACTTTTGAAGTTAACTAACTCTCGATAATAGATTGTTTTTCTATTAGTCTGATTCCCGAAACCGGAATATTCAAGTAGGCATTGCAAATAACGATAGCGGTGGAAGTTTTAAACGCTTTCTTAAGCTTCTTACGATATTGGTTCAGAGTGAAATATTAGCCTGTGTAACTTATTTATCTTTAACAGCAGCCTGCCGACGTGCGTGCCATGCAAAGGAATATTTTGTAAATAGGAAACGACATTATTTATACTTCCACTCAACTGACGAGCTTCATCAACCAATAAGAGTCTTTGCTTATTGCAAAGTAACATATTATGAATTTGTTTTGTTTTAGAAACCAAATGGTGAACACGGAACCCTTATAGATTCGTCTGTCTGTCTGCCATGTTTCACGCCAATTTCTCACAGTTTAAAGCGTATTAAGAAAAAAAATTGTACGCAGTCGATGAAATTTTATTTTTTTTGCACACTAGGGGGTTATGGCGTATCATCAAATAGATATGTTAAAATCATTTTTCATTACATCGTCCTAATTTTCGCCATCATCATCCTCCAGAAGATCGTCATAAAGATGGCTTCATCTTTATGACGATGAAAGTGATAAAAATCAAAACTGCTCGTCCAATACCAGAATTTTTTTTTTACTGATATAATGACAAGTAATTGTCTTCCTATGATGAAAAGTAATATTTTACAGCCAATCCAATTTGTGGTATACATTCAAGAATATCGCTTTCAAAGCAGTTGCTGATCGCTTAAATGTTGCGCAAACAGCGAAATTCAAATCGCTTTCAGAAATTAAGTGATTGCATACAATCAATCCTGCGTTCCCGAGGGCAAACCATTTACCACCTGAGCTTAATAGCCAATAGTGTGTGGGTGACCTAAATACTGGCATCACTCATTTTCATCGCCACACCGCTGCTTATGACGAGATTGGATGAAAATCGTCAAATGTAAGGTATTCATATTGTAAAAACGGGAATTTTCACGTACTGCACTATCGGTGAAGGCACCGACTAAGTTTCGACTCATTCCGAGAGTCTTCATCAGGGTGAGTGGTTGCGACTTTCTCCTTCCGCGTCGCGCCGTGCACTACGCACTACTACTACTAGGCGTGTGCGACGATGAAGACTCTCGGAATGAGTCGAAACTTAGTCGGTGCCTTCACCGATAGTGCAGTACGTGAAAATTCCCGTTTTTACAATATGAATAGTCAAGTTCACGATAGTTTTTGGAATAAAATGTAAGGTAAATCTGTGGGGCGGGTAAAATGATTTGCCCGGGTTATTTTAGTCCAGAATTAGGATAGTTAAAATTAAACCTTCATTTACAATTTTAATTCGTAATGTCACATAAAATACTTACTTCAGTTAATTCCCCGCACCTATATATAAGCCTCATCCTGTTTCCGCTTCTGCATGAAAAACGCTATAATTTGTTGGATTTATGTCTCGATGCGCTCGAATCATTCCTATTTTGTTTCGCGTTTTGTTTGAATAATACCATAATACCCACCCATTTTTGTGTCCATTGTGAATCGGATCATCCATACAAATCTAAGCCGTTTCGCTATTTTATAGAGTTTAATCTCCCTTGCCGCCATAAATTTTGGCATCCCTGTATTGTCTTTGGGGGCATATATTTCAATAACTCGCTCTGGTATTGCGTATAAATCGTTCTTTTGGAGAGTTGACAATAAATTCAGGTTCATAATTTAAACATAATAAGCATTTATTGTCCCATAAAAGTCTGTACGGAGCTAAACTACTGAGTGGGGATAATATATTTTTTTCATCGGTCATGTATTGTCTAAAGCTTTTACTAATAATAATAATAATGTTGAACATTTTTCACACAGCATCATCTAGCCCCAAACTAAACAGATCTTGTATTATGGGAACTACGAGAATAATATATTTTTTCTATACATACTTTTTATTGTAATTACATCCACCCAGACCCGAGACTCGAGACGACCTCAGAAGGTTGTGGGTTCGATTCCTGCCGCGGGACCAATGTTTGTATGTGCAAATATCTGTCTCGGGGTCTGAGTGTTTTCTATGTATCATATTATTATGTAGGTATGTATGTATTTACAAAAAAATATGTATATTCATTTAGTTCCCATAACACAAGCTGTGCTTACTTTGAGGCTAGATGATGCTGTGTGATAATGTCAAGAATTATTTTTTAAAAAAGCAGATCATACGGACATTTATCCCGCGGCGGGAGTCGAACATTCTTCGTCTCAGGCGTGTCTTCGCCCACTGCGCCACAGAGGTTGTCATTATTGTGTTAGTCACGTTTAGTCTAAATCTAATTTTTTCCAGTTTGCGTTTAGTGAAATTCTGGTCCAGTTGCGATGAAGATTCAAAAAGGTTTGCTTCTATGCGCTTTCCGTCTATGTGTATTTTTTTTATGTTGAATTTGAGAACTATAGAATCGTAACACCTTTATTAACAAAGGTGTTTTGATATTTTGTGTGACAACATCGTCGCAAATGGGTCGGTTTGACTTCTCAGACGTTGATAATTAATGAGAGAAATTGGCACTTTTTAGGCCATTGAAAAATTAACCAGGCCTAATGAATGAGTATTGATGTGACTAGTAACCAACTGCGGGCGACACATGTCCAATTACCGCTACCTGACAAATAGACTCGTAGTTTTGAATAAAAAATCATGAAAGTCAGCTTGATGATGAATTGTGACGTTTTAATAAAAAGCTTTGAACGTTTTTCCATGAATACTCTCATTGTTTTGTTTGGGTACTTAGAGCCATTTGGGTGCTACAAAGTAACAAAAAAACATTGTGCCCCCTCTTCACTATCGGCGATCGCGTTGGCCAATCACGTTGGTCCACTGTCAAGAGGCCATTTTCGTCTACGCTTGGTAATGACCATCATGCACGCTCATTGCCAAGCGTAGACAAAAAATGGCGTGATCACCAAGTTGTCGGTGTTTCGCGCAAAGATCAAAGAAGTCCGTGCGTAGTTGCGTCGATGTGATTCAGTCGGTCGTTGATCGCGGAACTATTATTATTGTTATTCGTTTTTCAACATTTGATAGGTAACGACTTTTGCTCTA
This sequence comes from Perizoma flavofasciatum, assembly GCA_958496245.1. NCBI lineage: Eukaryota > Metazoa > Arthropoda > Insecta > Lepidoptera > Geometridae > Perizoma > Perizoma flavofasciatum. The sequence goes on from OY292426.1 coordinate 6,442,609, forward strand.
CGATTTCTGAAGTTTTGCTTCTTTCCAAGCTAAAAATAGAGTTTGCTAAAAGTCAGTTGTCTTAGGTCAATGACCTTTATGTACAACTCTTGTATTCAAACTTTGTGTAGTTACGTTTAGGATTATTTATTAAGACTCAGATACAGCTGTCTCAAGAGCATTGCAATTGTTTGCGCAAAAAAACTTAACAAAAACCTCTAGCGAAAATAAAAATGGAAGTGGACTACCTTACTTGTACCTAACTAAGTACCTACCGACATACTTGTTTACCTATATTTATTTATTACACCTATTTATTCACACAAATATTTTATATGTATACATTAAATACACACAATACATATATTATTTACCTACTTGCATAATAATAATAATAATATCTATCTACACTTTATTTTCATAAGCTTATTTAATTAGATAAAATCCTATATAGGGATGCTGATAAGCAATAGTAAGTCAACCTGCATGGAAGCCATTTCGAGTAAATTGTGTTTTAAAATCAGACCGCCAATTTAATTAGTTTAGTCAAGAATTTGCTGCAAACATTGATGATATGCAGTTATTATACTATAATTATGAGTTTTGATCATAGTTACATCATTGTAATTATAAAATTTGTTAAATTCATTCCAAATAAGCGGTTATTCTGATCAATCAATCCCTTTGGTTGCCCAACACTCCGATCCATACAATACGACAGGTCTTATGATCGTTTTGTAAATTTTTCCTTTGAGCCTAAGGGGCATTCGTGGATCACATGTAGTTCCTGTAACCTGTCGCCATTTCATCCATCCCGCATTTATTCTGTTCCTCACATCCCGGTCTATCTCGCCATCGTTCTGGATTAATGAACCGAGGTACCGAAAGTCGGAGCAAACTGGCAGGGATACACAATCTAAGGCAATAGGAGTTTTTTTTTCTTCAGTCCGACACTCTGAAGTGCAATTTTTCCTGTCATTTTACCAGCCTACTCTGTATTTTCCAAGTATATGCTTTGAAAATCATGTATCCAGAATATCCATTTCCTTTTACCCTACTTATATATTTTTGACAAAATAAACGTACTTATCAATTTATTATTGTCTCATCCTATTATTTCTGGTAGGTTCCAAATAAATTTCATCTTAATCCTCTTGTTGATTCTCATCTATTTCAAAATCAATCGTATTTCCGAAGCCTTCTCTATCATCCACAAAATCGTTAGAACGAACGTTCCTTAGAAAGCTGTAAAACGGTTTTCCAAAAACTCTTGATTGACTACGCCAATTGAAGAGATGTAACATCTCTTCAACTGGCGTAGTCACTTCACATAATCAAGAAGTGAAGTGGCTACGCCAGTTGAAAAGATGTTACATCTCTCGTCTTCTAGGTGGCTTACAACCTCACTCGGAAACTCTTTATCAGCTGGAGGAGGCAATGCATGGCATTCTTCGTTATGTATAACGAAATCCACATGTGACCTCTAGATCTTGGTGGTGGCATTCTGAAAATAATTATAAAAGCTAACTACCTACCTGTTTCCACTACAAGAACCAGGATAGAAATATAGACATAGGTTACCTACAGACTACAGACGGATATTTCAAAACTTTTGCTTCAAAACATATTCCTGGAGACTGTTATGTTATTAATAAATAAACCCAATTTTCTCATTCAAAGTGTTTCAATAACGTTTCAAGTCTTTTAATATACAATTGAAAAAAAACAATGAACAAGTAATGGAAATCATCTTTTAGCAATAAAGTGTCAAGCTTTCTGATACTTTTACAAACGGTAGTCAATAGTAGAATTTTTGTTTTGCAATAACGTGTCAGTCAAAAATATTATATTTTGCTCAATGAAAATAGTATGAATTAAATAATATTGTCATGGTAAGTATGTAAAACGTATTTCAATGTAATTTCAAATAGTTAGTCTGTTATAAAAAGCTTTACTTTGCTAATTTTACCGGCAAAATAAGCTCCAAAATTGTCGTGCTACAATCTTTTATTTGTGTACGATTTTTACTTATCTTTGATGAAATTGTATTCTCGAAGTTTTCTACTATGTTCTTCATCAAGTTATAAGCTATTTTAGGTTTACTTTATTAGTAGTTTAACTAATTAAAATTTTGAAAAAAGTTGTTTGTTTGTTGACACGGTCAAAAAATAACTGAAACTAATTACGTAATAACCGATCATGTCTCATAACTTCTTATAACTTTAAACAGATGACGCTTTCAGGGAACAAAATATGTTTCAAGTGCCATAACATTTTATTACAAAACGTTCTTCCCCTCAAACTGTTTTCGTGTCAATAGTATTTTACATATTTTTAGTACTTAAGCCAATCAATCAAGTTAAACTCTTATTTAAGAACGTGCATTCACTGTCAAAGAAGCGTTCTGCATCATTAACTCAATTTTTGATTTTTTGTAGGTTGACACATTTTTGCTTATCAGCATCCAATTTGCGCGTCCGATTATAAAGCTTATTGTGGCGCCACCGATCATTTGATTGAACTCGTCTTGTTATGAAGTCTCTTTCCCCACTCAATGCGCGTAGGCAGGCATCCGCCGGTGCCGCCGCCCGCCCTCGTGTACAAACGAGACGCGCTCATCTGAGCCACCTCGGGCACAGGCGCAATCGAGATATCTGCCCGCGATTCCGCCCAGCGCAGCAGCGGTGCGGTGCGGCGCGGCTGTTAGCAACCACAGACTTAATAGGGATGCGGTAACAACAGATTTATGTCGCGCGAGCTCTCAACGCCTATATACAATATCTCGGCTATAATTTCAAAAAATTCTCACTATTTCTATCTAAATCTATCGGTATGCCCTGTACCCATATTTCTGGACCGCTAAATTTCTTGCTAGTACTGCTACACCCACCTACGTAGGTACGCTTACTAAGTATACACGAAAGGGCATACACCACTGCATCAATGTTTTTGGATGAACTTAATCCTTATCATTAGAAATAAGTAGGTACCTACCCTTCTACGTTGTATCTTTCTGTATAAAATCCTCATAGTTTTAAACCCACTTAAGCTTAAGACGCTTTCGTAGGTACTTCAAAGAGTAGTAAAGACAAACTATATATAATATTTACTGTAATATGTCGTCACTGTGTGACCCGCAACATACCTATTTGTGTTACCACTTTCATGAGTAGTTTATACCCTTGTCACGTGACTATTCACAATCCTTCCTGGCAAACACCCACGTTTATATTTTTGCCGTCATGATATCCTGAAGAAATTAGTTCAATGGGTGGTGAATTTACTATATGTATTGTACAGATATCAAATCAATATAGCAGCATAATATCCTATGAGATTGAGAGCCACGTTTTCTTCTTGTGACGAAGAGAAGCTAGTTTTTTTTAATATTCATATATTAAATCATCTTGCCTGCAGATAAAATCAATATGGGGAAAATTACAACCGATTGGACTCCACAAACTACGCGCCTTTGCCTTTGTAGACCCGGAAAAGATGGTGGGACGATCTCGACTCTCATTTGAGTGGCTGGCCCAAAGTGGCCAACAAACGAAAAGTGTGGAAGGAAGCCTTATATATATAAAAATAAGTAAATTCAGACTTATATTTGAAATATTTAATAAAATGTATCAAAAATTTTGTCGCTGCAGCCGCCTTCATTTTGTTATAATTTGAGTGCTCCTTAGACTTTTTTTTTCCTTCACAAGTCAAGGATATTGGCAACAATATTAAGTCAATTGATTTATTGGTAGCAATAATACCTTGTAATTTATTTTCTTCCAATCCGAAATAATAACTTTTTTGGACTTTTCATGTATAAAGACGGTATAATTTTATAGTACCTAAAACAATAATTTAATTATCTTTGATTGCATAAGATACTTTTAGTTACTTACCACTAAAGTTTTGCTTATGCTCATAATCATATAAAGTAATAACAGGAGACAATAGGACACTTTATTATGGTATTGCACGCGCTGAATTATTATTGTAGTTAAAAGAACAAAGAATTTTAACACCTATAAAATATTCCGCAGGCAATAATGTTGTACCTACTTTGTAGCCCGCTAATGGAAGGCAGAATGTACGCCCCTTGATTCGTTATATCAGATCAAAACACGCGCTTTTTAAATCAACCATCTAGGTACTTGCATTGTTTAAATTAGCTCACGAACTATGTACCTAACTACTCATAGGAGCTTTATTTTGCAAATTAAAATATTTGCGTTGCAAAAAAATCCGGTACAAAATTGTATAATAACAGGCCTAAGGCTGCTAAAAAAGTGTTCCACTAAAATTCTACCGATATTGACATACAAAATTTACAAATACCTACTATGTAGACTTAGCCGGGAAAGCGTGAGAAATGCTTTTTCAAAAACAAAAGTATTTGATTTAAAATATATAATGAAATTTAAATGTGTTACAAATGGCGACTTAATTACGACTGAGCTCCCTGAGCTCTCTCTACCATGATCATACTCAGAAATCGCATGCAACGTCATCCAATCTGCGCCTGCATAAACGCGTGGGCTCTTCTTCATAATACCAATGTGCTTAAGTAGCAGTAAAGATACTACGATTAGCTGGTACCATAACTATATAGAGAGGGACAATATTGTCACTGAACCATAACATTGTTTTTTAACATTTTTTTTTATTGTCTCGGTGGCAGTTTCGGTTTATCACGGTGGTCACCACCACTGTGCACATTTGCGAGGGCCTTTAGGCTGTCTGGGTTCCTTGCATGACTTATTAATTTATCAAATGTGACAGAAACTATTAAAATAGCCAAGATACGTTTTAAAATACGCGGTATGTTTGACGTTGGACAAATGGCCGACTTTGGTGTCGTAGTTTATAGACTGAATAACATCTTCTATTTCTAAATGCATTTTCTTTATCAGCTTGTTAAGTCCTTGATCAGAAAAGTATGGGCGTCAAGAGTTCAACTCTTCTTAATAATCTTTATCAGGGATATTTTTTAAAAGAGTTACCCTGATGACAACTCTCACAATTAATCAGTCAGTACCTTCAGCTGTATTACATGAAAAATCCGGACATTGTTATGAATTTTACCAAATAAGAAAAGGTAATTTAGGTGCTATTCGTAATGGTCATTTAGGAATAAGTACCACAAAATAACCGCGGGCCGCTTCACCACAACCATAATTGAACATATCACAAAATTAGCAACCTTGTATTTTGTATTTAAAAGCAGATATTTGAACATGCAAGCACGGTATTTGTCATATTTGCGATAAAGGTTTGCGATGTCGTTTCAAATGTAAAAAAAATACTAGTCACATTACCTTTTTAAGGTTTTAAATCATGCCGATGCGACATGTAATTTTTGGACATAATACGCTTGGGGTGTACCCCGAGCAAGTGATCTTATACAAGAGCGGCACATTGCCAACGACAGAGGCAACTGCAGCCGTTGACACCCGTCGACGGCAGCCGTCAACGCGTCGGCGGCAAACTTCGACATATACTTTTGCCGTTGTAGCGTGTCGCAGTAAACTGCAAATTGTTCCGGAGTACACACGCGACTTTGGCGACGAAGTAAGTAAAAACCTACTTCCTATGCCTCAATATCATGGCGATTCTTTAATCATTCTGTAATGTTTTTCCGCATTATGGGATCTTGGATATTATTCAAAATAGAGTTAACTCATCAAAAAAAGCAATGGATATTCGAAAATAATATAATAAATTTGCTCGTTCCTTCCTAAAAGTGGATAGTGTAAAAAATGATCATGTACAAAGACGGTGGCTGCCGTAGATATTCGATGTTGACACGGCGATGGCAGTCATCAACGTGTCGGTGGCAGCCGCCAACACGTCCACGGCTCCTTTTTGCCTCTGCAGTTGGCAATGTGCCGCTCGTGTATAAGATCCCTTAGTTGTAAATCCTTCTGTTATCATTAGGTAATTCGTGCCTCCGCAAATAATAAACAAAATTTAAAGTCAGAACGAGTGATAGTCTTTCTACGAATGGGGTCCAGCTTTCTATAAGTAATATTAGAAAGTATTTTTCACAGCAAGCCGTGACACTGCACTCCCCGTTTGCACAAAGTTCCGGTAAAGATTGAGGCAGATTTATATGAAGCAGGTAATAACCGTAAGACACGTCTAAGTGATTGCCTAAGCTTACATCAGCCGGTCATAAATAATGTGCCTAAAAGTAAAGTAGTTTTGAGATGTAAAGTATTAAATATGTAAACTATAAAGTAGGTAATATATCTACCCAGAATAAACCCTAAGAGATATAATTTCCTTCTCTACCTTTGAATAACTTTCACACACGAGTACTCAAGTTGGTAAGTATTTAAAACGTCTGCTAGAGATAAATGACGAAACTTTGTTCACACAAACTTCTGATGTTGGAAAAACTCTTTTTCCGTCAGGCTAATGGGGTAGTCCTTTTAAAAGTGGCTTAACATTACTTAATATTAATTTCGCTAACTATGCACTTTTGTGATGCTAATGAAAGTAGAAAAATAATCTTGAATTTTATAGTACCTAATGAAAATTCACGACACATCCTTCGAAACCTCAATCCTAATCAGACGTGTCGATAGCACATACCTAGATAGTCCTGCCTGACCCCACACTTAGATTCCCTGTATCGTGGATATAAGAAACTACGAGTACCAAGGTACCACAACACCCAGATCCGTAACAAATATCTGCGTAACCCTTACCTCTTGCGTCTCAGCCGGCTAATCACCCGCCGCGATACCGAGGTCACCTTAATCAAATAAACCGTAAAGCTAGTTTGGCTATTGTTGAATTAACCCTATTACCAAATTTACATTTCTATTTACAAACAAGTTGAAATATTCGCTACACGGTAAGACTACTACTAAATCTAATTATATACCTCCATAATATTATGATCAAGGATACATATCATCAGAGAGAAAGAAGAATTCTAAAATGCTGCGATTACAAAATATATTTTCCGGGCTCGAAGTCAATTGATTTTTATTGATAGAAAACACAACATTTTGATTCTTTGTTGTATTACTAAATGTATTCATCCATGCTGACATCTTGCGATCAAGCCCAGAAGAATTAGACAACAAACACGTCTTGCCTATTTTTGCTATGAGTAAAAAAAATAACCATGTAGTTTTTTACTTTTCAGTTTTCAACAAAATTTTAGCTTACCTACCTATTTAGCTTGCAGTCCTTAAATATCCATATAGCGTATAACTTCCTGAAATCGACCTCAATAGTGCTCATTCCAGTTACAATAGATACGAGACCAAAAACCCGTATTTTTCAATTCAAAAATATATGTGCGGCGTGATCAAAACGATGAAAAACATCTTAAGAAAACCGGTATGCCCTAGAACCAAAAATTCGAAGGCATGTGCTATCCAGTTAGTGTTCCAATCAGCGGCGATGGGATTGCAACCAGTCTGTGGAATGCTATTAATAATGTCTTGACGTATCTCTGACCACCCCCCTAGTATTCTCAAAGATCTGCGTACTAAGTATGGATTTGAGGATGTCCATCATGGGGAAATACCGTTATTATATGGTATCGAAAGTATTCCTAATCTCTAAGATATTGAACGTAAAATATTTTTAACAATGTTTTACTTGAATCCAGATGCACAATGTACTTTTAACTAGTTGTAAAATCAGTTTCATGATTCCTTTGGACACATCTATAGCATAGCTTTGTGTATTAATAAATAAATGTATTGTATTTATTTATTTTTGAACGAGATATTACAAAAGAATATCCTATCCTACTACTATTATAAACGCAAAAGTTTGTGAATCTGAACGGATTTTAATGAAACTTTACTGTAATTATAGCTTATACATCAGAATAGAAAGGCTACTTTTTGGACCATTCAGATTAGATCTGAAGAAGTCGGGTCAGATCGTTACGATAACATCACTGATCGTATTCATGATAGTTTTCAAAGATAAAAATATTTATTGATATATCAAACTAAACATACACATAGTACCTATGCTTTCAAAATAGTTAAACTAAAAATAAAAAGCAGAATGTCCTACTAATAGTGTGGAACAAAATCGGAGCAAAATATTGTGTCCATTTCATTGAGACATGCCAAGGCTTTATCGAAGTTTATTTTAGTTAGTGTTTTTGTTTTAATCCTCTGATCTATATTTAATCCCATCTAAATAGCTTGACTTTTATCCATTTGATAGTATTTCTCTTTGGAGTGTTTATAGTCAACTTAGCTTCAACCTTTATAAAGGAAAGATTTTATAAATATTTTTGGAAATAATTGCTCACCATCTTTTAGGAGCTCTCCAAGTAAAAACATACGCAATCTGAGTCTTTTATGATAAAAAGCGCAATAGATCACGTCGGGTTTAGGCGCGGCGAGGCACGCCACTCGAGCACTTCCAAGATTGTTATCAGTCGTAGTCTCATTTCAGCACACAAAGCGAGCTCGGTTCCTATTTATAAGCAGCTCGGCGAGCGCAGACCACACGAAAGGTGCGAAGATTGAAGATCGTATCGCAGTTGAGTGCGTTTTGCTCGACATAAAACGATCTAGGTTAAAACATTGCGTAGAGGCTCCATTCATTTGCTACGCAAACAGGCACTTCACAAGATTTATTATACACCAGTAAATTTGGCCTAACCAAAATCAACTATGTGCAGATTCACTATCCATGTGCCGTGTAGACGATAGTTTATAAAGTTCACATTAATTTCAAAATATAAACAGAAAACGAGAAAACACTGAAGCTTCCTAAATATTGAATGACTTTAAACCCTTTGACGGTAAAAGGATAAAGTCTTTGTGAAATCGGGATGCCGGAGGACATAAATATTTCAGTTTGTACGAGTGTATAGTGCAAATCGTTGCATATTTCTATTCCTTAGATGCTCGCACAGTACTATCCACTTCAATTCCTGCAGTCCTTAGCAGGACGGTCGCAAATTTTGTAATGATTTTCTCCCTAATTCCTACCACTTCAACTGGAGTTGAGTGTTATAAAATATATCATACTTCGTTTATACAGCTATTTTACGTTCTCACAAAATAGTGTGTTGTACCGACCCACTGTGTGTGCTCATAATTTTACATTCAGGCTGGAACGCTAAAGTCCGCACATGTCAGTCCTGTCCCACGCATGTCAACTGCAATGAATCTATCTCGTTGTTACTGAATAAAACCTCATAACGGTTCGGCAATGACTCTATCAAACATTTTATAGGAAGTCCCAGAAATTGATTTGGCAAAACTGAACCCAAACAAACTCTTTGGGCGAAGCCTCGCTCGGTCAAACAGTGGACTTCTTTTTTTTTTATGCTGGACATTTTCACACCATCATCTAGCCCCAAAGTAAGCAGAGCTTGTGTTATGGGAACTACATGACAGATATACTACTTATATATTTTTTTTTGTAAATACTTTCATAATTATCGTACATAGAAAACAACCAGATCCCGAGACAAATATTTGCAGATACAAACAGTTGTCCCGCGGCGGGAGTCGAACCCGCAACCTTCTGTGTCGCCCACTGCGCCGCAGCGGTCATCAAAACTTTTAAGGTTGATGATGATAAACCTAAATAATTTTAAGTCCAAAGTTCAAACGGTCAGGTTACTGAAGTTACATGACTCATGTTTTAACTCATGATGATCAACAAGGGTTAGTCCTCATTCCATCCCATCAGAACCATCAGAATGATGATCGGGGACCATCAGAATGACAAACTTGTGACCTACTTAGAAGTAAATAAAATGTTGTATTTATATATGTTTTAATCGCCACCGCCAGCACCACCTTATTAATTTTACCGGGTCCTTACAAGTAAGTAATTTGTTTAACATTAAATGTTAAACAAACTATCCTTGTACGTCAGACGTATGTGACAAAATTGCAAAATTAATTAATATTTACGTTTCAGAGTTACTTGCAATAAATTAGATATTTGATTTCCAATAAATTCCTTTATTTATACAAAACGTAATTTTTATATTCTAGCCTATCCTACTACTATAATAAATGCGAAAGTTTGTGAGGATGGATGTTTTTTACTCTTTCACGCAAAAACTACTGAAAGGATTTTGATGAAACTTTACAGTAATATAGCTTTTACATCAGAATAACACATAGGTCACTTTTTATTCGGGTACACGCTGGCGAATCCGTGGGTAGAGGCTAGTCAAGTAATAAAATCACTGCTAATCATAAAAATACCCAGACAAAGGTACAACAATGCTTTATAAATATCTGTTTTTATGTTCTTTATCTATACTGCCAATGTAGGTATGTTAACACCTTAACATACCTTACCTTCCGTTACAATGACTATACAGTCTATGAAATTTCTTCTATGTTATAAATACCTAGATAACCTTACATGTAGGTATGATTTAATCAACAACCGTGACCCAAGTCGCTGCAACGCCGACGTGACCGTGAGGACTCTGCAAACCGACGCAACAAGACCAACTGTTTTGATTAAGGTAAAAAAAACCAGCTGAAGTAGACGACCAATTGTGGAAAGCATGGTTTTGCTAACGGCCATAGCACAGGTGAACCTACGCAGACTGGAAGCTAGCACGTGACACTTGACAAGATAATGAGCCCCACGCTACACGTCAACCGCCGACGATGCGACGAGCCAACAATTTCCGGAGTTTGATCAACACGTTTCCAATTTCAAACATCACTAAATACTCTCTTTTGTCTTTTTCGACATCGAAATCTCATTAAAAGTACGGGCGTGGCTAGTAAGAAACGAGATTGATTTGAAATTACCACTCCGAAGACCTCCTTTGTTCCCTATTTTACACACAGACAAAAACTTACTTAAAGGGCATATATAAATGTACAAAGATGAGCTTAACCCTAAGCAGAGTTTTCTTCCAGCAAACCTTTGAAGATAGTGAAAGCAGATAAATAGTAATATGTACGTGTACATAAACAAATAAATTCTAATAAAAGTACTTAAATTATGAATACTATTATTACCTATATATAAATACATACATACATACATACAAATAGTCACGCCTATTTCCCGGAGGCTGAGACCAAGGATTTCCACTTGCTACGATCCTGACATTCCTCTTTCGCTTCATTCATCCTCAACAAATTCTTCATACAAGCTCGGCGGTTCAGTATACTTCTGACCTGGCCTTATTCAAGAATGTCTCCAATTTGGCCAGAGTACGTTCGCCTTGGCCTTCCTCTTCCAACTATTGCGTTCACGGACGCCTTGTATACTTGTTTTGTTAATCTTCTTCCATAAAATAAATACAACTTACCGTTTAGCGGAGCTCTCTGCCTATCATTACTTACATTACGTTGTTTCCGAGTTTAATATAACCTTAAATTTAGGTTACTTACTTATTTTCATACACAAAACACGTATTCCAAACTCAACATCACCTACATCAGCGTCAACGAGATTACAAAGAATACCATTACTAAATGTAACAGAAACTGTTGAACTTGGCAGTAGAAGTTCCAATGTTATCTCATAATTGCCCTCCCCATTCATCAGTCGCAGTCGGGTAAGCTGGCAAACTTCGACCATTCACTAACTGATATAATTTTGATATAAGTACTTTACCCGGTCCGTTTCAATGGACTCCAAGGTACTTCATATTTATTAATTGGTATCCGATAATAGAAATCATAACTTACAAATATTTACCCGCGGTATCCGGTTAAACGGTATCCAGTAATAGTAGGTACGAACTATACTTGTTCCAATTTAATTCAAATCGGTTCAGCCGTTCCGCTGATTATAAGCACAAAACAACCAAACCTTTTAATTAATTATATTAGTAGGGTATTCAATTTCGTCGAAGCGACGCGTGACCAGAGAGCTGGCTCTTATCTGGGTCAACGCATTAGCATTGCCATTCAGCGTGGCAATGCGGCCAGTATTTTGGGAACGCTTCCGTCTGGTAGTGATCTGGATCAGTTAAGCTATCTATAGATCGTTTGCAACGGTCTTTAGCTGGGTAGCTGTTTCATCTGTATCTTTTTGTATATACCTACTTGAAGATAGTTTTATAAATAAATTTAAATTGAATTTTGAATTTTAGAGTATTTATAATTTTAATTATTTGTAGGGTACACATAAAAGTGCATATGCAAGTGCATATCAGGTCTTTACCTATAAAATTATCCGTTTGTTGAACTGGCCACTTTGAAATGATATATCTAGCGGTTTGACTTCGAATTCTTCAGAAAAAGTTATGATTAAATGACACTTCTGAAGAACATTACATTCAAATGTTTCGCCAAATTCGATTTAGCGGAACTTGAACAAGTATCTTCGCCTCTAATCGGCAATGCGTTTGCCAATTAAGCCATGAATCGAGCGACAGGATACTGAGTCCGAATTTATTGTGCACTTTCTATTCAGCTCATAGCGCTGATGGATGTACCTATCTACGGGTGTCACATTCGGATAAATTCCTGATCATGACGAAATTTGTTTAAAAGACGACGAGCGAATGACGAGTTATAAGACACCACAACGTTTTTTTTTCGAAATTTGTTAATTTTAAAGTGAAAACAGCATATATGTAGAACGTTAAATTCAAATGTGTCCCAAAAAATCTAAGTCACTGGGGCTTTCGATATTTTCGGAATACTTCAGTTTTAGATCTAAAGTAATTGGTATCTATGTATCCTAGCGTTTTTTATCGTACCTCTTACACCAACCTTAGCTTAGTAGCCAAACTAAGCTTAAAGAAGTAACTACCAGAGCTCAAAATATAAATTCAGCAATTAACGAAAAAGTCGGAGTTTATATTATTTTACGTGCTCAGAGGGTTTTCCTCAATTATAATATCCAAAAGCTTTATCAATTTCAAAGAAATCATTCAAGGAAAACCTCGCATAGATTTTATCGATTTCTGAATAACTATGATTGTTGACATTACAAATGTAAATTTCCTAATTTCGCGTAATTGCTATCAACATTATAACATACCTACATGTTTGTTTATTTGTTAACGTCAATGTTATTTTATATAATCTGCAAATGTTCGTTATCAGTAGTTTTGTTGTTATCATGTGGACGCAGAATTTTTTGATTAAAGGCGCAAATCTCCGTGCAAATTTCAATTATTCAGCTGTAATAGACTGATTGTACGAGTACTAGGTTTTGTATGCAGATGTGGAATTATTTTGCGAAACAAGCTCGTTACAGAATGTGAATTTTACAATCATGAAAAAAAAAGACTGATCCATACAAATTATTCAGATTTCTTTCAGAGCCATCGCGCCGTTACTCCTATATAATAGGTTAACGACCCCCACTGGGCAGACTTTCCCGTTGAACAACGGGGCGATTAGCATAATTACTCGCAACCACTGTGCTCCACCGACCACCGCAGTAACTAATTGGATTAGGTGTTTTTCTTCTCGCATTTCACTGTTGATCTTCTCCGTTTTTGGGTCTAAGCTATTTTTTTTTATAAAAGGTTATTTTTGTTTGATCAGAAATAAAATTTTGATGGAAAAATACTTTGGGACCATGCTTCGTAGCTATGCCTCCCATTGCCTTTTTCGTTGACTCTTACTCGTTTACGTGATCTTAGTAAATTCTTTCTAGAATCTTTCTAGACGGTATATGACACAGATATATCACACTCTTTTTCATAATCACTCACTTACTTTAGTCACAACAAAGTCAATAGGTTTTTATTTATTGAAATCACAAGGATCATATAGAGCCTTTGTTCCCAAAGTGGTCCAGGTGGACCCCCAGGGGTCCATGGTAGACTCGACGGGGGTCTACGTTGGCGTGACAAAAAAAATGGGTTTTTATTTTTACCACTCCGAAAAGGGAGTTTTCTAAATTAAATAAGTGAGAATTTATTGGTTCCTTGTGCTGTGAGTAGATGTCATAAAAGTAAAGTTGGATGAAATCACTTTTTTGATTGGCCAACTTTACTTTTTTGACATCCACTCACAGCACAATCAATTAATTAATAAACCAATAAATTCTCACTTATTTCATTTAGAAAACTCCTCATTCGTGGTTGGAACTCAGCCGCAACGTAAATTTCCATAGTTAAATCTAATCTTCACATTTTTGTCGAGTTTTGGGAATATGGTAGAAATGTAGCAGCAGGGGTCCACCGGAAGCAGCTTAGTTTGAAAGTGGTCTATGAGAAAAAAGTCTAGGAACCTCTGATATAGAGCAATATCGTTTAAGCAGCGTGCTCAAAGTATTCTGCCTATATCCATTGTTTAGTGTTAGAAAAGGGCAGGGTTAGCGTTAGCGAGCGATTATAAATAAGAATGTCAGTAAGATATACATATATTAGTAAAAATTTAAATCGGTCATAAAATAAAGCACCTAGTGTTTGACCGATTTACAATCGATACAGTGAGCGAAAATTTCTTGTAAATCGCTGTTTCAAAGTCAAAGTCAAACTCAAAATTCATTTATTCAATAAAATCACATGGACCACTTTGAAACGTTGGTTTTTATCTAGGTGCCTGTTCCTCCGCGACCAAGTCAGGAAATAAAGGCAAGAAAACAAGGCTGGTTATTCTTTTTAATGATCCTTTTACAATAATTTTTGTATATCTCTTGGGAGTTTGTTATAAAAGCGTACACCGTGCCCTTTAAACGATTTACTAACTTTATGGAGTCTACAAGTGGCAACAGCGAGTTTATCTTTATTTCTAGTTGTGATTATCGCTTTTTTTCATGAACAAATTAATATTTTTGTGAACATACATCAGATTTTCATAGATTTATTGACAAGGGAATGTCATTATATTTATTTCTTTAAAAAGTTTAAAGAAATAAATATAATGACATTCCCTTGTAATGATCGCGAAGTGATTCTCTGGGGCCCATATTATAAATTGCTCGAACAGCCCTCTTCTGCAGCACAAAAACGGTATTGATATCAGCAGCACTCCCCCACAGTAGTATACCGTACGACATAATGCTGTGGAAGCAGCTGAAGTAAACTAGTCTAGCTGTGTCAACGTCTGTATAAAGACGGATCTTTTTGACTGCATATGCCGCAGAACTAAGTCTCTTCGATAACCCATCAATATGAGGACCCCATTGAAGCTTATTATCTAGGGTGATACCTAAGAATACGTTGGTGTCCACAAGAGCCAACTGTTATCTTTGATTTTGATATTTGCTTTAACTTGTGTAACATTTGGTAGTATAAATCTAATACACTTTGTTTTCTTTTCATTAAGTAGGAGATTGTTAACGTTGAACCATTTTACAACCTTAGAAATTGCATTGTTTACATTGTCAAAATCGGTTTGTCGTCGCTTTAATTTAAATAAAAGTGATTTGTTATCTGCAAAAAATACAACCTCATGATCGTCCCTTACAAGGTGGGGTAGATCATTAATGTATACTAAGAACAAAAATGGTCCAAGAATTGATCCCTGCGGTACACCGATAGTAACCAGATACCCCGGAGACCGTTTTTCTGTTTTCCGTTTTTTGTAAAATGGATAGTAAGAAGCCTTTTCACAGCTCGAGTATTGGTTCATAAAACTTGTCAATATCAATATTCCCTACTAATTATATATGCGAAAGTTTGGATGTTTGTTGCTGGTAATCTCCGTAACGGCTCAACCGATCTTCATGAAATGTGGGATCTGTATGAGTTCGTGACATATAGGCTACTTTTTATTCGTACAATCTATCGTTAAGCCGTGGGTAAAGGCTAGTTATTATACTTATTTATATTGACATACTGATATTGACTTTTTTCATGTTGGTCCAAGTTTGGCTCTGATTGACTTTTAACACCTTGAAAGTTATTTTGAAATAAACATTGTTTTCAAATGTATGCAACTAAATTGTGACGTTACAATCCATTTTGCAGCAATTTGCAAGAAAAAAGTTGGTTTCTAGTTAATAGTAAACAGTACTATCTAATGATGCACCTTCGATGTCACACTCAAATCTTAAGTACCATCTTAAATTATAAACCTTCGCTAGGATTATTACCTGCTAATGTTGTTAATAGGTACCTGGTTAGAATATATTTTGTTTATTTTTCTGAGGCAAAAATGTAGCAGACATTGATTTGTTATACACTAAATAATATTATGATGAAAATATTTAAATTACTATGCTACTCATCAATTTATTGAGTTCATTATGGAGAGGTAATAAAATACACAAGCGTACAGGTATTTACCCCATAGATGGCGTGGCGGGCGAGTAGACAGCTGCGATGCAAGAGGTGCGAGTTGGATTCTCACTGCGGGACAAATTTTTGCATATTCTGCAGATATTTGTTCTAGGTCTGAGTTTTGTGGTGCCACGGTACTCATATTTCTTGATACCCACGACACAGGGTAGTCCTAGTGTGGGGTCAGGACTACGTAGGCATTATTATTGGTAGGTATTATTTTATGTATAATATGTATCTATTTAGAAACAAAGTATATTAGTAGTATATCAGTCATGTAGTGTCCATAATACAAGCTCTGCTTAGTTTGGGGCTAGACGATGCTGTGTGAAAAATGTCTAGCATTTGTTATTATTATTTATTATTATTATTTAACTATTTATTATAATCGATTTATTTGGCCTCTTTAAAAATAAAACTTTTTTGTAATATTCATACTATCTTACCTAGATAGTAGGTAGGAACAGTTTTCGAAATAGAGCCGTATGATAGAGAGAGATCACATCACATGGCATAAGCTCAGCAATAGGGTTAGTTATCACCCTCACGGAACGGAACCTTAACAATTAATATACTTAGTTCTTAAGTGCTTACTTGTGCGTAGTATAAGATCGTTTTGTTGTGCTCAAACCGGTCAGTGTGAATCTGGCAGCTCTGAGAAACGCCGGCGTAAACATGAATCTCATTATTTGCAGTAAGTTTTCCTTTTATATTTTAACCTTCGACAAACCTCACGTCAACTATTATTACTTTACGGCAACACAAAACATATTAACGAGTAGAATAAAAGTTCATTAATAATCATCATAATAATAACTAATAAGACGCAATCCATTTCTGATTTTAATTTCTAGATATTGCTCCAACTCTTGTTAAAATAACAAATAGCTTGTAAAGTCATTTATTTTCTATTTCACCGCATTTTTATGTATTTACTTCTTGATTTATCAATACGACGTGTACCTACTTACTTATCTATAAACAAGAGTCGAAATTCAAATGTCAGGCCGTCAATAACAGGGTCAAGGAGTATTATGGATAAAAAGTAGTCTATGTGTTATTCTGATGTATCCTATCCTATACTACTAATATTATAAACGCGGAAGTTTGTGAGAATGGATGTTTGTTCCTCTTTCACGTAAAAACTACTGAACGGAGTTTGATGAAACTTTACAATAATATAGCTTATACATCAGAATAACGCATAGGCTACATTTTATCCATGTACCACGCGGGCCAAGCCGTGGGTAGAAGCTAATAGGCTAATTACTGTAAAGTTTCATCAAAATACGTTAAGTAGTTTTAGCGTGAAAGTGTAACAAACATCCATCCTCACAAACTTTCGCGTTTATAATAAGAATTAGTAGGATAAGTGAAGAGTAATTCAGACAGATATTAATTTTAGATGTCCTTTTTTGTTCATTGCTTTACTGTACAAACCTTGGCTTTTCTTGGCGGAGACATTTGAGGAAGAGAGACTGCCATATTTGTAGAAACGTAATTCAAAACACTGGTCACTGGGACACTAGTCGGTATTTAAACACTACTATTAACAGAAGACATTTTTATAAATGATTGTTTTTTTTTATAATGATGATTTGGTACCAATCTGCCCGATATTAAGATTTTGCTATATTATAAAAATGAACAGACACTAGTAAACATGGCTCATAACAGTGAAATCTTAATAAATGGAAAAATAAGGTGCAACATTACTTCCCAAGGGCAACTGATTCCTTGCGAGAGCCATCTCGACAATTCAATACATTACGTCATAAAATGTCTTTAGCATCAGCTTAAGATAGCTCATGACGTAATGTATTGAAGGCAAACAATGCATAGTTAAACACTGATCGTGGCGTTGGAAATCCCGGTCGTATGATATATTTACCTACTCAACCGGTTTTCTGATTTGCAAAGCCTAGACTGTTTCTATGGAAACCTAGATGATTAAACTTATTTATGCACAAAAATCTTCTGCTTTCTTGGATCTTATGTGTACTAAAAACTGAATAAAACCTTATTTACCGTCTTACAAAAGCCAAGTATGAAATACAGTTTATGAAAAGCTTAAAACTCTGACTTATGATGATAGTACTGGAAACGTTTTGACCGCCACAAAATAACGATGAACCTGACCGTAGTTAGTGTTTACTATTATTTCTTGGTTTTTAAATGTCAAATACCTTCTGAATATGTATACTTAGGATTATGTACATTAACACTCATTTATATCACACACTAATTCTATACATAGTTCACACTCCCCACCCTCATTTACATAGCACAACCCAACACTCCAAATACGATTTCTCCTGCTTTCCAGACTCCTAAGAGCCAGTTACATGGGATTTGTTCTCCGAAGGAGAACCTAATCTACTCATACGTACTCAAGCAGTCACTCACATTCAACACACACACCTGCTGTTAAGGACACGCAGACCCCAACCTCCTCCCTAAAACAGATAAAGACGGTTTATTTTTTTGGGACTATAAGACTCTTTATAATAAGTCTCAGAACGTTAGATAATCAAAAATAATCAAAAAATTACATCACTTTTTCTTTTCGTGTCTCTGTTGATAGCCCTTTCTTAAAAACGAAATCTCTTGACACAAAATTATTAGATCTGTAAAACGAGAAATTGTGTACTCATATGTACTATTCGTTACTAAAACAATCAGCACTCGTTACTAACGTATCGTTACTTGTAACTTTTGGTACAATCAAGCATCATTCGTACATTATATCAAACTGACATACGACAGATGCAAGTAACGGAATATTTTTTCAGTAACGTTTCGGTACTTCGAGTCAGACGATGTACCCGTTACTCGGTAACGAATACATACGATTTGCTACAGCTCTAAAAATTATATTAGGTAGGTCCCATGCCATTTACTTACTATAACTTTAGTATATAAACGTTGAATATTGAATGGATAATAATCTGGAATCTAGCCTGATGGAAAGTGTCAATGTTGTTGAGAATCACACTTGTCACACTTATAGTACACTTGTTTAGAAGATACCTCTTTAACTTCGACTCCAAGATTGATGCATCGGCTACCAACAGCTGAGAGTTCATATGCTATACCAAATTACTGATGATGAATGTAGATTTCAAACATATTGAAATTCCTATATCTAACAATTCAGAATGTGAACAACCGATATGTTTAATTTATTGCAATAATATGAAACTGCGTACTGAAAATCTATAGAGAACCTGAACCTAGACAGAGACCGTGTATTCCTGTTCATCCTATATACAAGCCTTCGTCTCACCGGTGGTCGGTGGAACAAAACGGGGCCTGTCTCAACTGCCATCCTTTTGTAGTGTAGGTAGGGAAGTATTAAAGAAGGCTTGCTCGAGAATCTTCCTACAAAGGGAAGATTAGAATTACAATTAAAAAGACAATACGAGTCGTTCTAAAAAAGAATAATGTAATAAGCTTAATATCCACATTTGATTTACATACCTACCTAGTTCTGGTAGTTTGTTTTTCTTTTGTATGTAATTTTCTGCAAAAATTTCCGAAACGAAGCATAATTATCGTTTACGCGCCATAATCTCAAGAGAAAATTAATTTGGTCAACATAAGTATATGAAACGGACGGAGAATTTCAGTATATTAAAAAATATATGACACTTTATATTCTTCTTCAAACAAATAAACACGCTTACGACTATAATATCCATGACCTACTCTAAAGTATAAACCAGCACATACCAATACCAATTAGGGGTAGTCAGAGTCCCAGTTGACCCAGATATACATATAAGAGCCAGCTTTCTGGTCTGGTCGTTATTAGGTATAAATAGGTATTGTTATAAAAATAGGTGTACTTTTATAGAAACGATATGATATAGCACTGGAAGGCTAAGGTTATTCCAAATTGTTTTTTATTTTTCAAACAGTTAAGCTCAGCTATAGCGCGTGTCTAATGAATGTTTAGTCATAAAGTCATAATAAAATTTCATTCAATTCATTTTTAATTACAATTTAATCTGAAATAGGTTCGATTTTAAATTTATATGAACGAACTAAAATCTTAAATATGATAAAATGCCATGTAATAAAAGCTCATATTATTTAGCAGAGAAAACTCTTGCCTCCCACGATCAGCGAACGCGTAGGCCCATCGTCAAGAGGCCATACTATGCTATTCTTGGCAATGATTGTGTATTTTGGTACGCGATCGTCTTGTCGTCGGTTTTTCGGGCAAACATGGTTCAGTTTTTTCGTTTGAACAATTTTCTTTTATTTTGTCGAAAACAAACATTATAAAAGCAAAAACTTGTTGTCCGGTGGGACACCATCGATGTAAATTTTTATGATGATGATGATTGATACACTTGGATAATTTATTTTAGACTAGCTTCTGCTCACGGCTTCACCCGCGTAGTACCCGGATAAAAAGTAGCCTATGTGGTTTGCTGATGTTTAAGTGTAACAAACATCCATCCTCACAAACTTTCGCATTTATAATATTTGTAGGATTTGTACTAGTTTATATTACATACTGTGACATGGACACTACACGGGCGGTTTTGGTAACATCACATATAATGTCAAAGTTAGCATTTTCAGCGGTCAGGGAAGGCATCACTAAACAAAATATATCATCTTATATCCGATCATTGCACTAACTAACCTTATTTTTTTATTCTTTTAATTTCAGTTCTTGCCTTGACAGCCATGGCAGTGGCTAAAGACGATGAGCTTTCCACTATGCTCAAACAGGGTAACGATCAGTTCACCGCTCAAATGTTCTACGTAAGTATGTAATGCATGTAGAAATCTAGTAACTCCACGGAATACCAAAAAACCGATTTACATGGATTACACGTCTGCCTTATTAAGGGTATCGGAATGAAACTACCTGTTCAAGATAATATGTTATTTTCATCAAAAAAATATATCTGATGACAAAAATGTTTAGAAATAGTTAGTCGAACTGTTTGTTTGCGCCAGATTAACGCGTTGACGGTGCTGGTTAATTAACTTCGTCTCAATTTCTCAAATACATATCCGACATCTTCGATCGTTTTTTGGCACTCCTCAGAGACCCAAGCTACGGAGAAACGACGCCCCTACCGTCTTGGTTCTACACTTTAGAACTTTTCTGGTGGTCTGAGTTTCTTTATTTTTTTCTTTCTTTACCTATATTTGCGGCATCTTTTTTCTAAAGTTATTGGTGGTTACGTTTTTTAACGAATTTTTACTCCTTCCCTTCTTACTCTTCTTTCGCAGAATTCTATTTCCTGTGTTTTAAGGACAGCTGATACAAAAACTTTTAGAAAATGTTAATGGTTGTCACGTTAACTAAGTTTTTAATTCCAATACCCGAACAAAACAGAAAATAATATGAATATTGTATTTTATTTTATTCGTTAGATTTGCATTCTTGCTTACCCTCCAAGCGTGTACGCTGCGCTTGCACTGTCGGTTAATTTAAGTTGATGGTGTTACTTTTAATTTACAGCAAGTAGCGAAAGAAAATACAGAAAAAAGTGTGATTCTCTCAGCATTCTCCGTGCTATCTCCTCTTGCCCAGCTAGCACTGGCGTCAGTAGGAGAATCGCACGATGAACTGCTCAAAGCTATCGGCCTACCAAATGATAACGTGGTAAGTATGAAATAATGACGTTATTATAAAACATAGAAAGTGGCTGTTCACAATCACCGTGGTCCAATTCAATTAGCCTTGAATGAATGGTTCAAATTCAATTCTAAATGGACCTTACCCCCGATTTAATATACATTACAAATTAAATGTAATACATCATCGTTAAGTGTATTTCCCTTCTTATTTTTCAGACCAAAGCTGTCTTCACCGACGTAAACCGTCAACTACGTACAGTGAAGGGTGTGCAACTAAGTATGGCCAACAGAATCTACATAGCCCAAGATGCTCAACTAAACAAACAGTTCGCAGATTCATCGAAAGATGTCTTCAACTCTGACGTCAAAAATATAGATTTCTTAAAGAAAGAAGAGGCTACTAGTGAAATTAATGCTTGGGTAACTAAGCTCTTTCTTGCTTAACAATCAAAGATGTACTCAATATATTAAGAACTATCCACAACTATCGGTGCAAAAACTGGTCCATGGATGGACCGGGGTGCAAAAATACATATTTAGTGCGTACGTTTTGCGCCCTGCCAGACACTATATGGCTAGATGTAGTTAGTCTTTTGTTGTAGTTCGATGAAGTACTTACTATTTTTCTTTTTTCAGGTGGAAGATCAAACTAACCACAAAATCAAGGACTTATTAGATCCCAGTGCAGTGGATTCTATGACACGTGCTATTCTCGTCAATGCAATTTATTTCAAAGTAAAATAATTTCCATTGATTTATGAATATTTGGGTCAACCGTTGATTAACATTTTTTTTGCAGGGTTTATGGAAACACAAATTCGATAAGATACTGACCACCGATCAAGACTTCCACGTGTCCAAGAGCCAGACAGTTAAAGTGCCAACTATGTCAATAAAGGGGAAATCCTTCCGCTACAGCGAGAGTGCTGAGCTTGATGCTAAGGTACAAGTATTTTGTGGCGCCTGTTGTAGTATTCAATTATTGTTTTTGTGTTTTTGTTTGGCCATTCAAAATCACGCTACTAAAAAACTTGTGTTTCTGCTCACAAAAGCTTCCACAGCTCTGCTGTTCCCAATAAATTGATATTTCATTCAACGTATAGTTTCTAAGGCTCCTAATAAAGTAAATTATGAAATATAATTTTCTTTAGATTTTACAATCTTCGAGAGATTTTAACAAGATTGTAAAATCAAGTTGCAACATTACAAAAATTATGACCATTCAAACGGCAATAGTATAGGCATCTATTGCCGTTTGAACGGTCAAAATTTTTGTAATATCAAATGATTGAGCTGTGAATTACTGCTTTTGTGAGCAGAAACACAATTTTTTTAAACAAGTCAGCTGTCAAACTGTCTATAAAAGCGATTCGGTGTTTGACAAACAAATTGAATCTAGTTATCCTCGTTTTAAAATAATTTTGAAAAACTTCGCAGAATAAGTGTGAATTGTAGAGCCTTCCGTATATGTTATGTTCTACCTTAGCCTTAAACTAGTGAGGGGGAAAGTAACTAATAAGCTTAAGGCCGCGAACCAACTGCAGAGATGTAGAGCTAATGTGCGTAGAGCATTTGATTAGAAAGCAATGTTCTTACTTGTAATATCAACTGTTTTCCTTTTTAGCTTTTGGAAATGCCTTATGAAGGTGATGAAGCCTCATTCTTGATTGTGCTTCCTAATAAAATCGACGGTATCATGGTCTTAAAAGAAAAACTTAAAGATGCTTCGCTGTTGAATAAAGCTGTTCAAGGGATGGAAACCAACGACGTAGATGTGTTGCTACCGAAGTTCAAAATCGAAACTAAGACCGATCTTAAAAAAGTTTTAGAACAGGTAACATTGGAACTTACAAAACGTTTTGTGATGATTTTTATAGATCAATGCCTTTTACTGGCAATTTTACTGCACTTAGGTTACTATCAAATTAACTGTTACAGATGAACATCACGAAGATCTTCGGCCCCGATGCTCGATTGGAAAAACTTTTAGATAAAGAATCCAACTTGTTCATATCTAGTGCAATACAAAAAGCTTTTATTGAAGTAAATGAAGAAGGAGCTGAAGCAGCCGCTGCAAATGGTGAGTACCTTGTTCGGGACACAATAATCAATTACGAGTGTAATAATGGTCAACTCAAGACTCTTGGGGCCAAAAGGAAAGAGGACATATTGAGTAATTTGTTAAACATAAATATTCTCTATGATTCCAGCTGCATTAATATCTAAATCAGGCTGGGGTGCAGATACTGTGAGCTTAAAAGTTGATCATCCATTTTATTATCAACTGAATTTTAGAAATTTAAGCCTTTTTAATGGAATTTATTCCCAGTGATGTTAGTATTTCATCCCTATCATAGTTTTGACGAAGAAGAGATTTCCATTTTTCATGAACCAATTTTAAGTTGCCTGAAAACCAAATATGTTGTGTATTTTTTCAGCATTTATTGTGACAAGCTCACTTCACGGATTTGATATTAACAGATCATTTGTAGCTGATAGGCCATTTTACTATGAAATCATGCACAGAAATATGGTTTTATTTAATGGAGCTGTAACGAATCCACAAACTTAATTGTGGTTAGTGACAAAAAATATCTTTTTTATTATTATCTAATGTGCTTTGTTCATTCCACAAAGCTGTGTTTAAAAGTTATTAGTGTTATTTTTAAGGTAACGTACCAAAAGAGTATTAACAGTATTTTCTTAGTTGTAGCCGTCTTTTTATTGTAACCTATGTATTTAATATTTTTATTATGTTTACAATCTTGTTTCCTTATTTTGTGGTATTGATTTTTTTTAATCGGAGTTAGTGTTGTTTTGGTTTTTGCCATTTATTTATAAAGTTTCATATATAATTATTGCATTTAATATATATATATATATATAAGCAGAGCAAGCAGAGTAAGCAGAGCTTGGGGCTAGATGATGCTGTGTGAAAATGTCCAGCATTAATATTATTATTTATTTTAATAACTTAAAATACCAATCTACTCAAGCTTAGGTTAATATGATAGCTATAGCAGATTCCGTAAGACTAGAAGAAGGCTCTTCTGTTTAAATATGAACTTAAATTCATAGATTCAATGCCCGTTTTTTTCGGCTTTTTTACATTATTAATGTAAACAAGCCAAACTACAAGATTTATGGTAATATGAACTATAAACATATGTAATTTTCTTACTGCCATAAAGTAATCCAGTTTCGTTTAAAACAAATCTAGTTAAGCGCACTTTCGGCTTAAGCCCCTTAAAAACATATATTAAAAAATAAATTTCGAAATCTCTATAGGTAATGTATAAAGAAATTTTACAACTTAGATTATGCATTTCTCTATCAACAACAATATACCAACCACAAGTATCCTATTACTCGTAGTTAGGTAGGTGCATAGGTAGGCAGGTTCACTTTTCTTAACAAACCAGCGCTAAAAAACTTTATAAGCTAACAAAAAAAATGTAAGTCTTACCCTTCATCATAGTATATGAAATTTCAGATTTTACGATTTCATTGCGATTTGGTGCAGCTGACGATGACAACCGATTTTTTTACGCAGAACATCCGTTTTATTTCGCTCTAAAATATGGAACAAATACACTTTTCAGTGGCATCTATGTAGGTAACTTTAAGCTATGTCACGGTGAATAAGAGTATTAACAGGGTGATCTGATCGCTGAACATGGATCACATGATAGAATCCCTCGCATGGTCATTCAAACCACCTATCATGAAAATATATTCACCGTTGTTTTTATTAAATTTCAGCATTTTTCGCAACTCGATCGGCGAAAGTGGTGCGAAATGAAAACCTTAAAAGTTTCGTTGCTGACCATCCCTTCTACTTTGTGCTAAAACATAAGTCTAATGCGCTATTTAATGGCGTCTATGTCTCTTAGGTAGGTGCCTAATTGTGACAGATATTTTTTTTAGCATGCAGATCCCTCTTCTTTTTCATGCAACACCACTGCACGTCAAACTCATTTAAGTAACACACGAAAGCTATTGAGCAAACATTTTAACAATCATTGACCATAGATATATTTTCACTAAATGACCTTATTTTATACAAATACACCTACATAAAAAAAACAGCCGTTTTCGTGCCCGGTATTATGTTTATTATAATGACTTTTATATTTTTGTATGTACCTACCTATAGTCTTTCCCTGTAAAGCCTATAAAAACCCTGATTTTACTAAACATCCTAAAATGGAGGCAGCGCATGGGCTTTACTCGCAGGCGGGTAATTCTATTTCTGCCATTTGTAGGAGACGATATCAAGCGTTTCATTATTTTCAGAATTTGGTGTCTCATATCTGAGCGCGTTCATCCCTGTTTCACGGACATTCAAAGTTGATCATCCGTTCGTGTTCTACCTGAAAGAAGCTGCTAACGTACTATTTAGTGGCGTTTACCAATCATAGGTACCGAACAATTCCCCAGTGCATGTCTGCTAATAGTTAAACATTAAACTGTACAATATTTAAAGTTCATTAAAGATGCTAAAAAAATACTAAGGTAGAAAGATTAGGGATATGCATTTCTCGCGGATATACTAAAAATTTGGAGCTATGCGAGTATATTCTCTCATTAATTACTAATTCATCTGTATTCTGTATCTGTATCTAATTATGTTAATAAACTAAGAGGGTTGTGACTTTGCTTGCAAAAACTAATTTGTACCTATGTAAATACTAGCTTACATAACTAAAAACTTTTCTATTCCTTTAATGCCAATGACCAATAGCCATCCTTATTGATATTAACCTGATTTTATTGTGGACTTTCATATAAAGATAGGCTTCTATAAAACCTTGGGCTATTGGGTCTTTATCAAAAGCGTCTCGATTATGCAAAAAGACCATTTGCACTGCGGTACTGCTTTCTAGCCTATATTATGGGTAGGATAGTGTCTGTTGACATATATAAAACTTACGAAAATATGAGGGTATTTTTGTACGTAAATATATACAGGCTGTACCTATCTAAACATTGTGTCGTTCGATGTTTGGCAAGAGAACCGCGCTAGTGGTCGGCTACCATTAGCATTTAAGTACGATATTGAATGACGCACTGTTTAGTATTTATTAATAAATATGTATCTATTATTGCATGTTCATGGTATTTTACGTAACATTATGCATGGACGAGGGCATGTAATGGTGTTTTGTACTTACCAACTTTTTTTCATGCACGTGTATTTATTGTAACTTTTTCGCTTGTTTATAAATAGAAGTGCCCACGCACAACTCTGTCTAATGTTTTTATTTTAATTTTCAGATGCACACGACATGTCCATACATATTTTGCAACTATACAATTATCTAAAGCCTTTTATAGAAATACATCATGCGTTTATAAGTAAATACATAAAACGTGTCGATGCCGAGTTCCAATAAAGAAACTACAAAACACTTTGTTTTCTTACAAACCCCTGAACTCTGGTAAAAGCTGCGCCAACGAGGGTTAGGTAATGTATGGCTAATCTAAAGCTATTTACGTCGACTTTCACAAACAAAGTAATGCCTTTCTTGCCCAAAAGTGAACAAATAGTGCCTTTTGTTAGCGAGTATTGAATAGAGCTGTACTAAGTAACTATTGTTTGTCCTGTGGCATCACTGAGTAAATAGTGGCTCCCATATTTCCGGGAGCGGATTTTACTATTGTCCGGTCGCTTTCACGAAGCTCTGATAATTTTGTAAGGTGTAAGTCTCTGATAGACAACGCTTTTGTGCCCTAATGAAGGCTGTCGGATGGACGATTTGCGACTAATGTAGCCTCACCCCTTGTTATCATCATAGAGTTGGGTACCTTATATCTTATTATATATTTCACTATTTATTAGTTACAGAAATAAATATTTTGTGTTTTTTTTTATATTCGTTAATTTGTTAACGTTTTACGTATAGTATAGTTGTGCTAATATGTGGTATTAGCAATGCAATCACAGCTTGTATTAACAAATATAATTCGCAGCTAAAGTATGCGGTGCCGGAACATTTAAATAAAACTTAATGATATAACAAAAAATCTTCACCTGGTTAATTACAGCGTTAAAACGGAAGCCAAACTAACCGTCGACTACCTAGCCAATTAAATGAAGCTCCGAGGTGCTAAGTTGAAATGCAAACTATTCATATTTCAATTAGCCAGAGTATAACGACAATGTCAGTGTGTCATCTAAAAGGTTTATTTTGTTTCAAAATGGATATGCAAAAGCTTCCTTGCCACCCTGTGGCGAGTGGCAAGTCTTGTCATTTGTTAGTAAGCCAACAGAGCTAATGTCTACTCACAACTAAATTATCTAGTTGAAGCACCTATTTCCCTTCTTGCTAACATATTCCAAAAAGCATGTGATAATATTCCACGCTTTCTATGACATAAAAGGAACAAAAAGTTCTTCGCCATAATTTATTTCTATCTACTTTGAAAGTAGTGTTGACGTAGAAGCATCAGGATCAGGACAACCTCAGTTATAGAACAATGCCCAAATTTAACTGTGATTTCCTCTGTGGCAGAATGAATGAGAAACTATTTGTCTTTTAATTGAGAGTTGATCAAACGAGCTTTGGAATTTGAATGCTTATTTCACTTATTTCACTATCTCTCACAAGAAACGCTGGCTGTAGGCGGTCCGTACCTATATATGCCTACATACTTTTTATTTTACTAGATAGTTTAGATAATTTAGTAGATCCTCATAAAATAGTCAAAATAAACTTGCCGATTTTATGAGGATCTACTAAATTATCCAGGTATACATTACGCTCACAACTATAAACCTCATGAACCCATATAAAGTTTAATTCAATAGATCCTCACAAATACGGTAAAAGACACTGGTATATCATGAGCATTGGATGAAACTCTCAAGCTGTCTATCAAGTAGAAATACGCAAAGCATTTTGCATTTTACGATTTTTGCACCGAGCTATTAACTCGGACATACGCTGCACAATTCTACCAAAGCGTGTGCCTCACGCCATGTTTCCTACGAACGTGGAATACCAGATACTTACTGAATATGCCAAATAGGTAAGCCGTACACAAAATCAAGCCTGTAGAACTGGGTCTTACATGGTATTATTTCGGAAATGGTCTGTTTTGCGGCAATGCGGATCCGGATGAGGAAATGCTGAGATATTTTAATGATTCCATGCAATATTGAACCTGTTTCTATTTTAGCGAGGCCTACGCTTGAATCCAATTTTGAAAATGTTTAGTTACAAATTAAACCTTCCAATGCATACAACACAGATCACTTTTGTATCGCCAGACCTATCGACAGGCCAACTTAGCTATCTATCTAGCTGTAGTCAAACTATAGTCTACAGTTGGTAGAGTCATTACTAGTATTTTTAACTTGAAGCAGAACGTGCGATGGTAGTTCTCATGATAAAATACTACGATCCAGGTTCATGAATAAATAATACAATTAACTGACCTATACCAGCTCACTGGCGGTAGATTTTTACTGGCTACTACGTACTGCAAATTACATAAGAGCTGCGAGTGCCAAACATAACGATATTTTTTTTTGCGGCTGCGTTCTTTTAATTTTCGTGCAGTAGGTATATAATGAATGCATGGCAAAGTTATTTGTAAAAAGAATGGTTCTGTAGGTAATTTATAGTAGACCTCTGCCAATACATATTCCTTTGTTTTTCTTACTTCGTAACTCGTTACAGTTCGGTTTAAAAAAAGTGCTAAGTGTGAAAGTAACTAGAACTAGAACGATTTTACCTTTCTTGAAATCCACGAAAAGACGTACATTCGCAAAAGTTTCAGCTACTTCATAACAGTTTTATCTCTGGGAGTTTATCTTGGCTAAGGTAAAATTCCATAACTCATTTTGATAACTACAACAGCTGCCGCGATCCCAGTGTGAATTTATCGTTTAAAACTTTATTCCGCGGTTATATTTTTATTATCTTATTAAACTGTCAGAAAGTTAAAGATTGTGCCGTTTTCCCTATTCTATTCTTTGGTTGAAACGATTTATGGTAAAGGAAAGGGCTTTATTTTATTATCCGGTCTTTTGTGGTGAATGCGAGTTTTGAAGCAAAAAGTAAAGTTATGTAGGAACTGACTTAGGCACAAGCACGGAGCAACGGCATGGCAAAGCGCTTTGGTTGTATCCGGAGCATTCTTTCAGTTTAAATTAATGAACTAGTTATACATTGTTCAGCAAGAAATTTCTAGCAAATTCCAACTAGGTCTCGATAAGAACGGTTATTATTAATTTTGTTCCAATGACGACAGTACCTATGAGCATCTCCGTAAATAAAAGCTCTAGTAAAGATATTTATCAGTTACAGCCAGCACTCTAGTAACTACGGAGTGTGGTAAATAGGTACATACCTACTGGTCACCTGTACCACAGAATAAATAATAAATACTATAGGTCTTTTTACTCGTTTTTTTCTTAGATATTAAGCCACATTTTTATTTGATCCAAATAGTCTTTGTTGCATACATAATTGAAAAATCATTTACATAAGATTTTATAAACTAAGTCGTCGTGATTCAATGAGTGGCAATAATATGTAGTAGCATATTGCCACAAATGCAATGACAGAAGCTAAGAAAATCCTAACACTTAGTTTAGCCATAGATATTATAATGTTTAGCGATGCTGCAAAGTACAGTTTAAAGACCAATTTTTTTTAAAGCATCTACTGAACGAGCGTCATTTGTAAAAGTAAGATTTAGAGCTAAAGGCCATTTAGCATTCAGTTTCATTTTCCAAGTTCCTTGAGTCTGCAGGTCATCAAGCCGCTTTTATTGCGGCACGAACCTCCAATTAAGTACTATAAGTGGTCGTAAATTCAGTAAACCAATCCCGTGGGACTCTTCGATTTCTATTTCATTAAATCGATTATGGGCTCCTTTGTCTACACTTTCCTTTGTTGAATGACTTTCATAGCGGAAATTCTGAAAAATTACGCGTTTTCCCGTTGAAAACCTTTGTTGGAACTTTTAATACCTTCCATACCTTAAAAACATGAACACATAACTCAACTTTTAAACACAATACGTCCAGTGCTTCGAACACAAAAGATAGGGATACCACAGTTACGAGTAGGTATCCTTTTTCCTTTTGATAAATGACAACGTAGAGTGACCTAGGTTCTATCTAACTCATTGAAGCGATATTTATTTTTTTAATATCTCTACTAATCAAAGACCCAATACTGGGTAATAATAATAATGCCTCACTAATGTCTGTTAAGGTACCAACCTAAAGCCTGAGTTTAAAAAAAATACTAACAATACTTTACCTTTAACCAATACGGGGCCACCTAAAACAAATAACAAGGTTGGTCTGTCACCGGTTATGATCCTCGACTTTTTTATTAAAAAGCGGGAAACCATCAATCGGGCCAACATTCTTCTGGTTTATAAAGCTAATAAGCCAGGCTCATCACAGCCGTCCCAAGAGAGAGGGCACGGTCAGGTAAGCCTATCTTATTGAAATAAACGACTTGTGATGCTCCCCGAGGTCTTGAATCGCAATACAAGGCTTGACCGCATATGAAACACAATAACAAACCCAACCTCATATTGTGCGAGTCGACCTCGATATATATAGATAGATACCTCCAGCAACATTCGTTACTACGTTCGGTACATTTTAGTAATGAATGTTGTGCTACTTATGGAGCACATTAATAAATGCAGGCAGAAGTATTCGGTCATATTAGGCAAAGATCAGCTAATACCAAGTACGAGTCTATAATAAATAATTTAAAAATTGTGTAGAGGAAGTGCTACAGGCTGGTTAGACCTTATCCAGCAATGGACTTAATCGTACCACCCTGAGGCAAAGTGATAGAGCTATTTATGGTAGAGCCATTATATCACCGCTTAAGTGGGTGCTAGGACAAACAAAAACTTCAAAAACTTTCTAAAGCGAGTATCGGTAACTTTAAAATATTCAAATCGATCTCAATTGAGGGAAGTTTCAAAAGAAGAAATTCCCGACATTAAAACATGCAGGTAGATATTTCGCGAAGTTCCATTATTCGTATTACATTATTCATGAACTTGGTGTATCCTAACGAGTCGGATTGAGTGAGAACCCCACTGACGATAACGAACTTACTTTTTATGGACATCAATGTCTTATTTCTAAGACGAATTTTATTGTTACAATTTTTATATTTTACCTCTCGACGACCCCTACTGAATGGCAATGAAGGCCTCATCAAGAGCAAAATTCAACAGACCGATCAGACTTGCCCGGATTTTGGAGTTGATTTTATAAATTTAACTTTGCCAAAGAGCATTATTATTAATCACATACCTGCAATTAATTTTACATAATAATCTCAAAGAGCCACTTCACCAGGCCCTCGCTGCTTTGCACGCGATCGAACGAACGTCGACTCTTTGAAACGATGTTGTGTAACCGGAAAGTTGCTGCAAATTAGCAAAGCTAAGTCTCGGTAGGAGCGGACTTTGTGTCGCTTCAGTATTGTTTCGATAATACTGCAAAGGCTGCGTGGAGCTACAACGTTAAATTTTACTCGATACAAGAGTTATTGCGGTTATCTTGAAACTAAGGTATAGGTATATAAATCCTACTAATTTTATAAACGTGAAAGTTTATGAGGATGGATGTTTGTTACTCTTTCACGCAAAAACAACTGAATGGATTTTGCTGAAACTTTACAGTAATATAGCTTATACATCAGAATAACACATAGGCTTCTTTTTATCTGGGTACCACGCGGGCAAACCCGTGCGCAGAAGCTAGTCCCTACATAATTTTGTGACCGGTGCAGCTCTTAAAAGAAGAAAAAGGAACCTTATCGGATCACTTCGTTGTCCGTCTGTTCGTTTGTCTATATGTCTATCTGTCAAAATCCTTTTTCTCAAGAATACGTAGAGGTATGAAGTTTTAATTAATACACGTTATATTTTCAAACATTTCTTTTATTTCTTAACTAATGTACCTACGTGATTAAATAATTACTTAATAATGAATCACATAATTATTATCACATTAGTGTTTTCATCCATGATATTTTATGTTGGCTCAGGTAATTGAAAATAACACTGTGCAAATATGTAATTTGCTGGTTTGCATGAAAACATTATGAGTACCTACTCGATGTAGCGAGGAGCAGGCAAAGTAAAGAGCTTTTCTAAATTTCACGTATTATTTTCACGTATTGTACTCAGGTACTCGGTAAACAAAGTTATTATGAAAACATGACTCTTACCTGACATGGTAGACATTGGAGTGTAGTGGCAAGGACTGCTTTGGAAGGGACCATGTTATTATTATTATATTCTTTATTGCACAAAAAAAAGAGTGTACAAAAGGTGGGCTTAATGCTAAAAGAATTTTCTACCTATAGAATTATCTTATGTTATCTTAACTATAGAAAACTTCTACATGATCCTTTGAACGGTGGTATGTTTAAATTTGTGAACAAATAAATAAATAAACACTTAAAACAAGGACTAAAAAATAAACTTAACTTTGTTGCTGTAAAAATGTTCGTCCATACATCGAAAAAACGTTGTTAAAATATTTTTTATTGATAAAACTACAAATTAACGATATTCGGACTTTAACTTGTTTGCCAAATTTCATTATTCTAGGTCATCACTAAGTACTCTATAGATTTTGACTTATTTGCGAATATCAAAATATGTAGCATAAATGGCCGTATTATTTTATTGTGTTGACTTAGAGGGTTGATTTCTTTAGAACTCTAAGGGACCATAAACTTACGTAGGTATTTGATATTTTGCGCCCAAATATGAGAGAAAAGGTTTTAATTCTGGTACATGCATAATAAATTAGGAAGGCTCTAGACAGCCCGAGTGTGCGTTGCGGCAAAATACAAATTATGATTTCTGAGCCAAATTAATATGCGTGAAGAGGTAAATATTTGACAACAGCTTAGACCTAGACCTAGTCATATTTACCATGAAAGCAAATAGATATAACGTTCGTTCCCATGGTCTTATTTCAGGTACGAGTACTAAAGATAAAGTAAGGAGTGCACACAAGTAAGTTTTTGTTTTTTGAAATCCAATTTGCATTTAACAATACGTTTTATTTTATCAACGCCCAGTATTAAATAAAATGAAATATATGTATCTACTTTCGAGCTCGAAGAAAGTTTCATTTATATTTCTGTAGTAAACACTTCAATTAATGTAGTTAAATCTTTTTTAAACGGATAGAACTTCGAGATAGAATAACTGTGGACCGTTTAAAACTACCCACCGTCGAAGAGCCAAGTCAAGATTAAATTGTCTCACTCAAAGTGTGTCTAAACTTACTGTTGAAGCCCCGGCTACTCTCTCGACACGATTATTTTGTTATCTCCACTGGCGGTTCACTCTGGGTCATTGGAGACCACTCCGGTTAGGACATCGTACACAATGAGAACTAGCTCGATTCTACGATAAAAGGAAATCGTAACTTTTTAAGTTGGTAAGTAGTTTTTCCCCTAGGACTTGACCTATGTAGACAGTAGCGAAAAGCTAGGACAAATTTAGTGCATTAGTGCCTATTAAGTAAGTTTTGAATGTTTGGAGAAAACTAAGTAGGTACAGTCGCAAGCGATAATATGCAGACATTTAATACTCGTATTTTTCTAAATGATGTCACTGTATCAAAATTTCATAAATATACACAGGTAGGTATACAGAAAACTCTAAAATTATGTAAACATCAACTTGGCCAAAACCATCCAATATATTATATAGGTATTTAATTACTTATCAACCTACCTTATATAAAATTATATTGAGATAATTTTAACTAATATAATTTTATCGATTGCGACTGTACCTAAGTGCTTTTTGGTTCTTTATCGTATCAAAGTAAAATAAGTTGTAAAAAAAGGGCATCGGCTAAATATTTAAGCAAAACTAGATTCTGCCCGCGGCTTCGCTCGCGTGGTTTGTTGATAAAAGTAGCGTATGACCTGGCCATACGCTTCAAACTATGTCAATATCAAATTTCAAGACAAACGGCTCAGCTGTTTAGCGCGGAAACATATAGGTATAGATATTTCCGATATAATTTTACTGACTCTATTGATATTTATGGCCAAATCACACAATATCATTATAAATTATTGTAGACTATGTGTTTCATCAAAATCACACCCCTAGAAGTAGTTTGTAAAAATAAAAAATACATAATTACTTTATAGGTACATAGTTTATTTAAACTGAGTTTTGTGTGAATCGAACCAACAATAAAAAAATCCATACAAACTTTAGAACTCTATTGCACATCCCCATAGGGGAGTTTCGAAAAATAAAATAATACGTGTTTTATTATTTATTTTAAAGTTTATTTGTACCGAGTTATGAGCGAATCTAACCAAGGCTATAAATTGTAAAAACTGCATTGTAGGCTAACTATTTCGGTCTGCTTCCGTGCCGATGCGATGACAGTTATGATAAGTTCACCAATTTTTTGTTTTTAAACAAAAAATTGGTGAACTAATATTCTTCTATAAATTCGACGATGTTCTTGGGAACCGGATATCTGTCTTCTAATTCAGGTTATTCAGGTTAGAAGCTCTTGATCGCGATGAACCCTCATACCTCCATTAGGTATCTTCCTACATTTATCTAATATAACTAGATTCATATAAAATCTAATATAAAATCAGGGGCAACGATGACTTTTATTTAGTTAAAGTTATTGTATATAAATGATCACTTCGTTGTCCGTCTGTCGGTCTGTCGGTCTGTCTGTCAGGACCCTTTTTCTCAGGAACGAGTGGAGGTATCAAGTTGATATTAATTTCAAATAAGTAGGTCTATGCTCCCTTGGAGCTCTAAAAAATCAAGCTTCTAAGACAACGCAATAAAAAAATACGGCTATTTATGCGACATAATTTGATACTCGCAAAGAAATCAAAACCTCTATGGTACCTCTGTGGCGCAGTGGGCAAAGGCCCGCCTGATATATGACTGAGACAAATGTTTGTATGACAAATATTTGTCTTTCTATGTATAACATGTATATAATTAAAAAAATATATAAGTACCTAATATATCAGTCATGCAGTTCCCATAACACAAGCTTTGCTTACTTCGGGGCTAAATGATGCTATGAAAAAAAAATCCAGCATTATTTTGTTATTTTACTTTCCGTTGAACTAGAATCATTAATTTGTAATCCGTCCGAAAATCATTAATTTGTATTTTACCATATGTTTTTTTGTGATTACAAACTTACACTAGCAGTTGGTAATATCGATGTAAGGGCGAACATTTTGTTCAACTACTAAGTTTATCTTTCAATCCGGCTTATATTTTCGTTAGAACAATGTTTGGTGCTTTATAAGCTTGTACAGAACTCTCGGTAAGCGAGTCAGACTCGCACATATCCGATTTTATTATTTTAAGAAATTTGATTATCATCGCCCATATTTATAAAATACTATTATAAATGCGAAAGTTTATGACGATGGATGTTTGTTACTTTTTACGCAAAAACTAAGGTACCGGAGGGGATTAAGGCCTGTTGGTTAATAAGGCTTAAGTAACAGAAATCGACCTTAAAATGGACGCCCGCACACAAACATTACACTAGCAAACATCTAATACGTGTACAAGTTGGTAGAAAATCGCCTGCGCTCTTTATCCCACTCCCCGTTGCCAGTGTTGGGTCGTATTTTGTATGATGAGGCCGTGCCGCATGAATAACAAATATACAAAGTAAACAATCGTAAATATGTTGTGTAAAATAACAGTAAACTGTATAAATGTGTACCTTATTTCTTTTATGATTTACGCTTTTATGATCCCTAAGTGTATGTATTTACTATCGATATCCATTTCTTATTTATTATGTTATTCTTACATACGTGACTTGCTTTTATTAAGGCCTATCAAATTTAGGCAAAGACCTTATTAGCCTTCTACTTATGTATTTTGGTTTGATGGCCCCCAGACCATTCACTTCCATATAGTATTGGACTTGAGAACTTTGAATCAAAATACCATAAAAACAACGTGGAATCTGCAGCATCAAAATACACAAAACTTCAAAAAAAAACAATTAGGTATACGGTTCTTTGATTCAAATGATGAAGATGATGTACCGCTCTCTCAGCTAAAATCAACTCCGTTTCATAAAATGATGCCTACACAAATCACATAATATAAGAAGAATAATCCTTAATAACAGCGAAACTCAAATCACAAAAGCTCTTCTCGATCAAAATAAAAAAGAGATTCAGAAGTCCATATTCGTAAATAAATCTGCCCAAAAAAGAAAATTGGTTCTTCCCAAATGCAAACAGGGTAGTGCCATGGCTGTGAAGAAGACAGGATGGCCGATATGCGACAATGTGGCAAATGGTATCACGATGAGTGGTTTATTGGTAGAAAATGCTGATGCCTTTGAGTACTCTGATGACTTCTAAGCGAGGTATTTTATATACTTTCCTTAAATATTTTTAAGTCAAATAACTACATTTATTTGATATTTGATCTCAAGTACAAAAAAAAACATTTTAATTTAATAATTTATGTATATTTAACTCATAGGCCTTTTTACCCTACCATAATAAAATAAGGCCTAGTGGCATAATTTTAAAAAATGTTTTATTTTTCTTATACTGATATACTAATACTAATTTATTCTAGTATATGTATACGACTGATAACTAAAACATGTTGATTTTCTACAATTGTTTTCAATTTATTTCAAATCTCCCTTAGCTAGGCTTAACGGATTTTGATGAAACTTTACAGTAATATAGCTTATACATCAGAATAACACATCTATAGGCTACTTAACCAGGTACCACGCGGGCGAAGCCGTGGGCAGAGGCTAGTCCACAGATAAGCGGCGAATGTGATCATACAAAAAGCCTAGGTATGTAGTCTGTTTCACGAAACAAGTCCCACAGACTCAGCGCTAGTGTATACGCTAAACATTTATTTGAACCTCATTTTCCACCATCTGCTAGTTCGTTCCTCGAATGGCCGCGGGACTTGTTTCGTGAAACGGGTAGAGTACTCATTTTGAGTCAAAAACAGCTCAAAATGTTTTGTTTTGATATTCGCGACAGAACAACACTGAACTGAAGTCATATAGCCAGATACTAAATCCATATGTTCGTCTTTAGTTTTATATATTTCCTTGCATTACCTATCATCCCAAGCTTTTGAAGCTTCAGGGATAATCCTATAGAACTCAAGGATTCCCTCAGGTAGTTAGGTAAATGTTCTTCCGAATGAAGAAATAAACAAGTACCAATGCGGTGATATTTAAGTAGTTACCTATTTACGGGTTGAAACCGCTGGAGGACGGACCTTATCATCCTTTCCTTTGAAGGCACGCGATCCGTGACTCTCAAGGTGAGGTGGAGGTGAGGTAGTCACTTAGCAGAGTACTTGATGCGTGAATAATGTGGAGAAGGAAATGGTGAAAGTTGCCAAATCATAATTTTATGAAAGTAAAGTAGCTCTCAATTGAACATCATTAGTAGAGCCATTGCAACTTCATTCGGCACCTACTTAACTTGCATCAATAGGAAACCAAAGTGCCCATGAACAAGCTAAGGCTGACAATGTTTTAAAAAATGTTTCAAACCCATTTTTACTTCGAGTGTGCTAAGTTTTCAATCCTGATGGTAGGTTAGACCTATTAGTAAAACAGAAAAAAATATATTACTAGTATAGTATTACAATAGGTATCGGTAGTATAACCGATTAGTAGGTAACCCAGTCATAAAAATCAAGAGCACCAAATAGACACTAAACGCTCTACAAATAGTTTTACATTTGAACTTTGATTCCAATTCATTTTTGTTTCTCCCTGGAGTATGTGAAAGCATAAATAATTTACCGCGGGCAGCTGCGTAAACCTCTAATTCATAGCAAAGACTGCTTTTAAATTTTCAAGTTTACCGGAGAACAAAGGCCTAGACTTTATCGGACAATAAAGAGAGTAAAATGTGTCCATTCCAGAAGCGCTAGGACACTGTTTATGGCTCTAAAAGGAGACCGGGCTTGGCTACCACCTGTTTCGTTAGCAACTGCGCCCCGACCAGTAAATAAGCTTTGAAACGTTAATGCACTGCCTCACAATTAAGTAGCGCTTTATATTAAAGTCGTTAGGTATATTTCAACCAGCAAAATACAGGCAATTTTAAACTTACACGATATTGTTGAACGTAATTTTACACGTGTTGTTTTTTGTATTTTTACAAGTTCCTTTGAAAGCATTTACTTTTATTTTCATTCAGTGGAGGTTAGTAGGTACAAATAACTAGAAGATGTCTACCATTGTGGTATAGGCTCTTTTACAACATTCTTAATTGGAGTCCCCTTAGCGGCGCACTTTTATTTACGAGTTAAAGTTAAAAGGTGTTTAAAGCGCGACGTTAGGTACACACCCATTATAAAATCGATGCAACCTAGCCATGAGCCATGACTAAAATAACAGGTTAAAGCTATTACAAGCCGGAATCTCGCGGGAGATTGGCAGTTATGACCCAAATTGTTCATACCTTTACGGAAGTATAAGCCCATTTAAAAGCTTAATTCATAAGGTGGTACCATAAATTCACAAGTTCATTATCTCTACTACCCATACTAGGTCCTTCTCATCAGAACTATAATCAATGGCAAACGGAACGGAAGGAACATAAAACTAAATAATTTAGTTACCATTCAGCGACAAAAGTAGATTAAGTATTTGAATTTCTTTCTAGTCGTGTTAGGAAACTTATCCACATCATAAAGCTCCTCCGTGAAAATTCTGATAGGGAAACTCTGATGCTTGTTTATTCTGCTCTTTGCCAGTCTATTCTATGCTACTGCATCACTGTTTGGGGTGGGGCGGCTAAGACGCATCTGATCAGCCTTGAGAGAGCTCAAAGATCTGTGCTGAAAGTGATGTTTCGTAAGCCGTTCAGATATCCCACTTTCTCCCTATATTCAGATGCTCAAACACTCACTGTTCGGCAGCTTTACCTTCAGCGTGTGATCTTATCATACCACAGGATCTTTCAATCTTCATCTGATGCATATACCCCATCCGAAAACCGACGTATCAAAGTAAAAGTACCGCCAATTAAAACTTCTTTCGCAAAACGCTTTAAACACTTTTCCCTTTATATATCGCTGCGCGTCTAGACACTGTGATATGTCCTGCTTACTATATGGCGTAAAGGAAAGGATTAGAAAGTGGCTTCTTACTCTAGACTATGACGGAACAGAAAGTCTTCTGGAAATACAAACCTGAGTCTCAATCCAGCAGTTCCAGTATGTTTACTATTTCCTCAACCTCCCCTCCACTTCCCACTCCCAATATACTACACAAGTCCTAAACACACACAAACTCTTTACACACACCACACACACACACACATACACGCACACGCATGCACGCACACACAAACACACACACACATACAAAATTCCTGCGAAAGTGTGAAAGGCCCATAATATTTGTTATTTAAGACCCCGTCTGTTTCAGTTTTATCTTTAATGTTTTTATTTTATCTCTATTTTGTGTTTTGCCCTGTTTGTGTTTTTTATTGAAATCGATGTATCTTTAACCGGCCTCCCGCGATACAGGCTCGACCTAGTGCGGGGACCAACACTAACTCTATTGTAACTATATATTTTCGGTAAATAAAAAATGTATGTATGTATAATGTATGAATTTTAGATTCCTTTTTATGTTTTCATCGTGATTAACAAAAAAATTGTTAGTTAAGGGCCAATGCGGATCTACAATAGATTTTGAACTATAATCTGCGGATTCCAGAATATTTTGTCGCTAACTGTATTTAGGTATACGAGGGAAACCTGGGTAATAGTCGAATCATAGTGCCAAAGACCCAACCTAAAATTAATAAGAAGAAGTCAGAATAATATGTACCTACGTATTTACAAATAAAGTATATAAGTAGTATATCAGTCATGTAGTGCCCATAACACAAGCTCTGCTTACTTTCGCGCTAGATGTGTGATGCTGTGTGAAAATGCCCAGTATTATTATTATTATTTTACCTGAGAAGAAATTGAACAAATCTTCCAAATTACCTAATCTCTCCCATTAGCTGCCGCTCGAGAATCACAAATAACTTGAAACGATTTGTAATGGAGATGCCCGGCAATTAACTCAGGAGGGCACTG
This sequence comes from Perizoma flavofasciatum, assembly GCA_958496245.1. Classification (NCBI taxonomy): domain Eukaryota; kingdom Metazoa; phylum Arthropoda; class Insecta; order Lepidoptera; family Geometridae; genus Perizoma; species Perizoma flavofasciatum. The sequence continues at coordinate 6,483,506 of OY292426.1, forward strand.
AATAATTTATTTTAATTAAGCACAAAGACAGGGTTTCATTTTTCGCGTCCATCTTATTTTGCTGGGTTCTTCGCACCGCCTACCTCCTCTACTACCAACCTACGTTCAAAAAGTTTGAATTCAAATTAAATTCGCCCCTTTAACTAAACTCAATTTTCCTTCACGACTTCATTAAGTGAAGCCATTCCGGTGAGCCTCGGTAATGACCTCAAAGAACATTAAATCAAGATCGAGAGGGAAAGATAAAAGCATCTGAATTATAGGTACCTATACCTACCTACTTTTGTAGTCGCCATTGAAGACAACCTTTGTACTAAATATTTTTTATGTCTAACAGAAGGTAGCTTTTTTTCTGAAATTCATTAATTAGATCCGGCGCTGTTGGGCAGACGAACGAGAACAATTAATTAAACAATAAAGTAGTTGATGATTAGTGTATAATCATCAACAATAAATAGCCTGTAGAATTCTTCCGACAAAGACCCACTACCAACCATCACTCGATGTAGGTATCCGTCCATCAGGTGCGTCATCGTATGTGGTCGCAACTGTCGAACCTTTGTTCCCCAGTATCTACCTGTATTTATTTACGTAGCATGTTGAACTGTAGATATTATTTTATCCCTACTACGTAACCTAAATTATATTATCTTTACTAACAACTAACTACAGTACTCTCTAACAAAATGAGGTAGGTATTTCAATTAATAACGTATTTTGGATGAAGCAATCCCTTGTTATTACGTGGCAGCGACATAATAGCGGCAAAATGCGACACCTTTGTTGTTAAACTATGAGGATAAATGTCAGTGACATGGTTTACCCTCCGAGCTCTCTGTGTATCCATAAAAGTATCGATTTGTAAAACGAATGCAATGTTTAAGAAGTTTTGATGCTTTTTTGTTCACAAATAGACGAAATGGTAAAAAATTGCCATCACCTTAATTATCTGCAGATTAATCATTTTATTGTTTAACTAAGTACATACATACTAATGCTTTCGTTGGTGTGGTAATCTCTTTATGGCTGGCTGCAAATAAAAATTGCTTGTCGACTGTTGATGATGGACTCCCCATGATGGACAATAGACATCCTCAAATCCTTAGTATATAGATCCGTGAGGATACCAATTAGGGGGTAGTCAGCACGTCCAAACATAATATTTGGTCTGAGCCCTTGTTTTTGCATATTATTCAGTGTTCCGCGTTTCAGATTACAAAGCCAATGGATGGGCCTCTTATAGGAACTCTGAAGGCACATTCCTTCGAATTTTTGGTCACTGTTTTCAGCGCTTATTAATGCTCACACAATTTTTGGATAAATGGGGTAGTACCACTACCAGCAGTGGCGGCGTTAGGCGTTAACGGTGTCGACGACCGCCGACAACGGCGCCTCTCGCCTGATGAAAGTTTTACAACTTATTAAAAGATTACTTATTCGTATTTATTTGCGTACGAGTGAGTAGGTAGTATTTATTTAGAGTAGTCTGGCAATATTTGTGAAAGTTAGGCGAATCCGAGCACGAGGTCAGGGGAATCCTGACGATTGTATTATTTGTATTATTTTTTATTTCATTCATCTGTCATAAAACTCGCACTTCTACCGCAAAGTTTCTGTTCACAGGCGACAGCGCCTGTGAACGCGCCAACGCCAACGAATGTTCAGTTACGAACATATTAATGAACCTAATAACTACAATCGGTTGAAGAGTAATTTTTTTAACACAATGATAGTCGACACTGAATGTCTATAGAAATGATTATTTTCAGAATATTTTTGTACAATACTTCGGGAAGGCGAAAAGCGAAAACAGTGACATACAGCCTTTCAAATTATATCATGAACTCCAGCATGTAAAATCCAATTCACTAGACTCTATCAACGATGCAAAACAACTTTAACAGTAAAATATGGATAATAAATTAAAATATTTATATCCAAATGATAGAAGTATATACCTATTATTAACAATCAGAATCATACTCCCGGTTCCAATCAGTACAGCTTCTACTTCTCAAAGTTAAAAAAGAATTAGACCTACTTAAGAAGCATATTGAACCTAAAGAGACTGCCTGCATTATCAGTTCTATCAATTGAAGCTGAAATAGCGGCTGGTGTTAGCTATAATATAATCTAGAAAGAATATGTGAGGCTAAAAGCGGAAAAGTTCATCTATTTAATTTGTATTTATTTGTGTAATTTTGGAGATCATTTAATTAATAACAGCATCATCTTGCCCCAAACTATGCAGAGCTTGTATTATGGGAACTACATGACTGATATACTACTTATATACATTTTTTTTTGTAAATACATACATAATGTACATAGAAAAAACCCAGACACGAGACAAATATTTGCAGATACAAACATTTGTACCGCAGCGGGAATCAAACCCGCAACCTTCTGCGTCTCAGGCAAGCCTTCGCCCACTACGCCACAGAGGTCGTGTAATACTCGTATGGGTAGGTACATATCCATACATTATTATATAATTTAGCTCATTTAATTTAACGTTTTATTTCTGACTGAGAAATGAAAGAGGCCTCGCAAAGTCAATGTCGCCGACATCCACATTTGGTGTAGCGAACGCCGCCACTGACTACCGGCTTGGAGCCTACGACCTTAGAAGGAAAGGTACCTACAAACAACTAGGCCGAACATACAGGGTGTAATAAGAAACTGGTCGTTGAGAGTAACATACTAAAAAAACATTGAGGCTGAATAAACACGCAAAAAATTGCGCATCTTCAAGTTTCCTCAGTGTCCGAGTTACACTTTTCTAGTTTTTTACCCTGTTACATATACACTTTTCCGATTCACGTTGCACCCCATCGAACAAAGTAGAGCACGTCATAGAAGCGAATTGCTATTGCGTTCTATAAAACGCACTGGTACGATACGATCTTTAATCATCACACCTTTCGTGTGGTCCGCGCTCGCCAAGCCTCTTATAAATAGGAGCTAGCTTTGTGCGCTGAAATGAGACGAATGATAACGTTTTGAATATGCTCCAAGAGTGGCGTGCTCGCCTTGGCACGCCTTGATCTATCGCATTCATATCCGCGACATCAGGAGCCCATATACCTACGCGTTTGACATAATAGGTTGTTTGTGTGTTTGTTATACCGTATACATCCGAAACGTCTTATCCTATTTAAATGCAGTTTTTTTGCTATCGATATTATATGGTTCAAGGGTGTTTCTTATTTTTGAGTAATTTACGAGTAATGACGTTGTACTATGTGTATAATCATGGTCTGTAATTTGTGCCCTTTTCAGGAAGAGCTAGGCCGTAAACTACTAATTTTTACCTATACCTAAAACTTATTCTTTATGTAGACAGGCAAAACATAAACTTACATTGAAACAAGTAATTTATTTGTTACATTTATTGTACAACTATTTCAAACTAACATAGCAATAAATTGACTCAGGTGTTCCCTAACACAGTCCTGTCATTCCAATCCCTACATACAATCACCAGTCGACCTGAGCTTCATTCCAAAATACGTGAACATCAAAATTTTAAATGAACAATATTATAGTGCATCTAAACCATGCGAATAGTGATACAAAGATAAGTTACCAAGTACAAAGTATACAGACTGAACGTCTATAGAACCCATTATATAAAACTTAGTTTTATACGTCGACAACATGGGATAGCCATCAGAAAGCGATATACATAATTTATCCTAAGTGGTAACGATGTATACTCGAAAGTTAATACGCATAGATTGTTTTTTTTTATACAAAGCGAAGGGCGTTGGTGTTACTCCTTACATGAGCCGTTTACAACGACGGTAACTACAAGCGAACTAAACCTAGGGGCGGTAGGATGCAACACATAACTACCTATGACTGACTCTAACATTTACATACACGATTATGTACTAAGGTGCAGTTTAGTTCAGAACAAGTGATTTAGTTATCCGCTAACTACTAATATCTCATACGTAATATCGTTACACGAGTCACTAAAGCATTTTAGATTGAAATTGTGTAAAGATTATAATATAAGTATTAATAATAAAACCGTTTACAACATGTACTTGAACAATTAAACGAAAAATTACTTCACCGACTAGTATAAATAACGTATCAACTAAAACCCGTTAACGACCAAAATCTGTAAAATCAAAATAAAAAAATAAATGTTTTTATGTACCAACATCAATGCAGCCAGAGCACGTCGATTACAGGACGATAATTTTATAATTACAAGTAAAAATAAATAACTTCGAGTCTACAGTCATATAGTCAGAACTAATCTATAATTAAATAAATAAATAAGAATTTATCTAACTAACTTACCTAATCGCGAAGAGAATTACAACAAAATACTGAACAAGTAATTACAAAAAGAAATCGATCGACGAGCAGATAGATAGTCAAAGACAAATTTCGTTTCGAGATAATAATAAGATCCTTTGCCTACTTTTTAAATGGCCTAATTTATGTTAAATCTACTTAAAAATTTAATTCTGTATTATGAATGCGGTATACTACAAAGAGGCTCCGATTATTTCAAGCCGAAATTATTGCTACTCAAATGTAATTTTAGTTTCTTAGATCGAAATTAACGTTGTAGATATTTATTTCGCATCCTGATACGGTTATCCTATGATGGTGAGAAATACTATCAAGTGAGTTTCGTACAAGCCTGTTGGGGTGTTTTGAGGTGAGTTTGATTCGTTTATTAGACGCAGAATTCGTCGAGCAGATTCTTCAACTCCTTGTTGTGAGCGGCCTTGGAGCCGGTGGCAGGAGAGGCGGCGGTGGCGCGACCGACGTAGCTGCAAACAAATAGGAAATTTGTATCCACTCCTCATTTGAAGCAATAAATGTATTGAGTGTTGAAAGAAACCTATTCTATATTTGACGACCTCTGTGGCGCGGCGGCCGAACAGCCGGCTGAGACGCAAGAAGTGCGGGTTCGTTTTCCACTGCGGGACAAATGTTCCTGGGTGTTGTGGTAACATGATGCTCGTATTTCCGAATCGATCCATACATTTACAGCTTGTAGCTTAAATTTCTTTATTATTGAACACTTAGGTAATAAAACACCCAAAGTCCACCCATCACTAATAAGCCTAGTAAGATTGTTTTCTATTTGAATAACAAGTAATCATAGGCACTGGTACCCATTAAAAAACCCCACCATTTAAAAGGGCAAGCTAGCAACATCAAATAAGGAGAAACAGTGGCACATACAACGAAAGCATCTCTTTTAAAGACAATAAGGTCTATTGTGAAAGGGCTCGTTCACGTAGAAAGCAGGTAATTAGCACCAAACAAATATTTTGAATCGTAGTGCGTAGAAACAACACTGGTGTCATTGGACACTATATACACGCTAGGTCCGGTGGCTTCGATACGTATAGTAGTGTGTAGAAGTGAAACTGGCGTCGGGCTGTCACCATGCATAAAAGGACATTTAGAGTGGTTTAAAGCAAAACGCTAGCACCAGTGTCACTTCCACTCGATAAATAACAAGTAAATTAGCTTTTTTGTACTACTAAAGAGGCAAACAAACTTTAAGCCCATCTGGTGGTAAGCGGTTACCGTAGTCTATGGACGCTTGCAATACCAGAGAGATGCGTTGCCTCCCTGACATATCAAGATAAAAGATCTGATGTGCCTTTAATTACAGTATTTGGTTTAAGACGCCAGTGTCACTTCTACTCATAACGTTATAGTTTATGGCAGTGTGCTCCTTTGTTTTCAAAGCGGCCTTAGCGTTATTCTCACCTAATAGTACGTGGCACTGTTTCCATTTCGACATTGCTCGGTTCTGGCGTCTTTTCCGCCTTTCCACCAAAGAGCTGGCCTAACCAACTACCCCCTGAGCTCGAATGGGACTTAGCCCTGCAACCAAACGCGAGACATTTTCGAATATTAAGTATAATAATTGTGAATAGAGCATTGACAATGTTAATTACAAGTGTAATAAACGGAAAAGAATAGGACATCTATTGTTTGCAAAAATTATTATCCTGAATTAGGCAGAGTAATCAAGCTGCAAATACTACTTAGTTTTAATATTATAAATGCAAAAAGTATGGATTTTTGAACCAATTAATTTCGTGATTCGGAATTCGGATAAGGAATAGGATAACAATCGTGACGTTGAATACATAATATCCAATAATTAACATAAGTTTATCGCCTACTTATCGAATGATTCAGTGACCCGATACATAAGAAGCGATTACCGTCGCGTATCGCATTGCATTAGCAATGCCTGTCAACGTACTAACGTTGACTGCCGTAAGGAATTTTTAATAGAATCAACGTAGACTCATCATTTTATACAGAGTACCTCTTTTATAAATAAATAACACACAACAGCCATGTATCATACATCAGGAACTACGAGTAACATAGTATCAGAACACCTAGAACCGTAACAAATATTTCCAGATAATGCACAATTTGTCCCGCAGTGGGAATCGAACGAGGTAGTTTTATTGGTTAAGCTGGACACAATATATTGGTAGATCGTGACTAAAGCCGTATCTTGGACAAATTGTTTCATTAGCAAAACATCGCACTAAAGTCGCCATCGCGACCTTGAGTCCGCAGACGTTCGACAAAAATCTGGCTGGTCGGATGTTTCCAACGGTCGCGAACGCATCTGATGCAGTACTCGGACGCATCCCATGGGTATGCACGAGCTTCGGATGCGTCCGCACGACAGTTGCACTCCGATTGCCCCGAACTGTGCCTTGTCGCTCACTCGACGTGATACGGATAGCGCGTAGTAACTTCAGAATAATTTCATCAATCGTTTCACTTACGGCGCCCAAACATGGTCTCTGACTGAGTCTCAGAAGACCAAGCTCGGGATTTGCCAGAGAGGGAATGAGAGCATTATTTCAAGTGTAGAAAGAACTGATCGAGTTCGAAACACCATACCGTGCTCAATAACTGGCAACGCAGAGGTGAATGCGGCCAAGTTAAAATAGGAGTGGGAGACCTTTGCCCAACACTTGGACAGCAGAGTAGGTTGAAAAAAAGAATGCCAAGTGAAAGAGATATCGCTGCAGCGGATCCAAAGCACCGCTACTGGCGATACCACGGATGAGCCTCTTCTCATTGTACGCCGTTGCAACTCGTGAAATTAAGGACCACGGGAAGCCACGTGAGAGCTGCCTCTGGCAACACGGAGCGACCGACGGCTGAGCTGCAATTTATACTTTGTTCCCAGCTAAAAGCACATCGCGGTGGGCGGGTATCGCACTCACCTGATATGTTTCTGGTTCTGCAGCATTGTCCGGAAACGCGGCTCGACGTAGGTCCATGAGCCCATGTTCTTGTGCTCCTCCTGGGTCCACACCAGCTGTGCGTTCGGGTACTTGGCGACCTCCGCCTTGATCTGGTCATACGGGAACGGAGAAATCTGCTCCAATCTACAAGGGAAATTAAAGGTCAGCAAAGCACAACAACACGCGAGGCCAACATGCTAAACACTAAAGCTGAATGAAGGGTCAAAACAAAACCCCAACAGTTTTATTGCCTGATTCTTCTCAAGGCTTGGTTGCAAGGAATCGGCGTATATCTGACTTATTATAAATGCGAAAGTTTGCGAGGATGGATGTTTGTTACTCTTTCACGCAAAAACTACAGAACGGATTTTGATGAAACTTTACAGTAATATAGCTTATACATCAGAATAACACATAGGCTACTTTGTATCCGTGTATCACGCGGGCGAAGCCGTGATCAGCAGCTAGTAAAATCTAAAATTCACTTAGTTTATACGACGCCGATCATAAATGTTCAAAAATGATCCTCGATATCAATGAATATTAACCACCTATTAACTTTGATATAGACTGTGGATTATAATCAGGTCATCATCATTTACAGGTTATAGGAGTCCATTACTGGATATAAGTCTCTCCAGAGAATGCTACGACGAACCCTCTTGAGCTATGTCTATTCACCTGCTTTCCTACTCTGCGTTTTCCGGTTCGTGATTTTACATAGTGTCGGAAAACTCTTTTGATAATATTGTCTTACATACATATATACATATATTTACGCCTGTTTCCCGGAGGGGTAGGCGAGCCAAGGATTTTCACTTGCTACGATCCTGGCATACCTCTTTCGCTTCATTCATCCTCATCACATTCTTTATATTGTCTTAGCGTGTAATATTAACCTGGCAATAGCGATTTCCTTTTCCAAGCCTCTCTCGCGACGTTCCTTGATCATGTCGTAGTAGACGCGTCCGGAGCAGAATGCCAGTTTGCGTACGTTCTGGGCGTTCTCAGCAGCCGGCCCTTCTTCGGGGATCACCCTATAAGAAACATAGACATCAGATATTGATAAGTTTACTTATTGATTTGTGGCAGTCCAGTCTTGGGAAGCCATTATCATACAAATAGTTTTCCAAAACTGTCAAACTGGGCTGCCACAGATCAAAAAGAGAACCCCTCAAAAGGAAAGTGCTGTCATCTAATAAATAAATAAATAATGCTGGACATTTTTCACACAGCATTATCTAGCCCCCAAACTAAGCAGAACTTGTATTATGGGAACTACATGACTGATATACTACGTATATGCATTTTTTTAGCAAATAGATACATATTAAACACAGAAAACACCCAGATCCAAGACGAAAACACACAAATATTTGTGCCGCGGCAGGAATCGAACCCGCAACCTTCTGCGTCTCAGGCGGACCTTCGCCCACTCCGTCACAGAGGTCTTCAAATACGTGGCTTTTGAAAACCCCTCCGGATAAAAGGCGTTCTGTGAGATCTGTTTATGTTAAAACACTTAAGAGCCTCTACTCACTGAGTAGGTATGTATCTAAGGATTGTTATCATGGAAAATACAGGGTGAGCGTGTTTTGTTTTTAATTTTAGAAATTACCTTCTGAAGGTGGTGCCCTCATTCATATCGTCAAAGGAGGACTTGGCCTCGGGATGGCGCAGCAGAGACTTGGGCGTCATCAGGATGAGAGGCTTACGGAACGGCAGCGCGATTTGCCTCCTGAGGATGTGGAAATAGGACGCAGGCGTCGAACAGTTAGCGACGATCCAGTTACAGTCGTGCAATTGACGCACTGCAAAAAAATAAAAAAAACATTCTGAATCTGAAAAAGATAAAGGTTACGGTTAGTTTGAGCGCCACCGTGAATCGATTCAATCTTTGACTGTTGTATCAGTGTTATGCTAAAGAGGATTACGAAAAAGAACCACATCTGTCAAGTGATGTAAAGAGCTTGGGGTCTAGACAAATACCACTTTCCGTTGACGTTAACGCCTGCGGAAAGATTGAATTGTATGGGAATGACATTAGCTGCGGAAATGTCACGTGACAGCTGCCAAGTTTTACCTTGAAAAAATTGCGTTAGCGTGAAAGGAAAAGTAAGCGTGAGGTATTTGTCTAGAACCCCTTGTCCGGTGAAGTGCTTATTCACTTCTACTGCTAAGCAGTATATGCTCTCATTGTTATGCTACGAAATGATGAGTATGGGTGTCGGTGATATAACAGGCACATGAGACCTGTATGTCTCAGGGTCGGCAAGCGCGAGAGATGCCTCTGGTGTTGTAAGCATCCATAGGCAACGGTAAACACTGATCAACAGGCAGACCAAATGCTTGATTGCATTTTAGTTTATAAAAAAAGTTGTAAATTACCTTCAGAGTCGAAGATTTAAGTTGTAATAGTAAATCACCTTCAGAGTCGGGATTTGAGGTTTAATAGTGAATTACCTTCAGAGTCGGGGCTTTCTGGCGGCATGTAGTCAGGGTCGTCAGAGCTCATTTGCAAGAACCTTTCGAGGCGAGCCGACGAGTGCTCGGGTCCCTGGAGACAACAAAGCACATTACTTATAGTACCTACTAAGACCACAACAATCGATAGTGAACCTGCCGTAACGTCATCACTTAAGCACTCGCAGGGTTACATAGGGTTAATGTTATCGGACACATATCAGCTAGGCAAGGCGATGCCTTGCCGCACCGCCCCGGGAAGCTTTTAGACTATGACATGCCAATGTCATAGTCAAAAGCTTCCCGTAGAAAAAGAACATAATAATGTATGTACATTATTATGTTCTTTATCTACAAATGCTTTGCCTTGAACCAGCCGACAACGCTTAGCTGAATTAAAAGTGCCCAATCAAATTTGAAATAAGCGTCACTCGACTTATAACGGAATTGGTCAGCGCATTGTCGATTTGCGGTGAAGATGAATGTTCGAGTATCCCCTGAATCGGATTTTTTCAGAATTAAAATCCTACTAATGTTAGGGAAAGATTCCATGTTTGTTGTTATTATCTGTGTAATCATAGAATTAAAATTATCGTGGTTTAGTATCATTTTAGAATATAATTACGACTATACCACGTACTTTACTATTCTCCTGCTGACGTTTCGTTGACCGTTTAGAAGTCCTTCCTCATGAGCACCGTCCGCGACCACGCTCGACGGTCGTGAGACGGGAACTCAGTTCCCGTCTCAGGATGTATTTGTGTAATGGCTCAACCGATTTGGATGAAATTTGGAACAGTTATAGTTTGTGACCTTGAATACTAAAAAGGCTAATTCGAAGGCCTAGAGCTCAATGTAACATTGTAAATTAAACTTAGTTCAGCCATTGATTTCGTGGCATCGTCTGTCAAGTAGCCGGTTGAGAAGCAAGAAGTGCAGGTTTGATTCCCGCTGCATGAAAAAGGTTTACATGGTCAACAGAAATTCGTTAATGGCCTAATGTTGTGTTAACATATTTGGAGCTCGTATTTGGGAATGTGAATTTAAAAAAATTACGGTGTAACAAAATGGATCCGGGGATTTCTGGAACTCTTGTCCAGAAATCCCCTTTGCTTCCCTTTTGATTACCGGAAGGGGATCTGTGGACAAAAAGTCTAGAAATCCCTTTCGCAGGGGATTATCACAGGGGATTTGTGAAATAAGCCAATCCTAGCGAGGGTTCACGACAATTTTGGGTGTTAAAAAGTACTCACCATGCCTTCCATGCCGTGTGGCTGTAGAAGCACGATCCCGGACTGGCGCACCCACTTGGCTTGCCCGCTGGATATGAACTGGTCGATGATGCATTGCGCTACGTTGTTGAAGTCGCCGAACTGCGCCTCCCATAGCACCAGCGCGTTGGGGTTCGTTACCGAGTAGCCCACTTCGAAGCCGAGCACACCTGCAAGGGATTTCAAGGGTTGGTTTACTTTTTAACGTCACGTCACATAATCAATGTTCTGGTTGCTGGTTACCGATAAGATCTGAGATATCAAAATGTATTAATCACAAAATGTACAAAAATTACAAGGTAAACAATTTAAAATAGTCAAATATGACAACATCAAAAACGTAAAGAATATCAAAGACAGATTGATATTTTAATTGTTGAAATACCGAACTTTCTTAGTTTTATAGCGCAAACCTCCTTGATAATGTTTGCTTTCCTATTTATCATTATGACCCCACCCTTGGTTCCCTTCCCCTGAGTTACGGGATCCGAGGAGAGGTATTTCGATTGTTTTGTGGTGCTACAACAACCAGACCCGAAACACTATCTGTATTTAAAATGGAATATCTTACCATATTCAGAGAGTGAGCTGTTGCAGACAGTGTAAGGAGCTTGGTCGGGGTAGAGGTGAGCCAGGGCGCAGTAGGTAGCCTTGTCTACCTTCTGGTGGTGGAGCACGTGATGTCTGCAAATAAACAAGCAATGTTTATGTGTGAACATAGATGGCGCGCGGAGAGACATATAAATATCGTTTCTACGTGGGCCTACTGTCAATTTGTGCCGTAATCCGAACCGCGAGCGCGTTGAATTTGTGCCTACGAATGTGTTACGTTATAAATAGTAATTTCCTCTACAGTTTTGAGCAACAAACAAGATTGCACATAAACTTTTTTAATTGTAAATATTAGTGGTGTCACTGAATCAACCGCCATTTCCACATTGTTGACCCCGATGAACCACGTGGTCTATGTAATGCAAGGAACGCACATAGCCGCATTTCCTCAATGAAAGAAGTAACGCCACATTCGCACGCGTGGAGCTTGGGCAAAAAGTAACATACGTATTATTCTAGTTCGCGAACGATTATTTGTTATATATAATATATATTAATAATATATACCATATTCAGCCAGAGGCAAAGGCCTCCCGACTTCCACTCCTCACGATTTAACGCGTGGTCTACCACACGTCGACGCCTTGCATTGGGTGAAACCTAATCTGTGGTGCTTTTTTTGCGCATAAGGCGCTCGACATACGCCAAGCGTGTCCCGCCAAGTTAAGAACTATACTTATTCCAAATTAACATACTGACATACCTCTACACGCGTAGTGGTGCCGTAACTCGTTACGAGATGGTATAAACAACATGCCTTAAGCATTTCGAGTATCATTTCGCAGCCAGATGACGAAACGGTACCGTAACTTAGCTAGTCTCGCACGTAACAATATTAGTAGGATAGGTACCTGTGGGAGAAGGTGCCTCTCTCCACATCCTCTCCGGACAAGCGCACGTGGATGCCTTCCTTGAGCAGGGATCCGAAGGACATGGCCTCAGCCAACGCCCAGTCGACGGTGCGGTTCTCAACCATGTCGAGGCGAGCCTTCAGGATACGCAGCAAACCCTTGTGGATTTCAAACTCGGCCGCGTTTGGGGGAGGGTTCGAGAAACGCTTGCCGATGTGAACTAAGGTCTCTTCAACTACGCCAGTGGGCGCCATCTGTATTCATAGAAATCACAAGGATAATTACGAATCATCGCCTTATGGACTCAGATGAATTCTGATTGAAGATTTCACATTTCAGTAAATTTACGCCTTATCAAGCCTAGAATAATCAGCAAGCAAGGCTTGGTTTTTTAATATGATCCTTGTTGTAATATAAATACTATCGCATCTTGTGTGTGGGGTTAACTGACTAGACGTGTGCAAGTACCTTAGTTACCATAGTAACCACTGTCCAACTCTACTGTTTGTGCTCTCCATTAAATAAATAAATAAATAATCCTGCGCATTTTTCACACAGCATCATCTAGCCCCAAACTAAGCAGAGCTTGTATTATGGGAACGAAATGACTGTTAAACTACTTATATGCGTTTTTTTTGTAAATACATACAATTATATATAGAAAACCAATATTTGCAGGTCATACGAACATTTGTCCCGCGGCGGGAAACGAACCCGCAACCTTCTGCGTCTCAGGCAGGCATTCGCCTACTGCGCCACACATGTCGTCCATTGATTGTGCTAGGTCGTGTAATATTTCCTAAATAATTAGGTACCTCTAACTTCAAAGCGAATCCTTGAATACCTTGCTATAATTTCATCAATCCTTTAGCTTCAATGGTGTGCTGTTTAAATTCAGGGTGATTATAATGTTACCTTTAAGGGGTCCTTGCCCTCAAAGAATCCGGACCAGGGCGAGTCGAGCCAGTCCTTGTACTTGATGTGAGTCTCCTGCTTGGCCTGGTTGTAGGCATCCTCGCATATCTTCTCGTATTTCTCCCTGACGTCTTTCACTTCGTCGGAGGTCACAACGCCTTCGGCGATCAGTTGGTCGGCGTATTTCTCCAAAGCTGCGTGAAAGTACTACGTCAAACATTTGGAAATTTACGGTAAAATAAATATCTGATTTACGTGAACGCGTTACGTACACGCACGAGATCCAAACACGAACGAACGATGCGCTTTACTTTCAATCTCAAGTTTGACGTTTTTCTAAAAGTTGTTTTTCATTGGCCAATATTGATAACGATTATGGTTGAGTTCCAACCATAGTCATAGCAAACGACGTCACGTTTTTCCTTGAAAAAACGTCCGAACTGGGATTGGATCCAAGTAGTCGTCGTGAACGACGTCTTATTTTCCTTAAAAAAACATGAAAGTTTTGACAGCTTTTCATAGAAAAACGAGTCGTCATCTGCTTACGATTGGAATGGGAACCCGCCCATATTTTCACCGATATCGGGGCACTGCTAAGGTGCTACGGTTATTTACGTGAATTAAACTCCCACTCAACTCCGTGCAGTTTTTCAATGAGCCATGAAACTGCTATTTGAACTGCGCTGGTATCGGTACAATGTCGTTCAATGATATAACATCAAGATTGCATCAAGATCTAGAGAGAGTGTTACTCCGGTGTGTAAGCGATGTATATTGTTGTAGATATTGACTACCATAAAATGTTTATTTTAGCAGAATACCGCTTGTGACGTTTATGAGATCGAGATCGAGATTAAGCCTTAAGTTCACCAAAAAAAACGAACGGTCAAGTATAACCATTGATTATAACAGATTCTACGAAAACATGTGGCAAAAGGCTTTTATTAGGACCTAATCAACCGTTATTTGATACCAATCAAATAGGTTTAAAGACTATTAACCAAATAGGTTACTAACTATTGCACCAACTTAATTTGTTAAATAAATAACGTTTGGTTAGGTCCTAATGAAACACTTTGCAAGTTTCAAAAAGCTGAAGTTTCAAAGGTCTGAATCGTAACTTTAATATAACTGTTTTTAGGAGAATTGTAGCTTCAAACTATAGGTACAGACCAGGCTTGGTCTTCCGAATCTTCTGGTACATAAGCGGCTGCGTGAACATGGGCTCGTCGACCTCGTTGTGTCCGTTGCGGCGGTAGCTCACGATGTCAATCACCACGTCCTTGTGGAAGGTCGCGCGCCATTCAGCCGCGACGTTGCACACGTGCATCACGGCTTCGGGGTTGTCGCTGTTCACGTGGAAGATCGGCGCGTTTACCACGCGGGCTACGTCTGTCAACACAAAATACTGATTTATCCCTGCAACCTTGAAACAAGCATTTGACGACCTCTGTGGCGCAGCGGGCGAAGGCCCGGCTGAGACGCAGAAGGTTGCAATTTCGATTCCCGGGGTGGGACAAACGTTTGTATGATCTACAAATATTTGTCTCGGGTGTGGGTGTTTTCTATTTTTTTATTGTTTGAACGTTGGAACTACCAGTCGGATTTGAAAATTCTTGTTGCATTTGATAGCCCAATTCTTGAGGAAGGTTATAGGCTATTTAACATCAAGCTATTCTTAGGAGTCGAGCAGAAGAAGTAATAGCGCGGACGCGCCATGCGACGCGGTGGTTCGGAGGCCGAGGGCGGCCGTGGCACAGCTAGTAATTAATCTCTCAAAGTAGACCTACCGGTACAGTAAGCCGAAGACCTGGAATGCCTAGGGTCAGTCGTGAAACCAATCTGGTTATTGGCAACAATGTGGATAGTTCCGTGTGTAGTGTAGGCGGGGAGGTCCGATAAATGCATAGTTTCGAACACGACGCCCTGCCCGGCGAAGGCGGCGTCTCCGTGGAGCAGGATAGACATAACCTGTTGAGGAAAATTTGTAAATGCAAAAACAAACACGTTCACGACTCTAATCCCCATGATGGCTATCTTCAGATCCATACTCGGTACGCAAATACGTAAAGATTGTAATAAGTTTTTCGAGTGGGAAAATCCATTGGTTCGAACTCACGAACATTGGATCAGCAATCGGGATACCACTTAATGGACCAACATGCTCTTCTAAATGAAATTGTGTTTACATAATCTATAATCTTAATTAAATTATTTATTTATTTTATTCATCAATCATCATCGAATTATTTTGTTAGTCACAATTTTCTTATAATTATCTATATCCTGATGTTAATGCTACCATACTATAACCTCGTATGAGCATTGTCTAGCGGATTTTCGAGCCGCTATAGCGCCCCCAACGTGGCTTATATACGGCTATAGTCGAGATCGATATCTTAACGTGCAGTCTGGGAAGCTTTCAAATATATATATAACAATACTGATCATCCATGAAAATCTTTTATGAACGAATAGGCAAGCTACACCACGAATGCACCATCTTAAGCAAGGGAACATTACTGACTGCCATGGATTGTTACGTGGTTACTAAAGCAGAGTGAACATTCTGATTCCAGTAGCTGGCTGGTCACATAGAAGTTCATATACATTTTTGAACCATAACTATTAGTGAACAAACCTGACGACCTCGCTTGGATAGAACACCTACAGGAATTTTACATGTCAAAAGTGCTGCATATTTTATTCCAAAAACTATCGTGAACTTGATTATTCGGTACTACTACTACGTGCCGTGTAGTGTACGGCGCGACGCGGAGGGAGCAAGTCGCGATCACTCACCCTGATGAAGACTCTCGGAATGAGTCGAAACTTAGTCGGTGCCTTCACCGATAGCGCAGTACGTGAAAATTACAATATGTTTTCCCGTTCCCGTTTTTACAATATGAGAAGTGCTGCATAGGCTGCCGCTACGCTACTTGGCCTTTTGGAATTACCTTTTTTAACTCATATCTGACGCTTGCTTTATAGTTACTTTGAATATGCAAAGGCCCATAACAGAAAGCACTCTTGATACCTCAGGGAGGCAACGCGTGAGTGATACCTCTGGTATTGCAAGCGCGTCCATAGGTTATTGTAACTGCTTACCAACAGGTGGGATGCATGCTTGTTTGCCTCTTTAGTAATATAAAAAAAACACTAACCTTCTTGCCCTCATTGTCTCCCCTGTAGAACTGTTCAGCCCTGGTCTTGCCCTGCACAACGGGGTCAACGGCTTCCAAGTGGGAGGGATTGGCGCAGACCGCCAGGCGAATGTTCTTGTTCGTGACGCGGTTGAGGCGCTCGATGTACGTTCCTAAATGGTATTTCACGTCACCGGAACCCTGAAATGATATTGATCTCACGAGTTTCCAAAGTCTAATGATGTTATTTCTGCAAAATTATGGCTGTTTAAGAAATACACTTCACTACTTATGCCCAAAGCAAAAACGCTTAATGTGCCCCTTAAGTGTTAGAATCCTACTAATATTATAAACGCGAAAGTTTGTGAGCATGGATGTTTGTTACTCTTTCACGCAAAAACAACTGAACGGATTTTGATGAAACTTTACAGTAATATAGCTATATATATCTACATCAGAATAACACATAGGCTACTTTTTATTCGAGTACTACGCGGGCGAAGCCGTGGGCAGAAGCTAGTTTTAAATAAATCGTTATTACCTCTGTTAATAACGTACTGTTATAATGGCCATTCACCCCGCCCGGATTTCAATAAACACTTTATTTGATCTAACCAGAAGGACACACGCCAGAGTCGTATTGTAAGATTCTTTACAAATTGAATTAACGCGGACGTCATCCGTCGCCGCCAACTCGACTAAACCGCACCGTTCACGTACACAAATATATGCATGTGGACGTTTGTTTCATATATTTTATTGATAATCAAGACCAACACGTTTTACACGGTCTTGGTACAATTACCTGCCACCTCTCCACCCGCATCTTCCGCACAATTGTTCCGTCAAAAAGGCTATGTTGACTGACTATATGGAAAAGGTTTTTTGGAAGTGGAAGCGGCGACCGCTGCTTATTGTATGAAACTTACGTCATCCTCAGCTTCCAGACCCGCGAACTGTGTGAACAGCTGATGCAAAGGCTTGCGGCAAACGTTGGCTAACACGTTCAGCCGTCCTGCAACAAACAAAACCGTAAGTCGTGATTGCGGCCGTACTCAGAACGTCAATGCATATTCCATCCAGAATTCCTGATAAAAACGGTCCTTAGATATTACAAAAGGAAAGGAAAAGGTTTAAAACTCGCGTACCAGAGTATAAGGGTCAACATAATACATAGTAACCCACATTGTCAACAACGGCCAACAAACTATTCATTGGAAATAAATTTAAAATACATAATTCACAAACTTCACATAAAAGTCTATTATTATCTACCATACATAACATTTTGCCATAAATAGGTAATACACAAAATGCTAATAGTCTATTATTAACTTCCATTTCAATAAAACATACTGCGACCACATTTACATAACATAAAATTTTCTCAAGGTAAACGTTATAATGACACAATAATTACCGATACTACGGTATGTAAAAAATCCCGTTTTACAATATGGATACCAAATCATCCAGATTTCTGGCGACATGATTGTAGTCAGCATATACCCTTTATTGCCTTCGTTACGCTCGTTTTTTAAGTAGTTCTAAACAGTACCTACCTCTATGCGGCATGCCCATGATGATGGACTCGACGCCGAGCTTCGTTGATACGTCGATGACCTGCTTCATGGCCGGGATAAGGATCTCGCAGCCCTCGAGACCGAAACGCTTCTCCGAAGACCATTTCTTCGCTAGGAAATTCTCAAAACTGTAACAAGTCAGAAAATGTTTTAATCATATCACATGTTGCATAGCAAATAAGTATATCAAATAAGCATGTTCATAAAATGTCAGTTAAGTAATAGCTGCGCGTAAAATCTCTTATATTTGAAAGTTTACTTTTATTTACACAATACAAATTCTTTTTGATATTAAGCCACTTTAGAAATTCTTTTTACTTATACACTAATAAAGTATTCTGCTGTATCCATACTATTGTTATTTCGTAGTCACGATACACGATCTACAATAACACTTAAATTGTTTTTTGTAGCTGTCATCAATATTTTGTTTATCAGAACATTTAAATGCTGCAATGGTGCGTGTTAAAATGCACCGTCTATCTGATTACTCATTCAATCCTTGTGGATTATTCAATATGAGGCTCTCGAAGCGCTCTCTTATTTATTGCGAATATGTTTGAAAAGATGCGTACAAATAAATGAATGCAGCGCTAAAAATAGAAATGATTTGTTTGAATTTTATCTTTAAACAAAAATATAGATAAAGAATAATAAGTAAATAATAGATTTACTTATTATTCTTTATCTCGAGAAGTTTGATACAACAGATAGTAAGAATTAATCTTATCTATTACCTACTTCAATAAGTGGGCAATGCAATGATACCCAGCTTTTAACAATTACTCGAGGTCCTGATAGAGTGTTAATAAATTGGTTTCAAGAAGGGGGGAATCAGTGGTAATGACCGGTTAGGTGTAGTTTAAAAGACCGACCTAATTGTACTCCTTATTAATAGTTATAGGACAGAGAAAACTGATTCCAAACAAAGAATACTTATACCATCGAAGCTGGTGATAACAAAGTTAAACATGTAATAAGCATAGTTAGGTATACTATGACACTATTAGACCTGCCCGCTTAGCATGAGCACCCAAGTCTATAAAGAGAAGACAAAAACTATTTCTGTCGCCTAATCTGTCACACAAAAGGGTATTTTTGGTCTTCCCGACGGTAGACAAAACCGTTGTCTTGGGTCTTCATGCTAAGCAGGCAGGTGAGAAGAGCGTGTACCAATCTTTTCAATCACGTGTGATATCGGGCTCCATATGCAGCAGCATATATATTTTTATATCATTAATGTAATAAATAATGATACTGCCCGTAATAAGCGGCTACAGTAGCCTATAGTCGCTGGCAACACCAGAGATAAAAAACTGCCTAACTTCATACTATTAAATATCACTTTGCAAAACCTCAGCAGGGAGATCATTATATAAACTTAGTGTTGGGGAGGAGATTCATGATCATAACACATTTAACAGGTTGGAGGCCCTTACCCAGTAGACCTGGTGAGTCGAGCGAGGATCAGCCTCTTCTGGTCGGGGGTCATCTGGGTGACATTGGGTGGCTCCATACGCTGCCTGATCCAGTTGCATTGTTCCAATGAGTTGATGAACATGAATTCTATTCCAATGTTGTTGCAGTAAGCCTGTTCGAGGCGGTTCAGGATTTCTCTACAAAAGTATACAATTAAATCATTGTGTATGTTATATATTAGTTATAGAAAGTCATGAGGCCAGTGAGGTGGTAGATCAAATTCCGGATAAGTATGCCTGTGCACCAATCATTCTTGTAATCATTGTTGTGCTACTTATAATCCTACTACTAATATAAACGCCAAAGTTTGTGAGGATGTATGTTTGTAACTCTTTCACACAAAAACTACCGAACAGATTTTGATGAAATTTTCCAGTAATATAGCTTATAAATTAGAATAACACATAGACTACTTTTAATCCGGGTACCACGCGGACGAAGCCGTGGGCAGAGGATAGTACTTATATACTTTTTATAATTATTAATCAATCGGAATAATTGTGAAGAAACTGGCATGTCATAGAACCACAAACTGGAAGGCATTATGGCATTATCTTCCAACCCGCATTAGGATAAGCAGCTGTCACTCGCCGAGTCCTAGCAGTAGAAACATTAAGGGTTCATAATTAACCAATGCTTGATTACCAGTTGAGACTTTAATCTAAACAAAGACAAAAATCGTCAGGCGAAAGTCAAGATCATAGATAAGCGTCATTGTTAATCTTAAAGTGTCATATTTACCTTTCTAATAAAACTTTTATTTCCACAACAAGGACAGTATGATAAGTAATCTTATCACAGGGGCATTAAGATAATATTTTATTGTGGCTTACCTGAGGGGTAAAGCTTTCTCCTTTTCGCCAATAAATGTGGTAGAGGGCAACTTAAAAACCCTGTCCATATCAGCTTCATCTAAAAATTTTAAGTGTCCATAAGAGTAGGAACGTTCATTAGATGAACCCAAGAATAATGATAATATTCTATGAATGATCTAATACATGGAAGTATGTTAACGGACTTCTAAATCAATCTCGAAACCGATGCCTTATAACACTTTTGAAATATTTGATGTGAGTAACTAAGCTTTGCAAAAGTGTTACTACTTCGAGGTTCATTTAGTGACCAGTTAAGTATAGTTTTATGTAGGTACCCGCAGTTGTGAAACATTCTAAAAGATGCTTTAATTGAAACCTTGGTGAATCTATAAGATGAAGAAAAAGCATAGAGAAGAAGCATATAAAAGCGATATTGATATATCCCTTATCATATCCCTTTACTAGGATCCATTTCTTGGATGAAAATGTTTATGATTATATCCCTGTGTTTGTAACTTAAATGGTTGGTATTTCGGTATGATATGTTTTATCGTCATTGTCGAACTGAAATGTACACTAAGGTGATGATAATTTTATTATATAATCGTATATATAACATTTAGTGTTGATTTGCTTTCGAAAACATCAAATTAAACATATATAGGTATGGATATTGTTTTTTATTACCAGTTCAAAGATCGGTCGAGGTAACTGTACTAAATAGATATAGCGAGACAATCCGTTGGCCCAGATCCAGAGACATTATACGTGGTGCTCTACACTACAGCATTCTCAAGGTCACACTATAAAATAGCTCACCAGTTTTAAATTAACTCAAGTATTCTTATCAACTACTTATATTTAAAAATAGGAGTGCTTCATGCACGTTAAGGGTAAGTGTGTAATCTATAGATTCATGCAATATTGTAATCATGTTAATCTATAGATTCATGCAATATTGTAGAGGTATTTGTCCACAACCATACCATGCAATAAATAATGTAAAAAATAATATAATGTATGGTTCCATGTCAAAACTAGCGTGCGTGCCGAGGACCTTGTGCGTTACATCCACATTTAATATGTCGTAGTTATGGCGTCTAATTTACGAACAGACAAAACTGTGATCCAACCAAACTATACGCAAAACAAAATAAATGAAGCTTCATCAACCCGTCTGCAGTTGACTTACACATAGTTATTCTGTTCATAATGATTATTTTACAATGGCAATTTAGACAAATCGGATTACCGAGTACTAGGAACAGAGTTTCCAAGAAGCTACCAGCAATATCTTTAATCTGATTAGTTTTAGATAGTACATGAACGTTTACGGCCTCATTACGAAACGTGGTTTAAGTCAAGTTTAAGAAAAAACTCGGGTTTAGACTCTGGTTTTAGAAAATTGATATTACGAAACGAGATTTAAGCCAAAAACTGCGGTCTATCTGTGTTTATAATTAAACCAGCCAAATAAATAATCATATGTTTTAACAACTGGTACTTTTTTAAAATCGTGACGTAAATAATAAAGCAAATAATTTTATTCAAGATTATTAAGAGATAACCAGTCAGCTTATTATTAAAATAAACAGTAACACTCTCTGAAAATAAAATCAAATATATTTTTACTAAGAAGTTTCCGGTTACGATTATTTACTGGAAACGAAACGTAAGCGGCTAAGGCGCTAAAATGACCTTTTTCAAAATCGCAAAAATCAAAATCCATATCGTCAATCAAATTCAAGTCTATTTTCAAGCTTAGTCGTTTAGGAAACACAAAATAATATCAGATAAGTACGAATTATCGAAGGTGCACAAGCAATTACATTCAAATCTGTTAAAAGACATGACAGATTTAGCTAAAACCAGAGATAAACTAGGGGACTGGCTGGTTTAATTATAAACCACAGATAGACCGCGGTTTTTGGCTTAAACCTCGTTTCGTAATAAAAATTTTCTAAAACCAGAGTCTAAACCCGAGTTTTTTCTTAAACTTGACTTAAATCACGTTTCGTAATGAGACCGTTAATGTTTAACAAGGGTTTAATGAACTTAGACTAGGTTAAGAACTTTTAGATACCTTTTGGTAATAGGAATTGTTTGGCTTGCGATTGTAAAATGAGGGGCAAGGTAATATTGTACGGCCTTGTCGCCATAACTACTGTTTATGATAACCGAGCGGCCGTCATGTCGGGGGGCTAAGGTTTCATCCTCCTTACCAAACCTGTAGCTGTTGTGAATCACTTCCCGCTTGTTTTTACCGCCCAAATCGATGTTGGCAATTTCCAAAGGGTCGAGATTCGCGATATGGTGTCCACGGATCTGTTTTTTAGTTCACAATAACGTTTTAACATGTGAAAATGCAACTGCAGATCCTAGTTAGTTTACATCAAAATAAATTAAAGTAAGAAGCGAAAATTAACTGGGAAGATTATAATAGATACTTAAAAATAAAGTTTCATCATTGTCACAAATTCCGTTAAGTTTAATAAACATAGAAAATATTATGACACATATATAAAATTGGCGTGTGGATTAGAAACTAGTTAAAAGTACTACTTATTAGAAACACGCAGGCTATAAGGAATTGCAAGGCACTTGTTACTTTCATATCACTCTTACTTCAGTGCACACATAACGTAATTTACCTGGTAGTAAGCAGATAAAAATTATATATATTTTCAGGTTAGTCTTTGTTAAATAAACTATTACATTCATATTGGATTTCTATAATATTATCTATCGGATAAGGAATAATGTAGGTTACCTATTTATATCCATACTGCGAGGAATACTACTATTTTAATCCATACTACGCTAAGGAAATATTGTTTTAATTTTCCCTACTAGAAAACACTCTTTGCTTTTAGGCTCTGGAAACATCTTATGTAAATGCTATACCTATAAAAGCCATAGGATAATAATGTCTTAAACTTGTTATAGATACAAATCCTATGTACCACTTAACCATGGCCCATAAACAATTTTAGTTTATAATTTACTTGTATGTTACGAACTACTTGATGGTATGATAACACTAGATACAAACACTGTCTCCTGATATGGATAAAAACATCATTATTATGCCGCAGCCAAATCACAAATGACTACACTTTACAAGTTCATAAGCCTTATTAAAAATGGCACAGTGTAAAACACCTGAGAAACAGATATAAGGTTAACTTTCCGAATTACATTATGTTTGCAAACGACACAGAGCCTTACAGGCTATATAGTAAGAAAGCATTTTCGTTTTAAAAAAAAGGTGACATTTAGAAACTAAACAACTTTTGTTATATACATTTGTTATGTAGTGCAAGACAAGTGCAAGGCTGTGACATAATAATAATGCTTTGTACAAATCAGCTGTTGTAGGACATGCGTTTCCGGTTTCACTACATTGTTATGTCTAGTTCTCAGTGATTTACCGATAGGTACTCTACAAAATGACAATGAGTCATGAACTCAGCTCATTTATCCCACAGAGATCGGGTTTCACGCATAATACTTGGTTGAATTGTTGATCTAGTAAAGGAATATGATGAATGAAAACAGATTATATTTGTAGTTTTAGATGTTACTATGTTAAGTTGTTATAAAATATTTTTGATAGATGATTGAAAATAAATTTCGATTAGATTTTAATAGTATTTGACCGAATAATGCAAAAAGCTAGTCTCAATTACATGTACAAAATCTAACTTAGCAACAATATCTATGTAAACGTAAATTTTATTACATTTATAATAACGCGGCAATATACTACATAGACTTAACAGTTCATCAGCATCAGTTTGCAACTATACAGATGGTTTTATTTGCATAAAGTACATTTCAATACTCACAAAATAGGTTTCAACTGCCCAAGCACCTTGAAGACTAAATTTCAAACTACAGACCAGGCACCGAAAAAATAAGCGAATTCAGCATCTAACTACCCATAGAGTAAAATAAGCCTTTATGAGGAGGCTGTTTATAAAGAGCTTCCGTGCTGACTGATTTAGAGTGCGTCGGAAGCCATTATCCCTAAACCAATTTCGAAAATAAACATTTTATTGCATATTGAATATTAAAAGGATGTGAACTGGGATGATGATTTATTTAACTAAAATATCACATTTCTAATCTTTTGGCGTTATAATGTGATCTTACGCCAAATACTAGATATCTCATACAGTATTACAAAGTGAACTCCGCTAGAGCAATTCTGAAAACATTTGTAATTACGAAGGCTATGACACCTAGTACCAGTTGAAATCCAGCTAATTGTCAATCGCAATAAGTTGTCATCAATGTAATCGTTCATACCGAAACGCACGTGTTGTCTAATGACGGCCTCGTTAGCGAAGGCTCGCATACCGCCGTGCCAATCGCTGCTCGACACAGGATCGCCCACGGAGATGCCCAAAGGATCGAGCTGAGCGACGAGGTGACCGCGGGACTATCCGACGAGAAACAATCCAAGACAATAGTATTGCATTCGTGTTAACATATTCCCAAGGCAAACGGTAGAAAGCTACCCGTTCAGAGACCAACATGAATATTCGTCAACGCATGTGCTATTTGGTTATTTTTATAAAAGAGACCGTCTTAGTTAGAAAAAAATTGTTAATTTTTTTTTGATATTAAATACCACGAGAAAGTTTTACTCTATCAAGAATATAGGAAGTACCGAAAATACTAAAATATGCATGAGAGGCGCACAAAAATAATTAAAACTAGTGACTAATTTCTGCTTTGAGACTAGCCATTTTGTACGTCGGTATATTGTACGTTAGTAGTTATGATAACTGTTAATTCAAAAATAAACAATGATTAATTTTCCTATTCATGTTAAAACAAAAAAACGGATAAAAACAATGATTTGAATTTAGGTAAATCTATAAAAAATCAGATGAAATTCTACTGCAACCAAATACGTTAATAGATATCGCAAGATTGATAGGCTAATATTATCACACACGTGCATCTAATTTAAGCATGATTTATGACAATGTTTTTCAAAATGCGAATGTCAAAATCATACGTGAACACTCAAAAACTTCAAAGTCAATGTACACTGAGTATTATGAGTAAACATAAAGAAATTGAAAAGAATAACTTCAATATAAATAATATATAAAAGTTGATGATAATACATTGACATTCTCTAGGCATGGTACCCGTAGGTTTAGCGCTTATTTATGCATGTGTGTTACAACATCGCCGCATGAAACAAATCGCTGACACGTAACGTAATGCAATTACTTTCAAAAATACGAGAGTGATCGGTTTAAAAGAGTTCGATTGCACTTCGCATTGGAGACCTTCGTACCGAAGTTGAAATATTTCCTCATGATGAGCTCGGAGCTTGGCGCGCGCATGCCCAGGGCGGGCAGGTTGGCCGTCGTGATGCCCAGTGGGTCCACATCGGCAGCCAGGTGACCGCGAGCCTGTCACCACCCGCCACCATCATCGTTTAGTCCAAAGTAGGTGATACACGACCCAGTGATTCGAACTCGATATTGATTGCCAGTTACTCTTTCAAAAGTAATGGCGATCGAACATACATACATATACACAACTTTGCAGTAAAACCATCTTGGCATCTGCACATTTTCTAGTTGTCCCATCGCCAGGTCGTGCAAAGCAATTTGGACACATCTAAAGTCTTCGCAACACTATGCCAATTTATCCGCAAGCGATTACGATGACGAATGAAAACTCTAAATGAAAACCGCATTGACCCACGTAACCACCTAAGTGTTTTCAAATGCACGGTTCTATTGTCACTGATTGATACAAAAGTACTTTTGAAATTCATCGTTGTGTTTAGGGTTCCGTACCAAAAGGGTGCCAACGAAACCCTAACCACACCTACACCTAGCCGGCCGCGCCGCCGTCCGACCGTTCGTCTGTCTGTCTATCATTTTAATCTTTTTTTTTTCAACTGTAACGTAGTTGGATTTTATACCGAATATGTGTTATTATATGTGTAACACTATATTAACTGTATTAGCCCCTATTGTGGCAAATCAACAAGTTCATCTACAGCAAAAAAAATACAATCTTGTTATAAAGTGTTGTTATATCTCGTTTAGTACGGAACTCCCAGTGCGAGAGTCCGACTCGCACTGGGCCGGTTTTTACAAAACGCGGGCTAAAAATATTCAAAACAACTATAGATTTTTGTCGAATTTATGTAAACACACTATTCATAGCTAGCGAAAGTCACCTCAGCTGCGTTAAACATTACTCCTTCGAAAATACTAGCATCTCCTTACAAGCAGCTGTAATAACATTGTGTTATATTTTTCAAGTGTTTCGAGTTCACAAAATATAAATGTATTTACGTGATATGCTAACAAAAGTAACAAATCTAAATCCTAGACCAGGGGAAAACCAACAGCAACACAACAGCAGGGTCTGTATAGTGTGGAAGGCAAAAGGTGCAAACAAATAATAAACAGTAGTTGGGTAATATCAAACATCTTTCACCTGATAACTCCGTATGATGGCTTGGACGGCAAGATGGTCATCAATAATCTTCTCATTGATGGGCGATCCTGTGAAATTAATAATGGTAATTCACAATAAAGTTTAAGCACTCAATGTAACTGAATTATGAATCTGGGTGTGTCCAATTAAAGAGTATCTGCTCTTTAAGCCACCACACTATCGCTAATATTAAAAGGGGATGGTTCGCTATGAGACGTATAGGATGTTAAGTTACTGATGTAAAAGCATCAGTATAATATTCTACGACATTTATCACATGCCCGAAAATACAGTCATTACAAGTTTTGAACGATAATAGGCACTCGATAATAAATGCAAAATATTATATTCACTTTCGCTTCTCTGTACTATGCAAGCAGTAAACATTGCACGAATCTGGAACACTGCCAGTTTCGAACATGGTGGATGTGGCTGAAGCTTCGTGATTTTTCACCAATTGTAATTTAACTATCAGTTTTTGTATCTTACTATACGCCTTAATTTATGAACGTATGGCATACGAGCTGAAACCGGCAAGAAATTTTGGAGATTTCGTTTTTATCCCTAGAGAATTAGAGATTAGTTTACTCATCTAATTAAAACTTGTACTTGGTGGTTTGGCACAAAGTTGAATAAGTTAATATTTCACCTGTTTGGGCAACAAGTGTCCAAAATGAGGGTCAAATGTGGTCCATACCTGAAGCGATGGATGGCATGCCCGCAGATGCAGGCACCAGAGATGTGAGCGGAACTTCGTTCTTGTTGTACGGCGCTAGGTTGGGTGGCGACGTGTACGCGGCCCCTGGTTGGGCGCCAGCCGTCGCATTGCGGAAAAATGCATCCCAAGACTGAAATACATAAGCTCGTTTAGAAATATATCTATACATTATAAAAATTAAGTGCTGTTCGTCGGTAAGCGCATCACTTGAGAATGGTTGGCCCGATTGGGCTATTTTTAGGGTTCCGTACCTCAAAAGGAAAAACGGAACCCTTATAGGATTGGATTGTCCGTCTGTCTGTCTGTAAAGACCCTTTTTCTCAGGAACGCGTGGAGGTATCAAGACGAAATAATATCAAATAAGTAGGTCTACGGTCCATGGAGCTCTAAAAAAATCAAGCTTATAAGTCAACGCAATAAAAAATACGGCCATTTATGCGAAATATTTTGATGCTTGCAAATTAATCAAACCCTATAAATATATAGGGTACTTCCCGTTGACCGTAGAATAATTAAATTTGGCAAGAAGCAAGGTCTCACTGCACATTTAAAACGCACATTTTGCACGTATTTAAAAACGTAATTAAACAAAAGCTTTATAAAAAGGCATACTATAAAATATCTGATTATTTAGATGACAAAAACTCTTGGGATTGAAAATGCTCCAACTCGAACCTATTGTTTTGTAAAAGGATCATTAAAAAGAATAACCAGCCTTGTTTTCTTGCCTTTTTTTCCTGGCTTGGTCGCGGAGGAACAGGCACCTAGATAAAAACCGACGTTTCAAAGTGGTCCTTGTGATTTTATTGAATAAATGAATTTTGACTTTGACTTTGACAAGTAAAGGAAAAAGAAAGCCGAAAATCGTTAATTTGTAGTTTTATCACATAAAAAATATTTTAACAAAACATTTGCAGTTGAAGAATTGATCGTGACGTATATCGATGTATGGGAAAACATTTTCTTCAACTACAAAGTTTGTCTTTAAATCCGACTAACTTTTCGTTAGAGCAAATTTAATTAGGTATTTATGGAAAGAAAATGAATATGTGATTACTGTCTCCATACAAACTAAACTTGGTTTGCGAACGTAATGTTTACTTCCTCTATGTTTGTCGAATTGACGTTTCGTATCTGTCACATTCACGGACAGAACAAGGGTCAGCTAGTTATTACTTTTAGTTACTATGAATCAACTGGCCTAAATTTCTAAAAGATAAGATTTTTATGTCATCAGATGATGTAACAGGCACATTTCCAGTAAAACAATAAATATTAATAAAACCACGACCCTTAATATTCTTAAATCTACTACAGCTAGCTAGCACCCCTAAGTGGTTTGTAGACGAAACTTAATAAGTTAAAAATAGTAAAGTATAGATAGTAGTCATGATAAACGAAATTATCATTACGCGTAGTTTGACGTCACATGCAGTGCGGAGGATTGGCCATTCGTGATTACGACGGTCACGCCCCGGTGCGAATGCGACAATAAAAAATATTCTTTATAACTTACTAAAGTATTCGATCAGCATGAATCGATTATTTAAATTAATTTACCAACGCAACGGGAATACCAGAATGCGATAAGTCGAGTTAACAGAAATGTGGGCAAATCTGCAGACACAGAATAAATAAGAGTCTGCAGATTCCTTATACCATTTTCAATACTGCATGAAAACGAAGATATGGAAAAGCCAAATGATGTTCTTATAAAATGGAAAAAACACCTGAATGTCACGCTAGTTTGAAAACTAATTAGTTCACTTGTTGTATGTTTCTGTTCATCTGAATGGGATAAAGCCAATTCGTACCAGTTCAAACGAAACATAATTTGAATGATACAACTGTTAACAATTGAGATTTGTAGTACTGTCGCCTTCGCAATTTAAGACACTCAATACGAATCATGGACGGCTCATGTATTGAGTCATTGAAACACTGACAAGATTTCAGATTTTTATGAAAAACATCATATGAAGTTAAAAACAGACAGTACATTTACATGTAAGTTGAGTTGGATACACTGTATCGATTAGAGATACTCCGTGAATTAGACTTGCACGCTTGAAATGATAAACTCGTTGCTGTGTCGTGACAAGGAATATAACATCTCAAAGAAAACTAGCAAAGTAGCATTGTTAGGGAATTTCTTACAACAGATTGGTAACTAAATGACACAAACACCGCGTACTATCAAGACATGCCCTCGACTTTAAATAGTAGTTCTTTAGTACCTAATCGATAATTGTATTAACCCTAAACAAATCTAATTGCTATTATCGTCATATTATCATGTGACGTATGGTCTAGACACAACAATCAATACAATCGACTGCTCCGTAATTTGAGATTGGAATGAGAATATTAAGAGCTATCCACACCCATCCGTGTTGAGGATAGGTCGTGCACGTACCATGGACGGGCAGGACATCATTCACACACACTGCAAGTGGTGGCAATGTTATGTTATGTAATTTTACAAGTAACGTTTGCAAAACAATCGCAATAGGAACCATAATCAGGCATGAACCGTGAAATAATACGTTATTAGGGTTGCACTTGTAGTCCTCCCTTTATCGGTGCAACTAGGAATACACTTTTATGTTCATTGATTGTCTAACAGAGGCGGCAGTGGTGATAGCCTCCTGTAAGATCACCGGCCACTGAATCTGTACACGAAAGTTGCGTTTGATAGCAAGATTTACGCCAATTGCTAATTGCTACATTACATAATAAGCCTGCCGGCTGGGCCGGACGTGTGTGAATCAGTTATTCATACCAAATGTACGGACCAAACGATTTTTTTGGCAGTGCATGGCACCAGTGGCACGGATATGTGTAGATAATCCTTTATCAATAGGAATGTATAGTGTCTTAAACCAGAACAGGCAATCGAAACGCATATTTTTTTAACATACTCTGAGCAGTAAATCCAGCTAATTATTGAATAACAGAAGTACAAAAACTACGCTTTTGTTTTCAGCGTATACGGGAATCTATTAAATAACTACGTGCTCTGCAATTTAGTTAACATTTTACAACCCAAAATATTAATTATTTGAGTATTAAAGATAGAACTGACGTATTTGATTGCGTAACACGTCTAGTTACGTACGACTTGGAGTCTCATTTGCCGGTATTTCGTTTATTTTCATGTCAAGGCGTTTATCGTTCGTGACGTCATGCCTCTAGCATTAGGTATGTTATATGCAGCGGCTTTTATTTATTCAAGCATGTGACTTTACGGCCAATCTGTTGGATTGTCTTACAGCATTTACCTTAATCATGTTGACTAATGAAAAATTATTCATCGCTATCAGAACTCTGGATTTCCGTCCGTGTGATATTTATGTGTCAAAGATTATTTAAGACATAGTTTTTATTCAGGGCTAGCAATAAACTGCCTCGTTTGTATTTTATTTTCTGAAAATGATGAAACTCTTATGGGTAATAAATGGATGTGAATTAAGGTACTTACTGTATGAACTGAGTTGGGATCAGTGAGCCATGAATTATACATGGTCTCAACATATGCTGAACTGGAGCCATTGAGGAAGGGTTCCGCCGCTGTTGAACTCTTCAGCCTGTGGGCGTTTACAGCCACAGTGGATGTCTGCGTTAAAAAATAATAATACCAAAAATTATAAAAAAATACCTCAAAACTGACATGGCTAGGAAAAGTTATGGAAAATATATTTACACTGTTGGGAATGAGCAAGTGCTTTTTCTCATTTCCAACAGTGTAAAGGTGATCAAGGCTGAAAAGGTTGCATTGATCATTTGGACAAATTCATAGGCATAAGATCTACACTAGAATTTTGGACAATATAGTTTTTGTGAAGCTTAACAGTTTTCTTGGCTGTGATTACACTAAACAAACTGTGTGTCTAGCAAATCCAGCATACTTAAAAACTCTCAACTCTCACTTGCAAAGTAATTAATTTACTTTGCAAGTGTTGCATTTTTAAAGTTCAGGAAAACTTTCAAGAACTTCATCAGCTAAGCTGTTTATTGCAAGTTTATTGCATTGGCAAATTATCTGCAAGAAATTTGCACTTCACTAAGGAGATCAACATTCTTAATTCTAACTATTACTTTTTTTTTAAATCATTGACCCTTTTTATTCTTTACAATGAAACTACTGTACAAGGTTACTAATACAATTTTATTTTTATAATGAGTGTCAATCAGCCAAGTAAACCTTGAACTCATTTAAACTGTTAAAAACAGCAGAATTATTTTATTGTGTTTCTACTCTAGCTAGTGCCAATTTAACTAGAAAGATGAACTCTTTTTTATGCAAAATTCCAGTTAAAATAATAGAATACAGAAACTTTGTTTTGTTATTTTAACAATAATACAAAATAATACAAAGTACATATCAATTCAAACTATTCCATAAAGACATTTAACTTACTGAATTATACATGGTGTAACTGGAAGGGTGGATCATTGGTGGCAGGACGATGAGGATATCAATGAATATTAATTTAACCCCCTGTATGTTCCGCATTATTCAGTTGCTCAACAGTTAATCGGATTTTTAAGAAATTTTAGTTATAATCCGATTTTAGGATCTATGTCCCAAGTTTGTTGGTAATACTAATTTTTTACTTAAAATACCCCTTAATGTCAGGTTTGTGAAAAATTTAAAATGATGCTGGAGACACTATTGACATAAACTGTTAGGTCTACAATCATATATTTTTTCTTCAAGTAGCTTAATAGCAGACCTTTCATCCTACAATACCGTATTGAGTTGTTATTTGATTAAACTCTAAATAAAAAAAATTTTAAACAAACTAAATTTTAGGGCCTCCAAAAAGAAAAAAAAAAACAGTTTTTTGCTACTCCCATTCATGGAGAAGTAACCCACCCTGCAAATTTAATTTGGTTAATACCAGGGGATCAAGTAAAATATAATTATTTTAAACTTACTTGTGGTTTGTTGAGGAGCCATGTTGCAAATCTTTCAGAATTGCCAAGTTTGTTGGTTGTTTGTAATACTAATCTTGCTCTATGCATGTTTGTTGCTTTATGCCCTGCCCCTTAATGTCAGGTCTGTGAACAATTGGAAATTATGCTGAAGACACATATAGACATAGACAGGAAAATAAGCGAAAAACTCCTTAGTTCCATAATTCTAAAAATCTGAAGAAATACAGCAAAAGAAGAGAACAGACATGACATTTATTTATATAATATATTATCGAAGGATATAGACCCAAAGCCATATAAAAGACATGTCAACATTAATCTGTCCTTATTCTGATAAGAATACTAATTTTTAGACTATATGCAGTAGTTGGCACATTATCAACATTCTATGCTGTTACGTACCTATTTCTATTAAGAAAGTATAGTTTATTCTTAGACAACTAGTTCATGGCCCAGGTGAAAATAAAATAAAAACAATTTTTTTTTTAAAAAAAACAGCAATGTTTCTGTTGTTTATAGTTATTATCTTAATAGCAAGTTTCAATAGAGCTTTGTTAAAAAGATAAAAAAAAAACAGTTTTACCCAAAGTTTTCTAGCTAGCTAAGTCATTCCAACTTTGAATGACCACAATCTACGTTGGTATAGGTGCCCAGAGCCTTAGAAATAGTATCACCAGAACATAGAAAGAAAAGTTTTCCTGTTATCTATCACCAAGATTGTAACCAGTTTCAAGTTTTAATACTTAGAGCTAGAACTCATACTGAAATGACTAGGTATTCTCAAGGAAAACGTATTTTTTCACTCCAATTGCGGATATCGATCAGCCAATAAATTAACCTCAATTTCTGGGACTGTCGATTCGATAGATTTGAGCTATCGGATCTGACATACCTGTAGGCTCTTCTTTTTCCTTAAAATAGTATCAAAAGGATACCTATTAGTACTGAAGTCCCGTGATTCAAGGTTATATAACTCACTCCTTTCTAGGTGTTAGCGTTACTGAAGTGCAAGGTATTGGGACACATATACAAGTATTAGGACACGCACACAACAGTTTTTGTTCCAATAATTATTTATTACCTTTGTTCGATTATATTTGAATGTAATCAGGCAAGTACAGTAAATTTTGATGGACAAATTCAAAGAAAACTCATGCTTTCGTTTGCTCTTTTTCAAAGGCTCGCAAATCTCGATGGACGTCGACGTCGTAAATTATGCTGTCAAAATCAAAACTGACATCCACAGATTAAATTGGCTGTCATCATTACAGTGACATTGATTTTCAACAACAATGAAATTTTTTAAAGCCATTTCGAAATTGGAATGGTGGAGACAGTAGGTATCCCTAACTAGTCTGTGGCATACTGTATCAAATAATGTAAATAAGCACAGACTAAACTATGTACATCAAATATTATAGTCATAATCCTTAAATGAATGAATTAATTAAATATATATATTAATAGAACGTATTTGTTGGAGCAAAGAGGTAAAGCTCAGACATAGTGTAACCTCATGTCAGATATAAAACAATTGACGGAAAATTTTCAGTGTCACTAGAGATGAAAATTTTGCAATAACCAATTTCCAGTATCATAGTTTTATAAAGTGTTTTCTCATTTGATTCGTTTGTATATAATTCTTAAAATGATTATATAAAATGTTCCGCATACTCTGCTGAGTTTCCTTTAACTAGGGCTCAGGTTTAAGGAACCAACCAACTTGGCGTAGTGTCGCCAACAGTATTCACCGTAAACGGTAACTATTTAGTGAAATAACGCCACACTCCTACAAGAACGACCTACAACAGTTCACGTTGAGAAGTGAAACTAAACTGAGTTAAACTTTTATTATTACGACCGAATTTACAGTCGTATATACCATCATGATATACGGCAGGCAACCAAGCTTATGGTTATTTATTTTATCCTTACAGAACGTCAGAACCGATTTTCAGACCAATTTACTCTAAATTTGGATGAAATGCTAGGTATTCACTATGGCTCATTTATACCAGGTTATATATATGCTGGCTAAAGTAGTTTCCTGAAGGTAGCAGTCGCAGCACTGTATTGTATAACCAAGTTGACAGCCACCTTCGACGAGCAAAAGTCTGACGAACAGTTATAATCATGACGGTCCTTTTGAAGTCTACACCATGCCTGTTACGTGCTATGGAAGGGAATACGAACAGTTTACATAATAATTAGAAAACTTAAAGCGAAAGCCAGTTTGTATCCAAAATGAATACATCAGCGAACAGTTTTTGAAGCATCAACAACGTAGTGAATAACTAATACCTACTCGTCAAATACGAAGTGATCTGAAACAGCTGTTTTGAACTGTTTTGGATTACTAAAACCACACTAACGCGCGCAATGAATGAAGCCGCCCCATCTTACGATAAAACCATATTGGAAAACAGTTGTATAACAAAGGCGTCCGAGTTGCCCGACATATTTAGTTGACTTGGTCAACTACGGATACAAACTCAAAATAACAGGGCGGTAACATCAGAGCAAAGAGAATGTAACGCTACGCTAAGACATCAGAGGTTCTATTCTGATTTACTAGATAACACGTTTAAAAGTCAAAATGGTTACCGCATCATTCAGATTTCCATAATAAAACCGATTTGACAAGTTGTTTTACTCAACATAGACCCTCTGATAATTCTGAGTCTAAAATATGTCAAAACGGTGCCCCTAGCGACAAGAACTCCATACAAAAAAATAAACGTAACTATTTGTAGAAAGATAATAACGTTGAATCGTTGTAAATGAGACACCTATAACGTCTATATTGGCTAGGCTGTTCTACTTCTTCACTCCTAAAAACACTGTATTTCTAATACATTTAACAAAATGTTGCAGACTCCTTTGTATTGACTAGAAATATAACATACTGCATCTTTAGACAGAAAATACGGCAAAAAGTTAGATAACATTTTTTGTAAAAAACGACAATTTGATTGTCTGTCTTAGACGGCAAGTCGGCAACTCAGGTTAGGTACTGTTTCAGTTGTGGTCAAATAATAAAGTAACCATCCACAGACTACTATATGTACCAGGGTTAGTTTTTCTGGGAGATGGCAACGCTGCAATTGTTTGCAATCTTTCTACTATTCCACTACCTAAATCAAGATCAAATCTTGTCAATTTTATTTTAGATCTAGTCAAGTCAGAGAGGAAATAACCACTACGTTACCACTAGATATAGTGCAAAATCAACACTAATAAACTTTACTGGGGATTTCTTTGGTAAACGTCTTGCAAGCATGTATTGCAATTACTCCAGAGTCCTCAAAATCCCAAAAGGGATAGCTTCACTGCGAAAACTTACTCCAATTTCTACTGGTCTACAAACTTCTGCAAACCGTCCGGTTTTACATCGAAACCACACTACTGAATCAAACAATGGCTATGAAAACTTGCGAATCCCTCAATACAAATACTTGTGTATTTCTATTCTTTGCGGTGCTGCGGCTTATACTTCATACAAATTGTGGTAAGTTGTTTTTCCCTCTTGTCTACAGAGATGACTCTGAATTCGTTAATCGTGTAAATCACTATAATAATAGTAATATCTTGCACAAAACATGCTTGATACTGGCAAGTGCAAGCTAATAACATGTGCTACAAGGTTCTGATAGTACCTCCTACACAATTAGGTACTTAGTGTGCTAGGAGATTGCAAGTCATTAGATTTTTTCATTTGTTTACTGTGGTACCATTAGAATGTACCACTTATGGGGTTGGGATTTAGAAAGCCATTGCTGTCAACCCAATAGAATTACTATTTACTCAATAGAGGAAATCTAATAAGAGGTTCATCAGTGGGTACTTCTCTAATATAATGATAGTAATGATGCACATCTTCCTTTTCTTTAATTAATACCTCTTTTGTATATTTATATGTACCTAATAATAAAATTACATATAAATATATTCTTAGAACAGATAAACAAGACACATAAGAAAGGGGACATTTTAAATGATGAATTCATAAGAAAATATGTACAGTTGAGCATGCTTTGGAAAATTTGCGAGAGAATCAATTTAATTTAAGGCATGGGGCTTAACATTTTTATTTTATTTACATTAGAAATGTCATTCATTTGTGTTAATAAAGAATTTAAATAAGTTTATGAATATTTTTTTTTCATATGTATATAACAAAATACAATATTTGCAGTGGTACTATTGATGTAATGGAGCAACGGCAAAAACAAAACAGCACAGTACCATCAATGGTACATTCTAATGCACAGGTTCTCACACTTATTTTTCCCACCGCCCACTTTGAGAATAAAAAAAACCTAGCACCCAATATTATCTAGAGCCTTCTACCGCCCCCCTGAAGGTCTCCAGCGCCCACCAGGGGGTCTTATCGTCCACTTTTAGAAACAGTGTTCAAAACAGTAATTTTTTACTAATTTTGCAACATGGAGGTGCTTTAATGAAATAGAATGGAATGTAAAACAAGGCAATCTTACAGCAGCTGTAAAGTAAAGCCATAATGTATAATATTTACATCTTTGGATATATAACCAGATGGAAATATATATTAATGTCTTCTTTTTACCTTTTGTATCAAACAACCTAGGCAAAGGTTGCCCCCTAAACTCTTCTAACAAACAAATAAACTCAAGGACAAGTAAATTTAGAATCCAAGACATCTTTTTCCATCATTGAATGCAGTGCTACCTGACTGGGGTTTTACTGCCACAAGTCACTACTTTCTAAGAACCTTGAAGGCATACAAATTGATTTAAATTTGTAGTCCTTCAAGGTTGCACAAAATGCATTACAATGCGGTAAGCAGATTTAATGATAAATGGTAACCCTCTCATGGCAAATGCATATACAGGCTAAGTATACATATATAAAAGTTAATATTCTCTGTTTACTCCAGGTTGAATTACCAGATGTTTCCGTCTATCACAGCAGCTGCAGCTGAAGAGATCACAGATTCAGAATCTGATAGCGAACTTGACACAAAGAAGAAACGTTTTAGGAAGGAAAAGATTGGTTTCCGTGACAGAAAGGTAACTTATTTAATTTATGGATTTTGAAATTTTTTCTCACATCTTCTACTCTTTACAGTTATAAATAAACTAGCTGTCGCAAGCGGCATTTCACGTGTGGATTCGTGTTTAAAAAACCCATACCCCCCTCCTTAAAATGTTATAATCCAAAAACCCTGAAACACGTCATTATTTATTTATGCTCAGTAGCTGTAATTCAAATTTTCTTGTTTCTAACTTCAAAGAACAAAGACTTTCACCCCCAATTTCCACCCTTAAAATGGAAATTTCCAAAAGTCCTTTCTTAGCACATGCTTACATAAAAAAAAACTATGTTCCAAATTTCAGCTTTCTTTACGTAGTTTTGGCTGTAGATTGACATGCAACATTCACATAGTCCTGATTCCATACTAGGATACCCTGTATTGTGGGTATTAGGAACAAGAACTTTGGCACCCTGACCCAGAACAAATATCTGCAGAGCAAGCAAATATACATTTTTCAATTCAGCTGGAATTGAACCCACACCTCTTTCAACTCAGCCGGTTACCGCCCGCCGCGGCACCGACATCGTCAAATTGATTGTGGGTCAAGTTAGGGTCAATGCAAAATAACACAGATTAGCGAAGGGATGAGAAGCAAATTTTAGAAGCAAAATTTCACATTGCATAATGAACTCGGCATCTACATTATGTTATGCCCTTCTGTTCCGTCATGACATAGAATTATTTTTGGTCACCTTATGTTAGGTTAGGATTGAGTTATGGTGGCCCTTGTGGCTCCTGCAAGTGTCACATAATTTCGAACTTTTGGTTCTCAAATGTTCCAGTTTTATCTTAACAATTTTAGGGCATTGCCGAACATAACATTTGCGCATGGAAAAATCTATTATTACACGACGGGATTTAAACGCACGACCTTCGGATCCAAAGTCGAGCCATTATTCCACTGGTGCCTTTGTTATACTAATTAGATATCAGAGCAACATAATGAACATAAAGATCACTAAGCAATGTACAAATTTTTTTTTAAAATTCCAGTTGCTTCTCTTTTCTTGCGCTTCTGCGCCAATGTGAATTGATAAGTAAGAATCTCATTTGGGCAGCTATAAGTAATTCAACTCCATTTGGGCTAGGTCATGTAAGCATATAATATATTTTTGATTTTAAATATTTTTGTTGTTAATTTTGTTTGCTACAGATTATTGAATATGAGAACCGAATGAGGTCTTATTCAACACCTGATAAAATATTCAGATATTTTGCCACTGTTAAATTAACCTTTGGAGAAAACACAGAGGTTTATATGACTCCTGATGACTTCTTACGGGCAATTACTCCTGGCATGAAACAACCTGATGGTATTTTACTTTTTATTTATTTATCTTTCTACTGGATTTCCGCAATCCTTGCTCTAAACCGAAAAATTGCTTTCAAACCGCTCTCAATATCTTTTTGTATAATTCCAGCTATTCTCTTATTCTCTAAGTAAACATATAAAACTGTCCAAGACGTTTTAGCACATAGCGTGTGGCATTGTCCAGTTCAACAAAGGAAGCTAGCTTTTTATGATTTTAGCGTCATACCATTTATTTAATTAGAAAATTAACAGCTTTATGCTATATGTTCAGGTTTTCTCCTCACAGGGGGGAAAGTGGAATAAGCTAAAATGATGGGGTTTTCTGTACATTTTTTACATTAGGGTTCTGTTTTCCCCCTGAGGTAATTCTCTTAGGGGAGAAAAGTGGAATTAGAAAAATGATAAGGGGGATTTCTGCACTTTTTTTATCATCAGAGTTCAGTTTTCCCTCCAAGGGGGATTTTTGGAATAACCCACTTATATGAGTATCATGTTGTGGAACACCTATTTCTGTTCAAAGAGTTTTATCCGAGAAATTAATATAACAGTCGGATAATTATCAACAGGAATACTTATTCATATTGTAAAAAAGGGATTTTTCACGTACCGTACTATCGGTGAAGGCACCGACTAAGTTTCGACTCATTCCGATAGTCTTCATCAAGGTGAGTGATCGTGAATTTCCGTTTTTACACTGTAAATAATTAAATTCACGATAGTTTTTGGAATAAAAATGAATACTTATATTTATAATTTTGAATCTGATAATGTGCCTTTAACTTATAACCTGCACTCTCCTGGACGCTGCCGGATAGATAATAGAATATGAGAACCGCATGCGTCATTACTCGACTCCGGATAAGGTATTCCGTTACTTCGCCACGCTACAGGCCCAGCATCACGACCAGCACGAGGTGTTCATGACACCCGACGACTTCTTGCGGTCAATGACTCCTGGGGTCAAGCAGCCTGATGGTAATTTTTAGGTGTTACAGACAGAATGGTATGGGTGCCAGTGAAATTACAGGCATGTGAGACTTTCCACCATTATGTCTCAGGGTGGCATGCGGAATACAATGCCACGTAGGGGTCCTGGTTGGACGTGATCTATAGGTAATGCAGTTGTTATGGCAGATCTGCTTAACATCAAGTGGGCAATACGCTCATTCGATCACTTGCTCAAATAAAATATTGTTGTTAATCAACGGAAATTGGATTAGGTCTGAATGAGTGGATGATGATATTACTCTTCCTATAGGTAATTGTATTCAAGCTTTCTACAAATATGACGACCACTGTGGCGTAGTGGACGAATGATCACCTGAGACGCAGAAGGTTCAAGGATAAATATTTGTATGATCTGCAAATATTTGTCTCAGGTCTTGGTGTTTTCTTTGTATAAAATGTATGAATACACAAAAAAACGATATAATTAGTATATCAGTCATGTAGTTCCCACAATACAAGCTCTGCTTAGTTTGGGGCTAGATGATGTTGTGTGAAAAATGTCTAATATTCTGAAAAATCCTTTAAGAGTTCCACAGGGAAAAGTCTTGATCCTCCCCCAATCCGACTTCTTGAGCCGTAACTAAATCGCAAACCTAACGCTTTTGATTTTTGTTTAAAAGAGGACCATAATGCCTCTTTTAAATGCTTAATAGAAATAACACCTGTTTATTGTTTAAATGATCCTTCTTCTTCCAGGTTTGGGGTTAGATCAGTATAGAAGATATGATCCGAAGGTAAGAATAAGATTATTTAGATATTAGTCACTTTTCTATGCATAAACCTGTGTCAAACAAATACCATTCCTTAAGTTCTGAAAGTCATTTAATTTGACAAGCCAGCATGTAGTTAAGCTTGATGTGTACAGGCAGTAATATTTAAAATTAATTCACGTTCGTTTAATGTTTCTTCTATTTACACAATGTTACAAAAAAATCTATCTATTATGCTGTTCTATTGACATGGAATCTCCTCATTTTTGTCAGTCACTATGATCTTGCGCCACTGTCTGCCACG
The DNA here is from genome assembly GCA_958496245.1 of Perizoma flavofasciatum. Lineage (NCBI taxonomy): Eukaryota > Metazoa > Arthropoda > Insecta > Lepidoptera > Geometridae > Perizoma > Perizoma flavofasciatum. Next base: position 6,524,456 of record OY292426.1, read on the forward strand.
AATGGCCCTTTTATATATTTCCTAACTAAGTAGGTACTATAAATGTCAAATCTTGAATAATAAAACAAGCAGTATGTTTAAAATCTACATGAAACCGATTTCAACCATTCTCAGGATAGTCAATGGAAAATGTTTGCATTGCCAACACGAGATACAGTTTGATCTTACTGTGTAAATCTATAGTTTTATGAGTTTATTGCAGGTGGGCATAAGACGCATGATTTCACATGACATCTTGAATTTTAATATCGATTTTCCTATGACGTCATCATAGGAAAATCGATCACGACCACCTTGAAACAAATTACAGATCAGGGGGGTGTCACACTAGATACAATCTCAATTCCATTCTAATTCAATTCAGTTTTGTTATTTTTTTTCAAGTCTGTGATATTTCTATCTTAAACTCTACTCCAATCTCGAATATGTACGTCAAAATCGCGTCAAAAGTATAGTCACTAATAAATAGCATAGTCGATTTCAATAAGTTTCATAAAAATCCACGAATTCAATCCTAATCCCAAATTGCGATTAGAATCGAGTGTCAAGGGTAACCCACCAGGACGTAATATCTAAAATGACACTTAATTTGTTCCAATCTATTCATTCCTTAGGCTGTACAGAGAAACAAACTGGGATCTACGATTTTAAATGATGGGGTCTAGCATCCCGCTATTTTCAATTTCATGTGACATCTAAACTAAAACACATACTAGGTCAAGATGTCCCCTATTATACCTATAATTTGTGGGAAAAGAACTTACGTACAAACATACGATACTATTTACTCTTGGCCTTTGAAATTAATATCCCTTATGACTTTGCCGTAGCGAGCAAAAAAGTTTTTTTTTATCAGTGTTCATTTTCCATCGTCTACCTTGTATATTTTTTCTATATCTGATGTTACCAAACTGTATTATTCGAACCATAAATTTTGTCACTCTCGCACACCCGGCACGATCGTTTCAACCACTCACGCCACTTTCTTATCTTTTCAGAACTTCGGTGAGGTACTGTCTCTCTCTTCCTTGTCTCTTCTCTGTACCTGTAACATGTTTATTTATGCACATTTTTTTATTACTTCCCCGTTTGCTCTCATGCCTTCGCCATTGGCATCTTTTCTCCAAGATCCTTTATAGATTAGTTTGAGAAATCTTTCATAGTGTAGAGAGGTAAGCACTAGATTAGACAAAATTCACTTACTGTAGGTACCTACTAGATTTTTGGTAATTTGTAGTTGCTCAACACTTTTTCTGTAGACCACATGCTCGCTATTCCAGCTATTTTGTGTATAATATTGTTTTAATAATTATTCGACTGGAAATCCGATCTATCTCTCTTTGAGCATGAGGAACCCTATTGTTTAGTTTGCATTCTGATCCTATTTTTATTTAAATTGTGCATTTTCACGTTATTTTTAGTAACTAATAAAAGCTCATGAAATGAATCTAAATAAAATAATTAGTATGTACCTCCCTTTGCGACTAGCGTACAAAATGTAGGTAATTTTTAGATTTTGTTTGGGTGCATAGACAGCTTAATCATATCAAAACATTTTTCAGTCCTTCAAAGTTATGTCTCTGTGCAGAATATCAGCCAACGCTTGAACTTGGACCTCGATGAAGACTCTATCTTTTACAAGCTTGGCTCATCTGGACTTATCACATTCAGTGATTACATTTTCCTACTGACTGTGCTTTCCAGTAAGTATTAATTTTATAAAATAGGTATCTCTGACTACCATAAGTCACGATTTCTTAAACTCTTTATTTACTAACATAGTTTCTATAAATGTCTGCATCATATCCAAACATTTCAAAGTCTATTCCGTATATTTCTAACAATTCATCTAACGTTTTCTCATTAAGCTGACTAAAATAATGCTTAATTAAGGCCGTCGTATTCCTTCCATCCTTGGATTTGTTCATGACTGTACGCAGGCGCGTCCTCCGGTCTCCGACAATGGTCCGTCCCAAAACATGTCCGAGTCCCAACTGATGTATCACAAATGCCGAATCTTTCGACAAAGTTTCTACTTTAGCGATCACGGTAAAATTAACCGCACACGGTGTACAAAACTGATGATATGGCGCCCAGTGTTCGTCGTAAGGTTTATCGTTAGCCCGGTGGTTTGTTATCAAATAAGCTACAAATTCGTTAAAAGTTGGTCCGTAGTTTTTAATCGCTCTACCGGAATCGGTCGTTTTTGGTCTGTGCTCTGCAACTATCGCTCTGGCGAGTTTCCTATAGTAAAGTGGAGTCACATTCTCTAGTTTGTCACGATATGCTGACAATAATCTTACGAATGGTTCTCTCACAACTATCAATGATATGACTCCTGGCGTGCTCACTGCGTCAAGCAATTCCTCCTCAACTGGACGAGGGAATTTCTTTCGGGCCAGCATAAGAGGTATCTGCTTTGTACGCGCCAAAAATCTCTTGTCGTATCCACCTAAAATATCCAAAATCGTGTTTAGTTTATATTCTAAATGAATTATGGCACGTAATAATCAAATCTAACTAGGCACCAAATACGTACCTAAAACATTGAACTTGTATAGCCATGAAGAACTGGCAGCTTTGAAGATATTGCACCATACAAGATTATGATCATGATCTACAAAGAACTCCTTGCTGTTTATGCCCTTAGTGGTAAGTGATCGCTCGCGGCATACCCTCTGAAGTGTTGCCGCCCGACTCTCCAATTCAACGACCGTCTCATTATCAGGCTCAGTCCATTCAGGTTCTGGTTCGGGCTCGTCGCCCACGACTGGACCCTGCAACTAAAATAATACTCATTATGCTCCATGCTCCTTTTTCACGATACGTTCTCCGCGTTAGGTAGGTATTTCAGCAATCTATTTACCAGCCACTTAGTGTAATTGTCAGGTACTACAGCCCAGTCCTTCGGCGGTGGGTCCTCGCTGCTCTTGAATACTGTCAGTTTCATCACCACAATGTACAGAGATGCCCAAAACAGAAAAGTTAATGTCTTCGCACCACATCTCAAATAGTAACAAGCGTTTATTTTGGTTCGCGTTTTGAATCGTTTCGCTGATTTTATCATTTTGTCGCGTCATGTGGTATGGGAAAGATGTAAGGGCTTTCGCTAAAAGTACGATATGGAGGTTTTAGTTCGTTGTTTTGATAATGCACATTATATTACGCGAACGTGGTTTAGTTAAACAAAGGCTCTGTTCGGGTTTATAGAGCTGCTTTGAATGAATGCTCTCGCAGCATCCGATCAGTGGGTTGGGGTGCGCGTACGGAGCATGAGCGAAGTTAACGATTTTCTCTTCCTGCTATTTCGAGACTCATCTCGTTGAAAAGGCTGTCTGGAACTGGGATTTAAACGGAGCTTACAGTTCAGTAAAGTAAATTCAGTATTGCTCTTACGGGTAATTAAAATAGTTCTCGACGTGTTTTGTTTTAACTCAATTACGGAGTTTTATTTATTATGTACAATGTCGATAATTTCAGTTCTTATCAGGCTACGTCACCTCATTATAAACATATTAGCTTCTGCCCACGGCTTCGCCCGCGTGGTACTCGGATAAAAAGTAGCCTATGTGTTATTCTGATGTATAAGCTATATTACTGTATATTACTGTAAGTTTCATCAAAATTCGTTCGCAATCGTTTTTGCGTGAAAGAGTAAAAAACATCCATCCTCACAAACTTTCACGTTTATAATATTAGTAGGATAGAATTGGCGAGATATTATATAAAAATGACATGTTTCATTCGAACCAGTGACTGGTGAAAGCCACTGTCGAATGGCGTCCCTTGACCGTGTTGTTTATACGAGTCCGTGTTTTGTTTTTCGTATTGTTCACACGTCCGGTCTCATGCTTAATATAAATTCAGGAAAAAAAATGAAGAAAATGACTGCCAGAGCTGATTTATTTGTTAAAGAAAGATATAAAGAATAAAATACGTTGGTCGGTGATAGAGCTTTGACATGAGGCTTGGCTTTGCTTATGAAACAACTCAGAGTACACCAAATTTGCGAAGGAATATTTTATTTTTTTGCGGAAAAAATAAGACGGCCTATTCGATCGACACGAAAACGTGTTCACACGGATCCACTACCATGCTAGCGCTAGCGTGCTATATAATGGCGCCAGTTACTGGATCAATATAAACCTGCCTTTATCTATGAATACTTTTTTATGTAAACATTGATGGGTCGACCGATCGACGCTCCTAAGCGTCGATCGGTCCTAAGTTTCCCAAAACTTGCCCGATTGGGTCGATCGACGACGACGCTCCAAAAATTATGAATGCAATAACGAAAGACCTCGAACAACCTCCATGGTAGACGGATATGTAGTTCATGGATAAGATTTCACTAGTGGGCGCTGCAATAGAATAGGGAGTTTTTGTAATAGTTATGGATGACTTCAAGAAATGTTCTTTGATAGTTGGTAATACCGCACAAGTCACAACGAGGCGCCACGCAATACGAGAAGTAACGCACGTCGGGAGTTCAGAGATTTTTTAAACATTTCTCTATTTATCCATCTTCAACTACACCTATATAAAATTACTTTCAGCATCCCGCCGGCATTTTGAGATAGCTTTCCGCATGTTCGATCTGAACGGCGACGGGGACGTGGATTGCGAGGAGTTTGAGAAGGTGGCAGCGCTCATCCGCCAGCAGAGTAGCATCGGCTCCCGGCACAGGGACCACGCCAACACGGGCAACACCTTCAAAGTAGGTTATTCTGTCCTTTACGACAGTATCACTCCATATGGAGTGACACTAGAGAGAAAAATCTAATAAACTAAGCCCTTAAACGGGAATGGGGAGATGAACTTTGTAAGAAGATCTTTGTTTTTTGGATTTCGACATTTTAAGAGGGGGAAATCGGGAGTTAGTTTGTATGGGAGTATAAGGTAGTAACTTGTAAATTGTAATTGTATTTACTTATCATAAATAAATAATGACGTGTTTCAGAGTTTTTGGATTTTCACATTTAAGGCAACAGCTAGTTATGATTATAATTCTGATTAAAGGGCATTAATTCTGCACTGACGACATATTTCTTCGGACCGAACCTGAATCAGAAACTGACCATTGAGAAGTTCTTGGATTTCCAACATCAACTTCAGAAGGAGATATTGTCATTGGAGTTCCAAAGAAAACAACCCGGTAGGTTAACTAAGTATACATTTACGGAGAAAGACTAACTGCTTTAAGAGAAATCATTACTACCATATCATATGGATTTATATTTTATTCGACACATTATCGTATGTTGCACTGCATGCCACTGGCCAATCGTGGTCACTCACGATTGTAGTGCGTCCTATTCACTCCCATACAAATTGTGCAAGAGACAGTGAAAAACTAATTCGTTTTCTCTGCAAACAAACTTTAGAATTATCAGCAATAAAGTTAAAACAGTAAAATAAGGTATTTGTTTGATTACCTGCCGGTAAAACGAGACCTTGACGATATCTTTTTAACTGCGCATTGGACAATGTCATTCCAAAATCGACTAGCGTGTTTAGTGTGGCTAGTTTTATCGACAGTTTTAAGACGTGTAAATTATATTGCGCAGTAGCACAAAATTTTTTTTAGGGTTCCTTACGTCAAAAGGAAAAACGGAACCCTTACTCACTTCGTTGTCCGTCCGTCTGTTTGTTAGACATTCATTTTTAGGGTTCCGTACATCAAAAGGAAAAAACGGAATCCACGGAGGATAACTTCGTTGTCCGTCCGTCTGTCTGTCAAGACCCTTTTTCTTAGGAACGCGTGGAGGTATCAAGTCAAAATTAATATCAAGTACGTTGGTCTACGTTCCCTTGGAGCTCTAAAAAAAATCAAGCAAATTCTTTTTTTTTTCAAAGGAAAAAAGTCAGAAAATCGTTAATTTGTAGTTTTATCACATAAAAAATATGTTTTGCGATTACATACTTATATTTTCAGTTGGAGAATTGACGGTGACGTATATTAATGTATGGGAGAACCTTTTTCAACTACAAAGTTTAAAAAACATACAAGCTTTTACGGAAGCCTCGGTACGCGAGTCAGATTCGCACTTGTCCCGTTTTTATGTATTTAATGTAATCCCATAAGTAAATTCCATGCAATACATACTTACACATTTATTCATTGTAAGGCTTCGCTAACGCTCGAATTATACCTACAGCAAAAAGGTAGTAAATTAGCGTAAATTATATTTTGTGCCAAAATATAAATAAATAAAATAAAAATACTTTTTCTTATTTCGTCAACAAGTTGCTTTAGGACGCAGAACAATGTAGAATAAGTTTCAGACGCTTTTTTTTTTATAATTTCAGATGAGAATGGTAGAATTACTGAAGCTGATTTCGCTGAGCTGCTGCTTGCGTACGCTGGCTACCCTGCAAAGAAGAAGGCAAGGATGCTCAAACGTGTGAAAAAAACGTTAGTATTTTTCTATCTGGGTAACTAATCAGCCCACATTCAACCACTGCTGGGTATATTCCTCTTCACATGTCACTCGTTCCTTTTTCCACCGACTTCAAAAGGTTCTCAATTCGTCTGTATGTTTTTTGTGTGTGTAACGCGATATCTTCGCCAATTGTGAACAGATTTAATAATTATTTTTTTAATGGGTAGGGTGGTTACTCATTTACTCAAATTACTTAGTGGAACGGGCACACCAGTTAAGGCATCTCACCGACTTAGCCGTGGATGCGGGAATTAGAATTAATCAGGAGGTCTAGACAAATACAATTTTCTGTGGGCGTTAACGCCTGCGAAAAGATTGAATTGTATGTACAATAAAGAGTTATCTATCTATCTATGTTTGCAGTTTCCGCGACCACGGCATCGGCATAACAAAGGAGGACTACCTGAAGTTCTTCCACCTCCTCAGCAACATAAACGACGTGGACACAGCGCTGACGTTCTACCACATAGCGGGCGCGTCCATCGACCAGCCGACGCTGAGGCACGTCGCGCGCACGGTCGCGCACGTCGAACTAGACCCGCACGTTATAAACGTCGTCTTCACTATATTCGACGAGAACAGTGAGTTAATCATATATTTTTTAACTGAAGTCACACATACCGTTCACATATTACACATACTGGTGATCTGTAATACAGGTTCTTATGAACCTAATTCGGACACCAGTCTTTCACTGGTAGTTTGTACTTGTCACTTATCCATTTATCATTGTTGCCTTACTAAGAATGTTCTCACCTTGTGTGCGAAATAAATAATAATTTTATTATTATTATTATCATACGAGTAATAATTTATTTAAGATGTCCATAGGAGGTGTTTTAGTGGGGCAGTACTATACAATAAAATTCGACATAACTTACCCATGCCTGCATTTAACAGCCCCTATTAAGTTCATGCTTAGTGACGGTTTCTATAGAAACACTGTAAATGAGACTTGTCTAGATCTTTGCTTTAGCTTTTTTGACGTTAGTGCAGATTAGCTTTACACTCTACTAGCCCTGCTTCTCCCGCGTGGTACCCGGATAAAAAGTAGCCTATGTGGTATTCTGATGTATAAGCTATATTACTGTAAAGTTTCATCAAAATCCGTTCAGTAGTTTTTGCGTGAAAGAGTAACAAACATCCATCCTTACAAACTTAATATTTGAATCCTACTTCCTAATATTATAAATACGTTGGTATGGACGTTTGGATATTTCATTTATATTTTTTTTATTCCGCAGTGGATGGACAGCTAAGCAACCGGGAGTTCGTAGCGGTGATGAAGAACCGCCTACTTCGAGGGTTGGAGAAACCAAAGGACACAGGTTTTGTCAAACTCATGTATTCGCTCATCAAGTGCGCCAGGGACACTAAACCGGCTCTATTAGACTTTTAACATTTAAAACGCACAGGCCTTTCTCACCAAGTGCTGGAGAATGCGTCTGAAAGTTAAAAATCCTACCGTCTTACTCCTTCTCGTGTGCGTACACAGATGGCAGTACAAGATGGGAGATTATGTTATCAGAACTTGGTTCTTGAAACAGGCTCATTAACTTTTTGAAGGCATGCTTTCTCAAAGTTTGGGAATTGACGCCCAATATCGACCGCTCTATAGGTAAATGTAGGGACTTTTTGTCGTGTAATTCTAAGTTCACCCGTTTATATCACTGTGCGTTTATGATTATGGTCCTGAGGGCCTACCACGAACCGTAATTCGTTCGTACCACTCCATGGTAGGCTTTAGAACGAACGAAGTAATGTCACGTTGACAAAGTTTCTGTCGTGTTTTTCCTCAATAGGAATTGCACGAAATTTAGGCCGAAACTTCGGAATTAAGGTTTGTGGTAGGCCTTCTGGTTAAAGGATTAAACCCGAAATTCAGCAAAATAACTGGTGAATTCCATGAAGTAGAGAATAAAATGTACTGCGCATCGTTAGAATCGGCGATGAAGTCGCTTTAAAGCCTTGTAACTCCTAGTCTATACGATATTTTAAGGTATCTTTTCACTATAAATGAAAATTCTAATTTTACGTTATTGCATTTCATTATTTAGAGTTTTTAACGCTACTAGAATCTCAGTTCAGAATTTTATTCATATACGGGCGCAACATTAAAATAATGGAATTGTTTAAGTATATAAATATTCTTGCCATATCATAAAAAATTACACAATAAAACTATAACTCGCGATGTAAAATAAACTGTTGTTATTCTTAAAAGTTTAAATATTTATAATTTAAGTTGACTATAGAAGATATATTGTGTTAAAAGTTTACCAATGAAGCCTTTGAAACGTATATAGTGATGGACTGATAATTTATATTAATCATGTTAGAATTTTAATTATAAGTGATCTAAACAGCGGAATGTTAACTCTGCTGATCCTCGCTACTTGCATAGATTTAACAGTTTTGAGGGTGATTTTCAAACAAGTGCTTATTTGTAAATATAGGTTATAGCATATCTACGAACATCATTACGAACGTTATGCATTAGAAAATAGTATAAATAATTATCACAAACATGCTAGTCAAAGGAAGCAATGAGCATTCCTAAAGTTTTCATTTGACAATTTAGATCTGAACAGAAATTTTATGTCCTATTAGCCCTCAAAAACTCAAAACATTTACTTTGTGTCTGTACGATTTTTTGATTAATTTAAAATAAGCTCTTATTTGGTAATGGTGAATTCTCTTTATTTTACATAATTGTTTTACTTTTAATATTATTTTTCTACTTCTATAGTAATTAAAATTTCGCATTATAATTTAAACCATCAGTGTGTTTATTCTAAAACATAATAACTCATGAAATGTTTTAAATAAGAATCAAAAAGTTATGCGTTGTAATTTTTATTCATCTATATTTTGTAATAAATATTCTCGTATTAATCATTATTCGCCGCTTATTATTTATGATCCTATTCATTCTAATCTGGGACGTGTGAGGCACTAACATATTGAAACAAATAAATGTTTGGAGACAAATTAATGAACATGTTTTTATCGGTTCGATGCGCTGCAAATGGAAAGTTATTCTTAATTACAATAAAAAAATCTGTTAAAATAACGAGTGCAATGAACCGTGTGCGTGTCAGACAGGACGCTCGGCCGTTTCTCTGATATTGGCCCAGAAACAGCGCGACCAGCTCCCGGCATGTAAATCACTCCAACCACGTCCCGACGAACGGAACGTCTCGCCCGATTCCCGACGCGAAAAATAGACATAGTTTGATCTTGCTCAGAATAATTCTAGATAATACAAAACGGCATTGGACGAGCGGCGCTGTTGAAGTGACCACGCGGCATTCCAACGCCTTCTGGTGAGTCGCGAGCCCTGATAACCCCCCTCCATTCAGTTCCACGTGTCGTCTATATTTTTCCTGCTTTTATACCCGTCCCTGTCCAGACAGGTAAAATATTTCACAGCAACGCCTACGTGATTTGCTGTGTTCGATGTTGGTATGACATGCGGTTAACTCGATGCACCGAATTCAGGAATGCTGAATATGTAAATGGTTTTGTATTTTGTAGGTTGTAATTTGAATCGGCCGTGAGAATTTTGGGAGATGCCGATGTATCAGAGGCCACCATTTTGGCGGGTCCCGCACCAACGGCCCGACCCTGATGATGACGTGCCGGCAAGAGATTTCGGACAAAAAAGACAGGTAACATTTTATTATTTACAAAATAATATTCAATACCTACTTTTCATCGGTGTTGGCTTGTAGATGTTTATGAAATTATAAATTAAATTCAAAATACCTAATGGCATTTCGACTTAGTCAGATAACCAAGGCGGTGTTGCTAGTACCTTTCAAATGTTCGGTAAATATTATAAGAGTTTTACGGTTCTGTATCACGTTTACCTTTATACCGGTGACAACAGGGGTCCGTATATTTTTTTGACATACGAGGATGTTTGTTTATATTATATCATTTATCTCCAAAATGACTTATCTGATTGTAATGCGGGTTTTTTTTGCAATCCATATGTATTAAAAAAAGGTTCATTATGTAGGTTTTATCGCCACAAGTCACTGCGATAAAAGATGGAAAACACAGAGGAAGTTTTAAAATTTTGAAAAAAAAAATATTTATTACTATGCCAACGTTTTGGCTTTGTTGCAAAAGCCTTGGTTAATGGTTATAATGAGGAAATAATAATGAAAGTAAGCCGAATAATAAAAAAGGTAAATGCGATGAAGACCCGTATTAAACTTATATTGGTATTACTGGTTTACTACGATTTACTATAACTCATCATTTTTTGTAATAACGAGACAATCGTAACATCATTCGTGTATTTTTGTAGTTGGTGCTAAATGAAAAACTATACTAAGTACTTCCATGACATGATATACCTAGACCACAGGAAGAAAAAAAATGGCCCTGGTTACAGATATTATCCCCTGGTACAGCCAGGTGAACTATGTAGGTGGACCACGGGCAGAGACTACGTTCGATATAATTGACGAGTGCATTTTTTTAATTAGAAGATTGTTCTGAAACATTAAAAATTTGGCAGCAGAATCCGCCTCTCCAATTAGAACTATCATTTCAAAGAATTGATTTATAGTAACCTCTGGCGAGCGCGTCATTTAGCAAAACTGAGAAATATATTATATAGGTCACAAATTCGTTAGGACATACGGATAAATAAACATGGCCAGCGTCTCTGGAGATCGACACTAAGTAAGTGATCGATTCGTTCAGTGGTTTCCGTAAATTGAATTAGGTCGATTGCGAAGGCAGGGTTACATCGCGGTAGAGGGTTCACAGGGGGGAGGGGAGATTTGCGTTGTAGCTAATTTTGCGCGCACAACGTCGCGTTTTGCCGCCGTGTACGCAAGTCCGCGCAACAAGTGCGTGCGTTCGCGCAGTGCATCTGACCCTTGCTGCTATGGGGCGGCTGCATACGTTCGTGGTGACTCTGCGGCGGGAGAGCCGAGACATCAACTGGGGGCTACGGATCGTGGGCGGCGCGGACCTCGCCACTCCGCTCATCGTCACGCGGGTACCCTTCCCAATGCTCTAGGAGACGCCACAACACGACGCTCGTGCCGGTGTAAACAAACTGGAGTCGTTACGTCTTTCAGTGTAATCGCATGTAAACAATGAAACGATATGTTACTAAAACCTGCGCTTTGGTTATAATGAGGAATTACTATCAAATGATAGTAAGACTAAACAAATATTTTAAACTTTGTTCGTGCGGCAGCTGTCTTGTTGGCAGACGATTCAATATCTTTAGTGACATTTATTACAATTTCTCGTGATACTATCAGAGCAAAACCCAACTCATGCTAATCGTGTTTATTCTCTTGTCTAGGAAGTTTTTAGTGTCGGATTTACTTTCTCGTAAGATTTATATAGAACAGCTTCAAATTAACTATAAGTCAGCGATGTCTCTTTATACCGATGTATTCTTGGATTTGTATCGGTCGCATGTCGTTCGACAGCTGCCGCCGTAGATCCGGCTCGACCTCATTATCATGATATCCTATAGTTTTCGAAGAAGCACATTAATCTCGTGTGGCTTAATCCAACGTAGATTAAACCGACATGAGATTATCTTGGCATAAAGATTTGCAGTAAAATTAATAAGGTTGTCACTTAATAAATATTTTCTTTCTTTCTTTCTTTCACTTCAGGATTTTGAAAACCACATTATGACATGTTTCTCTATTAATGATATAGATTGATAGAAAATATATTTTTAATGTGTACAAAAATTATATACATCGGTTTTTACAACGGAATACTCCGTTGTAAATAAGTATATAAGGAATCATCGTTCCGTTCAAATTTGAATTCTGTCCATACCCTCTCTCAGTAGCTGGTCGTGCTGAACTATATAATACATAGTCGACACCCTCCGTCAGCAGACGAACTGAGATAGCAATCTCAGTTCGGTCTCCGGAGCGGGTATTACAATGCCACCAACAAAATCGATAAGATTTCTCACAAGACAACATAACGAATTTACAAAATTTTCAATCCGGTTTTGACACCAGGCATACCGTAACTTTTTGCTAGCAGGCATGCCGAGAGTTATGCCTTAGGTTAGTACCTAACATAACCTCAAAATGCATGTGTGCATTTTAACCTACATCTAATGCTGAATATTAAGTTGCCATATGAAAGTCGAAAGCCTGGAGGCCACGGCGAGCAAAGCTACGTCGAATGAAAAGCTAAGTAATGCTGTACATAATTTCAAGTCGATTTTTCCTCTAGTGATAATCACAAGAAATAATCTCAAAGACTTCAAAAACAATTTTTATATAATATAGAGGTATGGTAGGCTCACAAGAGCCCTTTTATTTGGTTTCTTAAACACTGAATTGTCCTAACATTATCTAAGACAAAGCTTACAAAACCTTTAATACGTTCAAAACAGTGAAAGTCATAGAAATTAAAAAGATGACGGAGAGAAACGTCCAACTAATACAATTTATATTATTTACTAGTTGTTGCCCGCGGCTTCACCCGCGTGGTGAATGTTAATAAAAGTAGCATATGACCGTCTCCAGGCTTCAAATTATCAACTATCGAACCAAGGATTACAATTTATACAAAGTTTAAAACTCAATTGCACACCCCCAAAGGGTAGTTTTGGAAAAATAAAAAATACGTGTTTCATTATTTACTTTAAAGTTTATTTGTAAATAGAAACTTTACCGCCCTATCTAACCCCCGGGATCGATTTTCGAAAATTAGATTAGCCTATGTGTTATTCCAGATCCTAAACTATCTACATTCCATCGGTGGATGAGTTACAAGAGATGGTAACAATTATGCATGAAGCGTTTGAAAGAAAAGGGATGAAAGTTAATGTGAGTAAGACGAAAGTAATGGTTTTTGATAAAGATGAATGTATGAATGCATGTGATATTGTGATCGGCGGAGAGAGAGTGGAACAAGTAAAAGAATTTGTATATCTGGGGACTTTGTTTACTAGAGATGGGAAGCATGAGAAAGATATTGAAAGGAGAGTGAATGCTGGAAATCAAGTGAATGGGGCACTTCACTCCTTCATGAGCAGCCGGCAATTGTCTGAGACGGCACGACTAGCCGTGCATAAAGGAGTGTTAGTGCCGACATTAATGTATGGAAGTGAAAGTTGGGTATGGCAGAAGAAACATCAAAGTCGAGTGAATGCAGTGGAGATGAGAGCTTTGAGAAGTATGTGTGGTGTAACTTTGAGTGATAGAGTGAGGAACAGCGTGCTAAGAGAGCAGTGTGGAGTGAATGAAGATGTAGTAACGAGAGTTGAGAAAGGTATGTTGAGATGGTTTGGGCATATAGAAAGGATGGACGAAAGTAGATTAACAAAACAAGTATACAAGGCGAGCGTGAATGGGATAGTTGGTAGAGGAAGGCCTCGGCGAACGTACTCTGACCAAATTGGAGACATTTTAGAGAAAGGCCAGGTCAGAAGTACACTAAACCGCCGAGCCTGTATGAATAATGTGATGAGGATGAATGAAGCGAAAGAGGTATGCCAGGACCGTAGCAGGTGGAAATCCTTGGTCTCTGCCTACCCCTCCGGGAAACAGGCGTGAATATATGTATGTATGTATGTAGTAGGATTTAGGCAGGACAACAAGACGATTTGTATCTAGTTATTGCTAGTTCTCATGAGTCAGCCACATGTCACGTAAGTAAGAGTAAAAGAAGTACGACCTCTGTGGCGCAGTGGGCGAAAGCTCGCCTGAGACGCAGAAGGTTGCGGGTTCGAATCCCGCCGCAGGACAAATGTTTGTATGTTCTGCAAATATTTGTCTCGGGTCTGGGTGTTTTCTACGCATAACATGTATGCATTTACAAAAAAAAATGTATATAAGTAGTATATCAGTCATGTAGTTCCCATAACATAAGCTTTGCTTAGTTTGGGGCTAGATGATGTGTGAAAAATGACCATCATTATTTATAATTATTTATTACCTACGTTTATTTTAGTCTCATTGTTGTCCATTGGTCTCAAAAAACAAAATGTGAAATCGGTATAGTTGTCCTCTAAAATCGGTACATATGATAAAAAAACGCAATATAATTCAAATTTAGTGTTTTTGAAAATTCGTACTTATTCGTATTTTTTCTTTTTGCATTTGTACTCTCTTCTTTCTTCAACTGATGACATATTCGGTATTTTTGGGAATTTACTATAAGTTATTATGATATGTGCCTATGTGCTATAAGTAACCAGGAGAAAGTTTCTCTTACATGAAAGTAATAAGGATGAATTAAGGATCCGGCGTACAGCGCTCATAACTTAAATTCGAAGTTCGTCCAAAAATATAGCTATCTCTTTTTGACTGATGCAGGCCCGCCCGTGCTTGCGCGATAATTGCTATCATTAGCCGTTCAGAATTTGTTACAAATTTGGTAGCGTTCCGTAGTACCAAAAAAGATGAATGAGAACTTGTTGTTTTTTTTTCACATTGTTATTCTGTAACTAGACAATTAACTTCAGTTCATCAGTTAATCAACTTGATTGTCTCTTTCTGATGTTACACTGGCTTGTTTTGAAATGCCTTTACGGCCAACATAACTCTTGTGGCATACCTACGCACCATAATAATAATAATCGAATCAGCTTATTCATAAGATTTCAGTTATGTATAAATAAATAAATAAATATAATATGTAGTTATGTATTGACATAACTGAAATTTATAACTTATATTGATAAGCAGCCATATGAATGGTTTATTTTTTAATGTAAAGAAATTTGTCAACACTAAGAATATCGCCATCTTCCTTTATTTCGAACTATGTAAAAGTTAGCAATCATTTATCATTTAATCGCTGTCAAATTAAGTGCTAACTATATCATTTTAGAGAATATGGATCTATCTTTGGATATGCCGAATAAAATGGAATCAAAAGACGGCGCTGTACGAGTTAACCTATTACAGAATATAATATATATGTACCTACATACATAACATATATACAATGAATTCACCCTTGAACCAAATACATTATTTAAATACTCGTACTTTTGTGTATAGAGGCAGATACTCCAAAACCAAAGGTTAAAAAACATCAAAAGCAGAGTTCCACTTCCAACCTGCATTCGCAAAACATTCGCCTTCGAATGTAAATAGCCAGACACATTACCAGTCTTGAAAAGATTGATTGTATAGAAAAGTTTATCTTTGATGTATCCATCTGTTTCTCTTCAGACTGTTAAATGAATGCACTTACCACTATCTCGTCGCTGAGGTTGTTTTACGTAATTCTCTACCAAAGCATAGCCTTGAAATCATTTTTTTTAAGACCACATAAAATTTATTTTATAACTTCCTCTACATATGGTTTGTGAGTCAATATTGATAAATTCATTGACATCCCAGATCATAATTACCCACTGGCTGTGTAGGTACCTATATGTTGGCAGTGTTGTTTAGCAATCCTTCGCTTCTCGCATTCAAGAGCTGCCCGTGACTTTTGTCATGAATGTTGTCAACCGCAGCGCTCCTGTGGATTCAATCGTCAGTCAAATCAGTCGACCTCAATTATTTCGGCCTTTCGGTCAAAGCCAAGAAGCTTAAAGATATTAGGAACACGTAAAATGCTTCTTGGATCAAAGTCTTGGTCCACCTGCATTTTTCTAGTTTTGGTAATTCTATATAGTTGCCGACATGTGAGACAGTCGACGTCTCCACTTAGTCAGGGTGATGCACGCATTGCAATGCTACGTACGTTGTTGCGATCTATTATTATGCGTTTTATAAAACGGATGCTTCGTAGTTCATGAGACAAAAATATATAATTTATATTATTTTAGTAGGTGACTAATTTTATGTGGTAAAGTAAAAACGTTTGTGGTTGTGGCAGATCAGTGACTAGCAGTACATACATCCTACTAATATTATAAACGTGACAGTTTGTGAGGATATTTGTTACTCTTTCACGCAAAAACTGTAGAACGGATTTTGATGAAACTTTACAGTAATATAGCTTATACATTAGAATAACACATAGGCTACTTTTATCCGGGTACCACGCGGGCGAAGATGTGGGCAGAAGCTAGTCTTAAATAAATACCTATGTAGTATCGCAAGAGGCCACAGTTGCTAATATCTCTCTGTCTTTAGGGTGTCACCAACTTATTATCTCTTCAGTAAAGAAGGCTGCCACCATCTATGTTTTGTGACAATTTAGATTAGTTTTTAAGACAAACAGTTTTTAAAGTGCCGAATTCCTGTTTCACTTTACATTTGGCAGGCAACATAGTTGCCGTTGATAAATGTAATTTTCAGAGTTCAAATTTGCTTGAGTAAATGTGCTCATTAATTTTCCGTTTTGAGGAATTTTAACAAAAACTAATTGCTCTTTCTTGAAACTAGCCCATTATGATGCAAAGAGGAACTTCGTCTTGCAATCAATGCTGAGATATAGGTACTAGACTCAATGGGAAGGTTGTTGGTCAGCTGCACAACACTAAATTAATGTTTTTTTATCCCAAAAACTATCGTGTAAAGAGTTAGGAAATTGCATTACCTTTTAATGCAAGGATAAAGTGATCTCAGTGTCAACGCAGTTTGACATTCTACGGTAATCTTGATTATGTAGACCTTCATCGAAATAAACCTGATATTTGGTTTACTACGTGCGGTTAGGTTCGGTACTTGACTGACGCAGGCGTTACGCGTCATTGCGTGTATGAATGTAATGCGGATGGACGTACGCCAGAACAAACGTCTGAAAAAAGCAGAAACGATAATCGCGGTTAACTGTCGCTCAGAATTTAACCGTGTTGACAGATAAAAGTAAATATAATTCGGTTGTCCTCGCCATTGACTCGAGGAAGTTGTGATGGATTTGCACAGGTCGACCGGTGGCAATGCGACCTCCATCCGATCCGTCAGTGGTTTTCAATAAAAATGTCGGATTGGCGCGTAGATGTGGACACTTTTAGCCTGGCAGTTGGCCAAAGTCGATGCATACGTCCCACTATTCCCCTCTTCCCATGTACAAGGTCGTCCTAAACGGTGCACTGTCTACCCTTTGTACTAGGCCTTTGATGCTAATATTGATGCTTCTCGAGAAAATATACCATCTGGAAATATATTTTTGTAGAGCCAGTCAACTACATAGAAGAGTAGTAACGCTTTGCGTAAGAGACGTCTGCCTCAAACTCCATTACGTTTTCACATCTGTTTATTCCATTACGTTTTCACATTTTTACCGTGGATCTAATAAAAGACGTCACAATATTTAAATCGTATTTTGAAGGAAAAACCAAGTTTAAAATTAAACGAAACGTACCTTTGGAGGTGACTTTGTCTTGTGCAGAATGTCATGCGTGGTCATGGTCTTTTTAACCTTCATCTCGGGACAAAATGTGATGTTTTCACGAAGTAAATTTTAGTTAAATTTAGTACTTATTATGTTTTGTAAAAATGTCAACATAATATTATGTAGTGTTATTTATATAATGTTATGGATGGAAACTACCTACTGGTATATTCATCTTCTGTAAATATATTCTTAGTCGTTTTTTTTATATGTTTATTATTTAATCCGTAACAACACAGGATTGGTTAAAATGTCGTAAGGATTTAATGATGGGAGCTTATACACAGATGATGGATCGTACGGGGATGTTTACTTAGATATAAAACCTATTATCACTATAACAACTTGTCTTGATAATTATGTTCCAGGTGACACCAAGCACTCCGGCCGGTAGAGAGCTTGTTCGAGGCGACATCATAGCGAAAATCGATGACTATGACGCGCGTGACCTGAGGCACGAGGACGCACAAAACCTCTTCAAGAATGCCTCCAACCAGATCAAGTTGGTAGTACAGAGGTAATTTTAACCCAATTTCCGTATAACTTCGGTTGTTCTAATTAAACTTTTAGGAAGTGAGGGATATCTATTATGTTTTTCTTCGCATCATACTGTGTGGAAAATGATTGTAATTAAAAACAAAATATTTCAGGCACTATAATGCTTAAAAATCATTGCAATTCATAAAACATTGGCAATAAAACTACAGATAACGTTCATGTAGATAGTTTGAAGATATAAGTGTACGAAAAAGCTAGAACTTTATATATTGTGACTAGGTAATGCTGTGCTACTAATTATACCGAAAGTACATTGAAATGAAATCACAGAGGCGGATCAAGTGCTCATCTGTACTCAGTGCCCCGCGCCTCAGGCAGCTTTGTAGGGCGCGTGCCCACACCCACATTCTATCATGAATACGCTGAGTAAGACTTGCTTTAGGTATTCTCTGTTTACCTTTTCCTTGACCTAGGTGCTAATTTATTTGACTAACGCCCAACCGACTGAGCACGGCATAGTATTTTGTTACACTTCATATGTTATTTCTAAACAGTGAAAACAGAACTTTTAAGCTCGATTTACACACATATGTAAAAACTACAGTTTTTTCTGATAAAAAATTAAATGATCCGCATCAATTTAAATTTATACATTTTATTTTAGTAATTGTATTCAAATTTTTGAATTTGAAATGCAAATGTTTAAAAAAATATATTATATATATAAATAAAAATGCTGAAAATTTTTCACACAGCATCATCTAGCCCTAAACTAAGCAGAGCTTGTATTATGGTAACTACATGGCTGATATAAATAAATACATATTAAACATAGAAAACACCCAGACACGAGACAAATATTTGCAGATCATCTGGGAAACGAACCAGCAACCTTCTGCGTCTCAGGTGGGCCTTCTGCGCTACAGAGGTCGTCAATCGTCATATAAACTATAAATAATTATAGTTCTACATTCACTTATTAAGAGATATGTCTTGATTCGTTTACAAAATACTTTGGCTTGCCATGCTGCAGTGGGCGCCGGATATAAATGATACTGAATTCATTAAAGCGATTGATGATACTTTTGGCAAATTGCTCGCATAAATACATTGAAAGATTCTATGGTTGTAGTCGTTGGCCATCGTCATTTCCGCTCACTCACAACAGGATGCCAGTGAAAATCAATAACTTCTCGATGAAAGGTTTTCTTTTGTATTTATGGCTGGCCAGCTTGTTCCTTGAAGTTTACTTGATAGCACTGGTATACCGCATTTACACATTCGTCGTTCGCGAACGAATGTTGTCCACTTAGAATACTCATACATTTATCTGTGATGGAATACTCATACATTTACCGCCACAGATTAGTACTAAGTAGTTATAGTACGCAAATAACGCATGTGTAAATGCGGGTTAAAAAAACAGAAGCCAAATTTTTATCGCCATCGGGTTAGCTATGAAGAACTAAAAAATTACATTTGCTACATTATATAAAGAAAACTTTTTATCACGCGCGCGACGCTTTAAAAGAAGATGGCTGTCGATGGTAGCCAAATCATGGCCGGAAATTGGAACTACTTAGTAAATACATGCTTGTTTGGCACCGAGTCAATTAATTCAGTATAATTTAGCTCCATTTATTGAAACTCGGGTATGTTCTTCCTCTTATGTACCCTCGATTTACTTATTTATATCCTTTAGTAAATAATGTTAAATGTCGTAAAAGTAAACTCAGCATGTTACACAGATATTGAGGCTGTAATTGAGCATCTAAATCCCTGGTTACTTATTAAGATGAGGTTCAAACCTCTCTTTAATTAAGATTGGAATAAGCCCTATTTACCGTACTTCTATCAGTATACAGTATACAGTAGTGACCTATCTTCCCTTTGCCTTCAATAACTTAAAAAGCCTTAGATTATGACGTTTAGTTTTCTGACAATTTTGAACAAAATATTTAAAAAAAACAATTGGAACCACAAATCCCGTTTTATGTTTGTACTGTAAACAGAATAGTTTGCATAAATTTACGTATTTGTCATTTATTTATTATTAGTAAACTAGAATGCTCGTAAATGTTGTATGGATGTAGTATTATGTGTCAAATAACTAATTGTTATCAGTATTCCAATGTAATAATTTGCTTGATAAGTGTCTCAATATTGACTTTAACACGATAAGGTTCTACCCTTACCTACTACTTATTCATTCCCTAAGAATATGTACAGACGACTGACTGAAATAAAAGAACAATGCTACCATATTTACAGATCGACTGATATAGACTTACATCCCCCGTTTTTTAGTACAATTTTCCTCAAAAAGGTCGTGGCCGGACTACACGCGTGATTCTCGCGTCTTGTGACATAGCACGAGCTACACGGTAAAAACTGATTTCTTATAGAAAGACAAATTGCTTTCCATTAAGACATTTTTATTACCTTCAAGAAAATTATTCTCCCCCTATAGACGCTAGACAATAATTTCTTCGTAATAGTAAAAAATTATCTCATTTTATTTTATTTGTTACGAGATAAATAACATTTAATTCAAGAAACATATTGTTTATTTAACACATTTCTTTGATACGAAAAAATAAGTCTTGAAATAAACATATTTATTTTCAAGTAAGAACAAAATTGAGAAAAATATTGTCTTCAAAAAAGATAAGCAGTATTTCTGTTTTAAAAATAATGCATTAAACTAAGAAAATATATTTTTGTAATAACCAAATATTTCGAGAAATCAGTCTTTCTTATTCAAAGAAATCCTTTTTACCCGTGTATGCGTGCCGGCGTGGCTTGGTATGTAATAATAACTTCTGTTTCTCCTTTTGTCGCACAACAGAGTGAGACAGAAATAGGTATATGCCAGCCAGGTGCTGCTGCTCTGTCACCTAATGCCCTGTATTATATCACAAATTTCCGGTCCCAGTCAGACTATCCCACACCTCTTAAAGACCGTATCGTGTTTACGTTTATGTTCACAAATGCATCTCACATCCACCGTATCGTCCAGGGATGTCGACCGCGAAGGACCGAGGACCGGGACCCCGATGGCGCCTCGATCTCCCATTCCGAACGCGGCTGCTCATCCATTCAGGTAATCATGCATCAATTTGTTTATTTCCCTCCACCATTTCCTTGTCTAGTTCAAATGATAATTATCGATCGGTCCCATTCCTTGCAGGACAAATGACGAATACGAATACAGGGTATATATTCATGACTATATTCATGACTGTGTTGTTTGTATTCATGATGGGAACATGACTGTTTACTAACCGGGTGGGTAAAAAGGGGTGATTTTGCCCACTTCATGATATATTAGATCATTTTCGATAAAAATAAAGACGGCATGTTTGGATTTTAGAAAAACGGTATATAAAATGTAATTTCTAAAAAAAATTGTGTAGGGCTCAATCGGCTCTAATTATTCGAAATGTTTGCCCCTGAGCAACCCATCCGTCAATTATTAGGTAAACAACCAGAGAGCGAAGACATGCAATCTGTTATGACATGACTAATTAGTCACGCTGATGTTTGTGTAACAGGACGCCAAGCCCGCTACCGCCAACGCAATGGCGCGGGCCGGAGTCCCTGCCGCGCAGCACCCCGCTGCCGCCCTTCTCGCCGCAGTACGAGAGCGAGTACCGCACTCTGCTGCTGTCGCCCTCCTCCGCCCGCACTGATGACACCCAGGACGAGTCTATCGGCAGCCAGGTGAGATATATCCTCTCTAGCTACTCCTGTAGCACTCACTGTACCTTACGCCGCTGCCGCCTTTTTCGCCACGGATGCATTCTACTGCTGTCGCCCTGCTCCGCCCACACTGACGACAACCAGGACGAGTCTAACGGCAGCCAGGTGAGATCCCACTATATTAGACTAATGTGCTAAGATAATAGGGCTTTCAGGTAATATACTATCGAGGAATCTGAATGTTTCGCATTTTACATGCCACCTTAAATTGCCGTATAAGAGTGTTATTTACGAATTAACACGATCGATGACAAACTATGCTGCTGAAAAGCACTCTATATAATTTTGTTGAACATTCAATTCCTTTTTTTTCCAACGGTTTACCCATTAGTAACTTGTAATGCCATACAAAATGATCAGCTTTTATTTGGTCTTAATAGACTCTATTTCCAACATGAATGATCAAATCCAATCAAATCGGAACTAAAAGTCACTTAAAACTATTGAAATTAAAAATCTGCTCACTAAAATCTGTTGGTTGGTTCTGGGAGCTATCTATATGACTTGTCTGTATCCATTTTAACTAGCTGATTTCACGAATTATTTTAATGAATCTCGTCATGAAACATCCAGTTACCTTGACACCATTTAAACCACGGCCTCGCGAACTGTGAAATGTTGCTTGCGAATACCTAAGATCTGTTAAGCCACACTATGTTAAGGTCCCAAAGTTACTCGCCTCATATTCCTCTTTGGAAATAATTATGTTGCACCATCTATTTTAAAAAGGCATTTATAAACTTCACTTTATACTTCTAGCACATAAGATTAAAAATTAAGGGGGGTGGGGGGGGCGGTTACAACTTTGGCTGCTATGAAGCCACATTGACTTTGAATTATTGGGCCACGTCTATTTTATTGAATCTTACTGAATTCAATCCGGCGTATGGCTGCGTAGGATGGACTGAAACTAATTTTACACGAGGGTCATACAATTTTATAACCCCGACATGTGTAGGTACCAATGGAATCTTTGACTTGACAGTGGCATTCTCCATGTGCTGGGGGCACATGTCTCTAACGACTGTTGGTGATTTGCCAACATACCGGAAAACAAGCTATTTCGTTTAATGGGTCTACTTTTTTAACAGAACTAAAAGTTATTTTTTAATGAAGGAAATATATAAACAGAAAGGAAACACAAACTAGCTAGTAATCCTAGCAGGACGCGATATATTTCGAAAGCTTGAATATAGTAACAGAATTTAGTGGCAGCGAGTGTAAACATAGTTTTGTCCTTGACGATTGCAGCAAAATAGGTTAACTGAGCCGCGCTAAACTGATACGTGACGTATTCTGGAAGAAAGCCAAAGCTCTTTAATTACATTAATGACGCTAAATTATTAATTAAACTGACTGAGACAACAACACTCTCACCGCTACTGGAAGGCTATCCATATGAAATGTAGCGATAACTCATCGAGGTCTTAGAACGTTCCAGAATGAATCTAAATCTGTTTTCTGAATCATGAAACGCTGCAATAGACGCGGATTCTAGTGCCTATAACTAGAGAAGAGAAGTTTAGAAACTGATGATAAATCTGCTCTTTGTAAATCCTACACAATTACTACAAATAGAGTCTATTTCTCTTGTGTGCAAAAGCACAAGCTAATACTTCTAGCAAAAGCTAGAGGTATGTTTTATTCAAATTATCTAGATTTTGCTACGAATTCGTGGCATTACAACTTACCTGAAACCATATTTTTCAATCATTAATCAAATATTTGTATCTTTATATTAAGCAAGGCTCTGACCGAGGGATTCGCCTACGCCTACGCATATTTTCTTGCCATATTTCCAAAATAGAATGCAATAGAATCGCGTTGTTTACTCGCGAGGGAGCGACTGGAGCGGCAGTCCGCGACCACACGCTGAGCGACACACGTCCGATACTAGAGTGCTTCCAGAATGGCGGTCAACCCCAACTTCTTCCCCAACGGGTACCAGGACTCCATGCATCCTGAAGAGGAAGTGGTCACAAACTGGGTGCGTGCACTCATCCTAACACCCTAGTCAGTAAATCCTGTAACCGATTTCACAAGAATGTAGTGTCATTATGGTGGTAATATCAGACCCGTCACTCAAGTTTGGATGTTCAAGCGCAATCTAATTTTGGAGCTCTCGAGTCTCGCGTAGTGTTACAAAATATGTGATGTAATAACCCTCGACGACTTTACGACGTAATTTTCCAGAAAAATGTGTGAGTAACTTTGTGTTAGGAAAGTTTTGTGATGAGATCGGACGCGGAATTTTATTTATGAGATCAAAGCTCTTTCGCCAGTAAGTACGTGTTTATGCTACAACACAAATGAATTGTGTAAACAGTATCTCGAGAGACTTATCTTTGACTTCAGTCGATACACTTTACAAAAGCTTGTTTTTACTTTCGTTTATTTAGTAATTTAAATTGTTGATATGAAGTCTTGATGTCAAATGCCTTCGTCGCTCCTAAATACATAATGCTCGTGTCTGATAAAAATGATAATCTGCCATCAAGTTGATATAGGCCCTGAAACTCAGTGGTCTTGTTGTTTGATTTGATGTGTCTAATTACTTGTTAGTTAGCATTTATTAAAGTAAACTATTTATGTAGGTAACTAATAATTTAAATACTGTTTCTGTTAAATCACTGTTTTCCCACCAATGTCACGACGTTAATCTTTAACACCCACTTAAACTTTTAGCACGAACGAACGTGTTAGTAACGCGATATAAGATAATGATTACTTCTCATGCCAAGAAATACAAATTCATAGCTAAATTCGGACCAATACATCGTCCGATATGATTTAAGACATGGCTAATTTGTATTTGAGTTGAGATTGCCTTGATACAAGGTTGTTAGTGTATAATATAAAGCATTCATAAATCTTATTGTAGGTACAAGCTGAAATAGATAACCTCTTTGCTAGTAGAAAAAATATATTTGAATGCTGAGTTATAGTGCCTTTGGGATTGGTAGGTATAATACCTACTAAAGATGATTTTTTAGCCCAACATAGAGCATTGCGTCAGCGACGAAAGCTCTTGTAAACACGGCCGCAAATAAACGAGCTTAGCGCTCATTGGCACAAAATTACAATGCTTTACTCATCCAGCGTCTTTGCTATAAGTACTTAATGCTTGAAATTTCATGAAAGGGGAGGACATAGTGCTCATCACCGTATGGATTTTATGATGACTTGAAAAGTCCTTTCTTTTTAAATAAATTGGTAGGTACTGCAATTTAGGGAATGACGTAAATTAAGGTAACGTTTTACTAAGTTATACCTAGATAGTTCGCCGCCAGGTGAATATAAGAATTCCTTTTAGTTGGAACGTCAAAGGCTTTTAGATTTTAAATATGATTTCCCAACCTACATTCCATTACTGAGAAGCATGAATTCGTGTTAGAAATCATAACCCACATGAAACAAACTCGCGATAAAATTAGAAATGTTGCGGAGTGAGCTAGCCTAGCGCGTTGAATCGCGCAAGTTTTATATAATTATACAAAAAATAAGAATTTACCTATGTATTTTTGCATTTGGCTGTAAGTAGTTGACTTTTTAGATGGAAAGAGTTGGAAGACACTTGGTTGTATTGTACTCTGTCTTATTTAGTAATTTTTGAGCATTTTAGGAGAAAAAAAACCTGAAACCTACAGAATTTAGTAATACCACAGATATTAAATTCTCCTAATCTCAATACCTATAGATGCGACTGTAAGTACCGAAAGAAAACTTGCAAATTATAATGGACTCTAATATTCATTTTTATTACGTGTAGAATAACGTAATCACACAGATTTGTGATAGTGACCACTAGAATATTAGTGTCACAGGGGAACAGTCAAAATAAATGATAACATTAGTTTTACGATCGCTGTTTATTTTACAAATGGCCTTTAGGACAACAATAAGCTATTTGAAGACCGTTTGATGTGCGCCAATTCGAAATCATGCCGGCACAACATAGAGGGTTACGAAAACACATAATTCTAATGACAGTCACTGCATAATTGCAGTTTGTATAAAATATATACTAAGGATAAACATATTTCTATATGCGTAAAAATATTGTCTTGTCCTGTTTTATAAAATGACTGGATAAACAGCTGAATAAGACTAAGGTAAGTTATATCATTATCACGGTCGAAATAGCCTCTACCATTTCAAATTTATTGATCCATTCCAGTAAAAAGATTCTGTACGAAACCTAGCTTTCCTATGATGATCGGTTCATCATTAGCGAATCTAGGTTTCTATTATAATCATCGAAATCATCATTTTACCTTTTTTATTTTGACGAAATAATTGCATTAATCCTTACATTCGATTCCCACTGTGCGGTACGACAAATGTTTAATATGATCTGCTAAAAATTGTGTTATGGTCAAGGTGTTGGGATGTTGATGATGGTATGCTTATTAATAGTAATGTCCTAAAGGTTGTATTGTGTTTCCAGCCGTACCGCACCACGCCGCTAGTGCTGCCTGGCGCCAAGGTCCGCCGCGAGCCCGGGCCCACGGAGTGCTACCTGCGCCACCACCCCAACCCGGCCATGCGGGCGCCCCCGCATCACGATTACCGCGACACGCTTATGAAGCAGAAGGTTGGTCTTTTCTTTAGCAAACTGCAGGTCGCAACTTCCATAGTGGCGCTTTTTACTCAGCTAACTCCTTCCATAGTAGCGCCTTTTATTTAGCAAATCCCCGTAAGCAAATCGCTTACACAGGTAACATTGCAGGCACTTTTCACCTTTTCACCTTATGAAACAACACGCGAGTGATACCTCTGGTGTTGCAAGAGGCCATAGGTTACGGTAACCGCTCGCCAGCAGGTTGGCCGTCTGCTTGTTTACCACTTTAGTTGTATAACAAAACCTTCCTACTTTTGAACTCAGTTCAATACAGGCTCCAACTTCCATGATGTTGCAAAGTCGCTTCTTACGAACTTCCTACGTTTGAACTTAGTTCAATACAGCAACTGGTAATTGGTTAGATGTCTGCTCTCCGACAATGGTTTCGGACAGTTCGATCAAACGACAAAAAAAGGTCTTACAGTGCACATCAAAGGGAGAAATAGGGAGGAAGAAATAACGAGCAATGCTCGCTGTATATATCCTCACTATTCGAACCGTTTCTATACAATCTATATAAATAATCAAATATGTAACTTTTTGATTAAATAAATAAATACAATATATAGGCGCTTCTGAAACGCGGAGTCCGAGTCCGGTTAGAAAGAGTTATTACTTAGGCGCTTATTACCGCTTTATTAAGTAGATATTATATTCGTTCAGGGTTCGATTCTCGCTGCGGGACGAATAAATGTATTTGATCTCTAGATATCTGTTGCTGGCCTGGGTGTTGTGATAACAGATACTCGTAGTTCCTGATACCCACGACAGGAAATTCTAGTGTGGTGTCAGGACGATGCATTTAACTGTTGGTGTTTATTTATTATTTATAATATATGTATTTAAATAAAACTACCTGCTGCAACGTTCCATAGAGTATTTATCGGGTATGCTTACTTTGTACATATTATGCGGCCGAAAATATTTGAGTGCCATGGCCTCAAAGTATACACAAACAGCTTCAAAATTGCGACGAAAAAAATTTTGTTGCCGCTCGCTTAAGTAATTACTGACTGGCTTCTTACACAAGACCGCACTGAATTTTAACGACTAGCTCCGCTATAGATATTATCGAGTAGGTACCTAAACGGATTTTCGCTCAGATACAATATAATCACGATCACCGATATACGTACAGATATACGATATACGCTGAATTTTCACATTTAGCTTCTAGCATTCACCTTTTCGAGCTGTCAAGAATTATTAACAAAACAACAACACTCGCCCTTGCAAACTTATCTAAGTTTGCAAGGACGAATGTTGCTGAGCGCAAGAGAATCACTTATATTCAAGCGATTTAAAAGCGCTGTTCCTTTTACACACATGGGTGACTGTTTGTGGGTTTCATTCTCCCATCTCCAAATACAGTCTGAGTAGGTAATTGGTTGATCATATTCTTATGAACCAGCGATACAGTGTTTCTAGAACTAAGAATAGTAGAACAAGTAGATGTTTGTCAGCCTCTGTATTGCACGCATAAATACACACGCACTCTATCACTATCACTCTCCTAACACACACAGTATACATTCGGTTTAATTAGTGTAGCTTGCACATTAAATTGTATAAATAAATGTTTATTGTTGTCTCTTTACAACCGTGAGCAATATAAGATTTGTATTACCAAATTCTAATCCTACTACTATTATAAAAAAGAAACTTTATGAGGGTGGATGTTTGTTACTCTTTCACGCAAAAACTACTGAACGGATTTTGATGAAACTTTACAGAAATATAGCTTAACAGAATCAGAATAACACATAGGGTACTTTTTATCCGGGTACTCGAACGAAGCCGTGGGCAGAAGCTAGTGCAGAAGCTTTGAAATATTTCTGCAAAGATAAAGCTTCATCTCGCGATAAACAAACTTAAATCGAGAGGACGATACAAAATGACGTCTTGACAATTTGATCCGAAAGTATTGCTTTATTGTATACTCTTTTGCGTTTAACTTTGGCCTATCTACATATTCCAGCGAAAGGTGTGGTAATAATAATAACACACATTTCGCAATTCAGTGTTACTACTTCGGATTAGGCCTACTGTAAAACGTGTAAATAAACACTAATCCATTAATCTATTTCCAAATCCTACAACCTATATCCAAACTGATTAGAATCGAACTTAATTTCTTATTTATATATCTCACGGTTGCTAATAAATTGAGCTTCGTAAACGCACGAATTGGTCTGTACATTAGTATTTGAAACTCAGGTGGCCGAATCGGTGTTGCAGCGAGTGGTTGGCGAGGAAGGCAACAAGGTGGTTGATGTGTGCTCACTGCAAAGCTTCACGCATGCGCGACCAAACTTCTATGCGAAGTCGTCTTTTCGAAGGCGGTTTATTGCAAGACCAATATCATTAAAGCATTCTTGATCACGAACAATTTAGCTTACTTCTTTTATCTCCTTAAATTGAGGAGTCGTCAGATTTGGAACAGCAAGCATGACGATGTTCCTAATACGGCCGTGATGCTTTTGAGTGCTTGATTTGGTGAAATGTGTTTGGACTATTTGATCATTTGGAGAGTCTTATCAAATGGGACCAAATATCGATACTTATTTAAATGCTTAAAATTCAAATTTTGCAATACACTGCCTGACTATCATTATCACCATCTTCCATCTGTCTATACGTCATCGTTTGAGCTTTCGTTTTCGCTGTTTCGTGTCTTGAAGGAACTATTTTCCCCATTTTGGAAAGTTTCGGGAACGAACAATGCATTGGTTATGGTTATTTGGGATTTTTTCTGTTTTGTGTACAAACGCTACTTGAACTACTGTTTATTGTTCTTTTTCTTGGCAGATGGTGCACAAGCAATTTAATTCTCCAATCGGTCTATACTCGGATCAGAACATCGCTAACTCTATTAGGCAACAATCATCGCCCTTGCCGTAAGTATAATGATAGGTCATCATGATCTTTTGACCACTGTTTTAGCATCAGTCACAATGCCCTTTTCAGGGCTACTTACCCAGTGTTAACCCACACTGGGTAAGTAGCCCTATCTAGTGAATCCGATAAAAACTGTGATTTAAATAACTTTAAACTCAAAACTGTAGAACCAAGAGCATCCCATCGAGTGAATAAACAAAGCTACACAGCGTTTATTCAAATCCAATGGCAAATATTTTGAAAAAAGTTATGACAGTCGTCCTCAACCCTGCATATCTTGGCAGTGAATTTGCACAACATGGCGAGATGCCAGAAATAACATTTTACCAAAAAACAAAATGGTTGACGCGGCTTAATTTGTAAATAGACTGTAAATTTTCATCATTGGAACTCCCTCGCTTCGGTGCATTGAATAACCAATAGGGAAATTTTGATGAATTCAGTAACAACTGCGCTCCCAGGAAATATAGACGAGAAGTCTCACGATGAATAGGATAACATCAGGTTTCGCACAGTAAAATAATGAAGTTTTGTCTGCTTACTTAGCGCTAACGGCCATTACGGGCGGCCGCACGTTGTCAAGAGGCAAGTGTTTTACTAGAAACACCGCAATACAACAGTCGACGCCCATCCTCACGATGCATTAATGCTTTTTATATTTTAATTTTGCTATTTTCAATTCTTGCGTACTTTATCTGTTCTGTTTCACGCCACGCTCTTCAAAGCCAAGCATGGTACCGTCGACGTTGTCAACCAGTCGTACATTCATGACTACGCCCCACTTTCACGAAAACATTGTGTGAATCACTATGGCGACTCACCTAGTTCTAAGTTTAAATTAAGTTAAGAACTTCTACATGATTAATTTTAGTATTTTTATCGACCTTTCCTTCCTGAAAAAACTAAATTGATTGTTAAACTAATCGCTTCCGCGTCCCCCTAACGTTCCTTTTGTATCGATTCTAATGTGTTTCTCTCTATTATTTGTTGCGCCCGCTAACCGACTAAAAACTAACGTCCCGCCCGACCACCGACCACCGACCACCGCCCGTACCCGTGAGTGCAGCCACAAGCCGACCGTGCTGTACGACCCAGCGCAGAGCGAGACCTTCCGCGCGCTGCAGGAGGAGGGCCTCGGCGACGTCGTGCAAGAGGTCCCCATTCCAGTACAGCCTAAGGTCTTCACAGCGCCACCCAACAAGGTACCTTATACTACCTACAGAAGGTGCACTCAGGCGACTAGAAATGTATATCGCTATTAACGATCGGACCGCCCTTTGTACTTCTGCGATTAGTTTGTTGTTTGAATTTGTAAGCATTTTCTCGCGCGTAAGCTCGTATACACGAGCCATCTTTTACGGGGAGTGCTTTTAAACTCGTATAGTTACGCCAAAACGCCAACTGACTGACCTAAACTGGTAAGCGCGAAGATGCTTTATTACGCGCGTACATACACACGCGTTTAGTTGAAATGAAGCTCGCATGTGAGCGGGTATTATACGTGTGAAAAAAAATATGCGCGGAAAATACGCCGAATCTGTAATCGCCCTAAGAACCTGTGACACTATGCTGTAGTAGCAAATTACGAATCCATTTTTCCTTTTAATTTCTACATCCTGATCCTGAAATCATAATAATTTCAGAGGCCGGCGCCCACTCCGAAACCAACGAAGCAGCACGACGCGAAACCGACAGGAAAACAAACGACTTTCGTAAGTTTGATTATATACTCATCCATCATCAGCTTGCTAGAGTCCACTGCACCGCACCCTCAAAGAAAGCCATGATGAACGGTCTTGAGCCATCTCCACCCACCGACTTCCTGCAACCTTTAGGTATCATCAGTCTATCGTGATTCTACTCAATAATGCACCTAAATAAAAATAAAGTAAACAGTTTTTCACATTCGAAATTCCATAAATCCTAGGATTATGGAATTTCGAATTTCGCAATATTATAAATGCGAATGTCAGTATGTCGATTTAAAAAAAGCCGTAACATTGAAGCGAATCTATTCGACCTTTTCATGGCCACCCTGCGTTCAAGTAAGTTAATTGATCAGATCGAGGATTGATGATGAAGAAACATCATCAATCATCAATCAGTGTGGTGAAAGTCAGTGCAACTCTTAAAACCTCCTTTCATGAACGTGTCTTTGAAATTTTGGTTTTAAGTCGTGACAATTTCCAAACGATATTTTCCTTCGATGTTTCCGTTTAAATGACCTTGAATTTCGCCAATCATTCCGATTCGTAATTACCAATCAATGCATATCAGTCATGTTGTTCCCATAATACAAAGCTCTGCTTAGTTTGATGCTGTGCGAAAAATGTCCAGCAATATTTATTTATTATTTATTTAATGTATTCCAGTATCAGTCTTAATATTAGCTTACCTGTTTCAGGTAAATTCCCTACAGGAAGAGCACATCCAACAATCAAATTCGTTCAAACGCCTCATGTACAACGTCCTCGGAGAGTATTAGCGAGTGGTTCAGGTCCCACGGAACAGGCTATCAGAGCGAGAATATTCTCTAAAAAAAAATTAAAAAAAAAGAAACAACAATCGCATACTAATCCTGACGCCACACTAGGATTGGCTGGGTAACAGGAACTACATAAGAGTACAATACCCAGGCCCGAAACTTATTACGTCAATTGGCAACGTAGTTCCATTGTTATACGACCATTTATAATATCCGATTGTCGCGTTACGCACAGTCTTGTGCGTTTCATGATGATAATCCCACAATGTCATAACTTTACGGCTTTTGTTTGGCGGATAGCGATGGCGCCCGTTCTGGGCGTAACCGACTTGGTGGTTTAGTAACGTATAAGACTAACAAAAAATAATTTTAGGAAGCTATTTATTGTAATGCTCCTGGCGGTGTGTAATATTATTTTTCGGTGGATTTAATTGTTCTAATACTCGAGTATTAGTGATATAATTTATGTTTATAATAAGTAGAAATGTAACGTTTATTACTAAGTGTTGATTTTCTGTTTGAACAGAAATTATATTGTTTATGTATACTATTGAGCTATGTTGAGTGTACAGTCTAGTCATGACCGAGCTCCGGTCATAATAACGAATTACAAATTCGATCGCCGTAAATAAATTATTTATTTATTATTTTGTTTCAATTAATTAAAACATGCTTTATTATATTAAAAATAACTATATTTATAACCCGAAGTTAACTAACGATGTTTACACAACAAAATAAAATACAGTCTTACAAATTTCATGAACAATAAGTACATAGATCGAAAGAAAGGATTATTTGAGCACATAAAAGAAAATATTATAATAACTTATATCACAAATATACAATATAGACATGGGTGATGTCCCGTGCACTGAACATTATATATACAAACTTCATACCTACCTATTAAAATTCTTAACAGGCTATTATTAGAGTAACCTTGTATTGAAAACGCGCAGACGCCATTGAGTGCTTGCATTCACGGTTCACGCTAAGCCGGGAAGCCGAACCGTTACAATTCAAGATAGAAATCGAACACATTATTCACAACTAAAAATAGCTTCTAAGCTGTTTAGAAACAAATAAGGCACTATCTACTTCGTTAATTGAGATAAATTTTCACAGCACATGAGACTCGTGGAGATGCATAATTAGTTGCAAGCTCAATACTGATCATAAAGCAAAAATCTATGTACAGCGGTATTTTAAAATTGAATTGCATTGGATTTTTATGTGATATGTAAAAATAGGAAATAAGTAGGTAGATATGCATACTTATTTTAGTTAAAATGCGTGTAACACTTCAAAACATCTCCAATCACCCTAAACTTAGTCACAAAAGGTAAACCTTGGGAGGTAAAAGCAGTACCTATTAGAATTTAAAAGCATTGGTTTACCTACTATTTCTAGAATTTTTATACTGATCAAATAAAAAAAATCACGGCGTTTAACATTAGATAATAAAACATGAAAATAATACAATATGAAAATACTTTATGATGATTAATTAATTATGTAATTACAGAATGTTTATCAATGAAATGCCAAGCTATTTTAGAATGTTTGTTGATGGGAATGAGTGCTATTTTTAAATATACTGGTGGCATTATCCCAAAGTCTGAGGATGAAGGATCTTAGTAGTAAGTAATTTGAAAAATAAATAACTGTGACATTTCATAGTTATTTATATTTCCTTAAAAGTTATGAGTTTTTATACAATGAGTTACTCTGCCCCAAAACTAAAACCATTGCACTGCATTATCTAGTTTTGGACTGATATTCCAATTATTTAGCACCAAATTCCACATTTATTCAAAAACATCTATCTACGAATTTTGTATTGCAATTTCTGGCAGTATAAGCGGATTATTTTCTAAGTATTATACATTACACCTATCTACAAATAGCGATAATAGCTAAATTTAATAAATTTCACATTTAGACGAAATTATTTATTTGGTGTTTTTTTATTTTCATGTGATTTAGGTTGTGATGGTGCCGGTTTCGATGTGAGGTGTGGGGAATTATTTGATTGGTGTTTATGTTAAGTTGGTGATTGATGAGCAGGCATTACTATTAATAGCTAATAGGCACCCGCCCTATTATACCCAAAGATGTAGAAGCTTTAAGCTCTAGATAAATGCTGTAAAAGTTAGGTCATTTAATCATCTTACTTGGATAAAAAGGACTATGCTACAGGGCATTTGCCTGTTTATGCAAAGACTGCAGTCTTAGGATCCAACACTAGTTTCAGCAATACAAAGGGGAGGGAGGTTCAAGTTTATTGCAATATAATATTTTTTCAATAATTATTGGTCTCGATATTACGGCATATACAAATAACAGATGAGAGAGCAAGTATTTTCGAGATTCCTTAAATAAGAGGGCGACACGTGAAACATAGTGGTAACAGTGCTATTGATAATCATTCATAGTGATTATCAATAGCAGTAAGAGTTGTGTCTCAGGAAAATTATTGTCAGGTTATACTCTTGAACAAATTAACTGGAAACCTATCATCATAAACAGCTTAAAGTTTTTAAGTATCACTATATAATATAACTAACACAAAAATGTCTGCATCGTTTATGAAAAAAGTAACAAATCAAGCACTAATTGCCAATAAAAATGATCTTACTCACATTTTTTTTAATTCCTTAACAATCAAAATACTAAAATAATCATTTCTTTCAAATAAAAATACCTTACTTTGATAGGCGAATGAATTGAGCTGGGGGTCAACAATGAATAAAAAAAATAATCATCATCACACAGCATTATTTAACATATATTTGGAAGTTGATCTGAGTATTTAGTATAATATACTGTATCTGATGCTCCTACAAATTGATTAAAGACATACATATATCTTAAGTCTTGTCAATGAATTAATATTATTTTAACTACCTTTATTTACAAAAGTTAATATTTACATACGGATGCATCGCGTTATAATATACAGCACATCGAGGATAATATCGTCGTTCGAAACAAGTCCTGCTAGGATGACAGTAATATTCAAGGAAGTTACTTAGCTATGTTCAAATAGTTACATGTTAAGTAATCCTCCGCGCACGACGTCGGGTAATGCTACTTTTACACTGCAGATGTAAAAAGTTAATGAACTTTTGAATTAGGGCGAACGGTTCACTCTTTTCACTCAATATAATGTTTTGACTGGCCGCAGTTTAAAAGCAGCAAACAGCTAGTTGAGTATACAACCAACTGCTAAAGGACAAATCACATCTATGTGTGATGCTGTGATATTGGAATTTGATTTATAAGCCAATCATAAAATATCTCGTGTGGATTGCATATTCACGCTTGAGCGTAAAGTGAATATTTTACGCATCAAAATAAACCAAGAACGAGAGAGCTGCTCGGCAAACATCCGAAATTATCACAAAACAGTACTAACGAGATCTCAGGACTTCATCGTTGCTCAGTCTTCCGGTCGGATCACCGATACTTGTCACGAACCATCACAATACACTACACTACACTCACACACACCGCTGTCTGAATCAACACCCACAAACACACCCCATGCTCAGGCCGAGACACAGATAAATTGCACGTCTAGACATATTATCTAGCAGCTGTTAACAGTGTCTTCCCTGTAGAGTCAGCATGTTCGACCTCGGAGGTACGCCTCGGCCGCTAGACGTAGTCGTCGAAGTAGTAGACGACGGGCCCGCGGCGGGCGTACAGCGGTCGTTAGTAAACCGTGTCGTCAGGGTAGAGCAGCAGCGGCGCGAGGCCTCAGGAGGCGTAGGGCGGCGGAGGGGCGGGCGCGGGGGCAGGCGCGGGCGCGGGCAGCAGGGATTCACGCGACGCGCGCAGGTTAGGCAGCGATCGCGCGGCGGGCGCGGCCGGCGAGCGCGTCGTCCGCCGCGCGTCCAGCGCCAACAGCTCCCGGATGTTGCTCTCGAGGGGGTCCACTGCAATGTGATATACGCCTGGCCCGGCCGCCTGCGGGAGGATTATCTATGATTTATTTTTTCAAATGCGCGCAACTACGGTGCATCGCACTGTAGTTTGTACGCTTAGTAATAGTACTATCACCGTATGTATTTAGTCGCGTTACATACTGCTAGTACTACCACAGAATATGGGCCGGGGGTGTAATAGGAATGAGTGCTCACCTCAGTGTGTTTGGGCGGTTCGAGCTGCGCGGACGGGTCGGTCGGTAGCGGCGCGCACGCGAGTCGCGTGTCGGAGTAGCGGCGCGCGTCGTCCGCCGACACGCGCAGCGCGTGCTCGCCGCGCCCCGCCGACAGACGCCGGTGCGGATTGCCGCGGTACGTCTCGAACCCACCGCTTTCGTCCTGTAAAATGCGCAGAAAACGCCCCGATGAAGATGTAGAACTATTGTGAAAGATCTCTTCCGAGGAAGTACTACCACCATAATTATTTCTGCCGCCAAACAGTAATGCTCGCATTGTTGCGTTCCGGTTTGAAGGCTATCGGGGCCAGTAAAATTACAAACAGATATGACTTTTCATTATTAAGTCTCCGGGTCGGCAACGCGACCCCGTATATATATGTAGGTTGCGGTTACCGCTTACCAACAAATGGGCCGTATGCTTGATTGCCAATTTAGTTGTAAGAACAAATTGCACTCCACGTGACAGGTTGCAAGCCCATCGACGCTTACTGGAGCACTAACTGATGTCACATGCCGTCGGTATTAAAAAAAAGTGTCATCAGTATCTTTAACATGTGATCAGTCCATCGGATGGGGGATCCTACACAGCGTTGTACGATTCGTGGTCGCCAGCTAGTATCTGCAGTAAACAGTACCTCCTCGTGGTAGACGGCGGGCGGCGGCGGCGGCTCGATGTTGGCGACGACCTGCCCGCGCGTGCTGCGCTCGCGCCGCACCGCGCGCACCGGTGGCGACGCCTGACCCATCGGTATCTTCTCCGGAGCGTTTTGTATCAGCAATATCCTGGCAACAAGTACAATTTTAAAACCAATTTAAAACGTGTAGGTATTTCCGGTAACCCGACGGACGTGTAGGTATTTCCATCGCCGATCACAGCGCCGCCTAGTGACTCGTGGCGATAACATCTAAGAACATCATAGATAGGTATCTGAGAATCATCCTTTAAAACATACATATTGGTTGCAAAAAATATTAAAAAAATATTATTATATTTTTTTAAATAGGTCGAAATTTGTTCTGGTGGAGAAATCTAGTAATACACAGACATGACGAAACAATACCGCAAAGTTTCAAAAACCCCGACGTGTTTCCACCGTCTATTGCAGAGCCCACTCACTAGGGGATGAATAACCCTATCTATGAATAATTCTTGAAGTTATACAAATCTATTGCAAAAAACAGCACTTCAATCAGATATAAAATCTTATTTTAGCAAGGCTCTATTCAATATTAAACATTTTAAACAAATGTTGTCTTAATCACAACAAAGACATTCGTTCAACCTTGGTTGTTATTCAAACATACATTTATTTCTACCTACGAGCCATCCGCGTAAGCACAACTTGTACACGGCCATAAAAACACCAATATAGTTAGAACCGATCTGGCGGTTTTTACCCGCGATGACAGGAGCACGTATACGCCTTTACCATGTATGTTTGTTTGTCTGTTACCATTTATCTCTAAAACGGCTTATCGGATTTTACTTCGCTTATTTTGCAATCAATTTGTACATTGATTGCAAAATAGGCGCAATTATTCTTCAAGGGAATAAATGCCTTGGTTTTATCGCCATAACACAAGTCACTAGGGGCGCTACAGTCGATGGTGGAAATACACGTTGGGTTGGGTTATCGTTATGGTTCACTTGTTCATAGTGTAACACGAATTCTCGTCATAAAACAGTGCAAGATGCAATCGATATGAACAGAAATACTTTAGGTTTCGTCGATATAATTGCAGACCAAAGCGAATTCAAGAACATGCATATTCCTGCAGCTTATCTCAATCATTCACGTGTTACAGTTTACAGTAGAGGTAATAAACAGAAGTGAAATTCCAACATTACACTCCAACTTTTTACTTGCGACACAAGCTGTTATAATGTTTTTGGTGCAAGAGGTTGTTCAATATGTTTGTCTGTTTCAATTTTTCTGCAAACGGCTTTACTGATAGTAATGCGTATTTTTTCAATTATTTTGTATGACTTCATAGGATGATACTTGATATGTTATATCGCCACACGTCACAAGGAGGAGTTACAATAGATTCCGGAACAAAGTTTTAAAATGTTGACCAAATTAACTGGATACTTCAATAAACTGACAAATCAAAACCATTTAAAATGGGAAATAAAATAATTGATTACACCATTTTAGGAGTTGCGTGTCTATCCTATTATTTTATTACTATTTCAATGGCACTGTTCTGACCGATTTTCCTCATGGCTTTTGTTAGCAAAGCAGTTTACGTTGACGTCATTCAATTACAAACATGACAATATTGATGTTTCGTGTTAGCTGTTATGAGCCTGCCAGCGATTTCAGGCAAATATATTTCGGCAATGCATAAACTCCGGATTCGATGCCTCTCGACGAGAGACGTGTATGGGCTTAATTCCATATCGATGCTGTGGTTTAGAGCACTAGTTGTGTAGTGGCTCAAGTCCTCGACTGTTCTACTCTCAAACAGTGAAGGAAACAACGTGAGGAAATGGCATGTCCAAAGACCAAAGTTCGAAAATATGTGACACGTGCATAAAAGGTTCATCCTTTCCCTACATCGCACCGGTTCTTGCAGGATTGCTCACTAGACCCTTTTCAGGGCCTGCATACCTCAACCTGGTCAGATCACTGGCCTTACGCATGGTGACCATGAGAGAAACGGTGTCACGACGAAGAAGAAATATACTGGGTCGGCATTTAACAAATGTATAAATGGTTGTGACCCCTAGGCTACCAAGATCCATTGACATAATCATTGGCATTATTTAAGTTTCGTGGACTTCACGAGACTTTTGGGTGATATGGTATTTTTAATTTACTGTACCTGCAGCCGTATCATATCAGTACCAAAAGGCAGAACAGTTTTGTGGAATGGCTTTTGATTGGACATCAAGGTGCAGTACGGCGGTCCACAAACTTTAGTGCAGAAAGCAAGGGGAAACTACTGCACAAGCATTTCCATTAAGGTAACCGTTGATCAGTTGCACCGACAAGAGCATAGATCTTGAATCAAAGATGATGGTGTACCTGTTGTGAGCGCGCCAGCGGTTGCAGAGATGCAGATACTGTCGGCATTGTATGTACATGAAGACAGCGCCACCCGTGAACCCTACTGCTACGACCACCAACTTCGTCCAGAACGGCCATGCTGGAATCAAAACAAATGACTTAGGTCATTCGATGGTGATCGATGGTGGTTTTCAAACTTTGTAAAAATTAACATGTCACAAAAATCTATTCGCCGCCCGTTCAGTTTTTCTATAATACCACCAAGGTGGCAGACAAGCATACGGCCTACTTGTTGGTAAGTGGTACCATAGACTATAATGGACGCTTGCAACACCAGAAGCATCACCCGTTAGCCACCCTTTAAATTTCTAAAACGCCATTTAGAACCTTTTGGTTCAAGAACCTCTATCACTTGGGAAAACCTCACCAGGGAGATCATTCCATAACCTGAGTGTTCGCGGGAGTAAGTTCCTCTGAAAGCGCACGCAGAATATCATTACTAAATACTACATACATTAGGAATTTCATGGACGGATCAACAATGAACAAACATTTTCGGTTTCAATTGAATAGTTGCTGGGTTCGATAGGCATAAACCGCAGAGTGGCGTACTAGAGAGGATGCCTAATTATACATTCCTAACTAAACGACCCTTGTGATTTCAACACGGGGTT
The DNA here is from genome assembly GCA_958496245.1 of Perizoma flavofasciatum. Lineage (NCBI taxonomy): Eukaryota > Metazoa > Arthropoda > Insecta > Lepidoptera > Geometridae > Perizoma > Perizoma flavofasciatum. The sequence goes on from OY292426.1 coordinate 6,564,335, forward strand.
AACTAAATGGTTACCTACTAGTTTTCAATGAATATAAAAACCTTTTGACTTTGACAACAGTGGGTGAATGTGGGCTGATGAGATATATATATATTTATATACTCGCGAGCAGCTGAATCGACTCAACCCTTCAAAATTTACGAAGTGTTTTTTTTTCAAAAATGGCTGGAATAATGAGCATAAATTCTTTTATTTTTAAAAGTTTAATCTTTATGCTTCAAAATGATACCATTATTGTAAAAATCTACCCACTACTTTTTAAATTAATCGGGTTTGAATGGAAAGTCAATGAAAGTTAAGTTAATAAGAGTAAATATAGGGTTGATCAAAATTAAAATAAAACGGAAAATGTATGTTTAACAATCAAGATTTATTATCTCAATACTTGGTGTTGCCTCCCCTAGCTTTGATAACACCTCGAAGGCGGTTTTTCATCGAACTGATAAGTTTTTTGATCAGTTCTTGAGGAAGCCTTCCCCACTCCTCTTCCAGCGCTATCTTTAGCTCTTCGATGCTTGTAGGCGCCGGATTTCTGGCTCGTACCCTCCGTTTGAGTTCGTCCCATAGATGCTCTATGGGATTGAGGTCAGGACTTATTGCTGGCCAGTCCATGGTCCGTATACCAACTTCATCCAAGAACTGACGAGTGATTCGTGCTGTATGACACCGGGCATTGTCATGCATTAACAGGAAGCCGTCCTCGATGAAACCTTCATAAGGCAAGACATGGTCGAGAACAATATCTTCCACATATAGCACAACAGTCAGACCGCCTCCTCGGCCTCCACCAGGGATGAAAACGAGCTCCGTTTTCCCTTCCAGCGAAATGCCCGCCCACATCATACAGGAACCACCGCACTGTTTCGGCAAAACAACACTGCGCAAACCGCTCGCCTGGACGCCTGTAGACACGAGCTCTCCTGTCACTGCCATGTAGACACACTCTGCACTCGTCAGTGAACAGGACTGACCGCCATTGCTCAGCACTCCAATCAATGTGTTCGCGAGCAAATTAAAGGCGCGCTTGGCGGTGAGCTGTGGTCAATTTTGGGCCTCTCGCAGGCCGTCTTGGAATGAGGTTCGCTTCTCTCAATCGTCTTCTGACCGTCCATTGACTGATAGATACTCCTCGAACTTCTCTGAGCTGCTGCTGGACAAAAACACCAGTGAGATGACGATTTCTGAGACTTGTCGAAACGATAAAACGGTCGTCTCTCTCAGAAGTAAGCCTACGCCGACTGGTGTCTGGCCTCCTAGAGTAAGAACCAGTCTCTTGGAATCTTCTGTACACCCTCGACACAGCAGATTGGCTCAGGTTTAGTCAACGAGCGACTTCTCGCTGGCTAAGGTTCTGTTGCAGCAAAGCAACAACTTGAGCGGCTTCTTCTGATGATGTATCCATAGTCATTTTAAATCAGCGATCGTAACTTGCGTAGGTGTGTTTAGGTTCACGTTTGGAAAGCGACTGATAAACATGCACTGCTTGCAGGGTGTTTTATAAGAGGTTGCAACGCGCCCGTGCAACTACCGCGTCGAGCGCATTTTTGATGCATTCACGAATATAACGATATTAAAAAAAAATAACTGTACGAATTTAAATGATTGGTGTTATTATAAAGCCTAAACATCAAGCTACAAAACAAATTAAAAATTAAATACATTACTCAAGTCATTTTCGAAAAAAGTTACATTTTGTACTTTTTGTAGGGGTGAGTCGATTCAGCTGCTCGCGAGTGTAGTTACTAGCTTATGCCCACAGCTTCGCCCGTGTGGTACCCGAATAAAAGTAGCCTATGTGTTATTCTGAGGTATAAGCTAAGCTATATTACTGTAAAGTTTCACCGAAATCCGTTCAGTAGTTTTTGCGTGAAAGAGTAACAAACATTCATCTTCACAAACTTTCACGTTTATAATATTATTAAGATGTAGAATGGAATGTTGGTCTCCCTCAACAGCATTAGGTAAAAATGGCAAAAAAAATAACCTATATTTATGTGTTCTGCGTTAGAATGCCACATGGGTTAGGGTAGATAAGTGATAACGTCCTGGGCCACCCGTCGGGGTAAGATGGTGAATGCTAACGCGACCCCATCTTGCCCCACTACGGCGGGCGACGTCAACCAGGGGGGTTTTAGTGGGTTAGAGTCCCACATACCCCCTTTCGCCACCCCCGTGGCGGAAGGGGGATGCATGGCATTTCCCCCCTTAAAAAAAAAAAAAAGGTAAGTGATAACGTGGGGTGCCATGTCGGTCAACCTTCTCGTGTGCCTGTGGGCTCTTGTCGCTAATGGATCAGACGGATCCGGGGTGAACGGAAGCTTATGGGACGGTGCGCCACGTTTAAGCCCGACAATAACTTCTCATACGTGGGATCTTATTGTCGAGCAACTAATGGACCGACCGGAGGGGCCCCTTCGCGTGTCCCTATAAGCCGCATGGGGCACAGCGGATGGGGTAGCATGGTAGGCTCGTGGAGGAGCACCATGGCAGGGTCGGGGCGGTGTATGCTGCTCCGGTGGGAGGGGGCGCCCTTTTAAGGGCGCGGACGTGCGGTCGGCGTGGCCCTTTACGGACCCGTTTGACGGAGTGTGCCCTTTTCAGGGCGCATCGTGGAGGGAAGGCCGGGGCGGTTTTTGCTGTTCTGGTCGGCTTGCGCGTCCCAATGATCTTCGAGGCTATACCGGCAGGGCTTCCCATACCGGTCAGGCTTGGAGTGAGGGAGAGCGTAAGTTGGAGGGGGCGCCCTTCTCAGGGCGCGGATGAGGGCTTGCGCGTCCCAATGATCTTCGAGGCTATACCGGCAGGGTTTCCCATACCGGTCAGGCTTGGAGTGAGGGACAGTGTAAGTTGGAGGGGGCGCCCTTTTCAAGGTGCGGATGAGGACTTGCGCATCCCAATGATCTTCGAGGCTATATACCGGCAGGGCTTCCCATACCGGTCAGGCTCGAACTGAGGGACAGCGTAAGTTGGAGGGGGCGCCCTTTTCAGGGCGCGGATGAGGACTTGCGCGTCCCAATGATCTTCGAGCCTATACCGGCAGGGCTTCCCATACCGGTCAGGCTCGGAGTGAGGGACAGCGTAAGTTGGAGGGGGCGCCCTTTTCAGGGCGCGGATGAGGGCTTGCGCGTCTCAATGATCTTCGAGGCTATACCGGCAGGGCTTCCCATACCGGTCAGGCTCGGAGTGAGGGAAAGCGTAAGTTGGAGATAAGATAATAAGATAAGAAGAGGATAAGATAAGATCGAAAGTCTCATTACATTGTACTATGCAGTCTAAACAAGTACATTTATGTATGAGCTAAGCAGAGTTTCTCAGTAAATCGTGATTCAATTTAAAACGTGTTACATCGGTTGTGCTAACACTAGCTGATACAACAACAAGGCCACAGAACGTAGGCTTTTCATGGAAATACCTATTAACTATATATGAAATAACATTAAACGGTTTTCATTATCGTCAGGCGATAGAAGTCCTCAGCTGGCATAGACCTTTCCTAAGAGTAATAAATCTTTTAATAAATAAATCTTTTTCGTTCCAAAGGCTAACTTCACGCTTGCGTAGATCCGTCAACCGAACTGTACCTACCTCCATCCACCGAATTCCCGCAAGAAGTCCCGCGTCCAACTTGTAGTCACTAATCAAGAACCATTAAAGCTTCACGCAGCTTTGTGTGCCTTATAATAACGATCTGTATCGAAATTTTTGCGATAATATTCCTAATAACGCATTCGTCCAATTGCGAATCCATATTTTAAAACAATATGTACTTAAAATAGATAACGCAAAAAGATAATATCGACTTTCTCACTCAGTTGCGTTATTGTAAAAGAACGCAACTGAGTGGGAAAGCATTTCCCAAGTAACAAATAAATAAATAAAATGAGCCACTTAGTGCAAACTGATTCTTGTAGGGAACATTTTAAGAGTCAGAAGATTCTCACATTGCCATCGATGTATATAAGTAAGTTAGCCATATTTGTGAAAAGTAACCTGCATTTATTTGAAACAGCAGATGTGAGGGTTGTTTGCGTCATCGCTCTTGTAAGACACACCTTATGCGCATGAGTGTGCTATGTTTGGCGCCAATTATCTATACTATAATACGAATGTAACAGGTCAAATTCTGTACATTGAAGTTATATTGAAAAATTAGGACCTAACTAAAAAAGTATCCTAACTTTTTATCCCGAAATTCAGCATGGTTCCCTTGGGCGAGGGGATGAAAGTCAAAATGTGTACTTAGTTGTAATTCATTAACGCGTAGTCGGATTCATTCATTCTTTTTTTGTTAGAAAGGAAGTACTTTCAAGATTGTCCCGTTAATATTACAAGGTCATCGGGTTTGTAGTTCAGAAGTTACAAACATCACAGGCCTCAGTAATAGGTCCAAATAACTTGAAAACCGGAATGTACAGGAACCTTTGAACGTACGGCTCATCTTGCGGTGTGCGCATTTTGTCGTATAGGCTTAATGGATAAGGCATATGTCAAGTCAGACCACTCCAATGGAATCAGATATTGCTAAACGATCATTCTTTGTAGACAGCCTAGAATATAATATAGGAACCTTCGAGTTCACGTCTCAGCTTAAACTGGCGTAAGATTTATAGTGTACGCTGAGTAGGTTGCTGGGACTGGGACTGGGACTGGGACTGGGACTGGGACTGGGACTGGGACTGGGACTGGGACTGGGACTGGGACTGGGACTGGGACTGGGACTGGGACTGGGACTGGGACTGGGACTGGGACTGGGACTGGGACTGGGACTGGGACTGGGACTGGGACTGGGACTGGGACTGGGACTGGGACTGGGACTGGGACTGGGACTGGGACTGGGACTGGGACTGGGACTGGGACTGGGACTGGGACTGGGACTGGGACTGGGACTGGGACTGGGACTGGGACTGGGACTGGGACTGGGACTGGGACTGGGACTGGGACTGGGACTGGGACTGGGACTGGGACTGGGACTGGGACTGGGACTGGGACTGGGACTGGGACTGGGACTGGGACTGGGACTGGGACTGGGACTGGGACTGGGACTGGGACTGGGACTGGGACTGGGACTGGGACTGGGACTGGGACTGGGACTGGGATGCTATAGACCACCTGCAGCAGGATAGAAATCGTAAACTAGAGACTGCAAGCGTAGGTAACTATCGCTAATATCACAATTTAATTATTATCAACCGACTTCAAAAAAGGAGTTTCTCAATTTGTGTGTATGTTTTTTGGGTGTAGGTTACAAGTGTGAAGATATGTTATGTGATATCTTCGCCAATGTTAAACGATTTTATTCCGATATCCTTTTTTTAAATCCAAAGTAAAAAGCTCCTTTCTTGATATGAATGCTTCACCGCAGACTACAGCGTTGCTTTATATGAGACAAACTGAGGTCAGATGCGAATAATTAGTCTGCAGGGATCGCAATCGCGAACGAAGTCACAGGTACAGCTAGTCTATACTAATATTATAAAGAGGAAATATTTTTTTGTTTGTTTGTATCGAATAGGCTCCGAAACTACTAGACCGATTTTAACCATTTTTTCACTAATAGAAAGCTAAATTATCACGAAGTAACATAGGCTATAATTTATTTTCAAAAAAATAGAGATCTTTAAGAAAATTACAAAAATGTGACCCAAAGTAGCAAAATTTGTCTGTAAAATGTATTATTTGGCGTGCGCTGAGAAAATTATTGATGATACATGAAAATTATGTACTATATGATTAAAGGACTCATTATTCCCTATAAAAAAGTCCTCGAGGGTATATATCTAACTATGATAGTTAAGTCACATTAGTAACATTTGTGTTCTAAAATGTAATTAAATCGCCGGTAGAAACAATTGTTGGTTACATTCGTATCGTAGTATTAATTGTTATTCAAATAAATATTTTTATCATCAAGGGTATTTATGTAGCAGTAAAATACTTTTTAATTCATTCGAATCAGACATTTAATTTCGAAGTTATCACGAGTATAAAATCGAAAACTACGCGGGTGAAACCGCGGGGCGCAGCTAGTACCGTAATAAAATACCGTTATCAATACGTGCTTAACAAAGACTCATTTAGTTTAAATATGCCCTTAATAACATGCTCATTGAAAAAACATACTATTCCATTCACGAATTCTTTAATGATTTAATTCTTAATACTTTAATTTATTTATGCATGTAATTTGATCATTTTTTGAATTCTTTAATGATTGTATAAAATTTCTATTATAGATTGCAGCGTCTCATAGTGACTTCTTGCAATACAATCTGTTTGAGCACCAACCTCAAAGAGCATACAGATCGATGGCAAAAAAACCGCATTCAAATCCGATAAGTCATTTCGAAAATGCGTATCATTCATTTCCGACAAACAACTCTCAAACGCATAGAAGAATTCCTGTCGTCGCGGATAATGAAAAATCTGTAGGGAATTTCGGTGTAATTCAAACATTTGATACAATTACCGAAGTGCTCGACGCGTTCTGAGCCAGCAGGATTATCACAATGATTTCCATGGCTATCGAGATGGAGGCATGATTATGTCATGCCTCCATCTCGATAGCCATGGCTGGTACATACCATCGGGTGGTCTGCTAACTAGGCGTTCCGCCAGGTCGACAGGTAACCGGTTGTGGAATTTAGAACTGAGCTCTTCCGTGTTTCCGAAGACAAGTGTGATATCAGTCCCGGCTATTCATAACAACATGTTATATAATTTCGCTGAGCCATGTCGGCTAAAAACTACACCAGAATTGACCTTAAGTTCGAAAGCCAAAATCACAATTTCTGCACGAATTCAAGATCTTGTTTGTATAGACCTTTTTGATAATTACAAAAAAACATAAATACAACACATTACATAATAAAATGTAAATTAAGTAATAAAAAGATTGCAAGTAAAAAATAAAAATACAGAAAGTCGCAGACTCGAGCCTCGTCTTAGGGCTGCCATCATTAAATATTTATGTCTATCTATTTATACATATAAAATCGTTTGTCCTGACTGACTGATCTATCAACGCACAACCAAAACTACTGATTCTAGAAAGCTGAAATTAGGAACATAAATGTTAATTTTATACCATTTAATGAATAATTTTAGGATTTTTGGAAACACTTTGGAAATTGGAGGGAAATGGGGGTGGAAAAATTGTATGTGAGATATATTTATTTTTAAGTAAGAATTCATTTTTAATGAAAATTTGAATTTAAGCTATTGAGCATAATTGTCTAGCAAAAAAGTGACGTGTTGCAGGGTTTTTGAATTTTGAAATTAAATGGGGGGGGGGGGGGGGAATAGGGGCTGAGAGTTTGTATAGGAAAAATGTTTTTAAAGGTGGGAACTTGAAAATTGGAATTGTAGCTACTCATCCTAAATCAATAATGACTTTTTTCAGGGTATTTGGATTTTCATATTTTAATGGAGTGAAATGGGAGGTGAAAGTTTGTAAAGAGTACCTATCGGTTTTTTCAAAGGTAGGAACTTGGAAATTGTAATTGTAGCAACTCCTCATTAATAAATGATGGCGTGTTTTATAGTGTTTGGATTTTCACATTTTAAGGTGAAGATAAGAAATGGGGGTGGAAGTGTATGAGAGTATGTTTTTTTTAAACACGCTCCATATCCGCTGCGTATCCGGTGACAAAAGCTAGTTATCATTATTTTTCCATCAATGTCATAAGTGCAAAGGCCCTTCCTTTCTTTCACACTTTGCAATTTATCTAATCGTTTATTCGACCGTCGAGCGTGGTCGCGGACGGTGCTCATGAGGAAGGACCTCTAAACGGTCAACGAAACGTCAGCAGGAGAATAGTAAAGTACGTGGTATAGACGTAATTATATTCTAAAATGAGGTAACTCTGTTGCAGGCTTCGAACGGCATACAAACGTATGCCGTTCGAAGCCTGCAATATGTGAGTATGACTGTAATAGCCGAGACCAACATCCAAATGACCTGATGGAAAGTTACATGTCTCTCTTTGATAAATCTATGAAATTTCACTTTTCGCCAAATTTGTTTGCGAATCCTGTGTTTCGTCATGAAGTAAGTACTAAGTTAAGTTCTCAACGGTTTCCCGGATTTCTGTCACGTCGACGATGTATTCAAAGGATGTTATTGATATGTAACTATTTTGTTCCTCGCAGCCCTAGAGCGCTCGTGAGTGTGAAATGTGCATAAATACCACTTACGTAAAATAATGTTGACCTTCGTTTATTACGTGATAAATACTAGTTGTCATCACTCTGTTACTTACTGATCCTGTGACTAATGCAAAAAAATGTAAACAAGTCGAAATGCATTACATAACATAATTACGTTTTACGGCTTAACTATACAGTAGGTAACGACGGACACAGATCTTTGTCACAAATCTGTATTGGATTAATCGATCCCACATGATTAATGAGCGTCTTGTGCATGTTTTGTTTTTTATTTTCTTACCTATAAGTCCGCGGTTGACTTCCTCGACGGCGCGTTCTATGAGCACGAATAGTGACCACATGACGCAGAGCGCCGCCACGCAGTGGAACAATACCGCACAGAACAGGCGCCGGCGCTCAACGCCCGACATCTCCAACAGGCGCCACTACAAATACATTCACATTTTATGTTCCACTTATTCATACAGCCAGTGGAAGTCCACTGCTGTATTCCATGTTATGGGTACCTATTAGCCACTAAGAGTACTGGTAGTACTCAGTTATTTCCATATGAACTGTGATAATAAAAAATAAACTAAATAAAAAATATAACTCAGTATTAGTTTAAGCATGAGATAACTAGGATATATTACCAATTTTTACCTTGACTATTAAATTACAAGCTTGGTACATAAATCCCCACACATCTGGACTATTATTTAGTGTATAAGTTACAAGATTTATGATTATGTAATTAATTCATATATTAAACTGTGAATTATGTAGGTGACATTTAAATGTAAATAGATAAATGTATGAGTATCATACCTCATTGAATGGCTTTATTTTAGTATGCATGATGAAATTGAACTTGCATAGTTCACAGGACCTAGTCTCCGATGCAGTCAGCCATTGTTGTAAGCAGCTCTGATGAACATATTTCAAGCTTCCTGTAGAAAATTCAAACATCCCATAAAACACTACTACTACAGTACTACTTTCAAGAAAATGTTCTTTGCTTTTGTTATTTTCTTGAAAACCCCCAACATGTATTTTCATCATCAATTACAATGCCTAATATAGTGACTTGTGACTTGTCACTATATTACATATCCATCCCCAAAAGATATACAAATCAATTGCCAAAACTGTAATACAATCAGATAAGCTGTTTCAGACATAACTGGTAACAGACAAATAAACTCACACAAACAACATCTTAGGGCAAGTCTGTAGATAAGCTCTTGTTTAATTAATTATTCAATTTAATAAATGTAGACCTTTAGTTATTTGATAACTTCAAAATGTTCTATCATATATGATTATTTTTATTGTGCTAAGGCACTTAATAATAAATTTTAATAAGAATAAAATTAATATCTGTCCGATAAAAATGATTTCAAACATCATGGAGAAAAAATTCACTTTGGTTAAACTTAGCTATCTATCTGGCAGTTTTTGTGCTAAAATACCAAATGCAGTCTCCATAAACCAGATGCTTAGCTACCTACCTTCTTAAAAATAACTGGTATCATCAAACTGTAAAAACTATGAAATAGATATTTGCATACACACTAAACTTGTATACCTACCTATAAATAACATTTTTGTAAGATGTTTATGTCATACTATTTTTAACTTGTTATTATAAGGAATACTTTTTTTTCATGTAGTTCAATATAACAAATAAATAAATAATGCTGGATGTTTTCTACACAGCATCATCTAGCTCCAAACTAAGCAGAACTTGTATCATGGGAACTACATGACTGATATATTAATTATCTAATTATTCAAAGGTAGCACCTAAATACCTTGTAAAATAGAGTATGATATTATTTATCTACTGTCCTGTCTGGCAAGGACCTGATGACAGGGTATCCTTTATCCTAAGTACTTAAACAATGCACCTATTCATTATACACAAAGAGATGAATCAGAACATTTGAAACAACCATAAGAGATATGATGGGGCTGGACTACCTCAGTAAAAAATACGTATTCATTCCCACATAAACCTTGTATGTGATAGTAAATAACATCGGTACCTGAACAATAGCACGGCGCTAAGAGAGGATTGTGCGGTTCGCTCTCGCAGTGGCATATCCGGCAGATGTCTCCGCTGGAGTTGCTGCAAGACGTACGGCTGCTGCCCGAACCCGCACGTATCACCTCTCTGCCACATCCACCACCCCATTCCCAAGTTTCGATATCACTAGAATTCTTCACGTTGATCTGCTGAACAGGCATTGTGATCCCGCAAGCGACACTATATTAAAAGTTTAATCGTATCATTCCTATATTTACAAATTCATAGTCGCATCGGATTTCGACAAACTTAGAACTGTAACAAAAACATCGATGTAACGTCTGTTACTTCCGTATCAAAGTAATTTAAGGCAAACAAGAATTTTGTACATAATATGGCTCTGGTTTTGACATTGATTGAATGATCACACTTCACTAAAGCCACAAACGGGAACTGCAGATTCGCAAATAAAAGTCGATTTCAAAAATTCAATTGGTATTCTCCGCCGTCGACAAATTCACTCTATAAAAGTGATATGACTGTGTGTGTGATGTATGTAATTGTAAAATTATTGTGATTACAGTACGATGTTTGTGATTGAATTCGGCTGTGGCTATTTGAATTTCACAATTACTGTACGCCATGCAATTAAGCTCATGCCCTCTCACCCTTATACCACCGCATTTACATGAGTCGCGCACGAATGTTGACTTCTTGGATTTCAGATTCAACATCAACATTCTTCACGAATGTTGTTGTTGAATCTGAGGCGTAATACGCATTTGTGAGCGGCACATTTTACACTAATCTAGTAATGTGCCTAGAAATCGAAGTACTCGGGTTGAGACAGTCGCACGAATTTAGATAAAAAAAAAAGGATAGAAGGTGGAAGAAGTGGACTCCCCCATACCAACAGTACCATTCCTAAAGTTAGGAATTGAATAGTTTCCGAGAAATGACGCTTTTAAATGTTGTAGGTTATGTACTAAAAAAATCAAATACGAGCAAACTTTCTATGAGGCATATACCCCTAATTTTCACAAAGAAGAAGAAATACGGTTAAATTAGGTCAAGTGACTCACCAACCACATCAATATACTGCGCTCAGCTCGTGCTTGTGTTGTTACGACCTCTGTGGCGCTGTGGGTGAAGGCCTGCCTGAGACACAGAAGGTTGCGAGTTTGATTCCCGCCGCGGGACAAATGTTTGTATGATCTGCAAATATATGTCTCGGGTCTGGGTGTTTTCTATGTATACTATGTAGGTAGGTATTCACAATATAAAAAAAACTATGAACTTTGCATGAAAGTTTTTGAAGTTAGATATATGAGAATTTGAATAACAGCTACTGAGCATAAATTAATAATGACGTACCTAGTTCTGGGTTATTAGATTTTGTTATTTTAAGGGGGAGAAATGGGGGTGAAAGTTTGTATAGGAGTATAGGAACTTGAAAATTGGTAGCTACTCATCATAAATGAATGATGATGTAATTTTGGGTTTTTTGATTTTATAATTTTGAGGCGAGGAAATGGGGGATGGAAGTTTATATAGGAATATCAGTTTTTAAAGGTACCAGGAACTTGAAAATTAGAATTATAGTTACCTACTTCATAAAATAAACAATGGTTATTGCATATTTATATTTTAAGGGGGGAAATGGGAGTAAAATGTTTATTGGAGGACGGTTTTATTTAAACACGTCTCCGAGCGTGCAATCCACGGCCACGTAGTCTTCTTTTTCTTACGTTATCCCACATTAGGTGAGGTCTCGGCACAACACGTGGTATCCTTATCTAATCTGTGGTCAAAAGGAAATTGATCTGCAGGGTTGCAAGGTGGGAATATTTTTTTATATTAGTCAAGAACTTATTTATATTTCAATTTAGTTTTAGATCCAAATGGTGCCTTCAAAACATCACAGAGGGAATAACCACTACCTTGAAAACATCTTACAGGCCCATTATTTCCGAACAAAGATCATCGTGGGTTCGGAACACTTTGAACTAAAGAGTAGTGCTAAAGAAGTTGCAAACAAAAGTTCTATAGGTCATGGTTAGAACACAGAGTCCCAGTAGTCTAGGATTGAACTTGGTTAATTGAGAGCTTATAGTGGCAGAATTGTGACAATTTTTATTTGTATTTTGTATTTATTTATTTACTTTAATTAAAACGGTTACACACCAATAACATTAATTAAATATATTCACATTAAAATATGAATATAAGTCAAAATAATTCATGAAATTACAATAAAACAATTGGAAAAAGATGTCAAATATACAATAAAAATAACAGAAATTAGCTAGACGCACAGTCATACATCACGCTCACAGAACTTCTGAAACAAACATTCTGTCAAAATATTCGTCCATCCATTCGCAAACAAATCACAGCCAGGACTAGCATTCAGAAGAGCGTTGAGCGCAGTGAGGGTGCGCGGGACGGGGGACGAGGCTCTAGCTACCGTATTAGAGGACGAGGCTCTAGCCACCGTATTGGACAGTGGTGCGGCAAACAATCTGTGCTTCCGAATGCGAAGGTAATTGTTTGGAACAAAGAATCGACACAACTCATCGCTCAAGTTCGAAGCGTCTATCTTGCCCCAGAAGATTTTGCAGGCTGTTGTTAGTTGGTCATAGGCATGTCGCACCTCCAGCGAGTTGTACCCCAGGCAGCCCAGAAGAAATTTCGTGGGATAGACATAAGGGTAGTAAGCGTGGCGACGTTAATTTAAAAATCTCAGAAAAGCCTTCTGAACCTTTTCAATCAAGACGGCATACGTGCTCTCATGCGGGTGCTGTCGCGATTACCGCGAAATGTAAATATTGTGGATAGCAACACTGAAAAGATCTTTAATATCTATGGTAAGATACTTTGGATAATTCTATTCCTGGTACATATAGTAGTCTGTGACTTCCTCTACATAATTATGGCGGGCATGATTTTTTCGTATTCTCTCGTGCACACAAAATATAGTTTAAATCCAAGTTTCTAAAGCTCTAAAGAATAATACGTTTCTGTTAAAGTGGTTACAGTGTTAAATGATAATAGATTTGGTTTTGGAGGAATTCCTAGAACAAATGCATAATAGTGATAATTACATACGACCTTCAAGAATGATAATAATGACCAACATGTGTCGTTAGGTCTGGAGTAATTACCAGATCTAATGACCCAGTGATTATAAGAGTTAATTGGTTAGGTGTAGTCCTAAGGCCATTGCCCAGCTAAGAATCATAAAAGGCTGAAGATCCTGGCTGATTGATCAGAGCCCGTGAGCTTTGAGTCGGCATAGAAAGGCATAAAAGGTTTCGAGTATCCTGGCTGATTGATCAGAGCCTGTGAGCTTTGGAGTCGGCAGGAAGGCCATAAAAGGCTGAGGATCCTGGCTGATTGATCAGAGCCTGTGAGCTTTGAGTCAGCATGGAAAGACATAAAGGTTTCGAGTGTCCTGGCTGATTGATCAGAGCCCGTGAGCTTTGAGTCGGCATGGAAGGAAATTAAAGGATGAGGATCCTGGCTGATTGATCGGAGCCCGTGAGCTTTGAGTCGGCATGTGGCCCTGCAAGGTCAAAGCATTAGTAGGCTGAATTTAAGAGAACAAAATAAGACGTAAGATCCTTCATCCCATGATTTTGCTACTGGCAAGATCATGGGCTTTAAATTTTTACAGGAGGTGGATTTGTGATGAAGCAGTTGAATCAAAGATTATAGTAACAAACCATAACATGAATGAAGCTGAATAGTAAACTAACAAACACACAGAGTCCTCATGCTAGAAGACATCATGTATGAAACTTATTATTTAAATGCTTATGATTAACATAGATTGGTATATCGTTGCGACCTCATGAAGTACCTAAAATAATATAGGGCTCGTAACGACAGGTGCCACACGCAAGAACTACTTTCTAATTTGCTTCGAACGAGAGCACTATAGATCAAGCAAACCACATGGTCCCTGCGAAGTGAAGTGCCAAACAATCTTCTTCAGACTTAATTTCTGTGAAGAGCTTTAAGTCATCAGCATAGAGCAGGCTGTTTGCATGTGATACAACAGCCGGCAGTCATTGACCATTATCAAGAAAAGCAAAGGTCCGAGTATGGAACCTTGGCTGACCCCGGAACGTGTATGATAGGGCCGCGACTCGTACAAGCCGAGTCTGACAAACTGCTGGCGATCGCGTAGGTAATCCGCAAGGCCTATGGCAGAAAGTTTTGCAAGCAAAATGTCGTTCTTGACCCTATCAAACGCCTTCCAGAAATCAAAGTAAAGCACGTCCACCTGACACCCACGGTCCATACGAGCAGAAATATAATCAACAAGTGACAACAAGTTCGTGTTAACAAATCTCTTGCTTCTAAATACATGCTGCTCGCTACGAAGATATTTATTGACCTGCGCATAAATGTATCCATGAAGAATACTCTTAAAATTGTTTGCGGGTGAAGATAGTATTGCTATATGGCGGTACTCTTCAACCATCGACTTTTTTGAGCTTTTGGGTATCGGGATAACCCTGGAAAGCTTCCATTGTGGAGGGTAAGCTCCAGTCTTCAGTCCCAGGTTAAAAATATGGCAAAGCGGACCACATAACAGTTTTTTTGCACCTTTAATCAAGGCAGGTGGTATGTTGTCTGGACCCACAGAACTACTTGCCTTCAACTTGTTAATACCGCCGATAACGTCGCGGTGGGTGAAACTCAGGATATTGATGTCATTGCTGTTAGCAGTGCTATCGTGAATCTCGGGATTTAGTTGGGGTACATCAGGAAGGAAGACACTAGCGAAGTAGCACGCAAATGCCTCAGCTGCACCCAGCCCAGAAAATCTTGTAACTTGATAGGTGATATAGGGCTCGAACCCTTCCTTTGATCGCAAGTTCGAGATGTGCTGCCAGAACTTCCGCAGGTCACGCCCAATGTTTTCCTCGATCGAATTTGTATAAGTACTATAGACAGACGCTATACGAGATCTTAATTGAGCTCTGAGATCGGAAAATTGTAGGTATATTTCTGCAGAGTTTTAACGTTTCCAAGCTGCATGAAGCTTTAGTTTAAGTCTTACATCCTTGATAATGTGGTAAGTAAACCAGACAGGGTAGCGTCTGTCGAAAGTGCCTCGACGTTGTTTTTTGGGCATACAAAGATCGAATATTCTATAGATAATATCGTAAAAACTATTAATAGCATCATCCACGTTGTTGGCCTGAAAAACACTAGTCCAAAAATTCTCAGACAACAACGAATACAAGCGATTATAGTCACAATTCCTGAAATTCCAGTCTAGAGATGGATCTATGTTAGTCGGCTCGATTAAATCAGAGCGATGTGCTATGTCAATCCTCACCTCGATGTCCAACGGCGGGTGATAGGAATCGAGGGGAATGACTTTTCCCTCTGTAGCAGTGACACTAGCAGTGAAACATCGCTCTCCTGAATGAGAACAACATCTAACATTCCTCCACGTGCATGCATCACTACATTCTTATCGGAATAAGACATAACAATAATAATTATTAACATTCTTGAACGCACTATTCAGATTTAAATCACCTAAAAAACAAATACAAATAGTTACACACACAATCCTTATTCAAGAATTGAAGTGAGAGCTTATAAAATTTGTATAGTTATTTATTGTCATTCTCTCTATTCATAGAATAGAGTACCTAGATAACAACCTCTGTGGCGCACTGGGACGCAGAAGGTTGCGGGTTCAATTCCCGCCACGGGACAAATGTTTGTATCTGCAAATATTTGTCTCAGATCTAGGTGTTTTCTATGTATATTATGTATGTATTTACAAAAAAAAATGTAATACAAGCTCTGCTTAGTTTGGGGCTGGATGATGCTGTGTGAAAATGTCCAGCATTATTTATTTTTATTTATTTTTTTAACTACCGTTATTCTTTCTTTCATACATAGAGTATCTCTAGCTTGTCTTGTCTGTGCATTCCACTCTACTTTTTCTCAGTTTCATTCATTCGTTAGCACTGACTGATTATTAAGATTATCTGTGGTAAGATATTAGTCTAGAGTGAAGTAGAGTGTGTGGTTTGATCATTTATTCAGCATCCTGGCAGTCTGTGGTTCATAGATCATAGTTACTTCATTCATTTCTTTGACAAGCGGCGTGCGTGTTCATTTCGCTGAGCCGTGCTGGAATAAAAAATAGAAAAATGGGGGTTTCAACGGAAATACCAGAAGAACTGAACTCTCTAATACATCACCATCTTCTCAACGTTGATAAATCAATCGCACAAAAGTTCTTACAGAAAACAAAAGCGGTAAGTGCCTCAATCTAAAAAAACCACGTGTGGCCGCACTACACACGTGTTCAACAACTTCGCTTGTATTTGTGTTCTATAAAGTAATTAGATGCCTTTAAGATTAATGTTTTGTAGCAGATTGAAATATGTAAAATATTGACACATGCGCGTTGACCAAATTAACCAAGTACATGTAGGTCCTAGTCCTAGTCCTGCTAGCATTGTCTGTTGCAAGAACGTAGTGGTTACTTCCTATAATGTTGCCAGATCTAGTTTCTTGCTCCGTGCTTGCAATGCTCATGTCCATCCATGTTGATGCATGTATTTCTATATTCTGATGTATGTAATGTCTTTTCAGAAACCTCTCGCTAAGAATGCTCGATCACTCGTAGAAATTTACCAAGCTGCAAGTAAAAATCAGAAACCTGTTGGAAAGGATGCAGACAGGTATGTCAGTTGCTGTAATCCTATCCTACTAATATTATAAATGTGAAAGTTTCCGAGGATGTTTGTTCCTTTTTCATGCAAAAACCACTGAATTTTTATGAAACTTTACAGTAATATAGCTTATACATCAGAATAACACAGGCTACTTTTTATCCGGATACCATGCGGGCGAAGCCATGGGCAGATGCTAGTAGGTAACTATTCTACATGAGCCAAATAAAAAAAATTGTGTAATGCATATAGATAGTAGCAAAAATGCTAAAGCGCCAATATGTGAACTTTACAATTTTACTTTTAAAAAACAATGACAAAAGTATCACACACATTTTTGTAAAATAAATATAAATTAGGGAATGTGATGAAGAGCCACTAAACTTATTATGAAATATGAGCAAATCAACAATTGTATAAGCTACATAGTGATTTAAGTTTCATTCAAAGGTTGTCTGGAATAAATTGCTAATTAGCTAAAAGACTGCCCATTGTACAACATTGTCTAAGTTTGTAGTACTTATCTCAGCTGAAATATTTTTTAGTGTCAATAAAGTATTGAATATCTATCTTTCAACCATTATTGTTTTTTTTTTGTTATAATTTCAATTATGTAATGATGTTAACTTATCTATGAATAAACTGTGATTTTACCAAATATCATTCGTCACTACCTCTGAACTATTTCAGCGTTTGTAATGAAATATCTTGTTTTGAGAAGTGCTTCATAAGCTTTAAATTAGTTCCAGTGAAGATGAAACTGATGCAACCAAGAAACCACAAGTAAATGGCAAAGCACCAGCTGTTAAGAAAGCAGACTCCTCCTCCGATGACAGTTCAGAAGATGAAAAAAAAACACAGGTAAACATTTTAATATGAATAGTTAATATGTATTTTTATTTAAGACACAGCTGCACCCATATGTTACCAGGATAAGGAGTAGCCTATATGTTATTCTAGGTCATGACCTACTCCAAATCTCATCAATCAGTTCAGTTGTTATGAAAATATTTAACAACAAACATTAGTATTAGTAGGATTCTTAAATGATGTAAACTTTGGAAATGATCAAACTCTGATTTTACAAATCTTATTCGTCACTACCTCTGAAACCTTGCAATACCTTAATTAAATCATTTGCATTGTATTGTCTGTAAAATAAGTTTTCCATCATTGTAGACTAAGAAGCCAGTGCAGGCTACACCAGCCAAGGCTCCAGTGAAGAAGCCAGACTCTTCAGATAGTGACAGCAGTGATGACAATGCTACAACTCAGCCTAAAAAGCAACCGGTGAAGCCTGCTATAACTGCCACTCCAAAACCTGCCAAAAAACAGTCTTCATCTGATGATAGCAGCGATGATGAACCTAAAACTCAACAAAAGACTCCAGCAAAATCTGCAGTTGCTGTGAAACCTGCATCAAAGCCTGCAAAGGCAGCAGACTCATCAAGCGATGACAGTGATAGTGAGGATGAGAAGCCTAAAGCAGCACCAACTCCAGCCAAACCGCCCCTTAAATCCACTCCTGCCAAGAAACAGGAGTCTTCAGACAGCAGTGATGATAGTGACGATGAGCCTAAAACAGTAGCCAAGCCAGCCATTAAACCTACCCTCAAGGCTGCTCCTGCCAAGAAGAAAGAGTCCTCTTCAGATGACAGTGACAGTGATGAGCCAAAAAAAGTCCCCCAGAAACCACCAGTAAAGCCTCAGCCAGCAAAAAAACCAGCATCTGATAGCGATAGTAGTGATGAGGATGAAAAACCTAAGGCAAAAGTGCCAGCTAAGCCTGCAGCTAAACCAGTACTGGCTAAGAAACCAAAGTCATCTGACAGTGAGGACAGCAGTGAGGATGAGAAACCTAAGCCAACACCTGCTAAGGCAGCCCCTGCTAAAGCAACCCCTGCTAAAGCTAAAAAACCAGAGTCATCCAGTGAAGATAGCAGTGATGATGAGCCAACCAAGGCGAAACCTGCGGCTAAAACAGCCCCAGCGAAAAAACAGGATTCCTCTGACAGCGATGACAGCAGTGATGAGGAAAAGGTGGCTCCTAAAGCATTACAGAAGCCTCAAGCCACCCCTGTAAAGCCAGCGACCAAGCCTGCCGCCAAGCAGTCGTCATCTGAGGACAGTGATGACAGCAGCGATGATGAGAAGCCTAAGCCTAAAGCACAGACACCCAAGCCAGCTGCTAAGAAACAAGATTCCTCTGATGATGACTCCAGTGATGAAGACGATGATGATGATTCACCACCAACTAAAGTTGCAAAGAAAAATAATGATTCCACAAATGAGGTAAATTAGTAATAGAATGAACTATAGCCTATGCCGCAAATTAAAATGCCACATATAATAGTGATTCTACTTTAACTTTTAGTAGTAGCAAATTACTTTTACTTTTCAGAACAATGAAAATGGAAGGAAGAGGAAAGCCTCCGGTGGTGAAGGTGGACCAGCCAAAAAACCATACAACAATTTTGTGAAGGTATGAATAAAATTTTATTTAATTCTTATATTCTAGATTCAAAAATTACTAAATAATTCTAAAACTTATGATTGTGATTAATGATATTATATTTTGACACCATCATTTCAGAATAATTCTTTTAGTACCTTTATAAAAACATGATTGTTATTTTTTTACCTTCTATGACAGCAGCCCATATTATATGCGTACTAAGAGCTTGTCTGTTTGTTGCTTGTTATCATTCATTAATCTGTGAGACATCCTAGCAGATTGTAATTTTTCCCCCACAACTCACAAGGGGCGCAATAGACGATAGAATGGGGGTTTCAAATTTTTTCACAAATTAACTTTTAATTCAATATTTTAGGGAACAAATATTGTTTCAACACCAGATCCTGATAACAAGAAAGTCCCCTTCCGTCGGGTGGTTACCGAAATAGTTGAAGTGGATCCTAGACTTAAGGATAATTCGTTTGACGCTAAGGTAAATGCCCAAAAACTTGCGAAGCCAAGGCAACTCCATGTATCAGTATCACCCTCTGTGGAATATACGTGCCGTGCGCAAGTTCTTTAAGGCTCACAATTTCGGGCATTTACTTTGTAAGACATGTAGCGGGTCCTTACATTGGGTTGTCTTGGTGTCTAAATATAAGTACTTCTCTCCATCAGGAGGGTGAAAACGAAAACGGCGAAGATGTAGACGAAACGGATGGCAAAAGCAGTTGGGGTAACGGCGGCGGGCGCGGAGGATTCAACCGTGGCCGCGGATTCAACGATAGGGGTAGAGGCGGATTCAGAGGCCGTGGCGGGTTCGGCGACAGGGGTGGGCGCGGCGGGTTCGGCGATCGGGGAGGTCGCGGCGGCCGAGGCGGGTTCGGCGACAGAGGTGGCCGCGGAGGACGAGGAGGATTCGGTGACAGAGGAGGCCGTGGCGGGTTCGATAGAGGAGGCCGAGGCGGGTTCGACCGCGGCCGAGGAGGCCGGGGCGGAGACAGGGGCGGCCGCGGAGATCGCCACTCGTGGGGTGGAGACCGAGGAGGATTTAACAAAGGAGGTTTCAATGACAGAAAAAGCTTTGGTGGAGGAGATAACTCTCAAAACAAGAAAATAGTATTTGACTAAGGTAAGAAATGTGTTGTAAAAGCCCGACCACCGAAGAATACCGCCGCTTACTGAAACACATATCACTTGTAATCACATATTGTGAAGCTTAAATTATTTCGATCATAGTTTGTCCTTCATTATTTTAAAATTTGTCACATGTCCATGGTTTGTTATTATTGAGCTTTACATACTCAGAACATCCGAAGAACGCAATAAATGTTCTTCTTTCTGAAGGACCACCCTCTTCCATTATGATAGGTTGCAAACCGTCGCTTATTGAACATTAATTCTTCATGGTGAAAATGGAAGTAAAATAATTTCCTTCATGTGCCAGTGCTCACAAACAGATGGAAACAAAGCATCCAGTGATGTTTTCCTTTACTGTTATTATAATCATTCATTTTTATAACAGTATGGAGCACGAGGTTCGTGGGGCGAACGTGCCAATCAAGACTTGAAACACACGCGTGGAAAGTCATTCAAGCATGAGAAAACTAAAAAGAAACGTGGCTCGTACAGAGGAGGCGCTATCGACACCGGCGTGCATTCCATCAGGTTTGAAGATTAATTTAGATGAATGACTACTGCAACAACACATTTCTAGTGCCAATAATTGCATTTTATAGGGCGATTATTGTGCAAAATCCATGGATAGAGCATGGACGAGGAAAAAAGATGCGCCACTTAAAGAAAGGAACAAAAAGTCAACTTGTTTTTTTTAAGTGATACCTAAATAACGTAAACATGCGCGTACACGCCTAAAATAGTATACCGATCAGCCACCTTTGCAAGGCATGACCTTATTCAACAAACAATAACCCTGCCAATGCTTAGCCTTCTTTTTTTTCTCGTCTGTGGGGAAAGCGGTTCTTTAGTTGGTACATGGATTGAAATAACTGTTTATATAATTATTTTATGTAAGCTTACATAAAGTTTTTGATACCAGTGCATTTGATTCCTTGGCAGTATTTGTATACAGTACAAAAATCTTTGCATTTAACTTGCTGTTTTTTATTTTGTAATAATCGGCTTACTTTTCTATTATTGACAATTCAGGAAACTAATTAATTTAATGCACACATTGAGGTGGTTAGTCTAGGTATATTCTACCTATTAGCACAGATTAGATAATAGTTACTACGTAACTATTAGCCTTGCGAGCCTATTTTAGAACATTAACATTCTGTAAATATTTTTAAGAAAGTATGTGTTATTATAAGTATTTGATTATAAACCTGTGTAAATATCTTAGAAACCTTAAGATTTAAATAATTATACTTAGAATGAGAGTTAAGTAAATATTATTTTAGATTGTAAAGCATTCATGGATTTTGTTTCTAGGCCAGCCTTTGTTAATAAAAGATGTGTCTTTTATTAGGAACATGTTTAATTTTGTTTCAAATCGACAGGATAATTATTTCAAAGATCTGATCGTTTCTGCAGAGCCTAGCTTCTCGTATATATTTATTTTACTGAAGGTTTGGGGGCCCGTGTTAGATTAGACCCATGTGCTCTCCCCTTCCAGTCCAGTCCAGTCCTGACTATGTGAGGAGGAAAGTGCCTATGTTACGTAGCTACTCTATTGTGTGTGTGTTGTGTGTGGAATTGTTGAGAATACCGACTTGGTACAGCTGGTACAGCGTAGATAGACGACGAGACGGTAATAGATGTGTAGCTACATCTCTCGCCACTTTATTGAGCTACGTTACATCACATCAACGGGGGCGGATTTACACATTTCCCAAGTGTAGGCTCAAGGCTGCACATGCACCGGCTAATATGATGCCAACGTATTAAAATTTCTGAGGGATTACTATTTTTTCCGTAAAACTTAAAACACATTAACATCTTATGGAATCACGACTAGCCGAAATATTTTTTGTGGGCGGTTTTATTTGTTTTTTAACACGCTTATAATATTAGCTTAACAAACAACAATGTAATCCATCTAAAAAGTCCCGTTTTTGCAATATGATTAGTCAAGTTCACGATAGTTTTTGTAATAAAAAAGTAAATTTTAACCTAATTTCTTATTGTATCGAAATTAAACTTTGTAAGTATTTATGTAGTACTATAATTTGGTATCTTGGAGCTAATCTGATGATGGAGCCAGGAGGTATATATCTTTTTTTCGAAACTGAAAATTAGCATTGGTAAATGCGCTTTCTTACCTCATAAGTTTGCACAGGATAGTACATGCGTTACCATCCTAGTATGTAGGTAAGTGGGGTAAGCACCCTGGATATGCACCAATATTAAGTAGAAATAATGGAAATGGAACGATCATAATTAAGTGCTGCACCTAAAAATACATTGCGTTCACGAACCGTGTTCGTCAAGCAGGCGGTACCCCCCACTTCCGATATGGAGGTCGTGGTTTCGAACCCCCGGCCCCGGTAATATCTGTGCCCTTAGGGTTTGAAATATTAGCTGTGCTATCCAGGATCGTGTAATGTCAGGCCGTGTAGTGTAATCCATGGTCGTACCTACCGTACAATACGAAGGGCATTTTGAAACAAAACCAAAACAGTTTTTGACGGTGCCAATTTCTTTGAAATGACAATTTGGCACTGGGAAGGGAAAGAAAGGCGGAGGACTTCAATTCTGTAATTGAAATCAATCCCTAACTACATATGTAAGTCTGTACAGGCAATGTACATTTTATGTAAACGCGGCGCCTCCCATGGCGCTTGCAACTTGCAGGTGTTTGTACTATCATCGCGTTTGTATCCTGCGCGACAGACTCACATCATTTTTGTATATACCTGCTAACTTCTGCCCACGGCTTTGCCCGCGTGATACACGGATAAAAAGTAGCCTATATATTATTCTGATGTATAAGCTATATTACAGTAAAATTTCATCAAAATCCGTTCAGTAGTTTTTGCGTGAAAGAGGAACAAACATCCTTAATTAGTTTGAATAAATCAGTTTACGTTTAACTACGGACTCGGGTGGTTCTCATTTCAAAACCCCATCCTTGCCTATCAGGTCAATATAATTATATTATCGAAGTTTCGTAGTGTAGTCTGTGTCTGTGGATTGAATTTGGCCGGCCAAATATGTGTGTGCATCAGGATGGCGGGTGTAGGTCAACAAATTGCCATGCATTATATACGAGAACAATGTACTGAATGTACCTGATTTTTTTTTCAATGTACTTCTTCCAAACCAAAGATATTACAAAAATAAAGTGAGCCGCCAGCCTGATATCAGGCTGGCGGGTGTATTCTCAATCTGGTCAAATGCTTAACTGTCAAAGTAAAAAAATAATATCATAGCAATGTACTTCTACATATTACAAGCAGAACCAGTTGCGATGAACAGTTTAAGAGTAATTAGAACTTTTTTTTTTTATATGCAGGCGCCTGACAGTTTTTGCTTAGCAATTTGTTTTGTATGGGTCCTAGCGGGTTCGGTCATCGCTAGCAGGATGAAACTGGTGCCAATGCATAGCTTTTTCAAAATATTGTCCGTAACGTTTGAGCATTTTGTGAGTATTTTGTAATGTACCTAGGTAGGTATCTTAACCTGAACGCCAGAAATCTACTTCTAGCGGGGCCTTCTGTTGTTTAAAAGCGGAGGTAGTTGAAAATCACACCAAATCGTAACATAACTAAAGTATTCCTCGAATTATTGAAATACTCGATAGAGTAATTCACGTTTTAAATAATGTTCCGACCAGCGAGCGGGCCCCTTTTGATTCCGAGCTGATAAAGTAATATATCAAATTGAAGCAATTTCATTATAACAATTTAAGATTTTTGTTAAACCTCTTCATCGTAACCTCCATAAAAAAATCGATAATTGTACAGTTAGCATGCAAAGTTATGGCCAACAAGTTATTTTGGTCGCAAATTCCTGGCTGCGCTTTCTTGGCTGTACATTCCTGGCTGCGCTTTCCATGGTTGTGCTTTCCATGGTTGTACAATAACCGGACTCAGCCCTGCGATACTTTCATAGCGGCTTAATAGTCTTTTTAACCTGTAAATCTGTGTCTGAGTGTGTGTATGACACTGCATGAAACGGACATTGGCTGAATTGTGACAAATAGTTAAAAAAGACTCAAGAAGTGAATTGAATTATTTGCATTAATCAAGTAGTGAGTGAGTGAGTGATTGATTTACATACAACTGTTTTAATCGAAGAATTAATAATCACACATTTAAAAAGTTTATGACTCTGACATAAATGAAACGGACATTGGCAGATTGTGACAATACAAATAGTTATAAAGCCATAATCAAGTGAAGTTTGCAGAATTGTGACAAATCGTTGCAAAAGTCATTGTGTAGGATCAAACAAACAATTTTGAATCTGTGGCCATAATCAAGAAGTGAAGTGAAATCGAAGAAAGTTGGTAAATAATGTTGCTACGACCAAAACTATGGAATATAATGACGACTAGAACTTTCAAAAACTTCGGACATAAACGACAGCCAATACCTGTGGTGACTACGTTATGGCATGGATTTTTAACCTTCACTTTCACAGGAATGTGCCTAGATTGGGACAAGTAAGTTTACATAATTACCTAATAAATCAACGTAATCCGACTATCGATACCTGTCGGTATCGACAGTATCGACGCTGTCGCGCAGCGCGCTGAAATTTTATCTCTAAATATTCTGTGAATAAACATAAAAAAGTGGCAAAAGGGGTTATCTAGCATAATATACTGCACCTATGTATAGCGCTACACCTATACAACTTACCACTAATGTACAGTTTGTGATACCCAGCCAGACTGATTTTAAGATGGCTTAGATCAACTTCCAGCAAATCATGAATACTTTGCTTCCAAATATGTATGATCTGTAAGTATTTGTCTCAAGTCTGGGTGTTTTCTATGTATAACATGTATATATTTACAAAAAAAGTATACATCTAGTTTATCAGTTCTGTAGTTCTCATAATACAAACTCTGCTTAGTTTGGGGCTATATGATGCTGTGTGAAACTGTCCATCATTATTTATAAGTTAATACAGTTGAAACCGGGTATAACAACATCAGCTGTAAGGACTAAATGGCAAGGTCCCAGCCGATTTCTTATATAAGTTCCTATGTAAACATATGGCTTACAACATCATCGCATAAAGCAACATATTGATTAAAGTGACAAATGCCATTGGAATTCATCAAAAAAAATGTACAGTAGGCATGAAAAAAAAATTGATCCAGAAATCACTTAAAAATTTTCCTATACATTTCCTATTTCCCTAGGACCTATTTACCATAGCTACAGGAAAACGCAAATTTTTCTAAGAAATTTTTTCTGTAACTACTATGTTTATGGTTGCTAAGATTACTGTTCCTGTCTCAAAATTCCACCTGTATGACATACACAGTGATATTGGTTTATATTGTGAATTCTTAATTTTCAGAATATCAACATGGATATTTGGTAAAGAGAGCAGTAAGCCAGATCTTGACTGGGATCAATGAAAATAGCTGAGAGGGGTTAAAATTATATTGAAAATAATACTGTAGTAAGTTTTTGATACTATTATAAAAAAAACTGATTTTGTTAATAAAATTGTGTAATTAAACTTTTTCTATTAGCTTGCTGGGTCACCGTCGGGGGCCGAACCGACCCACTGCGTCGCATCGCCCGTTTTTGTTTGAACACGCTAATCTCTGGAACTACCAGTTGGATTAAAAAAAATACTTCTATTTTAATAGCCCAATTCATTAGGAAGGTTATAGGCTATTTAACATTAAGCTACTACCCTTAAGAGCCGGGCAAAATAAGTAATAGCATGGGCGGGCAATGCTACGCGGTGGTTGGTCGGGGGCCGAGACCGTGTCACTGCTAATAGATAGTTAAACTCAAATAATGGTATCTATATTAATAAATAGATACCATAATTTAAAATATCTTATTAAGCTAAAGAACTTCTTTGACAACAGAATGATTCAGTTCAATAGGTCATTTCAAAGTAGTCTTGAATTTCAGACCCATATTTTAACATAGATAGAATAATTCTTTTACAGAATAACACACATTATAGCGACAAAAATAAATAAACAATGAGGTTAAGAATAAGAAAAAACTTACCTAAATATACATCCCGGACCACTTAAAGTACTAGTAAATACAACTTAACCAGCATATCACCATTTGAATGGGTGACCATTCGTGACATTTAGAACTAAGTGCTTGCATGCGCCAGAAGACATGTTAAGATGTCGGTATCGGCTATCACAGCCGCTAAGCTTTGATAGAGCTAAGTTGGCCATAGGTAAGGTGTATAAGTCATCCAAAATATTGCACATAAACTGGCACATACTTCTGAAAATGTTATGGGTAATTTCCCTGGCTACTAATCTAATCTTAACTCTGACAACACCCAACTTAAGGGCGTTTTTAAGACCGAATGGCTTCTTGTTAATCAAAATGGCGATTTAAATTACTTTTGTTGTCAGGAGATTAAAGGAATATAAAAATAAAACATCTGCTATTATATAAAATACTTTAATAAGCTCACATATCCTTATGTGTTTATGCTAAATGGGATATAGTTATTCTAAATAAATATTTCATAATATTAAGATTATTGTTGACAATTATTGGATATCTTTATTTATAGTCTTAGTACCTACTTCATGGTATTACAATCGTGTAGAATTTTAGTACAAACGCAAGTATAAAATCGGTGTAAACAAACATTCATATTTATGATAATTATAATTAGTTATGAATGATAAACATGTTTCATATTATCTACCCTTTAAATGACACATTTGGTGCACCAATCATAAAACTTATAATAGCTTCCATAATACTTAGGTATCTAATTTATGCTGTAATTACTGTTAATGTTAGTTCACTGCAACATTCCGAAAGCTGTGTACAAAGCCTTATTCTTTTAATGAGAGTAACTGAACACTTATCACAATATTGCCAGCAGTAAAAAAGCACCAAAATGTTAATAATTTTAAAAATATTACGGCCATTAGAAAGGGTTATTATCAACTAAATATATATATATACATCATGTTTATTACCAAACTGTTTTATTTTTCAAAAACGAAAATTTAAAAATTCTTCAATTATTACTCAATGACTAGTTGCAAAATTGTGCAAAGAACAATAATAAATAGTCTTAGATTTTTTTGTTGCCTTGACTATTTTGCTTCATATACTGATAAATAAGATTGTATATTATTAAAATTACGCAAAGAATCGCTGCGTGATAATGTATTGGCATGTTAAAGACAGCATGTAGAATTCCAGCATTTCGTTTTGGGACACTGTTTAAATGAGACAACCTTTCACATTGCATAGATTTCGTTTGTACCCTTTCAGGTGTTTGGGAAATCGGTTCATTATGGTAACTACTATTTTCCATATTCGTATCACTTTTATTAACCACATGGGTACTTGTTTCGTGCGATTTATCTTCAGAAAGATAATTTATGGTTTGTTTAGTATCTATAAATTCCTCTCTGGTATCTTTTAGCGCTTCCGTAGATATTCCCTTACGCCCGAGACACACATCGAGACTTTCTTGCAAATAGTTGTCAAGTCTAGTTAACTGTTCAGACACAAGAATATTTGCAAGTGGACTATGTCCCCGTATAAGCGGATCATTGACTACGTATAATTGTTCGATATCTTTGAAACCATCATGCTGGACATAGTCTGCAACGTCCTTATGAAACAAACTTTCTTCGATGTTGTTTACGATGTTAAATTTAACGGATTTTTCAGTTTTGATTTGCTTTGAAAAGCTATCAGTTTCTAATAGATTTTCTTTAAACAAAGAGTTGACTATTTTATAACTTTGCAAGTCTTCATAGTTATCTTCGATATACGCAACAGGTGACTGCGACTGCATTGTTATAAATTGTGACGGTGTTAGGAGCCGCGGAGAGTCCAAGTCAGGTGCCACTGGCGTAAATTTTACAGTATTGACTGATGTATTGCCAGTCTCCGCTTTCATACTACCGTCACCATGGCTCTGCACATTTTCACAGTTATCTTTTAAATACTCAACAGGCGACTGTGATTGTAACTGTATGAATTGCGAAGGTGTAAGAAGCCATGGAGATTCCAATTCTGGCGGCACGGGAGTAAATTTAACAGTGATAACGTCTTGGTTCGTTATAGTCTCCGTTTTCATAATATCGTCGACATAATATTTACTGTCTTGCATACAGACTGCACTAGGAAAGTCGTTGATATCATGTTGGATCGAACTCTGCACTCGATCGACTGTAACTTTACTGAGCAACTTGCCGTCTGTGCTTTTTATGTCGGAAAACAATCCTCCATCGAAGTGGAGGGGTGTTTCCAACTTTCTGGTTCTTTGCGGTGAAGGCGTGTTTGGTGCCGGAGGTGTGATCGGAGAAGGAGACACCGGTCGGAAAGTGGTAGTTGAGTAAACAGTGTCGGAGTTGTATATTATTTGTGGGCTTCTAGCGGGCGTGGGTCTTACAAAATGGTCGACCTCCTTTTGCGAAGAAGCTCTGTCCTTCGAGGTTCTTTTTGCACACCTGAAAATTTTATAATATAATATTTCAGTTTGTAATTGTGTGGGACAATATTGTGCTGAAAATATACACAAATAATGCACACAATCGAATGAAAACTTATAAAATAATATAAAGATAAATGTTCTTAAGTAGAACCTATTAAAAACAAGCACGCTTAGCAAATACCTAATTTCCTCATGGAAATTAGAAATCTATTCAACGCCACAGACGGATCATAGATTCATTATTCATAGCTATTTAAACGTTCACAATAAAAAGTATCTTAATTATACGTAGGTAGGTATAATACAGAAAACAATAAAATACATAAAATAGCCAAAACTACTCAAACTTTAAAGAATAAATGAATATCTAAAACTGTTAAACTTAGCATATCTACAAGCAATTCATAATTTTAAGATTACATCATTTATAATGGAATACTTCCAGTACTTTGGGAAGTTTAATGAAATAATAGGTATACAGTTTATAATATTAGTCTACAGTCGATATAATGGGACACACTTCGGGAGCACACACAAAAAATGTTATTTGGGATCAAAATGAAACACAGTGTGGCAGCGTATGACGAGCGACGTACTAATAGGTGTCGTTACATCAACAAAATTCATCATCGTCTGATCTATCTCGATGCCTTTAATGGTCGCCAATATTATCAGGTGCACCTGGGATATATTATGAATGAGAGTCTTGGAAAAGTGTAAATACTTTCTATATTTACAGATATGCACGGCAAATATAAATAAGTGTTATAGAATGCAGATTTATTATTAATGGGTAGGATAATTCTCTATACATTCTGTTATGCGAGAAATTCAGATTATATTTTTAAGTTTCAAACAAATGTATAGACTTTATAACGACCCGATATGATCATAACGGCAATTCAACTATAATAGAAATCTTGCGTTTTGACTATTTTATGTTTATTCTTATGTATCGCTTAGTGACTGTAGAATCCGTTCTCATCGTAATATTGTTTTATGTGTATTATTTAGCAAGGTCTCATCATACGCACCGTGCAGTTGAAGCACTGACTGTGGTAGTTATTGTTGAGCGCCTCGACCCACCTGTCGCCCGCTTCGACGGGGAACCCGCAAGCAAAACATTTCGTTGTGAACAGTTCATTCCAATCTGAAAATATTTCACAAAACAAGTCTGTTATAAGTCTCCCTCCTTTTCAAAGACAATCATGTTTTCTGAATTTAGCTATCATTACCTGCTTCACAATATGGCAGACCATCTTCTAAAAAGAACGGGTTGTTACCGAATAGTTTACCACAGTAAACGCAGCTGAAGCACTCAGGGTGGAAGTGCTTTCCAATAGCGTTCAAGCAATCCTGAAAATAAACAGACATCCATTCATTACTATGGACACCCATCTTAAGACTCAAGAAATGGTTTTGAGTAAAATGACTTACACCCTTAATTTTAGCATGGCATTTATCGCAAGCAGGTGCGATGTATTGTTCGAAACAATATTCGCAGTAGAGCTGACCGTTCTCTTCCACGAAGCCAATGTCCTGAAGTGGTCTTCTACATGTTGTATTCACACAGATGAAATGTTCCGGGCACCATATGCGTCCCAGGGCCGTTATGAAGGGTCCTCTGTATGAAACAAGTTTTTTTAAGTTCAACAATATTTCAAGCTGATCAAAATTTATCACGCCATGTGTTAAGTTAATATTTTAATATATTTAAATTCAAAGTTATTATTTTGTTAATGTAGCAACAAAACGCGTGCTTTAGTATTACAGAAACGTGCATTCATAAAACTTACTTAGAAGCAGACTTTCGATAGGTCGACGTCAAAATAACCCTCACCGGGATTGGAGATTCATTACCTTTTGATAGCCTTGTCACATTTATGGCATACGGGATAGAGACCCTCTGCTACATCGGCAGCTGTCATTGTGCTTAGTGGTCGCGCAATAATATGCGAGTCTCTTCTGCCATCGTCATTCCTTGTACATTTTTTCTGTCTACGTTTGACGACCACTTCATCTGTATTTTCGACATTTTTATTTTCATTTATAGAATCTTTTGTGTCCTTCGCATCTATTGTGTCATTGTGTAAATTAGTTTTAAATTGGCCATTATTTTCAGTCATTGACGGTTTATACGCATATAAAGTATTATCGTGCAAATTGTTCGCGATTCCCTTCTTCAGTGATTGATCATCATTTTGATTTAATGCTGATTTAAAACTTTCATCTGTCAACTTTTCTGATAAATTCCTTTTATTCCAGCCATCAAGAACGTTATTGCTTTTATCACCAATCTTCGATGTATTATCGATAGGGCTATTGGGATTATTTTCCCTTTCAAACATTTTTCTTTTGTTCAATGTGTTAGAAAAGTTTGTTTCTAACTTTGCTTCTGGAGGCTTAGTTTCAGTAGTGCTAATATTCATGCCATTCAAAAAAGAGGTTTTATCGAAACCTTTTCTTTTTCTTAACGTATCAGAATAATTGGTTTCAGATTTATCTTTATTTGAGTCTTCACTGCTCGAATAATTATTTCCGTTATAGTTTGATTTATCGAAATTGTTTGTACTTGGTGTCATGTTTTTGGAAATAAATTCATATTGTAGTTTAGGAGTGCTGTGATTATTTAACGTGGGAATTGGAGAACTAGGAATTGGTGGTGGTGGTGGCGGTGATAGCGGTACGTTACAGGTGAGTATGTTGGCTGGGTGGTTTATCATAATAGTTTCTTTAATCTTATCTCCAATACTAATAATAGAAGGATCTGGTGCCTTGTATACTCTGTCGATGTTTGTATTTATGGGCCTCAGAGTACTGTCTTGGTTGTTTTCACCAGATGACTCATTATCAGCGTTCAAAGGATGCTTCGTTACAACGGTATCTTGTATCTTATCAGCCATTGTTTGAATGTGATCTCCGGGCTTTATTTTTCTCTGAATACCAATTTCATAACCATTTAAAGCCATTTTGGCCATTTTTCTAATTAATCTTTCTTCAGCTGGACTCTTGAATTCAGGTTTATGTAAACTGCTCGTGGTCTGCGTTTCGTTAACTGTTAGAAAATCAAAAAACATTCAAATAAACACATAAGTAAAATATTAGCATCAATCTACTCTGGTTAGCAACTAATATTTAGAAATATGTAATGTTTACATTACATTAAACATCGAAAAATAATTCAAAACTTTGTAAGTATCATTATTATCATCACGCAATTATTACAAATTCACGATCTATCACTCATATTTGCATGCGACAACACTGAAAATAAAAACACCCATTTCATTTAACTCTAGTCACCTAATATTCCCATTACAGGAACCACAAAGGGGTACGCGGGAACCGGGCACCGCGGCTTTGTTCAATACTCCTCGTCCACGTTTAGGAGCCGACGATACACCGAAAGTTTTGCCACGAGCGGCAGCTCCTACACTCGAACCTGTCGACGGGGTAGGATCACACACTGGACCATTGTTAGCACCAGAAATCGAAGGCTTTGTTTGATAATCCTCTACTTGTCTACTGGTGGTTGCAACATTTTCATTAGTAGGGTTATACGAGTTCTGGGATGACGAAAAACTCATGATAGGAGGTGGAAAGACTTGTTTAGGTTTAATATTGTAAGACCGAATGTTAGATTCTATTTGTTGATATGCGGCAGGTGTAGATGAACCCCCTTTACTAATTTCTATTACTTTAGCGGATCGCGTCCTTTCAAATTCCTCGTATGTTTTTCTAGTGGTTTGTACTTGGGTATTACCATATTCTGCAATATTTTGTGATTGCATTTCTCTTTGAGCATAATTTTGCTGGCTAAGGGAATCTTCCTTCAATTTCATGTCACCAATACAATAATTTTCACTCTTGTATCCTGTATTTGAAAATCTTTGTTCCTTTATAACAGAAGGTTGATCTTGAGCCCAACTTTTAGCACCAGATGCATTATAAAAGTTTGTTTGTTTTTCGATTTGAGCCATTTCATGTTCCTTTCGTAAGTTTGTCGTTGCTTGGTTAAGTAAAGTATGTGCCACGTTTCTCTGAGGCGTACCTTCTTTGATGCGGGGTGCTTGTGCTTTTAAAGGATTTGGTGGAGGGCCTTGTGCTGGAGACCGGGATCTCAGTTTTGGCGTAGGAGACCGACTGACTTCAGGACTTGATGGCTCAAATAAGTGGCTTTCCGGAGCCAAATGTTCAACGGTTACTAAATTCATCTGGTAATGGGGGATAATTGGTGCAGGTTTGTTGATCATACTAGGAGTAGAGGGCCTACTGCCGCAAGGAGAAGCCCTTAAATAGCTTTCGTCAGTTACTGGTTGGAAAGTCATGGATATGGGAGTATCTTTGAGAAATTGAATGGGAATTTGTTGAATTTCCTGAGCTGGCGTTCTTATTTGCGGAACTCTGTATGGCGCAACTTCAGGTGCATTGACGATTTTTGGTGGTTCTTGGGATTTATCTCTTGGTTTACATGGAGGGTTTGTTGTGGGTGTTACTGGGCGTTGTAATACAGCTGGGGCATTACAAAGTTCTGGCGTAATGCCTCGTTGGGATGGCAACATTTCAAAGTTTTTCTGATACGGGGGAATACTATCTGGTTTGTGTAAACCAGATGTGGATCTAACAGAAGTCGACGATAAAGTCTCTTTTTGATCCAATTGTTCGAAAAAGTTTTGAGCCGTTTTTACTGAAGAATATCCTTGCTTGCTCAAATGGCTAGTTGACATATTTGAATGCATCACAGTTGAAGATTCTGTAACTGAGGTTTCCTGTTTTGCTGTAGTATGTTTTGCAAAGCTGGATTTTAGTTCTTCGCTCAAAGGTGGGAAATTTGTAAGTTTACAAAACTCGTCAGGTTGGGGCGGGGGAAATACTTGTTTTGCTACTGGTTTAAAAGCTGATGTTTCTGATGACGATTGGAACTGTCTCATGTTCTGGATCGATGTAAATTCCAAAAGGCTTTGATTAGACATTTGTGTGGTTTGAGTAACTATGGGTCGAACAATTTCAGAAGTAGTCGATTGAATTTGGGTCGAAGATGTGTCTGATGGTTGGATGGTTTGTTGGTTCGACTGGCCTGTCATATACAGGGGCAAAGGACTAAAAGGTCGAACTGGTGCTATTGTGAGTGCATCAATAAGTGAACCTCTTTCTACTGATTCAGTAAAAGTGTTCACAGGTGTGAATGGACGATTAGGTGCTGTTGTTAATGCATCTACCATTGGAGAGTTAGTCATATCACGGGGCACCTTCGATTCTATGATTATTTTAAAGTCTGCCGGTATGTATGGTTTTGTTTCCGGAGGCATTGGAATTGTAACCTCGGGCTTTTCAGGTGGGTTGTAGGTTTTGATTGGCGGTATTGGGGAGACTCCACGTTTCGGCTGCATATACATCGGTGCTGGTGCCTGGGATGGTTGTGGGGTCGACGGATCCGATCTTATTTCAGTCGGTTTAGATATTTCAACACTAACCGGAAGTGTATTTATCGGTGCCAAGGAAGTAGGTAACGGTGAATAAGGACTGTCTGGTACGATGGTTAATGCATCAACCATAGATGATTCAGTTAACTGACTTTGGTTATTTAATATTTGAAAACTTGACTGTGCTGAAGTAACATTTATTGCTCTGTCTTCAATGACAGTTTGTTTTTTCTCATTAGTGTATTTTTTTTCGTTTTGTTGAATTCTTTCGGAGTTCTCAATATAATTCTCTCTATTTTCTTGGGTGACAATTTTATTTTTCTCAGTGCTCATTGAGAAATCATTGTTCGACTGAATGAACTCTTTACTTATGACTTCATTGTCAGGGTAATTTTTTACTTCAGGTTTGTTTTTTATCGATTGAATCTGAGATGGGTACTCCATGGCGGATTCGAACTGCTTAGTTTGTTTAGATTTTGTATCTACTAAGCTTGCACTTGCAGTAGAATCGTTAAGTGATTGTTGAACCTGAATTGGATCTGATCCCGATTGAAACATTGTCATGCTTTGGTTTGCCGAGCAGGATTCCTGGGAAAAAGATTGAACTGTACAGCTACTTGTTTCCTGAACGATTTGGGATTGATGGCTTTGCATGATGGCCTCTGATTTAGATGAAGAAGCCGTTACAGAGGATAAAGCAGTGGACGTATTTGAAACGTTCGAAGAGAATTCTTTTTGTTGCTGAGTAGTAGCGATTTGCTTTTTAGTATTTTGCAAAGTTGCTATTTGGGTAGAGTCGTTATTGAAATTATTAATTATCTGGGGCACAGATTCTTGACGATGTTTAGCTATGGTCGAATGTGGGCTGAGTTCACGTTTGGGTGGTTCATCTTCGAGGGGATTCAGTGGGGGCCACACGATGCTTTTAGCATTTTGACCTTTTAGTGTGTTATTTCATTCAATGGGTTACAAGTGGACGGAAGAGAAAAATAGATGAAAGAACATAATTAGTAATTTCAAAAATATTAAATCGATGTAAAACTTTAAGTCTAATATAAAGCATGAATGTTAATTATTTTGTTCAAAGTCATAAGTATTGTTCAGTTACATGACGCATTATTCGACACGTAGGTATTCTGTGCCAGGAGTTGGTTATTTTCGTTGCGATTGACATTGGCGGATGCGTAGCGCGTACACAATATTTTATTATTAAATACAATCTTCTGAAAATAAATAGCTTCATTTAAGCCGAGCTGCACTAATTTGTAACACCTAATTTTAAATTACCTTTAAATATCGAACCTGGGGCCTCTGTTGAAAACAAACAAATATCAATACCAATAATCTAATTTAAGGAGAGTCGAGTCCTCAAATCCGTTAAAATTTTGAAAGTCAAGTAGGATCCTATATTGCATCTAAACTAAAGCCAAAACACAGACCGGTCTTGAATCCATACCAATTATCAATAGACACCATATTTTGCGTTAAGAAAGTAAAGTTTGAAATTGTCGCTTGAACGATTAACGTAGGTAAACGATAGACAACCTTAAACTTTACCTGCTGCTAAGAATTATACAGCAAAAGTGACTCGCTTACTCGGAGCAAAAGGCGCTGCAGGCACTGGTGCCGGAGCGGGCGCGTAAGCAGGTGTGTACGCGGGGACTGGTGCAGGCGCATATGCAGGAGCGGGCGCGGGCGCATACGCGGGAGCGGGCGCGGTTACGGGCCGAGCTGGTGACATGGGCGCCGAGCGCGGTGACAGCGACGGCGAGTACGCAGAGCCGATCGAAGACCCGAACGGCTTAGGACCGGACAGGTTGCTGGATGGCTACAAAATAAAATACATTTAAAATACCTACTCGTTGATTTTGTCGTACAAAATACCTTAAGAGAAATAACTTAAATATACAACTAACGTTTTAAGACGATTTCCTTGGATCGCCATTATAATTGATTATTTTGTGTTTATGTGAATACCATAAACTCAACATCGTGCAGCGGGCTATGGTAAGAGCATCCTCGGAGTTTAACTACGCTTCAATTTCGGAACGAGAAAATCTGTAGAAAGAACTTGAGTTACCGGTATAGTTCTTAGTATTAACAAGGCCATGTAGCTCGCAGAACCGGCAAACTCTGCGGAAAAAAGATTCTCGAATGGCTACCACGAACTTGTAGTAGGAAATTCTCCTCCACCCGATTGACATCAAAGATTGCAAACCACCAGTCTGTGGATAGAGGTAGCCCAAGGTAGCTTTTCATGGCAATCTTCCTCTCAGCAGTGGACTTTTCCGGCTGTTGATAAGGATCTATCGATAAAAGTAACGATATATTCTATAAAAAAACTCAAAAACTTACGCTGAAGAGAGCAGACGAGCCATTTGAGTAGTTTGTAGATATCGGCGGGAGTGGTGTCGAATATGTGTTGGATGGAACCCTGCTACCACTGTTTGAAGACAAAAATCAAGTGAATAAGTGAATAATAAAAGTTTTAGATCGGTGGCTGCCTCAAGCAAGTTAAATAGAATGAACGAAGGGAGAACATCAAAGTAACTCTTACGGAGGCACTGTCACTGGCTCAAGATTGGGCGCAGGCGGGTTCTGCCTCGCGACGAGTTTGGCGTGGATGTCGCAGTAGAGCTTGCCGTTCAAGTTGTAGTAGCCCTGGTTCTTCAGCGACGAGCCGCAGGTCGAGCACTTGAAGCATTCCACGTGCAAGTTCTTGTCCTTGATCCGCACGAACACGCCGCTGTTACAAATAAATGTTGTTATTATACACGTAGTGATTCATTCATTCATCAATCGTTCAGAATTACAGATGCGTAGAATGAAAGAGCTTATTGAAATATACTAAATACTAAGTACATATTTGTGTAATATTGATTGAACTTCTTATGATGGGTAAATAGATAGGTACCTAATTATATGAAGTGTTGAATAAAAATCTTTTTAAAGTGAACCGTACCTTTTTAATAATAATTGTTCTTTGAAAATAATGTTCGAGTAAGTTAAGTAGGTACTTACAAGTTATATTCTACAAACATGCTCACCGAATCGTGCGTATTCATCACTGCTGCCAGGCATAAAATAGTGCTCATCTAATGAACAGCGAAGTGAAGACATGCTGAGTGAATATTATTACATCTGCGTTATTATACTAAATAATGAAAATGAAGATACTAGATACAATCGTCTACGAAGAAGAAAAAACATGTAGAATGAAATTAACATGAATAATGATTATGTGGTGATTTTGCACAAGTATCCTGAGTGTATGTACCGTTTTTGGTAAAACTTCGTGGAGGTATGCACGGATCACATCACAAGATACGAGTATCTACCGGCAGTCGTGGCTCCTAATAGCAATATATTACAATTTAAAAAACCCAAATATTAGGGAGCCACTACCGACGCAACATCGAGTCACACTTCATCTACTACAAGATAGAACCAGGCATAGGTCGACACGGTCGCAAACACGTCTAGGCATTCCAGGAGGCGCCTCTTACATAATGTAGCGGTTACACTCGGAGCAATACGGGGTGTCGTTGATGACGGGCAGCGAGGAGGCGTGCGGCTGCGGGTGTGCCGGCGCACCCAGCGCGATGCGGCCGTCCGGCAGCACCTGGTGGCAGCCCACCGGGATGCTGGGCCGGTGCGGCGGCTCCGGCGCCAGCTGCTCCTGCGCGGGCGTCTGAGTACCGGCGCAGGCGCGTGGCACTCCAGGCGCCGGCGTCGTCGCCACGCGCGGTGTGCGCGAACGCGACCGGTGCGTGCGGTGCAGGCTGCACGGCGTGCCCGCCCGCGCCACGCTCGCTCGAGAGTAAAAATGAGAAGGCTCTGTCGGCCCGCAACACAACGATTATTTCACATACTCAATGAAGTTACGTGCTGCCTCGAAAGGAGAGTTATGACGAATCGGGGAGGGTAACATAAATAGTGGATCTGGGTTGCGATGAGAACCTATCAACCTACGCTCCATTAGTTGCTTTTCGAGCCTGGGAATGCTAGGTGTGATTGGAAACCGTGTCGGCCTGTGCATGGCGGCCGACTTACGTGATAAGTCGTTCGCACTCCTCGCAAATGTTCTGCCCGACGGGCAAGCCGCCTGTGTTGTTGAGGGGTGCGTCTGGTCTCGTGATGGGCGCTTGCACGTGTCGGAGACCGGTAGCAGGGGCAAGGGGAGCTGGATTTCCACTGCTCACTTGCTCGTTGACTACATAAGCCAATTAAATAATTTAATAATTTTGAATATACTAGAAAATATGGTTAGGTACCTTACTTTGTGAAAATGTATTTCTCCGTTCTTGATGAACACGTAAGCTGTTAATCAAAAACTAAGATAGTAGATAGTAGGTACATCGCATCAATTACACACACAGAAACCTGGCATGTAGGTACCTGTGTATTTGATGACTTTTGATGTAGGTATGGTTTTGGAATTGGATATCATGAATTTGAGACAAAGATGGCGGCTCTGTGTACAAGCAAAAGGTGAATGATTTGGGGCTTGTACACATAACATGACCATAAAGAATGTATACTTGGGCACATTTTTTAGGTAATTAACAATAGGACCATCCACAACATACCCGGTTCAGGGTCGCTCGCTTCTTCCTGAAGTACTTTGAATACGGCACTCTTCTCAGCATCGTAAGTTTTTTCGTTTTTTTTGAAGTTCACTCTACAAAAAGAAATAAATGTATATCTCTAACTAGTTAAAATTGAACTTTAGTTGAAAAACAATACACTTAGATAACAATATTTTGATAGTCTACTGCAAACATTGAAATGAACATGATTAAATGATGATAATTATTACATGGTTTAAGAATTTTATCAATTTTTACTTCACGTCTGTTAGACTAAAAACTAGTGAGTAGTAACTTTCCAAAACACTGACGATCAGGCAAAACTTATAATACAGAGATTTTTTTATTATAAAATGTCTATAATAAAAACACATCGATTAATTTACCCCAGCACTCCTCCAGCCAGGACCTCGGTCTGCGCCGACAATGTCTCGGCGATTGTCTTGTCACTGTACATGTTCACTGGTGTGTTGTACTGCTTGTTCACGATACTCTTCACAGAGTCATTGCCATTCATCTGCACAACATTGAAATAAAATAGAGTGCCCAGTTATAATATCTGTGCCAATACGAAGGCCGACAACTAAAAGTTAATATTGTTCAAACATGCCAATAACCAAACCGGGTGCAAATTTGGAATTAAGTACGTACGTAGCCGAAAGGCTTGGCGACATTGTTGTGGCCAGAGCCGAAAGCCCTCGACGGCTGCGATGTGGCCTTAAGTGAGGTGTTGGTAACCGGTGTAGGAGAAGTTCCCAGAGGCCTGGAGCCAGGCCTCGGCAGGCTGCCCGTGGGAGTCACTGCGGGGCGCCATGTGCCGCCACCACTGCCAAATAAAAAAATTATAAAATTTCCTGAGTTTGTCCAATTTAACATAGGTTATTGGTTACAGAATTTAAATCATTTTAAAATACTTATCTACGACTGTTTGCTGACGCTTCATAACGTCACAGACACAACTACAAATGCAAAGATCACAATGTTCCATGTTTCATTACACAAAACAAAGGACACAGATATAAAGTAATAACTTTCTTAAAATGCGCGCTCTGGTGGGATATATAAGATGATGTCAGATTGTCGCGACGACGCGACAACAATGCAAACATCTCATCCTTATAACCTTTGATCAAACCTAATGGAGGGGTGAATCTGAATAATGTACCCGTCATACAATAGTAGTTCCTACAGGAAATGAATTTGTCTCTCTCGATAAATACATTAGCCTTAAGTTTGCTTATGTACCTACATATTTTTGCTTTAATCTATATAATAATAGTATCTATGCAAATAAAATGATCTATTTTTCTTTACCACTATGGTGGCATAAAGCATACCTATGAAACCGACGTTTCAAAGTGGTCCTTGTGATTTTATTGAATAAATGAATTTTGACTTTGACTTTGACTTTGACTATACGGCCCACCTGTTAGCGGTTACCGTAGCCTATGAACATTTGCAATGCCAGAGATATCATGGGCACGTTGCCGATCCTTAACAATTCAAAACATTTTTTTTAAAACGGCATAAGAAGGTACTATATTCACTTGGGAAAACCTTGGAAGGGAAATCATTCTATAACCTGAGTATTGGCGCATTGCGGGAGGATTTTCCTCTGTAACCGCACGGTCTCTTGGGTTTAAGGATCAATCCCCTGCAGATTATGGCGAGTGGTGCGGTGATGAAAGGTAGCTACAGGCATTACAAGAATTCCTCAGAAGAAAACCCACTATACAAGCGGTAGAATTCGTATTGAGAGGAGTATTAGGCTCTTATGTCTGTGGCAAGGCTTCAGCCTAAGAGCCATACCGCTCGTCGTGAACTTGAGCTTATCAAGAAATGTAATGCTGTACCGTTGCACGGTGAGCTCGAGTGCGCCGCTAGCTGCGCGGATAGCGTCCTGCGCCTCCTGGTGACGCAGAGTGTAGACATCGGTGGTGTTCACTCTGATGAGTGCGTCTCCAGCTTGTAAGCCCGCGCGCTCAGCTGCGCTGCCTCCATTCACCTATGCGATGAAATAAACTTGATCAGATTTCACTTCACACCCAACACGCGACTTAACCTTTCTATCTAATGCCTACTCCCTAGAGTAGTCTCATAGTATATCAAATTTTAAATACCTACCTACATGGTATTTATTAAAAGCTTGATATAATCTAACCTTGAATGGGTTATGCTAAACTGGGAATGACTGGACTACAATTGCTACCCATAGACAGATATGGCAAAATCTGGGGGAGACCTTTACTGATGCAGATGACACGTCACCTATTTAATGAAAAGAAAACAAAGTGTATTAGATTTATACTACCCAATGTTACACAAGTTAAAGCAAAAATGAAAATCAAAGAAGAACAGTTGACTCTTGTGGACACCACCGTATTCTTAGGTATCACCCTAGATAATAAGCTTCAATGGGGTCCTCACATTGATAAGTTATCGAAGAGACATAGTTCTGCGGCATAAGCAGTCAAAAAGATCCGTCTTTATACAGACGTAGACACAGCTAGACTAGTTTACTTCAGCTACTTCCACAGCATTATGTCGTACGGTATACTGCTGTGGGGGAGTGCTGCTGATATAAATACCATTTTTGTGCTGCAGAAGAGGGCTGTTCGAACAATTTATAATATGGGCCCCAAAGAATCACTTCGCCAAAAGTTTAAAGAAATACATATAATGACATTCCCTTGTCAATACATATGAAAATCTGATGTTTGTTCACAAAAATATTAATTTGTTAAGAAAAAAAGCGATAATCACAATGTTAATACTAGAAATAAAGATAAACTCGCTGTTGCCACTTGTAGACTCCATAAAGTTAGTAAATCGTTTAAAGGGCATGGTGTACGCTTTTATAACAAACTCCCAAGAGACATACAAAAAATATCAATTAACAAATTTAACAACGTAATTAAACAAAAACTTTATAAAAAGGCATACTATAAAATATCTGATTATTTAGATGACAAAAACTCTTGGGATTGAAAATGCTCCAACTCGAACCTATTGTTTTGTAAAAGGATCATTAAAAAGAATAACCAGCCTTGTTTTCTTGCCTTTCATTCCTGGCTTGGTCGCGGAGGAACAGGCACCTAGATAAAAACCGACGTTTCAAAGTTGTCCTTGTGATTTTATTGAATAAATGAATTTTGACTTTGACTTTGACTCAATGCAAGGTCCCTGAATTTAAAAAATGAAAATATATATATGATAAGAAATAATTTTAATTTAAAATGCATCTATGTACATTTTGTGATGTAATAATTGAATGAAATTGGTAAGTAATTTAAAAAAAAAATATGTGCTAATGATAATATTTTTAAAATTCGGAGGATAAAAAAAGGCTTATTATTATAATCGAACACTCTTATTCATATTCTTAAATACTCACTTTAGCGGATCGCTAACTCTAACCTTGTCATTTTGTAATATTAAACAAAGGGTATAGACAACTTTTAGCACGCTGCTAGTGCAGTTAGTAGTCAGTGAGTGTTTATGAAAAAGAGTGTACCTAAGCTTGTTGCACAGCCTAGGTACCGATATTAATATATATATTAGATAGGTAAACACTAAGCATGATTAAAAAATAAACTCAAGTCCCCATGTTTAAAATCAAGACGAAGGATAATAGATATCTACCTACCTTAGGCGTGAATGCGATGCAGAATTGCAAGCTAAGTAGATATATAGTGTATAGGATAGATTCCTAGTATAGGGACTATGTAACCTATGTATGAAATTTCTTCCTAGAGCGATAAAAATCCTTATATTGTGTTACGTTAAAATATCACATAGACATAGAATGCTAAATCATAGTAAATTTTGCATCTTTTTCCTGAAGGCATTTATTTGTCCATGGCATAAAGCAATCAATATTAATAGCGACTATGGCGAGACGGGTGCGGTTAGGGGGAGCGGAAGGAAGCTGCGCTGACGTCATTGTGAGATCAGCGCCCGTTCTCTCAGTCAGTAGTTAGACTGGATGGACACGGTATGGTATAATTAAAATCTACTTTTTTAAGTGATGGTTATCGGTCTTGTCGGTGTTTTTTTTTCTAGACGCATTATTGCGTTTTTGTTAGGGAGGTCCATTGTGATGACGAATTGTGTAATCGGGATGTACCTAGTATCAGCTATTTTTATTATACAGATGCACCTGCAATGAGCAGGTTTTTAGCTTAATAATTGTAGCTTGTTTATTTATTTATTTACTTTTATCAACTGTCTTTCGGGTAGGTGCAACAAATGAATCAACGTAGATATATTATGAGTAACGTAGGTAGTTATGTAAGTATTAATTTAATTATTGACCTATATTTTTTCTTGTCTTTTTTTCAACTAACCCAATTTACACAACGTTAACCTGTGTAAAAAGTATATTCAGTGTTGTCCATACAGAAAAATTCAGCAAAAAGCTTGCAATAATTATAGTAGAACAAGGTAGGATGTAATTCATTATGTTAGTACCTATGTAATAAGATTATAAAAAATGTGCTAAAAATAAATGAACCCATCGGCATGAAGAAATTGCATATCAGATGTAATACAGCAATTTAAATTACTTAGCATTAAAACAACTTTTTGCTGGATCGGAAATGGTTTCGAGTTGTAGGCCACAAACATGTCCTCAGACCGGCGGCGCACGTGCATTCCTTATACGGCAGAAATACCTACCTACAAGAACGAGAAATTAAATGTTGCGCTGCCCAGACAGGGCGAGGTCACTGGGTAGGTATTATGTTTTCTCTAGAAAATAATGGTAATTCGAAAAATAGTGGTAATGACGATCGCAGCGAGCCTTTATTCTCTGCCTTTACATAATCATGACCAAAATAAGATTCGATTCGATTTATGTTTTAATTTAATGAAGTTTTAGTTAACTAGGTATTCGATTTTTTTAAGTGTCTGAAAATGGTAAAATAATAACTGTTATTGATATAAAGCTCCTCAGAATACAACCTGCTTCGATATGTGTCAGAATTGTCTATACCGTGGAGTATTTTCCTACTTTCAGAATTGACTGTTATTAGGGTGTTCCAGCAACCTGCTGTAAACCTGTGGAAACTCGTGTAAATCGCTTAGTTTTTTAAATCTAAATGTAAGTAGGTATAAATAGCGCTCAAAAGTTTGCTGAAAGTAAACTGTTATATGGCTAATCTGGCCTTTCTGATAAGCAATAAACGCATTACCTATATGCTAATATAATTTATCTCACTATGCTATGCAGAACTGGCATGCCAGTTGATACCTAATTAGAATGAACAAATGGCGATAATCCGCAGAAGGCGTTGTTGCCGCTGCTTTGCGTTCTAATTTCAAAACAAATCCCTGCCGGTACGTGACTCAGATTGTGTTCCATAAACGACAGAACCCGAACAGTTGCATAACAACAGCTTTTGATATGGACAAACGGATAGGCAGAGCAATCTCAGAATTAATTCCGAGCCACTTGGTGGTTTACCGACCAAGTATAACCCACTAACCACCAATTCTCAAATCGGA
This sequence comes from Perizoma flavofasciatum, assembly GCA_958496245.1. Taxonomy (NCBI): domain Eukaryota; kingdom Metazoa; phylum Arthropoda; class Insecta; order Lepidoptera; family Geometridae; genus Perizoma; species Perizoma flavofasciatum. Next base: position 6,608,791 of record OY292426.1, read on the forward strand.
AGAAGCTTGCAATTATAGAAACAAAGTCCATAGCAGCAATAAAACTGCAATTAGCTTAAAAATACTTTCGTAATATCCTCAGAACTGACTTACTGAAATTTTTGCTAAAAAATGATTTCCTATTTGAGAGAAAACCCTACGAAAGTATGCCTACAGTTGGTTAGTAGAGAAGAACAGGCCGATTCCGGTTAATGAGAGTGAAACTGGTACGTGGCTATGTGCGTGCCTGTGGATATCATAAACACTGCAACGGCAAAAAAGCGAAGTCCAGAAATAGTCCTAACATAAACATGAGAAGAAATTTGCTTTGCTTTGCGAGGAATAGGCGTAAATTCACTTTCAAATTTTAAATTCACATAGTTTTTAAGTTGACGTATCTATGATCCTTGTGATTTCAATGAATAAAAAATATTGGCTTTGACTTTGCTCAGTATTATTCTACACGCACAGTATGTACTGTGCGTGAATTGTGTCATTTATTCATTCAAACTGCAAAAGCTTTTGTGTGTAATTGCTACAAGCTTTCTAAAAACTTTAGGTTTATGTCTTAACGATTCTAACTTTAGTTGGTTTGTTGGTATGCTTTAAAAAGAGGAATTTAAGCTGACGTACAGACTTGCTCTCAGGAATGCAGTTGGGATTCGAAACCAGTTCGCTATTAGAACATCGATATCTTCTACAATGTCCTTATTGCAAACGAAGATTTGACCGCGGAATGTTGCTACTAATATTATTGCAAAGCTCTGATAAGTTAAGAAGGAAGGACTGTAACTTTAAGGTAGTAAGATTTCTTTCTATTATTATATAATAAAATATTATTAATGCTCCTGAGCATTATTATATCAGCAAACTTCGTCTTTTGGTCGATGAAGCTTCTAATGTAAAACAAACGGTAAAAGTTTCAAGAGATTATGCCGATGTTTTGCCAATAGCCAAATCTGCATAAGTTTTATTGCAAAAACTGTGATATAATTTCAACTATGTCCTTCCTTCCGAATCCGAACGAATACAAACCCATAAAAGTATCTTCAATATCCTTGGAAGAATTCGTATTATGATGCGTTTCAATTGCGGAAGGCATTCGAAAGTATTACTACTAGGAAGCCTGAAAAGGTCTTTCCATTGCCACGGTTTATAGGTATTGCTCGTACCTATAACTTTAAAAATTACAGGACTTATTATGAGTAGGTAGGTAGCTATTTAAGCTATGACGAAGTATGACGTCTTCTTTATCGATTAGTTAATTTAAACAAAAAACGAGCTCCGTTTATTTTGCATAAATCTCACTCCAATAGGAGGTGATACAGTCACGTTTTATCGTTCTACTAACAAACAACCCATCGACAATAATTCAAGCAAAGTACGGTTGATTCTATTGGGGAGGCCATTATCATTATGGTTAGCTATCTGCTATTGACATTGTAAACCGTCATACTCGATACGTTCACGGCCGATTTGTCGGCGAGCTGCAAAAAACTTCGAACATATTCAATCGTAGTTGATGTTTAAATGTACCTAGGTAGTTACTTTTGAGTTCATTAACTTTTTTATTATTCCAACTGGGTTATTTAGGCTAATTTTATCTCTTCTTTAATCTACTGAATCATTGTGTCTAGCTCACGCATTCTCTATTGTTAAATAAATTGCTGTAAAATATTATTTTATGTCGCCCTTTATAATCGTTTAGTTTCTCCCGATTCTTGTAACTTTATGTACGGAATTAATGAGTCTGTCCGCACTGCGTTAAATCTAATGCATCTTGTTACTATTCTGAAAGATAGCAACAGCTTATTATTTACATCTTTTGTTTTATGAAAGCTCAGCGTAATTAGTTACTTTAGCAAGGCACTAACTAATTTTCAATGAATTTACTTTTGTTGGTCTGCACCATTATTCAATGTGCTTTCATGCCTTGCTTTAGTAATAAACATACAAAGGAAGTGTTTAATTAATTGCACTTATGTCTATGTATGCTTGTTTATAGACTTGCCCATGCACTTTTGACGCTATAATATTTAGTTAGCGTTAGGATCAGTGTCGCTAGGCTATTTCAGCCCACGAAATAGATATAAAAGCGTAGTTTAAATAAGGTTATCGATCTCCTCACCAATGATGAGTATTTGTGAGTAAACTATTATAATAACTTGCGTGGGTGATTGCATACTTAGCTAGTGTAACCAATGTCAAAGTCATTTAACGGGGTCATGTAACCGTTAATGAGTCATTAAAAACTTCTTTGGATAAACCAAGCTAACTATTTGTTTGTGTGAATTGTATGTAGCAGTATATTATGTACCATTATGCCAACCTTCAGTAGATATATAATTATAGTAGGCGAGGTGCCTCTTAATGCCTCTTCATTAATTGGATACATAATAATTATGTTATCTTCTGCAGTTCTAGCTAATGAAAGTAAGATACCTACTTTACAATATTTTAGTGATACTTTTAAATCACGTGAAATATACAAGTATTGTATAATTTTACAGCATACAGCATTTTCTAGGTCACCTACGGAAATGGAATTAATGTAGGAATTCAATTTCAGAAACAGTCTTAATAACTTGTATTAAATTATGCATAGTATATACTTACCTACCTGAGTACATAAAACACAGTGTACTAAAATACCTAAGTTTAGGTACCTACATAGATTCCCAATTAGTAAATAATGAATGGTCAGTAAATCATACCGGTTTGTTTACACACTGGTTTCTAAGATAACCTGATTCTAATAATGATTGCATTAAGATCCGCATGACGCATGTGATCGAATGTGTTGTATGATGATTAGTATTTCTCAGTTAAGAAATCAGAAATACATGACTAACGCTGGATATTCCTTGCTTTACGTGAGGGTGATAAGATCAGTCGCCGTATGCAAGTATGCATTACAAAATGATCAAAATATGTGTGAGATTGACTGTGCCTGAAAACTGCGGATGTGGAAGTGAATGCCTCCTCTTTCACTGTGACGTCAATCTTTGCTTCGACGACCATATCTTTGAAATATTTGAAGACTTACCTTCTGTACGACGAGTGGTGTGCCGAAGTCCTTTCCGCCTTGAAGCCGGAAGCCCAGCGGTTGTTGTTCGGACTTGCTCAGGCGCACAGTTATCAACTGTGCCATCTGTAATAGAAGACATTAATGAGATTGATGATGATGCTTGTGCTCAGAGAAAGTTATTAAGAAGAACCAGGATTGTTTTGGTTTATCAAGGTTGAATGCCATCGATCGCTAACGATTTGGTCGCATCGATATCTACATTCTAATCAGACTCTTCATTAACTATATTTATAAATTCTGGTTACCTATATGGTAGGTTAGAGATTAAAGTACTTTTAATAGATTTTGTTTTTATATTATTTTAATGTTCGTCGAGGCTTAGCAACTTCATTAGTTATATTATCGTAGTCGTATGTATAGTCATATTATTGTACAAAAAAAACTAAAACAACAGTTTTTTTTGTACAATCATTTTCAAAAAATATTGACCTTTATTTTATTTAGGAAAACTTATTCACTTTCTTGTGCAGAATCTACCCTTTTTGCTTATACATACTCTGGGGACATCCAAAAGATATTATTGCATTGCTATTTACTTCTAATGCACCAAGGCCGGCTTGACCTAATTGATACCTTCAGTCGGATCTGTAGGTACTTTAGTATGCAGACATCTTGAGATCTATTTTATCTTCAATTATAATCTAAGTGCGATCCGAAAGACATCAGTGAAAGGCGGCTGAGAGCCCGACTCGTTTATTTATACAAGACATAATAAACAATAATCAAATCATTTATTGGTTTTTAGATTTCTATTCGTGATATTTTTAATTTGATTAAAGAATTTACAGATACGATCTCTTAAATGATTCGATTTGTAAGTGGTGATAGTATATAGATTGTTGGCTAGGACCTACCCACTTTATTTACTTAAGTAGGTACTGTTATGTAATAAAAATGTACTTACAACTCTCTACCTTTAAGAAACGATAAATGTCTAACGAAATATTGTATGTAAGTAGGTGCCTAAAATCCAATGATACAAGATGTGAGGCAATTATTGCATTTCAAGTGAACTCTCATTTTGTTTTTATATGTTTTTATACGTTGTTGGTCGATGACTGGGGTAGGGCGACATTCCTCAACCTTGCATCGGCACATCGCGTCCAATCAAGAGGTCGCGACTCTCTTCATCTGATATTTTACGTCTTCATCAATTCGCTTCACAATATTAATAGGTACCTACTATGCAAATCAGTTGGGTATAAACAGCTCAACATTGTAGGAAGATAAACTCACACCTACAGAACATCGAATACGTAGGGTATTCAATATAGCTATGTTTAATTTTATATTCCAAAAATAATACTTAATACTTATCCCAAAAATTCTACCAACTAATCTATAACTACCAACTTATTAGTTTAACTTGCTATCAACGCGTATAGTCAATTTTGCAAAGTTATACCTATATTCATTGTCATATTAGGTCAGTCAGTTACAGAATATCAACTCTAGTACTTTGCGCTAAAAATTTTTCTTTTTTTCTCAATAATCTTAGCCTCATCACAGTTATATATTATATTGTGTACAATATGTAGATTTATCATAAAATAACCATAAAACTCTATAATGTCTCATTTAAATTCAAATGTTCATTGTAACTATTTTCTATTGATTTCCTTCCCTATCTCTCATCTCTACGCTATTGTTGGTGCAGTGTCCACAAAGTGATCTTCAAGCCTTTGTTAATGATTGAACAGTCACAGTTTACACGGGTCTGTCTGGCCTTATCTCAAGAATGCAGAGTGTGATAATTGTTATAGCTTCCTGACGATTCTGCCTAATGGTAATGTATTTTCTTACTTATTGTGTGTTTACTCGTGTGTAGGAGTAAAACTTTAATTTTTGACATGACAAATGTCGGGCAACGCATAACAATGTATCAAACAACATAACTTGTGTAGGATAGTAGACTTTGCAAACACAGTTACATAAGTAAGAAATTACACTACTGACATAATGTACGCAACTATTGACCCTTAAAACAGATTACCCAGAAAGCGCGTCGCTCGTGCCACCAGTTGGAATACGATTTGGACTCCCTGATGTTAATACACCGTCTACCACCACTTTAGTCTATATATTTACTATTATAAATTACATCAAAAAACCGGAATTTATTTGTGAGCTAGCAAAATATAGTGGAAGAGAAGTAGCGGCACGGGAATTACGGTGTGTTTTACTTGACTTCGCCTCGTACAAGTAGTAGATACTTGTATGAGGCGGCTGATAATCTATATTCTATGCTCTTGACCCTATGAAAATAGACAGTTACAAGCTTATTAATTTATAGGGCTATCTAGAGAAACGGTTGACATAAATTAATAAGTGACCTATCGCTATCTTTATTGTGATGACCACGACTGACCACGAGTCAACGTATGACAGACAACTATCCGGTTTTGAAATAAAACTGACCTCGTAATAAATCTGGCGAAAGTAAAAAGGCGAAAGCGAAGAATGATGAACCGACAGGCCCTCTGCCCTGCCCCCTATCACATTTTAAAATCAGCGATTGAATAATCCAATCTCTTTTCGAAGAATGAAGCAACGAGATCCAAATTATAGGTAAGCCGGATTCTTCGCTATTTGCGAAAGTTCCCGGGACGTCACAATCCCACAAATATATTTCATACGTCATGATTCTTACCTATACCTATCTTTGTTTACATATGGGGCCAGCAGACCATTGATTTTTTCATTGGCAAGTTAGTCATGAATACGTTAATCGATGACGTCATAAGATGAGTAACCGCGAGAAACCGCAGCCGTTCAAGCCGTTGCGTTGTCGGTCAGAGAAGCGATTTATAACTACGGAATTTAGGTGAAATGGAATTCCTTCGCGGGACGGACGGGTCATTTATCCCAAGATCTTAAAAAAATCTTAAACTGAATTTGTAAAACGATTGATATTAAAATTCCATGATTCGTTTCTACTATTAAAACCCCTGCAAAGTGAAGACTAATGGACCCATTCCGAAACAGTTAGGCGGTTAAAATGTATTATCGACGTTTTAATTGGACATAAAAGCTGTTAACGGTGAAAGAGAGTATTTCTACAAAACACGTTCCTGATACAACATTTATTTATCAATTCGTCAACAGCTGTATATTTACTTAAGTAGGTACCAACTTCAAAATTTCTAATTGGTATTAATTGCAAGATTCTATAACATAGGTGAGGAAGGAGTCCTCATCTATGACATTGAACGTTGTGATGTTGCGAAAACGCGGGAAAAGTATACTTTGTTTACATGTTTAAAAGAAGGATAGGTATATTGTTAGACTTTTCCAGCTGTAGATGCAAATTAGCGGGTTGGAGTGAAATTAAATATGCTTAAACACCTGCTTCTGCTTGTGCACACTGTTAACGGGAACTAGGGGATGCGTGGGAGAAGCCAAACAATGAATAACAGTTAGGAACATACAGAGAATTTATGGATAGGTAGAGAGGTACTGACAAGAATGATCTAGCTAGATGCTATTGATACGTTAGCACCCTCGTGATTTATTAGATAGACGGCTTTTGGCTTTTGTTTTTTGTTATGGCGTGTCTTAGGGATTTTTTCATAGAAATGTGACACATGCCTAAGTCTATGCCTAAACTTAATGCAGATCGACATGGCATGCAGATGACAGGTACCTGATTTGTAGTTGAGCATATTCAGAAGCACATAATTCTTAATTCAGAAGGTAGATAGGTAACATAATTATCAACCACGGTATCTTAGGTACTTACCTACTAACTTCTTCCCGCACACAAAATCCCAGTCATTTTAAGTAGGTTTAGAAAAGGACTATATTTTTGGTACATACCTAATTATTATTATAGGTATTAAAAATTGATAATTTTATTCTTGACAGGGTGTCCCAGAATAACTAACACGAAAGGGGATCATTTTACACATAATACATACATAGGTAAGTACCTAACTAATAACTTTAACTCGGTTACTAGTATTATAATATCTGTGACCCGGTAAAGATAACTAGGTACTTAGAACACAATACAAGCTCCAAACTATTTAATCGTCAGGCCTCTTGCTTGACCTAACCTCCATTACTTACGTCAGCAATTAGTAATAAGTTTGACACCTAGATAAATTACAGTTAGCCATGAAGTAACTCAATGACACATGTAAAGAGTTAAGTGAGGAAATGTTTCGAAACATTTTACTTAGTTTATCTCAAAAGTGAAACACTGATGTCACTGTCTGTTGTAATTACAAATTTTAAATATAGGTTTATCCAGCTGCGGCCTTGCGAGGTCGCGACTTCGTCGATAGCTCAAATATCAATATGTTACAGCAAGGTAACTTGTATAACGTAGTATTTATCGTATGTCTGCGCATGAGTTGACTAAAGCGTATATTGCATGCCAGAGCAGAGTCCGGTCGTCGCAGGCCGAAGTGTTGCAAGCGTTGGCGTCAGTTGTTCTGAAGTTTCAACTAGCTGACTCGACAATGTGGCGCCCGGCGTGAACCATAAGCCCGGCTCTTGTTAGTTTTGCCTTAGATTAACTTTCGACTATGAAGGATGTCGTCGTCGTATTTAAGGATCCAGGAAAACGGGTTTCCGACTTTTTGCAGAGATGATCTTTCCTGAATAACTTTTTTATTTATCTCTTCTAATATTTTTCAAATCGAAAAGACAATATTCTAGTGCTTTCATTGACAACATCGCTATTTACCTTCCTTACTATTGTGATTGTGACGCCCTCTATGGACCTTGGTATATAATATGTACCTATCCTCAGGTCGGTAGGTACTTATCTACCGATTGTTATTTCCTCGCCATTTCTTTGTTAGGTACCTATGCTGACTTCATTATTATATTGAACAACATTCATGTGGAGTTGCAGCTTTCCAAATAAAGAAATAAAATATACCTATCTATCTATGTATCGGTAAATACCTAGATATGTAGATACTTTATATACTGTTCTTACTTAATATAAGCAATATATAATATGTTAGTAATTAATATTATTTAATAATATAGGTGGGTAGTTAAGAACCCACATTGCATTAGGCGGCACGGGTACCTACCATTTGGAAGTACTTGGATAAGTAACCTGCCTCTCAGTCAGTCCTCTGCAATAACTTTATTTTGCAGAGATTATTAGAAAAGATTTATGAGAGTGTCCTTGACGACCTCTGTGGTACATCGGGCGCTGGCCCGCCTCAGATGCAGTAGGTTGCGGGTTTGTCCCGTAACCTACCGCCGCGGGACAAATGTTTGTATGATCTATAAATATTTGTCGGGGTCTGGGTGTTATCATGTATAATATGTACCTATGTATTAATAAAAAAAAAAGTTTAGTCATTTAGTTCCCATAATATAAGCTCTGCTTAGTTTGGGCGTTTGGGACTAGATGATGCTGTGTGAAATTGTCCAGAACTATTATTATTACCTAATGAATTTCATTATAGGAAACTCTAATAAAGAATCTTGTTGTTTTACATTTTCGAAAAGAAGTTATTTAATCTTTTGATGGAAAAAATAATGCTGTTTGTTTTTTTTTAATAATTTACCAGCTCGGGGTATACCGAGCTTTCTATAGAAAGCGCCACTGATGCTGCTGCACATAAGCATTCAAAGGTCTTGTGTTAACTTTATTTTTGATGTGCTATATCGGCAGCTGTCTGCCTCTTAAGTACTAGATAAGCTCCAGCCTGCTCCTATTACTTATAAACCTAGGAAAGTAGGTACCTAAGTATGTAATACAATTATCTAGTGACATAAAAAATTAGGTCCTCGAACTCTTTGTTTTCTTTTCCGGCCAAAATAAATTCGGACGCAGATGATACCCATGTATGGTAGGTACTTAAATTGTTTAAAGCTGTGGCGCAGTGGACGAAAGCCCGCCTGAGACGCAGAAGGTTGCGGGTTCGATACCCGCCGCGGGACAAATGTTTGTATGATCTACAAATATTTGTCTCGGGTCTGGGTGTTTTCTATGTATAATATGTATTTACAAAAAAAAAGTATATAATTAATATATCAGTCATTTAGTCCCCATAATAAGAGGTCTACTTAGTTTAGGGCTAGATGATGCTGTGTGGAAAATGTCCAGCATTGTTTATTTATTTATATTTAAGTAGATGTCTACATAAAAAGGGGTATCGATGGAAATCCTTTCCAGAAATTGAGCTAGAAAAGTGTTTGGCTGAAAATATCCTGCCTGTTTTTATGTAACTTCTGTTATTTCTGTCTAACGTCGCGAGCCGACGTAAACTTGGCACTCCGCATTTATCTCTGTCAGCGTGTCTTCGGAACAGTCCAGGCTTTTATGTTTGGTCACGTTATATAACACTGGATTAATGTCAATAACCCCCAAACTGCAATAATGGAACCTTGGTGGGTAAATTTAGAACGGTTGCGAAAGATTTGGCGACCGGCCACGGGTGGCGCGAAGGCGGGCGGCGGCGGCCTGTCGGTCGATCAGTCGGATGGACGAACGAGCGGACGACGCACTAACATACGAGCCAACCAGACAAAATGGTAAAGTGGTCAGAGCGGGCAAATGTAAAGCAACGATTATCTATTTCAAAATGGGCAATTATATAAGTATCTTCCTACCTGATTCGCGATTTCTTATTTGTAGTAACCTACCTGCGTACATCTATCTTACCTTATGGTCCTTATAATGAAGGAGGTTACATTGATTTCAAATAAGCCCACATGGTATGTATCTATACAAAAATATATATATGAAAGTCCGTAATCATTTGTTTTTTACCTATCTTACACTCTTGGTTAATTAATTACGGTGTGAATCGATCGAGAAGTACGATTAGAACGTTTTTTTCGGATGTAGTTTTATTACACCCTGTATAGCCAATAATCCTCTCAGCTTTGAATATGAATATCTACTTATAAAATGAGTAGGATGTTTGTGCATTTTAATATTCAGTTATCTAGATAGGTACCTACTAAATATTCAGGTAGGTACATACTACATTTATGTACTTAAATGTCAGTTTACATACCTAGGACGCGTGATGTTTACTTATCACGTGTCGATCTGCAGGTAGGTAGGTACGACGGAGCCTTAAAAAATTGCGTATTCAAGTAAAAAAAACTTCATTGACTGTGAAATCAAGTTCAATGTTAGGTAGGTACGAATAGGTAGCGTGCTTAAAATATTTTACGCACGGCGAGTCCACTGAATTATTTTAAAGTGTCATTGAAGACTACCCACGTGTGCCAAACTAGAAAAAACCTAGCATTTCACCGTGAAGTGTATGAATACCTACCTAGGTACTTGAACGTAGAAATTTTGGCAAAATACCAATAAATTATCATTCTATCACTACCCAAGATTCCAACTAAATTTAAAGGGGCTATTATCTCGGACATTTTCACTGCCTAAACTTTACCATAGGTATGTACCATTTTCAAGTACATATTAAAATTTTTGGACATTACCTTACCTACCTACCTATGCTACCTAGGTATAAACCTTCCAAAATAAGAGCCGTTGGTCTAGTTACCATTAGGTACTTACAATTTTGCTAATGTATCTACCTATCTATTTAGTGAGACCCCCCCACCACCTGAATAGAATGCAATGACATCTTGACTAAGACATTTAAAGGTGCCTAATTACCTCTCTATTATTTATTTATAACAGCAACTGAAATGTCTTGTTAGGTTTTTTATGTAGGTAGGTATAGGTAGTTATATTTAAGATCCTTTATAATAACCTTGAAAACTGCCTTTTCATACCGCTTTCAGAATTTAACTCATCTGTGTACTTTCGTTGTGATTAGTTATTTTTATGAAAAAAAAGCCCATAATATGAAGGTGGAAACAAACGAATTAAAAACCTCAGTTTCGTCACAGATATTATATAGGTATTAATACGTTTCGTTGGCTTTTTATTTCTGTTGTTAGGTGCAATGCCTAAAGTCCATTTTTCAAAAACGTAGCCCCAGATTGTTCATCATCATTCAGGCCTCTTTTGGAAGGCATATGATAAGCAGTAAACTTCTACAGACTGATGATGATGACGATGTTTATGTTATCTAACCGTAAAATTAAATAATAAATATCCATGAACGTTAGATTAAAGAAATGTGTCACGGTTGGTGCATATGATTCGACATTCAGCATGCATCAAAGAATCTTGTTTCCTTAACAAACACAGCTATTTCTGTCAACATTCATACCTATATTATCGGTATTATAGAATAGTTCGTTTAATTATGCGTGAAACAAGACTGATATTTCTACAGTCTGTTGAATCGAGATATTGATTACGCCGTATTCATTTACCGCTGAATAACCACGTTAGATGTGTGGTCATTCTAAGAAATTACGATATTGGTTGACTTGCTGCCACAGCGCGTGATGTTTTGAGATGAGTCAATACCTAAATTGAAACCCTTACAAAAGTAAAATAGAAACGCAGGTAGAACAAAGGTTATTCGTGTTTATGTTTATGTTTATGTACCTCCTACCTCGTCTGTGCCACATTTATTTATAAATGAATACGAAAAAGTGAAATTTGGCATATTTTTTTTATATCAAGGAATGTTCTGAATTTATAGGTATGTTTTATTCAATGCTCGTCATTGAACTTACTTAGGTTCTAACACAAGGTATGTGTGTATGTAGGTACTATCCCGAAAGGGGCTCATTGTTTATTCATTAATGTGAGTGTTCTTATGTGTTTTTACCGATTTGAAAGACTTACAATAGGTAAAATTTTGTCTTCTTTCTCCTATCCAAATAATACGTTTCTAGAGCGACTTTAAGTTTGTCAAATCATTAAAAACAGTAACGTAGTGACATTTTGAAAAGTTAGACAAATCTTTGCCTGGGGCTAGGGCTGCCACTTTTTGTTAAGAATCAAACTAGTCAAATCGTACATAATAACATTGATTCTAAAGAACTTTCATGTTGACTTCCAGGCCTCCAGGATGTCGATACAACGGAACGAAATCAGGGTGGTTTGACATGGCGTGTTTTGAAGTTGTTAACATAGATGTTGATTACCGTGATTCGTGTGAAATAAATAATTCATAAAATAATGTAAGTTTTGTTCTGTGACAACCCTGGATGAAACCACTAAATTGGCAAAATGCGTACGCAATAGCGATGGGCGTTGAATAAACGAACTAGTAGAATCAACCGTTCACGTTGAATCTACCCATCGACGGTCTACTGTCACTCATTCAACTAGTTGAAATCGTAGACGGCTAAACTGAGATTCTACGACGTTCATATCGACGGGCAACGCGACGAGACGATGCTTGAACGTAGTACCGTCTACGTTCACGCAGTAGAAACAACCGTTTACGTTGAATCTACGCATCGACGATTCACAACTAGTTGAAATCGTAGACGGATAAACTGACGCGAAGAGACGATGCATTCACGCGTCCATAGAAGAGTTGATAATGAAACTGGAAAAGTATGAAGGGATTTTTTTTATTGCAAATAAATAGATACCTATCTATAAATCGTTTGCAACGGTCTTTAGATATCCTAGCTGTTTTATCTGTATTTGAATAAAATGTATGTTTTTTTTCAAATAGGCTTTCATAAAAAGTAAAATAAAATAAAAAAATAAATAATGCTTGACATTTCTCCATGATTGATGATGCTGAGTAGCATCATCTAGCCCCAAAGTAACGATAGCTTGTGTTATGGGAACTACATGACTGATATTCTACTTATATGTTTACATATTTTTATGTAAATACTTACATATTATACATAGAAAACACCCAGACCCAAGACAAATATTTGCAGATAATACAAACATTTGTCCCGCGGCGGGAATTGAACCCGCAACCTTTAGCGTCTCAGGCGGACGTTCGCCCACTGCGCCACAGAGGTCGTCAAAAGTAAAAAGGAAGTTTTACGGCACATTTCTTCGAAATTTATTAAATTTCAAAGAAACGTGGTTATAAGATTACGTACCTAGTCTATAAGTTAGGTAACCGAGCTACGTCAGATAACCATGTGGTAGATACTATTGACTAGGTAGACATCGTCTCGAAGTTTAGATATTCCGTCAATATAACGAAGTTGAAACATCGACTAGTCGACGAATTCAACTAGTCAATGGACTAGTCGATGAGCGAAAATTAACGGTTTCGTTTCGTTTACGACATTACGTCGACGACCCATCGCTACTCTGAAAAATCCAATAGTTGAATTTCTTAATGTTCATTCCATATCAGTTGAGTCAACATTAAATTACGTTGAGACAAACGTTTCAACACATTTGGTATTACAGAAAAAAAAATGTTGAAATAAAATTTTTGTTTCAACCGCTAAAAATGGTTAATATAACATAAATTTATATGTATAAACTCATAGAGGTCAATTTAACTGTTCATTTAGTTATGTCAACATATTGTAAAGTAGATTCAATAAAACAATTTACTAAATATAACAAAATAATTTTAACTTTTTGCTAGTAATTTAAAACAACTATAATGAAATGTTAAGTTAACATATTGCAAACAAGAACCAACCGAGTAGTTTAGTCAAAATAACAAAATAAATTTAACTTTTTGCTAGACGTTTAAAACAGCTATAACTTAATGATAAGTCAATAAAATTGCAAGAGTCATGTCAACATGAAAACTAAGTCGAATTCACAAAACATATTCAACTATTTGCAGACGTTCTAAACAACTATACCAATTAGTTAACATAACTAGTGTATTAAGTTGTTAATACCTTACAGTTAATTGCATAGTAGAATCAACAAATTAACTTAGTCAAAAATACAAAATTAATTTAACTTTTTGCTTGATGTTTAAAACAGCTATAATTAAATAAGTTAACAAAATTGCAAAAATCAAGTAATCATGAAAATTAAGTCATATTGACAAAACAAATTCAACTATTTGCAGATGTTCTAAGCAACTATACCAATTAGTTAACATAGCTAGTGTACAAGTGGTTAACACCTTACGAAAAATTGCATAGTAGGATCAATAAATTAACTTAGTCAAAATAACAAAATAAATTTAACGTTTTGGTAGACGTTTAAAACAGCTATAATTAATTGATAAGTCAACTAAATTGCAAGGGTCATGTTAGCATGACAACTAAGTCGAATTTACAAAACATATTCTACTATTTGCAGACGTTCTAAACAACTATATGAATTAGTTAACATAACTATTGTAATAAGTTGTTAACATCTTACATATAATTGCATAGTAGAATCAACAAATTAAATTAGTCAAAAAAACAAAATAAATTTAACGTTTTGCTAGACGTTTAAAACAGCTATAACTTAATTATAAGTCAACAAAATTGCAAGAGTCATGTCAGCATGAAAACTAAGTCGAATTTACAAAACATATTCAACTATTTGCAGACGTTTTAAATAACTCCACCAATTAGTTAATATAACTAGTATAATAAGTTGTTAACTCCTTACATATGATTGCATAGTAGAATCAACAAATTAACTTAGTCAAAAAACTAAATTAATTTAACTTTTTGCTAGATGTTTGAAAAAGCTATAACTTAATAATAAGTCAACAAAATTGCAAGAGTCAAGTTAGGATGAAAACTAAGTCAAATTTACAAAACATATTCAATTATTTGTTTAACTATTTTGTACTATACTTTTCCCTCCCTCCTGCCTCGCTCCACTCCGCGCCGCCGCTCGCGCGCGAGCCGACTTGAGCCGAGCGGGCAGTGCAGTTCAGTTTAGACAGTGTAATAGCACGCGCATGCTCCAAGTGTGAATTGCTTTCAAGTGCCTAAGTTTTATCTAAACCTATCTAGTGCTAGTGGTGGTGTATGTGGGAACACCAAAGTACCTACCTATGGACGAAGAGGAAATCGCGAGGTCACTGGTGCATGAGTACCTCAAGGAATGGGGTTTAGCAGAGGAGACGATTAAAAATTGTCATGGTAAATACGTATCTACTATCTAAGTGTTATGTTGATTTTTACCTTTATAGTGAGCTATTTTGCTGCGCTATGGATTTCTTAAAGTCAAAGTCAAAGTCAAAGTCAAAGTCAAAATTCATTTATTCAATAAAATCACAAGGACCACTTTGAAACGTCGGTTTTTATCTAGGTGCCTGCTCCTCCGCGACCAAGCCAGGAAAGAAAGGCAAGAAAACAAGGCTGGTTATTCTTTTTAATGATCCTTTTACAAAACAATAGGTTCGAGTTGGAGCATTTTCAATCCCAAGAGTTTTTGTCATCTGAATAATCAGATATTTTATAGTATGCCTTTTTATAAAGCTTTTGTTTAATTACGTTTTTAAATTTGTTAATTGATAATTTTTGTATATCTCTTGGGAGTTTGTTATAAAAGCGTACACCGTGCCCTTTAAACGATTTACTAACTTTATGGAGTCTACAAGTGGCAACAGCGAGTTTATCTTTATTTCTAGTATTAACATTGTGATTATCGCTTTTTTTCTTAAACAAATTAATATTTTTGTGAACATACATCAGATTTTCATAAATGTATTGACAAGGGAATGTCATTATATTTATTTCTTCAAACTTTTCGCGAAGTGATTCTCTGGGGCCCATATTATAAATTGCTCGAACAGCCCTCTTCTGCAGCACAAAAATGGTATTGATATCAGCAGCACTCCCCCACAGCAGTATACCGTACGACGTAATGCTGTGGAAGTAGCTGAAGTAAACTAGTCTAGCTGTGTCAACGTCTGTATAAAGACGGATCTTTTTGACTGCATATGCCGCAGAACTAAGTCTCTTCGATAACCCATCAATATGAGGACCCCATTGAAGCTTATTATCTAGGGTGATACCTAAGAATACGGTGGTTTCCACAAGAGCCAACTGTTCATCTTTGATTTTGATATTAGCTTTAACTTGTGTAACATTGGGTAGTATAAATCTTATACACTTTGTTTTATTTTCATTAAGTAGGAGGTTGTTAACGTTGAACCATTTTACAACCTTAGAGATTGCATTGTTTACATTGTCAAAATTGGTTTGTCGTCGCTTTAATTTAAATAAAAGTGACGTGTCATCTGCAAACAATACAACCTCATGATCGTCCCTTACAAGGTGGGGTAGATCATTAATGTATACTAAGAACAAAAATGGACCAAGAATTGATCCCTGCGGTACACCGATAGTAACCAGAGACCCCGGAGACCGTTTTCCATTCACGTCAACTCTTTGTACTCTGTCACTTAAATAGGAAGTGAGAAAGTCTAGAGCAACGCCCCTAATACCATAATGGTGTAGTTTCCTGATCAATGTGTCATGGTCTACGCAATCAAATGCCTTTGACAAATCACAAAAAACGCCTAAAGCGTCATGAGATTCCTCCCAGGCATCAAATATGTGCGATATTAACTCAATACCAGCATCAGTGGTTGAGCGACCCTTACTAAATCCGAATTGCTTATTATGCAGTAAATTATTTAATTTAAAATGTCTTTGCAATTAATTTAAAATTAGTTTTTCAAAAATTTTACTAAATGTAGGAAGTACTGATATAGGTCTAAAATTACTAGGGTCAGAACATGTACCCGATTTGAAAAGTGGAGTTATTTTACTGTGTTTCATTAAATCAGGGAACACACCACAGTCAATACACTCGTTGAATATTAAAGCTAGTTCGGGCGCAATAATGCCAATCAATGATTTCACAACGCAAACAGAGATGCCCCAGAGGTCCGTGGTTTTTTTAACATTTATGAGTTTGAAAGCTTTTATGATGTCATCACTATTTACATGATCAAATTTGAATTGTATTTTACATTCTGTTAAGTTTTCTTTTAACAATGACTCTGCTTCTATGGGAGAGGAGTTTAAGGATTTTGTGGTAGAGACTGGAATGTCGGTAAAAAAGTTTTCGAACGCATTAGCTACATCACTATCCTGATTGACGGTGGCATTGTCAATTTTCAAATTAAACTTATTGTTCTTAGTTGTGACTATTCCAGTCTCACTGTTGATTACTTTCCAAGTGGCTTTTACTTTATCTTGGCTATTTTTAATTTTTGAACTCAAATGACGAGCTTTTGCTTCACGACAAACATTTTTAAAAATTTTAGAATACTTTTTGACTTGTTCTTTAAACTCCTCATTAAAATTATATTGTTTTTCAGCATAAAGATCATACAATTTCTTCCTGCTTTTATGTATTCCCGCTGTTGCCCAGTCACTGAACTTTTTACCGTCAGAGACCATGATCGATTTCGATGTAAAAATTGAATTGAACACATCACTAAATTTCTTAAAAAATGTGTTGTATAAATTATTTGGATTAAAATTACCATATAAACATGGAAATACAGAAGTTAAATTCAATTTTAGTTTGTCCAATCGATCTTTGGTCATAGGTATACAAATAATATTTCTTTTTTCAAGTTCTTAGGTACAGTTCTCGCGGGCTAACAGGTCCGGATGAATTCCGTGCATTTTCGTGCAAGTGGTTGCGCAGATCGCTTTTATAAGACCGACCGACGGTATTGTAGGTACGTAAATGCATGCGCCGAAGTTCGAAACACCTATGTTTAGTACGGTCAAGTTAGTCTGTGAGAATTGTACAATCAAAATGGGTAGGTACCTTGGTACCTTGGTAATTGGTCTACTGTTAACCAAAAACAGAGGCCTTTCTGACATAGGCTCACCTCGTTTTCAGTCAGAAAATATAATTATTTGGTTATGTAGATACACACTGTATAAATTATTTTTTGGTTTTGTGTTTCAGACAATGAAATCTCTGTAGAACTTTTAACCGATATTAGCGAATATAAACTGAAGGAACTGGTGCCAAAAATCAAGGAGAGGATTCTATTAAGAGCCAGCGTCAATAAATTGACCAAAATAACACATGTAAGTACCAACCTATCTTCCAACAGCAGCATAACTAGTAGGTACCTAAGTAATCTAACAAAATGTTATTTCAACACATTACAAAATATAATGTGTTGAAATAACATTTGGATGGGATAAGGACAAGAAGATGATGATGACAAAATGTTTTTTTTTTGTAAAATACCTGCGTAGATAGGTAGGTACTAGGTATGTAATATAAGGGATTATTAAAGCCTACTAATGACGTCTTTTTATAAGTGTGTGTTTATGAGTTTTCTTATGCCGAAGAAGAAAAGTTAAATTTACTTAACGCAGTTATCCTACGGTAATACCCAATGTGCATAATGTTTAGGTTAGTTTCAAAAGAGGAAGTTTTACATTGCATCCGAGGACACAAATTCCGCTCCTCCAAGCCCTACATATTCGGCTTGTACTAACAGCACTACCAGCCTTATTACTGATGAAAAAATAATACTGCATGTTAATTTTGAATTTTATTTGGTCTATTATACCAAGCCACTCAGAAAGTTTTGCGAAAAAAAGTTTTTATGTATAAGGCACTGGCCACTTGTAATTATTTAGAAAAATTTGGTTATTGAAAAGTAAAAATACCATTGTTTGAATTTCGAATTTCCCTCCACATTTTTTCGAGAGTTAAATTAAATTATCGCATTTCTTTTAAAAATGGATCTGCATCGAGAGCATTTTCATGCGATGATTTTCTACGATTTTAAATGTGGCCTAAAACCTGATGAGTCATTTGATCGACTTCAAATGGCTTTTATAGATGAAGAACCTTCAAAAGCAACCATCTATCGTTGGCATAGCGAGTTCAAGCGCGGTCGCCTTACTTTGGGGGATGAACAAAGGAGGGGTCGTCCTACGACGGCTGTCACGGAAGAAATTACATACGATTCAACGTACACTGCAGATTGGTTCGGGAAGCGTTCACAAGATTCTTCACGAGCACCTTCGCGTGAGGAGGATAGTTTTGCGCTGGGTGAAGCACAACCTCACCGAAGCTCAGAAGCAGGCCCGTGTAGAGTGATGCCGTGATATGATTAAAAAATTTGAAGCAGGCTCGTCTCGGCGCGTTTACGACATTGTGACAGGTGATGAATCCTGGATTTATCAATACGATCCAGAAACAAAGCATCAGTCGACAGTTTGGCTGTTTCAAAACGAACCAACGCCTACGAAAGTGAAGCGATTGAGAAGCGCGGGAAAAATTTTGATCGCTAGTTTCTTCACTTTGACGGGGTAGCTGATTTCAATTCCATTACAAGACCAAAGCAGCATCAACGCCGAATGGTATATCACAAAATGCCTGCCAGAAGTTTTGTCTGCAATGAGCAAAAAGCAACCGAACACCGGGCTCCGCGGGGTACTGCTTCACCATGACAACGCGCCCGCGCACTCAGCGCTCAAAACAAGGGACTTCCTGGACACCACACCGATCAGAGTCTTGCGTCACCCCCCTTACAGTCCTGATCTGGCACCGTGTGACTTATTTTTATACCCTTAAGTAAAAAATCAGCGGAAAGGGATACAGTTTTCATCGCCGGAAGACGCACTAGCAGCGTCCGAGAAGACCGTGGTAGAGGTGTCTGCGGCGGACTCGAAAAAATGTTTCGAAAATTGGTGAAACTTTGTATAGAGGCTGGTGGAGAGTTCTTTGATAAGATTTAATTAAAATATTTTATCCATAGAAGTTAGTTTTTTAGTTTCTCAAAACTTTCTGAGTGTCCCACATATAAATCTAAACTACCACTGACTCGCCGACATGGTTGTTCTCCCAGTTGCAGTCGTGGGAGGGGTGATCGTTTGATGGAATCGTATAAAGGAGGATATAGCGAGTAGGGGGAAAATACTAAACTATCTCTTTTTGCCCCTTCCACATTAAAATCTTGTTTTGTATGGAAAATGGTAAAAAATAATGATTCTTCGAAATTTGACTTAGAGTGGCTATTTTTCTGAAAGAGAACAGCTATGGAAAACTGGTTCTAGCACGTCTGAAATCAAGTAATAAACTTGATGCGACTAGCAGGTCATATATAACAAAAAGTATTGTGGAGTGGTACATTAACAAATGCATTAAAAAATAAGACTTTATTGTGCTTTCAGAAGCTATCACTCGCTTTATTCCAACAGAACTGAAGGTTTTTACTTGTCAAAATGACACCATTGTCACTATTTACAAAATATTTATTGTGTTTTCATTATTATCATAATAGGTGCAATTATTATGATAATAATTGCAACCACAGAATACAGTAATTTAGCTACATAATAAATAATAGTACGATTTTGTAAAATGACACAATGGTGTCATTTTGACAAGTAGGTGCCTTCACGAAAATAATATGGGCTAAATGAGTGTACATACAAAATAACGAGGTTAAGATGAGGTTGCTACGATTATGCAAAGTTTGGTTTTTGGTTTCCATAGTACCTAATCTAATAGAAATAAATAAAAAAGAACATATTGGCTCGTTTATTAGTTCATCTGTCTTCGTGTTTGATGGGTTTTCTTTTCTTTTCAGACTCCAACTGATGTTTCTAATAGACTTGAAAAACGGCGAGACGTCCACCAAGAAAAAAACTTAACCTGTCCTTTACCTTACCTTAACCTAGAAATGTTAAAAAATTACAAAAGTGACAAAAAATGTCAAAATTTAATAAAGCGATAAGTACAAGTCTAATCAAAGCTAAAATGTATATGTCTCCTGTCACTTACTGTCACATTTCAACATGTTTTACATATAAATATTTTATAAAATGTGACGTTCGAATATAATTGAATATATTATGTCTATTTAGCACGAGAATTGCCTAATTGTGACATTTGTTTTTAATAAGATTTTTGATATTTGCGACATAATATTACTTTGTCTAGGTGCCGTGTAACTTAGGTCTAATGTATGTTTTTATTTAGTTATATTCAATGTTAAATAAATTATACTTACTAAATCTTTTAATTTTTTGATTTACTATTCGATTTCCTTTGGATACACACACTTACACGAACATAATTAAGAATTAATAAAATACAGATTCATTTAACCACAGCATATGCCGGTCAAATATATGTATCCGGAATTTACTGCATGATGACTGGGAAAATAAATCTGCATTTTTATTTAAGTATAATATTATGATGGAAGTGTATTGTAGAATAAGCTTGCGTTGTGTTAAAGTTGTTGGTTTTATTGGTATTTTGCATGTATGTACATAGGTAATAGATTATATATAGAATAGATTTTTCTAAATTCTGATGTAAAGTATCTTAAACTGAAACGCAAAAGTATTTGTACAGAATTTTCTATATGTGTTGTTTGGTAAAATCAATCTGCATGTTCATGGAAGTATTAGAATAAGTTTGAACCTAAGCTTTGTGGTGTAATCTACTTAGATCATTTGTATTTTTGACAGATATGTAAAGTGGCAGCAGGATATAATTACATGTTGCACTAATCATGCAAAATGTATGTCAGTCAACATCAAACCTAAATGATCATCGTTTCTAAACTCATGATAGTTCTAACATGAGTTAGACATTTTACTAAAGAGGGTTTCCACAATAATTCATAAGAATATACTTTTGAAATATTGTAGAAACACTCTTCTAAATGTATCCTATCATGAGTTTTGAAATATTCGTTTAACATTCAGGTTTGATGTTGACTGTACTTAATTATTATGAGCAAATATTATTCTAACCTACTGCTACATTACACCTATGTCAAAAATACTGTATGATCTAGGTAGATTTTACCTGAAAGCTTAGGTTTATCTAACATAAGGTGCAGGTTTATTTTACCATACAAGTTAATTAATTCTAACTAAATGTCACCTATTAATCGTAAATTTACAACTCAGTCAAAAATACCAATATACATAGGTTAATTTTACCATTACATTTGGGTTATTCTAACATAATGCTACGCGTCGACTCTACATTACACTTCAGTCAAAAATACTATAATAATAGGTAGATTTTACCTCAAAACTTAGGTTCCTCTAACGTAACACCACAAGTTGGTTCTACTAATGAATGCAGGTTTATTGTACCAAAATCATTGGGTGATTTTAACTTTAGGTCACATGTTAGTTCAACTCACTCAAGAAAACCAATATAAACAGGTTATTTATACCACTAAATTAAGGTTATTCCAACCAAATGCAACGTGTTGTGTCTACATAATACCTCTGTCAAAAATACTTATGGTCTAGGTAAATTTTACGACATAACTAGGTTTAGCTAACAGCACCACTAGTTGTTTCTTAACAATGCAGGTTGATTTGACCAAAAAAAAAAAGTACATCTAACTTAAATCTCACATGTTGATTCGTAGAAGTATGTTGATTTTACGACAAAACTTTGGTGAATCAGACTTATTGCCACATGTTGATTCTACCTTTCAAAAATGGATATATACAACCAATAGCATAGATGGTAAAAACAACCTTTTTTTATCGGTAGGTGCTTTAGATAACATATCATTAAGAAGTTTAAATTACTATTTCAACACATTGTTAAAACAACCTAACTGGGTTTGGTTAAATTTACCTTTTACAAGTAACAATTTGAGTTTAGCTGATTTAACAAATCATGTAGGTAGGTGCTATATTAACCTAAAAAAAAGGTTGAAAAAAGGTTAGATCAACCTGTTTTGGTTTTTTAGTGTAGTACGCAACTTTGTCTAGCAGGTTTTTTTTTAAATATATCCTTTTTCTTCAACTAGACAATTTACATTGAAATACAATTAATTACAAGTAAGTATAACTAATTCAAGTTTTTTGATGATCAGCAACCGAGAATTTTATCTAGGCAATGTTATTGTTTCGACAAGAACTTTGCCTGCTACTTTGGAGCAAATTTCTGAACGCTTTTTTATGCTTTCAAGCGAGCTGTGATTCTAAACCAACGCATTTAAGTTGGATCTTATTAATCAAGAAAATTTGAAATATTCTGAAAATTATAAAGTTATTTCTTAAAAACCTTGAAATTCAGGCAAAGTAGGAGCAGTTTACGGTAGTTTGTTTAAGGTACCTACTAATATAGTAGGTAATATAATATCTGTAGTTTTACGACTTTTGGAAATTCTGCTATTGTAGGAAATTCGACTTGTTTTTCAGGAGCACACTGTATTATATTCTGTATCATGTACCAAGGCTACCTGTATTATTTACTTATCAATAGGCTGTCTTATTCACATAAGAAATACCGTCTAAATAAAATAATTACCTACAAAAATGAATAAAGATCAGGTAGAGCAGATACAAAACAAACCTATATGCCTACCTACTTAGTATCTAAAATCAAATCGAATGAGTATGAGTAAACAAATGAACTGAAGTCCAACGCCGGTCGACTTCGCGACGTCGACCGGCGCGGCGTTGGCAGCGCAATGGGCGTTTCTTCATTGCATAGCCCAGCCCCGGCCCGGCACCGACAACTATTCTTAACGACACGACATCGACAGCTACATTCTTCATTAGACCGACACCGACTCGCTCCGACCCGACACAGCGGCTTTATCATAATTACAGTAGGACATAGGCGATGGCAGCATAAAACATTATATTTGGACAAAAAAAGAAGTATCAGTAGGTAAACGGTTTTGGTGCGCCCAAAACCGTTTACTTTTTTTTGCGAATTATTCTAATTATAAAATTGAGATACCTAGGTATTTAAATTACAATTTATTTGAAAAAACTAACTGATAACCCAGATATGTTTTTTAATTATTTCCGTAAGAGTAAAGACGCCTTTGGTTATTTACTAATGAACTTGATCGAAAACATTCTAAAAGAGGATCACGCCACTCGCACGCCCATCACACATCCATAACGATGCCGGACCGACATCGACACCAGTCTCACCAGAGAGACTTGCTGCCGACGAGCGCCAGCATGTATCCTATCCAGCCCCCTCAATAGGTACCTAGATTAGCAAAATGGCTCTAGGAACAATTTTGTTCGTATTATTAAACCTAAATACAAGATTGTTTGTAATGAATGCAAGAAGTAAGTTGCGTATTTGTTCATCAATAAAACAAACCTTTACCATTGCATGTTAGGTAAATTATTGATGTGGAAGTCGTAAACATTCGATGAGTCACAACTATAATAGGTATTAAATATACCAACAAAGAAAAGTGTGAAAATTAGCATTATGTATAAATACCTAATTGAAGCAAAGTCAGAAAGACCATTTACTCGGGCATAATATACAAATATTTTTCCTGGAAATCCTTTATTGTTTCAGGAAAATAGAAGTTCGTCTGTTTTTCCTAAAGGTATTATTATATCTGTGCCTAGTTATTCCAGTGCAAACAGATATAAGTAAGTACTTCTAGTCCAATTAAGTCCACCACCCATATTAAAGGAACCTCGTAAAATACCACAATTTTGCCAAATTGTCCAACAACCCAACAACATAATCTTTTCAGTCTGATTCTGCTTTTGTGTTCCAATCCTAAACTTTGGTGTTGTCCGAAGTCTATCTTTAAAGTCTAAGTAGGTACCTAACACGTAGCACCACTATGTGTATTTACCTACCTACTAGGTGTAGGTTACCAATTTACCTAAAAACAGAAATTGACCTTTATTTAAACAAACAGTCTATAGAATTTTTTACATTATTACCTACTTACCTTCATAGGTACATAATGGTTAAAATTCAACTTTTCCTCGAAACTGCTAAAGGCCGATAAATGTTCATCGGAGAATATAACTTTATCCTTATTTGCATATTCGTTTTCCTCATCCTTTGTTCAATGTTTAATGAGTTGAGTAGGCCAATACTACTAAAATATTTTGTATTAACAATGCCATTGCCAACCTTCGTGAAGATGCATGACAAAATGAGCGCGTATTTTACTGAATCGTGTCTAAGTTCAAGATTTTTTGCAAAGATTATAAAATCAAAGGGCTCGCAAGTTCGAACGTCTCAAAATTCCCTTTGGTTTGGGCCGTTGCACTCGAAGCGTATAGGACTCGTCTAACCGGCCCGCTATCAGTCTGGGCTTCGATTCATCGCACGCCCCGCCCGAGCCCGACCACTGAACTGTGCCGGCTATCACTAATCGTAACTGCAGGCTATATTCGAAGCCAAAGCCTTCTTCCATTAAGGTGGTCCTGGCCTAGATTAGCACATCAGAAAGTAGCAACACAAATTTCAAACGCAACTGCATTAAATTAGTGCGTAGGTAGTAGGTACTCTAGGTAAATCCGCTACGCTCACAAAAAAAGTGTCAAAAACGCATTCTTATTTACCCTCTCAAAACCGATAACTTGAAAAAAACTTATGAACGGTTTGTAGTTAATTCCCGACATTTCAGTGCCATAAACATTTCAAGCGTCGTTATCGTTTAGGAGTAGAATCTAATTTGCTGTCAAAAAAAGCTTATTTGATGAAGAAGAATAATGAAAGAATGAAATGAACAGTTTTTAGACAAAATATCCTTAAATAAAGCTAGGTACTATTTGCCAAACAAACATATTATTTGACTGTACATAGAGAAGAAAAAGTCAAATAAAATACTTTTCTAAAACATGCGCGGAAATATTGTCATTACTTTCGAAAAAAGAACACGCGAAGTATCGTATTTCACTTCACTTCTTGATTATGGCTTTTGCGTACACAGATTTGGGAATCAAAAATGCGCCGGCAATCTTGTAGCATGCACCCATCACGCCGGCAATATTGACTAAGACAAAACTTTTTCTTTGTTTGCCTCATTTGAATTTGGATCTCTTTCATCGAGCTTGGTACAAATAGTTCGCGTTTAAGTGGCTGTATAATATGCAGTAAAATAAAAAAGGTAATATTTTTTTTTACATTAGGGTTCAGGTTTTCTTCTCTCAATGGGGAAAAGTGGAATAGGCCAACATGATGAGGGGGATTTCTGTACATTTTTTTATATAAGGGCTCTGTTTTCCTGCGTGCAGGCTGAGTACATTTGCAGTCATAATATTTAAGACCTTAATTATAAAATATGTATTCTTGCAAATAAATGATTTGATTTGATTTCCCCTCTGAAGAAATTATCTTAAGGGGGAAAAGTGGAATAAGAAAAATGATGAGGAGGATTTCTGCACTTCTTTTACATTAGAGTTCAGTTTTCCCCCTTAAGGACATTTTAAGGGGGGATTTGTGGAATACCCCAAAATAAAAAATGATGAAGAAAAATGTCTTCTCGATTTTTTTATTTGAATAAATAAATAAAAATGAGTTCTGAAAGTGAAATGGATACTGACTGACCTTCACCAGATCTAAGATCATAAGCCAAATTAGCGATGGACGGACGAACGAAAACAGTAAATGGCAATCGCCTATATCGCGGCATCTGTAATAATGTAGGTACTGTTATTGCGCTTAGTTTAATACATCAAGTAGGTACATTATAATATTGTCCTATTTGTCAAATTAAGTTTCTTAAAAACATGTCCTAAAAAAAACAAAACAAAACCTATCTTGACAATTACTGTCCAATTTATCCAAAGATGACCTATCTTTATCAGCCCTAAAATGCGCCAAAGCTGCCAGTACTCCAAGAATGCAACGACGAATAACTTAGAAAATGCCGGGCGTAAGATCTCAAAAAAAGTTTTTATGTTCTCTGTATGTGGTCGTTATTTCAGAGTCCGCCTACATGCATAACAGCGACTACACATCAATATACTCGTACCTACCTACTTACCTGATGATGACAGAATTTTGATTTGAAAATATTTTTTCCAGGGTGTTTACATTCAACTGAAAACCATTTTCCATCACCTGCTAAACTAGTAGGTTTAAGAGTGATGGTGGAAAAGCATTATAGGCTATTTATACCACGCATGACCATAGCATTTTGCATAGATATAAATGTTTGCAGACGAAATTCCATAGCACGATTCCGCTTTGTTATAATGACTATTAAATACATCATCGAACGTTGGTCAATCAAATTGCTAAACCAATGTTTTCCTCGACTCTTATCACGCAAGAAAAACAAGGTAGATACTACACATACATACCTACCTACATTTACGATATATACCTACGGGTAAGGTAGTAATCGTTCGCCTCATCTTATCCTCGGAAATAGACAAGCTACCTATATAGGTACCTAAATTGATGTCAATGCAAATCCAAGCTTGAACATTTAATAAACAGAAAGCGACGATTTTTATACACAATAATTTTCATTTAGAATTGAAATTGCTGTTAGATAAGTTTTACATACCTACCTTTCTTTAAGTAACGTATGAAAACTGGTATAGTCCTCAATAGGTACTCCTATGGCCTAAATGTTGTTGCTAAAAGGGTCCCTTTAGAAACTTTAAATTAAATAGGTAGATGTTTGTATCGCATTCAAACATTCAAGGGCTTATAATTTTGCGTCTTGTTTTCGTTTTAAAGCACAGGTATATTATTGCCAAGAGATCCAGAACAGCTGCCAAGATTGTTAGTTACATATCTAGTACCTAGGTATTTATTTCTTATCGTCATTTACAAACAGCAGATCTGACCCTGCGCCTACGACACTGACTCAGGAGCGTGGAGTGGATGGACATGTCGCGACACCCTTGTGTTATAAAAGTTGGCGCTTATGCAATTGACTGACTTCCAAGTCTCGATTTTGTTGGCCCACTCCTGTGGAATCTGATTTGTCAGCTCAGGTCCAGCTATAAACTGTTAAGCGACCATAAACTGGACAGCATGTTTATGTCTTAAGATACGTTTTTGTAGTTTTTTTAGTGTAGTAGTGCCTAGATCATACTTAGAAGTTTTTGCTCTAATAGGATTCTCATCGAGCTAAGCGATATCTTTTCGTCAACCGGATGTGTGTGAAATGTTTGTGGTAAAAACAGATTGAAGTTATTGAAAAAAATCAAAGTGATACAATTCGTCCAAGTGGGGTACCATATGAAAGGGCTTTGTTTGTACCTATATTTTAAAACGTGTTTGTTCCAGACTGTGGTTTCTGAGATAAGCCAATATCTATCGCTCACACATCATACACAATGAACGATCACCCCTGCTCATAAAATTATACATAATTAAAAAGAAACTAAACAAACAATTAAAAAGCTGGCTTGAACATCGGCCGCAAACATCTCATATTTCATAAAACCTCAACTAAAAGTATTGAGTCCCAATTTAGCGCGTATCCAGAGCTATCGGTTCCTAGAACAGCTGTTTATTTTAAAACTGATTCGGTATCGAGGAAAACAACACCAGGGCGGGTCGCCCGGGCGGTACTCACCGTGGCCGGGGTGGTGGAACGGGGTGGGTTTCTCCACTTAGCACTGTCAATCACTGGTTCAAAACACGCGGCGACCGTTTCTAAATTGGCGATCGCGCTCGCAAGATATTTATAGAGCGGTAATACGACACCGAGCGCGGGCGTCGATCGATCGGTCGTGGGACTGTAAGGAGGCGAGCCGCGCGAGTGCAGCCGCGTCGAGCCGCGCGCCAGCCGCACTCTCCCCTCCCCCGCGACCCGCCCCGCCCCCGCCCCGCCCCGCCAGGGACCCCACCGGCCAGCGCGCCCGCGCAGCCTCCGGAGGACGATACCCTCGACCGAGCACCAACAACCCTTTGTGTAGCCTGCCGTGCCGAGCACGAACAATACCAACCGGCCCTAGCTCTAAGCTCTAACATAAGCGTTCAATCTCAAACATTACCCTTGTGTAAAAACTCAGGCATGTGAATGATTTCTATGAGAAAGATGACAGACACACTTTAGCCTTTGCCTAAGCTAAATTAGACGGGCAATAGTAATTCTACATCTCAAACTGAACACTTCTGAAAGCTCATTCAGTTTGAGATTAGTTCTGTATAAAATGCTTAGCTTCTTAACAAAATCAAGTAGTGTATAATTATTATTAGGCTGCAGAGCCAGAGTAAAAAATCATTAGGTAATGGAGTTAAAATTGTATTCCCAAATTAAAAAAGTTAAACTGAATGATCGTTTCATGCATTTCTAGAGGTATATTAGCTATGCTACTGGCCGCAGTGTAGTTACCTCACTTTTAGTTCTTAATTTAGGTTCAGGGGGAAACAGGAAAATAAAATACTGCATTAGAATATAAAATATTATATTCGATCTCTCACATTCTATACAACCAACGACCCAATCGCATTCACCCCAATAATAAACTTTATAAAAATAATTTAGATGATTTTTCACTAATCCTCTTCGACCTCGTCGTCTGTTGTGAACTCACTTTCGTTGTCTCCCTGTTGAAAGAAAATAATATTTTTAACACAAACCTTGTTTAATTATTGGCTTCACTTTTAGAAAGGGTAAGTTATAAATTGACGTTTTTTAAATCTTTCATCTATCTAAGATTATATAAGCAATGGTTCCGTGCCTGTGTGAATTACGTATAATAATAATTTAATAATAATAAGTTACATTTGAAAATCTTCGAGATAAGCCAAAAACTTTAAAAAAAATGGTTCGTTTATTGAGTCTAGTTCTTTCTTAGTCAACCTGTCAGTTGACTTGCTTTAGACGTGCGGCATGTCATTTCAATTTATTCCAATTTTTCAATTTGTTTATTCCAAAGAAGTTTACAGACTTTTTAGTCGTAGCCTAGATATCTTATTTAAAACTTAATCTACCTACGTCACAGATATATACTCCCGAATACTATGCTACGACTATTGGGTTTAAAAAACTTAAAGCATATGTATAACAATTACCGCTACAGTAATAGTTAAATTATTTGCCGCTATATAGGATCTTAGCTAGATGAAAGCAAATCCAATTTATAACGTTCAATAATTTATGATTGTTCTGTATAAGTCCTGTTAATCAGTTCTCGTAACAGTCAAGAGTTAAGTCTGGATCTATCAACAAGGTATCAAAAGGTGTAGGCAAATAAAACGTATTCCATTATTTTCTTTTGTTAAGTTCCCGCACGTCAGTGAGTACCCGTCTCCGTCCCGTACAAATGCAACGCAGTATAAGATCGCAATACGAGAACGAGACTTTCGTTTTCATTCAGCTTTAATTGCGAAATAATTGAAGTGATTCTAAAGCTATTACCAAGTGATTAGTGAAGTCTTCTAATTGTATCAGTGTTCGAGTGTTATATTTAAAAAAGCTGCCATGGCCGCCCTCGGCCCCCGATCCACCGCGTCGCATCGCCCTCCACACTTTTACTTCTTTTGCCCGACTCATAAGGGTCGTGATGGTAACATCACGCTACGACCCTTCATTATTTAATTACGAACCCTAGCCCGTTGTGAACAATGTTTGAGAGTTTTATTTAAATTGCGTTAAATACAATTTTGGCATAAATAAAATTGTGTTTCATTATTTTATCTCGTAAGTACCTGATCATTGTGGTCACTGTCGGACTCGCTGAGGTCCCACTGTGGATGCTCTTGCGGCACTGCGGCTGCTTCCTTCACGTCCAGCTTCATATCTTGCTGTTGGTCCATGCCGATGTACGAATCTATAGTCATATAATAACTAGTGATTTTTTGCAAATAAAAAATAAATGTTTGTCTTGTTTTCTATTACAGCGCCCCTTAGTGAATTGTGGTGATAGAAGCTATCTAAGAAAGGATGGCCTTGAAGTCATACAATTTGATTACCGTAAAGCGGATTCAAGATAATGGTAACAGATAAACGAAAAACTTTTTACGGAAAACGTATACGGGTTCCTTACGTCGCGGGTAAATCCATCTAAGTACGCAGATCCGTGAAGTATGGGGTAGAGGCATATCCGATCATTATATTTGGCACATGCCCGCGTTTTGCATACTAGTTGACGACCTCGGTGGCGTGGCGGGCGAGTAGCCAGTTGCGACGCAACAGGTACGGGATCGATTCCCGCTACGGGAAAAATGTTGGCATGTTCTGCAGATATTGTACCAAACGTTGTAGTTCCTGATACCCGCGACAAAGGGAATCCTATCCCATCGCCCATCGTCGCTTTTGGAACACTAGCCGATCACAGAACGACATGCCTTCGAAGTTTTGGTTCTAGGGAATGCCGCGTGCCGCTTTCCTCATAATGCATCTTAGAACTTAAATAGGGCATGCCGCGTGCCGCTTTCATCATAATACATCTATCTATAGGAACTTAAATATCATAGTAATTATGGTTATGCGCTATCATTTATGAGCGAGAATAGTTTATTTATGTCTTGGTTCAGTTGTCCCGAGACATGAATTCAGCTTAGTTTAGTTTTTAGTGGGATCACTTGTGATATAGATAGTGTTAACAATGATCTTGAGATATCAAGACTATTCCATCTGTATATTTTGTATGTACTTTCAAAGTACCCTACCTATTATTTCTTTTCTTTTTATAAAAGTTGAGTTTCCTCTTATTTTGATTGTGAACTGATCTGAGACAAGCTCATACTATGAACTACAGTTTAGATTAGTTTTCAGTCTTATTTCAGTTGTTATCTGATCAGAAACATGCCCAAATGCACTTTGACTTAGTTTAGTTTTCAGAGTTAGTATAGTTGAAAGTGTTATTTAGTAACCTGATCTGAGACAGCAGGCGAGCGTGTAGAGGCCCGGCCAGCGCGGCGCCGTGAAGCGCAGCTGCAGCTCGTGCGTGTCGACGAGAGCCGTGACGTGCGCGGGCGCCGTCAGCAACGTGTGCGACTTGCGGTCGCAGATGTAGCACCACCAGTATTCTTGTTTCTCCTGTTCAAAAACAAATATTCTGAAACACTCTTGCAATTTCTTTGCAATTTACCGCATGTAATTTATCGCAAAGGGGCGTGGCGGGGAGGCGCACGCACAACCGACGTTTACACAGGTATGTTAACATTATTTTTAATCTATGACTCTGAGTTAGCTTGCAACGCAGCGAAGTCAAAGATCTTTGGCATACAATAAAACGGGCACTGCCTTTGTACTTTGCAATAAATTGCATGCGGCCTGACCTGCGTTTTTTTATTTAGCCTATGCAATTTATCGCATGCGTTTTCAGATTGTTTGCGGTAGATTGCATGCATAAAAGGGCGCATTGCTCCGATGAGACATGACGTCGGGTCGGGCCATATCATGCCGAATTGTAGAGCCGTATCGGGCGACAGCGGCACTAGCGACCGGACAGACCGCAAGTAGTCGTTTAATTAATCAATGACTGTACGACAGTAACTTTCTATCGAACAGTTCGTAGCAGGAATTATGGAATATGTTATTTCTTTTGAGAATAAATTTATTTTTACAATTAAAAAAAAATAAGCGTTTGGGCATAATCCTAATCACACCTTAACTAGAATGTGACATAACATCGACACTGTGCCGAAAGTAGCTTAATTCAGCCAAATAACATGCAACATCGCATTAGTAGAATGTCGAAGGCAACCTTATCCGTCTTTAAAAAGAAAACCTCATTGAATTATTTAACTGGCCAACTAGCCGAGGTGTGGAAAGTCGATGTAACATAATAAATACAATAAAAAGGAGAAGATATTCGTTAAAAATATTCAAAAAGTAGATTCATTTGAATTAAAAGTTTACCAAATTGACTTGTACTGGAATAAAGTCATCATAATTTCATTCGATTAAATGCGACCGACTAATCGCGGTGAGAAAGAAGCATCAGAAAGGTAGTCAATTATAATGAGAATAACAGTTTTTTTACCAAGGGGAAGTAAGGGCAGTGCACGGGATGCGAGCTCTTGGATCGTCCCTCGAGCCGCTCGCGCTTCTGCAGTCGCTTCTGGAACTTGTCCCACTGGTCGTCATCGTCCTCGTTCTCGGCGGTCGACTTGTCGCGCGACTCGTCCTCCGACGCGGAGCTCGGCGACGCGGACTCGTCCGAGCTGCCTTCCTCTGACTCTTCACCTGACAAATATAACAATAGTATTATTTAAATTATAGTTAGATTATAGTGGTCGCAGATCATTTTAAAATTCCTTGATATTTTTAAATTGTATTCGCCGGTCTGCCGTCGAACGCGGTGATTCGCTGTCTGTTTTTTACACGCAGCCTCAGGTGTATTATTTAAATTATAGTTAGATTATTAGTGGTCGCAGATCATTTTAAAATTCCTTGATATTTTTAAATTGTATTCGCCGGTCTGCCGTCGAACGCGGTAATTCGCTGTCTGTTTTTTACACGCAGCCTCAGGTGCCCGTTTGCGAACTCCGTAAGTTCGTAATTATTTATTGTTTGTAATTATTTATCTCCGAAACGGCTTATCCCATTGAAATGCAGTTTACGCGGACGACTATAGCTTCAAGGATGATTCTTGGATAGCTTTTTTCGCAAAAAGTCACTAGGGGGCGCATAGGTGGACCCCTTATGCAATGTACAATGTAAAAGTAGTAGAGCTTATTGCGAAGGGCTCGTCCGAAAGACTTTTCTGACGCCAAGGAGTAATGCGCGCTTAGCTGTGTACCGGTTCGAAGGGCAGCGGCAGCGGGGGCAGAGGAGGCCAAATGCCCCCCTCACCCCTAAAATCATAAAGGTACCCGCCTACCAAGCCAGGTCTGGATTGCAGGGAAAGCCAAAGAAATTACTTCCGCGGTCCCTGTCGAAGGGTATGGGTGCCGTTGAAATCACGGTTTTAAGTTGGAAGTAAAAATCGGAGTTATAACACTTTAGAAAATTGACTTTTAGGTAGTAAATCACTTTTTAGTTCGTCCTTAAACGTTTTACGTCGCAATGGTAGAGAGTGAAGTGTAATAGGAAAGGTCAAGTATCGCATGACCTACCGTCTTCATCCTTCTTCTTTGGTTCCTTAGCTTTACGTTCCTTCTTCTCGCTGACGGGCGGCGGCGGCGTGGCGGTGACCGGCGCGGGTTTCGCAGCTTGTTTAGGTGCCACGGGTTTCTTGGACTTCTTTTGTGCGGGGTGCCTCTTGGTCTGCTGCTTCATCCAAACCGGCCGTTTGGCGGCTTCTTTCTTGTCGTTTTTATCGCCGTCCGCCTTTTCTGTGCTCTCGCCGTTTTCGTCGTCCGCGTTTTCTCTGTAAATGTTTTTTACATCTTAGACCCATATTCCAGAACAAATACAAATTATTTATTAATAACTCCCTAGTTACAAGTCATATAGTTATCATTATTGAAATACACGTATTATTAAATATTCTTATATTCAGGTAATTAACCTCTATTAAGAAGTTAATTGACCTCATATTTTTTTCCCAATAACCATAATTTTATGTTTGATATTATTTGTTTGAGATAGTGATTAGGCTCTACATATCATGAGTCGAGCTTACTTAAAATTATTTGTGCACTATGAAAATGCCGAGTGTGATAAGATTTTATAAAAGTATTCAAATAAAGTATTGTGTGGATGGGATGATGTCTCACATGCAAATATCAATTTATATTTAACTAGCTTCTGCCCACGGCTTCGCCCTCGTGGTACCGGGATAAAAAGTAGCCTATGTGTTATTCTGATGTATAAGCTATATCACTATAAAGTTTCATCAATATCCGTTCAGTAGTTTTTACGTGAAAGAGTAACAAACATTCATCCTCACTAACTTTCGCGTTTTTAATAGTGGTAGGATATATAAATACGCGACGATTTTTCGTTACAAAAATACTTACTTTAATTCTTTTTCTTTGATGGTTGTATCACCAAATAGCTCCTTCATATTAGTTCTTCGTAAGAACACAGTGACTGTTACTATCGCGCCGGCTGTTACTTCAGTGGAATTCTCATCATCAATTACTGAAAAATCGAAAACAATCCAATTAATTTCATAATATACGTATTCACGTATTTTATAACATCACAAAAATATCAAGCTAAAAATATCGATTCCGCGACCTAGTATTTCGTTTTTAAATGTGTACAAAAAGTCATTCATATCAAAGCGTTAAAATTTTAATAGGCTATGCCTTACT
This sequence comes from Perizoma flavofasciatum, assembly GCA_958496245.1. Lineage (NCBI taxonomy): Eukaryota > Metazoa > Arthropoda > Insecta > Lepidoptera > Geometridae > Perizoma > Perizoma flavofasciatum. The sequence continues at coordinate 6,643,500 of OY292426.1, forward strand.
TTAAGATTAACTGATTGTACAATGAATTGGTTGTTACAAGATTGAATGGAATGGAAAATGGAAAGATTGTCAGCAAACAGAATCCATTGAAAAATTTAAAAGATCTTTCTATAAATACCACAAAATTAATATATACCATTTTCAAATCTCAAGGGTCTTTGGAAGAAAACAAATAAATACTATACAATATTAGGTAGTAGCGGCCATATTAATTATTTAACAATTTATATATGATGGATGACACTCAGTCTCAAGATCATGACGCGTCTCACGATACCTCATTCATCAAAATTCATGAAAACCATTTGTTGCTAAGATACGCGTGGAAAAGGTAATATCTGCAGATGACTAAAATGTATATTTACCTTCAGTATTGACTTGGAAATGTATGTACGGCATGTTCGCCAATACTTTCATAAGATCATCATATTGCTTATCATTCAAGAACCTCAGAACTTGTCTTCTATCTTCGCCGGGCAGTTGTGCTAGCTGCAGTAAAGATTTGATGTGCTTCTTCCGATTTGTGAAGTATTTCAAGTGGTCTTCAGTTATGTAGGGTAGTTGGAGAAGAGGTGATTTGTACTCCCAAAGCCCTTGGACTATCATTGGAGAGATTTTCATGCAGTTTTCAATTGTTTCTATGGTGGGCAGACGGGGGACTGAAACACAAATATACATTCTTAGTTATTCCGTCACAGAAGGATAAGGCTTTTTCCCATGGCTCGCTCGTATGGTACTAGCGTAAAAATATGTTATTCCAGGAGATCTAAAATTCCATACACATCGTTTTAGCTTTACAAAAGTTTAATGCCGAATACTAAACGCTACTCAATGTTTAATCAAGACTTAGAGCCTGTGCACGAGGCGTATTTCATAAACGCTGTAAACGCTCGTTCGCAGCCCTGTACGAGCTTCACAAAGCAGATTATTTGCGTTTGTACCGACTGAAACAATCAGGAATGATTGCGTTTGAATTTTATCGGTTGCATCGATAGCGCACGAACATCGCGTCGCAATATCATCGGGGAAATGGGAAAAGGCGCGTATACCCGACTTGCAGAAAAAACACGTCTGTAACGACGAAACGAAACTGCACGTCTGCAGTAAAAGATTACGAGGCTCAATCTCCAAAACAAAAAAATTCTATGTCTCAGTAAAGAAGTCCACCTTAAAGTAATAATTTTTAATAGGAGTTTTTTTTGTTGGATAGTTTGGCTTGTTAGCTACCTTGGGCACTCAGAATTATTTATCTAACGTTATTGTAAATATATTTTAAAAAATCCGAAACCTTGAAAACTTGATTGCTCTGGGCTGTCCCAACTCCAGTTTGATTCAGAAAACCGTTTGTAACTTTTTTGTGTTGAAACATTACTACATTTTATTTATTTATCTAACATTACAAAAGGTCTATTTGTATGGAATTAAATTAGATTATAACAATAAATGAATAGTTTCGCTTCAATTCGAAAAATAAGTTGTGTCCCCGCGTTTTTGTTCATCGCTCTGGACCAACATGAATCCGTGTTCACATTCCTAGCTGAACGCTTTATCCAATCAGTTTTCGCAATGCGCGCTGTCATAAGCTGTGCTCTATCTACCGATGGGGACGGGCATGTTCTGCTTTGCCGTGGTGCCGAGATAAAAGGTAAATAATTGATTACTCTGGCTTTGGATTTGTAAATGTTTGATTGCTATGGTCCATTTTTCTGATTTGTTATTCACTTTGTTTATGTTTCAATTCAATAATAAAAACTGTTTTAGGGATATATTTGTTGTGTATAAATAAATGATAGCTTTCTATTGTTTTGCATCTCTGCAGAATCATTAAATTAGTTACTTTTTTTGATTGATATGGCATTGATCGCTCTGGTCAAAAAGACCAGATCGATCACAAAAAATAATTTTATGATAAAAAGGAAGCATTTTTTATACCTTAAAGTCATAAAATATTACAAAGTGCAGATGCCCACCTTATGTAGTGCTTCTGACTATGCTCTTAGACCATCATCGAAGATCTTGAAGATTTGAGATGATGTCTACCCTGCTTGTCTTACGTGTCGAGCTATTTAAGACCATTAATGCGTTTAAAAGCGACTTTTGCTCAGTTTCAAAAGTTTAAAAAAAGAACTAAACAATTATTATAAAGTTGTAGAAATAACGCTTCCAAAAAAAAAGACAAGTAAGCAAGAGCGAAAGAAGTGGGCTGAGCAACGCAGAATGGCTAAAATAAGCTTCTGGCAGCTTCTCTATGCTCAGGCTGATAAAATCGAGGGAAACCTAAAGAATAAGAATAAGAATAATTAAAGAATAAGAAAAAAAAGTTTTAATAGTGTTTTTTAGTAATTTTTATACTTAACCTAAGTAAAATAACGGTATCCAAATAATAAATTAGGATGACAGTATATAATGTAGCGTGTGATTTAGATAAAAGTGTTGAGATGGCCTAATTGCCCTAAACTGATGTGGTTTGACTATTTTACAATAAAAAAATTAACTGAATTATAGTGTTTTTCTAATAAAAATCATCCTTTTGTTGATAGCTCTGGCATCAATATTGATTGCTCTGGTCTCGAAATTTTCAAACCCAAATATTTCGAAAACTGGTTAAGAAAATTAGGGGCCATTTTAAAAATAAGGTTTTTTATTCACTTCCTTTTCGAAATAAAAATACAGAACAGCAATAATGACAATATTTAAAAAGCACCAGAGCGATCAACCAAATACGCTGATTTTGAAGATTGACCCATGAGCGTATTGCATCTGCAGCGCGTTCTACTTCGCGATCAAAATACGCCGTGTGCACAGGCTCTTAGTTATAAAAAAATGTGAGAACAAAGACCGTTTTCTGAATGCACATTTAAGTTCTCTAGTGTCCTAACAAAGATATTTTAAAAACGTCGTAATACTTACTCCGCCTCGCGTACGCAAGTGCGATAAGTTGGTTCACACAGTTGACCATCTCGAGCACGAGATCGGGACATCTCGACACGACGTATCTGCGGTCGCACTCGAGCGTGTCAGGCGGGAGTCGCATGCGAGATAAATGAGCGTGGAGCAACGCGCGCGCCTTAATACTGTAGGGCCGGCATAGAGGATGCTCTTTATTTTTCTCGCCGAGGTTTGGGAGCTCCCGGAGAAGCTGTTGAATGGTAAAGAAGCTTTAATTTACTAGCATGCTTGGCATAGTAGTTAATGTTCCGCGTGACAGGTTGCAAATCCACCACTGCTTATTTATTTAAGACTAGCTGTACTCGCGACTTCGTTGGCGATTGCCATCCCTGTAGACTAATTTTATCCCCTCTCCCAAGGGAACTGTGCTGGATTTCAGGATAAAAAGTATCCCTAACCCGTAATATTATCTCAAATCATGCTAAGTTTCATTTGAATTCATTCAGTAGTTTCGGCGTTATGTGCGGCCCAGATTCTGACAGACAGACAGAAAAAAAAAATTGACTTCGGTATCATTTATTTACAAAAAAAATTCAAAATATCTTCAATATACAGAATTTGACCTGTTACATTCTTATTATAGTATAGATACCCAACAGGTTAATCACAGTACGTTCGAGTGTAAAATATTATGGTTTTTAAATCCATGTTCTTATTAAATTACTAACTGGTGGTACATGATTTCGTTTCTTTTATACTGGTGTATGATTTCCTCACGATATTGTATTCAGAAAAAAAGTTTATTCCACTTTGTGCACTCGATGATACCACCCAAAGTAACTTTAATATATATAAAAAAAACTACATAGTTTCACAACTCACCATAGGTACTTCATCATTATCAGTAACCCTCTCAACAATTTCTGAGTTATGCCTTTTATCAAATTCACATGAGGCAGCAAGTACCATGAGGGCTCTTTTCAAAGGCATGGAAGGTGTTTTGTGACAGAAGTAGAAATACATTTGTGTTGTTTCCAGTAGTACTTGCTCTCCTGAAAAACGGATGGAACGGTACCACCACATTCCAACCTATAAAGCAATGGGCAATGGCCAATTAGTATTAAAAATAATAATAACCAACACACATAGTTCTAACCTCTAACAAAGATTCTCAGGATCGTGGGTATCAGAAACGATGAGTACAATGGTACCACAACACCCATCCCCGGAACAAATATCTGCAGAACATGCAAATGTTTTGTCCCGCAGCAGAAATGGAACCTGCACCTCTAGCGTCTGAGATTCATCTGCCATGGCATCGAGAAGGTCACATTTCTAGACTGTTGTATTAGATCATCATAGGAATTTATATTAAAAATAGTTATATACTTAGTAGTAACACCCTAATTTACTTACAGCAGTTGGCATAGCCACCATAAAAACAAGGGCATAGAGTCCGAGCACCCAAACACTATTCTCTTTCTCAACAATCCAGCTTGGCAAGGCTATGCCAAAGCTCATAGCTCCAGGACCATCAGGGTTTCCATACTTCTCCCAGTTACGACGAGCCTCATCATCTGTTAGTGCCTGCAAACATAAACAGTATTCAGCAGTCCACAGTTGATTGTGTTGTGGGCAGTGCTCATGATAAAGAGCTACTAAATTAACTACAGAACTTCAACAAAAACTACAAAAAACACTGGTAATAAGCTATATTTTCCTAAGAAAAGATGGATGGATTGTGTAAAGGACAATAATAGGTAAGAAAGGAGTGGATATCGCATAGACTGCATTCCGGACATATGCCACTAAATAGTTTCACATTTATTATGAAGATGAAGTTAGTCCTAACTGTGAAGCCTGTGGAGTTAAGGAAGATGTGTAACATCTGATGAAGATGTGTGCATCGATGAGAGAGAGTATGGTTTGGAATTGTAATGTTAACCAACTCAATATGGGCCTGTTCAGGGCATGCACTAACAGCTATCATGGTCAATATACAAGCTGGTTCATGAAAATTTTTGATATAGTCTTTGTGGGTATGTTAGAACTGACATCATCAAAAATCAACAAGTTCCTAAAATAGCAGAATAAAAAAAGTTAAAAATGGTTTGATGTGAAACAACATACCTGATAAGCTTTGGTAAGCTTCATGAAAGCTTTCTCATCACCTGTCTCTTTGTCAGGGTGAAGGATCAGAGACTGCTTGCGATAGGACTTCTTAATCTCAGCCTGTGTGGAGCCCGGGGGCAAGCCAAGGATCTCATAAGGATCAAAGTTAGACATTTCATAGTCAAATTGTGACACTTTGTAAGCTAAGAATCCAAGGAGGACCCATCCTAATATTATTGCAAGCTTTACGAAGAAATTCTTTACACTCTTGTAAGGTTGAGAATGTTCTATGATGATCTGTTTTTGTATACAACTTGGACACTGACATCTTTCTGCAATCTTTGCAGGATCTAAAACACAAAAATGTTTTCTAAATAAACTAAACAAAACTCAGAAAGGATGTCGTGATCCTTGTCTATTGGCGTTAATTGGACGAAGGCGCAGCTCCAACATAATCACAAAAATAAATATTCGCTCTTCACTTTCTATTGGTGTCTCGCCCAAAGAACCGACACGTTGAAGAGAAGTAATTAAAATATACGGTAAGGCGCATGGCGCCGCTACACCTTGTATGATTTACCTGATAAAACATGCTTTTTCTAGTAATAAAATCTAAAGAGTGATACATTTTGAATGAAATAATTCAAATATCAAGAAAAATATTTGATTAGAACAGTTTTCAAATCAGAAATAACTAAAACACATAATCGTAACTTACCTTCTTTTCTTTTTCTCGGCCAGTAATAAAATGTAGCAGGTATCAATATCAGAGCAAGGAAAGATAGAACAAAGTAAAAGAACGTGGATCCACTTTCATCATATTCAAATTTTTGGCCGCCCATTGTTAATTTCTAATTCATCAGGAAATAATTATTTTCACCACGACACAAAAACTACGGTAATTTTGACAATCTTGTGTTGTAGGTAGAATTTGTAAAAGACGTGTGACGTGTCGTGTCAGTCAGTCCAAAGATTCATACTAGCATAGCCTAACAAGCCACTTTGTGAAGTTATGCAATTAAATAATTTTGAGCGAGCGTAGTAGCAAACTTGTAAACAGCAGTCGCAGCAAGGATATATGTATGATTGGACGAAGAATCGATGAAATTATGCAGGTATGGCAAGAAAATATGGGACTATCAAGGAAACTTTTCTATTGTAGTTGGCAATTTTAGTTCTTAGAAACCAATACGATAAATATAAAAATGAATAAAATAAAAAAAAAACTTCGCATGTTTTATGATAAAATTATGTGTTGTGTGGTATTGTTGTTCTGTAGTGTAGAGTTTGCAGGGTTTGTATGTATTCCCCGATTCCAATCCTTCAGTACCATTTCTAAAATTAAGAAAAGCACAAATTATCGAGGAATTAATGGACAAAAATAAATAAACGAAGATACTGAAAAATAAAATGGAACGGAATGGTGCTTAGTTTGAATCTGATTTAAAATACAAAAGGGGCGCATGTAGGGGGATTGAAAGAGTTAAGACAAGAGATCAACCACAACTTTTTTTCTAATACATAGAGGTGATAAAAGTTGTATGTCAAAACTGGACACTATTCAGAGTCACTAGAGAAGGTTGCGAGGCAACTAGAAAAGGGTGATTAAAGGCAAGGTCGCTGACGGTGCTCATAAGAAAGGACCTCAACGCAAAAAACTAAACGGTCAACAAAACGTCAGAAGGAGAATAGTAAAGTACGTGCTATAGTCATAAAAATATCTTAAAATGATATTAAAACACTATAATTTCAATGCTATGAACCTTTATATGTTCTAATGCTTCATTTAGTATTATGCTTCAGTTCATATTTGTATTATTCGGTACCTAATAAATCTATAACTTTTTAATAATGTAATTTCACGGGCACTTAGTATTTTCTAACTCTTAAAATTTTACCATTGTAAATATCGAGTCCACCCTTCCAACTTCGTCTAATATTTCATTCAAATTCGTGCGAGGGTTTCCCGAATATCTACCCAATTCATCATAACAATTAAATCGATGTTAATACTCAACTGTTCCAATACTTAACGAGCGGCACGCCCCGCCGCCGCCAACAGGTTGGGATTTAGTGAGCCGTCGTACGAATTTAGATAAAAAAAGGATAGGTATAGACTCCCCCATTCCAACGGTACCATTCCCATTCCCAAAGTAAGGAATTGAATAGATATCGTTTTTAAATTTTGTAGGTAAAGTACTAAAAAATACAAATGCGAGCAAACTTTGCATGAGGCATATACCCCCAATTTCCACAAAAAAGAATAAATAGAGTTAAATTAAGTCATGTGAGTCGGTTAGTCACCGAGTTGGTGAGTCACTATTTACCAAAAATATCAGTCACTGCGCTCAACTCGTGCTTGTGTTTTTATCAGCGATGGGTCGTCGACGTAATTATCGTAAACGAAATGAAACCGTTAATTTTCGCTCATCAACTAGTCCATCGGCTAGTTGAATTCATCGACTAGTATGTTTCAACTTCGTTATATTGACGAACTATCTAAACTTCTCGACGATATCTACCTAGTCGATCTACCTCGACGTAGCTCGACCGGAACTTCTAGACTAGGTAGGTAATCTTATTACCACGTTTCTTTGAAATTTATTTAATAAATTTCGAAGATATGTGCCGTAAAAGTTAAAACTTCCTTTTACTTTTTATGCGAGCCTATTTGAAAAAAAAAGACTCACATTTTATTCAAATACAGATCAAACAGCTAGCTATCTAAAGACCGTTGCAAACGATAGGTATCTATTTATTTTCAATAAATTCAACGTAAACGGTTGATTCAACTGCCTGAACGTAGATGTTTAATACCGTCTACGTTCACGCATCGTCTCGTCGCGTTGCCCGTCGATATGAACGTTGTGAAATCTCAGTTTAGCCATCTACGATTTCAACTACACTTGCGAGCTTTAAACTGGAATCGCTTCATGGCGGGTTGTTCAAGACTAATTTTTACAATTTCTATGCCGTGAACTATGAATTTCGAAGCTTTGCAGACTTGACAGAGAGAGCTTGGGAGATGTAAAATTGAAATAGCCACGGCCATTTTAATAAATAGTTGCATGAGTGCATGATCAAAAATTTTTGAATCTGTGGCTAAGAATAGCTTATATTGTACTACTAGTATTATAATATCTGTGGTATTGGGATCCAACCAATAACATAACATCCATTAGTCAATCCAACCAAACCAAAATAAATTTTTGGCATAGAATTGTGATAGTATTGATACTACAATAGGTACAGTTTTAGACACAGTAAAAACAGAAGTAACGAAAGAACAAACAAATCAATGAAATTTAGTGAAAATAAAAGTTTATTACATAAATCTACCAGGTAAAATATGTAGGTAGTTACTACCCAGAAGGTTTTTTTTAATTCTGTTGCGTAAATGAAAGTCTCATCTGATCTATTTCAATTTTAGATGTCTGCCAAAACAATAGCAAGCGCTACAGTCAGAGCTGTGAAGAAAAGGGTGCTTTCTTCAAGGGCGGCGCTGGTTCTGACTCCAACTGCAGTGCAGAAAGTAAAGGAAATTATGGCGAAGGAGAATGGCAAAGGATTCATTGGTCTGAGGGTCGGTGTTCGACAGAGAGGATGCAATGGCTTATCATACACATTAGACTATGCAAAAGCTAAGGATAAGCTTGATGAAGAAGTAAAACAAGATGGTGTGACCATAATCATTGATAGGAAAGCTCAGTTGACATTACTAGGTATGATTTTATTCATCTATCATTATTACCTTAATAAGTACCAATCCAATAATAAAATGTTAATTGGTGACAACTCATTTTAACAGGCTTAGTGAACCGAATCCACAACTTCTAAAACTTGAAAAGGGACACTTCTCAAACCTTAACTTTCTGATAGTCAAGTTTCAAAATTTGCTATTGACGATTATGCTCCCATGGACATTATAGTAGTTGAATTAATAGGGGGGCTGAGGACAATAGTCCTAAAGATGCAGTTCTTAGGATGTAGAACACCAAGCAAATAAGTCTCCCAAGGGCCCTCTGAACCACTTCATTACTTGGGTTCTAACTCATTCACATGAATGCATTTTTTTTACAGGAACTGAAATGGACTTTGTTGAAGATAAACTCTCAGCAGAATTTGTTTTTAATAATCCGAACATAAAAGGCACTTGTGGTTGTGGTGAATCGTTCAGTGTATAGAAATCTAAATTACTTGTGAAGTTTTGGGTTTAGTTGAATTTGCTGCTGTTTTAGTTGTAATGTATATAAGAGCTTCAAAAGCATAGGTTTGAATCATAACTTATACTGACATGGAACGAAGGCTCATAAAAAAGATGTAAAAAGCCATGGTTGGATGTAGTAAAATTGTTATTAGTAAGTACCATAGCTAATTAAAATGCTATAGTATCTTCATTTTATAAAATATTAAAAAATAGTAAATGTATAGATTTTATTTTCTTGATTGCTAAAAATAAAATTATGTTTGCAAAGCATAAAAAATAGTTGGTCTCATTATTCTCAAAACATTAGGTTTATTACCTTTTATAATGGCACAGATATTATAATACAAGTAATAATGGTAAGGTCTATAGGTACCAACTTGATTTTTTTATTGTTAATTACATGTTAGTAGGTATGCACCTGTATTACCTATTACTTTCATTAAATTAAGGCTCTCAAACAAACTACCTAGGTATGTAGGTACACCTTTTTCTTTTGCTTTATTAGAAAAAGACTAACAAACGAAAGCAACATTTTTGATTTGAAACATTTCTTTGAGCTCTCGTCGAGGAACTAACCACTACGTTTATAAGCCAGCCTGAAATTGCGTAAAAACATATTTTATCAAGTTGAGTTTGGATGAATTTTAGGATGTCATCATAAATAAATTACTTTGTGATATTCTGCTCTGCTCACAGAGTACTTTGTTATTACTACAACAGACCAATAATTAATATTGATTTGTAGATAACATTTTATTGTTATTTAATTTTGTGGTTACCCTATTTAAACCTTGTTCTTTCATGCATTACCAAACTAGATGGCTAATGCAAAATAAACGTCTAGACATGAGTTCGATATATCGAAACGTAACTGATATCGGATATGGGTTAGATATCGATATTTAAATCCACATAACCGATATCATAAAAACTTATCAAAACCTCAACTGTTACAGACACGAACAAAACGAAAACTTCACAAACCAAAAACCAAACGAAACAACATATGGAGCGAATATGACGTAACATTAGCCATAATTGCATGATAATGGCGTGCATAAAAATATATTATAGAGAGCTGGCAATATGGTTTACCTTCTATTGTAACTCTTTTTGGTCCATGTTTTCACGCCGGCGTAGTTACAAGTTGCTAAACTGATAAATAACTGAACAAGTTTGCGTTTGTCGTTTCGTTGTTAGTTTGCCTATCTAAAAACCCCTGCGACTGATATCGATATCTGAAAACCGTTTTCTATATCGATATGCAAACTGTATATCGGTTACATAACCGTTTGCGGTAAAAAACGAAAACGCCCATGTCTATAAACGTCTAAAAAGCTATTGTATTTTTTGGTACTGACCAACAGATGGCGTTATTCAGAAATGGTGTAAGCATGAAACTGTCATAAATAGTTTGGTTGCATCTTTATATTTTTCAAGCTTGCAACATACCTACTATAGTTGTCTTTTTTCTACGTACTTTTGTCTCTTTCATTTGGACAACATGGAGGTTTCGCTGTGAAACTAGTTGCGAAGGAAGAATACTCTTTTCTTTGTTTACGTGTCGAATTCGTGGATGGATTGCAGCTAACGTAAAAGTTTGGATTTATCCCTGTTTATGGGATTTTATAGCGAGATTATAAAAAATATATTGTTTTGGTCGATAATCTGTCGAAATGAATAACGGAGAAATCGGGGGCCCTAGAGGCAGAGGTCGTGGTTGGCAGCAACCCGAGAATCAGCCACGAGAGCTTCGCCGACCGAGGATCGTCACTGAGGAATCAAAAGGTACCAAATTGATTTCAATGCGAATTGTGTGTTCGTTCAATGTGCAACGCACTTTCTCGCATCGAACCCATCGCTCTGTGACGTAGCATACTTCGCCATCTATTTGCATTCCTTACAATAATTTCAGGTGAAAGTAATGATTTTCATTTCTAATGACGTCGCTGAAGTTTGACATACTCAGGCGTCCGTGATAGGAATTTAATGCCTTGCTATTACTTTTTGGGTCAATAAGTTTGAAAGTTCTGTGTTGTACATTGTTCTTGTTAAAACCGGTTTTGGTTTCGATTGTAGTGGAGCCGCCTAAATCGAACCTGTCGGCTGAAGCTAAAGAATGGTACCCTCCAAACTACAACCCCCAGCCAGCTCCGACTTACAACCAGGAGACAGTATACAGGCCTCATCGCTTCTCCGTGCAAGACCGACTTCGCCAAGTTCCAGATCAGAACCCTTACAGATTGGATGAGATGTCTTACTCTCTTGAAGAAGCTGAGAATATGGATATGCGGGTATGTATTTATTATAAGGTAATCTAAAATTATTAATTGTAGATTCTGTGCTGTACTAGGTATCCCTAAACAGTGTATTCCAAAAGGAGTTTAAACTTCTTAATTGTGTTTGTCAAAGGAGATTAAATTGGGATTCTGCTCATTCAAGTTGAAAGTCCAACTAAAAAAGGTGGTCCTAAGTTAAAAGAAGGCTTTGGGAAGGTTACATTTTCTAATAATCGCTGTAACTCCTTCCTTACTAAAATTGCCTCTCTGATTTTTGATTAGATTCAGTAAAAAACCAACATACTTATGTATAATATTCTTATAATGATTTTTAAACAGTTTTATCTCAACTATATTTTGCTTACACTGCTGTTGAATTAGCAATTACATATCAGAAAGAGACAAACTCATGTTAAGTTAATCAATATGATTTTGTCTTAATCATAAAAGATGCCTATCTTTGTTTGGTAAATGTCCTAAACAGTAATCAAAGCATTTTATTAACTGCAGGAAAACATTGGCAACTTGATAACTGTCATGTGTGAGATAACATTTGACCCAGGCAAGTTCGACACCCTTTGTGGACCGCTGGTGGACTCGTTTGCTGGAACCTTACATGATGTGTCCTACACCAGGGCCTTGATTGAAGCCATTGTCAATCAGGTAAGCAGTGTCTCCTACACATTTTGCAGGGAAAATGTGTAGGGGAACAATGTTTTGGATAGATATTTTTGTGTAGTGTGTACAGCAGAGCATGTGCAGGAGATGTGGCTCCTTTTATTTTGCTATTTATATATGAAGTGCATTCCTAAGTGATGGTTTCAAATCTGTTTTTGCTGTAACATCACCCAAAAGTTATTAATAGTTTATATGTAGTCACTTTTTAGGTTACACTCTACACAAAAATTGGTATGACATGATAGGATCACTACTACCTAAATAAATTATCTTGTACAAAACATTTGAAATTGGAGAGAAAAAGTGAAAAAAGCTTCTTCACAAATCATCTATTATCATATTCCAATTTAACTGCAGCTGGATACTGCTGTTTTACATATATAACACTTTTAAATTATTAATATTATTACACACATGGCACAGGAAATCCTAGTATGGAGTCAGGACATGACAGTACTGTCTGTAGAGTTTAAAAAAATTAAGGTTCACAACTCAATGGTTTTGTTTTTTTATGTAATAAATAAATAAATAATGCTGGAAATTGTCACACAGCATCATCTAGCCCCAAACTAAGCAGAGCTTGTATTATGGGAACTACATGACTGATATACTACTTATATACATTTTTTTTTGTAAATACTAACATAATATACATAGAAAACACCCAGACCTGAGACAAATATTTGCAGATACAAACATTTGTCCCGTGGCAGGAATTGAACCCGCAACCTTCTGCGTCACAGGCGGACCTTCGCCCACTGCGCCACAGAGGTCGTCATATGTATGTGTAATGTAGGTTCTACACTGGTTACTCCATTGTACTTGGTCATATTTAAATTGTATTTCCAAACATCTAGTCCATGGCTACACTGCAGGCAACTAGTTAGGTGGATAGTACAATACATGGTGGCTGCAAAGGCGAGAAGCTAGGCGGTACGCTAGACTACAAGTGCAGAATGTGACCGGTCCCCTCCATTTGCATATGTTGGTTTTGTCAATATGAAGCAGCGAAACGTGAAAGCCCAGACCGGCCATATTTGAACGATTTGTCCAAATAAAAAGTAAACAGGCGCAGTGTGGCGATCGTGATCAAAGAGAAAGGGTTTCTTTTTGTGTTATGTTGAGGCCATAGGCATACCGCCCACCTTATGGAAAGCGGTTACCGTCGCCTATTGACATCAGCAACACCTGGGGTATTTATTGCCTGCTCTGAATGCCTCTAGATTTTTTTTGAAGTGGGTAGTTTTATATTTTATCGGAAACACTGCAGAAGGTACAGATTCACAGTTTATATGTACAGGGAAGAAAGGTTGTCATAGTCGCGTTAGTGTGATTATCACCGCCAATTTGCGCACACCACATTGAAGTCTGTTTTTAAGTAGAGAAATATATAATTATGTTTTATATATAACAGTCAATCAGCGAGGCGAATTTCCGCTACAACGGGGCGCGTCTCTGCTCCATGTACGACTCGGTGGCGCCGCCTGAGGAGTCGACCTTCCGCGCCTGCCTCCTCGAGCGCTGCTCTGCTGAAGAGAACAAGATCATAACCGGCATCGAGTCCTCGGACGAGAACATACGCGGGTTCGCTATGTTCTTAGCTGAGCTTTATACGCAACTGGAAGATAACCAAGTTGGCCTCACTGTGAGTATCTACAATACAACATTTTATTATATTTTGTTTGCTATATTATCATCATCAGTCAGAAATTTTAAAAACCTGGCTTTGGGCCTTACTTACATAGATTTTGAAACAGTGTTTTTTTCCTACTGTTGAATTTAATAACACTAATGATTGTCAACTGTTTAAAAGTATATTTATAAGTAAGACCCTAAGTCTATCCTAAATGCTGCTTTCGAATATGTATTGCATGAATCACTAATTAAATATAATACTTCCTTGTATTTTGCTTTGTAGAAAATGGGTTCAAATTTTAAATGTTTACAAGATTATTTTTTTTAGATTTACGAGTATGCTGGTTATGCGTACTCGTAAGCGGTGTGAATTTAAAATAAGTTAAGTGTGAACCTTCTAACAGGGTTTGTTTTATTTTAAATTATTTTTTAAAGTTGTGGTGTTTTTTAGGGAGGTAGAATCCGAACTTTGGGCGAGAGCCTGTGCAAGGTTTTGCTTCATCTTTTGGACACTGAAAAAGAAGCCAACACCAAGGCTGTGTGCCAGCTTCTTAAAGTAAGTGACTTGTTATACTATTGCCTTTCTTAAGCAACAAGTTCTAAGCAACGACTTACTGCATGCGTCTTGTTAAGCGGATAACGTGCGCATACACATACGTCATGCACACGTGCATGATAGTACAGACGCGACGCGCATTCGTAGCCCGCTCCACGCAGCGGTGTTCCTGAGTTTTGCCAAAACAGAACCGCGCGCGTAGTTCGCTTAACGCAACGGACTACATAAGGCATGTCTTCTTGGCAAAATGTCAGTAAGATGAGATTTAAATGTGGTTTTTCGTATTTATGACTGTTAGGATAATCATCCAGACATAGTATACAGTCTTAGCTTAGATAGGTTTTATCGCCACAAGTCACTAAAATAACGTATTATTTATCTTATTACATACATAGATATAGTCAAGCCTGTTTCCCGGAGGGGTAGGCAGAGACCAAGGATTTCTTCTTGCTATGATCCTGGCATACCTCTTTCGCTTCATTCATCCTCATCAAAATCTTCATACAAGCTCGGCGGTTTAGTGTACTTTTGACCCGGCCTTTTTCTAGAATGTCTCCAATTTGGTCAGAGTATGTTCGCTGAGGCCTTCCTCTTCCAACTATCACTTATTATTACCCTAGTGTTTATCTTATTACCCTTTCAAACTAATGATTCCGAGTAAGGTTAGGTTAAAAGTCAGCAAGCAACGTGATGTGTATGTGTGTTGTGCAGCTGTCGGGGATAGCGCTGGACGCGGACTGTCCGGCGGGCATGCACGCGATGTTCGAGCGGCTGAAGCGGCGCGCGCACCTCGCCTGCGTGCACGCGGTCGTGAACCTACGCGCCGCGCGCTGGGGACTCGCCGACGCGGAGCCGCAGCCGCCGCACAACCCGGACCCGCGCCGCAGATACAGTCAGTGCACTCGACACACCTCACCACACCTCGCTACACCTCACTGAACCTCGCTACACCTGTGTGCTGTATGCGTACTGTGACCAGGTCTATCTAGGCAAATACCACTTTCTGCTGGCGTTAACCGCCTGCGGTTAACGGTTGGTATGCAAATTACATTAGCTGTGGAAATGTCACGTGACTGCTGCCGTCACGTGAAGTTAACTTGATAGATTTGCGTTAGCGTGAAAGCAGAACTTAGCGTGAGCGTTTTTGGCTAGACACTCAGGCCCCTTACACAACCACCATTTCTGTTGGCGTTGATGCCTGCGGGAAGATTGAATTGTATGGAAATTATATTAGCTGTGGAGATGTGACTGCTGCCAAGTTTTTCCCAGTCCATTTAATAAGTATTTGGTGCGAACTAGACGCCAGTGATTTAACGCGCCGCGCATTTAACGTTTATAACTGCTGGGATTCTATACACAATAGAAAATATAACTGTACCACGACCGGCCCCCTAATTCACTAATAAAATGACGCTGGAGAATAACTCATATTGACAGGTTTAGCATTATCCAAACACTTTTTATCAAAAAAATAGTTTATTAGAAAAAGGTTGTAGTATCTTTTTCTTGTTTCCATTGGCCTGTTATTTACACATTTGAAATTTTACTTAGAGTCGCGAGCCATGAAAATAAATATGGCTGCGGCCGATGGACCTGCAATAAAATATCTAGCCAGGTTATAGGTAACCTTGCCTTGTTGCGAACAAAGGAGAAATACACAGTTAGAAAATGGCTTACCAAATTTCTATACAATGAAAAGTGTATTTTGTTTCAGTTAAAAATGTTTATAGTATTTGCCTATTATCTAATATATAAAACAATTTTATCAAAGCCGGGAATAAAGTTAAGTTTAAAGTTAAGTTTGAGATTAATAAGTTATGATGATTTGGTTGTGTTTCGACCTAATCTTAGTTTTAACTATTTTATATTGTCGTCCTTTTTCATTACCGTAAGCTTTTTATAGAGCTTATTGATCTAAACCTACGCTCGTATTCCATAACTCAATAAAATCTAATCTGTTCTCAAATCTATGCTGAAGGCTCGATTCTATTCAAATAGCCACACAATCCATAATCAAGAGAAGACAAGAAAACTATTTTATGGGATTGGAATATGAGCCTTAGACTAAAAAAAATGAGCTTTTCACATTATAGGGCTTCGCTTGAACTTATGGCATAACTAATGCGCATATAATTAAAATATAGTAACATAAGATTATTTTTGTGTGTAAAATTTATAAATCATGGTGGTGGTCGCAAATCAGCTTTACTCATTATCTAGTATATTATAACTACCAACTAAAAGAGTCAATGAGACACTTTTGATTTCCTGATGTTGTACAGACTCGAATCGTGTGTATACAACACATTGATGAATGTTATAATTTACTTCAAGTATGAGCAGTAAGTACATGCTGAACAATCGAAATTCAAATTCGTAGCTTCAATCGAGGCTAAATACGATGCATATGATTTGACCTCAGTTATTAACAAAGAGCACTATATGTCTTGGTGTAAATATCGTGGACGTCAATACGCCGAATTAGAAAACAGCAATGTTTTGTAAAACGGCTAGCCGTTACGTAAAAGAGCGGATTATACGTTTTGTCTACGACATAAACATACTCATGGCAAACAGTTGCAAATGGCTTTTCTCAAGTGATTCTCCAAGCTATCGGCCGCTTGGGCAGTGGTCTGTCTCTTTTACGACTTGCCAAGCTTTGCATGTGTGTCATTTCGGCAACAGCATCGTGTATTTCTTAGTCTTGTGACTATGTTGGGTAAGTGTCTCAAGAGCCCTTTGTCCGTTGTGAAGAACCATTGTGGCTATAGGATTGTGAAGGTAAACGAAATTGTCTGTGTAGTGAACGGCGAGTCGGAAGGAGGCGAGGGCTACCTGGCAGACGGACACGCGCTGACGGCGGAGGAACACGCCTTCCTGCAGAGCAACCTCACCGGACCCAAGAACATCGCTCTCGAAGAAGACATCCTGTAAGTATTGACTCCAGATGTCTACTGCTGGAAATAGGTTCCGAGTCCCAATTATCGTGGTAATAGACTGTATTCGACGTCTTAATTTCACGATCTGAATATAATTTGTCTATTACCGAGTTGGGCCCCTGAGCCGCCGACTTAGTCCAACAGTTACAATGTCATCGCTCCATCTAGCGGAAGCCGTTCAACACTGCGTCTTGGTTTGTGAGTATTCCGCAGCTAATTGCGCCGCGTTATCTATTCATGTACTGTACAGAACTAAACTAATTATCATATTGGCTGCCCATTCACTCATCCAAATTGCTCATCAATAACCATAAGAACTTGTTTTGTATGTCGGGGTCTATTTTTAAAAGATGCATACAAGCAGGCTTTTGCATAACTAAGGTAATGCATGATTAATCTTATCAAAATAACAAATTGTGTAATAAATAAACAATATGGCGATTCAACCAACTTCTCTATCTTTTTACCACAATGACACATGGCTGAGGGAGCCCAATCTAATTTTGGTTGTATTTATTGTCTAGTCAATGGAAAGGGTTATTCCCGTTGACCCCCGATTCACACTTTTGCTATCTAGTTTAAAATCAAAGATGGCGAATGCTAATTTTATATTAAACGCACCAAAGGCATTTATTCGTCATTTTGCGATTATTTTAACAATCAACTCGGTGACAGCCTTCGAGCTTTCTAAAAACCTAATAAAGCGGAATCCCCTACGATTAGTATCGAACCTCGTAATTATAGGATCCTAATCTGAATCGTAAGATAGCGAGCGACTCAGCCTGTGACGATCATAGTAGTTAGCCTGTTCTGTAGGTTTAATTTGTAGTATTGTATATAAAATAATGACGGTGTTTTTGTTTGTTGCAGCGAAGAGCTAGAGAACGACGCGTGGGACACGGGCATGGACGCCGAGATGCAAGCCGGCTATCTCGAGTTCCTTAAAATGTCCAATCAGATCAAGCGATAGCCGCGCGCGCTCGCTACCTCGCGGAGACAGACCTACTGTGTCTACTTTATGAAGAAACTAGAAAAAAATGTATAAAAAAAACTATAAAACTTTAAAAAAAATAGAAGGAAAGAACAAACTTAAATCTCCCTAAGATTGTAAGCGCGAGTTTGACAGTTTAGTGACTTATCAAAGAGTCGGCGCCTACCGTGGCACAACTTTCCGACGGAGCAGTAACACTAGTACCGGAAGAGTCACGTGGAATAGCGCATGATTTCCATAACTTAGGTGCTCTACTAATTAATAAGCATTTAAATATCAACACCGAAAGCTTGTTAATTTTACATTTAATGCTTTTTTGTAATGAGCCAACTAGCATAAATAAATACATATTTTATTGTTTACTTTTTTATATTATGTATTGGTCTGTTTTTCCGGGAGGATTGTACGTGTTTATGTATAAGCAATACAAATGCTGCAATATGAATGTTTCGATTCAATTAAAAGGAACACTCAGTGTTGTTTTGTCAGTTTATTTATATGTAAACACACCAGTGGTTATGATTAGGTCTTTGACTAAGTGTAAACAAGCTTCCAGAATAATTAAAAGTAAAATGAATTTATGTCGAAATTTATTGTATTTCATTGTTAACTTCCCACCTCTAAATTTGAAGGCCATACTTGGGGGGCCGAATTCGTTCTAACTTGTTTACATTTCGTCTCAATGTTATATTTAGTGATCTCATGATTTCTCCATTTATTCGTCTTCTCCATGATGTAAAACAAAATACGAAAGAGTAAAGGTTTACTTTTCTGTATGACAGCAGAATTTGATAAAATTAACCAGAATGGATGGCGACCTTAGTCACTTGTAACAAGGCTTTCTTTCATTCCATTCGAGCAAAGTTGAGCTGTTACCTACATAATAATTTGTTAATTTGAAGGCTGACAACTACCTAAGTAATTATTTAATTTATTCTATGAATTTGACTTGTTTTTTATGAATATCATGACTATTTTCATTATTTTTTACTTGTTTTCTATGATCTTACGATCTTTCAGTGTGAAGTACAAGATTTTGTTGCAAATTTGAGTCGTGTGCCAGTGTCTTGTTTGCACAAATACATAACGAGTGTATTTTGTCAGTTTTTATAATAGAGATAATTCTATAGAAAAAATGTTATAGCGAAATCTATTTTGCCAAAATGTCATTAGGTCCTTGTTGTGGATTCTATTTGTCTGTTTGAAGCGAGATGACGTGATGACGATTGCCTTGCGTGAGAGGGAGTGAATATTCATCACCTGATTGCTAGCTTGACCCTTCCTTATTTATAATAGACCTACAATGATCACAATATAAATTTCCCAAAGCCTAACATTGAAATAAAATGCTCGATAATTCATATTTTTTCGAATATATTTATGAAATAATGCAATTAGGAGAATGTTTGTAATATTCCATTGTATTTATGTTGCAGTGATATTATGAATGTTATAAGAATAAATGGATATTTTAATAAAAGTCATTTAAATGAATTCATGTTTTATTTGTTATTTATACTTTTTCATAATCATAATGTTTCGTTTTACTAGCTAATTCGATCCAGCTCGAGAAACAGATAGGCAGATAGTATCAATCTGTTTAGATTATAGAACATTATTTGTTATCTTATGAATACCTACTAAAAGTAAATCTTACCACCACCGTAAAAACAATGTTTTCATAATATTATATAACATAAATCATCTTATATTTACCCGACTCCCAAAAGGAGGGTATTGTTTTTCGGCTTGATGGATTTTGATAATTTGTCTTGATCCCGAGAGTAACATAGAATATATCAAATATTGTAAAAAGGATATAATTATATTAATAATGCTGTACACAGCATTATCGAGTCACAAACTAGGTAGAGTTTCTATTATGGGAACTAGAACTACATGTAGGTACTACTAAAATACGTTGTTTTTTTGTAAATACATAAATATAAAATATCCAGACCCGAGACAAAAATAAAATGAACCCGTAACGCACTTATACTTTTACCAAACTGGATCACTTCATTGGTTACAAGGCTGATGCAGAAAAAACTACCACACCGATAGTCACATACCTAAATACAAAGTTTAATTCACATTTCAGGCAAAACTTTATAAGGGTTCAGAATACCTTCCGGGTCCATCATTTGTTTGAGTCCATGCATGAGCTGTAACGCGGATTCGTCCTTGCTGTAGTGAATGAACTGTGGTTTCCTGAAGCCCACGCCGTGTTCGGCGCTGATGGACCCTCTCAGCTTGTTCACTTCCTCGAAGATGTATGGCTCTAGTTTGCCGCATATCTCTTTTGTGTACTCTGGCACTGTTACGTTGATGTGGATGTTACCGTCACCTGAAAGAATGATAAATCATGAAATGCTGACCCGTGTTCCTCGATGGGGGCAACCGGAATAACCCGACGTAGAACTAATGCTGTTTACACTGCGGTCAGTCAGTAAACTTCTGATGTAGGTATTCTAGAGACTCACCCACGTGACCATAGCCGGCAACGATCAGAGCTTGATCCCCTAGCTGCTGCCTCAGTCTCGGCACTAGCTCGTAATAGTTCTTCAAGGGCAGAGAGACGTCGTACTTGAATACGTAGCCTTGCACTAAACCCGCTCCAGCTATGCTTTCGCGGAGATTCCAGATTGTCTGGTAAGTTAAATGGAAAAAAAACATTATTGAAAAGGATTAATCACACTCTCATCTCGTTCCACTGTTTATTATTTTAAGCGACTGATGTCATGTATGAAAATCCGCTCCCCATACCTTGGTTTTATAGTTCAATTACCTATCCTTGGTGGGACTATAAAACCAGGGTATAAGTATTCTAACGACGAAAATGATGTTGTCTACATGCCTATTACTATACTGTGAAAAAATCAGTTCTCGAGAAAAGCTAGGTATCCATTCTGTTCTCAACGTTGAAAAAGAAATTTTCATACATTTTTGATAGTTTGTTCCTCAGCACCAGAGAGCACTCAAAACAACAGGTTTCAATCTTAGAAAGAGAAGACAAAAAATAGTTGCCTCTAACTTTTATCTGACGGAAATCTATTTTCCGTCAAACAAAAGTAATTTTTGTCCTCACTTTAGTAGACAAAGGTCATGCTAAGCCTGCGAACAGTCAACTTTTTTTTCTGTCAACAACCTATCTCTATCGGCAAGAGATCAGCCCTGCACCATTCGCGCTCGTTCCTCTGTCTGTTTCCATTTTTAAGGAAATTTACGGCCTAATACTTTAAGTTTTAATAACAGTATTTCAGTAAGTAGATACCTAAAGATGGAAAGAGACAGCGTTAGGTATATGCAATATAAAGCTGTCATTTTCGAAATCGTCTTTAGGTCGTCATTAAATATTCGCGTGACACAGAGCAGAAGTTTCTTAAAATTTCTCACATGCATTTTAGTTGGTTCAGAAGTGACTGTTCCGTCCACAATGAGTCCACTTTCCATCTCCTTGGTGAGGAACCTGTTCAGTTTCTCTGCGTCATGAGTCTCGTCGCTCCCGTGGGTTTCCACAAGCACGTAGAACGGATATTCTGATATCGGATTGCTAAAATTAAAAACAACGTGGCACAGTAGACGAAGGCTCAAGACGCAGAAGGTTGCGGGTTCGATATCCGCCGCGGGGGAAATGTTTGTATGATCTACAAATATTTGTCTCGAGTCTGGGTGTTTTTTTTTAACTTAGATACCATCTGCGAAAGGAGGATCCATGTAGGAACTAGGCTGTTGCTACATCTTTCTAAAGTCTGTGTTTAACTATGGCATAAGGTGAGGTGTTGCCAAAAACTTGTTGAAAACAAGGTATTTTTAGTCAGCAATTTATAAATTTATAGAGCTACGAATACACGATAGGTATATAAAGGAAATCTGTACGAAATCCTCCGTATTTTTAGGTTATTATGACGATAGCTACTGGTTGGTACTTAAGTATAATTTAGGTACTTACGGTAATTTGAGATTTTTAGCTGTAGAGTTGATGGAATCAAAATCAGCCATTTCAAAAGCAGACAAAATTTCTCCCAACGATGATTTAGCGCTTTTGTACAACTCCAGAATGTTTTCGAAGCTTTGCACACCTTAAAAGTACTAGGTAAGTTCATATCTTGTTTCGAAATAAAAACTTTTAAATTAAAACCTACTTACTTTAAATTTGGTGCCGAGCACTAGGACAATAAATCATAATCAAGGAGTCGTGAAGCGAGCGACTGGGCATGTACAAGTAGTTTTTAAGATTTGGAAATTGTACTTAGGCCTCGATTCTGTAGAGTCTAAATCAAATCCAATCAAAATATTTTATTGCGAATATCGGTATGTCAGATGTTAAATTTATAATATAGTATCAAAATAAACAACTTTCTAGAATGCAAATATAGTCTTAAATCTAGTTATTAGTCAAGTAAACAAAAAAAATATAAATAAACCTACGTGATTAAATTAAAACATCTATGTCATACATCATTGATTGAGTAATCTAAATAATCATTAACATTATAATAAAATTTTTCAAGCAGTAGTTTCATAACTTTTTTCTTGAAATTATTGAGAGAAGCTGTTTCCAGAACATCAATAGGTAGATGGTTATATATTTTTGGAGCAATACAAAATATGCTCTTGCTTAGTTGTGATGTTTTACTATGATTGCAACATATTTTGTGCGTTTACTTTTAAAAGTAGAATATAGATTTAAGTTTTTTCTTACAAAAAGGACAACCTCAAGTATATACATACATGGCAATGTTAATATTTTTAGCTCACTGAAATGTGGTTTGCAGCTGTCAGTTTGCTTCAGCTTACAGATAGCCCTCACGCATCTCTTTTGTGCCTTAAACACCAAATCTTTGTCAGTAGAATAGCCCCAGAACAAGATGCCATACCTCAGGAGGGATACCACATACCCGTGATAGGCCATTAATAGAGTCGATTTATCAGCGGTCCTCGAGAGCATATACAAAGCATAGGAGAATACTCATTTTCAAGCATAAATTCTCAATGTGAAATTTCCAATTCAAGGTACTGTCAATATTTAATCCTAAAAATGTATTATATTCAATTTCTTCAATTCTGTGTCCGGCGTAGTCAATGTCAATGTTGTCAATGTTTATGGCTCTATTTCTAAATATAATTAAATTCGTTTTACTAAGATTAATCTTCAAATTATTTAATGTCAACCAATTTATTATTTTGCATAATGTATTATTAATGTCATGTTCAACCCTTAACCTATCAGTGCCTGTAAATAGAATAGTACTGTCGTCAGCAAATAGTGTCATGTGATGATTTGTTACCTTGGGAAGGTCATTGATGTAGATGATAAATAATAAAGGACCTAGCACGCTACCTTGCGGTACGCCGAATTTGACTGTCTTATAATCTGAGGTGTATTTTACTTGCTTTCTTAGTTTGGGGCAAATCCTAGTTATTTGTGTCGCTTGCTTTCTGTCACTAAGATAAGACTTGATCAGATCCAGGACATTTCCCCGAACTCCATAAGCATCTAATTTATTTAAAAGAATTTGATGGTCAACGTTATCAAATGCTTTAGTTAGGTCCATAAAAAGCGCACAAGCTGGAATTTTTCGGTCCAGATTGTATATAACAGTGTTTAAAAAGTTGTAAATAGCCATGCCGATTGTTCTATTTTTTCTAAATCCTGTCTGTTCTTTCGCAAATAAATTACGTTTCTAAAAATATGAATAAATACTTTGGTAAATCAGTCTTTCGAAGATCTTGGGAATTACAGGAACTAGTGCAATGGGGCGGTAACACGTCATGTCGTACTTATCATCTTTTTTAAAAAGTGTCTTGATAATGTACGTTTAAGTTTAACTAACTAAACTAAATTTAAACTGTCGCTCTCTTTTACTGATAGTGTACGCAAGAAAGAGATGGCAAGAAAGAAGAGACTGCTGTGTGCTGCTGTCAAATCAGTTTACGTGCCGCTTTTCTTCGTGTTTACAGTCAGCATGTTTTGAAATCACGACTGTATAGAAAACTTAAATCTGACTAATTTGACAGCAATAAAATTGTAGCTATCTCTTCCTTGCTTGCACTATCAGTAAAACAGAGCGACCGTTAAAATTTAGTTTAGTTAGTGTACTACAGAATCGAGGCCTTAGTTTATCCAATTACAATAAAAAATAACGGAGTAGTCCGATGTTGGTTACCTATGTAAGTACCTAATAACATACAAAACAGCCATAGAGGTCGTTTGGAAGATATCACTTTTAACGATGAGACTGTCCATTGTACCTATTATTCTATTATTTGTTTATGATTTCTAAATATTCACTTTCTTACCAAAGAAACCCAAAGTGACTGCTTTGGGTAGCACAGGACAGTGTATGGCCACTTTAGTGACCACTCCCAAAGTACCCTCGGATCCTATGAACAAATGCTTCAGATGGTAGCCCGTGTTGTCTTTCTTTATCGTCCTGAGGCAGTCCACGACTGTACCATCTGCTTTTACCTTGAATCATAGTTTTAGTTGAAACATAGAGTGGTGCCACGGTACTTGTAGTTCCTGATACCCACGACACAGGAAATCGTAGTTTGGGGTCAGTACTATGTAGGTATGTATGTGTCTGTTGGGCGTTTATTTATTACTAGCTTCTGCCCACGGCTTCGCCCGCGTGGTACCCGGATAAAAAGTAGCCTATGTGTTATTCTGATGTATAAGCTATATTACTGTAAAGTTTCATCAAAATCCGTTCAGTAGTTTTTGCGTGAAAAAGGAACAAACATCCTAACAAACTTTCACGTTTATAATATTAGTAGGATTATTATACCTTTATCCCTATCTTCAGCCTAAAAAAGTACACTGCCAAAGAATCATGGCAATCTTATGGGGGAGTGAATATGTCTCATTGCGAATATATCACGGTGTTATATTTTTAATTTGTTACCCCAACCGGGAAACTTTTAAACTCTGTGTAACGGAACAAAGTTTAATTAGTAGCATTCGATTTCTGTTATTCTTACTGATATTCCTTACAGCTTCAATCCCCAGCAGAGATCCATGCAGGTTTCCGTAGCGCAGTAGCCGGAGCCCGCCCGCGTTTGTGCTGACGTTACCGCCGATATGGCAGGTACCTTTTGCGCCGAGGTCTAGCGGCATTATGAGGTTCTTGTCTCGAACGTAGTTGTCCAGGGTTTCTAGGATGCAGCCAGCCTCGCAAACTAACGCTCCTGCGTAACAGAAGCAGAACATTCTAATGCGGGTTGTCAATATTATTGTCAGACTTCAAGAATTATTGATTCGTCAAATCGATTATTAAGTTTTTAATGACGCCAGGCATTATTAGTAGCGGGGTGGGGCGACGAAGGAGGTGGGGAGTCAATACTTGATAAGATAGGTACCTACACGTAAGGGAATTTTCAAAATTGTTAGATATTTACTTGATGGGGAATTAGAATTATTTATTTCAAAAAATAGTAAGCGTATGACACCAAAATGCTAATCTTAGATTAAAACTTATTAATATAATTTTAACGAATTAAATATTGTTGACGGGCTGTCATAAAAAGATACGACATGCTGGAACGGGGTTAAAAATCAGAGGTTTAAAATTATCAACATGCGACTGTCTGTATTATATGTATTATAATGTTTTGATATAGAAAATCAAAATGATAGCTTGACAATAGCTAATCCAAACTGACCTGATATCTCGTCCAAGCTGATAATCTTGTTCATGAGTCCAAAGTTGAGTACAATCTCGTCGAAAACCGGCACGGAACCCCCAACCAAGCCCGTATTGCCGCCCTGCGGGCACACTGCTAGCCTCCTCCCGTTGCAGTACTTGAGGATCTTCGAGACCTCCTCTGTATTCTTAGGTTTAAGGACGACTTTTGACTGACCTAAATTCAGTAGGTAGGTTAGTACCTAACAGAACTAGTCCCCATTAGGTATAATGATGACATAATTACACTAAACAAGTGGATTTGGGCAAGACGCGACGCGACGCGACGAACGGACCCCAATGGGTAATATATGCTTTTGGGGTATGAGTTTATTGATTGTGATACCGCTTTTCTCTAAGCGGCGTTTTGCAATCTCTTTGAGTGTCTTCAAAGAATTTTCGATATATTATAATACCGCTAGTCACTAGAGGGCGGTGCGATAAATGATGAAATATCCACATGTCAGGGTTTTAAATTTTGTAAAACTTGTTAAAATATTACAGTATCTACTTATTTATTTATCCTATCCTACTAATATTATAAACGGAAAAGTTTGTGAGGATGGATGTTTGTTACTCTTTCACGCAAAAAGTACTGAACGGATTTTGATGAAACTTTACAGTTATATAGCTTATACATTAGAATAACACATAGCCTACTTTTTATCTGGGTACCACGCGGGCGAAGCCGTGGGCAGAAGCATATAAACAAAAAAATCATCCTAAAAAACTTTCGCGTTTATAATATCAGTAGGATTTATGCGTTAACCACCCTTAACCAATGAAATTGCCGTTTTGTATCGGAAAATAGTAAGTAATCCGATTTAGCTTTTTTGTTTTGTCGATTTGCCACAAATGGCCCAACATTGTATTGACATTATCAGCGTTGTTCTCCGGGCGTCCACGGGTTCGCTTGCGACATCAACATTACCAGCACGAAAGCGGTTGAACCAATAACTCACTGTTCGTTCGTTGGTAGTGGTAGGTCCATATAAGTTGTTAATACTACGTGCCGTTTGAGATGAATTATTTCCTCGTCGTAACTTCGTAAGTCATGTTCGACATTTAGTTCTAAAAAACAGACATTGATTCTTCTCTTTAAATCAGACATTATTCTAGAGATTAATTTATGACGTTTTTGTTTTTCATATTGTAAAAACGGGAATTTTCACGTACTGCACTATCGGTGAAGGCACCGACTAAGTTTCGACTCGACGCGCTGCCGCACGTTGTGCGCGGTTATAAAGGCGCGCGAGTAGAGGGGGTGATTGTGTTCGTAGCGTTGTTGTAACTGGTGGTAGGGGTGCTACATCGTCTACGCTACTGCTCACGTCATCGCCATAACCTATTCCTGGAGGAGCCAGACAGGCTACGCTCACTGTGGCAATGTCAGATTCAACTCCCGCGTTATCATGCAGTCCATACAGACATGACTTCCAGGCCATCGGGGGCGGCCTGGTAAAGCCCATCCACAGTCTCTGTTAAAGTTTGGTAGACGACCTATCTCGATAGCTTCGCGGATCTTGCGAGGAACGAAAAACTTTTATCTTGCTAAGACCCGGACTTTATCAAAACGGATATAGTGCGTCGTACCAGCTACCAGCGAATGCTCTGCTATGGCGGAACTGTTGATATCTAAGTTCTTCACAGCGCGTATGTGTTCGGTGAGCCTTGTAGAAATGTTGCGTTTTGTCTCGCCGATGTAGCATTTACCGCAGTCACAAGGAATCTTGTTTTTGTTTTTATTTAATTTTTCATGTATTATTTGACATTTATGATTTTATGAATTATTTTGTAACTATCATTTTTAAATACCTATTGACTAAAACTTGCAGCGCCCTGATAGGGTCTATGTACCTCCCTACAGCTACTTTGATTTAAGACCTAAGCATTAATGAATATTAATATGAAAATAACGTGATTTTTCTTGGAGTCCATGTGTGCTGTGGAGTGGAGTCCATGGTTGCAAATGTAATTTATTTAATGAAATTGGAGGTAACACAACAACCATAAATGATAAATAAAATAACTGTTTTTTTATTGAATACCACGTCTGAAAAAAAAACTAAAAATCCAAGTCAAACCAACAACGCAGATTTTTCAGTTCAAGGTGTTTTGCGATCCAGTTTGAAAAAACGGCAATTTAATTACAAATCTAGAAGCCCGCTTCTTTTCTTACGTCGGTCGTCGTCGCGTCGGGGTAAAAATGTTAGTTATCTAATCTTTACATTGCTACCTAGCGGCAGAAAGTTTCTAAAACGTGTTTAGACTGTTTAAAAATATATCACCTCTACAGTTCTTTATCCAGTCGATGTTAAAGGGCAAAACATCGCTATCTTCGGTCAGCACTCTATCTTCGCTGAGCAGAGATTTGAAGTAATTTACGTCTGTTGATTGGACTATGCCAAATTCTTTTCTCTGGATTTTGTATTTTTCCTGTTAGCATGAAAATATTATTTTGATAGCGTTTGATAAGAATAAGGTGAATCTAGGTAGGTACCTACCTACTTTACTTAAGTATGTAATTTAATAATATATACTAGATACCTACATTGGATAACAGTTAACCTTGAGAGAGCGGTAAATGAACACTTATCTAATTTTAAAAAGAGTTAGAGAATGGTTTAAGGGAAGTTACAAGAATTTATAATACTCATCCCAAAATTCAACCTCGGCGGGACCTCCCGCTTGGTTCGCGCTCCCGCGGGAGGTCGCGGGTTCGAGTTCCGCCGAGGTTGAACTTTTGGGATATTATACATTCTTGTAATATAGTTAGAGAATTACCTACTTTTGATTAGAAAATACGGAAAATGTACAAAGGTAGTTGTATGAATAAATCTTTAAGTGTACTCTTCTTTCATTAATCAACGAAATAATGCTCTCTGTCTCTGTTTACACAAAGATAATTAGTCAGAGTGAAGATAAAATGAGCAGCTCGTTTGGTCTAAACACACCACTATAAGATTTTGTTTTTATCACTGAGCTACAGATATTATAACACAAGTACAAACAATATTTTATTAAGGGTTTTTTTAGAAACTACCTTAGTTTTAGTTTTTAGTATAGGAAATAGTTTTCTGGAACTAATCGATGTTTGCAATAAGACCGCCAATTGTAGGACAAATGTCAATGCATTTTTTGTAAAATATTCACTTTTACTTGATATAACTGTCAAGTCCTCAATAAAGTATTATAATTAATAGAACTGACCTAGCCTGTCAGCTCGATTTATGGTGAAATGTACCTACCATGCAATGCAATAATTAATGTAATGATTAAAGGCGTAGGTTTGGGTTCGAGTCACGCTAAATCAACATTTTTGGGACACATTGAAAAATTATCTACCTATATTGTAGTGGGTACGTAGTGGCTTAGTGCGCTAAATAAAGTGTAGATGGCACATAAAAATAAAGTAGGTACATAGGTACCTACATAGCTTAACAAAAAGAAACGAGTGTACTAATTTGGAAATAAACAAGTTAATACTATAATCTAATCTTACCGAAGATAGTTGCGGTAGCGCTTGAGTTGCAAATCTAACTTGCTCCCAAACATTATATTTGCTTAAAAGAAATGTTATCGACTTCAACATTTTTTACGTTAGCCTATGACATTCACTCACACACACTTTCACACTACAGCTTGTTTCCATGCGTAGATAGACCTTTCTAATAAATCTCTTTCTACGCTAAACTGTGGCTACTATGCTCGAAAGTCGAAACTCACAGAGAAACTAAACCACCCGCTTGTCAATAACATATACTAGTAGCACAGAATACTATCTAGTCTAGTAGGTAGGTATGTATGTACGTAAACCCAAGGAGAGGTGAGTAATAAATAACGTCACGATGAAAAAATCACAGTGATCTGAAGTCAAATAGTATCACTGTGATTTGTCGAACAGGAACAACGTTACGTATGTCGTTCCTTCGAGCTCCAATCGCGCACCGTTCCAAGATATATTATCGTTCCCTTCCTACTGACTGCTCTAATGACGCGCGACTAGCGGTAACTTCGGTTAGTTTCGCGGTTCCTCGGCGCCTGTTCGTGTTTATTTCACTATAACTCTCTTTATAGAGTTAGAGGGTAAGTAGGTACCTGTTTTCTAGAAATGGCAGATGAGAACAATCTAAATCAACGTTATACACTCATTATCGTATTTGATATTAGTTGGTATAAGGGACTTGAAGGTATGTTTATTTTATATTAATATTTAGATATTTACTATGAATGAAGATACATCGTTAATATGGTTAATACCTATAATTTGGTAGTAAGTACCTATTTAATTACTAAAAAAAAAAAAAAATCTATTAACATTAAATCATCTTTATGATCCTTTACCTACCTATCAAAAATAATACTTACTAATATTTATTTTAATAAGTAGATTAAAAATAGTTATATAGAAATAGTTACTACATACCGCTTATATTATACTGTTTGTGAAACAGTGCCAATATTCAATTTGTGCAACTCAGTCCTGAGCCTGTGAGCCTGGTATTCATTAAAATCGGATCATTTAAAACAATTATACACATCTCGTTTGTCGTGACCTGAGTGATCGACGTGACAAAGTCACGTTGATTTTTTACTGTGACTTTTTTGGAACTGGAACGACAGTCACGGTGATAACGAAAATAACGCTTTTCCGCACCTCTATTATGAACAATAAATATTGCAGAGGGGAACACTGTTGACAGTTATTGTCATTGTCAGTGTCTTTAGAGGAAATAACCACTAGGTACGTCAAAGATAAGTTACATTTTTAGCCTTAGCCACCATTACAGTCATGGGAGCACTGTTTGAAAACGAGGATCGTACGAGGGGCTAAGTTTTAGAACTGAGCCAGCACACTGGTACCACAATTGAGGCGAGTAGCCATGCGCGAAATGTGTCAGTAAAAGAAACGAATGAAGTATATCTTTTGGCTAAGTGAACTACTTCATTGATTTAGTTCAGTAGTTCATTTACTTCAGGTATACTGTTTAGTTCTTAGAGAATTATGAATGGATGAACGAAATGAAGAAATGAGTTGCTTTCTTAGTGCTATGAACTATGAAATGTTTTTATTTTTATATCTCCATTTTCCTTCATTGGTACTTTACAGGCTTAGGACTGTCAACCAGGGGCAAACATATAAAAATAGGTATATAGGTAGGTAAATTTAATGTTTTTTATAATAATAATAAATACGTATTTAAAAATTGAGATAATAAAATTATGTACAATTTACTTTTGTTCATTAAACTGATTGATATTTCAAAGTTATTAATAAAACGACATTACTTATTTTTTATTTGCATATAAAACTGACCTGAAATAACTGAAACTGAATCGCAAATAACTTACTAAATTCAAACAATGCAAAATAGGTACTTTCTTACTCAAACTAATAAAAAATAATAAAAAAACTAAACAAACGTAAACAATCTACTTTAACAAGAATCAAAGAACTTTATCTCAACGACGTAAGGGTTTGTTTGCAAGTTCTTAGAAAGAGATACCATATCAGCTATAAGTCTTTACTCTCGCTTCTATTGTTGAAAAAATTGTGCAAAATAAAATAGTATTTGTGTACACGCCATAACACCGTTTTTTCTATCTTCGTCGAGCGTGATGCTAAACGAAGCATTGAAGTAAAAAGACACGTGAACTAAATGAACTAGAGACACATTCGAATGAGTAGTGAACTAAATGACAAGACAATCTTACGTATGAAGTACTTCATTTACTTCATTCGTTCGCGAACTACCCATGGCTAGAGGCGAGGCAGTTTCTGAACGTAGTTGAGTGAGGCAGTCTCGGGAACACAGTGTGCACTGTGCGTGTTGCTGCTCCATTGGTGTGGCAATGGAGTGGAGTGCTGTGTGAGGCGCATTGTGCGAGCCAACACGATCTTTACTCGCGGTTCGGCTCACACCTCGTGCCTTGCAAGATTGTGCAACTGTGTTGGTGTGCAGGTGTGCTAGCTCATCCAAACGAAAAGAGTGAGGCCTCGTTTCGAGAAAGTGTGTAGTTACAAAAGTGGTGCCACGTGCTGAGGACCCACCCACGCTATGGTAACGCAGGAACTTGATACAGGAACGCTTAGTCCAAGGAGGTTCTCAGAAAAGAGGTCAATTTCGTAACTTCAAAATTGCCAATCAAACATTGTACCCTATTGCAATGCTTGTACTCAGTTATAGAGATGAATTTCCCACAAACCTATGCCCCGCGAGAGGCGATTGCAATTGTTTTTGACTCAAGCCACAATTCTCGATGTATGTACTACTGTCAAATTAAATTTGAAATTAAATTAGAAAATGACATGTTTAAGCAAAATTTTACAAATTTAGCTTGAACGTCATTTTCTGTCAAACTCTTACATGCCAGTCTTTTATAAAGCCTTTTCCTCATGCATAAAAAATATTATAAATATTTATTAGTGGTTAAGTAGGTATGTACCTGCATGCATTACGCTCACGATAAGCGTATTTATAAAATTTAGAGGGAAGAAATTAATAATCATCATAATAACTTTATAAGAGGCCCCCTAAAACCTGACATGCCTAACGGTATTGAACCATTAAATAAATAAACTTATTTCAATGTATTTTTTTCAATACAAAGTCAATATCATTCGACTTTTATGGAGCGAAAGGGGCCTGTCTGAATATTTGTCTGCTGGTCTGGGTGTTTTCTATGTATAATATGTATGTATTTACAAAAAATACATTGTATAAACTGTATCAGACACGTAGTTTCCATAACACATCTTACTTTGGGGCTAGATTATGCTGTGCGAAAATATCCAGCATGATATTTTATCATTTATCGAAACATTGCAGTAAAAAATACATATAAAGGTTATAAATATTTTTTTTCTTAAAAAGTTTTTAACTAAGAAAGTTCATGTTTTGACAGAAAACTGAAATTTAAAAATAAGTACGTACTTGAAAGTTCAGTAAATTTTTTACCAGAAAATATTTTTTTTTTTACCAAAAGTCACAACTCAGTTAAGAGCATCGAGCATGGGCAGCCGTGCTAATTGTTGTGTTCCTGGCTGCAATGTCCATAGCAGTGGCAATGGTAAATTTTACACTTCCCGAAATCACCATCCCGGCAGAAGATTTGGTAACGTCATATTAAATCCAAAATTTCGATAGTTTAAAGAAATTAACACATCCCTATCGTTATTGCGTCATGTTTGCCTGATGTGCTCTGATTGGTCGAAACTACAGTCAGACCAATCAGAGCACAGTAGGCGTGACGGTTTTTTTTTCATGTTTTTATTCATTGAACTCATAAGGATCATTAGAAATGTTAGCTTAAAAACTACGTGAATTTAACTAAATTTACGAGTCAAAGAGTAACAAAGCTTCATATTATAAATGGCACGTGTTGCCATAACAAACTCTCAAGAGATATACAAAAATTATCAATTAACAAATTTAAAAACGTAATTAAACAAAAGCTTTATAAAAAGGCATACTATAAAATATCTGATTATTTAGATGACAAAAACTCTTGGGATTGAAAATGCTCCAACTCGAACCTATTGTTTTGTAAAAGGATCATTAAAAAGAATAACCAGCCTTGTTTTCTTGCCTTTCTTTCCTGGCTTGGTCGCGGAGGAACAGGCACCTAGATAAAAACCGACGTTTCAAAGTGGTCCTTGTGATTTTATTGAATAAATGAATTTTGACTTTGACTTTGACTTTGCCCTTTTTGGTTTAGTTTGGTAATGTGTGCAACCAGCCTTATTCATCAAATATCACTCAGCTTACATTGACAATTATTGTCTGTCATTGGTTGTCATGGAAACAAATTATAAATTTTAGATGTTTTTTTTTTAAATACAAGATTGTAGTATTTTCAATTTTATATGATATATAATTTTCACATTAAATAGGGCTGTTATTGCCTGTGTATGTTTTTGGATTAACTGTAATAATAGGTTCGAAGATAAATCATAATCACTACTATAATCAGTAATCACTACTGTTTTACTAAGATTATTCTAATAGGGAGATATAAATATATATGGGATGTAGGAACGCCACGTAAGGCGGGAATTCAAAACGGAAATACGTCAAACCGTCACGACATTCATTCATTAATTCATGCATTATTTGTAAAATATTTAACCTATGGTAAATCGTAACATCCGTTGCACGACACGAAATTAAAAAAAAAAACAAAGATAGTGGCCCACCGTATCCTTAGGTCGATTCCCATCCTGATCTGTAGGATCAAAAATTTTTAATCTGTGGACCCACCTCTACACCATTACTTTGAGGTTGCATTATTTGAATTGAAATTGTATGTGTTTTATTTTGCACGTGGTTTTATTCGATATTTATTAATAAGTATTTAAAAATGGCTAAGTTGAAAGAAAAAAACTTGAAAAAGAAGAAAGTAATCGCTCTTGAGAAGCCTAAGGAAGATGAAAATGTTGTTGTATTACCGCCAGTTCGTATGTCGGATGATCCTACGCCGCGTCAGGTAAAACAAAGTGATTTCTCCGTAATACGTTATTTGAGTATTAATTAACCATGTTAAACTTTGTCTTTAACATTGAAATTAGCAAGACTGCTCAACCAAAACTTAATTTGTATCAATATAACCTAACTGTTTTATAGGTTAAATGGATCAACAGACAAAGAGTACTAGTTTTTGCCGCCCGTGGTATAAACCACCGACACCGACATTTGATGGAAGACATTAAAAAGCTGATGCCACATCATAAAACTGAGTCTAAAATGGAACGGAGCAAAAATCTATATGTCGTCAATGAAATCAGTGAAATGAAGAATTGCAATAAATGCCTCCTTTTTGAAGGCAGAAAAATGAGGGATTTGTACTTGTGGATGGCCAATGTTCCCAATGGTCCAAGTGCTAAGTTTTTAGTTGAAAACAGTAAGATGTTTCTAAAGCTATAATGCACCATTATATTTTTTAACTTATCTTATTTGTACTTTTCATTCAACTATCTTTTTTCAGTTTACACAATGGGAGAACTCAAAATGTCCGGGAACTGTTTGAGAGGGTCGAGACCACTACTCTCCTTTGATCCTCAATTCACTAAAGACTCTCACTACACCCTTCTGAAAGAACTGCTCACTCAAACATTTGGAGTGCCCAATCATCACCCAAAGAGTCAACCATTCTTTGACCATGTCTACACTTTTATGATTCTGGACAACAGGATTTGGTTCAGAAATTATCAGATTCTGTCTGAAGATGGTGCCTTGGCTGAAATCGGACCCAGATTTGTCCTAAATCCTGTAGGTTCACTTCACTTACTTACCATTTCTAAAATATATGGGTTATTCCTGCTGTCCCTCGGTCTTCAGCCCCATGGGGGGCAATGGGAATTTATTTTCCTGTTGTATATGTAATATTTATAACGGTATCAATGGATTGATTGAGCGGGAATAACCTAAATGTATTGACATAGTTTCATATTCAGGAAATTATATTCTTACAGGTAAAGATCTTCTCAGGTTCTTTTGGTGGCACAACATTGTGGGAAAATCCAAAATACGTCAGTCCAGCAAAACTAAGACAGGCCTTCTCAAAGAAGGCTGGCAATAAATATGAAAGAAGGATTGAAAAGAAAGCAATGTATGAAGCAACTAAGCCTGAAACAGGCTATCCAGATATTGAGGGGGCAGATTTTTTCAAAGGTGACCCAATAGTAAAGGCTGAAGAAGCTATTGTAAAAGGTAATCTAGCAGTGGGCAGAGTACACTTCAAAACTCATCTAGATACAAAATATTTTTTTTTGTAAACTGAATTAGATAATCAATGTTAGTTGTTTTTTCTTTATAGATGAACCAAATGATGAAGAATCTGATGAAAGTGACAACAAAATAAAAAAACCTAAATTTGTGCAGAAGAAGAGTACAAGTAAACCAGACATGGCTATCCGACGCAAGCAACTAAAGGCCCAGAGCAAGAAGATCTCTGATCAAATCAAAAAGAGAAAGCAGCAGTTTAAAAAGAAGAAACCGGGGAAAGCAAAAGCTTAGCCTAATTAAAATAATAAGTAATTCATAATTAAATAGAAAATCCACACAAAAAATGTTTTATTCAAGCTATATGTAGGTATAGTCAACACTAGAATCTGAAAATCTATATGATTATATAGATTGTGAGGTACACAAGCAGGTACATGTATAATTACGTAGTTCTTACAAGTATAGATGAGGTCCAAAATTTGATTAAAAATGCATTCTCTGCAAAAATATAACTTGATTCATTACATATGCGCCACATCTATATCAACTATATTAATTATTCTGACAAGTCTTAGTTCATAAAGAAACAAAAATTAAATTTATTAAAAAAAAATATATGATAAGTCAGCATGGAAGTCTAGTTTTATTAAAAAAAAATGTGATTAAATGTAAATAATTACTAGTTAAAATACAGGGCTTCATAGGCGAAGTCTTTAGTTGTGAAAGTTATTTTAAGAGTTAAAAACTAAAAAAAAAAATGTATTATTATTAAAGCAGCAAAACTTTTATTTTCAAATTTGAGCCTGTTACTTCTAACATCACTTTTCGATAACTCTCACGGTTTCAGACTTCGCCTAAGTAGCCCTGAAATATACTCAATAAATGCTAAATAGAATAAAAATGTATTATGAGATTCCTGAACATTCAGTATCAAAATCTTTTAAGCGTTATTGTTTCCAGAATAGCTGCCTCTTTATGCATTTATTAAATAAATTGAAAATTGGTGATACCACAGGACGGAGTCATTACTAGCCAAAATATATCTCCTAATAAAATAAATACCTAGAAATTGTTAAAATTATGAGATTTCTAAATATTAACTTACAAAATCTTTCAACTGTTATTGTTTCCAGACTGGCTGCCTCATATTATACATTTATTCAATGTAAATTACATAAAAATAACTTATTTAAGATAGATTTTATAAAACAAAATTGTGCTGTAGTTAGGAAACAAAATGCACCTAGCAATATTTCATCAAAAAGAACAAATGCTAAAGCATTATTACACAAAAATAATTGATTCTTATCCTAAATACTAACTAGTATTTAAAAAATATATGTAAAAATTATTGTACCTAAAAATAAAAGTACTTACCTATAGTTTTAATTGTGTTTGACAGTATTAATTCATGTAAAAAAACATTTCGCGATAAGTAAAACATTATTGATTGAGACATTTATGCATAATACGCACCTCGTATTGAATAAACCGTTATATTATATATGAGGTGCCCACAATTGAAAGAGTCAAACCCTACGATAAAAAGTGCATTTAAACATTTCTATAGAGTAAAACAGATTAAAAATATCTTTAAAATGTAAATCGAGGAGTATTCTTATATACCTAAGCACACTACCATGATTATGAATAAAGATAAATTGCGTAGTACATAAAAAATATGTGCCATTTAAAATGCAGAATAGGGTTATGCTCTTACAATAAGAAAATAAATAGATATAATACTTATAAGCCGGCAGGAGACTTTGTCCAATTTAATCAGTCAAATTCATCTGTAAAAAAAGAACAAGTATTTTGATTATTGTACAGAACTCAACTAAGTAGGTATCTCCGTGCGACTACAGTTTTAATCCGAATGCGTTTGGGGCACTTATGCACCCCAGCTCATCTTGCTCGTATAAAAGTTATTTCTGATCCAAATTGTGCCTGCGGAGATGAATTGGGTGACCTTAATCACATAATCTTTGCCTGCAAATTGTATGATCATGCCTCTTTATTTCATGATCTCATTTCCTCTCATGTTCCTCTTCCTACTAATGTTAATATCCTTCTTTCTTCCTTAGATCCTGATATATATTTTTCCTTAGCTTCTTTCATATGCATTAATAATATTAACCTGTAATATATTATATCCATAAACTCCGCTGATCCTTATCCTAATCCTTTTAATCTCCGTATCGTTTAAATTTATAAATATTTGTAATGTTTCCCTAATTTTTATTAAAAAAAAAAAAATGTTAAGTTTTAATTAAGTTACATAAACCACACCATCGCTAGAAAATGGCAAATGCCGAAAGTGGCAACGCCAAGAGTTGAAGAAAAAAAAAAAAAAGTAGGTATCTCAAGTTTCTGCATTATAGTATGATTCGGATACAAATACATAATGCTCAACCAAAAACTTGAGCAAGTGAGCGTCAATAAATGGGTTAGCAAAGAGCATTATAATAGGTTAAATAGGTAAGTAAGCAGATGTCAAGAAACTCGCTCATCAGTCCTACTCAGAAAGTAGACATTCAGTTAGTAAGCACATGCCTACCTAACTTACTGATTGGTATTATCAAAGATAACTTACAATCATTGGTACCCATTTCCTAGACAGAAAGTAAGATGCCAAGTAACTTAGGTACTGTTCAGGGGGTCGAGACAAATATCTCACGCCTACTTTTTCCTTTCGCGCTTTTGCAAATTTGTCAAGGAAAAACTTGACAGTAGTCACGATACATTTCCACAGCTAATGTCATCCCCATACAATTAAATTTTTCTGCAGGCGTTAACGCCAACAGAAAGTGGTATTTATCTAGACCCCTGCACAATCAAAGATAATCAAGATTTTCGGTGCTATCCCGTTTTCTAGGCATAAAGTGGTCAGGCAGCAAGCACATGCCAAGTAACTTACTGTTCAGTACTTTTCGTTGAGGTCCTGTAGCTCGGCGCCGGCGGCCGGCTCCGCTTCGCGCTGGTGTCCGCCGAGCTCGGCCAGGCGCGAGTGCTTCCACTTTCCTTCCACGCCGTTCATGTTGCGGTCCTCGCAAACGCATAGGAATAGGGAGTCGACCACCATCTGGAATATACATTGTATCAGCTCACGAGATCATAATGCAAAACAGTAGGTGGTCGTTTTGGAGGAAAACGCTTCATGCACTCAACAAAAAAAAAACACAAAAATTCCCAGGGGGTCTAGACAAATACCGCAAGCTTACCCTTTCACTCTAACGCAAATTTGTCGAGGTAAAACTTGGCAGCTGTCACGTGATATTTTCACAGCTAATGTCATTCCCATATAATTCAATTTTTCCGCAGGCGTTAACGCCAACAAAAAGTGGTATTTGTCTTGTCCTGATCCTTCAATAAGTTCAAATTGTCTTTACAAGCGGGGTGGGATGGAAAGTGTGATATGTCATCACCTTGTGTGAAGTAATAAAACTATATTATACAGTCAAAATTATAGGATAAAATACATAGCACATTCTTAAACGAGCCGAAATTTAAATATGTTGTTGCTTAGTATATCCTCAATAAACTACTGTACTCTGTAAAGTACGTATAATACGTTTCACAGTTCTCAAGCTACAACAACATACTTTTTAAAACTATTGGTTAGATAAAGTATAACAAAAAAATATGAACCGTTCTGTTTCAAAAATTGCGTTTTATATTTGAAAAAATAAAAAATGTTTGCATGTGTTTATGGCCTCTTACCTCGTAAAGAGACAGCATGCAATGCGCGATGAAGAACGAATAGATGCATATGACCAGAGTCGGCGCCGCGAAGAAGTGCAGATCAGTATTCCGTTTGAGCATTAGCAGGCCAATGATGCCGGTCACAGCGGTCACGATGCATTTGCCGAGGAACAGGATGAAATCTCCGACGCTGTTGATTGTGGCCACTTGGAGGGCGTTGTTCACTATTGTGCTGAAGGCCTGTAAAAACAAATTAATTTATACAAAATGACAAAAACTGCGACGTGTCTATTACAGCGAATCCAAGAGACTTGTGGCGATACAACCTATCTAAGAACCATCCTTCTAAGAAGCATTTCAATTGGTTAGGCCATTTAAGCCGGAGATAAATGGTATACATAAACAACCTCTATCGTCTAGCGACGTCAAAGCTGGTCAAAAACATACACACCCCCTTTACAAATTTACCAAACCAGCGATCTGTTATTTTTATTTTTGATAGTGGGTGCTTTAGAATCAAATGGATGCCAACCAAGTTGTTGAATGTAGGTAGTTACTTCTCTACTGAAGTTGGATATTTTGTCAAAATTAATAGAACTGAATATTTGTCGGTATTTGTTGTATGAATTGGCCCGGTCACGGCAATCACTTGACATGGAGTTATTTCTCTAACTGAATAATTTCGTGAAAAGTACTTGGATAGGGATTCCCATTGCCTCCCGATTCAGTTTGCCGTAGTTAGTTTAAAATAAAAGATGGCGTGCACGAGTTTTATTTAAAAGAACATTTACCCTCCCAGCAGCCTTGCAGAAGTGGCATCTCTCGATTGTGATGATTGTATAGGCGTTGTGGTTCAGATAGCGGATGAACTTCTCGAGGCAGTAGAAACAGCAGATTCCGCACTTGAGTCCGCACTTGGCGCATTCCGAGCCCTTGTCCGCCCGCGCCGATAGTCTGACATTCAATCATATTTTATTTCTGTAGCGTCCTCTTGTGCCTTAAGGCAATAAAACCGATTACAAAACGAATCAGCCATACAAAACGATTACGACAAATAACTCCCAACTAAAATGTATGGGAATGACATTAGCTGAAGAAGCAATGTCACTTGACAGCTGCCAAGTTTTACCTTGACAAATTTGCGTTAGCGTGAACGGATAAGTAAGCGTGAGATTTTTGTCTAGACCCCTGAGCCTCTTAGCTCAGGGAAGCGGGCTCCGATTTCAATGTGTTTTTTTTATAGCTATTCATGTATTAAGCATATCCTATTATTACTCTTACTTGGCATGTACGTAGGTCATGATGAGCCGGGGGATCTTGAAGAGAGTTATCAGAAAGGATCCCTTCGCCACAGAGCCCAAATGATACTTCAACAGTTTACCGATGGAATACAGGACTGGCGACGGATTGGCGTTGGGACCTCTGTAACATATAAAGTAGGAATGAGTTTACCATAGAGCATGACCCAGGTACCATAGATTGTCATAGAGTCTTAAGTACATTGCTTGTAGTCAAGAAGCTTTTGGAATTTGTGGTAGCCGATTAACTTCTGATCGTTCTACGATACGTTCTACGTGTCAAATAATTAAGGAAAACATTGTTATGTCAAACGACATGTCCTAGAACGAGATCATATGCTTGAAATAAGTTTTGCGAGGCGCACTATAACCTTCCTCGGCGGGAGAGTAGTTGGCCAAGACGCGAGAGGTGCAGGTTCGATTTCCAATACAGATTCATGTAAGCATTGTCGCATGATCAGCGAATAGTTTCCGGGTTTCGGTGTTGTGGTATCACGGTACTCTTAAGGGTTAAGTAAACACTACATAATATTATGTGACAGCTAGGTGTCATTTATCTTACCACAATCGTTCTTTTACCAATGGGCACGACCTGAGGGCCTAGATAATGTCCATTCGATTCGTAGTTTTCCATTCTTAAAAAATATAGTACGAGTATATACGAATGGGCTTTGGCTAGCCTGTTCAAATGAGACCAAGCCTGTGCACACGGCTGCGTGGTACCCGGATAAAAGTATTATGATAGTGGCCTAAGTGTTAGTTTAGATTACGAACTATACCTGTTCTAAATTTCATCCAAATCGGAGATAGCAGCAAACATCTAAACACCCAAACTATGAAATGGTAGAGCTGCTTGTGAAAGAGCTCATCGGGGGAAGTACCTACTACCAACATATCTTTTTCTGTTGCCAAGCAGCAATGCTAGCATTACTGTGTTTTGGTTTGAAGGGTATAGGTGCCGGTGAAATTACAGGCACATGAGTTTATTCACCCGTTATGTCTCAGGGTCGGCAACGCACGAGTGCTCTGGTCTTGCTAGCGTCCATAGCATACGGCCAACCTGGCTTACCAACAGGTGAGCCGAATGCTTGTTGTAAAAAAAACTTCGACATTTATAATATAAGTGGGATAGTATTACTTACCTAAAATACCAGTGTGAAACGGCGCCCGCGATGGTCATTTGCTGGCATCCGAGTATGAACTCGCTGCCCCAGATGAGGCAGATCAGACACATCCACCACATACTTTTCACCCACATAGGGTCAAAATCTACTCCCTCGAATGAGAATGCTGAAAACGTTAAGTAAGTCATTAAGGCCCGAATTCATAGTCGAATAGGGGCTCCCGTAGGGGACTGTTCAGACGCTAAGTAAAAATACAAGTGCGAATTTAACCTTTATTCACCCAGCCATAAGACGAATGCTGAATGATGGATTTTGAGGGACTGTTCAACCCCCGACTAGCGATGGAAATAACTGCTTAAAACAATAAGCGCGTTATAACGATAAGCATAAATTTGCATGTTATTTTAACTGTTATGAGCTTATGCTTATTGCTATTGCTTTTTTTCGCAAAGCGTAAAAGTCTATAAGATTGATTTAACTAGAGTAGGTGTTAAATTAAACGAGTTATATTTTGCGTCTGTGCTGTGTATTGACTTTGAGGACAAAAATAAAAGTTTTTGTTCTCAAAGTCAATACACTACAACAAACTATTTCAAAAAAACACAAAACGCGCGATTTAAAATTGCATAACGACAACGACGCGACGTGCCAACGAACGTGCACACAATCGATAAGCAGATTTAACACTGATTGAATTTTAGCTTACCGTTATAACGTTTTATATTATACGCTTATGCTTATTTTAAGCATATGCTATTAGTTGTTAGCTTACCGTTATAACGTTTTACGTTATATGCTTATTTTAAGCATAATGCAGTTGTTGGTCAAAAATAACTCTTATCTATCAAGAGTTACAAACGTGTTTCCGATAACAGTTGAAATCAGTTATATAATCCGATCAAACAAAAAAAGATACACAATAACATGTTCGGTATGAAATCAACTGATACGTAATTTGGTCGCATAATAAAACAAGGTCTTTGCTTTTATCAGGACCGACTACTGTGAAGAAGGTGCTGCCATC
This sequence comes from Perizoma flavofasciatum, assembly GCA_958496245.1. NCBI lineage: Eukaryota > Metazoa > Arthropoda > Insecta > Lepidoptera > Geometridae > Perizoma > Perizoma flavofasciatum. The sequence goes on from OY292426.1 coordinate 6,686,344, forward strand.
TGTAATCTGATTGCAATTATTGCAGTCGACAAATCGAGACACATTCAAATGTTTCAGTTGTTGTAGTGTAGATGGCACTACGCGCATGCGAAATCTAATAATGCGGACTAAAATTAAAAATTCTAAAATGCTTATTATTTATAACATGCTTAGAGACTATTTTTCAATAACGTTTTTTTTAAGTGCTTTCCGTTTAAACGACCTCTACTCCCGACTATGAATTCAGGGGGTCTACTCTACAAACCGATAAACGATATATCGCTGCAATTATCGTGCTAAACCTACTCTACGTTACATCGTTTCGACTATAATTTGAACGAAGAAACGACCGACATTACTTTTGACAATCGATGTCGTAACCTTACTCCGGCATCACTAAAAACGATACGATAATTTGAATTTGACAACGAAACAAATGTCAACCGACGAACTTATCAACGATGCCCTTGATGCTATCGTGCGCATTATCGTTTCGGGTTATATCTCCATTTCGTTAATCTTTTATACCTTCGAGCCCTGCTGCCTACTGGACTCTCTGCATTCTTTTCATTCGACCTCGGCCTGCTGCACTACGGACTCTTGATTTGCCTCTTGTTTTGGAATAATGGCGAGATTTATGCTTGCCATGGAAGCCATCCACGAGGAAAAGGCTTTACAAAAACGACATTTTAAAGTGACGAGGGACAAGTTGGATTTGAACAAAATTCCCGACTATATTTTCATCGGGAATTATAATCATAGTAAAAGTTTGTTTGAAGGTAAACTAGTATTTTTTTTTAACTTCATGATTTTTTTTTAATAATTAAAAATAAAATAGTTGTTAAAATAGTGCTTTAAACTTTAATGCTGTGTGTACTAGTATCTTTTTAATAAACGAATTTGAATATTCACCCCGACGAATATTTGCTTCAACTTCAAAATTCTTCTTAATTATGGCCTCTGTGGCTAGTTGTCACAAGAATTTTACTTGTAAAGTTTTCAAATAACGGGCGGGTTTGTTGATTTGACATTTGACGTTGTCACTTCATTTACTTTCATAGATAATTGTTATCATTTTGCCTAAAAAGTGACATAAACAGTCAAGCAAAAAGATTTAGGCTAAATGTCTATTATCCAAGCCTTTAGATTTTCCTATCATTCGTTCCGAAGATTCGATACATATTGTCTATGCTTTCGACAGACGACAAAGATTGCGAACATTTTTGAGAGTAGGGTACGGCCGAATAATTCGGAGCACTGTCGTATCGTAACGATAATGTCGATATCGTTTTACGGAGTAGACCCCCTGGCTTAAGTGTCTTGCTTAAAAAGGTTATTAAACAGTTGATTGACTAAACACACAGTAAAATCTCTTTTTGCTAGGTGTCATTTTTTTTTTTTTAATTTTTGTATGTTTTTTAATCTGATTGTATTCTGTTTTGTGTGACAAATAAATAAATAAATTCAATAAAATAATATTCAATACAAAACATTTATTAGCTAACGTGTTTAAAATTTTTATAAGTAGGTATATCGATATCGAGTAGTAGAGTTCCTTGTGAAAATGTTCACAAGGAACTCTACTACTCGAATACGATTTTATCTGGAATACGATTTTATAATAGCTTCTAGCTTCTGCCCCGCAGCGCAAGTATGGGACTCTGATCGATAAACTTATCGAATCGTCAAACTCGTTTTATCTATCGAATTTTATCGACAGGCCGAAGCATGGGACTGGGATCGATAGTCATTGTCGAGGGCTTTCATTTGTCGAAAATTTATCGATTCAATTAATGGCAACACGAAAAGTACCATTCATTCGTTCATCATTCGACACACCCTGTGGAAACTAGGAGTTTGAAACTTTTGTATGACATTGCATGAGAAATAATGGCGGATACTGTTTTACGGTTAGGCACGAAAACACTGGGATGCTTAATATGGGATATTGTTATCACAGTAAAACCGGGTTCCGGTAAGGTATATAGACATCCTTGCAATACTCTGTGGATCTTCTATCGGTTATATTGTTTACTCCTGTCGTTTCATGTTATGAACACACGCATGCGAGAATAATTCCAAGCGACTTTGGACATTCCCTTTAGTACTGCCTTATTGTCCTAACCTTATTTCACAAATAAAAAAAATGTAGTATGGTTTTGGGGGTGTCAACTTGATCAAGGTGGCTAAAACTGTCACGTAAGACCCCTCTTGACTATCTACGTCAATAATTTTATCATTATAATATAGCGAAGCTACTCGTACGTCCATGCACGTCCAAGGCCCCGCGAAACATAGATAGGTCGTACTATAGCATTATTTGGCATGTTAGGTTGGTACTTTTATGGTGTAATGTCAAATAGGACATGACGGTATTTTTTGTTTTTATTTTTATATAATTTCTTCATGTTGGTATTGGAATACGGCCCATAAAAATGGGTTCAATTGGCTAGGTGCTGTGTCCCGTCTCTTAAACGCAGTGGTTTTATCTGTGATTTGACACACAATGAGATTTTCACGTTTTGATACCAAAATAATAAACATAACATAAAACATAGTTTATTTGTTTTGTTACAAATAAACGTCGTAAGTACTACACGGAACGATGTCCAACCTCCAATCTGGCATCCTGGTAGTCATGTGCAATGGTCCCTCCTTTGTTACGGAGGGCTAGGAAACTTGATGTTGTTGGAAAAAGTCTCTGCACTAGTGCAAAGGAAACTTATGATATTATGAGTCCTTTGTCCCACGCCAAGTTAAACTCTTGGACAATGCTTCTTTAGTAGCTTCCTACAGTGTAGAATCGTACAGCAGTGAGGGCCTAAAAATGATTTTTCAAGTAGATACCTAGGTTAACCTATAAGTTAAGTGGACGGTATCTACAAAAATAAGCACATCAGTCCGTTGGATCGCAATCTTGTCAGATCGTCCTCAATTCCTTTAATAAGGACAAGGACGATTATTTTAGTCACTAGAAAAAGTCGCGTGAAACTTTCGTCTGCTAGATCGAGAGGATCATTGGTATCTCTTAGACGCCGTCTGATGATTCTCTCGAAGTATCAAAGCACCCTCCTTTTGCCCACAATCAGCAAACAATGTCCAAAATCCATTTAAAATTGACTCGATAAACGTTATCGGGCACTTTTCCAAAGCCGACAAAATTATCGATGAAGGTTGTCAAATCGACATAATTTAGCTATAACAAATGTCAAAACCAAGATACATGCTGAGGTTTTCGATAAATTCGGTACTTTTTGTCGAATTTATCGATCGATTAATATAGGGAGTTCCATGCTACCGAATTCGACATAGTGCCGAATATACCATAGTGCCATTTACTCGATTTTTAATGTCAAAATTTATCGATCGGTAACTCCGTGCTCGCACCGCGTTCGGGAAATAGGACGTGTTGCGGGTCCGGCACAAAACGGGTGTGGCGGCAGACGATGAGTTGACGGGGTTTAATAACTTGTGGTGTTGACGGGCGGTTGACACGCATAAGCATAAATACCCAAGTAATCGATATCGAAATATAGTTTACTCGTATATCTAGATCTGGTTCATGGTGGCACCCTATTTCATGGACCCATTACATGACCCAATTGCACCTCAACAATAACTATTCGTGGCAATAAATTGAAGACGCAAACTAGCGGTGTGGTAGGTCAGATAAAACCTCAAAATTTGTCGATTTTGACATTAGAATGCTATTGGATAGATTATTTTATCGCGTTTTTATTCAACAATACAAACAGCAAGTAGGTAAATTTCAACCAATTACAGATAACGATCTGTGAATTGCACATTAATTTGAAGATTAATCTTCAAACCAATGCTTTAGCTTCCCTAGTAAGTCTGTGCTTCAAACAGTTGAAACAAAACCCTCTCCTAAAAAGAAAATAGATTTGCGTGTTGTTACATAACCGAGACGGTATACATACGTTATGTCATCATAACGTAACGTATAAGTTGGCAACCAGGCACAGGGACTGATTCCTGATCCGCGGTAGATCTAGAGAGGGATCCAAGACCACGAGGACAAATGTGTTGCATAAGGATATGATGGCATGAATTATAGCTGATCATCATAAATAAATAATGATATGTTTCAGGGTTTTTAGATTTTGACAATTTAAGGGGTGGGAAATGGTGGTCGAAATTTTGTACGGGAGTGTTTTTAAAGGTAGGAACTTTTAAATTGGAATTGTAGCAATCCACTCATCATAAATAAACAATGACGTGTTTCAGGATTTTTGGATTTTCACATTTAAAGGGAGTGAAAGTGTGTACAGTAGTTTTTTTTAAAACACAACTCCACGCGTGCTAAGCCGCTGGCAACAGCTAGTAAATAAAGAGATAAGACAGTTGGGGCGTAGGTAAGACTTACTTTTGGGGCTTGCACTTTTGTTGATATTCTGAGCCTCTATAGAAGTTCTATCGATATGATCATCGGGTGTGCCGTTCAGGAAGAAGTTCGTCTTGTATGGAATCCCTGGATAGTTTGCGGTTGCTAAACATACCTAAAACAACAAAATTATATATTTCTATTAATCTATCAGTAATACACACTTTGGCCACTTTAATATTCCCAGAGTAATAAGTTTTCAGCCTTAAATATTAAAAAAAATATGTTTATAGTTATTTACTGTTGTATTTGAAAATACTCATATCAAAAAGAAAAAAGCAGATTTAGTTAATTAACTGTTCAAACATCTTCATAATTAAGGTCGTTGATACACAACTAATGTTTTTTTTAAATATATTATCTTACTCATTCAATGTTTAATCTTTAACCAGTTTTGTGACGCTTATTGGGACTTATTCAAATCCCGCTAATTTAAATAAGTCCCAAAATATTTCAGATTCAGCTGGACTCGAACCACCTTCTTTGTTTCTAATCGGTGGATCCATCAGCGCTTAGCTAAATAGAAAGTGTCCAATGAATTCGTACTCAGCGTCACTCTATTCATGGTGTAATTGGTCAACGCATTACAATGTTTATTAACTCATAAATTTCGTAACGGCAACGATGTATTAGATATAGCTAATCGTTCCCAGACTGCAGAAGTCCACGGCCAGGCATAAGCCTTCCCCAAAAGCTTATGCCTGGCCGTGGCCATCTCCATAGGTCCTGGGCCACCTCCAGAGGTCGCGGGTTCGATCTTCTCCTGAGTTGATAATTTTTGAGACATACAATCTAGAGATTTCCTTTACTGTCCGTTTCGAAAAGGAAGCAAATATAGTTTTTTCGGTGTAAAATATGTTAATACTCTTCCTGTTTGCTTCTGGTGTTTGTCACGTCCCTGCGCAGGGTCAGCAGAATACCAGCGCTAAGTAGGTAGCCACCTATCTAGCATTATGCTGAGCTGATACTGTCTAGGTAGATAGATTAGGCAGTAAGGTGCGTGGGGCATTTCTGTTTCAGTTATACTTATAAGAAGGTTGTTCTAACCTATATATTATTATTATTCTCATAACTTATCCCACCATCCTAACTTCCAAAACTTGTTGTATTTTTTTTAAAGTCATGCTAAATAAATATTTTCTTTCTTTCTTTCCTGTTACTTATCGGTAATTTAGTCTTTTTACTCACCATATTTATTTGGTATATTTAAGTCGGCAGCATAAGTGTAGGTTAACACAAAAACCAAATAACCATTGAATACAACTTACCACAACAAGAGACCAAAACGTGAAGAACAGGACAAGGAAGAAGAACGTTATGATCGGCTGCAGGAACAAGGCAGGTATCGAGCCGAGGCAGTGAGCTGTTTCCTTGAATAACGCGGCTAGGAAGGAGACTCGCGAACGCATCACCCACACTAACAGCAATATTATCACCTGAAATATAACTCAAATTAAGCGAGCTTAAGTCCAAGGGAGGGCGCTGGGAGTCGGGATACAGTTATTCTCATCCGACCCTCAACGCACCATCTCATAAAATGTGTACCCCAATTATTCCTACAAAACTATTTAATCATAAGATCTATTGTTAAATACTAGTTATTTGTATTAGTACTTACATAGTTAAAATAATATTTGTAGTACCTAAAATCAGGAGAACAATTATGAATTTCACCGATGTGGATTATGTGAGAATTTTAGTCTCCGATGATGCTTTCACTATATGAACTATGGGAAATCGGCTACTGTCGGCCCATCATGCTCATATACTTGGTGATTATTTGGGAATCCAATAATTCCAATGTTAATGTTAAAACTAAATGGTCAATAAGTTAATTGGAATATGAATCAAAATGAATAATATTTTACTCATCATCAATTGGGTTCGATTCTCGCTGCTGGACAAATGTTAGCATGTTCTTCGGATATTTATTCTGGTTCTGGGTATTATGGTACTCGTAGTTTCTGATACCCACGGTACAAAGAATCCTAGTGTGAGGTCAGGACTAAGTATGTGACTGTCTGGCGTTATAAAAAAAAGTAAACATCAAAAGGCATTGCGACATTGGCCTCCCCTAAAGAGTGCCATGACGCCAAACAACCTTGGGAAACTTCTACCCAACGTTCCCGCAAACGATCCATCAGAAGCGGGGCCTTCCTGTAGGACTTGGTCGCAGTGGTTCATTCTAATCATCAACCTAAGGCTTAAGATCATCAACAAAATAAACAGAAGATCAAGTCTAACCATTGATTATGATGACAGTTTTCTATAAAAACATGTGTCAAAAAGCTTTTAGTACCTAACCACCCGTTATCATGTTGCGGTGAATTCGGCCTTAGAATACTAACCGTTATAATGGTAGCAATGATTGAGTACCATAAAAATGCTTTTTCGTTCTTGAATGATTCCTGGAACAAAATAAAAGTTGCTGTAGTATTTTTTTTTTATACTACTAAAGAGTCAAACAAGCATGCGACCCACTTGTTGGTAAGCGGTTATAGTATCTATAGACGCTTGCAATACCAGAGGCACGGGCTCTCATCTCTAAGTAAAAAAGATTAGTTCGAAAAAATCTCAACAGATGGTGTTATAGGTATCGCTTTGTTATTGAAGTTTGAGAATAACTCGAAATTAGGTCCTAAAACATAAAACAAATGGAATGTTCATATTTTAAAAAAATCTCTTGTCTTAGAAAATGAAATAATGAGCTCATAAATCACATTTTCTTATTTTCTCAAAATTCGATGTTGTCGTCATTCTTCAAGCGGAAATAATTTATACTACTTTGAGTCTGGCAAGATTTGTTTTGTTTTGTTTGTGCGCATAATGATAGATGACACTATTTGCAAACGTTTGCGTGTTGTTTGTATGGAATATAGGTAACGAAATATAGGTAGGTAACTACCTATATTTCACACAATCTAACGTAGGAAATCTATCTTTACTTATAAAATCATATATCCTGACTGACTGACTATCAATGCTCAGCCAAAGCTGAAATTTAGAATAGAAGTTTATTATAATGACGTGGGTATGTGTTAAGAAAGGATATATTGATATTTCCACTTTACGGGGCGGAATGAGGGAGTGGGGGTGTAAACTTTGTATACTAGGTATAGGTATAGTATAGTTTTGTTTTTTTTTAAGTAGGAACCTTAAAATTTGAATTATATCTGCTTTTTATAAATAAACTAGCTGCACTCTGCGGTTTCAACCGCGTAAGTTTCGATTCCGTGGGAATATCGGGATAAAACGTAACAGCTACGTACCTACCTATCAAGTTTCATCGCAATCGGTTCATTAGTTTTTGCGTGAAAAGTAAATAAATAAATAATGCTGGACATTTTCACACAGCATCATCTAGCCCCAAAGTAAGCAGAGCTTGTGTTATGTAACTACATGACTCATATACTAATTGTATTTTTTTTCTAAATACTTTCATATTATACATAGAAAACACCCAGACCCGAGACAAATGATTGCAGATCATACAAACATTTGTCCCGCAGCGGAAATCGAACCCGCAACCTTCTGCGTCTCCGCGTGACCTTCGCCCACTGCGCCACAGAGATGTCAACAAACATTATGTACCTACATATTTACTGTGTGTCTGAGCCTTACTCATAGTCGTAACCCCTCCCGCGCCTCGTCAACGCCCGCTCGATAAAGCAGGAAACGTCGCGGCGGGTTTACCATCGGCGGCACGATTTTGCTTGTTATTTTAAGGTACCTAGGTATTAAATTGTATGAAAATTGGCAACCAGATTCTGAACATTCAGTTATTAATTACTGTTTTTTTTTTCAATGAGTCGAACATACCTACCTATTTCAATACAATCCTAGGTTCTAATATTATAAACGCGAAAGTTTGTGAGGATGGATATTTGTTCCTCTTTCACGCAAAAACTACTGAACGGATTTTGATGAAACTTTATAGTAATATTGGTCATACATCAGAATAACACAGGCTACTTTTTATCCGAATACCACGCGGGCGAAACCTTGTGCAGAAGCTAGTTAATAATAAACACACCAATACAGTAGGTATTATAAAATCTGTGCCAATATCAAATTAATAAACATTATTATCAACATACATACCCAACCACACCAAACATAGGTACGTATGTTTTGGTACCTACCCCAACATCAATAGGTATACCTACCTATTTAATACTTTCGTTAGGTAGGTTTCCTTACATTTCAAGCTACCTACTTATACCTAAGTATTTACAGACTTCACTTTTCAAGCAATTGTATTGAAAAAATATATTTATTATTTGGCTTAAATACCTACCTACTGTGTTTTATTTCAATTCATTTTCTTTTTCTACTTGTATAATTAGGTATATTCTATTACTGCAAGTAGAAAACCGTCTTCTTTTCCTAGTTGAATATTATGTAGGTAGGTACCTAGATAGATAGATTAATTGTTTTTTAGTAGGTACCTTGGTAGGTTCCGAGTTGTAACATTCTCTTGTAGGGGAAAAATAAGTACCTAATCTTGTATTTCTTACAAATCCACTCGTTAGGTCTAGGGAGGCCTATGTCCAGCAGTGGACTTCTTCACGTTGATGATAGTGATGACGATGCATCAGTCGGGTCTGGTAGTATTATAATTCTGTACTATCATCTAACCTGTGGCCGCGTCGATAGTCTACTTGGCATCGCTGTAAGGATTCCAAAACTGCCCAGGTTTCGAAGGAGTCAAAGGCCTTTTCATAGTCCACAAAGGCCAGACACAGGGGCTGATTATACTCTTCGGACTTCTGTATAATCTGCCTCACTGTGTGAATGTGGTCTATGGTGCCATATCCTCCGCGGAACCCAGCCTGTTCCGGTGGCTGGAACTCGTCGAGTCTTCAGGCGAGACGATTTGTGACCACTCGTGAGAACAGCTTATAGACGTGGCTCAGGAGTGAGATGGGTCTATAGTTTTTAAGGAGGGTTTTATCTCCCTTAAAAAAGAGCACCACCAAACTCCCGCTCCACGCCTTTGGAGTTCTCAAAAGCTCTGATGTAATTCCGTCCTCACCGGGGCCTTTTCCATTTTTAAGCTGCCTCAGAGCTAACACAATCTCATCTTGACTGATGTCTGGCAGTTCGTCGGTATAGTGGCGCGTCAGGGTGGCTCTGGAATCGTGGTCGTCTCGTTGGGAACGAGGGGCATGTGCAGCGTATAAACGGCCATAGAAATCCTCTATCTCAGCGGATATCTCCGGCGTCGACAATACGGTCCTTCCGTCGTGCGTTTAAGCTTCGTCAGGTGGCTCCTGCCAAGCTGCTGAGTGAATACTTTGGACCCTCGGTTTCGCTCTGTCGCCTCTTCAATGAGGCGTGTGTTGGAGCTTCGAAGGTCGCGCCGTACCATCTTCGCAATTTGCTTGTTCAGGTCTGACCTCTCTGACGAAGTCGCTTGGGTGGTTTCCCGTCTTTTTGTCATCAGCCCGAGAGTCCCATCCGAGAGTTGGGACTTCTGGCCAGTACGCTGCTTTTGGCAGAACTTGATGCCCTCGTCCCTTAACGTTTCGACCAGATTGTGTAGGGTCTCGTCAGCGTCATCAGTGGGTTCCAAGGCAACAAATCTATCACCGAGAAGCCGCCGAAACTTCTCAGTGGCCGCCATGATTTGGATTGGATTAGGTCGGAGCGTGGACTTCATCAGACGGGTTCTTTCAATCTTCAAGTTGATATTCAGAGAGCCTCGGAGCAGTCGGTGATCAGATCCGGTATTGAACCTGTTGATCACTGAGACATCTCTGAATATAGAGGTATGCTTGCTATCCATCATGATGAAGTCGATCTCATTTTTAGTCACAGTGTCGGGGCTTTGCATTGTCCACTTCCTTTGGGGCCGTTTCTTAAAGAAGGAGTTCATTAAGAACAGCCCCTCTTTCTCAAGGAAGTTGACAAGCATTTGCCCCCTGTGATTCCTAACTCCATAACCATGCGGGCCTATTCGGGATTCATTGCCAGTCTGCGTTCCCACCTTGCCATTAAAGTCCCCCATAACAACATTGAAGTGAGCCTTAGTGGTGTTGTGCAAGGCTCTGGATATGTCCTCGTATATATCCTCCACTTCATCATCCGAGTGTGCCGAGGTCGGTGCGTAAACCTGAATGACCTTCATGCTGTAACGCCGTCGGACAGCCGAAGGATCAGGTACGCTACCCTGGTCGATACACTGGAGATTTCTTCAACGTTGTTAGAGAGGGCCTTATTGACGAGGAAACCTACACCACCCTGTGATGTTTTATCACCCTCGCGAAAGTAGAGAAGATGGCCCGAGTCTAAGGTTACGGTGTCCTCTCCCTCTCTACGGACTTCACATAACCCCAGAACATGCCATTTAATGTTCTCTAACTCCACTTCCAACTGCGCTAAATGATGGTCAAGCCTCAGTGTGCGTCCGTTAAACGTAGCCAAGGTCAGTTTGAGTAGTGAATGGTAGCCCGGGGTAGCCCGGTGATTCTTAGCACTCCCTGCCTCGCCGTTACCATGGCCGCTACCATGACCAGGAATAGCGAGGCGGCCGGGAACTGGGGGCTATTTTTTTCGGCTTCAGACATCATTGGGGGGGTAATGCCCATAATCCCCACGCTGGGCATGCGGGTTGGGGATCGCAGTTAGATGAAGGATTGTTCTGCAAGGGGCGCTGCTGCCCACCCCCCGGTGTATGTCCCTTAGTCGCCTCTTACGACACCCACGGGAAGAGTTGGGGTGGTGCAAATTCTAAGCCGGCACCACACGGCACGAATGAATATACTAACAATTAAGTCTAAGTCCCTACGAACAATAATGGTTTTAAATCCGAAATAAATGATGATTATTAATGGCTTAAACGACCTCATTGATTTTGTTTTTTTTTTTATTCAAGTATGAATACGTTTTCATTTGAACGGACACGGATTTCGTCACAAATTGTAAGAGGAAATCATTGTGAATATAAGGTACATTGTAGGATTTTAATTATACAGGAAAGATTTTTTTGTTTGTTTGTATCGAATAGGCTCCAAAACTACTGTACCGATTTTAACTATTTTTTCACTAATAGAAAGCTAAATTATCACGAAGTAACATAGGCTGTAATTTATTTTCAAAAAAATAGAGATCTTTAAGAAAATTACAATAATGTAACCCAAGGTAACAAAATTTTGTCTATAAAATTCATTTTTTGGCGTGCGCTGAGAAAACGATTGATGATACATAAAAATGATGTACTACATGATTAAAGTACTCATTATTCCCTAGAAAAAGTCCTCGAGGGTATAAATCTAACTATGATAGTTAAGTCACATTAGTAACTTTTGTGTTCTAAAATGTAATTAAATCGCCGGTAAAAACAAAAGTTGGTTACATTCGTATCCTAGTATTAATTTTTATTCAAATAAATACTTTGATCATCAAGGGTATTTATGTAGCAGTAAAATACTTTTTAATTCAATCGAATCAGACACTTAATTTCGAAGTTATCACGAGTATAAAATCGTAACATACGCGGGTGAAACCGCGGGGCGCAGCTAGTCAGTATTTAAAATCTTACAATGTACAAAGTACCATTACACAAATATGTGTAATGTATGTATGTTTTTCCATGCTTATGAAATGTGTGTGCTCAACAATGGAAGACAAAGATAACATCTTGTTTCTCTTTTTATCAATTTCTCTAAACTAAATTAACTAGCAGCATGGATTTTAATGTGTTTTTTTAATAATCTTGTTTAAGAAAACAGTATAACTATACATATAGCATAATGTATTGCTCTTAAAGCTGGAATTACACTTACGTTTAAAGCTGTTATTAAGACTCCAAAACTATCTAGTAGAGTTAAATAAAAAAGTCTACAATATTTTTTTGTGGTCTATTTATCAGCAAGATGTAGTCCCAGCACAGTAGGTACTAAGCTAAAGTTTAGTATGCTTGGAAGAGACCGCTCTTAGCGATAAATCCGCCAATTGTACCATCTCGAAATAGTTGTTAGCTATTGTGTAATTCTTGATTGTATCAATCTATCATGGCAAAGGCCTCCTCCAGCATCTTCCATTGTGGTTAAATATTGAATGTGTATACTCACAGCCAGAAAAGCAGCATCGGAAAAGCTTCTCTGTTTAGTCCTGAGCTCATAGTATGTATACCACAGAAGGACAGAGCCAGCCACACTCACTATTGATACTATGATCATAAATATCCATGATACTAGCGAGGCTAATAAGTGCAGAATTGACACCATCACCAGAGACATTACTGAAAAGGTTAATTAACAATGTACACTTAAATCTTGATTTTTTTTAAGATGGTAACCAGTATTATCTTAAGTAAATTCTACTATCTGAATTATATTATGAATGCAAAAGAATTATTTTTTGTTGCTGATATCTTCATAATTTCTGAGGGAGTGAAACATGTTTAGTTATCTGAGTACTACATAAGGGAAACCATGGTTTAATTCAATAGTATTATACCTTCTATTTGAAATACATAAACAATAAATCAATGTCCTTCACAGTATCAATAAACCCTCATGCCCAATTGTACTCATACCTAGTTTTGGTATTTAATAACTTCTAATTAACTAAATGGAAAAATAATGGAACAATCTATACTATAAAATGATGTATCCATGGCTATATTGAGCAAACTATTATTAGTAACCTCTATGGGGGTGGTAAAAAAGTTTAACTATGTAATTTTTAGTTGATAGGTACATACATACACATAGTGGTTTTTATTGTTTAGTGGTCTACGTAAAAGTAGGATGGACATGCAATGTAATGACATCATTTTGTGAGTCAGAGAACTATTTATTCACCCACACTAGTTTCTTTGACAGTCAGGTTAATACTGTAAGCAGATTAAAATAGAACTATGAAACAATTTAGTTCATTTTCAAACAGAAAGACAGATTATTTACTTACATAGAGGATCTACTTACTAAATGCAATAATCACACATATAATCATCTCCTTCCAGGAAGAGTAAAGGTCTGAGAGCATTTGTTCTATAGTGTCCCAGCTATTGAGTAGATCATAAAAATCGTTAAACACTTTCTTAGCAATATCTTGTGCTGATTTTGGGAAGCACCTGTTAAGTAGTGGAAAGGAGTCATACACAGGCAGTGTAGGACATGGGCCAATGAAATTATTCAGTTCTTTTGTTTGAGTCACATTGTTTAGGCTTATATCATACCGGCATAGGTTTGAGCCAGTTTCTTTGTAAAAACTTTGCAGGTCCGATAGCGATTCCATTTTCTTGTTGGGACATTCTTTTACGCATATTTTCAGAGATCTTTGCAGTTCCTTTATGTCCATGAAGAATAGGTACTTCTTATCAATTGTGCTTATCCCAGCAAGGGGAAAGTTTATAAGTTTCTGGTTGCTCTTTACCCCACATGTATTGCCAAATGAATCGAAGCCATTTATCAGTCGTTGTGGGTTCCCATATACAAAGGATATAGATGCAACTATTATCTAAAAGACAAATTATTCACATAAACAAAACTTAAAGTTGGTAATAGCTGGGCCAATTTGGAACAGATATAGAGATATATATATATATATATGTGTAAAGGGTGAATCACAAATATTGGCCAGCGACATTCCTCGAAATTTGATTGTATGTAATTTACCATTTAGGTATTACATTAATGAACAGGAGATAGGATAATAGGATGCATCCCTTGTTCTTTATTAGATGTAACCCTACTAGTTAGTTCATGACTACGTACACTTGGGATAGGACTACGTAATTGTATCTCTGTACCAAAAACCCATTTTGTAATGAAAATTTGTACCTACTTCTCAAAACAAATCTTACCATCAGAATCCAAAATATTATGTAAATAACGAGCCACAGCACGTCGGTACAGCCTTTCCTTGGAGTTTCATTTTGTGGAGCTATTTCACTTTGAGCGCAGCCCATTTTAGTTTTAGTTACCAGTTAGCGACAATTCGTGTTTTCCGCACGCAGTATTTCTGCGGCAAAAAGTAAGTTTTAAAACTTTAACAAAAAGAGGAGAGTAGAACGCATCAACGCACGCAAGCAGACATTTTAAAAAGTACTCTGTGAGCAGACTTTTCTCTTTCGGTTAGGAGGGAAAACAGATGGAGAGGATCGGACGCAACGGGACGACAGCAGACGATCCACGCTAACATACACAACGAACAAAACAAAACAAAATAATCAAACCAATCGTAGACGGACTCTGACTCCACCCACAGCGGACACAAACTAGCGATGGGCTTTAAATAAACGAACTAGTAGAATCAACCGTTTACGTTGAATCTACGTATCGTCGGTTCACTGTCACTCATTCAACTAGTCGAAATCGTAGACGGCTAAATTGAGATTCCACAACGTTCATATCGACGGTCAATGCGTGAACGTAGACGGTTAATACCGTCTACGTTCACGCAGTAGAATCAACCGTTTACGCTGAATCTACGCATCGACGATTCACAACTAGTTGAATGAAATTGTAGACGGCTAAACTGACGCGACGAGACGATGCGTTCACACGAGTTTATAATGAAATTGGAAAAGTATAAAGTGAAGTTTTTTATTGCAAATAAATAGATACCTTTATTATAATTATTATACCTATATTTTATTTATTTTGAGAAATAAATTACCTATCTTTAAATCGTTTGTCAATGGTCTTTAGATAGCTAGCTGTTTGATCTGTATTTGATTTATTTTTTAAATAGGCTCGCATAAAAAGTAGTAAGTTTAAAGAAACATGGGTCGAGCTACGTCAGATAATCACCCGGTAGATACTATCGACTAGGCAGGCATCAGGAACAGACAGACACGGAAAGCGAGCAAATGACCGGAAAACATAGGAAAGCTTACCTGGTTAACATTTACTGTTCCACGACATTTAGTTTTTTTTAATTAACACATCTCCATAAACTAGTGTTGTCGCGGTACGTGACATAATAATAATATTCATGTTCGTTTAGCCATAAAATTTCACCTCTACCGCGAGTTATTATACAAACTTCACCGCATATATTTTTCCAAAATTAGGTACTCTCAGTTCATTCATCAGACAAAATCAAAGCTGAGATTGTCAATGTCGCACAATAAGGAAGTTTTTTATTTATCATAACGTGTACATCATAACATCATTAGATATTTATAAAATAGTTTTGTTCTTATCTCAAGTAGGACTAATGGTTCTAGTGGGACAAGTCAGTACAGTTCGGTGAGAGTTGTACCATCAATGGTAATAGTGGAACAAATCGGTGCCAATTGTCAATGGTACTGCCCAATGGTACAAGTGGTCAGGCGGCGTCGCGAAGTATAGATAGTTCGTCTATATAACGAAGTTGAAACATCGACTAGTCGACGAATTCAACTAGTCGATGGACTAGTTGATGAGCGAAAATTAACGGTTTCGTTTCGTTTACAATAATTACGTCGACGACCCATCGCTAACACAAACCACAGAGTACTTTGTTATAGTGGTGGTCCTCAACACGCGTGGCACCAATTTTGTAGTTACACACTTTCTAGCAACGAGGCCTCACTCTTTTCGTTTAGACGAGCAAGCACACCTGCACACCAATACAGTTGCACAATCGTGCTAGGCGCGAGCCGAGCCGTGAGGAAAGATCGTGTTGGCTCGCACAATGCACCTCGCACATAACACTCCACTCCATTACCACAAGACACAACACGCACGGTGCACACTGTGTTTCCAAGACTGCCTCACTCAACTACGTTCAGAAACTGCCTCGCTGCCTCGCCTCAATTGTGGTACCACAGTGTGCTGGCTCAGTTGTAAAACTGAGCCTTTCGCACGATCCTCGTTTTCAAACAGTGTGCTACCCATGACCACTTTGTTATCTAGATACTAACTGGTTAGGAGGGACGTTTTAAATCGTAATTAATTACAAAAGCCGCTATTGGTTCAGTAGCTACTTCTCAGTTTCCGCTACTATGATTACTGCGCAAAGCGCGAACCTCAAACGCAGCTAGCATGCTCTACCTACCGGTCCATAAACGAGCTGGTTAATGAAAATTTTTGTTGTAGGTACTAGTCTACAAGGGTACGATGACATCTTCGAAAATCGACATAAGTTCTTGAAATCTTTCTTCGCGGTGGCATGAGGCGGCGCGATTGGTTTTGTTGATGCGGCAACAACACCGCATCGAAACTCAGAGCGAGGCTACGAAGCCACCGACACCCAAACAAATCAGTAGGTATGGTCTCAAATTTCGAATGCTTCACTTGTTATATCATTGTTTAAAGTAATAGATGGCCAAGTGAACAGATATCACATCTCTTTTTAGTCTAGGGCCTAGGGTAACAAAAAATATAAAATTTGTAGAAACGAAAGATCAAAAAACTAGCTCTTGGAAAAAAAAAGTTTCAGAGGCCGCTTCGGCTCTCGTAAGTTAGTTATCTGCGAGAAGCAGCACTAGACTCATTAGGGACTAAAAAAACTAGACTCATTACTATGACAGAGTGTAAAGTCGTAGACCTCCGTCTATGTAACCCAACACACAGTATTATCACAAAACTAAGTTGGCGTTTAAACAATATCAAATTTCCGTATTTCACAAAAATATTTAACATATAACCGTAAATTTCAATAAATTCTTTTTTTACACGTTGAAAGTCTAGTAGAATCACGAAATCTTCTCAAAATTCGTAAATAAAGGGTTTTAGGAGTATTTAATTAACATTACCTACTTGATATGCGAGTTTGTTGCAATATGTACATACTTGCTCGGCTACTTCAAGATACTGTTTCATCGATAAAGGTGTCTACAAAATCAGAAGGTCCCAGAACGTCTGATTCCCTGTAAACGCAACACACCTACACACCATTTATTTTGGCAATTTAGAGATACCTATTTCAGGAGATCATAATGATACGGCAATTCAAAGTGTGCAGTATACCATATTATTATGGCACAGTACAGTATATTATGGCAGTTGCCATATTTATGACAACACTCACAATACAAATAAATCAATTATCTGAAACTGAAACAGCCACGCCAATTTTTTTATCTGTATTGTTTTTTTAATTCGTTCGTTCTATAAAATATATATGAGTTCGTTCGTATCGTATTTATTTTCAAGATTTTTATAAAAAGATCGATTTTTGCATTGATTCGAATCGATTTTTTCGTGAATTGATTCTTCACGCTTCTGTCTGAAAAATCAAATCACGAAAAGAAACGATTTCTGAAAAATCTGATTTCTTAAAAGATTGATTTCTGAAAAATCTATCTTTCGCGATTCGAATCTTTGCTCCTTTTGGGTTGAGAAATCAATATTTATGTGTAGTATGAGTAAATTGTGTTTCTAATAAAGCATCGAATTTATTAAAATATCTCATACTTGCCTAATTTTATGGTATACTTTACATTTTTTTAGTAATTCATATGTAAACTAAATAAAAGTTTGTCTAATCTGTTGGGGTCCAAACGATTTCTCTGTTCGCTTCCAACGTTGCCTAAAACCGGAAATAATTTCTTGGATGGAACAGATGGCTACCACAATGCACATTACGGATACGTCAGTAGACAATAATTTATAAAAAAAATATAAGGTTACTAATTATACAATATTTTTTCTCTATAATATGGATCAAGTAGATTTTTGGGTGTCTGAGAGCGATTAACTGGATCGATCCATTGCTCGAGCAATGATCATCTTGAGCCTCGATTTTTTAGAAACAAAAAAATCGATTCTGCGATTAATTGATCTCAGACAGATGCATCCCTAGTTTTAGTGTAATTGGGTATAACGAATATTTGATAAAATGTTTAATAACATGCGTGTTTTATTGAAATTAAGAACACTTAACAGTCGTTTTAATAGAAATCTTAACAATAATGTTGTAGCAGTAACGAAAATTCACCGAGAAACGTATACTAGAACATACCCTACCATAGTGGTACTACCAGATGGATCTTCAATAAACATAAGGTATCATGAGCCTAGAAAAATTATTAAGGTTAGTTGACTCGGAAAATACGGCTAAAAATATTTTTATAATTCAGTTTTTAGTGCAAATTTGGCTATCATAGATGAGTAGTGAATACAACTCGCCTGCCATAAAAAACCTATCTATTATTAATCATTTCATAATTATTGGGTCTGCTTCTATCAAAATAGGTTTAGGTATTTAACTGGAAGTAAAATAGCAAGCACCTTGGCAGATGCTTAAATATCAGTAATGCCTGCCATTCATGACTGTTACAGGTATTGTGTTCCTGGGGTCTAAACAAATACACCATGTTTAGTTTTCCTTTCATGCTAACACAAAAATTTGACGAGAAAAATCTTATCAGCAGTCATGGGACATCTCAAAAGCTAATGTCATTTCTATACAATTCAACCTTTCCACAGGCCTTTACCCCAACAGAAAGCGGTTGTTATCTAAAGGGCCTTTTAATATATAAATTTGTCTCAGCTGTAAAATCAGCATCTCCCCTACATAATAATCTTTTATTTTAGGCACTGTGTACAAAGCATTGTAGAAAAGCCACCCACAATAGATAAGCAATAATCAATTGTTTATTCGACACACACAGATGAGCTAACAAAGTTACTTAATTAGTAGTAATTAAGTATATTTTTCATATTGTTTCAGTTGCCACTGGATTTATCACTGTTATCTGAAGAAGAAAAGAAAATGAGATTAGACAAACGAAAGCCCAAAAAGAAAGTCAAAATCATTGATGATATTCAGGATGATTTTAATGCCAAAAAGTATCTAAAATACATGAAAAAGTAATTTATAACTGTTGTTCATATTGCTCCTAGGTAGGTAGGTAAATAGATTTCTAATAAATGCAATAATTGGTTCATTGGTCATAAAACAAATCTTTTATTTACCTTACCACATATATTTTTTGCACACAGTTATTTTATTTTATACTACAAACACAACTCCACAATATACCTACATACACCTACAAAGTGGAAGTATGCCTCTTTTGAGAGCATTTCTTTCAATACCTAGGTAGGTAAGTTTAGTGTAGTTTAAGTGCCTATAAGATACCTTCTTACATTAATGAGTATGCACAACTAGTTGTGTCATCGTATATTAGTTCCTTTAGGCACAACTAAAAAATCCTTCCTGGGCAGATCTGACTCAGATAGGTTAGGTTTTTTTTATGTCCACCCAGAAAGGGTGATGTCATAAGGAACATTTCAGTACAAGGAACACTTATAGCAAAACTAGTTTAGCTAAGTTGTCTAATGACATACAACTTAGCAAGACGATTGAGAGAAGCGAACCTCATTCCAAGACGGCCTGCCAGAGGCCCAAAGTTGACCACAGCTCACCGCCAAGCGCGCCTTGAATTTGCTCGCGAATACATTGATTGGAGTGCTGAGCAATGGCGGTCAGTCCTGTTCACTGACGAGTGCAGAGTGTGTCTACATGGCAGTGACAGGAGAGCTCGGGTCTACAGGCGAGCGGTTTGCGCAGTGTTGTTTTGCCGAAACAGTAGCCTACGGCGGTGGTTCCTGTATGATGTGGGCGGGCATTTCGCTGGAAGGAAAAACGGAGCTCGTTTTCATCCCTGGTGGAGGCCGAGGAGGCGGTCTGACTGCTGCGCGATATGTGGAAGATATTCTTCTCGACCATGTCTTGCCTTATGAAGGTTTCATCGAGGACGGCTTCCTGTTAATGCATGACAATGCCCGGTGTCATACAGCACGAATCACTCGTCAGTTCTTGGATGAAGTTGGTATACGGACCATGGACTGGCCAGCAATAAGTCCTGACCTCAATCCCATAGAGCATATATGGGACGAACTCAAACGGAGGGTACGAGCCAGAAATCCGGCGCCTACAAGCATCGAAGAGCTAAAGATAGCGCTGGAAGAGGAGTGGGGAAGGCTTCCTCAAGAACTGATCAAAAAACTTATCAGTTCGATGAGAAACCGCCTTCGAGGTGTTATCAAAGCTAGGGGAGGCAACACCAAGTATTGAGATAATAAATCTTGATTGTTAAACATACATTTTCCGTTTTATTTGAATTTTGATCAATCCTATATTTACTCTTATTAACTTAACTTTCATTGACTTTCCATTCAAACCCGATTAATTTAAAAAGTAGTGGGTAGATTTTTACAATAATGGTATCATTTTGAAGCATAAAGATTAAACTTTTAAAAATAAAAGAATTTATGCTCATTATTCCAGCCATTTTTGAAAAAAAACACTTCGTAAATTTTGAAGGGTTGAGTCGATTCAGCTGCTCGCGAGTTTAGATTCAAAACGTTTGATTGAGTAGGAGTAGTCCCTATCTGAATAGGGACTACTCCTACTCAATCAAACGTTTTGAATTGTAATTATTGTTACTTCTACATTAAGATTATTAGGTAATTTCTTCATCACATACCTACTTCTCTCAACGATAAACACGCTAATTCATGCTACAGATTCAAAACGTTTGATTGAGTAGGAGTAGTCCCTATTCAAAATTATAATTATTGTTACCTTTTACTACTAAGTCTAATGGGTTTTGTCAAACCTTCCCGCCTATTCTACATCTATCTGAAAGTCACTTGGTGACGAATTGACAATTCAAATGATTATCACAACCGAGTGACTTTCAGGCACAGAATAGGGGGGCTGCCCCGTATTAAGTACAGAAAGTCACTTGGGTGAACAACGTTGGACAAGTTAAATTATTTTTACTAGCACATATCAATATGGCCACAGAATGCGAGCTTGTAATGGTTATTATTTATACTTACAGTAATATTGACATAAACTTATCGGAGGATCGGTTGAGGATAGAATTACAGATAAGTTGATAAACTATGTATGAATTTATGACAATAATTATTTTACTTCATTGTCTTGGTTGTCGGATTCAAAAGCGAGTAAGAATCGCAATGGAGGTAATTTTTTCCTAGTTTTAACTTCGGGAGTAGCTCCCGTGTCTTTTAGTGATACTGCTTTGTTACATCGGGGTTCGCAAGGTTTGTTTTTTTCCTTCCTGCCGGCTTTTTTATTTATCAGAATGATGTATGGACATAATATATTATAATCTATACGTACAAATCTGAAAATGAAATAGTCACGGCCAAATTTCTGTTCTGTCTGTCTGAATTATCGGTCTGTCGAAGTATCTGAAATTTCACTTCACTTAACTGGAAAAAGTGAACAAAAAAAATTTTTCGGGATAAAATTATTGTACCTACGTGTTGCTTACAGATTCATAATTAAAAGCTTGTGAATTATTACTTAACACCAATTATAATGTTCTAACTCCTGTTACTTAGTGTCTAGAGGTTACTTAAAGGCTTACGTAAGGCAACATAACTGCAAGCAAAATGGGAAATTCAGTGTCTGCAGACGCTAGCTTCCATGGAAAATCTGTAGGAAGCAATGCCAATCCACCACCAGAATGCCCAATGCACAAAGAAGCAGCACCACCACCAGTGGAACCACCAAAAACAACCGAAGCTCCAAAAGCCTCGGAATGTCCGGTCCAGCATGGCGGCGATATAAACCCTTACAACATGGTCAGTGAAAGAATAACCTGATATATTTGTTTATCTTACCAACCTATATGTATAACAGTTTTTATGTCCGCCTTTTAATTTTCAGATGCCCCCAGCAAATCAGCAGCCAGCCCCAGATCAGCCATTTAATCTGCCCATTCAACGCCAGGTGTCCACCATCCCACGAGCTATGCCTGATGGCTCAACTGAGTTCTGGGTTTACCCAAGCCAGCAAATGTTCTGGAATGCTATGCTTCGCAAAGGTTGGCGCTGGAAGGATGAGGATATCAAGCAGAAAGATATGGAAGATATTATTAAAATACACAATGCTAACAATGAACAGGTAAAATAGGTTCAAAACATTAAGAGGTTTTTCTTCAAAACAGCTTATTGGATTTCAATGATGTGTTTTCTTACAACAAATGCTTATACAAGCTCCTTACATTGTGGGTGATAAGTAAACAACCGTTTTTTAGGCATGGCAGGAGGTGTTGAAATGGGAGGCACTGCATGCCAAGGAGTGTGGTCACCCACGGCTCAAAAGCTTTGGAGGAAAAGCCCAGGACTACAGTCCACGAGCTCGCATACGCTCATGGCTTGGGTAAGCAAGAATATCATGAAGATTTTAATAAACAATCAAAATACATATTTTGGTTGTATGAAGATAATTATAGTCTGATCTGCTGTTGCCAGAAGCTTAGCAGGCATGGAGTTGTGTTTAAAAAAACCCATATTCTCAACACCTTAAAATATGAAAATGAAAACCATGTCACAAATTTGTAATTAAAATTTTTATATTTCTAATTCTAAAGAACAAAGTTCACCCCTGAATGGGGGAATTTGGCTTTGCATTGATAGATAATTCAGTCAGTCAGTCAATCAATCAGGACAAACTATTTTATCAGTTTAAAGGATGATCAAATAACTAGTACCAGTGACTGAAAAGTTTAGGAATAATAGATTAGCATGGTATGGGCATGTCATGAGGAGGGAAGAATGTTACATTACAAGAGTGTTAAATATGAATGTGTATGGAAACAAAGCAGAGGTAGACCAAAGAAAAGATGGATGGATTGTGTGACTTGGTTAAGAAAGGAGTGAGTATGCAAATGGCTGATAGAGAAGAATGGAAGAAGAAAACATGTTGGTGTGACCCCACATAATGTGGGTTATGGACAAGATGATGATGAGATGAACAAATAAGTACTCTATTTTTTACCATGATATTAGGAGTTAGAATATGCATTTGACATAAGAGGTTGTTTGTTTGTTGTCTGTTAAAATTTATCACCTAAATGCTTGTTTTTATTATAGATTTGTATGACTTCAAGGATAGTTCTTAGATAGGTTTTATCACCACAAGTCACTAGGGAGCATTGTAATTCATGATGAAATGATGTTTTTATTTTAATTTTGCAATAATCAACTTTTATTATTTGTTGCAGGTATGAACTACCATTTGATCGTCATGACTGGATTGTTGATAGATGTGGCAAGGATGTCCGCTACATCATTGACTACTATGATGGTGGTGATGTTGACAACAAATACGAGTTTGCTATGCTTGATGTAAGGCCTGCTTTTGACTCCTTGGAAAATGTGTGGGACAGAATGAAAGTCATGTATATGAGATACCGATATGAACTGATTGGAGAAAAAGAAAACTCAAAGTTAACTAATTAAGATTTTGTTAAATCAAGTGTATGGTGGCTTCTTAAGTTATAATTATGTCTTAAATGTTAAGATTTGTAATTATTATTTTGCCTAATAGTTTTGTGTGGGGTTCTTCTGTCGACAAGTTTGTCACTGTGGAAACTCTTTGTGATTTGATGCTGATAAAACTTACATTGGATATCCTAAGTTATGAATAAGAATGTACTTAAACCCACCAATTATCTCAAAAGCAATTATTTATATCAATTACAATTATGAAGTTTTAGAGATTTATAGTTTTTTAAGATAGTACATCTTTATAATATGTCCATCTAAATTATTGATTTCCATTAATTGTTTCCACATGACTGCAACATATTATATATCTCATAAAAAGGTAAGTAAAACCTACAATCATCAACTTTATATATTTACTCCATACTACATTTATGTATCCACTTAACCATCTTTTTGTCCAAATTTTCAAATGCCTCAAATATGGTAGAAATAAATACATTGTTACAACTTTCAAGTTTTTTTATTATGAAATGTCAATAACTTTAAAGTGATTTTTGTTAATTTTAAGTATAGATATATCTCGCTCAATTGTCCACACTTACAAATTGGGTGTGTCCAGTGTGTGTACTGATGCCTTTGCATTCATTTTTGAAGATTTCAAGTTGCTGCTCAATGTACTTTTCAAAACTATTGTATGGGCAAGCAGACAGTATTTTGAACCTGGGCTTTCCTTTGATACTGTAGTAAACTGACCTCAAGATCAATGTTGGAGGCTTTTCAGGGAATCTTGGTCCTGTAATTGAGAAAGGTAAAAATATTCCTGTGACAAAAATATTGACAAGCTTCCACTAAACTAATTGCACACTCATACCTATATCAATCTGTAGAATGCAATAAAAATCATTGATTTCTAATAGGAAAGCTGCATTATTTGCATCATGCTCTAAAACAGCTCCCTCATATTTCACAATCAGTTGTGCCAATAGGTCTCTTTTCGCTTTATCATTGTTCAATAAATCTTCTATCTGAAAACAAGCAGTTAATAGATAATTCATAGATAAGCAACAGTGTATAGATAATTCAACCTAGCAAGATCTTTTTTGTTAAAAAGTTAAGTAAAAACTTATCTAGTGGAGTTAAGTGGATAATTTTTTACAATTTTTTTTATATTTAGCTATGCAGAATTGTGATGTAACTATTAAACTTTGAGAAATAACGTAAGCCTATAGAGAATAGGTAGGTAAAGAAAAAAAGATCAAAATCTATAACTAACTTTACCTTGTTATTAAGAAGTTCTGTTACCATTGGAACATAATCCATAAGTACTCCAGATTGAAGCATCCTTTAACAAAAAAAAATACTAGGTACAGTAAAACAATGATGATACATATTTCTTAAGACAAATATTCATCATTACTAGCAGGAAGACACACAGCTTAACTTTTCCAATAAAATGCTACAGCAAATGTTTAACCACTGCTTATCCAACAACTTTTGACTGTAATGTCATCGCTCCATTAAAGTCATCATCAAGGGATTTACTCCTTGCATACTTACGGAGGCAGATTTATATTTCCCAGTGATTTACTCAGAAGCGGAGACAATATTAATTCAGCATTGGTTGAATTTGGATATCTTACAAGCAACAATGCTGTATCTATCCCAGGGTTTTCTTCTGTTCTGTAAAAATCAATCACATTCAATTTGTTTTGCCCTTCTTCTTAGACTTTTTGTGGTCAATCCTCTTTTTGAAATGTCAAATAGACTGTGGGCTATTTTATTTGAACATTCAATTTTAAACTTTGTTAGCTTTGTACAATGATTTGTCTTGAAAGCCATCAATTAAAACCACCTTTTGTTATGAGACCCAACTAGTTTGTGAAAAAAAGTTAGTGTTTTAGCAAAAATAATCCAATCTATCACATTTATAATATTAGTAGTATGGGATAGGAGTAAGAATTTAATAATTTGTCACCCTTCATTGAAAAGCTCAGGCAGTCGTGATGTATCTACATTAAGCCTGATCAAGAATTCCACAACATGGGTGCCCACCCACACTTCAATATCTTGCTCAGATGTCAAAGCATCCCCCAGTAAGGCACTATACTCAAAGAAAGCTCTGGAACTTTCATCTTCATTCAATTTTTTCACCTGAAAAGATAGTTCATTTTGAAGTGAAAAACATTTAAAACTAGCCTCTGTCCACAGCTTTTCCCGCATGGTATAGAGATAAAAGTAGCTATGTAAACAAATAGCTACATTTATCTCGATACCATGTGTGAGTCATAAACTATACCTGTATTAAATTTAACCTAAATCAGTTTAGCTGCTATGGAGATTACTAGCAAAAAACATCTAAATATTATTTTTTTTAATATTATCATTATCAGGTAGAATATACAAAAGAATGTAGGTTCCTACCTAGGTCCAGATAGGTAGGTAGATTCCTCACTACAACTACCTACAATCAAATGATTAGGTATATTGCTTAATAAAGAAGACCAATAATCTGTACACACCTGGTGAGTTTTATACACTTCCACCAATTCAGCAACAACTTTACTCAGAGCTTTAGGATTATTCTCATTCCACTTGGCTAGGCTTGGAACCATGTTATCCAAGAAATCCTCATCAATGCTGTTTAGAAAAGTATCATCATCAAACCTAAAATCTGGGGCAAACCAGGGTGCTGAGGCATCGAATAACACTTCCCATTTAAGTCTCTTGGAACAATAAGGTAACACCAGGCGGAACTGACAGTCGCTTCCATCACCTGTAGCAGAAATTCTTTCGAAGTCTACTTTAGTTTTACACAAACCTGTAAATAGGTAAACAAGTTCTATAACAAATTTTTAAAACCCTAAACATGTATTTTATATTACATCGCTCCCTAGTGACTTGTGGTGCTAAACCTATCTACAGACAAACACAAATGAACAACCTCTTAGGCGAAACTCATGTAGGGGCTTCTTGCAAAAACAATACAAACACGCTTACAACAGATGGGCATTCTCAAATTAATACTCAGAGCCAGCGTTTTGCAAGTACCTAGTAAGCATTCCACGTAACAGATAGCAAGCCTATCACCGCTTATTGGGCCCCTTGCGTCACAATTAAAAAATATAAGTTTCTAAACCATACTTTACATCCTGTTCTGCATTTGCAGACTATTTACCTAGTTTTAGATCCTCGAATACGGTTTGTACATAAGGACGAAATATTGGAGCGATATCATTAACAATTCCAGAAGACATTGCTTTTTTACTTCACTGTAGCTTAGATATATTCTACGGATGTATAGTTGAATTTGATTGCCTATAATCGAAATTTTTGCTTCGAGTTTGTTGTAGGTATTTCTTTGGTGAAATGTTTTCTTCTGTTTATTTTGTTGATTTTATCATAAGAGCAAAACATTTTTAATCTATGTTTTCTTTCTTGCTTGCATTGCCATAGAGGAAATAACCACTACGTTGCATGATTGCAGGTAGGCTAATTCAGTGTTACCAAGGAAAAAATCGAAATTCCGTTATAACGTTGAGTAGAAAATTCCGTCAAAAAAACGTTTGACATAATTTGGATCTAAGGATCTATAAATATTGATAAAAAAAAATATCCGATATACAGTGTTTTTTTTAATGGGACAATACGGGGGCACCCATAACCAGACGAGATACAGGTGCAGTTTCTTTTGAAACATCAGTTCCTTTTTGGAGAAAAACATTTTGGCATGCATTTTTTTTATCAAGCGTGTGTAGTGCATAAAAATGAATCAAATTATTAAAAAAAATATATACCAATCGACTCAGTCCCTTGAAAGGATATTTTTTTTGTACCGGATGAAAAAAATCTGAGCAAAACATTTTATTAAATTTGATCATAAATCAAATTTAATAAAATGTTTTCACATACAACAGGACAAGGCAAAATTCCTCCAACAAACATTATACATAGTAGATTTTAATTGCACATTAAAAAAGTAAGTATAATTCTCCAGCGATCAAGAAGTTTAGAAAATACATACTCTCACAAGCTAAATTAAAAAAAAATCGTATTCAGAACAATTTTGAATTTAGAATATGGTTCTTGCATCTGTCGGACTTGTTTTGTCAGTCATTTCATCATCTTATTTGTCCTATCATGACATTGTTAAACACGCAGAAAGTAGACTTAATTGAAGCATACTTCCTCAAACGACGAAGCCCAGCTAATGCGTTGAAGTGGTATCAGGAAGTGGTAGCAGACCGCGATGTATGATTTGGTACATCGCGGTTGTTGGCAAGGTTGTTTTCAGCCCAAAAGGAAAAGAACAACAAAAATAGATGAGTTCACAACCATTGCCATCTTGGGGTTTTTCGAGGCCTATCCAAAAGCTTCATTACAAGAAGCAGCTGAAAATATCAGTGTGCACAAATCATGCATAAGTAAAGTACTGAAAACCTACCATTACAAGTTTTACAACGAGGGACGGCCAGTACAAGCACTGCTTCCAGGAGATAAAGACCGAAGATTATCATTTGTCACTAGTTCGTATCACGTTCTGTTGGAAACGCTTATTTCTCGAACATGATTATTTGGACAGACGAATGCAATTTTTCAAACAACGGTATGTATGTACAATAGAAAGAATAGCCATTACTGGTCACGATCAAATCCTCTAAGAACTACACAGGCCCATATCCAAGTCCGGTTTTCATTTAACTGTTGGTATGCGATACTACATAATAAAATCCTTGCTGTTGAGATCTACCATGGAACATTAAATATTGAAAAGTATCAAGATATATTGAATCTGGCTGTGGAAGAAGTGGATAATACCATTTTATTAAGTGATTTAAGTAATGGCATCTACCAACAGGAAGGTGCACCTCCTCATAATAGTACAGCGAGTAAACAGTTTTTAGATGAGCATGTCGGGCATCGTTGATAAGTTCGTCGAATGACATTTGTTTCGTTGTCAAATTCAAATTATCGTATCGTTTTTAGTGATGCCGGAGTAGGGTTACGACATCGATTGTCAAAAGTAATGTCGGTCGTTTCTTCGTTCAAATGATAGTCGAATAGAATTAGAAACCAGTCTGCCGTTAAAATGCCGTTTTATCTCAGGAAGGCAACGCGTGAGTGATACCTCTGGTATTGCAAGCGTCCATAGGCTACGGTAACCACTTACCGTCAGGTGGGCAACAACTACCGTTAGTTTGTTTGCCTCTTTAGTAGTTTAAAAAAAATATACATATTTTCTTCCGTTTCTGTTAATCTAAGTTCGTTTGATCTGACGGAAAATCTGTTTACTTGGGAACACTGTACAGATTTTTGTACAACACAGACTAAATTACAGATAGTTTATGGTCATCTAGCACGTTTAAAATGAAAAAAGATGCAATTGCAAAGTAGTCCGTGGCAACATAGTCAGATGACGGGTTCGAGCCTATGTTTAGCACACTGTTTAGGTACCACATTCCACAAATGAAAAAGTGAGGCTTCGTTTCGAGAAAGTGTGTAGCTACTAAAGTGGTGCCACCCGTGCTGAGGGAGGATCACCACTATTGCACTGAGCTAGTTCTAATATTTTCAGTCAAGTGTTGTCATTAATAAATTAATGTGTTCGCGTTTTTCGGAACACATCGGTATTTTTGCAAACTATTTTAGTGTTTCTTTTTACAAAAAAATGAATGAAGATTGAGTTTACCTCTTTCGTTTTTTTTCTCTCTGGCGTTGGACCCCTTCGTTTCATTCAGCAGGGCAGTCTGTGGCAAAAATCGAATTAATCAACATTCTTCCAAAATTTTGCATTTTTCAGTTTTGTGTAATTGACAGGTGATTGTGTCTTTTTGCATGGAATAAAGCTATGAGAGATATGAACGTGGCGGCGCAGAATAATATTTCGGATCTGATAAAATTAGCTAGAAAATTCAACTGTTTTTATTTAGCAGGTATGTCAACATTTCATTATTCGAAGATTTTCCTCTGGAAACTTTATTGTCATATACTTTGTGATTTCTACTTCTAGGCTTACATCAGGGAATATGTAAACCATTCATAGTAGCAGGCCATCAGGTGGGTTTGATTCGTCCTGATGTCATGAAGCACTTGCAGAGATTTCCTGAGGTGAGTATCTACCTGCTTTAGTGTTGCTGAAACAAAAAGCTTGATAGAATTGATCAGTAATCTCATGAATTTATAGTTTATCAGTACCTAGCATGAGTTTGTCACTATGCCAAGTAACTGCTAAATACCATCTATACATCTGCAACTACTTACTAAAATATTATCCAATATTTGGACTAATTACATCAGATGTAATTTTTTTAATAAGGCATTGAATCATTGTATTAGCACAGTTGTTAGGTTTTCAAGGTCTTAGATATAGCCACTTGCAAAATATGCTATGTATTTTTTTCGTTTTGATGCCAGGTTTAATTACTGCTTTATCAAACCTTTTCTAATACTCATTTAATGGAACCTGAAATTATTGTAAGGCAGGGCAATAATTTTAGATTTGAAGACAAAATAGACCACTTTGTGCTGTCTCTGTTTGCTGACTTTCATGACATTCTTTATTGTTTGTTGCCAGATGGTCTGCCACATCATCATTTGCCTTGCTCCACCACTCTTCTTGTTACTCTTCGTCTTTGTTGTTGTGTTTCAATAGGTCATGTATACTCTCCTAAAAGGATTTCGCGAAGTTTATTCACATTATCAAGTAAAGAGCCATTACCATAGTGGGCTGTACTCTGGGTCCTGGGTTCAAACCCCTTCATGCATCAGTGAGTTTTTATGTTTGAGAAATTGATGTGTGCTCAAAACAGGAAAGGAATGCCCTAAAACTAAAAATTCAAAAGCTGTGCCATTGGTGAGCTTTCCAATTAGCTGTTATCAGCTTGGAACCTGTCCCATAACTACTATGCAAAATATGAACATGTGCCAAATATAATGTTTAGATGTGCTTGTAACAACCCCTCTATTTCATATCCTCAAGGACCTGCATACTGAGTATTGATCTGAGGATGCCCATCATGGGGATTACACAAAGTTCCTTATTTGAAGCCATTTCTTACTTTGTCCAGGCTTGTCACAGCAGTCATGTGATTTAAAATATGTTTATTAGGTTCTTACTTTCTAAACTTATTTTCCAGGTGTTTAGAATGACAGGACAGTATGTTGAATTAAACCCTGCCTTCAGGGACTACAAAGAGCGAACATTAATAGTGGCTGATATATTGCAAAAATTGAAAAAAGAAAATGAAATATGTGCACTAAAGGGTTGGCGAGATGAGGTAATTTTCTTATTGATGCAGTATACCTCGTGTGTTCATAAGTCTTGAGACACAGTAAAACTAAAATATTTTTGGAGCTAAGTTGAGTATTCATTTATTGGATATTAAAATTAAAACTACTGACATCTAGATCTGTATTTAAAAATAAATCATTCAAAATGGCCGCCTTTGCATTCAATGCAGGCCTTCAAACGCGTGCGCCATTCATCTATGGCGGCACGAATCTTTTCAATGGGAATCCGTTTCGATTCTTTAATAAGGGCTCGCTTGAGAGAATCCAGGTTTGGGTGAGACTTTCTGCATGCCCTCAGCTCCAATTCCGTCCATAAAGAATAATCCAAAGGATTCAAGTCAGGGCTTGACGAGGGCCAATCTTCGCTCCGAATGAAGCCTGGCAAATTGGCCTCCAGCCAACGTTGGGTAGTCTTAGCTTTATGGGAGGGAGCAGAGTCCTGTTGGAAAACCCAGTATTTTCCAGCGAATAGCGTATCATTTAATGGTTTAACCACCGCTTCCAATATGTCGGTTTGGTAATTCTGTGCCTTCACCTTGACACCTTGCTGGCAAAAATGAAGCGAAGTGACCCCTTCGTAGGAAACACCCCACCAAACCATCACACTTGCTGGATGATGAGTGCGCTGGACATTGCGTACAGATGGCTGGACGTCCTTTGAACTTCTGGCGTAAACCTTATTGTTCTGCCGGTTAAACTTTTCTTCCACCGTGAAGATCTTTTCATCGGTAAACAGGATATTTTTTGGATCGTGTCTCTTCAATAGGTTCCGACATCGTTCCAGTCGCAATTTACGAAGACGCTCGTTTAAATAATGCACTTTCCTTCGACTGTAGGCCTTTAGTTTAAGATCATATTTAAGTATCCTGTTCACCGATATTCGCGAAATGTTGGTCTGCAGAGCTAATTTCTTTTGAGTCCGGCAGGGGTTGCGACGAATTCGCTCTCTGATTACTTTGATGTTGGCGGGCGTCCTTACAGACCGCGGGCGGCCACATCTTCCACGGTCTTCTAAAGAGCCGGTCTCCTTGTACCTCTTTATGGTATAATACACAAAGTTCCGACTACATCCCAAACTTTGGATTTCACTAAAAACTTGCATTGGTTTTTTTCCTGCTTGAAACAGTGAAATTACAGTCGCACGCAAATCTTTTGTTGGCGCCATTTTCACGGAGAATGAAACAAATATTCAAATGTATATTTTTTCTGATTCAAAACATTCGAAATTTAAAATTTTAAAAGTTTAAAAAAGGTTGCATGAATTACTTTCTTTTTAAATTAATTAAATAAGTTCGTCTCAAAACTTATGAACACACGAGGTAATATTTCAGTTTTAAGTTTCCTTCATGTACTGTTTCACAATGTTTATAATTTTGTGTGGTAAAAGCAAGAACACCATTCAGCAAAACAAGGCACCTCTGAAGATGTTTTTTTTGCTTTCATACCATATTCCAACATGAATATGTCAAATGTAATTGCAACACTTTCCTGTAATGTAAATAACTCTGTGAAAACTCTTGTTATGATTAATCTTTTACAGTGAAGACATTTAATAGACAGAAATATTAAGTAACTGATTCCACCTAATCTTTATCTTTATCTATTGAGTACAACACAAGATTGTATATATTACTGTCTATACAATATCTAATAAAAGATTTCCACAAAGTCACACCTGACTCAAATAACTATCTTTTACAGTTTTTCGAAGTCAGTGCACCTTTTTACCATGAGAGTCTATTGGAAATGGATAGGAGCGCCATTTGCTTGTTTGGTATTAGAAACTATGGAGTTAGTGTCTCTGGATATCTGCACCATCCAACCAAAGGTCTCTGCATCTGGCTGCAACAGAGGAGCTTTACTAAACAAACTTGGCCAGGTAACACTTTAAGAATCAGGGGGTTAAAGTGTCTAACCCAACTTGTAAATTATTTGGGTTTTCCTCTTATCCCAAACATAAACTTATCCTCATTGTAGGATATAATATACCACATGCTTTACTATTCTCCTGCTATTTTGTTGACCGTTTAAAGGTCATTCCTCATGAGCACCGTCCGCAACTATGCTTGAGTTCCGGTTCTACAACCATCGGTTTTATTTAATCCTTGGCCTGCTTACCACAAATCTGCCCCATTATAAACTAGCAAAATGGGAATAGACTAATTTTGACAGGCTTAGCAATGTCTAAAACTTAAAGAGGGGGTGACATTGTTAGACTTTACTTTCCTAGTAAAACTGTTCCTCATCACCATTGGAGCGAATATATTTTAGCTAACAAATATAAGGGCAAAAATTAGCCCGCCAAAAGTATAATACGCTTGCGGGCGCCGGTTCAACTGTAAAATCTAGAATTGCGGCGGTCTAATGACGATGTACAGAGAAAACCTGGGTAATATAGGAAGGTTTACTGACCTTGCAAAGTCACGCAATCCTCTAGGGTTCCTGGGCTGAAAAGGCACTGCACCAGATAAGTCTTGTATGATATAGGGATATTGTTCAATTGACCAAGTCCAAAAAAAATGGCGGTTTGGCCAGCGATGCGTGCGCGCGCGCGGCCGTCACAACCCCTTCGAACGGGGGCCGGAGGAAACGTTATCCTGCTAATTTCTCTAGCGGAATCACTGTAATTCGCGACGCGCAATGGAAGTAAAGGCTTCTCATCCGTCTGCTGTTAGAAGATACAGCGACGAGAATTAGCGATGCGATCGTGGCGAGAGTAACCAACGTAATGTCAATGCACAGACTGTCCATACAAGGCAGTGCGCGCGAAAGTCCTAACTTCACGCAGCCCGATATTCGGTTACGCGAAATTACATAGGACAGTAAACCAACCCTTTGGCTTACCAATAGATATTTAACTATGCAACGTCAAATATTTAAATAATAATAAAATCACGCGAAAAACATGCTTTTGGCGTAACCAACCATTATGCTAATGAGTTGGGTAAGATTTCAGCAGTCTTGTAGTTGATAAGAGACTTTTGTCAATTTTCTATATCTTTTTGAGTGGTAAAAATAGGCTGGTAATACAGTGAACTCTCGCTAAACCGGCCCCTGTCTAATCAGGCACCTCCTGTAATCAAACATACCAATGTCTAATGTGTATGACAAGTACATTTTCTCAAAATTTTAATACCCCGTTTTTTACATAGTCTTATCAATCCCTCACCAATTTATTCTCATTTCTCTTCCCTGCTCCATCATCAGACCCTGATCACCATCTATCTATAACCTTTTCATTGAGGCCATTCCAAAGAGCCCAAACACGAAACCTCTGCTTGAAGTTGGTGAGGAGTTGGGTATCCTGCAGATTCCAGGTGATACCTCATCAGATCAAGGTGACCTGTACTTTTTCGTGTTTAATACCAAATTAGGAATCGATTAGATTTGTGGAAATTGCTCGCATCCCCTCATCAATTAGAAAAGAGTTGATAATCTTCAATCGGCTGAACATATTATCTTAAATAATAGCTCGGAACAATCTCGATGAAGTCACCTTTTAAACAAAAAATAAACTAAATCAAAATCGGTTCATCTGTGCCACAGACAGACATAGATAGAGACACACCTTAAACAGTAAAGGCCATCACATATGCCAGCTATAAAGTAAGTTATAAAGTAAGTAAGTTTTTTATTTTACATTTTATATTTCAATACATCATGCCATAAGAGTAAGAACCTTCAGTAGACCACACACGACAGCTATAATGGATATTTTTACATCTTCGTATCTTAAAATATCGAGCGATACGAAATTATACCGTATCGAATACGAATTTTACCGTATCTATTTATACTTGACCGTAGGTATAGTATAAATTTTATACATTGTCTTATTTTTAATTAGGCGCATTACATGGTACGCCTTTTCAAAATATTCGGGATTACAATATTCTGTTTGAGGGTGTCAGTACTCTAATAGTCTGACAAATTATAATGCGAGGTTTCTTTGCAAAGCAATTGCCGCATAACCGCACCGTCCCGCGAGTCTACTGTAATTGGTAGGTAGTGCCAGTTCGTATAGCCTGCCCTGGCAGTTAGGCCTTTATTCCGTTCGACAGGGCGAGCGTGTCGACTGTGATTCGAACCCGCGACCTTAGGGTCAGAAAGCGGGGTCAGTAGCCACTACCTAAACCTTACATAATTAAGTTATTATATTCAGGAAAA
Source organism: Perizoma flavofasciatum (assembly GCA_958496245.1). NCBI lineage: Eukaryota > Metazoa > Arthropoda > Insecta > Lepidoptera > Geometridae > Perizoma > Perizoma flavofasciatum. Next base: position 6,721,339 of record OY292426.1, read on the forward strand.
TGGGACTGCTTTGTGAGCGGCGGGCTGGCAGTCGGTTACGGCATCCTTGAAACTTGCATCAAAGAAGCGGCTGAAGAGGCTTCGGTTCAGGGAGAACTAGTTAAGAAATTGGTTCCAGCTGGCTGTGTCAGGTAAACAACTATTCACACCTACTTATTACTCTTTTGGATTATCAAAACTTACGCCATTATAATGTCTTCACTATATTATTTTCTCTTTCCAAATTATGTTGTCGCTGATCCGGAAGATCCGGAATATGCGTGTACTCGGATTATTATAAATTAGCCTCTGCCCACGGCTTCGCCCGCGTGGTAACCGGATAAAAAGTAGCCTATGTGTTATTCTGATCTATAAACTATATTACTGTAAAGTTTCATCAAAATCTTTTCAGTAGTTTTTGCATGAAAGAGTAATAAACATCAATTCTCACAAACTTTCGCGTTTATAATCCCACTATTATTGTAGTGGGATGAATTGTTAGACTATGGCGGGACGGTTCTCTTATAATTAATTATAATGAATAGACCATCGAGCACATAACCCCCGGCATACCGATATAAGGAGATACAACAAACATCGAGTGGGAGCGGATGGGTACCACTCAGAAATGGCCTTAGAACTTTTGTGGCTTTTTTAATCTAGCTTAATTTATTTGACCTAACTAGATTAGCAGGTCATTGCCTCTCTGTGTATCGAAATAAATTCCGCTTCACTTGTTCAAATATCTACCAACCTAAATATAATAATGTACGGTGTCAGTTATTTACGCACGACTTCGTAAATAATTATTTTTAATAGTAAATTAAATAACGAAAGTGCCCTAATTTTGCCGGCCGCCTCAAGTTTTCCTGAAGTCTTACTCTACGTAGATATTAATATTATATATCGTGTCAATAACTACCCTAACTTCTCAGCCCAGCCAGGTTAAAAAAAGGTTCAGGTTCTTCAGGTAAAATTGTTATAGGTCAGCAAGGAAAAAGACTATCTTTTTATAGTATAAGTGAGCTTGAGACTTTTAAATTTTGATATTGTTTGATCATTATTATGCTTGAATTGTATCAGATAAATTACATATCAACTTAATTATCTTTGAAAAAATTATAACTAGCACCCGGCTGGCTTCGCTCGCGCGGTACCCGATGAAAAATATTCTATAGCCTTTTTTTGTTATTCCAAGCCACAACCAAACCGGTTTAGCCGTTAATTACGAAGTCTATTGGTAACATATCTGTTACTGTTATAAAAAAAATATAATTTTATAAATACTGCTGCTGCCACGGCTTCGTCCGCGTGATACCCGACTAAAAAGTAATTGTGTTATTCAAGGTCATGAACAATAGTGATTCCAAATATCATCATATCGGTTCAGCCGTCACGAAGATTATTAAGCAACAAACATTCATACTTTCACATTTATTATACTCTTATATTAGTAGGCTAGGATACAGTATACCTATTTCACGAACCAATAATAATCTATGTAGGCATAGACAGTAAACATTCGCACTACCTATATCGGTTGTTAGACCATTCACAGCAAGATCAAATTCAAGGCTATAAGTTAGATAATCAATTCATACGACAGTTCTATTTTTTGTACCTTGAATCAAATGTCAATTAATTTCGCAGCTTCTATTTCGAGAGTGAGCGGGGCCTGTTTCCGAACACAGAGTATGTGTATGATCTAGAACTGCCCCTCGACTTCGTGCCTCAGAATGCGGACGGTGAAGTGGAAAGCTTCGAGTTGCTGACTGCAGAGGAATGCATTCAGAGAGCTCTGACGCCTCAGTTCAAGACCACCAGTGCTCCGGTTCTTATCGATTTCTTGATACGCAGGGGCTACATCAATCCCGAAAATGGTGAGTTGAATAATAGCAAATCTACACGGGACTGGTACTTTTACCTTATGACGGCTGGGATTCCAGACACAATAGAAAATCTATTAAAACTCGACTAGCCTTTTTATTACACTTACAGCAATATGTCATTGGGGAACATTTATTTTGAGCTTAGCTTTTTAGTTAGCTTTACAATGTCTAATTGCGTTCGCTGCGTTAAGGGGGGCCCGTGCGCAGGTTAATACTTATTTTACGTGCGCTTGTACACTTGGATTATTTATTATCTAGAAAAACGACGACGTGGTCGACAAAGTTGACAGCCAATTAGCCCATTCGTCACCTCAAGGCTAAGTTTCCGAAGTTGAGGGACGATGAGAAAATATTCTTCTAACATTTCTCAATATCTGTTAAGTTCACAACTGTACTATCATGACGCGTGCGACCCGCGTGTACCCTCGACGATAGCCGATAAGTGAGACGGTAGTGGTATTTAGAAATAAGCGCTTCTGTGCTTCGGTAAGATTTCGGTCTTAGCTATAAGTCCGACTAAAACTAGATTAATAGATTCTGCATGACACCAGTCACTGTACCAACACAAAAACTAAAACAACAGAAATGCACAACGTGCGGTCTTATCTAGAGATAATTATGTGAAAGAGTGGGATGATGGTGTTATCGCCTTACTAATGAAATATACCTCGTGTGTTCATAAGTCTTGAGACACAGTAAAACTAAAATATTTTTGGAGCTAAGTTGAGTATTCATTTATTGGATATTAAAATTAAAACTACTGACATCTAGATCTGTATTTAAAAATAAATCATTCAAAATGGCCGCCTTTGCATTCAATGCAGGCCTTCAAACGCGTGCGCCATTCATCTATGGCGGCACGAATCTTTTCAATGGGAATCCGTTTCGATTCTTTAATAAGGGCTCGCTTGAGAGAATCCAGGTTTGGGTGAGACTTTCTGCATGCCCTCAGCTCCAATTCCGTCCATAAAGAATAATCCAAAGGATTCAAGTCAGGCCTTGACGAGGGCCAATCTTCGCTCCGAATGAAGCCTGGCAAATTGGCCTCCAGCCAACGTTGGGTAGTCTTAGCTTTATGGGAGGGAGCAGAGTCCTGTTGGAAAACCCAGTATTTTCCAGCGAATAGCGTATCATTTAATGGTTTAACCACCGCTTCCAATATGTCGGTTTGGTAATTTTGTGCCTTCACCTTCCAATATGTCGGTTTGGTAATTTTGTGCCTTCACCTTGACGCCTTGCTGGCAAAAATGAAGCGAAGTGACCCCCTCGTAGGAAACACCCCACCAAACCATCACACTTGCTGAATGATGAGTGCGCTGGACATTGCGTACAGATGGCTGGACGTCCTTTGAACTTCTGGCGTAAACCTTATTGTTCTGCCGGTTAAACTTTTCTTCCACCGTGAAGATCTTTTCATCGGTAAACAGGATATTTTTTGGATCGTGTCTCTTCAATAGGTTCCGACATCGTTCCAGTCGCAATTTACGAAGACGCTCGTTTAAATAATGCACTTTCCTTCGACTGTAGGCCTTTAGTTTAAGATCATATTTAAGTATCCTGTTCACCGATATTCGCGAAATGTTGGTCTGCAGAGCTAATTTCTTTTGAGTCCGGCAAGGGTTGCGACGAATTCGCTCTCTGATTACTTTGATGTTGGCGGGCGTCCTTACAGACCGCGGGCGGCCACATCTTCCACGGTCTTCTAAAGAGCCGGTCTCCTTGTACCTCTTTATGGTATAATACACAAAGTTCCGACTACATCCCAAACTTTGGATTTCACTAAAAACTTGCATTGGTTTTTTTCCTGCTTGAAACAGTGAAATTACAGTCGCACGCAAATCTTTTGTTGGCGCCATTTTCACGGAGAATGAAACAAATATTCAAATGTATATTTTTTCTGATTCAAAACATTCGAAATTTAAAATTTTAAAAGTTTAAAAAAGGTTGCATGAATTACTTTCTTTTTAAATTAATTAAATAAGTTCGTCTCAAAACTTATGAACACACGAGGTATATAAATACAGCTGGTAGGGTACCTAAAGTACAAACTTTAGCCCTGAATGTCGGCCTAAAGTCGGCAAGCTCGAGACCAAAATTGACAAGGCTCCGTAGCGCCGATAATGCTCTCAAAGTTGTGTCACTTGTTTGTTGTCAACAAGTGGTAATGAGAAGATATGGCATAGCTCGTGCAGTCGACAATTAATATCTATTAAAAAATGTCATTGAAATCAGTTCAATCGTAGATAATTGGTAGATTAGCAAAAACGGTTTGAAATAATTATCTTGATAATTTTCCGATAGTAATGATAAGTTTGCGTCATAATTTTTTGGTAATCAAAATGTAAGATTTAGATAATAATTAGGGCGTTTTTAACAACAGCAAAAATATTGTTAATTAGCGTGTTCAGCAAGTATTATTTATTGTGGCGGGAAGTCTATTCACGCCATTCACGGAAGTGGCCCAAGATAGTTCGTCATAGCACTCTTCGAGGGCTACGTCCAGCAGTGAATTTCTATAGGCAATGATGGTGGTTATTAATTAATAATTATCAATATACATGCAAATTATAAACAATTATATACAAATCATATACAAATTATATGTATCAAATCCAAATTTGAATGGTTTGAAATGTCAAACCCTGGTAACAAATGTCCATTTATACGATCAATTAGAAATATTTTTTATCTATTTAACCTAAACAAATACAGTTTTTGTTAGTCATACTCTTGAAATTCTGGTGGCCCCGCACGAGGGCTAGACTGTATCGCGGGAGGTTGGTTACAAAATAGTCCATTAAAATCACAGTACCAGGGCAAACAAGATTATAACTTATACCTATTTTTAGTTACCTATTAAAAAAAAACCAAATTTTACCAATCAACATGATCATCGTTAAGTCAGATGTGTGCGTGTGCATGTCACACACACGCACGATGGGAGATGGGTTAAAAACTGAAACAAGTTGACCTTAATCTGCATACATTACGAGTTTCAAGCAGATGCCATAATCTAATGTAAGCAGCCATTTTCTTCATCTTCACGCCATATTAGGAGTAAAATAAGTTGCAGTGTATTATAATAAGCACCTGTCATGTTTCAGAGCCGAATTATCGTTCCTTGGTGGAGTTATTGCACGTTCCTTTGCAGTCGATCTACAGCTGGCCTTACACCGCCGTCGCCACCGCAAACGGAGAAACCCAAGAGGAGCGCCTAAACTAAAATTACTCTCAAAGATTTCTACAAGAATAGCTAATCCTTGTGCACTATAATATGTCAAACTTTTGGAAATAAATCGAAAACCACAAGGATTTGATGAAAGAAACATGGCTTTCTTTTAAAACTGCATCCTGAGAGCTGGACCAAAATAGTCATTACAGTCGTGAATTTATAGTGTACACGGAATAGGCTTTATAAAGTCTGTCAATGCCTTGAATTTCTAAGGTGAACATGTCTGAGAATTTGATTAGCATGTCTAAATTATTTAGTTATTTAAACGGCAAGTACTTTAATGTGGTTGGTGATACAGATTGATATTTAACTGTTGATGTAGTACTTTAGTTAGCCTTTAAATACATTTAACATTTTCATAGTTTCATAGCCAGAATTAATAGGTATTCACTCTTGATTTATAAATTCAAGCCTAATAAGATATCGTCGTGTGTGTATAAGATAAGGTAAGCTTTGTTTGTTACCTGAGTATTTTTCAATTGATATCTTCCTTAATTTTATCATTCTCGTGATTAATATTAGTAATTGTAATAATTTAGTGAACTTTGACCAAACCCTTATTTTCTTAGTAAACTTTGTACCTATGTGAAAATCTCATAGTTTAGCTAGGTATGGTTAATTTCTGTGATACTTTACCAATTTGGTATAAGACATCGTATTTTAATCAGTTTTTTGCCAGTGATCAGGTTTAACTATAACTTTAAAGTACATATTGCTTTATCCGGTGCGCTGGAATATTTTGGTTTTGAAAAATTCAATTGCGCTTTCATAAGGTGTTGATATTATTTGCGTTACGAAACTTTGGTATAAATTTATCGTATAGTATGTATTATTTGAACTTATGATTATCTGTAATATATTTCTATAAGTTCTAGTATTAGTTGCTACTTGCTATTTGCTAACGTATTTAAGAGCAATGAATGGCAATATATTTAATTACATCAATTGACATTTTGTCTAGTCAATCGACGACAGTAAAAAAAGCTGGTGAAATTATCGTTATTTAGTAAGTTTGCATAGGTATTTGGAAACAATAAAATTATTGATGTATGTATATTATATCTTAAGAAAGCAAGTCGCCAATTAAGTTTAAAAGTTTTATTCATTATTATTATATTATTGCCGTAAACAATTTTACATTCAAGAGTTTTTTTGCTTTTGTTTAAACTAGTGTATTTATTTTTTATCCTTTTAATCTAGTGGTATGTTGGTATTTGTTCCAAATTGTATGTTAAATAAAGAAAATTTCCAACAAATCGAATGAGAGGCCTTTATTGTAGGTCATATTTATAGACTATTACTATTATGGGTAGTTCATTTCGTTATTAGTTGGTTCTTACGAAAAAAAAACTAGTGCAAAAGGTAGGTACCTATTAGGTAAATTGCTAGTGACATCGAAGTTGATAATGTCAATGCAGTTTTATACATTTTTATGGTCACGTTTTAGGCGAAAGATTTTGTATCCATATTATGTAATACACATACTTAATTATGATTGTAATCGTTAATATTTGCGATATGTAGCAATAATAGTTTTCCTAAAAATAATATGTTGGAAATATGTACCTTTGTTTTATTTGTTTATATTTTTCTACATGTGTAGAAAACGTCCGTTTAATCACCGCAAGTAGGGGGCGCTGCAACCTTTTGCAAGGTGGTATGTAAAACGGTGTAAACGAAACTTCAAGAAAGGTTCGTAAATAGGTTTATCGCCACAATACACGTCACTAGGGATCGCTGCAGTACGTCATAGAAAACACGCCAGGAGTTTAAAATTTCATAAACTTTTATAAAAACAATCTAGGACTGTTTTAAGTTTTCCATTGATCCAGCCACAACTGACAAACCTCCCGAGTCCAAACCTAATCGCATCTCGCATATTGATAAAAAAAAAGTCCAGGTAAGTGGCCGCTCACAATCCATGTGTAATGTAAACGAAGCTTATAATTATTGAGTAGGAATTCATAATGAAACTTAATTTGGTTTAGTAAACGTTTATTTTCAAATAACTCTGGTCTTGATACTACTAGTTGGGTTATTCATAAAAAACTATGTATTCCAATAACACAAAATTATTAAACAAACAACAATTAGGTATATAAAACGTACTGCAATTGATTAACCAAACTTAATAGATAAAAAGCTATTCCAATAGAAGTACATAATGTATTCAAGAGTAGCGAATAAAATATACAATAACCCTGTCCGACCAGAAGAGTATCGATATTGATCACGTAAGTCCTTGGTGACTTTCACTTGTCGCAGTGTTGTAGTGTGATTTGTTGATAAAAACATAAAATGTATTTATTACAAAATATTATAAAAAAATAATCCTTGCATGTTTGAACGTCATTGTCATCACCATTGTTGATGACAATGCACGGACATTTGAGTGAGCCTTTATCCGGATCGGATAGGGTGTTTTTTACATACAGTATTCCCATAAAATAGTTCAACAATCTTGAACAGCACTCAGGAAAAGTCAGAAAATATTTTAAATAATAGACAAACAGGGCTTTTAAAGCCATATTGCTCACATTGAAAGTATACACAAGTCATAGAACAAATAAACGGTACATCTACACGGTATTCTTTTTACTAGTTTAAAGCCGGCGCTTCCGTTACCGAGGTCTCAAACGATATCAGTTTTTTTTAAAACCATTCTCGTTAGTTGTGGAAAAAGGAATCAAAAAAATTTGATACATTCGTAATTTAGTATGGTATGCAGAGTATGTTTTAATAACATGATCCGGCTTTAAATGGACCAAAAAATACCGTACAAAGCCATCGTAAATCTACGTTTATTTTCTCTATACTTAAGAAACAAATAAATCAATATCTTTTGTCCTGCCGTGTTTTGAACATTTTTAGAAGGAATCATGAGACGATTATTTCGTGTTATTTTCATCAGTTGCAGCATCCAATATTGAACAGAAGCCAATATTTTTTGTTCGAACTAAAATATGGATTTATTGTATGGATTTTTCACATGCCCATGTGGACCATCACCGGTGAACTGTTGTTGATGATGATGATGATGAGGTTTTGTGACGTGCAGAGGTCGCGCCGCGTGTTGATAAGTGTGACTTCAGTGTCAGTAATCGTCTCCGCGAGACACAACCTCCTTGCACGTGGGTCTCAGCAAGATTGTATGCTCAAACTGTGCCGTGTAGCAGCCCTTGATGTCGCATAGCGGCGGGTACGCGTCCACAACGCCCTTAAATACATAAAATACATTTATTTTAGGGTTGATGATTCCTCTTGCTTTTAAGCGACGCCATGAGGGGCTCATGGCGTCTTACGTCAAACGCATATGCGTTGCCTTGTTTGTTTGTCTATTAACATTTATCTCCGAAACGGCTTATCGGATGGGAATACGGTTTTTTACGGTTAAATCACTAGGCGGTGCTGCAATTGTTGGCGTTGGAAACATGTCGGGGGTTTTAATATTTCAAAAATTAAGTTGATTTCTCATTAAATTATTCATTATACTCATAATCAGAAATTAAATCGGGAAGTCTTGTAATAAATTCCCAGTTTTTTAAATTTTCTCTAAATGATTTATTTAACACTAGTTTCTGCTCACGACAATGCACGATAAAAAGTAGTCTACATACAGTGTGTAAGAAGACCCATCACCAAGCCGAAATCTACGCATACTGTAATAACTGTTCATCTTAACGAGTAACATTGAGGGAAAGTAATTGTTGGGAAACGACTTTTATTTTTTGTCATAAATAAAATGCTGTTTTTGGAGCGCACAATGTTTAGCACGCAACCGACTGTGGCTATGTGTGTGTGAGAGACACAGCCGTTAGTATTCAGTTGTTGAGCTCAGCGTAGCGGTTACGGTTAACCGCGCGTTTGTGTGTGCTCCGGCACACGCACGAGTCGCGTTTGAGTTTGATATTCATTGCATTTCTGCAACTTCAAATGCGTAACTTGTTAAAAATTCTAAAATTTTGAAAATGTTTTTGGAGGAACAAAAAAGAAATTGAAAGGCAATAAGGCAATAATTTTGAGCAAGACGGGGTCGAGCTCAGATTTTAAATTTAATCTCTCGCATTTGAGGGGTTTCTTTTGATTTCTTCAAGTACATTAAAAAAAAACAATATTTCAATAAGTATTATAGTAATATCTAACTAAAAGTTTTAAAAATTATGTTGTTGTAACTTAAATTAATGAGAATTTTTCAGTTTACACTCAATATTTTGAGACTGGTTCTTTGTGATAGATGTTTTTGGATATACCAAGACAAAATTAAAATTTTAGGTAGAGATTAGGTTTTGTAAAGAGGTGGTTCAAATTGTGAACAAACCCTCTATAAATAAATAAAGATAAAAAAAAAAAATCTGTTAGATTAAGTATATGCTATGAGTTCTACTCTAACCATAATTTTGGTTGTTTAATATTGCCTTATTAAATTAAAAAGGCGTTGAAAGCACACTTTTCGGCCCACCCGTCTTAACAATAACATAAATTAGACCAATATCACAGCTATTTATCAGCTGTCCCTATCCTCAAAGGTTTGCTGGAAGAAAACTCGTGTTATGGTTAAGCTCGCCTTTGTACATGTGTATATGTAAGTTTTTTGTCTGTATTATCTGTGTACAATAAAGAATAAAGAGTGAATTACTTAGAATGCCAATCGAGCAATCAGCGCCATACATAATGGCGCTCCAATGCTTATCGAAATACGCATTAACGTTTATCAGTCGGCGCTTCTGTACACCTGTGCGGAACTAGGTAACAACGCTACATTAACATTGTATTTAATATCCAAGATAGTGATACACTGAGAGACGCGGAATGAGTAAGCTCACCTTGTCGCAGAGGTCCTTGAGCGCCATGGCGTATCGCGTCGCGCCCGCGCGCTCCAACCAGCGCTTGCAAAACGCGAGCGTGCCAAAGTTTTTGTTGATCGTGTTCAGAAGTTGCTTTGATGATTGCAGTCTGTGGAAAACAAACTTAGCTATAGAACGAAATCTAAAAATGGTCAAGGTTGGTTTCACCAATGGAAAATGGTGTCTAGACCACCTAAATAGTTTTGCTAACGCAAATTTGTCAAGGAAAAACTTGGCAGCAGTCACAAGACCTAGACAAATACCTCACGCTTATTTTTCCTTTCACGCTAACGCAAATTTGCCAAGGAAAAACTTGGCAGCAGTCACAAGACCTCTCAATAGCTAATGTTATTTCCATAAATTCAACTACCACTTTCTGTTCGCGTGGAAAGAAAAACTCCGAAGTTCCGAAGAAGTTCGTGGGTTCAAAAATAATGTCGTCCAATCGATTTTTCCCATTCAAAAAAGTGCATGTAAAATGCATGTGCATGTTTAAGTATCTGCAGATATTTGTTCTAGGTCTGGGTGTTGTGGTACCATGGCAGTCGTAGTTGTCACTCAGGACTACGTATGTGACAGTTGGTTTGGTTAAAACCTTCAAAGACAATGATTTGCATTAATGAGCTTTGGACTCGCACCTTAAGCGAGTCCTTTCGAGTCACTAGGCCTTTTTCAGGGCCACCCTACCTCAACCTGATCAAGTCATGGACGTAAAGCATGTTGAAAACGGGGGGAGGATAACGTTAATACAAACTGGTATTAACCTCAGCGGCACAAACTGCTGGTCAAAGTTCTTCATGTAATGCGAGCAGTCCATATCGTCGTGTACTTGTCCTCGGCCGGTAGAGCCGAATGTCTCTATGGCGTAGAACTCATTTTCTTCCATGCGGGTGGTTTCGCCGCCCTTTACAATCGGCACCGTCTTACCAGCGTGGATCCCTGTTTAAATAAATAAGCTTAACACTATTTATAAAGCTTACACAATTTATAAATGTTTAATGTTCATGAGCTGTGTATACTTTGATCAGTACTTGTAGTTCAATAACATTTTAATTATTTTATTTCGTGCAATCTGTAGAACTTAAGAACTCGTTCTCAGTGCATTACCCAGATTTTAATGAGATAAAGAAGATGTGGTATAAATTGTCTGACGAACTGGGTGAGCCACTTTTCCAATCACTATTGTGATATAGTCGGTTCACGATTTGAGTGACTATGGTGACCATAATATTCTACGGTTTTTTTAACAATCTCATAAAAACTATTAATTAGAGGATAAAGATGGGCTTTACTGAGTGTAATATGAATATTTGCGAAAACTGAAAGGACGGTACAGCTACCCCTACAAAGGCCTTAAGATGAAAAACAAATAGTATTCGCATTGTTCCACTTATGACTGTTTTTGTACAAGTCCTGTTTCTCAAAATATCTTCATTGGCCTCAAATCCCCTAAATCATCCTAAATACGCGAAACATCTAACTTTCGTTTAAAAATCGGGACTTTGGAAAATGTACAAAATTAAAAAGACCACTACCATTTTACTGATATCAATTAACAACTGTTCACCTCCTGAAGTTGTCTGGAGTAATCTAATTACACTCTATATACTACTATTCTTTAAACGAGTTTAAATTGAGCATAAGTCTGTATACAACTATTCAGGAACATTTTGATGTATATGTAATTTTTTGCGAGAAAAACCCCCTGAAAATAGTCATTACAAAACGAAGATAGCTGAGCTGCGGTTAATTCCACAGCTAGCGAAAACGCTATAACGGGGGAAATCTCTCGTGAATTCTACGTATGGATATCTCGGCAAAAACCAAGTGGAATTATCGTATTCGTATCAGTCACAAGTATTACTTATCAGAAACAGAGGGACAATATACTATGGCGTACTTACTGTAAGGTCCAATAGAATGCCCGTTCAGATTGCGAATGGGCTTCACTTGATATGTTTGACCATCCAATTCTACTTCATGTGATTCCATGACCTGGAAGAAGGAACATTCAACAATTTAAATGGGCAATGGTTTTCAATGAAATGGTGCAGGTTCGATTCCAGGTTAAAATGCATGATCTGCAAATATTTGTTTGAGGGTTTGCATGTTGTGATACCACGGAACCCATAGTTTCTGATACCCACATGACAGGGAATCCTCGTTGAGTCAGGATAATACATGTGTGTGACTGTTGGGTGTTATTTATTTTTTGAACAAGTGTAGTAAGTGGTAGGAATAGGGCCTTATAACTGCGCCCTTCAGAGATAATAAATATTTTTTTACAAAAAAAAATATATTAAAAATTGCAGATGATTATTTGTTTTTTAAAGTGTTAACCTAAGGGAAATCACAAGATTTCAAAATATCTTATTTCAACCTCGGCAGGACTCGAACCCGGGATCGAGAGGCGAAGGTTCGAGTGAAACCACTAAGATTGAATTTTAGGAATATTTTAAAACCTTGTAACCCTGTGTAATCTAGAGTTTTCAAACCTTCTGCGTGCTAGATAATAGACACAGGCGAGACTTCCTTTTTTGGCGCTCGGCGAGGCAACACGTCTCTGAAAGTGTTGCGCAAAGCATACTATCCACTGGATAGCAAGTCCTGCCCGCTTAGCATGAAAACAAGACAACGGTTTTGTCTACCGCCGAGAAAACAAAAATATTTTGTCTCTCTCTTTTGTTTGAAAGAATAGGCGACAGAAATAGTTTTTGTCTTCTTATTCGTAGACAAAACGTTGTCTTGGGTGCAGCTAAGCGGGCTGAGAATGCTACGTGGAGAAGCGAAACATGTGTCGATTTCTTCTAATCTTTTTCTAGATTGTATGGACGCGTTCTGCATTGTGTTGGAATCAAGGCGGAATTAGTTACTAAATATTTCTATTTATTCCTGTGTGTGTGTATGGAGTTCTTACCTCTTGCACGGCAGCACCAACATCGCATAACCTCACATCGACCCCGGAGGCCTTAATCCCAGCCTCCGTGGCCTCCTGCACACCCTTGACAAGGGGGTCGTAACGCGGATTGAAATGTAGAGTGAAGGCGCAGTCAATTATGCGCCCATTGATGTGAGTTCCGAAGTCTATCTTCACGACATCATCGTATTCCAGTACTGTCGTGTCACCTAGGAGAGATATGATTTTGAGTACACTAGCTTCTGCCCATCGCTTAAAGTATCTAGCGCATACAGGTTTAGAAATAAATATAATGTCTATGAACATCAAACTATTGAAACGGACCATATAACCAACCTCTGTGGCGCAGTGAGCGAAGGTCCTACTGAGACGCAGAAGGTTGCGGATTCGACAAATGTTTGTATGATCTGCATTCATTTGTCTCGGGTCTGGGTGTTTTATATGTTTAATATACATATGTATTTACAAAAAAATGTATATAAGTAGTATAATCAGTCATGTAGTTCCCATAATACTAGCTCTGCTTACTTTGGGGCTAGATGATGCTGTGTGAAAATTATAATGCTGGATTATATGTGATCTTTTAGCATAAAACAAATAATTGCAACTAGCTGGTCATAGAAATTAACTCGCTACTCTGTTGCAAGTAAATACAAGGTAAAAGTCAAGATTGAGAGATGACTCACTGATCTCTAAAACTACACAAATAAGGGATTCATCGGACAGCATATTGTACTAGTATTATGCAACAGATTGCCAGGGAGCAGCACTTTTACATCTCCTAGAATTAGATGTATTTTGACTAATAATTGTTTGACCCTTACAGACAAATACTGAAACATGACTCAATATTTGGAGAATAAGCAACACAACTTAATTCCATTTTTACAAATATTTTAATTGACATGTTTTGAAGCGTTTTACATAACTTACTGCTACACCTAAAATATATGTAAGAACCAGCATTGAAGTCAAAAATACAACATAGCCAATATGCTGGGCTGAAGTAAACTGTTTGTTTGATTGCAAATTTTTATAGGAACTCAATTGTCAGCGACATAAGGGCGGTCAAGGTAGCAGGATAGTACCTGTATTAGGTGTGTAGTGAGCTGCGCAGTGGTTACGGCTGCATCCTGTGGGGAAAGCCAGCCCCGCTTTGAGCCCGTCCTCTCCGATCAGACGGCGGGCAGTCGACTCCAGCTCCTCACATATTTGGATCATTGTCATACCTGGCTTGATCCAGTCGCGCATGTGCTTGCGAGTCTGAAATTGATTTATGGATTCGGTTCGGATTGAGGGTGTCTAGACCAATCCGCAGGCGTTTACACCAACAGAAAGTGGTTGTTGTCTAAAGGACCAGAGCAGTTTTCATTATATGCATAATCAGCTTATAAAGTCTTATATTTGTGGATGGGTGCTTCGAATCAAAAAACTGGTTAAGGGCACCTCAAAGTGATTTTCAAATACCTTGTGACAGTCACCAGACTGTCAGTCAGTCTGTCTTGCGACAGACCTTGTGACCCACAGTCAGATGGTTTTACCGCGAGGCGTTTTTTGGTTAACACATCTGTACTTCAAAGTTGATCTCAATCAGTCTCATTACGAAACGTGGTTTAAGTCAAGTTTAAGAAAAAACTGGGGTTTAGACTCTGCTTTTAGAAAATTGTTATTACCAAACGAGGTTAAGCCAAAAACCGCGGTCTATCTGTGGTTTATAATTAAACCAGCCAGTCCCCTAGTTTATCTCTGGTTTTAGCTAAATCTGTCATGTCTTTATACAGATTTGAATGTAATTGCTTGTGCACCTTCGATAATTCGTACTTATCTGATATTATTTTGTGTTTCCTAAACGACTAAGCTTGAAAATAAACTTGAATTTGATTGACGATATGGATTTAGATTGTTGCGATTTTGAAAAAGGTCATTTTAGCGCCTTAGCCTCTTACGTTTCGTTTCAAGTAAATAATCGTAACGGGAAACTTCTTAGTAAAAATATATTTGATTTTATTTTCAGAGAGTGTTACTGTTTATTTTAATAATAAGCTGACTGGTTTATTTTAATAATAAGCCGAATAAATAATCATATGTTGTAATAACTGGCACCTTTTTTTTTTATCGTGACGTAAATAATAAAGCAAATCATTTTATTCAAGATTCTTGAAGGAATGGAACGTTATCGATGTTTGGAACATATAAAGACCACGATCATTGGCTGTTGCCAGTGAATGATTGAATGATACACGTAGACCGGAGTTTTAGTTGGTTTTAGTTAGACCTCGGAAAAATCTGCTTTTGTAATAAAGTCAAGTCTAAACCAAAGGTCTATATTTAGTCCTGGACTTAGTCTTAGACCATGTTTCGTAATGAGACCGAATAAGTTTTAAACCGGTAGATAAATCAGGCGTTTCATAGTTTCATTCATTTCCACTGTTGGGACATCTTTGAACACTTATTTATAACTCAATCTAAAACCTTAAAATAATAATGTGACACATATACAATGGACAAGCAGAAAAATAAGGAAAATATGGCTGACTACCACTGTTTTGTAGCAAATTAAGCGATGCCCACGACCGCATTCAATGGTGGACCGGTGGATACTGCGGCATGCAGAGACTCTTAAAATGGTGGCGCGCGCGTCGGTTTTCATGATGGAGAGCTACTATTTAGCTGTATATATTTTTTTATATGAATTTATTTCTGATTTTTTAAGAAATTTCTTCAAATTTCGATGATGTCAGTTCTATCGTACCCTTGTAGACTTCATCAAACATTTTCATGAACCAGCCCGTATATGGACCAGTAGAGCATGATAGCTGCGCTTGAAGTTATATATATATTTTCTGGTTGCGCTATATTTTCTGTAAAATATACCTGTCTGTGAGCCTCAGCAGCATGCCTGATTTCCTGGTAGATGTCCTGCTGGAGGCGGTCTAAGGCGCGTTTTTCTTCACTGCTGAAGCGATCCTTGGCAGTTGTCTCATCAATGCCCTCGGCTTTACCATGCTCCATTATTTGACCCTCAGGGAAGTTTCCTGTTCATTTAAGTTATTTATTATGCATTCATTTGTTGTGTCACAGGTGCTTTTTTGTTCAAGGAAGTCCGTACTGAGTGTGTTGTATCAAAAAAGGCAATGATGATCATCATTGATAATCATGATAATTTATCGGTTAACTTACAGAAGGCCACAGGTTGAGCTATCTACCTATTGACATTTGCACACCATTTGGATGGTATAATATATAGGGGCCTATAAAATTCATGCAAATAAATGTTCTGATTTCTGAATAGCCTTGTGACTTTGTGTTTAATTTTTTTCCACAATTCATGTTAACTACACCCTTATTTGTGTGAAATTATAGAAAACCTATTTCAAGAGCACTCAAAAGAAACCTGACTTGAAGAAGACAAACTTGCTTGAAACATGTTGTGATGTTGGGAGGCATTTAGTACTCTAAATCTTTGATAACAGAGAAAACAAATACATTACTTGCTTATACCCATACAAACTTACCCGTAAGTTTAATGATTTCTTGTTATAAACTCACCATCAGGATAAAGCTCAACAATCGGAATACTTGGTGGGTTAGTCTGCTCCTTAGAAGGTCCTTTACCAGATTTGCTTTTGTTTTTCTTTTTTTTCTTCTTTTTCTCATCACCCTCCACAGTATCTTCAACAGCTAGTGTTTCCACTTTATCAGCCGCGATTGTATTATCAGTAGCGTTGGTTTCATTTTCTTAAAATAATCACAAAAGGTCACAATGAAGTTACTTTCCCACACTGTAAATTCGATTAGACATTTATTACAAGCGTCATTGCGCACTGAATAGGTTATGATTGGTATTTATGACAAAATTAAGGTAATTAATAGGTACAGGTGTAAGTTTTCCGGTTTGTATGAAAGTCTCACCAGCCTTCTTCTTCTTCTTTTTCTTTTTCTTCTTTTTAGCAGGATCTTTGTTCTCTCCATCATCTATATCTAGTTCATCTTCTTCGCCATTTTCGATAACTTCGCTCAACAATTCTTCGTTCTGTTGCACTGCTGCCATTGTAAGAAATTATGCCTTAGAAATGAAAAATAATAAGAAGAATTGTAGCGTTATGATATTTCCATGCGCCTTTTTCTTTGGCTTCTTCTGAAGAAAGAAAACACAGACTATAAAAGAAAATAAATGATTGAATGATAATGCCGGGTAGGGATGAGCGATATTTATCGATATTGTTAAAATATCGATATTAACGTAAAAAATAATCACAACTTGTAAATTAATATTTAAACAATAATATAAATGATATTTTGTTTAAATATTAATATTTAATATTTAAACAAAATATCGTTTTTGATTTGTGTTTAATTTATTCAATGTTTAATATTAAGAAAGTATTTTACAAATAACGGAGTTCATAAAATGTCATTATAATATCTCAGAGTAATAAAATTTACGCTACGTTCTAAATATATTAGTGCCATCTGTTGCTGCACTTGTGTATATCTTTGGCACTCATTCCGCAGTCAACAAGGAACCCTTAAAGTTTTGCCATGTCTGTCAGTTCTTGGTTGTTCTTATCCAGTGTTGAATGATTTAAATCTCAATAAAAATGAAGTGACAAAAAACAATGATGAATGTGGCAATAAAAAAGTATTGATTTAATACTTTTTTACTTCCACCAAATCAGCCAAAATGTGTCAAAACAAATTACAAAACCAATAAAAACATGACATATTAGTTATTTAAATTTAAGTGTCTGCGACTGCGGTGAAACCCAAATGGTTGTACGTTCGTTTTTCATTTGTTGATATTTTTTTGTAAAATTTGACAAAAATAATTACTTTAGAAGAACTGATTTTTTCATGTTATTATAATTGTTATAAAATGTGACATAAAAAATATGCTACATTTTTATAATATTTATATATATTCAAATATTTATTTTTTAATCATAACTCAGAAAGTTAGGTAAGTCAGTCAAATAAAAAAAAAAAATCTGATTTAAATAAAATAAATCCAAGTTAAATTAATTTAATCCGATTTTTTTACTAACATGATTTATGTTAGTAAAAAAATACCTGTTCTTACTAAAAGATCGCTATTACGTATCTAACTTGCGCAGCAACTTTTACATCGTCGTTGGAGAGGCTATTTTCAAAGGCTGGTCAGACTCTGTACCAGCAAAGAAACCGGTTTGAAATTTAGTATTTAGTATTGCTATCAAACAATTTAACTTTGCTAAAAAGGCGTCTAAACACGATAATATAGGCAAGAAAACCATAGTTAACATTTAATTGAAAAAAATGGGAGGCTGCAAAGTCATATTGTGTCGTGGCAAATTCAGCAGATCTCAAGGTACCTAGCGCCTGTAAGCATAAAGTTTCTTGCTTGTTTTGCATCTTGACTTATAAGTCGGGATGCAAAAACAAAACATACTATAGCTTGAACATGATCAAAAGGTACGAAAAAAGTACGATCAGAGCTTAGGTACGCTTAAAGTTTAAACATTTTGTTACGCTCTGTCAACGTTGCTGTGATAAATGCGTTAGCATCTATTAGTCTGTGCTGAGTGATGTGTTGTACATACCTACTGAAAACGTTTAATTTTAATTGAAATTGACATGACAAGTGACGTCCACAGAATAGTTAGGCATACTAGGAAGTAGACGTGAAAGAGACGACCTAGTTCACAGATTAAAAATTTTTACTCTTACAATCTAGATGTGGTAGAATTTTTCTATGCAACCGTACTGTCCTTATTGAACGGCCATGGCACAGATATTATAATACTAGTAACATAACCCCAGGGTTATGTTACTAGTATTCCGTGTACATGCATGGGTCTGATTATCTAGATACCTATGCTTTCCATGGTAGTACAATACGCGCCGTACAAGCTAGAAACATGACGGGATTGCACACCCCTGGAATGTATTCCGTGTAGGTACATTATTCTCGATAACTGACTATTAAAATATTATACTTATAACGAAAGGTTTTGTTTTCTCTTATTATAAAACCAGAAAAGTGGAAAAAATAGAGGTAATATAACGTCAGTTAAAATATATAACCCTGGCGATACCTATGTACTAGGTACCTATTTGGAATATTTAGCACTTTTTCCTACTACTATTATAAACGTGAAAGTTTGTTTGGATGTTTGTTACTCTTTCACGCAAAAACTACTGAACAGATTTTGATGAAACTTTTTAGTAATATAGCTCATAAATTAGAATAACAAATAGGCTACTTTTTATCCAGGTACCACGCGGGCGAAGCCGTGGGCAGAAGCTAGTAAAGAATAACCTATCATTGTATTTATTTACTCAACACTACTGTAAGTCATCGAAAGGTATCAATGAGGATAACTAAACTATAGATAGATAGATAGATAACTCTTTATTGCATACACCAGGATAAAAAACACTTTACAGAGGATCTTAAAACTAGGTTGTGGTGATACAATGGGCGGCCTTATCGCTGAGAGCGATCTCTTCCAGGCAACCTTTGGATGGACTTGAATTAAAAGAATGTGAAGAGAGGTGGTGTAACTGCAATAAAAAATAATAATTTGCAGTAGGTAATAAAATAGATATTTAATAAATAATATAATGTGGTATAATTTATACCTATAAATAATAAAAATCAAATTAAATTATCGTGTCTCATTTAAAAATGGATCTGCATCGAGAGCATTTTCGTGCGATGATTTTCTACGATTTCAAATGTGGCCTAAAACCTGATGAGTCATTTGATCGACTTCAAATGGCTTTTATGGATGAAGGACCTTCAAAAGCAACCATCTACCGTTGGCATAGCGAGTTCAAGCGCGGTCGCCTTGCTTTGGGGGATGAACTGGGGGTATCTGGTTTCAATTCCATTACGAGACCAAAGCAGCATCAACGCCGAATGGTATACCACAAAATGCCTGCCAGAAGTTTTGTCTGCAATGAGCAACAAGCGACCGAATACCGGGCTCCGCGGGGTACTGCTTCACCATGACAACGCGCCCGCGCACTCAGCGCTCAAAACGAGTGACTTCCTGGACACCACACCGGTCAGAGTCTTGGGTCACCCTCCTTACAGCCCTGATCTGGCACCGGGTGACTTCTTTTTATTCCCTAAAATAAAAAATCAGCTGAAAGGGATACAGTTTTCATCGCCGGAAGACGCGCTAGCAGCGTTCGAGAAGACCGTGGAAGAGGTGTCTGCGGCGGACTAGAAAAAATGTTTCGAAAATTGGTTCAGACGCATGAAACTTTGTATAGAGTCTGGTGGAGAGTTCTTTGAAAAGATTTAATTAAAATATTTTATCCATAGAAGTTAGTTTTTTAGTTTCTCAGAACTTTCTGAGTATCCCACGTATAATAATCATGTAGTACATAATTTTTATGTATCATCAATAGTTTTCTTAGCGCACGCCAAATAATGAATATAATAGGCAAAATTTTGCTACTTTTACTTACATTATTGCAATTTTTTTAAGGATCTCTATTTTTTTATTATAAATTATAGCCTATGTTACTTCTTGATTATTTAGATAAAGGGATTTTATTACTCTATCCGGGATAATACCTACATTATTAATGTAATATACCAGAATGTGGTTAATGGTTATACCTATATTCTTTATGCAAGTCCCATAGGAAAAAAGGTGCATAGTAATGTCTAGCTAACTTAAAGGTATAGATACCTATTGTTTAAGAAACAAGCAATTAGTTTAAAAACAAATAAACCCGACTGCAGTATCTGAATCATGATTCTATAATCTTAATATATATACCATTATAAACTTTAAGAAAAAATAACACTTCGTATTATATATTTACCTTTGGCCTATGTCACTTTCTAGTGACATAGGCCAAAGCTCAGGATTCCAATGAACACCGCATTTATTATCCGTCAGGTTTTTAATTGTTTTTTTAAATTATTTTTTAATTCGTTTCAGGCGGCTTCTATCTGCTATACATTTTGTGCGTTCTTATGTCACACTCGTGATCAAGACGATTCCAATGACATCTCATTTATCAGAATCCATTAAGTTGTTTAGGCTACAGCAAAGAACATGGAACATGGCCATGTTTGTACATGCATACATACCTACACCCGGGAAACATTACGGTAGTAAAATGAATACACTGAGTTTTCTCCCATATCTTTTTATTCTAAATACAATTCAACTCAAATTTAATTTAAACTATTACAAGCTATTTATTTATTTTATTTAAACATAAATAATAAGTGATGCAATGACCAGCATTGCACACTTTTAACTTGTTCATATAACTAGATATTATCCAATCTTACCGATAGTTTCATACTGACAAAATATAGAGGTACTTGCACGACACTGAAAAACTTTGGCAAACTATTTTTTAAATAGGCTTGTTATAGGTACCAATCAAATTCTAAAAGAGCAAATAAGGGAAGGGAGTATTGATACGTATTTTTAATACATTGCGTTTTGCTACTATGCTAAGGCTATGTCAAAAGAAAATCAATTACCTATCGAGCAATTATTACTGTAAGCAGTATTTAGTCCACGTAGCTAACAATTTCTTTGGCAAATATAAATACTTAAGTAGGTACCTGTAGGTACGATATCAATGAAATAGGATAGCATAAGAGCAAAATGCAATGGATTGATTGTTCATTTTTATGAAAGGTTTCAAATATTATGTAACCTTAGTTTTACAGCTAATTCAGCAAATGAAACGTATTACAAATCACAAAAAATGCTTCGTTGGGGAACGTAAATTTCTTTATTAGGTTTTAGTAGGTATTACTGATTGCTCATATCAAATAAAATTTTGTTTCCTGTTTGGAATTAGTTAGGTTTAAACTGTTAAACTTAGTCCGGTAATTGAATAATAATTATCGATACTCAAATGTTTCAAAAATTGATGCCCCTGTTATCCGTCAATAATTAATAATATCTGATTTCCTAAATCAGTATTAGGAAATAAAGTTACGGGCACGTTCGTTAGAGCAAACAATTTTTTATCTGTGGGCGCGGTGTCTAATATATTTCAATTGTCATACCATGCATCGCGTAAGTTTTGCCTAGACAAAAAATCATTATCATTATCGGGGTACATAGAGCAATATACATTTAATGATTTAATTAATACTATGGTGACCACATTGGCAAAGGTGTAGGTACACGCAAGTTAACAATAAGTATGTGAATTCGAAAGATTGGGTAGATACGTATAATAAACACAGATCTACTTACTGCCTGTACCAATATCATATTCAACACAATTACATACAATTATATTATTTTACTTTTTTAGAAATAAAATGACTCTAAGCGTAACTTTTCTATTATGTAACACACATGTATATTTAAGCGTATCCAATGTTATGTAGGTAGGTACTATAATACATTATGATTTAATATGCAATTTCTAAAAAATTTATTCAAATATAACAGTGAAAGAGCGATTTTCATGTTATTCATAGATAGTCGCATATAGTTAAATATTTATAGAAGTGATGTTTTTGGACCATCTCACGCTAATGAACGATAAAGGCCAGTTTACGGGCATACTAGAAAACGGGTAATACTTCTGGTAATAAATAAACAAAATAAATGAAATGCGAGGAACATAATTTGTTTATTTAGTTAAATATCTTTTTTGAGTACATGAAAGGAGAGACCAGCTCACAAAATTAATTAAAATACAACGATGAACAAATGAAATGCAAACATAATACAGTTAATTAAGTATCACCCTTCTGGTAATGAATATAATGTCTAACGTTTATAACTTTTGGTACAATAGGTAAAATACGAATTTATGATTAAAAAGAAAGTGAGTATTGTGAACATAATGTAGCTTGGTAGGGCTTATGAATTTGATGGTGATCAGATCTTCATCCCATTAAATAGATATATATATAGCAAGTTTACATTCAAGTTAAAACTAAACAGAAGTATTGTGCGATACGAACAAAATTACAAATAATCTAAGGATGTAGATAAGTACACATATTGCAAAACCCGGCCTGTATACCGTAAAATTTGGAAAATATAACACTCACTCATAAGAAAACCTGGTTAACCACTCACTTGTTAGTAGGAAATTAACATGTTAATCAAACACATCAAGCCGTTAGTTGCATTATGCGAAGTTCAATATTGGCTAAAATTTTTTGATAAACGAGAAACAAAACAATTTATTAACAAAACTATAGCCTATTCCTAAAGAGAAAATTAAAAATAATATAGATCGCCAGCGACCATTCTTAAGAAATGAGGTGCATTTAGGTTTACAAAATCAACTAGGTAAAGCTATGAACTATGAACTTGATACTTCGGCCAAAAATTAGTAGATTACGCCTCCTAATATAGCTGTGTTTGACTGTATGACTGAGTATGTAAGTATTCAATAGGTGATGCGATCACTTGAAGGTATGTTTATTGTTATATGTCTGTTATACTATAAAATATTACCTACAAGGGTGCAGGTAAGAAGGTAATTAATGATTGCTTACTTTTATTTAACCATTATTTTATGTAAATGATGCTATCGATATAAATAACCTCACCCATACCTTCACAATGATCTGTTTATCAGGTAGGAAAATACATATTTACAAAATTATCATAGTTCTATCTCAGCAAGAGGCTGGCCGAACTTTAAATATTCAGAAAAAACACAAAACAACAGCTTCGAAAGGCAATTTTTTAAATTTACCTTAGACTAGTTGTTTTAGGATATCTATAAATGTTAATATTTTGGTGAATAACATCATTATCGCAAACCCGTATTAAATATGAGAAAAGTGAATGATATGACAATATAAATTACCCTTTCATACCAATTAATAAGCGTTTCAATGTCCTTATGTAGCCGATCCGATATATGCGGTATCGACGACTAAAATCTACTTACGATTCTTTAAATTTACGAATCGAACACTAACTACTTTACATGGGATTTTGCCGAACGTCGCAGTAAAAGTAAGAACATTTATAAATCTTTGGTTAGACAAAACGAAACAACGGGTACAAATACTAGACAATCGAACGCTACACAGTCATTGGAGGGACAATTAGTCGTTAGGTAATCTAAACAACATTGCATAATGATCACATAAAATTAATTTATATATAAATCGAAATGTAACGACGCACCCGCCGATCGTCCCATTCCGATAGTAAGCGTAACAAGTATTTTTTATTATCCAACAAGAGTTCGCGGGTACTCGGCTGGGACTCGGCCGGCCGGCTCGGCCGTGCGACTCGCCCGGCCACTCTCACTGCCAGAGCCTCCACCAAACGTGCACTTTCTCTGAGAGTTTCTTGCAGAATCCCAGTAGTTTCCGTCACATCCCTCCATCGCCTTCACCCTCGCAGTCCTCTGAACCTTCACCCTCCTCGAGCGTTACCTGTCAATAACAAAAACTAATTAGAGAATGCAAGAAATACGTCATCATATAATTTTATAAAGAAATGTACGTCAAATATTTATTGAAAATGATTGATAGTTTATGCTACACGATTCTATTTTAATTTTAAAAGCATACACAGGACGACTAGGCGACATTTTAATAATCAGATTTTTTTTCATGGAATAATCATAATGCTAAAATTAAATAGGTTCTACATCAAAACATAAAATGAGAAAAATAGGCAGTTGTACAAAAACTCAACTTACTTGAAACCGTATTTGTTCTGGGCGATCATCCTCTGCTCCGGAGTGTGAGCCGGAGCAGGGTGCAGGGGGTGGAGACGGCGGAATCATGCTCTGATAATAGTCACGATTCTCTTCTAAAGTGTCTAGTATGTCCTGAGCGTCAGGATGTACTAGGTCCGCCCAAGTCTCCCAAAGCGGGTGTACAATGTAGTCGATGAACCCGACTTGAGATTTCTCTATTGTAGAGTTGTTCCTGTCGCACATAGGACTAATTTCCATTCCATGCTCTCTTTCTCTATCTCCTTGTTGGAAGAATTCTTCCATCAGCAGAGCTACCCATCGTTTATAAAGTGGCAGAGGCTTAGTAGGGTTGCTCAAATCAGCACAATGAACGAGATTCTCCAACACTTGTATTCTGTCCGTGTAGTTGTCCAATAACAACACGCCACTGCCGGCCACTTTTTTCGTCTCTACCATTGTCTTGAGGTCTGCAAGTAGACTCATGTGTTTTGACATGTCAGTCGAGAGCACCATATCTATGACCATTTTGCGCAGTGTCTGTCTCTGTTTTTTAAGAAGATTGACAAATATGTCACAGCCTTCGTTCTGGAGGAGCTTGAATGCTACCGCGAGGTGGTGATTTTCTAAGACTGACTCATCGTTGTACATCAGCGCTAATTCAGAGCTCGAGTTGACGAGAAATTGGTTCGTGAGTCCAGGATGATCAACATCGTGAACGCACGCGGCAAAGAGGGCGGCGCAAACCTCTATCGGCGTGAAAACTGCGTCTAGAGCCGGGGTATTCAAGAGCACGTTAGTAGATTGCGTGACATCAGCGGCGTGGAGCGAGTTGTGGAACGGATTGTCACGGACATAGTGCTCCTCGAGAGTCACTGCGAATGCGAGGAAAGTCCGCGACGGTATTTGTAGTGTAGAAAGCAACTCCCTAGATGAGAATGCGCAGTAGGCCACTGCAGTGAGAGGCCGCCCACATGATAGATCTCCTATGCGGAAAATGTCCACTCCCCATCGATCGAGATCACCCAGAAGCCTGCCGAGCTCTTCTTCATGCGGTGTTTCGACACCGTATCTCGGCACTCGATCCCCAGTAAAACTGTTTGTGTGTGTAAGTGCTCTCTTCACACCCGTTATCTGCAAAGATAATAAGTCCTTAAGTACTAATTATATTATGAAAAGTCCATGAGGAGTATTTGTTTCAGTTAATTATATCTCGAAACTTACTTGAGACATTGCTGTAGCGGGTCCCCCATGGCGTGGCTTCTCCTTTTTCTTGGTACGTTCAGATGTGTTCTCTTCTACTTGTAGAGTTGGTATATCCAATTCTTGTTGTTTATCTGTAACCAAAACAACGTTATGCATGAGTATAAACACATGACCTATTCTGACAGTACCTATTTAGAAATATGTAGGTACCCCATAACTTCCCCCATATATGTAACTGACAGCAATGGCTCACAAAATTGCTACCGTAATAAAACCGAAAACTCCGTTGTTATAACTATGCCATGAGTCTAAACTTGTTAGGTACTTTTTATGAATTATTCGTTTTCTAAATGGTGTTATTAGGTTACGATGTCAGAAGAAAGTAGATATAGTATCAAGACTAAGATTACCAACATTGATTCATTTGATTGATATGAATTTGGGTCAGTTTACTTTTCGTTATGCGTCATAAAAATATCATGAAACATACGTGAATCTTCGTGTGGACTTAATATTTTCAAAACTACTGTTATGAGGTTTATTACGTACAGAATTAAAAAGAAAAGGTAAGAAAGAAATATCCATAATAAAATTATCGTGTACGAGTACTAGGCAGTTTTTATATATTTTTACGAGTTAGTGTAATGTGAAAAAAATATTATCTAGGATGGGCTATTTTATTGTAATATACTCGTTCAATTTATATCTAATCAACAGATACCTACTATTGGAACGGCGTAGCAGAGTAAATCCTACTAATATTACAATTGGAAAAATTTTGATGTTTAGATGTTTGGATGTTTGTTGCTAATAATATCCTTAACGGCTGGACCGATTTGAATGAAACTTGAAATCTAGAACCTAGATAGTTCGTGACCACATAGGCCACACCACATAGGCTAGAGTGCCTCGCGTGCGAAGCCGTGGGCAGAGGCTAAATAAACCAGAGCACTTGTTTTTAATTCTTTAACCCATTTCTTTCTGATATAAAAGGTCCTTGCAGCATTTGAAATGAAATTTTAACAACGAAAATAATACCGTAAGTTGATCTGTTGTTATTCTGTTTATAGAATAAATGCCATAGCATTGATAGAAGTTTAATAGATAGAAGTTCGCCAATTAAGATGATTTGAATAGACGGGCCAGTATTACGTCGCCACAGTAAAATGCACACAGATTAATTGAAGCATGTTCAAGTGTTCCCTGACGAGATCTAGTTATCAATTGAATCAATGAGTGACTCATTGAGTGAGTCATCATGTCTGCCCTAAATGTATTCAATAATGTCTCCTTGAAAGCTTACCAATATAAATAATTATATTATTACAACTGAATCAACATTATGATTGCCTAGATTTTTTCCTTTTTCCCCAGTATAATGCAACCTTGACCAAAATCTCACACATTGAAAAAACTAATTAAAATTAAAATCATATAAGACGGTGATACCTACATGTGATTGATGGTTATACATACGAGTATCAATACGAGTGTAGTCCTTCACATAATTCGTTGAATAAGTAGGTACATGTGAAACCCCTTTGATCCGGTACGTGTTGACCGCGGGTGGGGGTTATCTAAGCTCCGCTTTATTATTATCTCTTCAGATAAAATAATTGTTATATTTACTTGCCTGTTAGCCATTTAGATAACAAACAAGTAAATATTATAATTTTTTTTTTATAATTATTTAGTTTTTTTTATGTCAAAGAAGTTTAAGAAGTTTATCTATACTAATATTATAAAAAGGAATTATATTTTTGTTTGTTTGTTTGTGCCGAATAGGCTCCGAAACTACTGGACCGATTTTAACCATTTTTAACCAATAGAATGCTAAATTATCAGGAAGTAACATAGGCTATAATTTATTTTCAAAAAGATTAGAGATCCTTAAGAAAATGTCAATAGTGTAACCCAAAGTAGCAAAAAATTCATTATTTGGCGTGCGCTGAGAAAACTATTAATGATACATAAAAATTATGTACTACATGATTAAAGTACTCATTCTTACCTACAAAAAAGTCCTGGAGGGAATATATCTAACTATCATATTTAAGTCACAATAGCAGCTTTTGTGTTCTAAAATTTAATTAGATCGCCGGTAGAAACATTACAAAAAGTTGGTTACATTCGTATCGTAGTATTAATTCTTATTCAAATAAATAGTTTTACCATCAAGAGTATTTATGTAGCAGTAAAATACTTTACTGTTACTTTTTATCCCGATATACCCACGGAATCGAAATTATACGCGGGTAAAACCGCGGGGCAAAGCTAGTCCAGTATAAGTATATTGACGTTTTCTTCTGGTTGAGCTAGTCTACTTTGTATGGCCTCTAAGTAATCACCTCCAACTGGTAATATATTTTGTGATATTACATAACTATCAGTTTACCTTCTCTACATAAGTGGAAAACTAAATGATCTCACAAAGTTTAACACGTATAATATACGTTAACCTCTTTGAGATCGTCAAAATGGTCTTTAAACATATTAAGATATTTATTCGATTAAAACCTTGTCGACAAGGATGCTTCTAATCACTGTGGTCAAATTATCTACTTATTTATCTTCAATCTGGTAGAGTACATACCTACTCGGATAAAGGGAGTTACTAATCATAGACAATTCCAAAATCATAAAACCACAAATAATAAACGAAATACCTAGTCTTTCGAAAGAAGTTTCAAAGAATTAATGGAAAAGAATGACCCAAGGCCATTTATAA
Organism: Perizoma flavofasciatum; assembly: GCA_958496245.1. Lineage (NCBI taxonomy): Eukaryota > Metazoa > Arthropoda > Insecta > Lepidoptera > Geometridae > Perizoma > Perizoma flavofasciatum. The sequence goes on from OY292426.1 coordinate 6,749,789, forward strand.
CAAAATAAAGCCATTAAAGTGATTGGGCGGGCGGTGACGTAGCACCGATACGTAGCCGAATTTATTGACGTAGCGCTTCGTGTGCCTTTCATAAGGGCACGTTAAATTTATATGTACACACATAGACTATTTTAGAGTGATAGTTTATCTGGAGAAATAATGTTTTCAATTATCAAAAAGTTTTTTATACGAAGAATCAAATCATTAAATAAATTGAATACTATTCAATCCATAAAAAATACGATGATTCGTTTTTATTCGCTTCTGTTTTTTTAACTACAAAATGGTACAAAAAGATAACTCACCTAAGAATGTGGAGCAGATGTACTCTGAGATCTGGTTACCGGATTTGCTGGACTCGGAGAAATGGCTCAGCTCCTTGTTCAGCATCCTCTTGAACTGCAAATGCAACACTTCCAATGAATGCGCCATATTCTCAGCCTGAGTCTGCATCCAACGGGCTGACGCGACACGAACGCTTTGTCTCTCGGCGCACACGCGCATTTCTTATAAAAATATTAAAAAATAAAAATAAACTAGACGTTATTCCGATTTAGTTTCAATATGCGTACGGTAACACTGGATTAATCGGTAGGTACGTGTGCAATCGGTGAGCGCTATCGTTATACTGAGGGATCGCGGTGGTCGCTTCTCAAAGTCACTAGCGTATAATGCTGGCGCGTGTCGTCATTTGGGTAAGCGGTAAGCGAACACACTATTAAAACGCTTTACCAGTTAGTAAACGTGAGTACAATTCATTCAATCCAGTTTTCCTTTGCGGTTAGTATGAAAAGTTACATTTTACGCTTACTACAATAATGGTAGGTAATACGTAGTAAATAATCCCATTGCTTAGGTAAGGTACAGGCTTTACTTTCTGGTAAGTTTTTCACACAGATAAGTAGGTACTTATCTGTGTGAAAAACTTGTTATATTACATATTTTTTATGTAACTTTTTACATAAAAAATATGTTTATTATTTTAATAAGGTTATTAAAATAATAAACATACCTACCTAGGCAAACGAAAATATTAAGTGTAATCTGTATAATATTTACACAATGATTTATATTCTAGAGATCGATAGTGATAATGATTAGTTTTGATGATAACTGCAAACTACTCGCACTTTATCATCCAATGATGCTTGTGACAGATAGAACATTGCTTATTATCATCATAATAAAATAGTATCTAACTTGTGGTATTTTAAGAACACCTGCAGCATAGCAACAACATTTAAAGTTAATCAAAATTAAACGCTTAAAAATACAGCCGAATTGAGAACCTTCTATCCTTTTTTTTTCAAGTCGTCACACTCAACACCCAACAGTCACATACTCGTATATAGCCCTGTCCTTGCACTAAGATTACCTGTATCGTAGGTACAGGAACTAAGAGAACACCTCAACATCTCTAACACCACTCATTTTGATAGAGACCAGACCAGACCTGTCTTCGGACCAGACTCATTTTGATAGAGTAGTTTCTATGACTGTAAATTTGTAAGGCTAAATTTAGCTACCTTCTTCACACACTTGATTCTTATCACCTTGCAGCGTTCATCGTTTTTATCCCTGAAAAGACGCCCGCGAAGCTCACGTAAGCTTCCGGATCAACTGATTCCTGTAGATAAGATATGAGTACCAGGATTTATGATAGAGGAAGGAAATAAATAATTGACGTTTGAAGTGTTGTTGACAACACGTCAAAGAGATTATATTGACAGTACTGAAATCTGTCAGTACTTATCACAATATCGAAATTTTATACCTACGAACCTAATCTCATCAGTCTCATCACGCAGATAAATCTATGTCAGGGTTGAATGCCATCATCAAAAACTTTGAACATATAAACCATTCAAAAGCATATGATTTAACCTTACCAATAGTTTACTATTCATCTCCAATTACGAGAAAGGAAAATCCTAGAAGACACATTTTCAATAGGTACGAGATTTAAGGAGTTTATTAAGGACCTGGATTTTTTATAAAAGAGAAGGACTTAAATACTTTGTTTGAAGCGTGTCACCAAACCACGAGGATTCACAATAGATACAGCACCAACCTACTCATAACTGATTTTCAGAACTCACTATGTAATCACTAATTTTGTAGCTACACAATTCATGTGATTTTACACTCATTCAAAGTTTCAAAGCGGAATCTAGTCACGACTTATTTTTAATGTTATCCTCAAGTGGCAATTCACAGAGCCAACGGACGTTGCAGTGGGGACTTCTAAAATTTAGTTCATACCAGATGTTTTCAGAAACTTAATTAACATAAAACGTGAACTTATATTTCCAGTCTGAACTTTTCCAGTTAGATCCCATTCTAACAAGGTTATTCATTAGAATAAAATTCATAAACCTAATCTTTATTAGTTTCGAGCAGTTTAAAAAACAAATCAAACCCAAGAACGCCCTAATTCCAGATATTGAAATTCAATCACTATGTGTGGAAATTTCAGACATTTCATTTTATATATTCCATTACAGTGTATGCGTGTAGAAAAATTCTAAAGTTAATATTGTAACAGGAGTGCATGTGCCTTTTCGTACGAGTTTTTTTTTGTTATTTTCAACATCTACATGATAAGATTTATGTTGGGTTTACCTTTTTATGAGGCAGCAAAACACGTGGGTGTGGTTTACCAAGTTTTTGCAGTTTTACTAGAGTTCACGTACTTAGGTAAGTATGAGATGAATCATATTTGTGTTATGATATCGTCACATTTACATGACGTACCTACTCCTAGTTAAACGCACAGTTAAACGGGTATATCGATTTATACCAGTCCCCTATTACTGTTTAAATATTTACTTACGTCCTTACGTACGTGTTCGTGACCAAAGAGCATCATCTAATAATTATTACAATTATATACCTAATATGGTTTCATGGCGTTTTATAGAATTACTTCTTGTCCCCATTCATCATCAATCCAAAGTTCATGTTATGAGTTTACGCAGGTAGTACCTTCCTACCTCACGAGCGTATTCCCCTCCCTCCTATCAAATCCAACTGACGATCTGCAGAATGTCTTAGAAGCGTTGGTAGGTATGTAGAGGTATATTATTGGATCGTCACATTCTTTTGACATTCAAACTAATGTCTACTTTTTACTTGTCTACTTGTTCTTGTAGGTAGTTATCAATTTTACTAACCTCTGTCCATGTTTCGTCTGCGTGGTATCTGGATGAAAGGGGCCTGTGTTGTTATATGCTACTATATTATATAACTGTTATTTTCTGAATTTCATCCAGATCGGTTTTACCGTTACGGATATATTTAGCAACATCGAATCTTTCGTATTTATAATATTATTAGAATATGTGTCAGCTCATTTAATCCTATGCCCAGCAGTAAACTTCTACAGGCTTTGATGATGATGACAAGTATTTGTAAAATAACTCTTATGGGAATTTATTAGGTAGGTACATATTAAAAATTTGTGCTTAGGCATTTTATTTATCTCCATCAGCCGAATGTAGTTTTCCCGTTCTGACGTGTGATCGACGTAAGGATATAGGTATATTTGGCCTGTGAATAGTAATTTTAGTTGTAAATAAGCCAAAGGTAAACATGTCAGAAAATCTTCGGAAGGCTCGTCATCTCAAAAATCTTCTATTTTCTTCTTTTTATCCAAATCTACTAGCTCTACTTGCAAACATTCTAATATTCGTATATGGTTATCAAATAATGGGAATATGTGTATTATGTATATTTGGGTTTATTATCTACGAGTACGTCATTATTTTCGGTGCCTTGCTAACCATATTCATTGATTCCCGGCTACGCTACACTGCCTGACAATGTCGTTTGGCCATCAGAGGATGCCGTCACGACACAGTCGCTGAGAATATTTTGGCTCTTCTTTTGTGGCAGTCTGTTTATTTCCCATCATCCGTCTAGCCACTTCAGCATTCGTGATTATTGAAATCTTTATTCATAAACTTTTAGTTGTTTCTTAGAATTTCTTCGTTTGTCAGAAAAAGTCTGTCTTTCAAAAGAAACTGAAGACGTGAATTGCCAGAAAGTTCTACGAAGAGAAAATTAGAATTAGAAGTTTTTAAAATTTTGGTTGTCAGTTAAATCAATCTTTCAACAACCATAATAATTATGAACAAGTAAAAACGGATATAACGATTAATATGCTACATTTTGTAGAACTTTTTCACATGCAAAGCCAGATAACGATTTACACGTAATTTACACCGTAAGTCCGTAAATACCTATAATTACCTAATGTATATGTGTAGGGTGCATATGAACTCAGCATAGCGTACAAAATATAACAAACCAACTCACAAAATGTTGGCCGTTCAAGTAAAGAATCCTATCTACTATTATAAACGCGAAAGTTTGTAAGGATGGATGTTTGTTACTCTTTCACGCAAAAACTACTGAACGGATTTTGACGAAACTTTACAGTAATATTGCTAAGGTATACATCAGAATAACACATTGGCTACTTTTTATCCGGGTACCACGTGAGCGAAGCCGTGGGCAGAGGCTAGTTTTATGATTTTAATCGCCGACATGGAAACACATTTATATTATTTAAAATATAACTAGTATTGGAGCGAGGTCGGATTTTTCTTAGTTGACTAGGTCGGAGTTAGCTGATGTAGACAGACTTTTCATTTATCTCAGCTTAATTTAATTATTTTAATATTGAAACACCAAACGACAAAAAAAAAACACGCTCACTATTGTATTCCCGATGATGGACATCCACAGTGCGTAGATTTTTGAGGATACAAAGTAGGGGTTAGTCAGAGGCATATTCAAACATTATTGAATTGTGTATTACACCACTACAGGCGGTAACAGATTAGTTAAGTATCCTATTAAATTATTTCTATCAATATTTCTTAATCCTCTTACTAACTACATACATAGGAAATTAGGTAAATGTACTTGTCCTGCATAAATAAATAAAAAAAACCCAACAGACATTATTATATATATCTTTTGAGGTTTTTACTATGTATGCATAGTCCTAATCACACACTAGAATTCTGCGTCGTGGTACCATAACTCCCAGGCTCGGAACAAATATCTCATGTTGCAGAGCATGCAAACATTTTTCCCGCAGCGGGGATAGAATATTTAATTTTTATTAGAGATGCCTCAAATAAAAAAAAAGTCTTAATCCTATGCGCTTGACGACCTCTGTGGCGCAGTGGGCGAAGGCCCGCCTGAGACGTAGAAGGTTGCGGGTCGAAATCGAAATATTTGTCTCAGGTTTGAGTGTTTTCTATGTATTATATGTATGTATTTACAAAAAAAATATTTAAGTAGTATATCAGTAATGTAGTTCCCATAACACAAGCTCTGCTTACTTTGGGGTTAGATGATTCTGTGTGAAAAAGGACCAGTATTATTATTTACTGATTAGAAACTTATATAACTAGAAACTTAGAGAGGAATACTTGTACATAGTTGAAACTATGAGATATTTTTTTCTTACAAATGTTTTAGTAGACACGTTTTTGTAGGACGTTGCGTCCAATTCCAGTTGCTTTATGTTACATGTTTGTTTTTCGTGAATACCCCTGACCTAGTTATATTAATACAAGCTTACGGCTTTAACAATTGTGTTTCTACTATCTAAAACAACAATTGTCTTTCTAATCCGTAAACTAGGTAATTTCAACAGCATTTATCTATTACTATGACATTTTTCAAGGTCGTGCAATCTGGCGTGATCACGGCGCGAATCTATCTATAGGTAAACCTATACCTAATAATAATAAAAATTAAGTTTTTTGTTTGAACGCGCTAATATTAGCGTGTTCAAACAAAAAACAAACCAACCAACCGGTCGGATTTGAAAAAATATTTTTGCATTTGATAGCCCAATGAATGAGGAAGGTTGTAGGCTATTTATACATTACGCTGTGACTATTAGGAGCCGAGAAAAAGAAGTAATAGCGCGGCAGGCGATGGATCGAGGGCGGCCGTGGCACGGCTAGATGTTTGCATACTAAAAAAAAGTGCATTACGATCGATTATTGATAACTTATTTATTATTCACCAACTCTTATACGTCACGAGAGTCGTGATTTGCAATTATCAATAAATAGTGGCCTTGTGTCACTAAGGCGATATTGACACATGATATTGTATGTTTTCAAGAAGATACATAACTGAGACGTTTTAGAAAAAAAATGCATTGAATTACCAATCTTATATGTTTTATAATAACGAGTTTTTAGAAATTCATTCTATACTCTTAGATTACTAAAAATCCTACCGTATAGTTTAATTTAATTAAAAATTTTGTTATGTTTTAAAATGATAATATGTAAGCATTTACAAAAAGAAAAGATATATAAGTAGTATATCAATCATATAGTTCCCATAACACAAGTTCTGCTTACTTTGGGGCTAGATGATGTGTGAAAAATGTCCAGCATTAAATGGTGAATGAATGAATGAAGTAACATTTTATATTATGAAATAGTTTAGTCGATAATTCCGAGGTGGCATAGCGCGATGACGCCTGATATAATACGTCACGAAACTTGTTGGCATTGCATTATTGTGATAATGTTAACGCGTTTTCAACACTTCCTATTACAGGTATAGGTAATTAATGTAAACATAAACAACAATAAGGTAAGCATAAAATGTGATCATGGTGAGTGTTATCATACGTACCTATACTATCCTTTATTAGGTATAGATATAAAATATTTTTAATTATGCTGCGAATTGCGTACCTATGCACTGCTGTTGTATAGATTTAGTTTAGCCCGCATTACGAGTATGCATCGCCAGTAGTTACCAAGCTTGATTGATTAGTTAGTAATTTTAGTTTATGAATACTACTGATTTTGTAGACTTCTGTGGTGTAGTGGGCGAAGACCCGCCTGAGACGCAGAAGGTTGCGGGTTCGATTCCCGCCGCGAGACAAATGCTTGTATCTGCAAATATTTGTCTCGGGTTAGGGTGTATATGTTCTATGTATAATATGTATGTATTTACGAAAATGTAGTTCCCATAATACAAGTTCTGCTTAGTTTGGGGCAAGATGATACTGTGTGAAAATATCCAGCTTTATTTATTATAGATTCTTTTCAGTTAGACAGAGCGATTAATTTTATTTTCAAGTAAAAATAAACACCGGCATTACTGTACACACTTTTCTTTTTAAATGACCATAGAGGAAAAAATCATTAAGTTTTACGAGTAACATTGGCTTTGTAGATTTCGACAGTTCAAACAAGTGCGTTCGGATACTAAATATATTGGGCAAGAAATTATGCTTATCCAAACATTCTCCCCGGCAAAGGACAACTGTGGTCCTTTATAAGAGAGTTCACAAATTTAAAAAGTCAAGGTCTCTACATTCTTATACTAGAGGTATATCAATTCTTATCTTTCTCTACAATATAAAATCTTTGACTCTACCTTACTCTACATTTACATGACGTTTCTATATGTTCCTTGTGATTTCAATGAATAAAAACCTATTGACTTTGACTTTGACTTTGACATGAGATTTGGGGAGTGATCGCACGGTGTAAAAAGTTTAGTAGAGGATACGTTTGCTCAGCTATGGCAAAGTAGAGCTAAGTCAAAAAAATAGAATAAAATACACAAAGAAGCAAGTTCTTTCTACGAATTTAAACTTATTCGGTTCACTCTACTAATTCATCTTCCTTCCTACTAATCCTATCCTTCCTTTCCTCAATGCGAAAGTACGGCTGAGCGTTACTAATAAAATTAATAATGGCTGAACTGATTTGGATGAAAGGAATTGACATAGATTGCAACCTGAAGTAGCGAAGCCGGAGGCAGAGGCTACTCGCTAAGGTACATAGGAAGCACACGTACCTACATGTTTCGAAATTATAGAGGGTTTAAAAAAAGCAAAGTTATGAGGAAATTGAACTTTAGTTTGACAGTTCGACCCATTATTATAATAGTATATAGTTATATAATATAATATAATAGTAATACTATTATAAACGCGGAAGTTTGTGAAGATGAATGTTTGTTACTCTTTCACGCAAAAACAACTAAACGGATATTGATGAAACTTTACAGTAATATAGCTTATACATCAGAATAACATATAGACTACCTTTAACCGGGTACCACGCGGGCGAAGCCGTGGGCAGAAGCTAGTTTTATATAAACTCTCGCTGAATACGAAGTTGGAAAGTAGGTAATGATCTATAGGTATAGTAAAAAAGAATGTCTTGTTACAACTGAATGGGAATCCCATTATTCTCGTTTCCATGCTAAAACGTCTTGTTTTCTATTATCATGCCACATACACGATCCTAAATGTTTCTTGTTTCCTGTTGAGTTAATTCCGTACGTTAAGAGCTTTGCGAGACAAATATTAAAGGTTCAACCATTTGTTATAAAATAAACTATTAAGTAATACTGAAAATAAGTAAAATAAATGGTTGTATGTATTTATTATATGGGAAAACTTCAACCTCAGACTGGGAGGCGCGACACAGCCGGTTGGCACTGGCGATTGTCGCTCTGAGGTCGAAACCGACGTCACGCTCTAACCGGGTCATGTGATAGGTAACTCATGTGAATATTGTATAACTTCATGGCAAGTCAAGCAAACTCGTTAGTCTAAATTATACAGTAATACCAGGAGGACGACACAGCGTATTGTAAATTGCTTTTGAATGTCATGGACTAAGCATGTGACTGTGATCACTGTGAGTTTAGTTCAGAAATGAAACTATAGGTAGTAACGAAATTCAGAAGTGCGCCACTAAAATGTCCTGAATATTTTGTGACGTTTACGTCATAACGGATCATGCAGATTTCTAAAACGTTGCTTACACATTAGTTGACTGGTAGAGTTTACCTTTGACTTTTCCACGAATTCGAAAACGTCTAAATGTGTTTGCTCATATAATCGTAATAGTCTGGAAATCGATATTTACTCTAATAATCTTATATTGGGAATTTCATGATGCTTTTAATTTTTATTAAATTGTTTAATGTAAATTTAATTTGATTTAACTTGTTACAAGCTTTTATTTAATTTGCCTTGTTAGTTAGAATGTGTGGGTTAAATCTTGCAACTGAATTTAAACCAGTTATCCCCAACCGATTGAGCTGAAATTTTGCATCATTCTAAGTCCACTATGACGGACTCCTAAAGATGGTGTACCAATTATTTTGAATGCTATAGGTATCAAATGAAAGGGTTTGCCGAGAAGAATACGAAAAAAATGACGTCACTCTAAATTGAATAAAAGCTTGTTTTGAAAAGTTGTCTTCGTTTTTTTATGAATTGGATTTTTTTGTAGGTACGATTGTGATTGGCAAATAGTGTATATAAAACCTAAGATTAGCCCAATTTGTTCTATACAAATAATATTGCGGGACATTTTTCACACTGCATCATTTAGCTCCAAACTAAGCCAAGCTTGAGTTATGGGAACTAGACGACTGATTTATTACTTACATACTTTTTATGTAAATATTATTTTTATTATACGGGATAATATCAAGTATACGGGCTTGACTAAAAAGCTACAATACTCAAACATTTCAAAGTTTAGTTTTTACGTACCCATACATTTTAAATAAAATAAAAAGGCAGCTGCGTGCTTATCTGCCAACAGAAACTGTAAACATTGGTAATAACAAGCTACGAGAGTACGATTTAGTATAAACTAGAAATACCTAACAATGTGAAAACGAACGAACAACAATAACAACTCTCTATTTTCCTTCAAGATATATTGCTAATTTCTGCGAACTTCTTTGATACGATAGGAATAGTTCCGAATATTGTGATGACGTTTTAGTTACATCGAAGAATCAAAGAGATTCATCATGTCTTGTCTGAGTGTGAAGGTGGGCGCAGTGCTAACAAGCCCGGTTTGCCTACGTGACCGTGTTGGCGTGCGGGCGGGATACCCGCGCCAAACTGCCGCGCGTAGACCTTCACTCATACTCACAATCAAAACTATTTATCTCATCCAACCAAACAACATGAGGCCAAACTCGTCTTGTAAACAATTTTAAAATTTATCAGTGCATACGGATTATTATAATACTTATTTATTATAAACAACACGAAAGGATATATTATGTTTTTATACTAAGTTAACAAGTTTCCATTAGTTTACTATTTGTGCCTAATATGTAGTAGTACCTCGGAAGAAATGATTAACGAATCAATTTTTTATATTTTTTGATCGAATCATATTATATTCAATTGTGCTTTTATAAGCACTCTAACTCGACGTTATTAATAAGGCATTCCGTTTTTTTTATTGAACTTTAGATTTGGTTTCTTTTAATGGGTTCGGCTTTCATGAAGTTCATTACTGAGCTATTATAAAATAAAATAGCTACTTAACTCTGGTATTCAACTAAAAGGTTAATTACGAGGATTTAATTTCATATAAATTGACTTTTAATTAAAATTGTGTACGATGACTGTTTTTTTTGTCTCTCTTCATGTATGTTTTGTTAAAATGATGTGGATATGTAAAATATAGTTTTTTTTTAATGGTTGAACAATTTTGCAGTTGGTTGGAACAAAGGGTCAAGAACAAAGGTACCCCTTATTAAAGCGCGCGCAGTATACTAACAATTCCAACAAGATTAGAGTTCGAGGGCAAAGAATTCTTCTTATTCTTAGGATTTGCGTCACTCGCAGCTTATAGAGAAGCGACAGGGTCGTTGTGTCTGAACCCAACGTTTTAATGATGGTTCGTCACGCCATTATAGGGGTAGCTTTGTTACGTAGTTAGCTACTGAGTAGCAATTTAATACCCCGCTGTTGGCTTAGAGTTTAACCATTCAAGTTTCAGTACGTTTCTGCTGTGCTTTTCACTCACAAAATAGAAAAAGTTTTACTTAGTTTGGTTTAGGATGAATCTCTGACTAAAAGCTCGGTGAAACTGACGCTATGGTGTTGTGGTGGCAGAAGCGATCAGTACATTGATGCGAACTTTGAAAACCACTAGACCATCTTTTCGATTAGATTGCCACCGCCACTGCGTCGGTTCAAAATTGCGTAGCAAACACCAAAACGAGTCGTTCGTCAACTGGGCCCAGAAATTTTTCTGATCTATTCCAGCACCGAAAACATAATAGAAAACTTTTTTATTATTTTTTTTAGCTAAGAATACAGTTATTTCTTTAAAATACAAAACAAATATACACATGGTACACGAGTAAAATGTCTGACTATTGTTTATTGTTGTCTCTTCATTTTGAGTTAAGATATACATTAACGTACATATATTGCTGTATCGCGGTACCTGAAGATGAAAAACGTAAAAATATACATTATTGCGGCCATATTGCGTAGGCATGATAGGTAGTTGGGTCTTATGGCAAGATATTTTTTATTGAAATTTGTTTTACTAGAATATATAATTATATTTAATTTGCTGTGTGTTGACGTCGAAGATAATATATGTACTTATACTTATTGATCAAGGTTTATTTAGGCTCTTCGACAAAAACTGAACACGTTATTTCAGCATTACCAAGGCTGAAATAACTTACAGTACTACGATTAAAATTAGATGCTTCGGCAAAGTTCGAGTTTCCGTATTAGTACGATTCTGCAACCAATGTCCGGTCGTCCCGCGGCTTGTGACAGCTCGTCGGTCACCTGCAAGCCTCAAAGGCGGTAGCACTTGCGGTTCCAGAAGTATTAAGAGATGTTAACACCCGCAGTTGTCACATTTCATAGCAGTAGGTACGTATTTTGTTATCCGATTTTTTAATGTCAATTTGCAGTGATTAACGATAATTGATTGCCCTATTTGGTACTAATTAACTTTTTATATTTTTTGTCCTCTGGTGTAATCAAATAACTGAACTTTTAAACAATTTGAAACACTTTTATTTTATTTTCCGAACTATTGTAATAAATCTACGATAACATTATAAAAAAAATTGTTGCTCTAGATAAATATTCGTTCGTATTTCCGGTGATATAAGAAATTTGCCGAAGCATCTAATTTAAATCGTAATACTATACAGTTATTCATTTAGTTAAAACCTATCCCGAGTTTATTGTATAGGCACATAGGAAGTCTGGTTTTGCTTTCGTAGGTCTCTGGGGTTACCTGTAGAAGTAGGTACTACAGTAATCTCAGGAAAATAAAGTTGCCTGCATATTTTTACCTCCTTTGCAACACTTTGTTATTAGGTACTGATTTGCTTAGAAGGGATGTGGTTTGCCATGCATGATAATAAATAAAATGTTTTACTAGTATAATTTCCCTAAAACAAATAATTTCGATGCTTGCCTCGGTAACTTCGTTTTTATAATTTGGTTCACGATTATCAGGACAAACACGTCACATTTTCTCAATCGTTTTGGATCCTCAAATAAATCCATACCTTTACAAGATTTTTTTTATATATTCCGACATCCCAAATACAAGAAGAGGGTAAATTTACCTGTCCGAACTGAAAAAACTAAAAAAGTAGCTCGCTTTACTTCCGATATCATTAAAACTTTTTTGTCTTAGATGACTTCGGAGTACCTAGCAGTCAAAGCCATTTTGAAGTACCATCTTTAAAGCAATAATAAATGACAATAGAAGTGCTTCATTTTGGTGAACTTTCCTTAATGTTGCTTTTTTAATTGCATTAATTACAATAAAATGAGTAAGCACCTACTTATGTTTTACAAAATGTTTGATCTTTAGATTTTAAATAGCTTTTATATGTTTTTCTTTACGTAATTACTCGTATTTACGCTTACAGATTACAAAGCTAAAAAATATTGTACGCGACATATAAATTAATAAATAAAGATAAGATAATAATAAAGATAAACAAAATAAACATTTATTTACAGAAAGAATAATACGAAAACTTGGGAAAGTATGTAGAGTGATTCAAGCACCATGATCTAAAAAGAACAGGACGATAGGGGGACCCCGTGGCAAACCTGAATTACCCTGATGTACCTATGTTTTACGATATTTTATAGTTAAATATAGTTAATAATAGTAGTAAGGGCTATTTTTGTGTCCTGATTTAGATCATTTGCTAAGGAAATAGGTTTACGTAGAATTACGATTGTATGGTGAGGCCGTTAAAATCCTTGATAAACTAGGTATAGTGCAAAATAATACTGCTTTGATTATCAGGAGGGAATATAATATTTTCTGAATGTTTCTGCCTATAAATCAATATTCCCATGTATACCTAGTCATGTTCGAGTTCTCAATAGAAAATGGAAAATGCGATCTAAATCGTCCCTTATTTGGTACATAGCGTTACAGGATTACAACGATTCCCTAAAATGCTGCTTTAAATTTTGTTTTTTTCATTTGCAGTTTGATTATGAAAGAGTAACGCCGAGAGACAAAGTTACATAAGAACAATCGTGAATTTCATAGATGTGATTTTATATCAGAATTATTTTTCAACTTGAGTCCGAATCAACAATACGTTCGATTTATTCAGTAGGCACTCACCTTGAGCGAAGCCATATCAGATACTGAGCGGTGAGTTTGTATGGTCTCCAGCTGATCCAAGCACCAGTCCAACTCCTCCACGGTCTCCAGTGCCATCTTCATATAGGCTTCATCTAAAACAATATGAACATTTTAAAATACTGTATGTAATAATACGTGTGCACCTAATCCTTACCTATTATACGACAGAAATTAGATCTTCCAAAAAAGTTGAAAAAGTCGTGACAGAAAGCATTAGCTTATCCAGCCTATTTTGGGACACCAATTAGACAAGTTTAAAGTAAACCCCAATCTGATTGCTTTAGATGCCGAATTCAGAGATAGAGTTGTAAGTATTGTAACCTGAACCGTTCTCTTCACAAATAATCCTACAGAGAAAGGGCAAAATAATTACCCGAGTTCAGCGATAATAATCGACTATTTAGCGAGATAAAAGGCTGACATAGAAATGGTTGTGTTTATCATTTCAATTTTGTAGCAACAAACAGTCAATTAGGGTAAAAGATATTCATGCTGAAGCTATCAGCGGAACAAGGGGTAATTGGCGATATCAACGTGATCGCTCGGCAGACGTGACTCGGATCACAGTGATACCCACAAAATAATACTAAGCAAATGCGTGCGCTCATTGCGAAACCTCCCTAGATGGATGTATCATTGTATTAATGGTATTTTATCATACAACTTTATACAAAAATTATCCACATGACAATATCTAAATGAAAATGGTCACAGTTGCAGATCGTGATACCATGCGTCACACATCAGTTAACTGCGATAACTTCTGAGATTTGACCCTCATATCTGTAAATACGTATTTATAGGGTTAAACGTTTAGTCTGGGGGTATTCGTGCATGACATGCCTAGAATATTAGGTATGTTTGATGTGTATGTATGATGATGATTATCAATAACTGCGTTTGGGGAGTTCAAGAACATTTTGTTTTATGCGTGCGTCGGTCGTGTCGTTTGTATCGTATCCATTGTTGTCATTTTTTTTTATTTTATGTACCATTGCCAAATGCGGTTAGGTTTTTTCATATGAAAAATAAATTTATAAAATGGCAAGGGAAAACCTAGATAGCAAGAGGAAAACTTTTATTCATACATACATAATCTCACGCCTGTTCCCTGGACGGGTAGGCAGCGACCATATATTAAACTTGATACGATCGTGACATACCTCTTATACTTCATTCACTCTCATCATATTCTTCAGACATGCTCGAAGCTTTGATTAAACTTGAACGTCCGCACTTTTGTCTAAAACTAATTACTTTAATGAGAAGTTGTAGGAATGTAACCTCGAGACTTTCTTAATTTGAGAGGTATTAGAGCTCCTTGTGAAGAGCTCGTCTGGGGAAGTACTACCATCATACCTATTTCTGCCACCAACCACCAGCACCAGTAATGCTCGCATTGCTGTGTTCCAGATTGCCGGTGAAATTACAGGCACATGAGACTTTTCACCTATTATGACTTAGGGTCGTCAAGCGCGAGTGACCTCTGGTGTCGCAAGTGTCCATAGGTTACGATAACCGCTCACCAACAGATGAGGGGCGTACGCTTGTTTGGCACTTAGTTTTATAAAATACCTAATAATAAGTAAGTACTAGATAGTTATATTATAATATCTGTGGTACACCTACCTCGTTTCAGTATTTAAGCATTCAACGTTTGAGATACGTATCTAGTAGGTAGGTATTAGTAAATATACAATTTTACAAACATTCATTTAAAAACATTTAGTCAGGTACGTGAATTTTGTATATTCCAAGTACTAATTCCTAGCAGCGGGGAACGTATATTCCTAACTACATGCAAAAAACCATTAACGCCGGAGAGCCAACAATATTCTCTAATTAGTGCCAATATTATGCTCAAACATGACGAACACGATTTTGTATGGTATGATACATTATTTTATAGTGAAAGGTCAATCGATTTACATTGTATCAGCAATAATATACCTGTATGTTGTTGTTAAAACGCGGATTTTTATTAACCCTAGGTTGGAATAGGATTATGCTTGACTTTCGTAAAAAATTGCGCGTGCGTACCCGTGATCCCCTGGCAAAGGTGCCCGGAGGAACACTGTGAGGTTTTAGTCAGTAGGAGTCTGACATAACATTACGCCTAGGAAGGGAGCGTAAAGTATTAAAGATGGATTTCCTCAAGTAAAAAAAAGGATTATAAATTACGACTTACGCATCTAATTTAACCATGAAAGTTGTAAAAAAAATACAACACAGGTTGTGTTGTACTTACTGGTAGCATTGTTTATAATTATAATTAATAATTTTAATCAAAGACAAAAAGTAGCTGAGCAAACAATATCCACTTATCAACACTAGATTCGCTATGACCGATGTCCAAGTTGTAGACAAAGCCGAATCTTCGTAAAACCAAGTTTTGTCTGGTTGTTACATTATAATTTAATATAATAAAATAACGGGTCCCTGAAATAACGAGTGTATATTCGACATTTGACTGACTGCCAAAGCTACCAGTAAGTACAACACAACCTAAGCTATTAAGAAAATAAGGTTATCGAAATGTTGTAAAAGTCAATTGAAGGTAAGCATTTCAAATCTTCCACTTGTTATCATAGTTTTTCTTATAAATAACAGAATAGAGAATGTAGAATATATGTAAGTTATGTGGCACGTTACTGTACATTACATATTACAACAAACCCCCACTTTGATTGAAGTTAGCGGTTGAATGCTGAAAGTCCGAATTCCGACTGTCGGTACAGACTGGTGAAAAGAGCTGTACAAACCCTATGTACACGTTACCGAATAACGGGTACATCGCCTGACTCGAAGTTATTTGTCGTTTTATTTACAAAGAACGAACAAAGTCATGCCGTATGTGACGTGACTCGATGCGATGCTTCATGCTAGTGCTTGATTGTATCGAAAGTAACAAGTAACGTCTACGAAACAACCGTCCATGCGCGCAACGACACTGCGCATCCTTTGTGTTCCTCCGAAAATCACGGATCGCTTCGCGCGCGACTTGTAATCTTCGTAGCATGCGCATGAAATGCACCCAGTCGTCGATGAGAATTTGTTACAAAATGTGCCTACCTTTCATGATACATAGCAGCAAATTCTTTCATTGTGTGTTACATTGTCATGTGCTACCGTTACACCAGTCTATACCCGGCATAAACCAGTAGTGTCAATGTCATGCACGTCTTTAGTTGTGTGAAACTTTCTTCATCTAGGAGATTCTCCAGTGATTGTTTATGAAATATAAAAAATATTGATTCAATATTCAGCCTCTAGACGAATGCTGAATGATAGATTTTGAATGACGTTTCACCCCCCGACTATGAAGTTCAGCGTTAATGTCTTATAAATTATCATTTTTCTTGATAGATACTTTTTTCTCCTTTTGTTATGTGCCAGATGAAAATCATTTTCATTTTATTGTCTAAACTATCACAGATTTTACACTAGTACCTAAATAATTTACGAACATTTTAGGTTTTTTAAAACTTAAAGTTATGGTTTAAGATATATGTATGTGCGAATTAATTGAACTGACTTACATAGATAATTTTCATTTTATAAAACTAAAAACAGATGAATCCCCCACTAACATTTTACAATTACATTATGCGTGAATTCGTACTCACAATACGCGTCAACCAATACATTGATACAAAATTAAATAATTTAACAATCTTCTTTAAATCACAGTTGATAAAACACTGTTGAAATAAAGTTAGTACCGGTTTCAAACAGAAAACTGAATTGAAGGTGACAATTGTTTTATCACGATTTATGGTCTTTTTCCGATAGGGCCTAAAATTTATACAAATATTACTAAAAAACACTAATGTTCACTATCAAACGAAAGCGTCCCCAAGACGTTGATTCCAAAAGGTGTTATCAAAAGATGTTAAATATTTTATTATCACCATTAGGAGACATCTACACTACTGTCGGTCCGTAAAAATCCACTGTTGGATATAGACAAATATTGCTATATCAAAGAAATATCTCAGAGCACCAATTTTCAGCTTTCGTTTAAACGGTCCATGGGTCCGTTCTATACCATTATCCACTGTGTCAGTTTAATTGTGTATTTTAGGTATGTTCAATTAGTGATGTTGCTGCTTAAAATTTATATCATTGGGTCATAGAATCTGATAGCGGAATACGGGTCAATGGGATCGTGACTAAACTATAGAGAAGGGCATTATTAACTGCGTTGTTTGTCAAATAAAACCGCCTCGGATGTAGTGCAACCTCATCGTCTAATCTATCAATGGAAGTCATATTTCAATCG
Organism: Perizoma flavofasciatum; assembly: GCA_958496245.1. NCBI lineage: Eukaryota > Metazoa > Arthropoda > Insecta > Lepidoptera > Geometridae > Perizoma > Perizoma flavofasciatum. The sequence goes on from OY292426.1 coordinate 6,767,552, forward strand.
ATTTTATTTGTATTTGAAAAGATGTATGGTCCATAACAAGAAGTGGTACTTTTAACCGACTACAAACAAAGGAGAACGTTCTCAATTCGGTGTATTTTTTTTGTTTTATAAATGTTTGTGCCTTGTTATCTTTGCCAAATGTTAACCTATTTTGATGATTCTTTTGTTGTTGTATAAAGAATGATCCCGAAGAGGTTCCATAAAAGTTTTATTCCTAAGGGGTTTATACTTTTCCCGTAAAACTCAAAAACATTATCTTATGGAATTACGACTAGCTGAACTATTTTACTTTTGTTTTTTATTCAAGCACGTGAGGAAGTCGGTTTTTTGACATTTAATGTCTTATATTATTTGTCTTTATTTACCTACTAAAAGTAATCAGTAAAGCTGTGAGACACAAATGTATTTTTAGACAACAATGGTGAAGGCACCATTGTTGTCTAAAAATACATTGTTGGTATCTTTTGAAAAAATAAAAATAAATAAACGAATTAAAAGAAAAATGTTTATAAAATGTGCTCGAAACGACGAAGGATACCATCGTGAGGAAACCGGCATGCCATAGAACTAAAAATTAGAAGGTATGTGCCATTAGTTAGTGTTTCAATAAGCGGCGATGGGCTTGCAACCTGTCACGTGAATTACTAACACTTTGCAAAACCCCCTACTTGGTATTCTCAAGGATCTACGCATTGAGTAATATATCTGAGGATGCCATTAGGAATCCAGTCGTTAGAGTGTTATTTTTTCAGGTACGTATATCTACCTGAACGTGTTGTCTTGTCATCATTTACAGAAGTTGATTGTCGTTCATTGGTCCAAAACGTAATGTAGATAAGTACGTATTAATAACACGGCAATTGTTTGGTTTAAGGCCCGCATTGCAAGTAACTAATTTGAAGTTGGAGACGTATGATGCCATGGGGTGGTTTACTTACAAAAAAGTCATCGTGTCATCGTCAATTAGTTGAGTAATGTTCAGGTGAAGCACAAAATCGGAAATAAAAGTGTTTACAAAAATACTTTGTCAAAACAAGTAGGTTATCAGCATAATAAAGGATTGCCTGTCGATAAAATATAATCAGAATTGTGGGAGACACGGACGATTTTCTAAGAATAATATTAAGTATTGCATATTTTGTGCGCAATAATCTAAATGTGTAATAAACACTTTAAATACTATACTTACTATTATTACTTGCTATTTTTGATACAATCAAGCACTAGCATCAAGCATCGCATCGAGTCGCGTCGCATACAGCATGACTTTACTTCACGTACTTTGTAAAAAAAACTACATATAACTTCGAGTCAAGCGATGTACCCGTTACTCGGTAACGAATAAATAGGGTTTGAACAGCTCTTTTCACCAGTCTGTACCCGGCATTACAAACAATGTTTTTGCGCGGAAGATTTTTGTACAAATATGGATAAATAATGCGAAATTCATTATGACTGTAGAATTCAGAGGTTATGATGATCAAGAATCACTATAATATCTCTTGGGCACTGTTATTATCCGCATTTTTTGTAGAGCTTTATCGGCTATTAGATCGGCTTCAAGACGAAAGGTCATTCTTCACATCCATTTTGGAAAAAATCCAATATTAATCTACTATACAAACCTACACTAACAAACAATACTTTACAGTGGGGGTCTGTTTGGAGGATGGAATTCGGGCCTTCAGCATCCAGCCGCTAACTTCAGTCAAAGTGGGGGTTTGTTTTGTTTATGACATGCATAGATATTGAATTCGTCACACAGCGCCTGAATCATCCCCTAGAGAAGCGCCTATCTTGACTATGAATTGCACGGTAAGAGTGGTATCTTTAATTTGTCAAATAAATCATTCATATAAAATCCCACACATAAGGGCAAAAAAATGGTTGATGAAATTTTAATTTCGATATAAACTTCCCATTATTTGAAGTCGGTTTTTGACATTTAATGTCTTATTATTATGATGATTATCGCTGTTTTATTTTCTGGTGGTTCCAATTTGTCTCTGATGGTAATAAACAACTTCATATTGTACCAAGATAAATCCGAATCATTAGGCTATAAAGCCAGCAATCAAAACAAAAAATATCAGCTTGAATATAAACAAATAATGATTTTAAACAACACATTATAAATGCGTAGGTATTAAAAATGATCATTGTTCATTTGCCCGAAAGTAATAATGTCATCATACTGACAAAGTATTTAGAACATTACTTATTCGTGTAAAGCCTTGGGTCCACGGGAGACTCGACGAGGGTCTACGTTGGCGTGACAAAAATATGGGGGTTTACAATTCGTAAGCGGGGGGAGGTCCACGAAAATTTATCTGCTTTCGATAGTGAAGAAAAAGGAAAAAAAGGAGCAGATTGAATATCACGGAACGGGGAGATTTGAGATTATTCCTAACAAAACTGAAGCCAAATATTGATAATTTGCTGTCATTCCATTAAGTAAATCCCTCCCATTAAAATTATGACTATTTTGCGATTGTCATTGTAGAAGTTACGTTACGTTATTAATGTTAGTAATTAATAGTGTAATAATTACATATTTTAATAAATACAACACAAAAAATATACTATTTTTATTTTTATTTTTACCACTACGAATGGGGAGTTTTCTAAATGAAATAAGTGAGAATTGGTTGGTTCCTTGTGTTGTGAGTAGATGTCAAAAAAGTAAAGTTGGATGGAATCACTTTTTTGATTGGCCAACTTTACTTTTTTGACATCCACTCACAGCACAACAAGTAATTAATTAACCAATCAATTCTCACTTATTTCATTTAGAAAACTCCCCATTCGTGGTTGGAATTCAGCCGCAACGCAAATTTCCATAGTTAGATCTAATCTTCACATTTTTTGTCGAGTTTTGGGAATATGGTAGAAATTTAGCTGCAGGGGTCCACCGTAACCAGCTCAATTTTGAAAGTGGTCTATGAGAAAAAAAGTCTGGGACCTCTGATGTAAAGTAGGTATTTATCCTTCCTTTGTAACGTTTTTGGTAATTCTACGTTTATGTTTTTTATGCATTAGAAAGTACAGATAATCGACCTACCTAGTTAAATCGACAGGGCTATACGACAAAAGATTTTAAGAATTGTGTAATGAATTCTTGAACCGCGATTTATTTTTATTCATACTAAACAGAACAGAAGATACATTTCATTTGAGAGGTCATTCATTTTTTGTTTTATGCGAACAAAGACATATAGATTTTGAAATCGCAAGAAATATAGTGCCTTTCCATTCTTATTTCACAACTGTCATTCCTGTAGTACCTACATTCTAGGTAAAGATAACAAGGCGTCAAGATAAACAATGATTTATCTTTTTCGCGCGAGATGAGATTACTGAGAATGGATAGAATCTTAATATAAGGTGTAATAGGACTAATCAAAAAATTTCAAAAGGACGATCCGAACGTTGTTATATATCAATTGACGCGGAAAAAGAACTAAAAAAAGATGACCATGTTTGGACTTTTATTAGAATAAGAATAATAATTATTAGTTTAAATATATATATATATATATATATATATTTCATAATTATTCAAAAACCTGATTTCAGCTTCAAAATTTCAAAATTTCTGGATGTTTGGTTTTCTTTGAGGTCAACCTAACCTATTTTTACATTTTTTCATACAATAACAGTCGTTAGATATTCAGAATGGAGTGATTTTAATTTTACTAGTTCCTGCCCACATAGCCGGATACCCGGATAAAAACTAGCCTGAGTGCTATTTCAGATCACGAACTATACCTGTTCTTAATTTCAAATCGGCTAAAAATCCAGATCGGTTTAGCCATAAAGGATATTATTAGCAACAAACATACAAACATCTCTACATCCAACCGTTAACATTCATAATATCAAAGAAAAAGTGATTATGGAAGTAAATCATTGTTATGTTATGTTTATTAACATTGTTATGTTATGTGTATTAATGAGGTAGGTCTAAAATATATCAATTTCTATAAAGAGAAGATACTCGTACACTTTTCACGGTAATCGCTTGGAAATGACGTCACAAAAATATGATGCGTATCAAAAAAAAGATGAGATCGCATCAGCATAAAATACCACGAAAGTTTCAGATTAAATATAAGCTCAAGGTAAAAGTTGTCAATGTTTGTGCTGCGTAGTCATATTCTTTCCAGGGAATGACAATAGAATTTTATTTGTAAATAGTTTCCATCTGTTTGAACACACTTTTCTGTACATACGAATGAGTAATGCATTGTGTGTAGTAAAGATCTTGTAGAGACAAATAAGACTGAGGTAGTAGTAGACAATGAAAATAATGTTGCGATAAACCGTAAACAAACTATTTAATATAAATAAATTATGAATACCTCGGTTTGTGTAATGTAATATGTGACAACATTATTATATCTACTGATAACGATATGAAGTCATTCAAAGTCTGTTTTCACAGATTTTTACAATCGATATAATAGCGAAAATGTAGAGCCATTGAACACATATGATTCTGCGAGTGAAGGTACACTCAGTGTCAGAATGATGTTAGCACCAAAAGTGGACAAATCTTTGGAAAAAGCTTCGAATATTAAGTTTGTACTTTGATGTTTTTTTTATATTAACTACTAGCTTCTGCCCACGGCTTCACCCGTGTGGCCGTATAAAAATATTAATATTTGGATGTATAAGCTATATTACTGTAAACTTTCATCAAAATCCGTTCAGTAGTTTTTGCGTGAAAATGTAACAAACATACATCCATCCTTACAAACTTTCGCATTTATAATAGAAGTAGGATTTAAAATGTATTCCAAACAAAATACACATCATAGCAATGGTGCTATGATGTGTATTTTGTTTGTTTTTTCAACATGGTTAAAAACAACATGGTTGTTCTTTCCATTTGATACATGGGTATCAAATGGAAAAAACAACCATGTTGTTGTACGTGACATAGTCCATATTATGAAATATTTCATGAAATTTCAGTATACTGAACTTCATGAAATACTTATACTGTCAATTCTATTCTGGTCATCATAAGACCCTGGAATCTATGGATGCTTAATTTGATATTTTACTTCAAAATTTAAGTACTAGTGTTATTAGATACTCAATAGCACCCTAGATCCTGTTTATCCTTTGCTGATAATCATCAAGACCCTGGAGTCTGAACTCCAGGGTCTTGATACATGGGTATCAAATGGAAAAAACAACCATGTTGTTGTACGTGACATAGTCCATATTATGAAATATTTCATGAAATTTCAGTATACTGAACTTCATGAAATACTTATACTGTCTGTGTTTGTCTATTTTTGTGTATCCTCGTAGCTACGGAACAGTCTCTCTGGTTTCGGTTTTTGAATAAAAGTTGATATGTTTGGTGGAAATTTCCAGAATTAGCAGCTCTCATCTCAAAACTTTTTTGGGCATAGTTACTGCTAGAAAATTTGTTCAGTTTTAACAACATTCGACTGGAGTTCAGACTCCAGGGTCTTGATGATTATCAGCAAAGGATAAACAGGATCTAGGGTGCTATTGAGTATCTAATAACACTAGTACTTAAATTTTGAAGTAAAATATCAAATTAAGCATCCATAGATTCCAGGGTCTTATGATGACCAGAATAGAATTAACAGGATCTAGTGTGCGCATTCGAACGGTTACTCCGTTTTCAATGCAGCTTTTTATATGCTTTATATATTTAAAGCTTGTATTTGCGAGATGATATCATAGTCTTATAGTCAGAGTTAAAAAAAACACAAAATGACCACAGATTTCATCACTAGTTTTAAAGGTTTTATTCGAAAACGTAATAATAGACATCTTAAATAATATTGGAAACTGTGTTGCTAAGATATAGATTGAATCTCACAATTGTTTGATATTCTGACTACTTATATAAAATTAATTCAAGAAAGAAAAGAAAGATTACATAAATCTGACACTGACTATACCTAGCGTAGATATTACATTTCTGTATGGAAAACTGGCATGTTCCAGTTTTCCATCACTGTTTATGGTATAAAGTTGCACGCCCAGAAAACCTCAAGCTTCCTTTCAGGGTCAATAAGTATGACTATACCGTGAGAGTATGGTTAGTTCCTCCTATTTTCATGACTAAATGTTTTAGACTGTTCCTATTTTAAAATTGAGAAATCAGTGAAAGTGTCTTACCTCCAGGATTAAGGTTTTTAGGTTGGGGTGTGACAGCCGCTGCGCCCGACGATCTTCGTGATCTGAAACGAGGAAAGTTTGAATGAATTGATCAGCTCTCATATTTCAATAGACATTCAAAATGTGAATCCTTACCAATCGTGCCATTAATAAAACCGGTTTGGGATTTCTAAAGACAAGTAGCTTTTAATTTTTATGATATGAAAAATACAGACACTATGTAGTCATTGTTATTTAATACGATATTTTTGTTTATTGTTTCAATAATACTGTGAAAAACAACAACGCTGTGTTCATACATAAACGTATTTTCAAAAGATTATATGAAGAATGTAAACATCGGAAGATTATGAAAGACTACAGAGTGTTTACTTTGTGAAAAAGCTCTTCTATTTAATGAGATTAAATTTATTTCTGTTCAAAAGATCGGTCGGAGAACGAGTGGGCACAGGTCGAGAGATTACGCTCACTCAACTTTTATATTTTGTTCAATTTTGGTTTGTTTTGTTAACACGTGGTCCAACCCGGTTGATATGCATTTTGAGACGTAGACAGTAACAAACCTTATGTTATTCTCATAAGCTTATAAGATTCAAATCAGCTTGTATAAAAAATTACAATAACCTGCGACTCAAATATCAAATAAAATATTACGTGAGGGTTTTCTTTAAAATATAAATCTCAATTTGAAAAAAAAAACTACACGATCTACATTAAATCAAAAAAAATACGTTGCTGCAGCCTAAATTGAGTTAGTATTTGAGGATATAGTTTTAAAGTTGCTGTTCGATTAGGAATATACATGTGGGTATTCTACTCTAACCATAATTTTGCTTGTTTTTATATTTTTTACGCATGAAAGGATGAAAGCCGCCTTATGTTGTTTAACTTGTTTAAAAACCTTGTTCCTTGTGTATTCAAACCTTGACGTTAGTTAGCCGAAAATCGATAAGTGATCGATATTCATAAAATAAAGATTGGGATTCATTCAAATATTGGTGAGGTTTTAGAATGAAGCGTAGGTACCTACAGCTCAGTATGGAATGAAGAGCAGGTAGGCATTGACTACAATAATCGCAACCTCATTGTCGATTTATGTCGTGGCGTTTGTGGAGCAGTTATGAAATTGTTTACGTCGTAAAATAATAAACGCAATCAATGTTCTTAAAATAGCCATTGATTAGCCAATGGATATCTATAGCTTTGTAAGCTAAATATAGTTTAAGACAATCATATGGTCACAACTAGCGAGGTCATCCTGAGGTTTTTATTACCTTCCAACTCCAACCTTCCAAACGACTTTCATGCGCTTGTTTTGAAATACGTATTTATAAATGCAATTTATCATTAAAAAATATATTATATTTTATAATTATAAATTGCGTATATCCAAATAAGTTTAAATAATATTTAATTTAACTTCAAAGACATATTTTTATCTATACTAATATTAGGTATAAAGAGGAAAGATTTTTTTGTTTGTTTGTTTGTATCGAATAGGCTCCGAAACTACTGGACCGATTTTAACCATTTCTTCACTATTAGAAAGATAAATTATCAGGAAGTAACATAGGCTATAATTTATTTTCAAAAAATAGATATCCTTAAGAAAATTGCAAAAATGTAACCCAAAATAGCAAAATTTGCCTATAAAATTCATTACTACATTAGTTACTCATTACCTACAAAAAAACCTGGAGGGAATGTATCTAACTATCTAAGTCACAATAGCAGCTTTTTTGTTCTAAAATTTTATTAGATCGCCAGTAGAAACAAAAGTTGGTTACATTCATATCGTAGTATTAACTCTTATTCAAATAAATAGTTTTATCATCAAGGGTTTTTGTGAAGCAGTCAAATACTTTTTAATTCATTCGAATCAGACATTTAATTTCGAAGACATCACGAGTATAACATTGAAACCTACGCGGGTGAAACCGCGTGGCGATGCTAGTAAAATACATTAACGTAAACATTAACCTTTGAAATATTCATTATGCACGATTTGAATATTTCCACTTAACAAACCCCCAAAGATCGGATCACAACCATATTACAAAAACCTTATATTTTAAAAAATGAGGTATGAAATTAAATTTTAGTGGTGGTGAGTACAGGTGAGTAAATTGAATTCAGCGCAAGTTAGCTCCATGTGTGTATTCTGGCTCAAACAATATCTTAGCTAATAAAACTGGTTTTACTTGTTATTTGTATTGTAACCGAATATTGATTAACGTCACGAGTCCAAAAGGGGTGTGGATGTCGTGGTATATAGAGTTTGGAGGCCGTCGACCCGCTCCTAGCGCCTGATTCAGTGACACTGTCATCAGCAATTCACCACACCGCCATACCACGAGACTTTGCGACGAATTCTTACGTCACTGATCGCGTCGACCGCGCGCCGTAGACTCGCTTACACCGATCTTCTAGTAAAATGGATGTGCTTAAAATAAACATCACACATAACTTCGTCTTTGAGTTTGAGTCATATTATTTTTGTCAATGCCAGTTAAAATAATTTAGAATATACGTCACTGCAAAGTGTAGGTGGCATTAGTCAGGCTATCGGAATTTGCTAATGGCAATTTCAGAATTCAGTATCTTTCCTAGTAGGTACCCAACTAAAGTAATTATAACGCTAGTTTCAGATACAGATTGGAATAAACATCAAAGCTAACACAAGTTGGAAAAAACATAATTAACTTAGCTTGTGGTGGTTTAGGTTCTGCGTTGATCTTTCAGTCAATCAATCATTCAGGACTTGTTATTTTACAAATATAGAAGAGGAGATAAATATTTACATTTTGTGGTATTGAGCTCTAATAAACATGATATAATACATTTATATATAAATTATTTAAATATTTTGTCAGAGGTTGACGATCTCTGGTGCCGCAGTGGGCGAAGGCCCACCTGAGACGCAGAAGGTTGCGGGTTCTATTGTCGCTGCGTGACAAATGTTTGTCCGTTTTGTATATGCAAATATTTGTTCCGGATCTGGGTGTTTTCTATGTATCATATATATGTATTTAAAAATATATATACCTCTATAGACATATAAGTAGTATGTCAGTCGTGTAGTTCCCATAACACAAGCTCTACTTAGTTTAGGGCTAGATGATGCTGTGTTTAAAAAAATTGTCTAGAATTATTATTATTATCATCATAAATACAACTTCTTTAACAGGGATAAAATAAAAGTTCGTATAGAATACCGTTCCACTGGTTTATGGGATACTACATATATTCAACAAAATGATGATGAAGTAGGTATGTATTTTATCCTACCTACTCGCGTTCATTTATTGAGCACAGTTAGATCACGATGCCATATTCAATGTTTAGTACGGCAGCGATCGATTAGCCTTGTTCATGACGAGAGTCTACGTAGTCAATAAGGAAATTGTAAAATGTTAATAATCAGTGACTCTAAACATATTTTATGAGCATGTACGAATATCTAATCAATATTAAATTTATATCAATTTACAACTCAAACAATGTTTTGCTACGTATTTAAGTAAGTGTGCTTTGTTGTTAACATTTTTTGTTTAGGTACTTAGTATGAAACTAGGTAGGTTAGGTACTTAGCATTCTCTATGACAAATACCTTATCTCTTTGAGTTTCCCCAGTTTTGTTCGTGAGGGTTATTTTCAATTTCTTTGTCAGCTTAACCAACGTCATTTATTTCTACGTTTATTCTTATACTAGCCTCTGCCCGCGATTTTGCCTGCGTGAAATTCGGATAAAAAGTAGCCTATATGCTATTCTAGGTCACGGACTAGGTATATGTACCTGTTCTAAATGTCGTCCAACCGTTACGGAGCTTCACATCCAAACTTTGACATTTATTAGTAAGATGTGATAGAATAATGGTACTATCACAGTAACAGGTTTCTAAAGCTTCGCTTGGCAATTCGAGATATACCTACCTACTATAGATATACCTACATAATTACCTAGTAGCGACGTGGACGCTGAGGCTTTTAGGATCAGAAGTGGGGATGGTTCCCATCGAGGTACAAACCTACTATAACTCTTATTAGCCGCAATATAAGTTTATCGAGAGTACCTAGTCTCAGCTCGGCAACGTTTATGCCACAAATATCGATTGGTTATCGGAATGCGCCTATTAATACGATTATAGCAAAGTAGCTTTGGCACTTCAAACCGTTTTATTCCCGTTTTATACCGTTAGGCACTAACCGTTGATTGTTCACTACTTAACGCTTTTAAGCAATCCACTAAAGTGGTAAACAACGGGCGGCAAGTATATAAGGCAATGAATGAATTTATAGCACTGACGGCTGATTATAGCTAGAAGGCACTGACTTACTTTGTTTCAGAATTTCATGTAAGATGTGATAATGATAAATGAGACGATTTGAATAATCTTTTGTATCTATTTATAGTGACGTAGAATACCAAAAAACAAAGGTACTTTTAACCGGGTTCCGCGCTAGTGCCTGGGCAAAAATTAATGTGACTTCTAGACCCAGATTTCCACATCAGAAAGTATCAATGTTTGAACTCAACATCATTGCAAACATGCGTTACAACAACAACATATGCATACGAAGTATACATGTGCGCGTGCACAAAAAAACGCACATTTTTCACGCTCTGAAAATGAGCATCGTCTTAAGACTATGCCGAGACATTTAGGTGGCTTTTTAGAATGTTATAAAATTAACAGTTTGAAGTACTATAGATAAAATGACAATAATTAACACAATTTTTTTTCGAATATTTAAATTGACTATAGATACAGATAGAAAACATTCATAACTAACCGCTCAATAGAGCGCTTAATAAAAAGTAATTAACAGTTTACTTACTTGGAGACTGGCACGTTCGTAAGGGATAAGAAGTTGTTGCGAACACTGCGCAGACTCGCCAGTACCTGCGCGAACGGTGTCACGATCAGGTCCTCTCCATGACTGTGGACAACAAACAACTTTATTAGGTATACACATATTAGATAAAATGTGGTATATTTTGAAAAAACTATATTAAAGTTATAAATGAACTTGCAAGAGAGTCATGATGGGTTAGGATCAGAAATCAATTTCGATTGACCACATGGGATTCGAGATAGATAAGTTTCTTACAGATTAATCATGGTTCTCATATAATTATTTATCAAACGGAAAGCGACCTATATATGTTCGTTCGAAATAAGTAATATACAATAACCTAAAATATAGATGAAGGTCTATATAATTTAGTCAAGAATCGATTTTCCACTGGAAATGTCATTAATAAATCGTATTAACACATGCTCAAAACCGCAAAAGAAAAGTGAGATCGTGAGAAAACCGGCACGCCCTAGAACCAAAAACTCGAAGGCATGATATGTGCCATCGATTAGTGTTCCAATAAGCGGAATACTAATCGATGGCATTTGCCAAATAAAATGTTAGCACGTGCCTCTGACTACCCCCTACTTGGTATTCTAAAAGATCTATGCACTAAGGATATATCTGAGGATTTCCATCATGGTGAACACTGAATACAGTCGTGTGCTTTGTTTTAGAATAACACAAATATGCACAAAGTAAATCCGTCAGTTTACTACAGCGTTGCCAAATTTAGTTTTTTTTTCTCGTACACTAGCATTTAAAACCTCGTACTTTTGCCATCAAACCTCGTACATTTGTGATGCAGCGACAGAACACATAATAGTACTACGAGTTCCTAACGGACCAATTAGTATACACAGCTAGTTGTGTCATCGGAACACCTGCCCAAATATTAGTTCCGTTAGACACCATTTGGCACAACTTAAAAATCCTTCCTGGGCAGATCCGACTTGGATAGATTACGTTGTTAGGTTTATTTTATGACCACCCAGAAAGGGTGATCTCATATTATAGCAAAACTAGTTTTGCCAACTTGTGTATGTCGAAACTAATTTCTACACTTAACTTTGGAATGGCTAGTTGTGCATACTAATTGGTCCGTGAGGAACACCTGATATTAGTTCCGTTAAACGAAACTGAAAAATGTTACCTGGGCAGATCCGGCTCGGATAAGATACGAGTAGGTTATAAAAAAAAATTGACACAGCTTCATCTAGCCCCAAACTAAGACGAGCTTATATTATGGGAACTACATGACTGATAAATTTATATATATATAAAACACCCAGACCCAGGTTGTTAGGTTTTTCATGACCACTTATAGCACTTATGATGAGTAAGGAACACTTATAGCACTTATGGCACAACTAGTTGTGCATACTGATTGGTCTATTAAGAACACCTGAAATATGTATGTAGCTGAATTTTATTACTAATATGAATGTAAAACGCGTACCTACAACGTAATTAAGGATTCAATTTAACTAAGACCTCTTACTTATTAAAATGCAAATTTTCAGTGTGCTTATGTTGATAAAATATCACTTAATACAAAACAATTTTTCATGTCCATTAACAGACAGGTAAAAAGTTAAGCGTATACATGCGTAGGTACTTAGCCTCATATTATGATATCAGGAAAATCTTCATTTATATCGTTTTTCTTAGTTGAAATAGGGTTCGTTTGAAGTCATAAGGCTGTACATTACAAAATTTACAGTTTTCCGAGCTAAAACCAAAAATCTCGTATTTGTACGAGGAACCTCGTACGTTTGGCAACCCTGGCTTACTGTATAAAAATAAGTTGCCTCACAATAGCAAAAAAATGGCCTAGAATTGTTCTAATTATACGCATATTCACTTTCAAAAGTACACTGACGGCACTACGATATATTTCCTTAGGGCGGATTTTTAAATAGTCCGATAACTTCCACTAAGTTATCAGACTATTAATAGTGTAAAATTCATTGATACTTTTTACATACTTTGGTTTTTACAGCTGCATAAAGTTGCATTCCAGTCAAAATAGCTATTTTGACTGGAATGCAGTTTTTTTTGCAGCTGTATAAAGCAAATAAAATAAGAAGTTCGACACTGCTGTAGTTTTCACATAATATGTTGGTAGTAATAGTAACTACACGAAAAATATTCAATATTTATTCATGAGAGTAAAATAGATACATAGATAGATACATATTCTCGAGGAGATTATGGAATATGTTGGACTGTGGGTTTGTTTTCATCGGTAACTATACTTACTATAGTGTAACGACACTACGAGGAAAAATGGTTTAGGAACAATATGGGAGTTAGCAAGTTTATTAAAAGCCACACAAAGCTTTCGTCTATAAACTACTTTAGTTTATATTTAAAATATGTATGAGAGTGAGACGCAACGCAATATCAGCCAGAATCATTATTTTAGATACGAAGATTATTATTCTATTTTCAGCTACTCTATACGAGTTGCTTCAGCTTGTGGTGGACTGTCCTTGTTTATACACCACAATGCAACAGGTTATTATGTTACCCACTTTGTTATACTTAACAAACCGGTGTACCTATAGCTATAACGTAAAAACATGCAACTAATCTTATGTAGTTCTATATTTTCTTAGTTATGGATAAAAGCTATGGAAATCATGTGAACTTCCTCACATGATTTCACTGAGTAATTTTGGATCTTCGCCCAGTCAACTAGTCGATCACGAGTCAGAACGAAATGTTTAACGAACTTTGACTAAATATAATAATATATATGTACAAAAAAATTAGTATATAATTTATGAAACCGTTTCTAAACAACTTATATGAATTAATGTTACGATAAATTATGGTAGATACTACTTATTAATTTACGACATCGTTTGCAAGTATTCGTTGACGTCAAACTTCAGTGTTAAACACTTATAATAAATACACTGCATCGGATAAACAACCGGTTTTTGTACAAAATTATTGAACAAGACGTTACAGACGTGTCAGACCGATAAAGAACGCTACGAAACCCTCCAGGCAGATGAAATCGACTTTTAACGTTAGGTACGTTAAAAGTCGATTTCATCTGCCTGTTATAAATATGCCTGTTCTTTGTTATAAATGGTTTTCCTTACCGTTCGTTGGCTTGGTTGGTAGGTATGAGCCTACACGTTCAAGTCTATTGGCTCTTATATGGGCACTATGCACCGTTTACTGTCATCCTGTTGCAGATAGGTAATTCAATTACAGCAAAGACTGGAAGATAATCTACCTACAGGATATTGTATAACTCTCATTTTGACAAGGTTAAGCTTAAAGCCCAGAAGGTTGGTTTGCATAAACTTGAAGGTATGATGAATTGATTTGAAGATGTGATTTATAGCAATGGTAGAGCAATACAAATTATAGATTTGATAAAGTTATTTCAACCTATTTTTGATTATTAATTAAGAACAAGATAATTATAATAAATTTTCACATGTAAATAATATCAGTAAGCTGTTTTGGTATGGAACAAGTCGCGAATAAATATCTGGCCATAAACGTTTTTCACTCAGCTTAAGTAGTACTAGTTCGAAACCCCACTCGTATATTATTAATACTTACCTTTATCAATTGGAATAAAACAATGTAAGTATTTGTTTACCATACCGAGGTATTAAATGAATACCTACCTACCGACAAAGCGTGAGAAAAGACGAAAGAGTGAGCTCCAAGGCCTAAAACACATTCTTAGAGCATCCGTTTCAAGCTCAACTCATAGCGATAGGCAGTAATACCGATGATTAAATAATTTGGTTTAAATAAAACTTAAGCAATCAATCACAAAAGGGTGTGCACTAAGTCGCCACTGCGTGTCTGAGTTCAAGCCTTATATAGTGCTCATCAAATTATGAATTAATTAACTTAGTATTTAGTATTTTATTGGTATAATTATCTATTCTTGGATTTCAAAAACAAACATAGGCACATCCTGTCAATAATTAAGTTTAATTTGAGTAAGTATGAATATACATACCGAGAGCCTAAGTTCAATAATTCATTTATAATGGTTGCTCCAAACTTACGAGGATAAAGGCAAATGACCTTAATCAAAGTAACGGTTATCAAAAACTACCTAAGTAGTAGGTACTTAGGACAGCTGTCGCGGAAAGCATGCCACTAGATGTACCATGCTTTCCGCGACAGCTGAACTTACGCGAAACCCGTAAGTATATGAAATCTCAATTTATGTCCACAAGAGGTATGGATTCCATTTTGGATTATTCCCATTGTCCCCCGATCTTCGGTCCCATCGGAAGACAACGGGAAGTTTTTTCCCTGGGTTTTGCATGATCTGCAAATAGGTATTTTTTTTACGGGTCTGTGCGTTGTAGTTTTATGATAGGTACTCATAATGACGAAATAGTATCCCGCAATAGTTACAGGAAAACTAATGATTTGGACCAGAACATTATCTAGGTTCTAAATAAAATGCGTAGGTGCGCTTTTTTGAGTTCAGATTATTCTCATGATTATTGAAGGGTTTTTACAGATTCATAGGATTTCTAATTTAGGGCTATTGTAACGGCAGGTCGCGGCCGCGCCAAATCACGTACGGCTGCTAAATTGAATAAAACCTCATTTCGAGATTACGATGGCGTTCATCGAATTACCATACAATTCCACGAATAAACAATTTTATTAACCTGGTTCGTTTGCGGTTATTACTGTGTTCATTGTGTTATGCAAGATTCTAGAGAAGAAATTAAATTAATCCATCTAGTCATAATCATTGGTACCATAAAACTGAAGAATTCTACTGCTGGACTGACTTCCCTAAAAAGTGCCAGGACAAACGGTTTTATGCCACCTCCAAATGTTCATTATTATTATTTTAAGCGTAACTGCGAACACAATGTCTGGATTGATGTTTGTTCGGTGAACAGAGATAAAATTAAAACTGATACCTATGGCCGTACCTACTTATAAAGATTTTTAAACAGTTGATTAACTTAGCAATGCGTTGTATCTTTCTGATACAAAGGTACATGTCATTTTAAATACAACAAAAGGAAACAAAATACTGTTTATAAATCTTTACAAGTAAGGCACTTATGCGTTAGTAACCTATACTATACTTATATATGTATATACTTATATTGCTATACTTAGTAAGCACATATAGGTGTAACTATATAAACTTAGTTACTTTACACATAATAATATCTCGTGGAACAAAACCGAGCAGAAACGAACTGGGCAACAAAGGCAAAACCATTGGAAGTGAGGGCTAACGGTTTTTCTTATTCTGAAACCGCTAAAATACTTTTTTTACAATTACTACAATACATTACTTAAATGCTTCGCGCATTTAAATTTATGTAATAATACCTCATTTCTGTGGTTTTTATGGTATTTCTATTTCTTCTCTTCACAAAATATTTCGCAAGTTTTAAAAAGCGCTTGGTTCGTTTGACGTTTGGCATTGTATTCTATGCCAAAGCATGCGTAGTCTGTGCACAGATTAGGTACATTTTTTGCAGTCTGTGGCCAAAGCACAGATTAGTAATAATGTGGTAATCAGCATTTTATTTTTTTTCATTAATTAAAGACTAAAATTATAACAAGTTTAAAATAAGTCAGACTAGCTAAAATAATTAACTTATGAAAGACCAATAATTAAAATATAGAATGCCAATCGTAAAAAAGAAATTCCTTTCAAGCATCTGTCAAATTTATTTGGAAAACACTCGCAACATTGATAATTTTTGGCACGCTGCTCTGAAAAAAACAGGCTCCGGCAAGCAAACCCAGAATAATAATAATAAATAATGCTGGTAATTTTTCACATAGAATCATCTAGCCCAAAACTAAGCAGAGCTTGTACTTACGGGAACTATATGACTGATAAGTATACTACTTATATGGATGTAACGATATGGGTGTAACGTAGGTATATATAATTTCATCACGTATTGCAGCACTTATCTATTCTATTAAGTCTTATTAAACGATCGCAAAAAATCATTACAAACGGTTAAGACCTGCTTTAAACATAATGTTTAAAATTCCGTTAAAACAGAAAAAACAATTAAGCCTTTCTGGAAAGTTAATAAAATTAAAAAAAAACCTCGTTCACCAAACACAAATAATGGTTCCTGGCCGCAGGTAAAATAAATTATGAGAGCCCTCTTAGATTTAAGAATAATGAAGAATAATAATGCCATTTTAAAAACCACGCTCCCCTCTCCAACTTGTCGAAAATGACTACCTATATAGATTTTTAATTACCATTAGTGTCCGCCATCTTAGATTTCAAAATTGATGGTATTTTTTAAATCGGCACCACCAACCAGATCTAAAAAAATACGCTTTTGACTCCACTGGACATTCGTGTTCCTCTGTCTGAACATCCTCAGATCCATAGAAACTCAATACGCAAATCCGTGAGTATACTAAGTAGGTGGTAGTCAAAGGCATGTCCAAATAATATATCTTGACAGATTCCCACATTTAGCATAGTCATTAGCATCCACTTGCAAGCCTGTCGCCGTTGCATTGGAACATTACCCCACGCCCCATGCATACCTTCAACTTTTTGGTTCTAGAATATGCCAGTTACCTCCTGATGTTTTCCTTTCCGTTTTGAGAACGTGTTTAACTTGCACAAAAATTCTTCGAATGGAAAAATCTATTAATCAGAGTTTGAACAGAGTTAGACCGTCAAATTAGTCAAAACCAAACAAGACCCTTCAAGTTTATTTGAAAAAACAAGCATTGTCTGAAATCCTGGCGTTCAAAATCTATAGCAATTATATTATTAATCTCCAAAAATAGCCTACGTAACCCTCTATAGTAAAAATAGCCTACGTAACTCAAGAGAAAATATTGTTTTGACGAACTTGTTCGCTCACAATAAAAAAAAACTTTTTTTTTTAATTTTACGTTTGACTTGTTTTGGGTCGTTTGTCCCTTAGGGCTTTCCTAAAACGTGCCCGATTGGGTCGATCGATGCTCTTTATAATAATAGTAATAACAAAAATTAATCACGCTCACAAAAACACATGCATTTATTTAGAATTTTTGTCCACGTATCTGCGAACATACCTAACCATTCACTTATAAATATAATTTCACGTTTATTTTTTTAGGTTAATTTTATATCCTACTAATATTATAAAAGCGAAAGTTTGTGAGGATGGATGTTTGTTTCTCTTTCACGCAAAAACTACTGATCGGATTTTGATGAAACTTTACATTAATGTAGCTTATATATCAGAATAACACATAGGCTACTTTTTACCCGGGTACCATGCGGGCTAAGCCGTGGACAGAAGCTAGTAGTTAACTAAGAGTTAAAATAGTTAATATAAGCACTTAAGTTTAGTTATATTTTGTGTATACAGTTGACATGTTGTATGTCAATATCGGGGCTAACAAAAAGAAGAGTGTTGAGTTCCCCGTGAGGGAGCATGGGATAGGTGACCAGGGGGGCTAGACAAATACCACTTTCTGTTGACGTTAACGCCTGCGGAAAGATAAAATTGTATGGAAATGACATTTGCTGCGGAAATGTCACGTTACATGTCTCAGTTTCGTGCTGTGGTACGCGATGCAGGCACGATAAACAGCAGATGCCTTCGACTGCGGCAATAATTGTTAGGGACGTAGAGTCGGCACAGCTTGTTGCTCAAGTCTAAGTTGAAGGATTTTACACACTGTGGTTATTTGATCGTAAGATCGCCGTGCCTCTAGTGGATTGTAACCTTGGCATCCCAACAGAAACTTAATGGGTTAGAGGAAGGGTTAGTATCCACATCAGCACTTGTAGTGGAATCACAAGAATGCCTTCTAGACCTTTACCAGCATGAGTATTAAATGTGACCACATGCGAGTTCCACACACAAGCGCTAATCTTCAACTTACTCCTAACAAGTGCCGAAAAGATAAGGCGAATGATATGAACGTTCTCAAAATCACGGGTATTTCTAAGTACTAAGCCAAGACGTCTGAACGATTGCTTCGCCAACATTAGTAATGTAATGTGGCCATGAAAAGTGAGCCTTTAATCAAACGAGACACTTAAGTCCTTCATTAAGTAAGTTCTGTGTATGGATTCACCGTTAATTTTGTAATCGAATTAAACTGGATGCAACATACAACCGAAAGTCACAATATAGCATTTACATTGAATTGTATTGAATTCCATTTTATTATCGATGCTCCATTGATAAATATGGCATCGACATTGCATAAAGTCTGCAGCGCCTGACAGTCAGCTTCAGACATCTCTATAAAGAGTTTTAAGTCGTCCGCGTACAGCAAGCTCTGCATGCGATCCACAGCTGGGTGGTCGTTGACCATTACCAAAAACAGCAAAGGCCCAAGTATTGATCCTTGACCGACGCCAGAACTTGCTTTTATGGAGCTTGGATCTCAATTGGTCAAAAAAGTTCAACTAACTTTGTACAACAAAAATATGTTTTAATGGCTATGGACTAGAAGTCCAAGTTGTAACACGTATTTATCATAAACAAAGATTCCACTAAACAGAAATTATAATTCTATAATTTCCGCGGTAATCATTTACTATTGAGACTTGGTAACATCGATGCAGATAGGTAATACAATGCAAACACAAGAGCGATCGATTTCAAATTGCCCTTTTTATTATTCACAATGAGTTACGTCTCAGCGTCGGGTACTAATGTAGCCATATTTTGTGGCAAGAAATAGATAGTGCCACTAATAATAAAACCGTGAAGATCAGCGGAGGATGTTTGAGAAAAATGGCGCAGAAATATGATTCTCCTAGGACGTTTTCAAAGTGACTTATGTGTAGATATATTAAATTGTTTTATGCAAGAGGGAAATCCCTGTAATTTGCCAGTACAAGTACAGAGAGCTGAAAAGTGATTCATTGTTTGCCCAAAGCCATATCAATATGTGAAGGTGAGAATCCCCCTTTCTTTTCTTAGGCACTACCGCTTGGCACTACTACTAGAGTGAAATTTAACTTTCCCGTGCCACTACTGGTAGTGCTACGGGTAAAAACACATTTCACATTTCCAGTGACACTACACTGTTGCCAGTAGTTTCACGGGAAATATTATATCCCGTGGCACGACTGGGCTATCTATAAAGGCTATTAAATCTCTAGATTACTTTATTTATTTTGAACCCAAGTTTTTTGGGTAAAGTTCGGATAACAATCCTCTTTTCCTGAAAGGTAATAAAAAAAACCTTATCTAAGACGGATTTGCCTAAGAAGGATTTTTCAAGCCAACATTAATTTTTTGGAACAAATAAATATTTTGTTTATCTTTGATATACTTAGTATTAGTAGTGCCATTGGTAATGAGGTAATCCACGGGATATTTAATAATATGCGTTTAATCAGCCAATAAGAATAGTAGTGGCACGGGAAAGTAAAATTTCCCTTCACTTTACTAGCAGTGCCAAGCGGTAGTGCCTAAGAAAAGAAAGGAGAATCACCGATAAACTGTGATTAAAAAAAATATATTATTTATTACTCATGTCATGAGAAATCAAGGAATAATAAGGTACTCAGCAGTGTCACAGATATTGTAATACTATATGGTAGGTAGTGTGTAGTTAATTTGATGGTTAGCTTTATTTTCCATGATGTGCCTAACCATGTCCACGTTATTCCGGCCCCAAAAAATATATTTACTTGTCTACAGTAAATAATATGTAGGCATGTGTTGTTTAAATCTTGCAAAACGATTTTGACGCAATTTCTGTAGAATGCTACCGACTTGCAAAACGCGGGCGAGTGCCAAATGTAATGTTTAAACATGCATCTGGCTACCCCCTAATTGGTATCCTCAAATAATGCAATATTATAGCGACGACGACGCTTTAATGCAATAACAGCTCTCTGATGATGGAGATGGAAGGTAAATGGGCAATGGAACTACTTGATGGACAATGTTGAGTGTTTGGATTCGTTACAATCAGATTACAGTTCCAATAACTAAAAAATAAATATAAAAATATTATGTTTCCCCTCGAACTTATTAACCTATAGTTAACATACGCTTGCTTACGCAATTGAGAAATGACGTTCCACTAATGATGCTAATTGGTATTTTGCCAATGTGGTATCTTATCTTTACCACTGACAACCAAGGCTTTATCCCCAAATTAGATTCAATCAACTAGTGCGTTTGAAGTTTACATTCAAGATTGTGTTTATAATTTGAAGATGTTCCAATGTAAATACTTGCAAATATTTACAGTAATATTTTGTATTTGTGCACATTACCGCGTTCTCTAAACGGTGAAGGAATAAAATAATAGATGAGAACTTAGAAAGGCCTATAAGACCAAATAACCGGTTTGCGAAATCAACGAACCCAAATTGGGCTAGCGTGGTGGAGGAGCCCACTCACTCTCGTCAAGAGGAAGAGAGAGATCAGAAGTCTCGAGTTCTAGTTGTGGAAACACAATTTTTTGCCCGCCTAAATCATTCCTACTGCTATTTTTAGTAAACGTCTCAATTTTTAACCGGCCTTCCGTAGTCCACCAGCAATATAATATTTTTGGTAAAATAAATGCATTTGTAAGGTATGGAGAGCAAGTGACCTTTAGTTGAACCATGACCTTAAACCCACGCCTGTCTACTGCAACTATAGTGGGTTGCATTACCTATCTGCTCCGAATACTTTTTATAATATAAAATTGTTTTCTCGGAAAGGTTCAAGCGTCAAGTGAAATCATTTTTTGTATTCTCAAGAGAAAAGAAAAGTTGGACCAAAGAGGTAAATAATACGCCTACTTAAACGCCTTAATACGCCTTTCGCATTTCTGAAGAAATTAACATTTTGTATCGATTGACGATGGTGGTAACCTCAATGGACTGAGACACGTAAATTAACGTTTTGTGTAAATGTAGATATTATTGACACATGAGTTGTGGTTACTGTACTAATTGCTTATGAAAGGTTTAAACTCGGAGTTTGTAGATTTAAATCTACCTACGTAGGGTAGGCTGCTGGGTGCATCCACATGTTTCCAATTAACGCCCACTACGCTGGATCAGACAGTAAGCACCAGCGCGTTAGCTTTATTTTATATTAGTACTAGCTTCCGTCCATGGCTTCGCCCGCATGGTTTCCGGATAAAAAGTAGCATATGCGTTATTGTGATGTATAAGCTATTATTACTGTGAAGTTTCATCAAAGTCCGTTCAGTAGTTTTTGCGTGAAAGAGCATCAAACATCCATCCTTACAAACTTTCGCGTTTATAATAGTTGTAGAATTCATTCTACGATAGAGGTATTTTTATTTTATGGTTGGTAGTTTTATCCGCGATGCAGCGAGCCAGTGTGTTTTAATTATTCTTCGCAACGAACAGCGCAGATATTATTTTTGTTTTTTATGATTTCAGGAAAGCTTAGGCCTTATCGCTACACGTTACGCAAGTCGGGAGGTTAAAAAAATTGTGAATTTTGTGGATTAAAACTCAAAAAACTAGCTAATCGACCGCTCTTTTTATTTGGTAATATTTCTGCAATATTTATAACATCTGTATTTTTTATCCGTGGTGCAAAAATGTGCACAGTGATATAATTGCTCTCAAGCGTCAAAGGAATGCGATGCACGTGGCACAGAGCTTCTAATGATTCATTTATTAAAAGACCTATGACACGTACATGAAAGAACCATTTCACCACACTGATTATTTCAGCCTTGGAAATTACTCTCTTTAGGTCTCAACCTCGTCCAGTCACGGACCAAGAACGAACCAGTGACAGGACGAACGATTTGTATAACAGTCGTATGAATACCTAATCAAATCTAAATATCGAAAGTAATCTCCAATGTATAGTATGAAAATAAATCCGTTTCGACGAATTTCGGATCCAAGCTGAGATTAGGTATTAGGTACCTTTATTCCAAGGATATAATTATATAATTTGAAGACGCCTTCTGCGGTGCAAAAGGCATCTTTCGCTTCGATAAATTGAATAAAATCATTGAGTTCCAGATATAGAGAGATAACTTTATTTAAATTATTATGGACCTTTCGTGGAAAAACCTTTGAGTACCAGTAGGCAAAATGGTTTTATAAAATGATACCTGCCTATCAAGGGTCCGTAATATTTACTTTACTTTTAGAAAATTACAACGTTACAAACTTTCAGTAAGGCAATAACACCGTCATTCTTTTAAATAGTTCTCACCATTTTAGGGTTGTCTGGTAGAAATCGTTTACAGCGATAAGACCGCCCATTGTGCATTTCTTTGTTTTTTTTGTTATTTTATTATGTTTCTGGGTTTGTACTGTAAACTGGTGTTATCTATACTAATATTATAATGAGAAAATATTTTTTTATTTGTTTGTTGTACCGAATAGGCTCCGCAAAAAAATTACCGATTTTAATTTTTTTTTTACTAATGAAAAGCTAAATTATCAGGAAGTAATATCCTACTAATATTTTAAAGGCGAAAGTTTGTGAGGATGGTTGTTTGTTACTCGTTCACGCAAAAACTACTGAACGGATTTTGGTGAAAATTTACAGTAATATAGCTTATACATCAGAATAACACATAGGCTACTTTTTATCGGGATACCACGTGGGCGAAGCCGTGGGCAGAAGCTAGAAGGCTATAATTTATTTAAAAAAAAGAGATACTTAAGAAAATTGCAATAATGTAATCCAAAGTAGCAAAATTTTGCGTATAAAGTTCATTATTTGGCGTGCGCTGAGAAAAGTATTAATGAAACATAAAAATTATGTACTACATGATTAAAGTTCTCATTATTACCTAAAATAGGTCCACGAGGGAATATATACTATCTATCATAGTCACAATAGCAGCTTTTGTGTTCTAAAATTTAATAAGATCGCCGGTAGAAACAAAATTTGGTTACATTCTCTCTCAGACGACCTCTGTGGCGCAGTGGGCGAAGGCCCGCCTGAGACGCAGAAGGTTGCGGGTTCAATTCCTGCCACGGGACAAATGTTTGTATCTGCAAATATTTGTCTCGGGTCTGGGTGTTTTCTATGTATAATATGTATGTATTTACAAAAAAAAATGTATATAAGTTGTATATCAGTCATGTAGTTCCCATAATACAAGCTCTGCTTAGTTTGGGGCTAGATGATGCTGTGTGAAAATGTCCAGCATTATTATATTATTATTATTATTATTCGTATCATAGTATTAATTCTTATGCAAATAAATAGTTTTATCGTCAAGGGTATGTATGTAGCAGTAAAATACGTTTTAATTCATTCGAATCGGACATTAAATTTCGAATATAAAATCTTATCACGAGTATAAAATCAAAACTTACGCGGGTGAAACCGCGAGGCATAGATAGTGTACAATAAAGAGTTTATCTATCTATTTAACTAACGTAAAGTTTTTATGCTGCTTTTTGCAAATTGGAAACAGGACGATAATTACGAAGTAGTCACTTACAATCGACCCCACATACCTTAAAGAAGGACAATGCGCTACTATGTACACAAATACTTTTAGATCATGCAACATTTTGAACCTCAACTGGGATGAAAGCCCCACCTATCGCGTCTCAGCCGGCTACTCATCTGACGAGCTATGGAGGTTATGGAAGATAATAATCATGTACGTACCTATCATCTTATGACTTGCGCATGTATATGATGGTGACTGTAATAAGCACGTTTCAAATTGCACGTTTTACACATCAAATTACGTAGCTATGATAAGTATAGGCACAAAAGAAGCAAGTTGTATTGTACGAGCTTAAATTTAGAAGAATATATCAAGTTGCTTGTTAGTACTGAGTGGTACTGAGTAAATAATGTAGTTGAAAGATCGGCGATCGAATAAAGGCTAGTTGAGGCTCCCTACATTCTACTTAAACCGATATATTAGGAGCTCTTATTTGTTGCTATTTGCGTTTTGTACTTTGTACTTTAGGTTTTTTTTAAAAGCCATACATACCTGCACCTCTGAGAGTCAGAGACGACCTCTGTGACCAGTGTGAGTCTCTGAGGTCAGAGACGACCTCTGTGGCGCAGTGGGCGAAGGCCCGCCTGAGACGCAGAAGGTTGCGGGTTCAATTCCTGCCACGGGACAAATGTTTGTATCTGCAAATATTTGTCTCGGGTCTGGGTGTTTTCTATGTATAATATGTATGTAATAACAAAAAAAAATGTATATAAGTAGTATATCAGTCATGTAGTTCCCATAATACAAGCTCTGCTTAGTTTGGGGCTAGATGATGCTGTGTGAAAATGTCCAGCATTATTTATTTTATTATTTATTTATACAATTATAACAAAATTAAAATATTTAGATAAAAAAATATGAATATCAAGATTTGGTAACTACTTATTATGAAGAAACAGCGTGAGCCTCAAGCGTTAAATATTTTTATAGGAGAGGCATAAAATTAAAAAAACAAAATCTTTCCAATAAACCCTAAGCTTTCACACCCCACTCGACGGGGTTTTAGAATACACTTTATAATTGCCCCTAAATATCAAAACAACTTGCAAGCTTTAACTAGTTTGTATTATTTTGCTCTAGGTAGTGGTAATACGGACGGACAGATAGCAGTGCGGTGAGAGACTGTACCTCTATATGTTTCAAACTTGGTACTAAAAAAGTTACTAACTAACCATGAACCGTGGGAAACGACATGTGTCAATAAAGGGTCGATAGGTACAAAAATAGATTAAAAGTAGTAGAGAAGCGCTGTCGTGTAACGTGTGCCTTATGAAATGATAAGTACTATGCACTCATGTGTTGTTTTTGTGATACATAATATCCTCTTCCCCCCAGTCGGTCGCTCATTCTTGAGGGTCTTTTTTAACTTTCATGTAGAAATTATCTTGGGAGTCTAGGTATTCATAATAGTAATAAAGGATATAGGTATTAACACGATGGTGCACAAAATACCTACAAACGAAACTGTTTTACTGAAAGAAGTATAAAAAATAAGCCAACAAAAAATGCTCATGATTGGGAAAAAAAACCTACACTGACGAAAATAGCCGGTAGCAATAATGAATTAAGTACTTATAGCTTAGGTTAATACCTAAATAATTGCAATAAGATAGAGTAGGTACATCAAGCTGATAAACGGATCGACCATAAAACATTTCCCATTTTATCTATATTTCTGTTAAACACTGATAGGTATATAGTTGGTTGCAACTTAAACATACAAATTGTAGCAAGGTGATTATATTTTTTTCAGGCAACGAAACGAGTAGGTAGTAATTTCTTTACTACTCGTATTAGTAGTAATACAAGTAACAAAGGAACTGTTTGTTTACCAACAAAATGAAACAGTAAAGTTACACATGCTTGGCATGTGTAAATCAATCACCGTAATTCCTACTGCCATGTACTCGTAGATGTTATATTCGTAGCTAAGTATGTTTTCCATGGGGTAACTCCCCGATCTAGGGGAGCCCTCTATAGAGGGTGGTTTGTAGATACTCTTGAGCTCTTGATTTCTGTGCTCTTTTCATATGTCGTAGCGGTTTATTGATCAGTTGATAGTTTCTCAGCCAGCTTCGTGCCACCATTCAACGGATGCTTTCAATTGAAAACTGCAAGTCCATGTTAAGGTAATTTGATTCAATAAGATGAAACGTCTCAGTAGTTCTACACACACACACACACACACACATACAAATAAGTAAGAGCACCATTTGAATAGAGAACTTGTAATGTAAACTAGTTAATAGAATTTAATAGAAAAATAATACTATTTTTCAGCCGACTAACACCTGTCTTGCACAAGGGTACACTGAAAGTCAGCGCTGTGTAGGCGCCTTAGTCTGTCAGCATTATGCTGAGTGTACTCCTTTTGCCTGAATGAAGAATGTAGGTATAGTATATTATCCTAGCAATTGTCTGTTTAGGTAGGTATAGTTATTTTGTTATGTACGAGTGTCAGTACCTACTTTCTTGTCATAATTTCAAGCAATAAATATAATTATATTCTATTCTAGTAGTAACTTAAAGTAAGGTTGTGGGCGAGCCCAGCATCTATTTTTAAACCAGCTCGCCCGGTATTCCTCGCTTTTCATTGTCATACCAATGGGATTCTGTTGAATACGTTATTTTGTTATTAGCAACTTCGTGTACCTGCTGGTAATTTTACTTTCTAACTTTCAAAAATAACAGAAGAAAATACTTTGTCAGCTATGTTGTTATTTGATTGTGTCGTGATGGTCGTTTCGGTTTCAATAGCTTTCAGGGTTCTACCTCAAAAACATTTATCTATAGTATGGTACAAGTATGAAAATACCTAAAAGCTCTTGTTCTTGTTTATAAACGAGTGTTAAAAATACTAGACTAAAACGCGTGTCGTGGTGATGTTTGTATCTCAATGGACATTTTTTTTAGTTCTTACGTATAATTATTATAGTTAACAGTTTTATTACCATAAGAATTGCATGTTAGGAGTAATTCGAAAACGGAGCAAATATTATTTCCATGGTTATTAACTTAGTTCTAATACTGATGTTGGTGCTCTACTATGCACTTCGTTCGTAGCAAGATGAACACAAATGTTTATTACGACTCCTTATCTGAATCAGAAAATTAATCAACTCTCTCTATCTCTCTCTCTCTTTTGCTCCGTACTTGATTAAGAACCTGTTTGTGTCAGTAATGAAAGAACTCGTATTGTACAGATTTGTTTTTATCTACGAAAAGTACGTTGCTGAGGGAATCCACAAAATATCACCAAGAATTACCATTTCATTTAATTTCAATTGTTAGTTTTTTGAATAGTCTGTCAGAAACAAAACTGTCATTTGTTTTAGTTAAATCATATATATATATACATTTATGAGTGTTATTAAAACTATGAAGTCTAAAAAAAAATACACGCGAATCAAGGAGCCTGTATAAAGTCATTTGTTTGGTTAAAGAGGTTATTTGTTTGAAAATTTTCCCTAAAACGGCTTAATCGGTTGTATTACGACTTAATGCAATCGTTTTTATGATTTGAATGAAGGTTTTTGAATATATTTTATTACCACACTTCTCTAGGGAGTGCAGCGCTCCCTAGAGAAGTGATAGATAGATGATGTAGATGGGGTAAAAAAATATTTTTAACAAATTATCCTGGATTTATGTTCAGCAAATAGGCACATTCAAGATGGAACCGAAAGCTTTATGACCCTTTTAAAGGTTCGCTTTATCCTATTTTCTGGGAAAAATTATTTAACGTATGAGAGGCATCAGTAAGCTGTTTTAGTGAGATCAAACCTTCAGTTCACTGTGAATAATAAAAGTGTACGAAATGCTTTCAGGAAAAGGTAAAGTACCTATCTTCTCTCAGGCTCAAAGATAGCGCTTATTAATACGCTTTAAATCCATTTTGAGCCTTTCATTTTCATTTTGTATAGCTGTTAGTTAGTGCGATAGTAAAGTCGAATAATCTAGCACTCACGCATCTCTCTTAGTGCGCTCGTCCCAGAACTTCTCCCAGAAGGTGGATCTGTTTTTGATACGCAGCACGCTGGTGCTGAGCGTGCGGGGCAATGTGCCGCCACTGCTGCTGCTGGCCGACACGCCGGTCGACATGCTGTGCTCCGACGCTGAGCTCTTCGCTATGAACGACGAGCTCCCTCCGCCGACTCCTATCCTGTCTGACTGCGAGCCCGATCGCTGCATGGCTTTGTTCAAATAAACAACGCACTCTCGAAGCTATACGCCAACGGCTTTTCGCGCAACATTCATCATGTCAACATCCCATAACCAGCTGGATCTGTATATTCGCTACGCAACAATGCACTCTCTGTTTACGTTCGAAGGCAAACGAGATTCCCTCGTAATTATGGCGTGACTGCGTAAAGTCAATACAATGTAGATGGACGTAGTAGAATCGACGTTCATGCGCTTAGTTATCTTTATCATCCATCAGTCGTCCTTATCAATAACAATATTGTACTACTTAAGTGGAACTCGAATTTTTATACCTCGTTTTAACAGTATCACAATGTATCACCTGCGCTTAATTGATTATTCACAAAATCAGACGAACGTTAGGCCTGATCTGCGACTATATTTTGTAGTGGGATCCTTAGCCCGAGTGCGACAATCGCGTGCTGCGGGCTGCTTACCAGTGCCAACCTGTCAGATCAGTGAACGACCTCGACACTGTCTCACCGCGAGACTCGGTACAATCTCAGTGAGATGCTCAATAATTCGCTTAACAATGTTGCGATTGAATCACTTCACGGTGAGGAGAAACGCACTATAAAGTCACATTTTAGCCCGATTTTCCGAAATGTGGGGTTTGGCGGCTGATTAGGGTTCGGTGCATCGCGTGCCGCTGAGCATAGAAAGTGGCGTGTCGCCGGCAGCCCGCGCGGACTATCAATGGAGGCGAGCGAGCGCTCTGACTGAGGCGCGCGCGGTCCCGCTCGCTCGCCGCCCGCGCCCGGCCGCACCGCGCCGACATCCCGCGACTCCACCCGACGATAAATTTGGCGCTAATGGAAACCGGTGAGACGCTGGGCGCCGGTAATCAATGATCGACGTAGAAATCATGGGGAACAGCGATTATGTTGGAATGACAAGAGGAATTCGTAACCATGGCAGAATACTTTATCCAACGTTCACAACAGCAGCCCAACACGTGCGGGTCGTGGTATCGATTGCTTGACGTAGGTACATGATATACAAGTATGGTGCAAGTCCTTGAAGCGGTAGAGACTGACGAGATTTATACAGTAGCATCAATTGCTTGCCGTACATGATTATCTTAACAGGCTAAATACTTTAAGTTCATAATAAAAAAGCTGTTGGTAAAATTAGACTGAGTTTTCCTTTGTTTGCTTGGGTAAGCTGATTGAATACATTTTCTTTGTTATTAAAGTCCCTAGTCATCCTTGGAAGGCCAGGCTTAAAGCTCACTTTACATTACAGTGCTGCACGGAAGGGAAATGGCGGCTTTGGGTTCACTTAGCAAATACGCATTTATTTGGTTTACCTGCCGTTTTATTACTACTAGGTACTATTACTAAGGGCCTGAAGAGCAAATAACTGTGATCAATGAATATCTTGCTTTGCACAGATACTTTCTAGTTTCATGAGGACTCTGATTTATATATTGATGACATTATTATTGGCAAGAATCACATCGAATTATTGTTATAATACAGCAGACTACTCTATAAGATGGTGCATTTAGATAGATTGTAATTTACATCTATATTTATAATATAGTTGTTAACCCATACTACTAAGATATGGTAATGAATATTTATAGTGTAGCGTACTTATGTGGCAAAGGGCTTTCTTCAATAATAATGGAATCACCGAGATTACGAAGCTTAGACGTCGCGTCGGTTAGTTATCGAGAAATAATCTGTAACTGCCGAAATATCGAAATATTTTGTTGCTAATCATCTCCGTAAAGACTTAACTGTTTTGGATGAAACTTGAAACAGGCATAGTTTATGATCTACAATAGCATAGGCTTCTTTCAATTCGGATACCACGCAGGCAAAGCCGTAGGCTAAGGCTAGTATACTATAAGAAATATATATGTCATGTAAGACTAATTAATATTTTCTTGTGCAAATAAAACCTTAGTCATACAATGAGAAATACCATTAGTATCATCACGAAAAAATAAAATATGGGTTCAATAAATCGTAGTTATTTACTTAAAACATTCATTCGTAATCATAACCTACATTATTTGCTAACCAACCAACGTCATTCTTAATTGGACTCTATTAGGGGCATTGATGCCATCAAATCATCAATCCAATCAATTTTAATTATTCGACCAACTTCTAGTCACCACCCACGTTCGAGAACGTAGCTAAATGAAAAAATACCAGATGGATCTTAGGAAACGTAGGTATATTTATTTTATTTACATGTCTGCACATAAAGATCTAGAGAAAGTCTGGAACGATTTCGATTTTGAGTTTAGGAGTTTTCGTGGAGAAAATACTATTTTGCGAAATCCTATGCAGAAGCATGAGCAAAAAAAAGTCTACTTGGTATGTCGCGAATCAGCCAGCTGCATATTATTGTCATCACTAACTGAACGAGAGCATGTAGCGTTGTAGGAATTGTTGTGGTTTAAGGATATATATAGGTATGACCTACCACCCTTAAAATAATACCTAATACCCTTTAAATAATATCTGTGCCCATAATAAGTATTTTAAACATAGGGGAAATAGACACTGATGAATCAATAGGTTTTTCTATTGTAGGCTTTTGAGTATCATTACATAAATTTGAAATTAATTAGATAAATGCGAAATTCTAATTCTAATGAGTATAATGTTCATACGTGCCTATATTCTGAAACAGCTACATTATTATTTTCTAAAATAGAAAAAAACTCACAAACGCAAAAGCAGTTTCCACACACGAAAAGCGAATAGGAAAAACAAGCTAGGAAATAATGAAATGTTGTGCTGAACAAACGTGCAGAGTTAAATATACGTACGCTCTATCCAGTTGAGCTGCCTCTGCCTCCTTGAATCTGTAAGCAATTAAACATTTTGGAGAAGAGAGAAAGAATGAAGATCTCGGAGGACACATAATTATGCCACCTAAGCGGGTCAGGTCGCAAATGAGGCGGGGTTTAGCTTTACACCGAAAGGTTATTGTGCTGTGTAGTGTAGTGAGAGGTGGCGGCAATAGCATCGAGTGTAACATTAATATCTGCCTCCATATCCGTTCGTATTGAGGCCTGGAGTGTGCTGATGCGACAGTTCTGTATCACATTTATCATACGCATGCTATCCCAATGTAGGCAATATGTAAGTAAGCTTTCTACTTGTTAGTCGTACACAACATTTAAACGGCTTTAATTAGATAAATAATTATGTAGCTAACTTTGATCGGTGTTCCGAAGTATCTAATGATGTGAATTCTTTAGAAAAAAGTCAGTACTTTTTACGAAAATGTAAGATTTTATCCTGCCTATACTACGTTTTATATATGATTCTTCGCAAAAAAGTAATATGTCTATGGTAGAGAGCATTAAAGTGGTAAATAGGTCATCAATAAACTGAAATAAGCTAGACAAGAGAGAGATTGCAAATTATTTCAGCCTTTTATATGTCAGGCTGTAGGTAGGAGTATATATATAAAATACTAAATTAATTTAAACTGGAGGCCTGGCGTTGAGGCCCCTGCGTGTTAGTTTACAAGGTACGATCCAAAGGATAATTAATTTGTTTTCAACTCGACTCCTCAGCAATAATTGGAACTATTTACCCTCTAATAATGTATCCCTGAAACGAAACCAGCTGGAAGTTTTTTGAGATAATCAAAATTCAACATCAATTTTATTGTTGAATGTGAAGATAATCTTCAGTACCATATAAATTGTTATTTGAGATTTTAAGTGTGGTAAAAATAGGTATCAAGTAATTGTTAGCAGTGACATGTTGATAACTTTTCAATAGAACAGGAAAAAGCACTTTCCACACACACAGTTCGTTAATTTATCAACACGATCCATTTTTTAAATCTTAAATAAATTAACGCTGAAAAAAATATAGATGGCGTCGTGTATTACTGAATATAACATGGGTTCGCTGCTTAATATACATTTGCGGAAGTATATTTTTTCTTTGTTGTGTAGTTTTTTATTAAATTCCGTATATAACTACACTCGCATCATATCAAGATAACTTCTTTTGCTTATGAAATTAAACTAAAAGAGGATATGCTCACTGTATGCAACCCTTCATTTAACCTTTTTTACTGTAATGGCATAAAAAATGCTTTATAAGTAAAAACTACCTGTTTTCAAATTGTGATTCATTTTTCAATTTCGACTTCTTTGATTTTGTATAAATATGGGACTTGAAATTGATTTTCCTTATTCAATTCGAGTAATTTGTGCAAAATCATGCCTTTGACTTTAGAAGAATGCACCAGAATTATCACCATGTTAGAGTTCGTGTTTAGCCAGCGCAGAGTGGCCAGAAGTAGAGGTGTGACGCTTTCCACGGTCCAAAGAGTGCTGAAAAGATATGAAAAAATTGGAC
This sequence comes from Perizoma flavofasciatum, assembly GCA_958496245.1. Lineage (NCBI taxonomy): Eukaryota > Metazoa > Arthropoda > Insecta > Lepidoptera > Geometridae > Perizoma > Perizoma flavofasciatum. Next base: position 6,800,563 of record OY292426.1, read on the forward strand.
AACATCTAAGAAGACCGGGCAACGGCCGTCCAAGATGTACAACAGCCAGAGAAGATCGCTTTATTGTCACAACTTCGCTTCGGAATCGACATTTATCAGCAGTTGCGATCCAATACCATCTTCTACACACCAGTATAGATTACATTGGTGATAATACAGTAAGAAGACGCCTTACAGAAGCTAACCTGAAACCATACAGACCAGTCCAGGGCCCAAAACTCGAACGTCATCATAGCATTTCAAGATTGGGTTTTGCGACGGAACACGCTGCTTGGGTTGAAGAAGATTGGGCATGTGTATTGTTTACGGACGAGTCAAGACTTGCACTATATGTCAACGATACTTCTATCGTCACAGGGACAGGGTGACAGGATGTATCGACGACCTGGAGAACGTTTTGCTCGGGTATGTTTTAAAGAAACGGTTTCTTATGGCGGCGGGCCCCTCCACATATGGGCCGGCATTTGTTCAGAAGGAAGAACATACCTAGTTTTCATTGAAAATGGGAACCTGAATGTGGAAAGGCACATAATGGAAATTCTTAATTAACATGCATTCCTATTAAACATGGGCGATGGTTCAATACTTATACACGATAATGCTTGCCCTCACACTGCATTATCTGTGAGACGATACATTGAAGAAGTCGGTATCGATCTCATGGTCTGGCCAGCTAGGAGTCCTGACATGAACCCTATCGAGCATGCATGGGACGAGCTTGAAAGGCTAGTCAGGAAACGAATTGCATCACCCTTGACACTTCCTGCCTTAAAACAGGCCCTTATTGAAGAATGGGAGAATTTACCTCAACACCGCTTGAGGAACTTAGTTTTTAGTATGCCTGATCGCATACAAACCTTGAGAAGAACCCATGGAGGTAACACAAGGTACTAAAGTATGAGGTGGCCACGTCTTTTCATACGAAACTGACAAGAAGTTAATTATTTTATTTTGACGATGATTGGCAATTTAAGTTTTCTTTTCATTGATATTTTTTTTAATTTAAAAAGCTAACTTGTGTGATTTCAAAGTTAACTAGGTGACCCTTTATTTTTGCGTGCGAGTGTACCTCGTGTGTTCATAAGTCTTGAGACACAGTAAAACTAAAATATTTTTGGAGCTAAGTTGAGTATTCATTTATTGGATATTAAAATTAAAACTACTGACATCTAGATCTGTATTTAAAAATAAATCATTCAAAATGGCCGCCTTTGCATTCAATGCAGGCATTCAAACGCGTGCGCCATTCATCTATGGCGGCACGAATCTTTTCAATGGGAATCCGTTTCGATTCTTTAATAAGAGCTCGCTTTGAGAGAATCCAGGTTTGGGTGAGACTTTCTGCATGCCCTCAGCTCCAATTCCGTCCATAAAGAATAATCCAAAGGATTCAAGTCAGGGCTTGACGAGGGCCAATCTTCGCTCCGAATGAAGCCTGGCAAATTGGCCTCCAGCCAACGTTGGGTAGTCTTAGCTTTATGGGAGGGAGCAGAGTCCTGTTGGAAAACTCAGTATTTTCCAGCGAATAGCGTATCATTTAATGGTTTAACCACCGCTTCCAATATGTCGGTTTGGTAATTTTGTGCCTTCACCTTGACGCCTTGCTGGCAAAAATGAAGCGAAGTGACCCCCTCGTAGGAAACACCCCACCAAACCATCACACTTGCTGGATGATGAGTGCGCTGGACATTGCGTACAGATGGCTGGACGTCCTTTGAACTTCTGGCGTAAACCTTATTGTTCTGCCGGTTAAACTTTTCTTCCACCGTGAAGATCTTTTCATCGGTAAACAGGATATTTTTTGGATCGTGTCTCTTCAATAGGTTCCGACATCGTTCCAGTCGCAATTTACGAAGACGCTCGTTTAAATAATGCACTTTCCTTCGACTGTAGGCCTTTAGTTTAAGATCATATTTAAGTATCCTGTTCACCGATATTCGCGAAATGTTGGTCTGCAGAGCTAATTTCTTTTGAGTCCGGCAAGGGTTGCGACGAATTCGCTCTCTGATTACTTTGATGTTGGCGGGCGTCCTTACAGACCGCGGGCGGCCACATCTTCCACGGTCTTCTAAAGAGCCGGTCTCCTTGTACCTCTTTATGGTATAATACACAAAGTTCCGACTACATCCCAAACTTTGGATTTCACTAAAAACTTGCATTGGTTTTTTTCCTGCTTGAAACAGTGAAATTACAGTCGCACGCAAATCTTTTGTTGGCGCCATTTTCACGGAGAATGAAACAAATATTCAAATGTATTTTTTTTCTGATTCAAAACATTCGAAATTTAAAATTTTAAAAGTTTAAAAAAGGTTGCATGAATTACTTTCTTTTTAAATTAATTAAATAAGTTCGTCTCAAAACTTATGAACACACGAGGTAGTATGCCATATCATCTGCGAAAAGCTGTTTGAAAAATGTTGAAAAGCTACCATATTATACATTTTCTCATCTAACCAATTATATTTGATATTTCACCGCTGCTTTTGATGTTACGGTTACTGGTAAATATCATATTACGATTAATTTGTTAGATTTGAAAGAGATTTGGCCATTCCGAGAAAGTTATTCTGAACAGATCGATAGATACCAATTCCCTATTGGGATTGCGCGCACATTATGTTGAGTCACGCACACGAGGAATTATGTGTTTCGGAAATTTTAACGAGTTTTGATGGAGATTGCAATCAAAAATACAAACGTTTGTATTCTTATCTTACCTTACTTATCCAATACGTAACTGAAGTGCTGTAAAAGTGTTTAATGAAAACGTGATAAATGTAGGTACCTACGAGTACCTACCTTGTCAAACTCATTCAGGAAATGAGTTATGAAATAAAACAGGAGATCAAGCTAGAACAAACACCATAATGTTCCACGCAATGGATAGGTTAATGATGACCACGACCTCTGATTCCGTATTGATCCCGTATCTTTATTGTAAAGCTAAGAACTTACCTTTCGCTGGCAATCGAGCTGTTTCTTGACATGGACTTCGGTGACATTTCGAAGTCAGAATCGGAGCGGTAGAGGAAGGACTCGCGGCGCTGCGGCAGGGCTTGGAGCACCAGCGCGGTGGACGGCGAGCCCCCCTCGAGGGGCGATCGCGCACCCCCCGCCGCTCCCGCCCCGCCATTCTCCACATCGAAGCTGGAACAAAAGAACATCCCATAAGAAAATGAATTACACATGAGACAAATACTCCAAACATTAATTCCAAACTATATCTAAAACAGATTTTACTACTGTTAAACGGTTAAAATTCATCATGGTTAGTTCAATCCGCATTTAGTCCAGTAGCTTAAAACGTCCAATTGTCACGTTGTCTAATTTTTATATGGTCCAAATAACAAATGTTCGAGCTCAATTGAGCCATATTATCATTGATTATGATAACGACATTTAAGATATCCAACTACCCAATCGGGAATCAATCCCTGCAACCAATACGATGGCATTGACCAAACTATACACAAATATCTAATCCAGAGATATACCACTGTAATCGAGACAAAAAAAAGTACAACTGATATTTTTTTTAAATACCTTATTTTAGAGATGCAATACCAATACCTTTCCAGTACAGCCATATCCTGAGCCAGGTTTCCACAGCGATAAAAAGATAACTTAATTTGTAATAAAATAAGTACGTACACGTCTATAAGGCTTACAACAATTTTGTTGATAGCGAACCGTTGGCTACTAAAGGTATATTTCATTATCTACTTCTAAATTAAATGCGATAATGAAATTTTATTTAAATTAACTTTTCAATTGAGTTTTTTGGATATCACCCGTGTTCTGTTTGCTTGCTTGCGCACCTACCAAGGTTAAGTATTGAGGCTTATACGAATCCTGAAATCAATCCGAGCGACAATAATCGCAGTTTAATGAGAGTTAACGAACATTGAGTTCAATAACCATGAACTAAAAGGGAGGCGGTTTGAAATTGCAAAAGTTCAGTACTTATAATTTATGTTTCAGTAAGCTCTAAAATTGCATGCTTGCCTAAAAATGATAATGTTTGAAACTGGAATTATTGTTTCAAAACAAAAATCTTTGTAACGTAGATAGATGTCTCAATCTGTTTCCGATTCGACATAAAGTGCATACCTATTTATTTACCGAATGAATTTGTATAAATATAAATCACTGCTAGGTATCCAACTACGCCTTAACACATGAGTCTCAGCGATGTTAAAAGTTATTGGTGTAGACATCCCGTGACGATGATGGACTGATGTAATTATGTATACGTATAGTGTGCAAGCGACATCTGTTTGAAATCCTATGAACTATCAGATTAATAGAGCCACATAGAGCTTAATAAAATGTTCTTCTTAGCAACATCGGTCGTCCCTAATTCTACCGTTAGAGGGCTCTTGTCAGGAAAACAGTAGATATAAAGACGTTTTGAGTTTGGTATATTATTTTTGATACTTATCTTGTAATTAACGACAGTCACTAAACTAAATATACTCATATAAGATTATTTGATGTTATTAAAGCAAAAAATATGTATAAAATTTTGCTAGACCTGGAAACAAAATTTACTTTCGACCAGTTTCGGCCTTATTACAGCATTTAATCAGCTTACAAATCATAATATAAGTACTTAGATATATAAATCAAATATTGTTCAGAATAAATAAACATAGGTACCTACTAAAGTGGTATCGGTACAGGCTTACCCACATTTATTATAGCAGACATTTGGGGATAGAGCTAGTGATGGCCTAAAAAATAATAAGGAAAAGAAGCCGTACTTGCTCCTCATACAATTTTGCTATCCACCGAGGATTTCTTGGATTAAATGTTTTGTAGTATTGCAGGATTTGTTACAATCCAAAATTGATGAAGCTTACAGTATTTTTTCTGTGGTAAAAAATTTAGTAAGTTAGTTGATTTCTACAAAATGTAAAGTAAAGATAAAAGGGAGTTTCACAGGCAGACGCATGGACATGAATGAAAATAACAAAGTGGTACCAATTTTTATGATTCTGTTCTTTGTTATTTAAGTACGAATATGAATATGATTATTTGGAGTCCATCCAAAGGTTGTCTGCAAGAGATCGCTATAAGCGATGAGACCACCCATTGTACTCCCGCGATTAGCGTGTAATTTCCTCTGTTTGAATTTGTTAGCAACATATTATGTGGTGTACAATAAAGAGTTGTCTATCTATCTATGAAACCTGAAAAACATTAACGCAGAATTTTTGATCTAGGTCAATAACTTAATTGAATTATTTTATTGAGAAACATGCTTCTCTTAACATTTTGCTTCTTAATATGTATGTGTCAGCGATAAATAATCTTATCTTGTGTAAAGTAAAATAAAAACCGGTCAAGTGCGTGTCGGACCACGCGCAATATAGGGTTCCGCAATTGCCCATAAATTTATGTTTTACACAACTAACAACTTTATCTAAGTAATTTGCAATGGAATTAGTACGCAATTATCCTTTTACTTCTCTAAGATATTTTATAAGTTTGTCGACTGTTACTCGTCAACTTGTAAAGCCTACTTAGCTGTGATAGTTTTCCTTTTGGACTTCGTTATAATATGTTATGGACTAAGTAATTAACCAGAGCGCTATTTTAATGTCCGGGCAATATGAATACAAGTCAAATCGGTCTACGTAATAAATACTGATTTAAACTTAATTTTTATCACATTGTCAGGTCATTATGAATGCTACATAACTGTTGTGCGATTTGATAATTATGGCACATTAGAGGTTTAGAGGAGCAAGATCAAACATGAACGGACTTGTACAGTCTCGTTTTAATTATTTCTTTTTAGTTTTGTAATTACTTATTTTAACATGGGTAAATCAAAATGAATTGCTATGAATTAACGATTTGATGAAAGATTAAATGAATTGATATCGTTGAACGAAGCTGAAATAATTTTTATATTCTTAATTTTACAGTAATTAAAATCATGGAATACGAGCCGTTGATTACATAATACTGTTATTCCATCAAAATAATTTAGTTCATATTGCAAAAAGATAATACTCGCTTTAAATGATTTGTTACTCAAGTAGTATTCGTACTTGCCTACCATACTGATTTTATAATAATATATCAACATTAAAATAATTAAATTAAATATATTTATTACTCTTCCCAATAAGTAACGAACATTATTCATAAAGCCCGGTCAATTTAATTATTTCAATACTTTTATAGGGTCTGGGTGTTTTCTATGTATAATATGTATGTATTTACAAAAAAAAAGTATATAAGTAGTATATCAATCATGTAGTTCCCATAACACAAGCTCTGCTTACTTTGGGGCTAGATGATGCTGTGTGAATATGTCCAGCATTATTTATTTATTTATTTATTTATTATTATTTATTTATTGTATTGCTTAGTCATATTGGGCATTTTACAATCTTTCTGGATACATTATGAATAGTGCTCCATTAATCACTTCAGAATATATATCCTACTACTGTGTTTTTTTGCACATACCTAAAAACAACCGTTTAGCTGGCAGGGACACACACACACACACTTGAAAAAAAAACCTATCCAACAACACCCCTACGAAAAAGACGAGATTTTATTCAGAGGAGGATTTATTTTCTTTACGTGTAGGAGAGGTAAAGATTTGATTTTTATTATACCACCTTGTCGGCATTAATAATGTATACCCATGCCAAATAACAGCTTTCTTGTACTAAATAGTCTCTGAGCTAAACCATGGACAGGCAGACAGACGGTCGGACATGGCGAAACTATGAGGGTTCCTTGTTGAAAACGGAACCCTAGAAATGATGATCGAGATCCAGAATGCTATTTATTTCCTTGATTCATTGATACCTAAAATGATTAAGTTTCTTTAAACATGCTTTGAGGTTTCCCTGAAAATGATTTTTAGAGACGTTTGATGAAACTCTCACATGGAGGTAGGGGAAACGAAAAAGAAATCAACCCTTACGTTTACTGGGGAATACGCGAAAAAGTTAACTTGGCTTCAGAAGACTTAAAATGGAATTGGCTGTAAAGCAAAGTGACAGCGAAATATTGTTTCTATTTTCAAAGAAATCAATTTCAAGAGATCCTAGCTTCACTACCTAGCTTCTATGTCCTAGCTTGCATGTTCTTCTATGTTCTATGTCAATGTTATGTTTTTATGTCATCTTGTCTTCTATGTCGGGTTTAAGCATCAAACACTAGTAGGTAAATCTGATTGGGCTGTACGTATATTAATTCTGGTTATAACTTCAAGCTGTCTACTTGGGTTGTGTAAGAATGTGGAACGAAAACGGCCAGCCATATAATGTGATTCCCAAAGTTGCAGAATACTATGTAACCTGAGCTGAAACATGTCATGACAAGCGAGCCGCGCGGGTCGACCCTTTAGTGATCGACATCTCTTTGCTGAAATATTCGCCTTTTTAACCTTTCAAACTATCCGATATTCCACTCCAGTCGGGGCTATGTTGAAAAGTAATAGGATAAGGGTGTCCTACGGGTTCAGCATCGTGTTTGTATCATAGTGGTTGATACGGATAAATCCAAGGGCGTAACACCCTTGATAATGTTTTTGTGAATGTATGAACAAAAAAATGTTAAAAAACATATTACAGCCAAAAAGCCTTCTATTGCAGAAGTTGTAATTGCATACTCAATGCTCATAGAACACATAGCTCTAAATTTAACAAAGGCAACTCTGAAATGTTATACATTTTAGAGTTGCCAGCACTTACTGTAAACATTATTTACAAAACACTTACTGATGGCCAACAGCCACTCAGTGCAATATGATATTGAAATAATGAAAAATATCGCTGTACAAGAACATATCAGTCTGGGTAGTTGACTCATTGTCGTACAACTCGACGGATAGGTTTGATGACGGACTCCTCTCGATCTATATAAAATAAAATATTGGCTGAGTTTTTACTAATTAGTAACCTTTGATATCAATGCTCTATAATATTTGAAAATTTATCAAATACTCACCATGTCTTCTACACTAAACGCACTTAGGACTACCGGATGTATCACTGGAAAATCCTGATAAGATACCTGAGTTCTATAATAATGTCCTGAATTATTTAGATTATTAGAATTTACAAATATTTTAATTGTTTTAGTTTTATCGTTCTTACAAATAAACAGTAACTAACTTATTTAGCAGGTATAATGTACCTACTATACCTATTCACCAAAAGTCATGACATTTTCAAAATAACCTGACCAATGCTTAAAAATCCTGACGTCTGCTAACCCTACACACACCTCAGTGGTGGAACAAGGGTCAAAAATTCACCACTACGCCCATTCAACAGGTTTTTTTTATGAAATGTCGACACAGCAAGCCAACTTTACGAATTTACAACGCAAATAAGCAAATGACAATTTTAATTGCTACGAGGCGTAGCAAGACCTGGAAGTTTTGTAGACGCAACGGTAGCTCACAGAAATCTTCATTACCTAGCATCTTTTAACAAATATTTTTGTTTATCATCTCGTTTAATTTTATACCTGCCCGTGGTTCTTCTTCGGGCCGACACGGGCGGCCGGCGTAGTGGCCGTCGTGTCGCCCCGCGCGCGCTCCACCGTCGCGGTGCCTCGCTCCACCTGACCACACGCACAGCACACGTCAGCATCGGCCACCGACCAGACCAGCCATGAATGTTTGAGCAATCATACTTTTATTAAATTGTGTTTAATAAAAGTATGATTCATATACATTACATGTTTTTGAAAAAGGGAACTTCCAACAACATCGAAACATTGTTACTGAGCAACCGGATTCTTTATACCCACCTAGCGCCCAAAATGTTATTTGTATATGATGAAAATTGCGAAGGATCTCGAGCTCATATCGTAAATACTTACAATTATTATTATTCAATTTCTTAGATTAACAATTTTATTTTAGGATTACGATAAATTAAATAGATTACTGTTTATGATTATCATAGGAAAGAGAGCGTACTAATAAATGTAAACAACTTTTAAGAGAATCCGCTGATTGTAATATAATATTGTCTAACCCACTATCAGTTGAAATAAAATCATTGGTTAAGCTGTACAACATAAAGTTTAGCTCAGTTAAGTAGGTAGGTATATATGAATGGGCAGGTAGATTAATCTGTCAACCTACTTATTCACATATATCTTAGATTATTTTATCTATACAATAAGATTAATAGTAAGGAATGTGCAACTCTGTTGATTTATCAGAGCGACATAATCGCACCGTGATTAAGCTCTTTAATGAAGAATAAAAAAAAAAATAGGAAAGAGAATCAGTTGATTCTATCAAGTTAAAATTTAAGTTGATAAGAAGATATTGTATAAAATATACCAATTAGGTTTAATCCACAGGAAAATAACCTAAGCCAGATAAAGTAAGCATACATTATCCTCATGTATTTGCAGCAAATTGTTAAAAGCAATAAATAAAAGTCTGATATTCTAGTTGAGTGCACCCTTTGACACCAAGTATCTGACACACGTAGGCAGGTTCCACTCTAGATACTCGGCTGAAAAGCCTGCCGGCGACTGAAAGAACCTGCGACGTAATTGAATGTTCCTATAAAATCTTACTCAGATATAACCCTATTGGGTCTTGACAGACAGACAGACGGCGATCGAAGTGATACTATAAGGGTTCCTTTTTTTCTTTTGAGGTACGTACTCAAAAGAAAAAAAGGAACCCTTATAGTATCACTTCGATCGCCGTCTGTCTGTCTGTCAAGACCCTTTTTCAGGAACGTTCGGAGGTATCAAGTTCAAATGAATATCAAATACAAATAAAAGTGTCTGCGTTAACGCAATCAAAACATACAGCCATTTATATCTTATATTTTGACACTCGCAAGTAAATAAAAACCTTTAGGGTACTTCCCATTGACCTAGAACCATGAAATTTAGCATAAAGCAAGGGGTCACAGCACAAGTATAGGTTTTTTTGCGATTACAAAATTACACTTGCAGTTGGAGATTTAACCTTGGCGTATATCGATGTATGGGTGAACATTTCCTCAACTACAAAGTCAAGTTTGTTTTTCAATCCAACTTATAATGACTAAATGTAGTAAGTTAGAGCAATGTTTGGTGCTTTTATAGTTGACGAACTTAGCGATTCCCTAGATGAATCTACATATCATACATCTATCTACATACAAGCTTGTACGGAATCCTCGGTATGCGAGTCAGACATTTTCTTGTCCTGTTTTTTATTTTGATCTATTTCTACCTAAAGGGTTTTTAAGGGCATGATGTTCCAAAATCAACCAAAGGGAAATTGTTATATGCTGACCTACCTTCTAAAAGAGTACAAAATTTACTGCATAAAATATATGATTTGATTTCAAACATTGCGCTATTAATCTAACGCCAAATTCACTATAAAAACTTGATCCTACATATACGTTTTAACGTAGAATTCGGTAAAACTTTAAAACATATATATATTTATATTGATTTCAAAGAATTTGGATTGTTTAGCAAGTCACATAGGAAAGTTTTGTGGGTGTTCTGTTCTAAATATGATAAGTTATATTTAACAAGTTAATATTTGCTAAACATTTGATACTGCCTACGTGCTTTCCTCTATCTTCTACTGCAGGGCCCGAGTGACTTCTGGAGGAAAAACATAATTTCATACAAACTGAAATTCAATCGGTGTAGCCGTTTCAGAGATAAATGGTATCAGTCAAACATACAAACAAATATATACAGACGTCACGTATATACAGACTCCGGTCGTCACCGGTAAAAATAATGAAAAGTTTAGCTCTTAAAAAAGTAATCAACTCAGCCCTTAAAATCTTCCAGTCTTTGATGATGTGGCAAAATGAGATAACTCAGCAGTTCATAATATTCTTCGAATAGATTGAACGAATTACCGATACAAGATTTTTCGTATTTTTATAAAAGGTAACCTTTATTATCAGTAAATACTCAGTCAGAAATCTCTATACCACCATCACAGTTCCACCGTGAAATATCTATCTATATCTTAGTAGAAGCCATTACAGTTACGTTTCTTGTTGAATGAAATGTCATATCAGTTAGGAAACTACAGAACAACAAACTTCACCTATTCAGTAAAATGATACATTGCGCCCTTTTAAAATGAAAACTGACTTATGGCCCTGTAATATGATATCAGACGCATCATGGAGATATAGAATTGCTTCGACTGATAGACAGATAATATGATACTAATGATATTATCTTCATACTAGGTGATAAAAATCTTTGGATGTTATCATCTGAAATAACAATAACCTGACGACAAGCTGACGCTTGTCGAATCTTATTGTGATCATAGATTGAACTGATTGAGTATGTAGACATACATACTAGAGTTAGGAGTTGCTTAAATTTACTGATTTGATAAAATTTTATTCTTTATTAATCATTAGTTTTTAGCATTGCAAATATATCGATCTAAAACTCATAAAATGTCTTTTCGCGTTTGAGGTAGAGTCCTTGAGTCGCGAGATACGTATCACTGTAACATCATTTTGCCAATTTAAATTAAGTGTTGACGATTTGATTGGGAATAATATGTGACTGATACGTTGTTGGTTTGAGTTGTGAGGTGGAAACGGTTTGAGGCATAGACCTCTTTGAATGATCTCCGCTGCTGGTCTGGCTGGAGCTGGTGGTGGTCGTGCTTAGCGTGGATAGGTCGCTGGAGGCGCGCGCCGAGCGCAGCCGGGGCAGCACTGGAGGTTCCTCCGCCTCGGGCGAGACTGGCGCCACCTCCCACGACCAGCCTAGCGCTCGCGCCGCTGACCACACCGCGAAAACAAACGTAAGCATGCTGCCCTATCGCACCATCCGTAGACAACGACATCGACCCGCTCTTCTTGAACGCACGCTTACTGGACACATCGGTACCACTTTACACTGTCATCATTATTTCGCGTCACAGTCAACACTGATGATGCATCGCCACCGGTGTCAGCGTCGGCATGACACTAGCGCTGCACGTGCGGTGTGTGGTTCACCCGCGACCGCGACCACTACACTGAGCTCGAAGGCGGCCCACCTCCACGCGCTCTCTACGATGCACTCGTGTTATCGTCATTACTGATAGTCATTAACCGTGCGGCTTCACTTCAGATCGCCATTATCGATTCGATTAAGCGAAAATTAATCAAACATTGTTGTTGGACAGAGATTGACGAGCTATTGTGTATCTAATCGAGTTTCCGGGGGTCATCTCGTGACGCGGCGCTAACGTGGGTGTTCCGAGTCGTGGACTGCGTATCAAACTGACGCCGCGCCACCCGCTCGCGCGCGTCGTCCGTGCTTGTTGATGTTATTTATGTGAAGATGCGATCGGATGCACGATGCGTCAACGCGATCGGCGTTGTTGACGTAGCGCGTCGCGGCGCGGGGAACGTGAGCGCCGACGTCACTCACTACTCGGCTCACCCGCGCCGCCAACGGCCGAAAGGGCACGTTCTATATTTACGAGTGACCTATAATCACATCACCTTTGCGATATGATAAAGGTGTTCCATGTATTTTGTAGGTAAATCAAAAAGTTGTCACTTGTTGCACGCGCGTTCCATACCGATGGTGGCAGAGGCTCACCGCGAGCGATAAATCGATCACACCGGCGCTTCCGTACGGATGTGCGTGTCAAGGTGTAGAGCGCGCCTGGAAATCGTGTCAACGTCGTTTCGGACAGGAGCACCGTCACAGAGCATCCTGCGGCTGCCCGGCGGCCATGTTGCGCCGCCATGTTGCCGGTGGAGTGCGGGGTGCGGGGTGTGAGGTAGCCGAGCATGCGTACGCCGCCGCCGCCGCCGCCGGCACGCAACTCACCACGAGGAAACGACGCAACTCACCACTTTGTCGGGGAGAAGTGGCGCTTACACCTTGTTCCCAAGGATTATTTTCATATGAGAACCGAAGTGTGTTCGTTTATAGGTCAGGCGAAATCTGACGTTTCCACTGAAGCTTGCTACGAATCACCGCGACTGATTTCAGTATAATACCTTTAAGCTTAGCGTAAAAGATTTATTTTAATATGAACGACGAGAAAATTGTATTGTATTGCGTGGCCCCTTTTACTATAGTTCACGCTAATACTATTGGCAATGAAGCACAAAGGGTTTTTGATCACGCAATCCTCAGGTAGGTAGAGGTATTTGCTTGCACTAAAGTGGTAGGTATATTCACCTGACAAAAATATGCTTGGTGCACACTGCACACTGCGATCTTGATTTGACAAAGCCCCTATACAGCTGCAACTTTCTAACTATCTTTGTAAATTTGTAATTTTCCATTACTTTTTTGAATTGACGTGATAAGTGTTCCTTGTGATCCAAAAGTATGAATAAATATAAATATGAATAATTAGTGTGTGCACCTCGGTCTAGTGCTTTATAAGGAGTGCATGATTTTTAAGTTAGGTATACATGTTGAGCAACTTCATCTATTATTGAGTATATCCAACATAATGAAGTTATTTATAAAGTGTAAGCAAAATAACGAAATTGGGTGAATGAAGCCTAATTTTAACAAGGGAAAAAATATATAAATCTAAAATATGATTTCTAGATTTCATAGTTTACCATTCTACCCCTTTGAGGGGTAGTTTAAAAAATATATTTGTCTTTTATCATTTGTACTGAATAATATTTATGCCAAGTTTCAAATTGGACCACTCCTTAAAAAGTTCTCATACAAACTTGGACACCCTCTACAACCCCTTAGAGGGGTAGTTTGGGATTGATAATTGTATTACTATTTTACCATTGGGATTGAAGAATATTTATGTAACGTTTCAAGTTTGTAAGTTCAAGGAATACGATTTTTTACACAAAGGTTTTAAGGCCTTAGGGGTAGAATTTTCCAAATTATTTTCTTAGTGCACTTTACACCAAAGGGGAAATATATGGTTGGTTTATGGTTTAGGCTGTGCATTGATTCACCTCTTGGACTTGAACGCACCCCCTACATCCCTTTTGAGGGGTATTTTGGGGAAATAATTATTTAAGTCTTTTATCATTTCGATTGAAAAATGTTTATGTGAAGTTTCAAGACTGTAAGTTCAAGGTAACCTTAGGGGTAGATTTTTCCAAATTCCTTTCTTAATGCATCCCTATACCATAGGAGGAATATACCCTCCAAGTTTCATGCTTCTAGGACTTATGGTTTAGGCTGTGCGTTGATCCGCCAGTCAGTTGCTGATCAGATGAAATATTTTAGCGTCAACATATTTTCTGCAACATGGATCACACGTAATCAGTTTAAAAACAAACAAACCTATTCCCTTATATTTATCCATCAGGTTATTTTTTTTAATTGGATATCGTTTATGTCGGCATTTATCCGCCGTATATATATTTTTTAATTTTGTGTTTTCTATGTCGCACTCTCGTGATCAATGACATGAAGATGATTCCAATGGCATCTCATTTATCAAAATCCATCAAGTCGTTTAGGCTACAGGTGAGCAGAAAATGTTTTGTTCAAAACAAAACAAAAAACAAACATTCTCACGACTTTATTAACCATGATGGACATCCTGTGATACATACGCAGTGAGTTGATTTTTGAGGATATTAAGTAGAGGGTAGCCAGAGGCACGTTCAAACATTAAACTTGGCCCATGCCCACGTTTTGCAAGTTAGCATTCCACGTGACAGGTTGCAAGCCCATCGCTGCTTATTAGAACATTAACTGTTGGCCTTCAAATTTTTGTTTTAGGGCATGCCGGTTTCCTCACGATGTTCTTCGTCACCGTTTTTAGCATGTGTTAACGCGCATATAATTTTTCGAGTGGAAAAATCTATTGGTGCACGACCGGGTTCGAACCCACAACCTCCGGATCAGAAGTCTGGGCAACCGCCCATTAGGCCAACACGACACGGCCAGTATGACAAATCATAGCCGTTATATTGTTTTTTTACACTTTATAAATCTTATGTTACTCGTGTCATTCAGACGAAACCAATGGCATTTATCGAAATCAATTAAGCCGTTTAGACTACAGCAAGAGTCAAAGGCACAGACATACATACATACGTGACAAAAATTATCCTTCTGTTTGGCAGTCGGGTAAGAAGAGTTCAATTCCACATATAATTCAATTCAACAATGATCACATTCAATCGTGCGCATATCCAACATTGTTCAAACTCGGAAAAGTAACGCTTACACAGAACACAATAAGTTACCTCTTGAATAATTATTTTATAATGCATTATATCTAACAGAAACACTCTCACAATATGAAGTTTTTCACGAGACTGCAATATGCTTTGCATAAAACTGCAGTGATCCTAAAATGACAGTATGAATAGGTGTCATTGGCTTGAACTAGCGTTGGTGTAACTCAGGGCTTGCATTGCCATCTGACAAGGTAAATTATAACCACAATGGAACCATTTTTGTTTTCCTGCGACAGCGCATCTCTGCTGCATAATACACTCGCATAATTAATTAGCTTTACAAATTGAAGAGAGCCGGCTGGTATGTTTTCCACACAAACGTATTCTCCTATTTCCTTCCTGGATTATGACACTACAGAAATAGATTTCAACATAACGGCAATTGGGATGGCTCTACGTTTTTTTATTACTTATATTTAGAGAACGAGCTAGATCCTTCAAAGTACCTTAAAATTGCTTATGTTAACCGTTCTGGAAAGATGCCCACACAGTAAAGACATTTAGTACTTTGTTGTTTGTGATTAAGTTTATAACGGAAAAAACAGTCCAGCATATGAAAAAAGAAACGGGAAAACGAAACTCCGTTTTGTTGTAATTATGTTAAATTCTTATATTATCTGTCGATAGTACAAGGTGCATTTTTTAACATTTCTTACAAATGTCACCGTTTTACAATTTATTGTAAAATGGCGACATTTCATGTTACCTCCAATAGAAAACAATGTCGGTTATAGCAAACCTTGACGTGTAATAGCCGTCTCCGCCCGGTGTATTATTACGCTTGTGGCCAAAGATAATTACTCTGGGATTGCACGTAGATGCAATTACGGCCCACCTCTACAGTTGATTGTTCTATTTATAACGTATTATATAACTGGCTGCGTTCAAGATTAATGTATGAATAATGTGATTAGCGCTAATGTAGGCGATTCATGGATGTCACGCATTCGTTACGTATTAAATAACAACTGCACCTACCTACTTCCCGGTAACGCTGGGCTTACTAATAAGTGGAAACCGTAACTTTACGGTCGTAATAATAATACAATAAACTCACGCTAAGCATCTTTTTGAAGAAGTTGAAAATTACAGTTACCGCTATATTAGGGCCGTTATTTGACAGTAGCCGCTTACAAGGAAATATTGGCTTAGAAAGGTCAGGTGATTTATGACTCGGGGTATCCTATGGACCGTAATTAGTGGCTTGTTGCGTCAATTAGATATTGATGATACTCAAATAAATAAATATAAAAAATTACGTAAGTTAGTTGACGATACTCATTTCTACAGTTTTTATCTATCACGAAACTTGATAGATAAAACATGTAATAGCCTCATGAAGACTTATGTATAGACATAATTTATGATGGTTAAAAAACTTATAGAAAAAAAGGCTAGAAATCTGAACTTCTGATAACTTCTAAGCCGAATCCTATGATTTCACACCATATGTACCTAAAACATACGAAGACGGAGAAACAAAAGAAGGAACTCCTAGTCTAAAGCCGATCAAACTAAATAATCACAGCGAAAAAATACACTATGAACAGGCGCTGAAAGCATTTCAGCGGATTCTGATATCTTAACTATCTAACGTTCCATTTCATGAGACGAGCGTTGTATTGCGAACTAATCGCATCCACGGAGCCCATTAAGATGCAATTATCCACTTGCCTCTGTAACACTGTTCGTGACTCAACTGGGACCACTTTCCACCGACACCGAAACACGACATATCACAACAAAAGCTAAGATTCTCTTCTTCACTACGTTCTACACTGTCTATAGAGAAATTACAGTAGAATACCTTGCAGCAGATAAAAGTTGTAAATATTATAACAACGGGAACTAGTGTTGTAGTGGTTAGAATCCTTGATTTTCGGTCTTAAGGTCTTGGGCTCAAATTCCGTGATGCACCAATTTTCCAAGCGGTAAAATGTGGGCCATGTTTTCAATCGTTAAAGAAAACATCGTGGAGAAATCGGCTTGTCTTAAAACCAAAAATTCGAAGACTTCAAAGGTGCAGATGCTCCTCTGTATGAGGCGCATTGAATCCTTCATATACTGGTTATTTCACCATCGTTCACTAATAGGCCCTTTTCAAGACTTCCTGGTCGGATTACTGATCTAGCGGAAGGTAACCAAGAAAAAAATCGGTGAGACGACAAAGAAGAAGAAGCAGAATAATTGATACACCAATCCGGAGCGCTATAAAATTTTGTTTCGTAAAACAGGTCACTCCTGATCCATTACGATACAGTGGATCGCCTATAGTGGCAGTTCTTATAGAATGCTACTCGATAAATTTCGTTACAAAAAGGACACAAAGTTGAAAGTTTGAGAAGAGGGGAGAGTTAACTTTTGTTATTTCGAAGCTTTATATTTCTCAGATAGGAAAAAACTTTTAAAAGTTTTATGGAGACCTGTTCAATGATACCCTGGAGGTGTGCGAAAAAGTTTATGTTATATTTTGTTACATTTATATTTTACTGTTGTTAGAAAACGTCTATACATACCATATTTATAGGGCTTGACACACAGACGGATACGAGGAAACTACGACCACTTCGTAGTTGTCCATGTATTGTGCTAAATAAAAGCATTATGCGATAAGAAACTCTTGACACTTGACCTCAGACCCTAAATATTGTAAAAAGGATACTGTAACACAAGCTTTCAACTGTTTAACTGTAATGTTTTACTTAGTGCAAACTAAGGTTATAAGGAACATTTTTAAATGTGTTTTGAAAGTTCCGCTTCAACGGGACTCGTACTCACCTCAGTGCATCCATCACCAATGCACTGACCAATTCTGCTGAATTATAGATTTTGTAATAGATTCAAATGTAATAAGTTTAGTGTATTTACCGGTTGGGATGCGGTTGGGAGTCCTCTTGACTGCTGCTTCGCTTCCTCTTGCGGCCGAAGCACCAGTCCTGGCCCATCGCATCACAACGCGCCCGCCGCGAGCCACCCCCACCCAGGGCCGCTCACTCACTCACCATCTCACTGACACACACCGTGCAACTCACTGACTAATCACAGTGAAATAATCACACTGTGATGTCATTCTAGCAATCCGATATTTATTGGTAAAATGAGCGTTTAGATTCGTTGTATAGGTAGAGTTCGGTTGAAGGATGTGCTGTTAACTCTAATGAGCTTCCTGGTGATTCTCTTTAAAGAAGACTTCAGTAAAAGAGAAATGAATTCATTCATTAAATATTATATCTTACTATGAGTATGAACTACCATCGATCTAAGATCGATAAAAATGATCGAGTGAGCGAAGCGATTTATGATCGCCGAGCCTACATGGGCAATCCGTTTGTACCTATGTATGTTTGTTCGTCTGACGAAATGGCATTTTGCGAGATATCAGTTTTTCAAGTATTTTTGTGGAAGTAGTTAATTTCGGTGAGGTCTTCTTGTTATTAATGATGATACAAATAAGGTGACAAACTGAGTGAGATAGTCTTGATTAAATCATCGACCCTATAATTTGTATACTCATTTTCATACTCATTTAAGTAAATAATAAAAATAATGCAGGAAATAATAATAATGTATCTAAATCATTCATGAAACTGAATGGATGCGTAGGAGATAAGAGTCGTTCGCGTTTCAATAGACTTTATTCCAACCGGAACATATGAACTTCATCTTAGGTCATAATACCAGCTGAAACAGACCATTATCAATGATAGTAAAATAAAACCTTAATAGTTTAGGTTAGTTATTCGTATTAATATACGACTCCACTCATTCTTCTCGGTTCTCGCTATTGTCACTTCCTTCAGTAAGTATCGTCCGTGTGTTTCAGGTAAAAGGTAAGTCTAATATATATATTGTTTAATCATTTAAGTTTAAATTCGTGTTTAATTAAATTTTATTACGAACGAAGGTTGTCGACGTTATTTTAAGCCACGTGATCGGTGTTCTGTTAAAATTTAGAGCTACGGCTTAGTGAACGGATGTTTAGCGATTCTAGGTTAACATTTTGCAATAATTATACCTTGCATGGAATCGGAATACAATCCGAAGTTTTCAAAATACTTTAAAGTAATATTATGAATTAAATACTTTTTTACGCATTTGCTGTGTTGTTTTTTTATTGAATGTCGAGGCAAATAGGCACACGGCCCACCTGATGGGAAGCGGTTATCGTCACCTATTGAGATCTGCAACAACTAAGGCATTTTTGCTTTTCATATTTTAGTTCAGCTGGAAAAGTAACAATTCAGAAAAGCAGCTCAGTAGGCAAGACTTTGCATCTTTTGTGGTCGCAGGACGACTAAATAACAGGTTTCTCAACAGATCTTAGGAAACGAATACTACCGTCACATCTAGCTGTATAACGACCTCTGTGGCGCAGTGTGCGAAGACCCACCTGAGACGCAGAAGGTTGCGGGTTCGATCCCCGCCGCGGGACAAATGTTTATATCTGCAAGTATTTCTCTCGGGATCTGGGTGTTTTATATGTATAATATGTATGTATTAAAATAGTACATAAGTAGTATATCAGTCATGTAGTTTCCATAACACAAGCTCTGCTTACTTTGGGGCTAGATGATGCTGTGTGAAAATGTCCAGCATTATAATTATAATAATATAATTATTTAAGCAAATATATAAATATATATATCAGTCATGTAGTTCCCATAACACAAGCTCTGCTTACTTTGGGGCTATATGATGCTGAGTGAATAAAAATACCCGCATTATACCGTACAATTATAGTTTAACAGGTACTTAATTTAAGCCAAACTATATCCTCTTAAAAACTGGTTAGTAGCAAAATCAGCAGTAACCCTTCGAATGTTCTTATGCATGTATTGAAAACTACCTATACTGTGCATATAATTCCGTTCATATTACACACGTTTATTGGTATAAAGCTAGATAACAATTTCGAAAATTAGTTTTGTGAAGATTGTTGTTAATTCACCCTACCAATACGAAATTCCCATCTCGCACCCTGTTATCAGCTCAGGGATGATAATAGCTTATAAGAAAATGTATAGAATCATAGAATGGAAGGCGCTTCTTAGAGGACCACATAAAAGTCAAATATATAAGGCAAACTGTAATATGGAAAGATCAAGAGAAAGTCACTGGAAAATGCCTTAATGAAATGTATTTTCAGGACTGGTAGCGCCATCTTCGATCAAGGAACTACATTAGGGGATTGAAAGCGGTTCAGCTCTAAAAACAAACAGGATTATGCTCCTACAGCTATTTAGACCGTTTTTAGGGTTCCTTAGTCAAGGAAGGAGGAACCCTTATAGTTTTACCATATTAATAGCTGAAATTTGGCATGATATTTATCGCGCTGACAAAGTGATAAAATAAAATTCTTGATACAATTTTTTTGAGTGTACGTCCCCTACAAATAAAGTGGGGATTATTTTTTTTGTCTATCCTATGGTGTGGGATATCGTAAGAAAGGTCTTTCAAAAATATTGTGGGTGGGTCACTTCCATTTATCCAATCAGAGATCCGTTTGTGAAACGGATATATCCGTTTGCTTAAAAATGCTAATATTTTTTAGAGTCAAGTGCCCCCCCACCCGTGCCAGTTAAACAGTTGTTTTTGGATATGTGAAAAAAATCACGGCAGTTATAAAACTGTCACAGCTTAGTAGGCTTTACAAGTTAACGAGTAATCGACCAATTTAAACAATGTTCTTGGAGAAGTAAAAAGTAAAATTTCGTACAAATTCTATTGAAAATTACTTAGATGACGTTGTTAGTTGTGTAAAAACCCTTTCTTTCCTTAGGCACTACCGCTTGGCACTACTAGTAGAGTGAAGGGAAATTTTACTTTCCTGTGACACTACTAAACTAACCGGTTGGTTTTATTTATTTTGAACCCAAGTTTTTGGGTAAAGCTCGGATAGCAATCCTCTTTTTCTGAGTGGTAATAAAAAAAACCTAATAACCTAACCTATCCAAGACGGATTTGCCTAGGAAGGATTTTTCAACTTATTTTTTGGAACAAATAAATATTTTGTTCATCTTGCTTTGATATACTTAGTATTAGTAGTGACATTGGTAATATGGTATTCCACGGGAGATTTTATAATATGCGTTTAATCAGCCAATAAGAATAGTAGTGTCACGGGAAAGTAAATTTCCCTTCACTCTACTAGTAGTGCCAAGCGGTAGTTCCTAAGAAGAGAAAGCGAAAAAAAACTCCGCATATTATGACGGGGAACTATGGGACTCTATACTGCGCGTGGCCGACACGCACTTGGCCAGTTTATTTTTATTTTTGGTTTTGATTTTACTTCCAAAACAACACGCTTACATTTTTATTTTCATTTGAAATCGTAATTTCTGAAATTTTATTGCACATCTAAAAGCGGTGAGGTTGTGAAATTAAATGAATATTGAATCAAGGCAAAAGCTTTAAGTGCTTAATTTAAATAATACACCGAGTGAACATGAATAATACAGGAGTTTTAGAGCACCAACTGAATCGACCCAGAGACGTTTAATTATCCAATCTTGAGTTAAAAATTGCTTAGAATAACTTTGCATGATAATTGCATAATATTTGAACAATCCTTGATTACAATATAAACAATGTTTACCTATAAGCAGTATTTTAAAATTGAATATACCTTTATAGTGAGAAAGCAGCATTATGAAATACTAACATATGATATATAAATGATTTAATAATACGTAAAACTATCTATGTTTTTTAATAACCCATAGAATCCATCGTAAAGTTATGTAGTAATTAGAATTTATTAGCACATTTCGCAGTTCTTTGATTATCTGCTTAAAATGGCTTTATGGCACGTCATAAAGGCAGCAATATGAAATTTTATAGCGAGAAAGTATTTTAAAGATAATGTGAAGTTTTTAACACAAGCTCGACTATTAAGATATTTTGAAGATCGTATTCATATAAGCTGTTCAAATCACGTTCCTTGTGTTTTGTCTGAGCCAATGACCAAAGTTTACAATCCAAACGTTGTCATTTCGAGCATTCATACCTCATTCGGATTGTGTTGAGCTACTAAAGTATAGTCCCATTCATTATATTTGTAGGTGTTTACGTCAAAGCTCTTTACGTTAACATGTCTGTCTGTGCTAAAGGCAAACCTAACATATTCTTATAAATCACATTAACACAATATTGTCATGTTTATATGAAGAGTCTGCACGTCAACTTATTTAGAATAAGACAAGCGCACTGACTCAACTATCGTACCTTCACCAGCCCCAACGTGCTACATAATCCATCATCTGGGTACTGCTATAAACAATGGATACTCATGATAAAAAGGGAGATGCGCGCCTTATCACAGAACTGTGATGTCATATGACACGTGTCGATGGTGCCGGGTCCACCAATCCCTGTTTTAGAAAGCTGTGATGGGTTGTTTATGATAGAGAATCATCGGAAGCTCGTGAACGTGTTTAGGCGATTTAGGGCGGGAGTCGCGCGTGACTGATCGCGCGGTCGCGGGCGGCACTGGCGCGCAGCCCGGGCGCGACACGTGACGTCATCGCGTGCCTTCGCCCCGCGCATGCGCCGCCTGCTCGCGCGACCTCCGCCACTCCACGAGCTCTTCCCGAGGACCCTCTATCTCGAGACCTCAACTCTGCTATGGGACTTAATCGATTTTTGAGCTGCAGTTTCATCGAACTCTCAGGTGTGCTAGAAGCCAAGCACTATCGCATCGCCGAGTTAACATCAATCTTCGACTCGTCTTTGGATGGGTTTGTAACAGATTATTCTAAACATTATCGAAATGTCATAAACGCTGTTTACGAACTAGGTGCTACTGAACTACAAACAAACATCAAATACAAAATCATACAAAACATGACAATATTGTGTGCACTACTGAAACAAGAAACTCAATCCGTAAGGGTTGGGCATAATGGTGTTCATTATTAAGGAGTGTAACGAAGTTCATAATATTGAATTATTGATTAGGTTCATAGCCAGTTTATTACACAGAGTATCTGAAATAAAATTTTAGTTTATCCATCCATAAGATGACGACAAGATGACTTATGGCTTCACCTGCGTAGACCCGCGTACCTGAATAAAAGAAGCATAAACATATTTTGACTATTCTAAGTCACAAACTACATCTGTTTTTAATTTTTACATAGATCGACACAAAATTGATATGGGTGAGCACACCACATAATTAAGCTAAATTGTATGGAAATTATACCCATATCGTTTTCGTTTCGGCAAATATGAAATGACCCAGGCAGATCCTCTACGCTGCTACAAGGCTACCAGAGTCTACGCACGTAGACGGCTACGCAAATAAGTCACATTTCGCTAGTAGATAAACTAATACGAGTTTTCGGCGATCACCAAATAAAACCCATAAGTATATGATAAACAAAACAAAACTATGTACATGCACATAATCAAGTTCACAATATTTAATATACAGTTTTTTTACTTTCCATTTATCACACAGTCAACTAAGGTAGTATATGTTTATAAAAACATGTTTATAAATTTATGTTACTTGTCGTTGCGACATGTTACTTGTTTGTGAGCATTGGGAGCTCACTGAGGCGTTTCATATCTATACATTACTGGCAAGCTATAATAAATTTCTAGGCATAGTGATAGTTCCGGA
The DNA here is from genome assembly GCA_958496245.1 of Perizoma flavofasciatum. NCBI lineage: Eukaryota > Metazoa > Arthropoda > Insecta > Lepidoptera > Geometridae > Perizoma > Perizoma flavofasciatum. Next base: position 6,824,362 of record OY292426.1, read on the forward strand.
TTCAGTTACGTAGTATTATTATGTACTTTGTGCTTCAGTATTGTTTTTTTGAGCATTTCTGATGTAACAACATAAAAAGTCATCAATAGGAAATGGTACCATAATTATGTTAAAACGGAGGCAAAATGCAAGCTCACTTGATCTACATCTTTTGTACGTGATTACTTTTGTTTGGGTTTATGTACGTATTTGATAAGATTTCGTCAGACGACGCCGACATAATGTGTGGAACGAAAAATTGTTCGGCATAATTTCGAGATATAAGTAAAAATATTTCTATAGCCTGCAACTTCGAAACATATCGTGACTTGACAGGTTTGGGGCGTATAGCATGTAGGTATACGCGACCTCCTACTGGTATAGATATGTATCTATACTATAGTATAGGTTTGGCAGGGCGTAATTAACTTCGCCTAAACTTTCGCCAAGCTTGACACTTTTGAAATTTTGGTGACATTTATGTAAGGTTTAAAAATAAACTGAGATTTGTACTGGTGTATTTAAACAAGGAACTCAAAAGTTTTTGAACACTTTTGGTTTGATTTATGAATGAAAAGGATTAGTTATTTTTTATTAAATGCGAATTCATGTCTGGTATTCTTTATCACTTTGTAGCATCCAAATGAAAAAGGTATCATTAGACTTGTTATGATCTTAAGGGAGACATACTCGCAATATACATTATTTTTCGTCTTTGCACATCACAATGGGTATCAAAAAAATGGATATGATAGAACAATTTCAAAAAATTACACTTGTTTCTGAGAATTATAATGAAAATAATGCAGTAGGATTGTTTTTTTTAATTGATTTCTCACTTGTTGTTGCATCACGTATTTACACAATAAGCACTTGAGTTTTAACAAATTTTCCTTTGTTTCAAACACATCTGTGATAATAAATTATTGTTAGGTATTATTATATGTGGTTAGTTTTCATTTCCTTCCACCGCGCACGGTTTAACAGTGGTTCTTTGTTAATGATTTTCTCCATGCCCTCCTACGTCGGAGGTCAAACAGTGTAACAAAATTACTTTGACTGATTTAGTGGAATCAGTCAAAGTAATTTTCGCTGACTGTCAAGAAGTTAGAGAGGGGTAGATACACAACTTAAGCTATGTACTTGAAGTTCTAAATATCCTAATCAAACAACGTTATGGAAACTCAAATAAAAAATTAAACTTCGATTTCTTTTTAGGGACCTGTTCAATTGCTGTGTTCCAGTTGGAAGAGTATGAGTGCCGGTGTAATTACAGGCACATGAGGCTTTTCACCAGCCAGCGGGTGAAAAGCCTCATGTGCCCTGAGACATAACGATGTCTCAGGGTCGCTAACGTGCGATAGATGCCTCAGGTGTTGCATGCGTCCATAGGGTTACGGTAACCGTTTGCCAACAGGTGGGCCATATGCTTCTTGTGGTATGCCTTTTTAGTTGTATAAATCTTAAATGCAGAAGGTATCAATACCAAAAAAGGTTTTGGTTGTAACACGCTTATATTAGCTTCACTTGTAACTTACTAACTAAATAACAAATAATGTAATCAAATCTTGGAAGTAAATTTTACCTATTCCTAATTGTAGCATCCAATTGAAACTTTGTATGTATATGTAGTTCGGATTATATTACTATACTTTGGTATATTGAAGCTGTTCTGATGATGGAGCCTGAAGGGTGGATAGTGGAATTCTTTTTCATATTTTTTTAGTGCGTCATAAAAGCGTGTTTTTTTAAACTACACTTTTATTTATTTGGTTGAAACCACAGTCTTATAAGGGTTTCTAAAACTTCAACTTGAACTAAAGTAGCTCCATCGAATGTGCTACTAGTCTTGCGTACTAGAGGGCGCTCTAACCAAATCCGTTTATATAGTTTCAGATACCTTAATTCTACCTAATAAATGATGTTTTAATTTTTAGGTACATTAAGTTCTAATAAGATGCTGCTAAAACGTAACTACGACGTAGATTGTCCGCACAAAATAATCCATTCATGTTATCATGAGATGGGTAGGTAAAAAAGCATTCTAATTAAATAAATAAGTCCACCATTAATTAGCACGGCATCCTTGGAGAGCGGAGGTTGACTCCAGGTACGTACTCTAGGTACGTAAAAACTTAGTTTTATAAGTTTTTTCAACAGATTCATATTGTTTATGCATAGATGACCACTAGCTGGTGGTTATAACGGCCTCTAGACTCCGAATCGAAAGTTGATTTTTAACTCCCAAGTTGTTACTACCATGGCAAGACCCGTTTAAGCGTGTTAAATGGGTTTTAAAGATTCTGTGATACATTTACTAAAGCAAAATTTAATTTGATAAAAAATGGAATGACTCTTAAAAAGGTCCTCTTTTCCTAGTAAGGAAGCAGAATGTAATCAGGCGAATTCTAAAAATTTGCATAATAAAGTTGTATTTGAATTTTAATAAATTTTCTGAAGACTTCTGGTCGATAGATAGAAGGGAGTCGAGGGGGCCTGGGGGCGGAAACCGGTGGTGTATGTCGTCACGAGCATGACGTCAGCAGCAGAGGCGGGGCGCGAGGCCGACGACCCAAACTCTTAACGAAAGCCCGCAACTTCAAATAACCATTCTGCCATTGCGTTATAACTTTCAGAGATGCATAAGCAACATTTTAAGTCTTCCATATAAGTAGGTTCACACATCATGTCGATTTCTTAATAAATGCTCTTAACATTACCTGCCATGACGGCATACAATCTGAAAACTGATTTGCAAGAAGCGTGCGGTGTATTATTAGTAAAATGCAATAATTTTACTCAAATAATTGTATTTACTCAAAATTAAACATTAAATTAAATTTATTTAAATTTAATTCAAAATATTTTAGATGTGTTATTAATATTTCTGGGATAATCGTGGACTGTCTATCTGTGCTAAATGAGGCCCTAGCTGAAAACCAACTGATAATACTGATAACAGCGCCATCTTCATTCTTCGGCAAGAACTTGGATACCAGCCAGGTACCGGTTTCGCTTGGTGCTGAAACGGTGAAACTTTCCTCTGAAAACCGACAACTGCTCCGTTTCAAGATTTTCTCAGGCCTCCTCATAGATGGCGCCATTACTGAGAAAGTTATATTGGCCGGATTGAACATCCAGCTTCCTACAAATAGGTATTATAAAAGCAAATATATAGATGTTTATTATAATTATTTTTGTTACCAATATGCTTCGTAACGGCTGAATATATTTGCACTAGATACTTATAGTTTGAGATCTGGAATGTGTTAGGTAGGTAAGTGCATGCCTTTTATCCGGGATATACCACTACGCTAGTGAAGCTGAGGGATAAAGCTATCATTCATATTAAATAAATAATTTTATTATTCAAACAATCAGGAAAAGGTCTCCTTTAATACGACCTCTGTGACCTCTGTGGCCTACTGGGCGAAGGCCCGCCTGAGACGAAGGTTACGGGTCAATTCCCGCCGCGGGACAAATGTTTGTATCATCTGTAAATATTTGTCTTGGGTCTAGGTGTTTCTATGCATAATATGACTGTATTTGCAAAAAAAAATAAGTAAGTAGTGTATCAGTAATTTAGTTCGAGGCTAGATGCTGCGGTGTGAAAAATTTTCAGCATTATTTATTTATTTATTTCATTACGTAATGCAGTTAGTTTTCATAATACATGTTCACCTATCCACCGCTAGAGTAAACGGAGTTGTATCTATAGTTTATCCTACACTGTGCCGTGCCAGAAAATTTATATTGACTGCAAGTCTCAAAGGGTCAGAGTAGTATTTTAATCATCATTCTTTGTAAAACAAAAATAATTTTCTAAATAAAATTAGAAACTTGATCTGGCTAGAAGATACGTTATCAAAATTTCTGCTGATATAGGAAGTTTAACGGTCTTGGTCTCCGGTCTAAGACCAAATAGTCGAAACAAAAGGCACCTTTTAATATCGGAAATTGTTTCAAGATGTTTGAGTTAACAAGGGACTAAACTCATGAATCCACTTCTGTAAAAATCAACTCAAAATTGGTTCTAAGAAAAGAAGATCTCGCGTTTGACACAGGCTACGTGAATGAGAGATATCAGATAGGTTTACACGAGCGAGCTATTATCTAGATCAGGGGGTTGAAGACTCTTGTGAAACGTTTGTGATCTTTTACACGAACAGATTTTCAGTACGTATTTGATAAGATTTTTCGCACTTGAACTATGCTGTTATTTCATTTCCCCATTTACAATTGTATACATTGCCACAGATATTATAATACACGATGGCATTTAAAATTACTTACAAGAAAATATAATATTACAATTAAATGTAGGGTAAAAATGCAAGAAATTAAACAGAAAAAAAACAAATCCTTCATCTAGATTCACATGTTATCAAAATCATTGATTCAGATATCATACCTAGGTACACCGATTCAGTATACTGACTTATGCTTTTACGCAATTAAAGTATGTAATTCTATATATTTGGAGGCCCCACTGGACTTAACATGTCAGATCACTCATAATAATTATCATGACAGTGTCATGATAATTATTCCTAATTATCTTACTAGCTTATTCCTTTAGGTATCTATAGATACTAAAGTATGGATCTCTGTTGATGGAATATGGAATAAGTATGAAGTTCATGCTCTAGAATAACAATTTACTTTTTATACGTATTCCCACACGTACAAAGCTGAAAGCTGAAGTATAAATTATCAAAGCTTATTTATAATGTGAGACATAATGCAAAAATACCACAGTGCTATGTGGCACCGTTCCCACTGCCATTGCTGTTGGTAAACTTGTAAGGAAATAAGAAAAAGGAAATAAATTTACAGCAACTAAATAGGTACGTATGGATATATAACCACAAATAAATCAGCGTTTAAACCAGTATAAAGTCATGAAAATTACGCTGCTTTTGTTTTGCTTTGTTTTTGTACATATATATTATGAACTCGGAATCTGCGTCCCATTCGAAATAATACGTCGACATTTTTTCGGTGGAAAGAAAATGATGGGAGGCTACCATCTCCCATAATTTTCTTTATTTACTTTTTTTCTTTATTTACCTTGATATCCATACTGATATTTGCGTGCCTTAGACAAATCTTTCACTTTTCATTAAAATGTGCATTAATAAAACGGCAACTTGCTTCGTAATTCTGCTGTTTGAACTATATACCATATATGTACAATAAACGTGTACCTAGGTACTAACTGTTTTCAACAAACACCGTTTACTTAATTCTATATAAAATGAATCAACGTTGGAAATATCCACAGCATTTAGCTTTTTTATTCTTATAATTCTTTATTGTTCACAGAAATATAAAATAAGTTTTTTATCTGAGGGCAATTCCTAATTGTCTAAAAAGGAAAAATATAAAGCCGTCCGAATGCTTATACAGTATTAAATGAGCGGTCGTTTATCCATTCACAAAGTTAATTTATACGTACGTACTTGTATATTAAATATGTACCTACAATATTTTGTATTTGAGAAAACTGACTAACGAGGAGGCGAATTATTAATTAACACCCCATCTCGTTTGTGTATCAAATCGGGTTGATGTTCCAGTTTTTGTTCAAATACATAATAAGGTAAGCACATACGTATAATGTTTACACGTAGCTAAGTATTCAAGAATGTATAGACAGCTGGGTGTTGTGTAGGCAGCTGTTCCTACAATATTATTCTACAGAATTGTATCTGTTTGGGAGCATCAAACACCGTTTTTGCTTTCTACAAATCACAAAACATAAAAAATACCTTGCCACGTTTAGCATACGTAATGGGTAATGTGGGTACATCTGACCCACTCATATAGATATTCTAATTACGTGGCCGTGCCTTATTGGTAATACGGGGGTAGGGAAGTGAAGGGTTAAGCGATTTATAACTGCTCCCGGTTGTAGAGGCCGTTCCAAATTGCTGAGCTTGCTTGCGCTAAATACCTCACTAAGATGACCTTTGCTTCGGCATATACATACACACCTTCTTTATTACTTGGTTATGCATACATACTATAACTAGTAACTAAGAAGTTTCAGGAAGTCCAGATTTTTCAACAAAATGAAAATTTTACTAAAAATTTATTCTCGAAAATTTAAAAGTCGATTTTATCGCTGCTAAACAATAACCATTCTTTTCTTCCAGAACCATTGCATGGAGAGGGTTCTTTGAGACTACAGGAATAGCAGTTTGTTATTCATACCTACTGATGACGTAACATAATCAGTAGGTATGGTGGTTATTTAAACCCATGCATACGATTTCAATTTAATGATTAATTTGCATAAAAATAAACGCAACGTAGGTACGTATGTTTTGAGTGAAAACCCCAATTTTCAATTACTAGAGCTGGAAAGATAAATAGAGCTTCAATAAATCAGCTTTGAATAAATAAGTTATTATCTCATTTACGAAAATTACAGTAGGTAAGGTAAGTAAATACACCAAAGGGAGGTTGAACAATAAATTGAGACACAAGTGAGATCCGAGGCGGGTTGATGTTTCTACGAGTCATGCTATGAAATGAATGTGCACGTAACTGGTTTTGTTCAGACTTTAGGTTTAATTTTGTGCAGTGAATTTTGGTGTGAACTGGAACTTGACCCCATAAATATTTAAAAATAAACAAAGTTATATATATCATGACACCACACTAGGATAAGCTGTATTGTAGTTACAATTATCAGGAACTACGAGTACCGTGGTAGGTACCATATTCCCGAAACCAGCAACAAAAATAAACAGAATGAACTCAAAGTTACGAGTAAAATGGCCAGCATTATATATTTATTATATATATATATATATATATATATATATATATATATATATATATATATATATAAGTTTGCAGATACAACAATGTTCTTTGGAATAAATACCTTTATAACGGTATTAAAATAAGATGAGGAACACAAACTAGTTAATTTAAGTTTCCTAACATCAACTAGTTCATATCAAGGGACGTAGTAGCTATTGTCAAAATTAACTTTTGAAAACCTCATCGGAAAGTTGTTTTGAAACAGAGTATATTCATAATTGATTTGTCAGTAACACGTAGAGAACGTTTCTAGTTCGCAACCTAACAGTTTTCGAGCAAAAATGTAACATATAATATACAGGTCCCTGTGTTTATTCTTACGTACTAAATCAAAAGACTGAAATGATATTCATATACTTTTTACAGAAAAAACCTTGTAAGTATTATGTTAATCTTTTACACACCGACGACAACGAGTCAGCAGAGGAAACTATAAATACCTGTGAGGCTTAGGACTGCCTGCACGAGCCACTTGTAAATCTTCATTACCGATGATTTTAACTTACCTGAAATCAAAATAAAAAATAACATTATAACGTTGAATTGTATAAGTAAAAAGTAATTAAAACTCAGATAGATAGATAGATAAACTCTTTATTGCACACCAAAAATTCATTAACTTACAAGGTACAATGGGCGGTCTTATCGCTAAAAGCGATCTCGAAAGGTTGTTTTACAGACAACCTTTGGATGGACAGGATAAAATGGAAACAAAAGACGGCGGTAAAGGTCTTGTTTTTTTATAAACTACCTGAATTTATTCCTAACATTTTGAAAGTCACTTGATAGTATTCGCTACGAGATGAACACAAAGTTTATCAATAGATTTAATTTGTGTTAGTGCAATTTTGCCTTTTCTATTTATTCTATCGGACAAACTCTGCTTGTGCAATTTCTTTTTATTTTCGAAAAGCCAACTTATTAAACTGAAAATACGGTTTCGAGCTGAATACAGTGTGCACAACTAGTATATCCGCGACGCAAGTACTTAGTAATATTTGTGTTTGGTGTGAGAAGTTGTTTGATTGTGTGTTTATCTGTTAATACAGTTTTGTATGACTTCAAGAAAGGTTTTTAGATACTATTGCTAAACTTCACGAGGAGGTGCTATATTGATGATGGAATGATGTCTCGGGGGTTTTAAAAGTAAAAATTGATTTGCATAAATACGGGGAGTGAAAGACTACTTATTTAACTTTTCTTTTGATTTTAAGTCTGTTCACTTTTCAATTTTACAAAATCCCGATTTCTGAATAAAAGTTTTTTGATTGTATTTGGGTTTATTAGTGATCAAGTTGCTTGATCATAACTCGCATTTACAGGACCATAAAAAATAGTCGTGGATTGAACATCCTTTAGTACAAAGCGACTTTGTTTTCACATATGATTACTGTACTTCTATCTAAATTTTCCGAGTATAGTCTTATTATAGCCTGGATAAGATGGTGGTATCTGGATTAAGTCAAGGAAATCAAAATTAAAAGGCTTTAGTCAGAACAGTGCGGTGAGGCGCGGGCGGTGGCGGCGCTGGCGGTTTAACTCGCTACGTGACCGCAATTAAAACTCAACAGTTAAACTTTTGCATAATTTCTCTCTTTATCTTAGTGTCTCAATGCTTAATGATAATAAGTTTAAAACGATTGTCAAGGCCAAGAATCATTTCAATCAGCCAAGCCATTTTGGAGACAGTATTTTTTTACGTGAAAACCTTCGACGTGTATTCCATCACGTATTGCAGTATCCTATAGACGTGTATTATTACAAATATATCTGAAGTCCACTATTGGTGTCATACAAAACAATGATGACAATCAAACAAAAATACGAACAAACAAAGAACCTCTTACCTCAAACATAACTGTGACTTGTATAGATGATGCATTGTACTGCCAGTCCAAAGGATAGATGAAAATTACGGATGAAGATTATATAGTGATTTGGAAAGATTAGACTTGAATATTTCATTTCCTTTGAATTACTATAAGCATTAGAAGATTAAAATCTACAACATTCGTATAATATACGCGTAGTGTTGGCAACCAATTTTAAACGCGTCAATTTTAAGGTAGGTTACTACCTTAAAATTGATTTAGCTACTTGTAGATTCGAAACAGTCTTTAATTTGACAACACGTCAACTAAGTAGGTATCTTCGAACGTGCTTTGGAATAAACATTAAGTTTAAGTCTAAAAACAAAAAAAAAGTGTTTTTCTTGCATATTATGATTTTTCTAACGTTATCTTTGCTGCTCCATTTTCTTTGAGATAATAAATTTTGAAATAATAAACTTTTAAATAAACTTTGTTAACTACATCCGGTGCTGTCTGCCTTTATAGTATGTTATTATACTTGTCTTTACCCGCGACACAAGGTGCAGGTATATGCGTCTGGTGTAAGTTTTTGAATGTTATTTTGTCTGTTACATTTTTCACAAAAAACGAGACCAATAAAGGATTGTTCTTAGATTCATTGTGGTATAGCTAACTATTGCAAACGATCTCAAATAATTTTCAAGATTCTTAGATATTTTTTAACGGCACATGTCTTGTGGTTTATTTCAGACTATAAAGCTTAGTAGTTGGGATATGAAGAAGTACCATATTCCTTCACGAACAAAACTATTAGTCATTTATCGTTTACTTATCTGTATCATTACTTTTACAAACGCTGCCTCTTAAGTTTTTACGAGGAGACAATAAAAATATTTTGAGCGGATCGTATTTCTGTCTCTTCAGGCTATTTGCGATAATCTTCTTAAATAACAACGGGGCGGACAGAAGACGAGCATCATAATCAGTTTACTGCTCAAAAATAAAAAGTTTTCTCTTATTATTAATTGTCTGCCCGCCACAAGTGGTAATTTACAGGGTACAATAATTTTATTATAGACTATCCTCTGCCCAGGGCTTCGCCCGCGTAATACTCGGATAAAAAGCAGCCTACAGGTACTTGTTTTATTTTGTATTCAAATCAGACTGACTTGGAGCCGTTACGGAGAATATTAGCAACAAATATCCAAACTGTCACAATTATATTAGTAGGATAGGATAGGATAGTCTACATTTCTTTTGAGGCAGCAACCGTTCTGGCGGGCTCCCCTCCTTGGGACAAGTACGCTGATATCCTCCCGGCCATTTACTTTTGGGAGAGGAGGAGCTGGGACGGGGTCAGCGTCCGGTACAGAGGGAGGTTGAGCAACGAAGATCCGAGCTCAATCAAGAGCTGGTTGATACGTGGCTCACGAGACTGACACGTTTAAGTGCCGGTCAAAAAACAATTGAGGCGGTCCGGCCAGTGCTGTCACAGTGGTTGGAAAGGAGACATGGAGCGCTGACCTTCAGGTTGACGCAAGTCCTCTCGGGACATGGCTGTTTCGGGAAGTACCTGTGCCATATTGCCGGAAGGGAAGTTTCAGAGAGATGCCACCACTGTAATGGCCCCGAAGACACGGCTCAGCACACCCTTGAGTCGTGTTCTGCATGGGATGTGCAGCGACGGAATATGTGCGCTGTAGTCGGAGGTAATCTTTCTTTGCCAGCCATAGCTGACAGTGAGGAAAGTTGGCAGGCGGTCGAAGCCTTCAGCGAAAATGTACTTCTGCAGAAGGAGGCGGCGGAAAGGGAAAGGGAGAATTGCTCCACTGACCTGATCCGCCGCAGGCGTTCCGGACAAAAAAGAAGAGCCTTCGGGGCTCTTCTTCACCCATAAACTGTCCTATATATTAGACACAGGCTGGAGGCAGAGCGTGTGTTCCCGCATGCGCTTTATTAGTGGTTGACCCTCATATCTTGGTTGGGGCCCCAAAATCAGGGCTGGCACTGCCGGGGTGCGCGGAAGATTGCTTGTGCGAACCCGTGATCCCTTGGCAAAGGTGCAAAGAGGAACACCGTGAGGTTTTAGTCAGTAGGAGTCTGACATAACCTTTCGCCTGGGAGGGGGGCGAAAAGTATCCGTGATAGATTTCCACACGAAAAAAAAAAGAAAAAAAAGGCGGGGGTCTACATGACACTGAGCTTGATCTACAACTCAGTGTCGCGGCTGTGTACACAAATTCGATACTCGATAGGCTCAGTTTCCAGTGTCCACGTCTTAGTGAATTATTAATAGTTGAGTTTCTAAAAAACACCGCCGTGAGCCATAAAATAAAGTTTATTTTGACCAAAACTATCATCACGTCCTCTATAAACTGAAGCTTTACTAAACTCATGCTCGTCCAAGCCACGCCTTTACCGTGCACTAGGGTGGGATAACGAACGCCTCAAATATTCACGAGACGCTCTAACAAAGCGGTGGTCGAGCCCTCCGTGTCAGTCTCTTTTATGATCGTACTGCATTTTATAAAAGACACATCAAGGAACGTTTTTTGTATATGTCAAAATATTAAACGTTTTTTTTTGTTGTATTGTAAGTAGTATGTACAATTACGTTTGGTAACGTCTTAATATCTTAATTTTCTATATATACCTTAATGGACTTATAGGCGCTAATAAAAACGAATAATTGTTGTTGAGATATTTACTGCTCTCTAAATCATTAGTACCTTTAGGCAAAACGCTGTTTACTTATCGTAGTAAAATAACAGTTCATTTATCATGAAAAAAAATATTCGACCTCGAATTCACATTAATAAATAAATCAATAAATACTGCTGGACATTTTCACAAAGCACTATCTAGCCCCAAACTAAGCAGATCTTGTATTATGGGTGCTACATGACTGATATACTACTTGTATACATTTTCTTGTAAATACATACATATTATACATAGAAAACACCCAGACTTGAGACAAATATTTGCAGATACAAACATTTGTCCCATGGCGGGAATTGAACCCGCAACCTTCATTAACCAACATTACTTATGATGTATAAGCTATATTACTGTAAAGTTTCATCAAAATCCGATCAGTAGGTAGTTTTTGCGTGAAAGAGTAACAAACATTCAAACACAACTTTCACGTTTATAATAGTAGTAGGAAGTTCAATAAAAGGGTATTCCTGGACTTTTGAATGGATTTATCAAAGTCAGCGCCGACGCCAAATAAAATTAAAAAAAAGGAGTGCATGCGCTTTGTACAATTGTAAAGTTGCTCTGTAGAGTGGAGACTAGTCGTTAGGCTAGTAGATAAATTCGCTGTGATAAACAGACTCGATGGAGAGATTCATTTTGAGTCAATCATAGATACCGACTTTATTTATATAAACATATAGTCACGCCTGTTTCCCGGAGGGGTAGGGAGAGACTAAGGATTTCAACTTGCTACGATCCTGGCATACCTTTTTCGCTTCATTCATCCTCATCAAATTCTTCATACTCTTCATACCGACTATATGACCACTTTAATTGCCGTAGTGGCGGTGGCGGAGGCTTTTTTTGATCGCGCTAGCGAACGCTTCCATGGCATAATCCTTTCAAAGTTCGCGGCAATGTGAATCCCTCCATACAAGTTCTACTGCAGTATCTGCTCGCCGCCGCCATCGCCGCTACCGCCGCCACCGCAACCGCCACCGCGTTATTTTCTTCATAGCCTACTGAACAGGTGAGAATCCTACTACTATTATAAACGTCAAACTTTCGCATTTATAATAGTAGTAGGATACATCAGAATAACTACTTTTTACCACGCGGGCGAAGCCGTGGGCAGAAGCTGGTAAATAATATTTCACATTATTTCCATAGCTACAGCTATTTATGGATGTCAAGCTCATAATAATCCATTGTGTTCCGGAGGCAAACCGAGTGTGAATACGCCGATACATTTACATAGCTCTATGATTGGTGTCCTGTCTAGCATACTCCCTGCCATTTGGTTTCATGTAATAAACGAACATTATTCCTGGACTAGTGTTACGATTTTATTGATACCACGTGAATACGATTCTATGTATAGTTTTATAACGCCTGGACATGCCAATAACTAGCACTCATGCTTGTATTTACTACCGCAATAAAATTAGACTCATACTGCGTTCATACCCACTATCTTTGTTTTCGAACCAGTAGGAAAAACCGATATTCTACTGGCTTATTTAACAACCTGTATGTCTAGCTTGAAATATACGAAGAAATGGGTTACACCAACTTCATGACGCAAGAGGTGCGGGTTTGATTCCCGCTGCGAATCAAATGTTTGCATGTTCTGCAGAAATTTGTTCTTGGTCTGGGTGTTGTATTACCACTGTACTCGTAGTTTCTTATACCCATGACACAGAGAATCCTAGTGTGAGGTCAGACCTATGAATGTGTCTATTGGGTAATTATCCATTTATTTGTTCTTTAGTGTCATCAGTACCGACTGGAAGACCGGTTATTTTATAAATATAGAAAACATACACGTTCACGACTGAGCTGTGTGAGCGAGATTGAGTATTCTCAAAAGGTTTTTTTTGTATGTAGCATTTCGTAGCACTCATTGAAATCAGTAGGTAGAGACTGCTACCAATAGGTCTGTTTGATTTGTCTGGCATTTTATATGTAAAAAACAAGTACCTAGTTTAGAATAACCAAGTTAGGATAGAGCAGTGCAATTTAATATTTATAATCAAACTTTTATTCCAAAAAAATCGTGAACTTAACTATTAATATTGTAAAAACGGGAATTTTCACGTACTGCACTATCGGTGAAGGCACCGACTAAGTTTCGACTCATTCCGAGAGTCTTCATCAGGGTGAGTGGTTGCGACTTTCTCCTTCCGCGTTCCTTAGTGCACGGCGCGACGCCTTCACCGATAGTGCAGCACGTGAAAATGCCTGTTTTTACAATATGAATATAATCAAACTGTTCAGTCTCTCAAGTCAACTCTTCAGAGAGAGTACGTAGCTAAAAAAGTCAAACAATGTAAAGTTCCGGTGTACTAACCTAATTTTCTGATAGTGCCAAATTATTGGGAAAATAAACTCATAACATATCATGGAAAGAAAAAGAAACGACGAAAACTATGGTAACTTTCAACCATTCAACAGATTGTTTCACGAGTCAATCTATACTAATATTATAAAGAGGTAAAGTTTGTAAGCTACATACAAGAGGTAATCCGAAACTCACCTGATTTCAAAAATTGCTTCACCAATATTTAGGAATGGTCGAAATTTAGAAGTTGGACATAAACTATATAATATTCCGTTAAAATAAAAGGGCTTTTCGTGGAGACCAATTTGCGTCGTCGAAAAAACGGTAAAGCGAATACGTATCTTAGGAACGCTGCTTTTCATCGGCTACTTTTATCCGGGTGCCACGCGGGTGAAGTAGCGAGTCAAAAATATTTAGAATTAAGCATTTATCATGGAAATGGCTTCTCGTATTAAAATACAATCTTATTGGAATCTCTATGTCTTAAAGAGAGGTTATTAGAAGGGTTTTGTCGAATAAAAATCCCTAGAGGGCGCTGCAATCGATAATAGAAAACACGTCATAAATTAACACAAATGATGATCTTCCAGGCCTATTTCGGCTACGACGATCTTGTTTCTGTTGTGTTGTTTATGTTTGGTGTATTCGGAGATTGCTTATATAACCAATTCTAAAGTACACCATTGACATAATTATAATTAATATTTTAAGGTGGTTTATTTTTGAACTGGTCGCATTTGAGATCCAATTCGCGCCTTCGTTCATCTTCAAAATTGTAGATATTTTTCTGCACTAGTCCTCTCCACTCTGGCCGCTGTTCTGCCAATACTTCCCAACGAGATGGTTCAATCATACTCTTCTTTATGTATCTTTGCTGAGTGTCTTTATAATGAAGGGAAGGACTTTTTAAGGTCTTTGTATTTTTAACGATTAACACAAATACTCGTATATTAAGAGGAGAGACTTCAGCGTGAGTGATGTCAGCTAATCATGTGATGAAATGTTATTGGCATTATCTCTATTTGTATACAATTCGTGATAGAATGCATATGCATGTGTGTGTATGGGTGGTACGAGTATGTTACTGACATATTGTTACGACCACTGGTAACTATTAGATAGGATGTGGTAGAAAGGCCTACATGCCGCTATAACAGTCCGTCTAGTAAAGTGGGTAATTTTGCTAGCTAGTTCTCTAGAACTAGCTAGCAAACTACACTGCTATCTAGAGCAGTGTAGTTTTAGTACTTACAAATTACCATGGCTACTGCCAAGCATATAACAAAAGACAAATCGGTGTGAAAATTGTTAAATAAATTTGATGAAATAAAATCGTTGAGTTAATTTTGGATTTATTGTTGGTATTCATTTGTAAGTACTAAAACTACACTGCTCTCTAGAGCAGTGTAGTTTTAGTACTTACTTAGTAAATTACCATGGCTACTGCCAAGCAAATAATAAAAGACAAATCGGTGTGAGAATTGTTAAATAAATTTGATGAAATAAAATCGTTGAGTTAATTTTGGATTTATTGTTGGTCGCGAACACAAGCTTCTCTTTTTACTATTAAAACCGTAAAAATGATGTAATTTTACTAGAATCTATTTGGTTTTAGTCAGTGAAAAAGTGTAGATTAACAATTTTAGTTTTGATGATGTTTGTTGCTAATCTTTGCAATGGCCGAATTGTTTTGGTTGAATTTTAGAATAAGTATAGTTTGTAAACTAGAATATGTATTACATAGACTACTTTTCACTCGGACCACAAGAGTGAAGCCGCAAGCTACTGAATAATAGGGTTCGATTCCCACTGCGGGAAAAATGTTTCCATTTTAGCAGCTAGGCAAACATTTTTCCCGCGTCTGGGTGTTGTGGTACCACGGAACTCATAGTTACCACTGACACCCACGATACAGGGAGTCCTAGTGTGAGGGCAGGGCTGTATATGTGTCTGGTGGGCGTTTATTTATTTACTAGCTTCTGCCACGGCTTCGCCCGCGTGGTACCTGGATAAAAAGTAGCCTTTGTGTTTTTCTGATGTATAAGCTATATTACTGTTAAGTTTCATAAAAATACGTTCAGTAGTTTTTGCGTGAATGAGTAACAACATCGATCCTCACAAACTTTAAAGTTTATAATATTTGTAGGATTTAT
The DNA here is from genome assembly GCA_958496245.1 of Perizoma flavofasciatum. Classification (NCBI taxonomy): domain Eukaryota; kingdom Metazoa; phylum Arthropoda; class Insecta; order Lepidoptera; family Geometridae; genus Perizoma; species Perizoma flavofasciatum. The sequence goes on from OY292426.1 coordinate 6,840,180, forward strand.
AATAAAAACTTCGCTTTAATGTTATCAACATTTACTTACTGTTGATTTACTTCACGAAGTTGTTTGAATAGTATCCCTTGTAAGGTATATGTATACTTATGTTTTTTTTAGAAATTCCCTCTTTCTAAACAAATACTCCTGTTTTTTCTGAAGCGCAAATATCTGGAGCGAACCTCTGTCTATTTTAGGAATGATTTTGTCTTTCCTTGACCAGGAATAAAACATATATTTCTTCATATTGACTAGATCCGTTGTTTGTGCAGGAGGTTGTAGAAACAAAGATAAAAATAAATGTTGACTATTTGAAGTTTTCGATCTTGTATTTTGCAACTACTTCTTCGGACAGAATGAAATTTTGCTGAAGTTATCGCCAACCATAATAGCGCATACCTGTGACATTACATCGAGGTGAAGTGAGCAGTGTTTGCGGGTTTATATACACTTGTGTACACACATAGTGGTACGCTTATGAATGAGACCGTTGCGTTTTTGTGGATTATAAGATATAATCCGATGCCTTAATATAAAGATGTTTTTAGTGCGTGCGTGTACGGGAAAACAACGTTTTATAAGGCAAAATACAAAAATACTTGGAATACATCCAGAATCTTTGATGAGTTAACTCCATTAATGGTAGTTATGGAGTACCTATTCATATTGATGAGTGAGTAGGATGAGTGGCAGATTTCGATATAACAGTGTTGATATTTGTGTTTTGTTTGCTATGCCTAAACTTAAACATTCGGCCAGCTATCGATATAGAGTAGGATCCCTGACCAATCTGGCGCGGAAAAGAAAGTGCAAACGAAAATGATCGCGACGCGAGAGTGTTTGTTGATTTTTTGTTTCTTCCCGGGTCGTTCGTGTGCATCTCAATATGAAATAGCGTATATAGCTCCCATTTAGTTCGATGGGTTATTCATAAACCGCAGATTACCTTTACACTGTACAGCCGTAATTTTTATTTGTATTGGCTAGCAGAAGAATTATGCAGAGTGATTCTGCAAGATTTTTCTAGTAGCCAAGTTGCAGCTGAATAGAGAATCGGCACAGAACGAATAAAAATCTATTATTGTACACCCAGGTGTTTGGTGCCAGGGGTTCAAAACGGAATAGCCAGATAGGTTTATTTATATGCCGGAACATCGCTGTTCTTTGGTTTATATGATGCCAACCCAAATTAATTTAAGTATTCGTACCATAATCCTACCTTCGCATGGTTTCTTGGAAACTTATCTAACGTTAGGCTCAAGTTTTAGAGTTGAGAGAGCCGTATATTAAAATAAATACATACAGCTCAAGCTATATTAGTGATTTCACGAACGCAAAGGTATATAAAGGGTAAAGAATAGCTGGATCTGTTTTTAATTTTACCTTTGTCATGACGACCTCTGTGGCGCAGTGGGTGAAGGCCCGCCTGAGACGCAGAAGATTGCGGGTTCGATTCCCGTCGCGGGAGAATGCAAATATTTGGCTGGGGTCTGAGTGTTCTTTATGTAAATACGTATTAAAAAAAATGTAGTATATCAGTCATGTAGTGCCCATAACACAAGCTCTGCTTACTTATGGGCTAGATGATGATGCTGTGTGAAAAATTACCGGCATTATCTATTTACTAGCTTCTGCACACGGCTTCGTCCGTATGGTACCCGGATCAAAAGTAGCCTATGTGTTACTTTGTATCCTCCAAATATTATAAACTTGAAAGTTTGTGAGGATGGATGTTTGTTACTCTTTCACGCAAAACCTACTGAACGGATTTCAATGAAACATTACAGTAATATAGCTTATACATCAGAATAACTTATACATACTCTAATCCGGGTACCACACGGGCGAAGCCGTGGGCAGAAGCTAGTAAGCTATATTACAGTAAAGTTTCATCAAAATCCGTTCATTAAGTTTTTCGTGAAAGAGTAACAAACATCCCTCCTCACAAACTTTAGCGTTTAGAGGTATAATATTAGTAGGATTGATTTATTTATTTACTCTAGGTAAATAGATTATTTTAATGTGACGACATAACTCACTTTAATGGGAGTGATTAGGATCACTCGGTGTGGGGTCAGGACTATCTAAGTGTGTGCTAAAAAGTAGGAATTTTCAGTGTGGTAAAATGATTGTGGTTTGGTATCATTTTAGAATATTATTACGACTATAATAATTCGCTAATTAACGCTGAAACGTCAGCAGGAGAATAGTAAAGTACGTCATATAGTCGTAATCATATTCTAAAATTAGCAAAACTAGTCTTCTGCATGAGAGTCCGTATTACTTTTAGGTGCTTCCGGCTTCTTTGTGCTTCGATAAGCGTACTGAAACGAGGACCACCATCACCTTCCGTAGCCACTTAGTTTGTGTGACTTCCAGCTAATCCAAATAGATTGTAGCGGTGTCATAAAGTATAATCTAAAACTCGATTACAATGCTCACATCACATCTCTAGATAAGGAACTTCAATTTTGGAAAGGTTATTATCAGGCAGTTTGGTGAGTAGTCTGATCCAGATAACGTGTTCGATAAACATATTGTAAGCGTATCAATTACTAGCTACGATAAAATGTATCACAACGTAATTGATATTAGGATAGTTTGTATTGTAGGTAAATGTTTTTGAATGAAATGCAACAAGGTAATAAGCAGATGGAAAAAGAGAAATGCAACTTTTATAATGCGGATTTTTGTAATACATATACAAATCCGAGATGATACTATATCGTGGTAAAAAAACGTTGTAGTTTGTATTTTAACTGCGTAATATAATTAACTAGTTTTTATCACCAACTTTTCATTGTTAAGTGAGTTCCTTATCTAGTTTCAGATGTATTCATTAAAAATCTGTTTGTACGTTGTTAATAATATTTTACAATCTCTTAAACTATGGCATACATTCTCTTTGTCCGATTCAACTTCATTTTAGACGGTAAATAAGCGCTATGTAACACGAGGCGCTCTGTGAAGCTGAGAATACTCCTATTTTTCAGCCTCATTGTCTGCAGATTATAAATAGAGTTTACCAGGTACAATGGTGCGTGCTGCGTACCCACACGTCTCAGAATATTCATATTTATTGGCGTAATCACAGACGTACGTTATTATTGTAGCTGTTTCGCCTGTGATTTTTGAAATTGGATTTTATATCTTTTTTCTATCTCAAGCTAAAACAACTTTGAAAAATAGCATTGAAGTAAAATATATTATTTTCCCTCATCAATTGGATGAAAACAAATGTTAAAATATTAAATTTCATACCCAGCGAAAATATTTACGTTTGCAAGAATACTTGTAGGCGCTGAAAGCATAGATTTTTCTCTGAAATGCATTCGACATACAAAACTATGAAAATTGATAATAAAAGCTAAAGCAAAAACGAGCATGTCTAAAATCTCGGCTTTTCATAGAAATCTATCACTAGGCATGAGTTTAGGCGCTGTAAAATTATAGGTAAGTATTAAGTTTCCACCTTTGGCTTCGGCACCCCAAAAACCAGGTCAAACTGAAATGGCACAAGGTACCAAACGTAGTAGTCTCGTGAATGATGATAGCTTTCATATATCAAACTGTGATTCAAATTGAGCAGTAAATTAATTCAACATGTTAGTTGGCTAGGTAGGCAGAGGTTTATTATTATTCAGCTTGATTTAATTGAATCAAGGTGAATAATAATAGCCGGTGAATATGTAGGGCCTTCATGAAAAACACTCAAGAACCCTCTGCCACCTCGCAAATAAAATATCAATTTATATAAACTCATTAATTCAGATGGTACAGAGACTGTCGATGGCGCTGAATAAATTCGAGACTCAGATTGTAAATATTATAATACATATAGACGGATGTCTAGGAGTTATCGTCTTGTGTTAGGGATTCAGTCGATAAAATAATATCGGTACGGGATAGCTACATAGAAAGGTACAGCCCAAACCACTGCGGACCAGATTGCAAAGGCTCGAAAGTAACTGATATAGTGTAATCCTTCAGTACCCGCTTCTAGGTCTCTAAGAACGTATACTTTTGAAAAGGCAATACGTAGGTAATATTGCTATTGCAAGGATAATTTAGTTTGAGTTTCAAAACTATGTAGTCTAATATATTAAGTAAAAAGTTGGCACCTTTCAAAAAAAACTTCCGAAGCCTCAGAGTCACTGCGCGGGAGTATGAGTTTCGGTAGTACCATGCCTTTCTTCCGCCTCCCTCGGATGCCGGAGGGCGTCGGCCAGTGCAATTCTGTGATCGCCATTGGGCTGTGAGGGCTGAGGATAGTCAGCCGGCGCTCAGGCGGGGGAAGGCTGAGTTGCTGCAACCCCCGCCGGTCCGTGCTCGCAAATAGACCCCGCTTCTTCTCCGCAGAGACTCCCATGTCTTCTCCGGAAAGCGCGCGTCGCGCCGGCAAGCCCCGCATCTCGCGCACATCTCTGTCGCTCGCCGTCAAAAATGAGCTACGATGAGTACGGACGGTCGTGCAGGAGCTAGCGGGGCGCGCCGGCGACGCTTCCTTATGTGGACGGAGACTTTCCATGGACCGAGCCGTTTCGACCCTGGCGGCGGCTAGATACTGGCCGCTTGTGATGGTCGTTTGGGCGACCTCGCATTCTTCTTGGCTCGAGCTTGATGTACCGCTCCGGGAGAATGTGCTTTTCGATACGAAACTTCTGTCGCTGTACTGAGCAGTGGAAATGCTTGAACATGTATTGGCATCTCCAGATTCTGAGGAAGCCTGTTGCCGCACATAAGTGCCCTCCTCGAGCGACTGGACAACGCGGGAATTGAGTGAGGCGAAGGTTGCCAGATTAGGCCTGCGGCTTTTTCTTTCATCATCTTCTTCCATTTTTTTTTATTCCTATCAACTATCACTTATAACTTGCTGGCACTATTCAATACACCTTCATTTAATTCAAATACTTTTATTGCATTCATTAAAAAACTTACACGGATATAGAAAACTCATAAACAATAAGGAACACTATAGACACAGTCTTTATCACTTTTATCACCAAACTCGAGACACACCTGAAACGAAAAAAATCCAGTTATGAAAACAAATCACGTTATATAGCATAATCAAAACAATTTCAGTTGGTTAAGTCATGGGATCATACAGTGTGGTTGAAATGTTAAAGGAAGGAAAATAAGTCGAGGAAACTTCGTGCGGCTTGGACATTACATTTGTTACAAAGTTAAGATTAATTTGAAGCGTTTTGTTGAAATTTATGTTAATTTAATTTTATATAATATTTTTTCAGGTTAAATCTGTATTGAACGTGTTAATCGCTTATGGAAAGACTTAAATTTTAATTACATGGTTTAATTTGCAGATTTAGAGTCGAGTGCCAGCTGTCCTGCCTGGTTTGCACAGTCAGTGAGGGCCTTGACTTGCTCGGAGTTGAGCCCTGAAGCCTTCACTTTCACGTCTGCGCTCCTCGAGTGTTCTTTGCTCTCACTGCTGGACTCTACTCTCTTTGTGGTGGCGTTTCCGAACTGATCAATGAAGGTCTCTTCCTCAAACTCCTCTTCATAGCTCTCCTCAAAGTGTTCTTTGAATTCCTGTCTAGCCTGGATGCTGACTCTTTCTGTGGTTTGTTTCTGTTCCATCATTTGGTCCATTGTTTTTTTGACAAGTTGGCTACTGGAGTCGAGATTCGAAGTCGTGGTTTGAGACATTGTTGCTTCTTGTTGTGTATCTAAAATTATTATGATAAGTTATTGATACGGTCAGACATTTATGTTGTTATTTTAGACAGGAAAACGCAATACGATTTCTTATGTTTGAAATAGTAAAAAAATGATTGCGCAGAAAGCAAAATCAAAACCCGAGTTTGAAGAAATTTATGTAGTTTTCTGGCAAGACGCCAGTCCTGAATGTTCGGACCGCATTTAGATTTATGTTGTCCAAGAATTTCATGGTAGCTTGTAGTCAACAGCATTCGGTTTTTTCTAATGGTAATTTTTTATGTACTCACTATACACAATAGTCGTATACTAAACTTAATTTTATAGGACTAAATAAACTCTAATGAGTCAAATCTACAAAGTCTTTGCGGGGTCAAAGATCTCACTCAAAATAACTGCCAGCATGAGATGTATTATAGGAAAATGCGGCATCAATGCTTTGTCTATTTAGAGTAGCCAGAATTCCGATTGTGGGCCATCGCTTGGTTCTATTCTACAGTGAATTGTTTCGAAGATTCTATATACTGGGTGAGGTCCAACAAAAGAGAGACAATCCAAATTGATTTTGGTTCATTGAATTAAGAAATATCATTGAATTTATTTAGGTCGGTATTGCGAATATTTAGTAATAGATTATATTGTTAAAGTTGATAAAAGTTATTTTGTTTGTATAACGGTACTTCGGCATGGCCGTAAAGTAGGTTTATACATTAACTGCAACTGTTTCAAACTTGTCGTGTCAATACCAGCTCGTCAGCGTCAGGTCAAGTCGACAATAAGATTTCGTTTATAATTAAAAACTCAAATACCTGTCTTGCCTGACCTATATTGCGTTCTGAGATGAAAGGTTTCACATTTCTTTTGTATTTTATTTGTAAAAATGATACACGTGTGTATTTTGTGATAAAGGTTGCTGATTCTAATCCTTATTCTTGTTTGGAAGAATGGCTTTCGTACAATGCGCGCATTAACAGTTAGTTTACTTTCTTTCACATTTCACAATGTATAATATTATACATTGTGTCCTATAATATAATCTTATGAACTTGTAAATTTGGACAAAATAATGCCATCACTTGTCCTGTCAAGCACTTTCCAAATTTTATTTAACAAATAAAAAGGAAAGACAATAGGTACCTTCAAAATGTAAATAAATCCACCGGTGCACTGGTAAATCACTGAACAAAGTGTATAAATTTGGAGTTGTTGTCTTTCGCAAGCTCTGAGCAGGACTGAGGCGTGAAGCGAGAAGCGACGCGCTTTGAGTCGCGTGCGAGCTTTGCGTGGGCGCCGGCGCAGTGACGCCGACTTTGCGCGGTGACTCGCTCGAATGCCGTGAATACAATCGATACCAAAAGTATTTCACAACAGATGTTGATACTATATTTTCAATTGTCTACGATTATTTTTAGAGAGATAATTGTTTAGCTAGAGGAAGAAATAGGTTTAGTAACAGTAAATTACCAGTCATTAAATAAATCACAATGTTTGTGCATATTTGAATGGAAAAGCATTGAAATCAAATTAAAAAGAAAAAGAGAAAAAATAAATCAAGTATAATTTTAGTTTAAATTGTTATAGCTTAATTTTAACTAGCATTGTTTTTGTCGGATTAGAGGCTAAAACATCTTTACAGTTCAATATTTCTGGGAAGACATTGTATCTTAATTTCCTGATTAGCACTGGTTTCATCACCTGTTCTGTTTAAAAGTGCATCCGTCGCATCTGTCTTGGCAAATAAAACATTTTATAATTTAGTAATGTTTGATGTGTCAAATCAAACATTAGTGCACAATATAAATGTGTGAGTGTATTTATTAGGAACAGTTAAGGGCGTAGATTATATCTCATCGCAGATACCATATTTTACGAAGTTCCGGGATTATAATTCCTAAGTGCATTCTAATTAACACGCCCACGCTCGATTAATTGCAGAAACTGTCACAACAATTTCTGCAATTAATTCAATCTACGATCAGCAAATGAAAATAGCCATATGCGTCAAGCAAGAGACGTACAGTCTTGAGACGATGACTCTGCATCGGTAGAGGGGGCAATAAACACAAGCCGTTATGAATAATGATTGGCAAAGCTCCCTGTGACTCAGTTTATCATCTGGGATCAAATAGTGCCCACGTGATTCCTAGAAATTAAATCGCGCTACTGAAGTCATTGTTTACTTGGAAAAGTGGAAAACACATTCCTAGCAAAATATCAAAATAAGTTTTACGGCTTACGGTAAATGCATCAAAATGGCGCACCCGAGAGTCTTCAAATTAAAACGGTAGAGTTTATTTGTGTTGTTAAATGTACGACAGAGCTAGCAAATTGAAAAGGTAAAAAGTTGTTTTCTTCTTTAGCAACAAAATAACAAAATAAATTGTAGTTACTTGCAATATGTAAATTATAAGCGTTAAAAGCGAAAAATGCACGGCTTTGAAATTGTCAATGTGTATTATATTTTATAATGAAAAATGAAAAGTTAACTAGTCAGTCTAGAAAAGATTATATTTCGTACAAACCAGTAGAACAGATATAAAAATGTTTTATGGTGGCGGTCCGACGTCCAGTTTTATTTTCAAAACAAGGGGTGAAATCTAACCGTTCTTAAGTTTTTGATACCTACCAAAAAACTAAGTATTACTGATTGCAATTCATGTCTGATGGTACAATGGTAATCATAGTTATAGCTGCAACAATCACAATATGGTAAGTACTACAAATTCGAAGCTGTATACCTTAAATGCTTTCCTATATAAATGTTAAATTATTCTAAATTATCTCGTATAAATAATTATCTTCGGCAGAGCCTCTGCCCAAGGCTTCGCTCGCGTGTTATAAAGTAGCCTATGTGTCCGGATATAAAGTAGCCTATGTGTTATTATAATGTATAAGCTATATTACTGTAAAGTTTCATCAAAATCCGATCAGTAGTTTTTGCGTGAAAGAGTAACAAACATCCATCTTCACAAACTTTCGCGTTTATAATATTAGTACGATAATCGTGTTATTCGTGATTTGCGATGTTAGTTTAAACTTTCTTAGTTCGTGTGAATTGATATGATATTTATAAAAAATACTTTCAGTAATCAAAGTGCACATATATATTCGAGTATCATCGTTTTATTTACTAGTAAGTAGCTAAGAACTTTACATAGCAACTGTACCGCATACGTTAACACTGAAAAGATACCTAGTAATAAGCAGCCTTGGTTGCTGTAAAGTTTATGCCTTCTGTCCAATGCATGAAAGTGACTCCATAACTCTGCGCAATACCGTACAATTAAACAGAACAATAAGTAAAATATGGCTCCTATATAATTGGTACACAAGAACACCTAACAGAAGATAAGTTCACAAAAATGGTAAATTTATATGCTACTTAGAACTAGATGCTCAATAAAACGCCTGACAAAACTATGTATGAGTAGAGTACGAACAGAGTTTTATATGGGATCTGGATTTTTGTTTATTCGATTTCAAACATCGACTGTTTCACACGTCAGTGCTCTTAGCGAGATGCGTCATAGCTACGGCCTGGAGATGGCCATCCGTGTGTCACAACTCTGTTTAGGCGTATTGAGAGAAATTTTATAATTCACTTATTTTCTTTACTATAAGCAGAAATGAGAGTATAATAAGGTTTTTACGAGCACTAAGAGTGCCCGAATTACATTTAATTTAGGGAGTAGTTTTTTGCTGTGTCGCAAAAAACCTATGAGTGGTTTCATTGAATAGGTATCTTTATATCACTTTGTAGTTTGCTCAAGTATTTTGTTTTAATACTCTCACTGGAGAAATAACATTCATAGTAGAAACCATTGCTAAAGATAAGAAAACAAGATTTAACCAGTAGGTGACATTTCGAAGGAGTTTTCAATATAAAAAATAATAATAATGCTGGTCATTTTCACACAGCATTATCTAGCCCAAAGAAAGCAGAGCTTGTGCTATGGGAACTATATGACTGATATACTACTTATATGCATTAGTTTTGTAAATACATACACATTATAAATAAATAAATAATAAATAATGCTGGTCATTTTTCACACAGCATCACCTAGCCCCAAACTAAGCAGAGCTTGTATTATGGGAACTACATGACTGATATACTACTTTTTTTGTAAATACATACATATTATACAATATATAAAACACCCAGACCCGAGACAAAAATTTGTTAATCATACAAACATTTGCCCCGCAGCGGGAATCGAACCCGCAACCTTCTGCGTCTCAGGCAGGCCTTCGCCCACTGCGCCACAGAGGTTGCCAACACATTGAATATGTTTGACATTTAATGTAATTTGTCTTTTTTATGTATATTAATGTAATGGGCTGACCTGTATCAATTACTAGCTTCTGCCCACGGCTTCGCCCGCATGGTACCCGGATAAAAAGTAGCCTATATGTTATTCTGATGTATAAGCTATATTACTGTAAAGTTTCATCAAACTCCGTTCCGTAGTTTTTCCATGAAAGAGTAACAAACATCCATCCTCTCAATCTTTCGCGTTTATAATATTAGTAGGACTTATAAATTAATAAATTCTATGGCAGTTTCTTGAAGGTTCATTCGAACTAAACCAGATTATGTAAGGTTTGATTAGCAATAAACGTGATTTCCTATTTATAAGTATAAATAGCCTAAAAAGTCCTACAAACATAATAGTAAAGTACATTAACAAAGTATTATCCGATAACGGATGCGATGATAACATTAATATGTTCCAGAAGTTTAAACGTAAGAGAACTTGAAAGCTCGAGGTGGCAAAGTTCAAAACTTGCCCTGGGCGCAAGCTAAGTACAACTCTGTCCAGCACTAATGAATGAGATCAGTCGCCTGCGACCGTGTTAGTGATAAATGAACAGTCGTTTCACACGTGTCGTTTCGGTTGCAAAGGTACCAAGTATTTTTGTTAATCATGTTGGCTCCCTCTTACTTTTATTTGACCAAGTCGCGAGTAGATAATAGCTAGGGGAGGTAATCGAATAAGAATCATAATAAAAATGAGATAGAAGCATGCAAATTATTGAAGTTATATTGTTTAAAAGTTTCTTATGTTGATATATATACTCCACTTGGATAATATAAGGAAGATTGTGACCACTTTGATATAGCTATAGTGAGAATAAAAATTATTCAACTACAGGTAAATAATATACATATTAATAATACGCAATTAAAAACAGGTATATTGGTTGAGTGGTCTCTATCACGAATTGCGCTCTGAAAGTTGTGGGTTCAAACCCCGATATTGGTGCAATAGATTTTTCCAATAAGCAAGGGTAACGGAAAACATCGTAAGGAAATCAATATGTCCAAGAACTAAATGTTTGAAAGCAAGTTGAAACGGCTAGTGCTTAGATACGCAGCGTTAGGCTTGCAACCTGTGAAGCGGAGTGCTAACTCTATGCAAAACATGGGCAAGTACCAAATATATTGGATGACTTCTATGCGAAGAAGCACACAGACTGAAAAACAGAGCAAGCTTGTGTAGAAATGACATAGATTAAGCCTTTTAATTTAAAATCACTTAGGTAGCAGCATTTGTAGACTTAATAATGTAAACAATCTGTCTGAACAAATGGCTAATTTATTTATTTTATTATTACCTACCTACTAAGTAAAGTAACATGATCTGGTACTGTTAAAGCATGTTAAAACCACAACTGTTTTATTATAATATAACAGTATAGAATAACCAGCAGGTGATGAATCTAAAATTTTTAGCTAAAGACCTTGATAATTCTAGAATCTATACCACATTCAACCAACACAGAATTTAAAACCTATATACAGCAACATTGATTTATAATCCTGCCATTTCTTGCTCCTACACAAATCATCCGACGTATGGACACGACAATATAAGCTATAGAAGTTACCTTATACAGATACTTCATACTTGGTATCTTCACTAATCTGCGAAATTACTAATTATGAATCTGTAGGATGTCTATCATGAAATACAGTTGCGAGCATTTTTTTAACAGATAAGTTCATCAAGTTTCCAATGTCATCTTTTTTTTATTATATACTAGCTTCTGCCCATGGCTATGCCCGCGTGGTACCCGGATAAAAAGTAGCCTATGTGTTATTCTGATATATAAGCTATATTACTGTAAAGTTTCATTAAAATCCGGTCAGTAGTTTTTGCGTGAAAGAGCAACAAACATCCATCCTCACAAACTTTCGCGTTTATAATAGTAGTAGGATTATACCTATACGTATTTAACTTTACTGTATCATCACATCTGGTCAATGAATATTAAATACTATAGAAGCGTGCTTCACAAATATGTTGATCAATCTCATTAAATAATACATTATTCATCAGTATTTACAGTTACACACAAACGTTAAGCCACGGCGTTAAAACTGACATATTTATAGTATGATTTATCAGAGCCGCAACCCTAAAAGTAAGTGCTAAAACGAGTACTATATCTAAAGCATATTTTCATACACCCATAAACATTATGCACATTTTACAACTGCTATCAAATGTTCGGAATGGTTAAAGTCGTCATTTTTTGGAGTATCTAGGTAGGTAGCTCTTTTTCAGCTTTTTTTACCAACATTTATATGTCTCGTTTTCAGATTCTGATGCCGTATTCGTAATATTAACTTCATTTACATACTCGTGACATCAGTTTATTGCAATCTAGTGATGCAATCTGTGCCTCGGTCGGGATATTTATCAATAATTCATCGGGTAATTATTATAGGATACAAGTTTTCCATTAGATATAAATAATTTGTTAGAAAACTGTATCGAGTGCACGATTTCGGTACTCCAAAATTATTTCGCAGTTTAAATCGTAGTAGAAAAGCATTTCTTGAAGTTTTTATGCGTGACGTGAGGAGGAGGTATATGCGATTGCCATAAGAGGTTGTTTGTTTTTCACTTACTATTCATATCCAAAATGGCTTCTAGAATTAAAATACAGTTTTTCAATTGATTTGTATGTCTTCAAGGATGATGGATGGACTTGTTGTTTTATCGCCACAAGCCACTATGGGGCGTTGCAATAGACGATGAAAAATACCACTGACTGTAATAAAATTAAAAAAATAACAAAAAACATAACTTGTTAAAATATTTTATTTATCTTTATGGGAAATTAAAAGATTTTGATTTCGCTCGAGCAGGAGGTCCCGAGTTCGAATCCCACCGAGGTTGCCCTATTTGGAAATGATAAAATGTTGTTGAAATATTAATCAAGAACATAATAATAAAAATTATTAAAACAAACTTTAGGCCCTTTGATACACGGACACTTTTTTTTTTTTCGATGGGAAAATGCAATTACGCATGTCCTCCGGCTCGAGGAGAGCCGGAGGGGTCTGTCGGACTCACCAACTAACCCACTAACAGGGTGCTAGTGGATAGTGGCATACCGACTAAAAACCCATCGATATTCCGTCGCTCACCTTAGTGCTAATGCGTCGTCAAACCACTCGTCATCAGACGATTCGTTTGACGGCGTATCAGTACCGGACAGGGTTACGGGTTCCCGATCGGATTCGACCGCGGCCCTGTCGGTGATTGCCCGCATCAGGCGGACTCTTCGGTCTCCCCTTTGTGGGGGAGAGAGATTCCTCGTAACATTTGGGACATCCCCCGGCAGCGGAGGCCCGTGAAATGCTGGGCTGGGGCTCCTCGCACCCGGACCCTGCTGACCTCCGTCAAGCAGGAGAAGGCGGTGGAATTGCCGCCGCCTTCTTCCAGGCTTCCTCCTCCGTTGGGGTGGAGCAAGGGGATCTTGCTCCCGGATCCGCTCCGCGGTCTCCTTCTTTAGTATGACGTCTTCACAGAAGGAGACCACGGCTTGCCAGCTCTCTCGCTACCAAGCATGGCCTTGACCACGCTTGGTAGCGAGAGATCCCGGCCCACGTTTGCCTCAAGTGCCTGACGCTGCGGTGTCCAGGCACTACACTCTTGCAGCGTGTGCTGTGCCGTATCTTCAGCCGCACCACAGTGCTGGCATGCCGGACTAAGTTCCCTCCTTGCTATATGGTGCAGGTACCGTCCAAAACATCCGTGTCCTGACAGCACTTGCACCAGTCTATAAGTGAGGGTACCATGCTTCCTTTGCACCCATTCTTGCAGATGAGGCCCTATGGCGTCTAATGTCCACCGGCCATATGTGGCGGAAAGCATATCCTCCGACCACTGCTGAAGAGCGGCTCTACGAGCCAGCTCTCTAGCGTGGCCTACCTCCTGAGGAGCCAAGCAGTCTCCTAGCGCATGTCTTTCCGCTTTATCGCGATAGGCCTGGGCAAGCACTGCGGCTTCTCTGTCCCATGGTAGGGATCCGCGATGGCGCAAGCAGCGCCGTGTGACACGTTGCGGTAGCCCCGTATCGCTTTAACCGCCATAATCTTCTGCGGTTTCCTCAGAAGTGCGCTATTAGCTGGGGTTAAAGCGTCCGCCCACACCGGTGCACCGTACAGGGCCATGGACCGTATGACCCCTGCAAACAGGCGATGACATGGAGCGCTGGGGCCGCCTAGGTTGGGTAAAAGACGCGCAAGGGATCCTGCCGCAACTTGAATTTTAGGCGTCAGCCGCTGGAAGTGCTCCGAGAAATTCCAAGCTCTATCCAGCGTGAGCCCCAAATATTTTATATGTGGTGCCACCATAATCCGCTCGCCATCGACATAAATGTAGGCACCAGCTGGTGGCCTACCTCGCTTGCCGTAGAATGACATGGCCACAGTTTTGCTTAGGGCCACTTTAAAGCCTAGCAACCGGATGCGGCCGACCAACAGGGTTGATCCTACTGTGGCCAAGTGGGCAACCTCTTCATGACTGTTTCCCCGAGCAACAAACAGCGTATCATCCGCGTAACATAATATGTGCGTTCGGGGAAGCAATGCACCACGTAACGCCCAATTATAGCCGATATTCCAAAGTAAGGGGCCCATCACTGACCCCTGCGGAACACCGGCTGTCATGCGCCTAGCGCATACGTCACCCTTATCGTCAAGGTAGATCACATTTCGCCCTCTCACATAGTGCTCTACCAAGTTTCGGAGATAGGCAGGCACGGCGTGGTACCGTAATGCTTCGTCAATGCATTCATAGGGGAGGCTGTTAAATGCATTGGCGATATCTAAAGACACTACCAGTACGCGCTCGCCTCTCGCTACTGCCTCTTGCGTGATGTGCTTTATATGCAGTAGTGCGTCAATGGTCGAACGTCCGGTACGAAATCCGTATTGCGCCTCCGACAAATCAGGGCCCTCGGATGTTAGGTGCTGGACGATACGGGCAGCGATTATGCGTTCGAGCATTTTACCCACCTCGTCAAGAAGAATTATGGGCCTATAGCCAGATGGGGCGTCAGCTGGACACCCTTCCTTCCGGAGGAGACACAAACGGCCATCCTTCCACACTTGAGGGAACCGACCCAATGCGAGGCATAAGTCGAAAAGCTCCAAAGCTCGGCTACCCAGGTGCTTCAAGGCAAGTGCAAGAACGCGGCCTGGTACACCGTCTGGCCCTGGCGCCGTTTTCTTCAACCGGAGATGGTGTATCGCTCTGCCAAACTCTCCCTCGGTGATAGGGGGGATCTCTTCGGGGCGATCAGGGAGAGGATCAGGGCAGGCCATGCAAGGTGGCTCGTGGGGTGGGCAAGCGGGAAACAACCCTACAACTACTCTGTCAAGAAGTTGGGGGTCAAAAGAGTCTGTGGGAGGCGCCTGCTTGCAAAGTTTTTTACGAACTGTACGATACGGACGCCCCCATGGGTCCCTGTCGAGATCCTTTATGAACTCTTTCCAGGCATCGGACTTGGCCCTGTAAATCCGGCGACTTTGAGGGCTTCTTTAGCCTGACGATAATTCTCATAAAGTAAGGTCTCCTCATCAGCGACGCGAATCCGCCTTCTGCGACAACGCGTGTATGCGCGGCGCGAGATATTACAAGCTGACCGAAGAGACGCAATGTTGTCCGACCACCAATATACCTGCTTTCTCTCCGGCAGCTTCCTTGCGCGGGGCATAGCGGCATCGCACACCATCATTAGGGCCTCTCGGAGCTGATTTGCTCTGTCATCTACTCCTAGTGTTCCAGGAATAGGGCACCAGGCTTGTACAATTGCAGCTTCCTCTGCCTGCGCTCTGTCAAGGCGTCCCAGAACCCATCGTGGGAAAGCGATCGTGCTGGTCGAAGTGCAGGTCCCTCCAAGACCAGGGGAGGAGGAGACCTCGAACCTTATGTAACGATGGTCTGATAAGGTCTCCTTACTCTCTAATACCCTCCAGTTCTGCACATATGCTGCTAAAGCAGGGGTAGCAAAAGTAACATCGACTATTGACTCCCCCTGCTGCCTCACGCACGTGCTTGCGGAACCCTGGTTCAGGAGGACAAGGCCAGATGACGATGCAAATTCTAAAACAGCCTCACCACGTCCGTTAGTTGCAGGGTAACCCCAAGCCACAGCCTTGGCATTGAGGTCTCCCATCAGCAGTACCTGCGACGGTAAATTCCTCCTCACAATTGTAATCGATAATTTCTCCCACAGAAATTGTCACCCTTCGCACAACTTCTTCGATATCAACCCCTTGAGAGGCTGGAGGGGGTGAAGGAAGTAGAGCAGCGGCATTTACCTGAACATTCCTCTTCTCGTAGTCCCGCTTAAGAGCCCCTAGCTCTACCTTCAGGTTGGCAAGTTCCCGGCTGAGCCGGTTATTGTCAGCCTGGAGGCGATGTGTCTCATCGTCGACAGTCCGCGTTTTGAGACAGTCGATGATATCCCTCATTGTTGTCAGGGACTGATTGATGGCGCCCATGACGGTTCCCTTTAAGTTTTTGGACTTGCGGGTTTGGTCTTGGATTGCCTCTACTTCCCCTAAGGCCCGCGTCCATAACTCATTTGCATTCAAAGACTCGCCACTCAAATGGGAGTACACCTTTTTGACAGACTTCTTTTTTTTCCCCGTTTGAGGTTCAGCCACGTCGTCTCGATTTAGCCGGTAAGTTTCTGTTAGCCAAATCTTGTTGAGCGCGGGCAATCCCAATGTGGGTGCCTAAAACCCGACTTCGTCCACGTTTTCCTCGCTGAGCAGTCGAGATCTTCCTTAAAGTCGGGGATCCGCTGTCGGACTCGTCACTACACAGAGGGCGCTTACGACACAAAATCCCGTTTAGACTGGCTACTGACGCTGATCTTACTGGAGTTGCATCATAGTTTTCATTAAGACTCTGCAGCGAGCCCCCAACATCGTTTTTAGAATTTCTTCTACTTCTCCTCTCCTGACAAGAGCTTACGCTCTCCTGGCAATTGGTGCCCCCCCCAGAATACGAGGGGCTGCGTGCCGAGGCACGGGGGGATTCTCCACCGGCTAAACCGGTAGAACCCTCCTGGGGTAATGTTTTTCCACAATTGTCCATTATCATTGAGTTTTCCTTTTTTAACGAGGTAAGGTCCTCGGATTGGCGCCCTAGCGGCCGGGTTCCCCCCGACCATACTGAGTGCTCCGAATCCGAATTCCAGATTCAGGATATTCAGTACTCCCCTCGGCGGGCGCCAGACCATATATTGGGATTTGGTACGGCTATATCCACTAAGTGGAAAACCACAACTGGCGGCTACACAGCCTGCCGCCTCATCCAGCAGTAGAACTATTTGCTCCTGCCCTGCCCCAATCCACTGCACCCTCTGCTAATTCAGAGAGATGCGCGGAGGAGCACACCTCCTTTACCCGTTCACCCCCCCCCCCCCCCCCCCCCCCCCCCAGTATTTTGTCCGCGCCAGTGTGCCGATAACCCCAGTTTGGCGCTATCGGCACACCGGGACCCCCTATCCGCAACCCAGGGAACGCGCCACGTCGGAGTTCACTTCTCCACCCACTGGGACAACCCAGGAGGTCCGTGGTTGATACACGGACACTGGCACAGACAGCGTCAACTCACAACAAAGGTGCATCGACTAGTTGAACTCTGAGTGCGTTATAAATGTATAAAAACTAAAATATATATATTCATCATCCATTATTATTACACTACTGAATACCAAAGTTTTAGGTATGTATAAAAACTAAAATATATATATTCATCATCCATTATTATTACACTACTGAATACATAGGATGGTCACAGTTCGATTCACATAATAAACTGATTTATTAATAATGCTTTGAGTGTTCACTTTCTTGTATAAAATTGTGAGAATCTATGATTAATTAATTATTATTTTTCAAACAAATAAACAAAAGTTGTTTATTTGTTTATTTATTCAAACTTTTTAAATCTTGTAAGTTAAAGAACCTTTCAAAGTTTGATATCTGAGTGGATTTCTTGGAAAAAACCTAGTCTTTATCTAAACGTAGTACGGATAGGATTTATCTCTGACTGGCCTTACAATGATTAGTTAAGATACTCACAGTTCACTTACTATCATCACTCTGTCCTTTGAGTCGAGCTCATTATAGCAGTAAAGTTCTTATTCCAGAACAAAACTCAATATTTACTTAAGAGTAGATTTTATAACATTTCCATTAAAAACGTTCATAAATCTACGCTTAAGTCTAGATTTCGTTTGAGATTCGATCTAAAACCAGGGCTTAAGGTTGCTATAATGAGCAAAACAAGCCAACTGAATTTTTAGATTGACTTACATTCATCTAGTGATTTGTGAAGGTTATTTACAAGCGTACCTACATTCTGTAGTGGATTACACGCTACAGTTACTAATCACAAGGTCGGGGGTTCAGCGATAACGGTGTTGTGACGTTTTGATTGATGCTATACTTTACTGTTACTTTGGGGTCACGGTTGCCAATGCCACGTCGATTTGATAAAACTTATTTTTCAAGACCTTTCATTTTTTCAGGTCAAAACAACGCTATTTAGAGCTCACTGCTAGTCGTTTTATATGCATTCTTCGTCATTTATACGCAGAAATCGTATAATGCTCTGCGCATCAAATATAACTATGCTTTCAGGGTGCTGATGAATCTGCCACGTTTCTGTAGCGCATTAGGAATATTTGCGGACGCACGAGTAGATGGGTTCACAGCGATAATGCGTAAAAAGTCAGCGCTCCTTTTGCGCAGGGTGCGCGGCATCTCCTTCTAGCAGCTCATTGCTAGGAGGCTAGACAACGACTGTGGCTTCATGGAGCACTGGATGAGAGAGCATGTTGTACACTTGTGCGTACATAGAGCAAAAAACATAATTTCTAGACATTAATTTATTTTATTAATGAATAATAATTCAACAACACTTTATAATTTCCAAATAGGACAACCTCGGCGGAATTCGAACTAGGGACCTTCCGCTCGAGGGAAATCTAAATATTTAATTTTCCTTAAAGTGGGCTAACAATTTAAAGATAAAAAAAAATCGACAAGTTATTTTATTTAAGTAGCAATACTTAGACTGTGACTAAGTACACTGTGACTTAGTGATAATAAAATTATATAATACGTATCTACTCTTTTATATGAAAACTATGATATATTTTATTTGTGTTTAATGTAATATCTGTCTGAAATCTGACACTTTACTGAAGCCAGTATTTTAAACAAAAAATACGGAATTCAATTATTCAGTAACGGATCTCATTACCCATTTTACCGTCAATTAACAATTGAAAAAAGCTGAGTTTGTCTTATTTTTAACTTGTTATTTACTTTTTATGTGTGTTTATTAGACCCACATACGACATACATACCTACCTATTTGTATGCGCAACAATTGAGTTGTTGATTGAATCGACACCTAATGATAAACATTGAACCTCTATTTGGAGGACCTTTTAGAAGCAAAATTAAATTATCCATTTGAAGATGCTGAGAAAACCTGGTTCCTTATCAACATATTATACGAGTATAAGTAGACATACCTACCTATTCTTATGTTTATTTAAGCGACGTTTTGGCTATTGCAATGGCAAGAGACAGAAAACCTTACATGTCACTTGATTTTTTAATAGATTGACTTTAATTTTCAATAAGAGATTTACCTTTATATTTATCCACTTTCAAATCTTATATTTTGATGCGATATAGCTATTAATACCGTCCCTAGTAAGTCTGTGATTCGTACCGTCGGCTGAGTTCCTGTCCGGACAGTTCGAACGGAAATAACCCAAATGCTTGCCTAAACAACTCATCTATACATGTAAAATTAACATCAAATTGACAAATCATTGTCAATAGCCAAGCCACGCTCAGTTCACTTGAAAACACCAGTTCTTGTTTCGAATCGGCATTTCGAAAATATGTAGACTGGAGCCGCCAACCGTGTTTTGTTTATGTTCACAGTTTACTTTTTGACGAGCTTGAAAGAACAAGATGTGCTTTCAAACGAAGAACTACATATTTGGACAGTAATATTTTTTCAATAACTAATAAGTTAACAAACGATTTTTTATTATTTCACTTCATTCGATTCTCATCTCACTTGTATTGCGCGTTACTATTTTGTATATATTTGTGCCTAGGTATAGGTATAAGTCCTGATATTACACTGACATAGAACCTAAACCGAACCTAACCGTGTAGTGACGAAATAAGAAAGGAATTTTGATAGGAGAAAATTCAACCCAACCGGAGGTACTAAGCATTGTAATGCTTAGTACCTCCGGTTGGGTTGAAAGCTCCAAATTTCAGAAACCACTCAGTAGATACCTAATTCGAAATTGACCGATATTTTTACAAAATAAAATGAGCAGGCACATGTTTTCCCAGGTTTTCGTGAAATTCTCAAATGAACGAAGGGATTTTGTTAACTGAAAAGAGTAAAGTGGTCAAAACCAACTGGAATCTGATAAAAATTTACTGAACAGATTTTTAAAGGACTTAATTGTTTTGTGAGTTGTTTGAAAAATAAAGTCAAAGTCAAAGTCAAAATTTAAAATTAATTTATTCATTAAATCACAATTCACAAGGATTACTTTGAAACGTCGGTTTTATATATTGGCTGTTACTCCGTCTGTAATATGACTAACAAACTTACTCGTACTAGAAATGGATTGATCAACTCTGAGTGGAGCAAATCTTCTAGCAATCCTTCGAAACCGACGTTTCAAAGTAATCCTTGTGAATTGTGATTTAATGAATAAATTAATTTTAAATAAGGGCATTCGGTATGTTAGCTACTTATAATTTTTAGGTTTCTTTGTCTAGCACGACTTTCTAGACCTTGTGATTTCGTGTAAAGATTACTGTTTTCATAGCCGTAGTCGCAATAATATAGCAACATTCACCAAACTACAGACCTAATAATTTCTTCATGGAAAAAGTTTCATCGTCATATTTAGCCATGAATTTCCCTTAACATGCTTGATTTTACCTTGGATATGAAATTACTGCTGGTTCATTATACATCAATATCTTCAGCTTACTGAATGAGAAGAACAATATCATCTTACTTGTGAGAATAAGTAGGTGTCACGGATAAGAAAGAGTTGGTTTCAAAACACTGATTAAATTTTCAAGTCTTCCATGGAAATTCCCTAAAATCCAATTTAACTCGTTTCGGGCCCCATAGACAGACAAGCGCCTCGTAAAAGCTCGATAGCCTATCTGAGTTAGATTTTATAATCTGATTTCCTCTTAATAAAAATAAGGTCGAAATTGAATGAGTCGTTTAGGACAAGTGTTCATATAAACCAATCTTTATAGGGTAAATAGTTCAACATCAATTTGATATCTTCAGAGTATGGCAATCTAACATAGTTATTGTGCGTAAACGTAGAAACTCAAGTTTCTGTTTCTTTAAAACGAGAGGTGTGTGAGGTGTGTCGGAGATGCAAGATTTAATTATGCTTGAATTGACAGATTAGCTCAAAACAATGCATCATTGCATAGATGCCTTTGAAAAGACAGAGCTTGACTACTAGTTTTTTATGGTTAAAGTAATTTATGAAATCCTACTACTATTATAAACCCGAAATTTTGCGAGGATGGATTTTTGTTACTCTTTCACGCAAAAACTACAGAACGGATATTGATGAAATTTTACAGTAAGCTATACATCACATAGGCTTCTTTTTATCCAGGTACCACGTGGGCGAAGCGGAAACTAGTGTAATTATAAAGAACCAAATTTCTTCTTGCGCACTGTTGTAATATAAGTTCACAACTTCAAATAATTCTTTTTTATTCTTGGTAGAACAAATCAAGTAGAAAATAGGCTATTCCAATTCAATCTGATCAGCACACGAAAACCCTGAAGGTGTTCCTTTTTGCATGGCATAGATACGGAATGAATAGGCACGCACGGTTCAAAGGGATGGGGTAAGGCTCTTGTTGAGGATTTACCTTTTGGGTATGCCACTATCTAGCTAAACACCCATGACGGTCATTTAAAACACAAATAGAAATAAGGTATCTAGATAATGAGATGTTAGGCGTAAATTCCCAATAAATACTTTATTTTTAACACGCTTTTATTAGCCTCACATGTAAGTAACTAACAAACAAACAAAAAATGTAATCAAATATTGTAAGTCAGTTTAAACCGACTTTTAATTGCCGTTAGGAATGAAACTTTGTATGAATATGTAGTTCGGATGACAATACTATATTGTATCTTGGAGCTGAACTGATGATAGAGCCAGGAGGTGGATAGTGGAACTCTTCAGTGACTACTAGTAAACCCCTTGAGTTTGGGTTCATATGATTTGTTATGATGGGTCCAATATATTGCACTTGGTTCGAGGATCTGATGATGAAGCCAGGAGCTGGATAGTGGAACTATTCAGTGGCTACTAGTAAACCCCTTGAAGTCCAATAGATTGGACTTGGTAACTGGGTCTAATGATATCGCGTTTTTAGTTTCTTTTTAAACTACATATTATTATGGCGAATGATTTAACTAGGTTTCTTGAAAGTAAACTTTGAGTTATTTGTACTATTGTGGATCTCCACTATTATATAAAAACGAAAATTGCCATGATAAGCATTTGACCAAAAAATTCTACTTAAATTATAAATGTGAAAGTACAGATTTTTGGATGTTTGTTGCTAATGCTCGTAATCTCTGTAACCGCTGAACTGATTTGGCACACATACAGCAGAGGATGGTACTAAATATGCTTAATTTCTACCTGCTAAGTTTTACGGAAAACAATAATTTCAAAGATTGTCAAATCTGGACGAAAATGTGTTTTCGAGATCAGCTAAATCCAAATTTTAGGCATTTAACTAAGATCAGTTACCAACCTTTCTAGTAAGCTAAGCTATTGCCAGTTTTACAACAAATATAAAGGTATTTTGCAAATTACAGACTAACGTCCATCACTTAGCTCAAGGTTTAAAGATGGTAGATAGCTTAGACGACGGAAGTCACTACCTTCGCGTGCCTGCATTATGGCCCGGCTGCACTAGATACATCAGCTATACCTAAAGGTCTCTGAGCCAGGTAAAGAAAGGTCAGACCATAAATAAATTCAGATCATATACACGGCTGTCAAAATGTTTAACACGATGTAATCACCAGCCTAGTAAGGTACTCTAGGTAGGTAAGAGGTACTAAACTAAAACTATTTCGTAGGAAAATAATCTCCTTATTTTTTTTAAACGCAGGCATCCTAAACATGTATCTTAACCGAAAAGAGGTGATTGTGCCGATAAAATCGAAAAAAAAATCCTTCATGAAAAAAAATAATATTTAAATATATTTTTTCCTAAAAATAATTCAAAATAATTTGGAATACTTACCCTTACATGTATTAAATACATTGTGACTTTTCTTGGTTATTTTTTTATACCTACGACACCTGATTTATAATTTTTACCCATGTTTTCTTCAATGAAAGTAGCCGAATTTCGAATGTATAAAATAACCCTATTTATAGATAGTATCCATATTTTGAGGAACCCTGTATATAAATCCAATATACAGTATGCATAATGCTACAAGCCATGCTGAAAACTCCGAAGCTAAAAATATAAACGAATATAATTTGTGATTTTTACGAGCCTACCGGGAAATAATCTAGAGAAGACGGGAAAGGGAATTGTTACCTTATTATTATTTCATACCTTTTTAAAAGGATCATTTTATTTCACAATGATGTGTTTGATTACATGGAATTTCGTAAAATACTTTTTTAGTGCACCTCTACATACTACACGGCAAAAACTGGTTTCTTATAGAAAGACAAATTGCTTTCCATTAAGAAATTTTTATTACCTCCAAGAAAATGATTCTTTCCCTAAAGACGCTAGACAATAATTTCTTCGTAATAGTAAAAAAACGTCTCATTTTATTTTATTTGTTACGAGATAAATAAATTTAATTCAAGAAACATATTGTTTTATTTAAGACATTTATTTGATACGAGATAAAATAAGTCTTGAAATAAACATATTTCTTTTCAAGTAAGAACAAAATTGAGAAAAATATTGTGTTCAAAAAAGATAAGCAGTATTTTTGTTTTAAATATATTGCATTAAACTAAGAAAATATATTTTTGTAATAACTAAATATTTCGATTAATCAGTCTTTCTTATTCAAAGAAATCCTTTTTACCCGTGTAGAAGAAAATACCCTCCAATTTTTCCATGGCTGGGTGTTGTCGTACCACGGTACTGATAGTTCCTGAATCCCATGGCAGAGGAAATCCTAGTATGGGTTCAAGACTCCATATGTCTGTTGGGTGTTTATTTATATATTTTAACTAGCTGTTGCCAGCGGCTTTGCACGCATGGAGTCGTGTTAAAAAACCTTTACTCCCATACAAACTTTCACCCCTCATTATCCCCCTTTAAAATGTCAAAATCCAAAACCCCTAAAATACGTCATTACTTATTTATGTTCAGTAGCTGAACTTCAAAGAACAAAGACTTTCATACAAAGTTCACCCCCCAATTTCCCACCCCTTAAAGTAGAAATTTCCATCATTTCTCAGCCCATGTTTACGTTATAAAATAAACCTATGTTCCAAATTTCAGTAGTTTCGTCTGGACGTTGATAGATCAGCCAGTCAGGACAAACGATTTTATAAGTATAGATTTCAGGTTTAGGCTGTGTGTTCATTATCAGTCAGTGTCAGTCAGTCACACAAATACTTCGCAGCCGAATAATTTTTGAATCCTCATTTAAAAACTTCAAATATTTTTTTTAGGGACTATTGATAATATAAAACATATTCAATGATACCTCACACAAATGGATACGATGAGAAAAATACATTAATCCCCAACTATGCGTGAGGAATTAAGGGTGCGCAAAAAGGTTAATAACGCGGTATTTCAGTTTGCATTCCAAAGTTATCTATAAAGTAACTGATTTTATAAATATTTAGGACGTTACTATGTATTTCAGCGAGTTTTATTTGTTTTCGATATTGAATGTAAAATACATTTTCGTCTGTCGCATCAACTCGTGGAGGTAAAAGGCACATTTTGTAGATGCACAGTTAAGATAACAAATGGCTGAACCTTGCTCATAATCCTTTACTATACGTACGAAACTAACATTCGTGACCAGCTACGGATTTTTTTTCCACTTTCGGAACGGGATTCGATAAAGGAATAGATTTATCTTGATGGGTGAAATAAGGAGGAAAATTTGACTGAGAGTTTAAAATCTCCCAATATGACCAATCCTTGTTTTTCGATAAGATTCAATCTTTCAAAAGCGCAACTGAAAAAATTGCACTATCAAAGCAGCAAAGATATTGTGTAGCTCAAACTATTACAAGCTCTATTCTACTAGACTTGAAATACGTTTGTATAAAAAGAGCGATATGGTGGCTTATATATTTTGAATTTATCACCATGAGTCACACAATGAGTCTTGGAATTCCTTCGCTTTCATATTGTGTATGTACTTAAAGTTATGCGTGTATGTTAACCTTAAATAACAATTCCGGTCTAGAAATTCTTGTACCCCACTTTACATACCTATCCTGAATAAACTACAGATAGCTGGTATTCATTTAGGCCGATAAAACGTGCGTGAATCAAGTGACATCTAGGAGAATTATATATTTGTAATTTGTTATTATTTGTTACCTATATAACAAACACAATTCAGGTGTATCGGGTGTTTGGATTCGAGTCAATATTTTAAAATCTTTCTTCAATACTATTTGCCAAACCTATTCATTGTTAACCCACAACTCCTGTGTGTCCCTGGCCTATAGAAACATCTTTACGAGTTATTTTTACGCAAAATTACAAAATAAATTAGTGTTATTACATTTGCAGCATATCTGCTTGTGACGTATTACCACGGTGTTGTTTTTCTTCAAATAAATTTGTTGACATTTTGAAGAAAGGCCATTGGTATATTTATTACCTTAAATATGAATAAAAGGAATAAGATTTATAACAAAAGAGGGATCAGACCGGCAGATATTTATACCGCCCGGCAGCAGTTAACAAGCTCTGAGTGTTATTCCGCAGAGACACATATTTCAAGAGAGTCGTACAATGAGATTGACTCAGGTTCAATTTCAATATTAGGACATAGAATCAGGTTTGTGCAAATTTCAGAGCATTTGAGACTTTAAGTGACATTGTAGTTCAGAGAGGCATTTAATGTTAGTCTTTATCAAAATAAGTAAAGTTGAAAATATTTAATCATAAGAATTCAATTAAACTTCTCATAACGTAATGTTAAAAATCCAACTACCTTTGAACGAGGTTTACATTTGATGAAATATAAAAGTATTAGCTGATTTTATTTTATAAATCATATGTTTATTATTATACTCAAGTAACCGCAGTGTTAAAACTTGAATCACCAATTTTATAGATAAAGTTAATAACAAAAAACTATAAACCTACACCTGAAGGACTTATAAAGATGGCTGCATAAAAACGCAGCTCAAAATAGCACCCAATATGATCAGTAGTTTAAATGTTGAATTTTTGTGAAATTAAATTACAATCTTCGACACCTCCGTTCACAGGCATAAAACTACCATTTTAAATACTTATTTCCATTCATAAAACATTCATTTCAAATAAACGAGCATATCAAAACAAAAATGAGCATTGAAACTCAGTTATGTTATAATAGCCTCTGCCCACGGCTTCGCCCGCGTGGTATCCGGATAAAAAAGTAGCCTATGTGTTATTATGATGTATAAGCTATATTACTATTAAGTTTCATGAAAATCTGTTCAGTAGTTTTTGCGTGAAAGAGTAACAAACATCCATCCTCACAAACTTTCGCATTTATAATAGTAGTAGGATGTGCGGCTGATTTATTAAAACCCAGTTGGATAGTCGATCACTTTGAAGTAGAATACTACAATTAAATAATTATGTAGATGGTGCAAGTAATAATCGGTTTCCTGGTCGATACCGCACCCCGCTTCCTTATCATCGATATTCATCGGTAATTGTGAATTGTGCTGGGTTTTTTGTGGTAGGAAAGTTTTACAAAATAGGTATTCTGGCGTTAAAGTAAAATTGATGAGTTAAGCATGCTTCTATCAAGCTTAAATTATAGTATGCGTTCATCAAGAACTATCTTGCTATCCTGTTTAGTTGTTTAAAGTGCTCATAAGTATAACTTATAATAAAGCAATATTACCAGTAGGTAATTTGCTTTATTTACATTTTTAAATTATTTAACTTAGAAAAGATTTTTCAAAATTAGGTGAGGGTTCTTTCTCTAGGGTTGGGATTTTGGTGTAGTGGAAATTTATATGGAAATAACATGACGCGAACAAAGACGGAGCATGCCACTAGTAATCCATGATATTATCCACTTGCATCATTATCAGTCTGACAGACTTAATTACTTACCATTTGGTCCGCTATAAATTACGATGATGACAACGCCCTATTTGTAAACTATCAGAAGTGGGATCTAGTAGGTATACATCACCAAAGCAATTTAAATACATCTAGAATACGTGATTCAGCTATCAAATGCAGGATTAGATTATGATAATAGTTAACTCAAACAATACTTTTTTGTATTGTTTGAGTTAACTATTAATACTTTTGTGCTGCAGAAGAGGGCTGTTCGAGCAATTTATAATATGGGCCCCAGAGAATCACTTCGCGAAAAGTTTAAAGAAATAAATATAATGACATTCCATTGTCAATACATTTATGAAAATCTGATGTATGTTCACAAAAATATTAATTTGTTTAAGAAAAAAAGCGACAATCACAATGTTAATACTAGAAATAAAGATAAACTCGCTGTTGCCACTTGTAGACTCCATAAAGTTGGTAAATCGTTTAAAGGGCACGGTGTACGCTTTTATAACAAACTCCCAAGAGATATACAAAAATTATCAATTAACAAATTTAAAAACGTAATTAAACAAAAGCTTTATAAAAAGGCATACTATAAAATATCTGATTATTTAGATGACAAAAACTCTTGGGATTGAAAATGCTCCAACTCGAACCTATTGTTTTGTAAAAGGATCATTAAAAAGAATAACCAGCCTTGTTTTCTTGCCTTTCTTTCCTGGCTTGGTCGCGGAGGAACAGGCACCTAGATAAAAACCGACGTTTCAAAGTGGTCCTTGTGATTTTATTGAATAAATGAATTTTGACTTTGACTTTGACTTTGACTATGTATTGATGTAAATAACTTTGCGTACTATAGTTTAGAGTAAGATCTATTAAGATATCAATATGCATTAGTTGTTGGCATTGCCACTATATATTTTCGCCTTATGCTTTAAAAATACCATGGATATCAAAAAAAGAATTTTTACTGTGTTCACAGCCGCAAATATATTTGGCGTGTAGTGTAGCTATAGTAGTCGGTTCTAAAGTCAAACATTTTAAATAAATAATAAAGTTGATTCAATGAAGTTTGTTTGAGTTTCGGCATCACGGGTTGAATAAAATGAATTGAGATTTTCACGTATAATTTATTTTGTTATTATTCTGGAAATGTTTTTGTAGGCTAAAGTCTGCCCTCCAATAAGGTACCTCTGTTAAATAAGAAAGTAGTATGGACCCAACAAATAACAGTAAGTCTGCAAATATCCAAAAGTAAGCAAACAAAAATGAAAACGGTGTTTAAAATTAATATTTACTGAAAAGAGGAGCTCGTTTGTCATTTTTAACAATTCAGCCGCTATTAAATGAGGTAAAAACTTAATCCTTTTTATAAGTTTATTTCTTTGACCTAATTCGAAATACATAGGTAATTTAAATTACGACCAAAAACATAGCAATAAGGGGAAAAAATGATTCTCTGAGGGATAGAATAACATAAAATATGATCTTAAAATATGAAATAACTCCTCATACTACAATCAAATTACAATTATGAATAGAAGTGTAGATCATACTTTATGATAGCTTTATCATCAATTGTAACTGAGATATCGATAGGTATGCAATGCAAATTGCCTCTTAAAATTTGATCCACTATCCAGAACTAAGGCATTATTTCGATATAAATTGCTTTCAACGAACCCTTGTTTGCTTTGCCATCTGATCCATATTATCCGATAGTTTGATCGTATTACCTTTTGATGATGACAGTCCATTTATCCGTTTGGAAAAAAATAACAAATACAGTTTCGGCACCACTTTCCATCTGCGTGATTGATTTTTATCGATGTAGTTATCAGCAATATTCCAGGTATAATTTTTCACTTGCACCTTTGTGCGCTTCCCTGTTTTATGTTTTGGTCTTGCAGAATCAATGTGTTGGTTTAACATGGAGCTAAGTACACCGTATTGTCTCAGTTATCTTGATAAGTAGTTGGGATTAGAAATCCTCTCAAGGCCTTAGTACAGATAAGATGACTCCAGATTGACACAAAAACTACTCGTAATTTCATTATGGAATCTACGAGCTAAATATACATTACTAGCTTCTGCCCACGGCTTCGCCCGCATGGTACCCGGATAAAAAGTAGCCAATGTGTTATTCTGATGTATAAGCTATATTACTGTAAAGTTTTATCAAAACCTGTTCAGTAGTTATTGCGTGAAAGAGTAACCAACATCCATCCTCACAAACTTTCACGTTTATAATAGCAGTAGGATGCCTTGTTATATTTTATGATCACTAATTGTGCTAGTGTACTATCACTTGGCTGAGTCGAGATATATAGTTTGATTTGGTGTTTTATTTTTGAAATTATTTTTTTAAACAGTTTATAAATCGAATAGTAGAGGTAGAAGCAAAGATTAAAACCTCCCGTGACAATCAAATTATATAAAGTTGTGATAAGTCTACACATTTTAAATTTCATGAAATTATCGAATGGAAACAAAGTGCCCGCCGCACAACATTTTTCAAGCAATGGTCAAATTCAAAAAGGTTGACTCATTAACAATCATTATAGACACGACCCTGTCACGCATTTTTCCTAAAAACGATTGAAACCACAAGAAAATTTACAGTGCATTATGTCATGGCACATCTGTTGGCACTACAGAAATAAAATCAAAACAAATAACAAGAATTTTTGTTGGCAATCCAAATCCGACTGGCACTCGTTTTACCCACAGGTACTTCAAATGATCTGTGGTTTTACCTATCGATGTACACTGGACGTGATTTTGTTCAAGCACGAAGTATCGAGGAAGGAGCTATGAGGTTGGTTTGTTTCTGGAATAGAGGAGGTTGGAGTTGGGTATGGTATGGTTGTTTACCTGAGGGTGCGTCGCGGAGATAGCGGGCGCGGAGACGGCGGCGGCGGCGGGCAAGGGCCCCGGGCGGCGCGTGTGGCCGCTCGTGCCAACCGACTGTGACTGCCGGGAGCCGGAGCCGCCGCCACCACGCGCGGCAGAGCCCTGCGCTTATCGGCAGCGCCATCACCATGCACTCACTCAGTAGATAACGATTCAACTACCGAACCATATAATTATATCGTAGGTATATGCACCTAATCCAATAGTTACCAATTCATTATTGCACATAACGCCTAACGATTAATTTACGTTTTGAGAGTAAATACGTCTAATACTTTGTTGATATTTATTCGATATTCTATCGTTATTTCATTATTTATCACTTTACTCCTAAAAATTTGCCCTACATTGCGCCCCTGTCCTTTAAAATCGGCTACATGATATTTTATATGCCTTTCTACATACATACGCCCTTAAGTTCACATTAAAGGGTTTGATATTTGGCTGCAGTCTTGAAAGGTAGTAGTTAGCGAGGCGGAACGCCGCGCCGCTGTGCCAGCTCTACCATACTTTGCTTCTATTGTTTGAGTTTGCTTTCACGGAAAGCGACGTGTTGGGAATCTATCTACATATATAGGCTGAGATATACACATATAACGTTGAGTCGTTATGCCAAGTTTAATTTTGGTAAGTGGAACTACTGCGGTTCAATATCGCTGAAGTACTGTAGCTGCGGTTCCTTAATGAACCTTATTACCTGCAGTCTATAGAAGTATGTTCCTCACGAACCTGATTCATAGGTTTTGTAATAAAGTTATTAAGTACCTTTAGATTTTTGAGTTAGTAACCTTTTAACTTTTGGAATATTAATAACCCATTGTTTTCCAGCCCACTGGGTTGGTACGGCATTTATGCTAACATCCTAAGCCATACATTTTGAATCAAAAATAATGACTTTAACTTGCGTATAACTGGTTTATTTGCAGTCGTAGCAAGATTAAAAGAAAAAGAAAGGGATCGCTTCAGATAAAACTTCAAACGGGTGATTTAATCGTGACAAAATACTGCCCTGAAAAAAGGTTAGATGTAATTCCTACACAGATAGCGATAAACTTACCGGCATGTAGATGCTTAACCAATCCAGTAAGTATGGTTGTGTCGATATTTTGTGTTGATCTTTCATTACATAGACTCATGTGTCCGAGAACATAAACCGTTCCCGATCCCAATAAACTGAATCACCGTGCATTAAATTCATAATAATAAAATAATATCAAAATTAAATATTTGAGGAGGCAATCAAATGCAAGGTAATTAATTAAAAACTAGCTACTGCCTACAGCTTCACCCGCGTGGTACCCGAGTAAAACATATACAGCCATAAAAAGTAGCGTTCGTAAAGAAACGCATTCGCTCGACCGGTTGTTCTTTACCACGAGAAGCTTCTTTTATTTTAACGGGATAATATATATATGTATATTAGCATAGGCTATAGGCTATGCTCACCCTGAAAGTCCTTTCTAAATAATGCTGAAAGATTTATTGAAATCGGATAAGTCAATTCGGAAATTAAATCCTATATACAAACTTACAAACTAAACATCTTCATAATATTAGTATAGATTTTTAAATAAGTACAAAATTGCACAAAAATTGTGTTGCAAAATATATCTTCGAATTTTTGTTTCATAAAGCCATGTTTACAAAACCATTTATAACAGGTACCTACACTGCTAAGTAAAGTTTAGTCGACTATGTTAAGTTTTAACGTGTTATGTTTTAACATAATATTTGAGAGTTTGTCTAATGTTACTTTTTAAGGAATAATGATCATACCTAGGTAGCTACTGCCCACGGTTTGGCCCGCCAGATATTTTTTTAATTAAACGTTGCCTATATTTTTTATACATATAATGTGATTCCAAATTTCATTTATATCGGTTCAGCTTACAACCTGACATGTGGAATGCTAATAACTAAGCATAACGTGTGCTTGTGCCAAATCTAATGTGACGTGTGTCTGACTACCCTCTTACTGGGGTTACCTCATTACGACATGCTACATGTAGAGATACACATAGAATGGTTTTATGAACGTTGTTTTATGAACATGGCGGGTAATGTCAAGATCCTTAATTGCACACACATTCATTGTGCCACAGGATATTTTTTTATCTGTAATACCTTGTATGTTGTTTTCGACTCAAATCTTACCTGAAACAAGAAATAAAATAATTACTCTCACGAAATAATAATATGGAAACTCAAAGTGGTTTCATCACATAGAAAGGTACATTATCGGGCTAATTTAGAATTTTTAGGTTATTAGAAAACGACTTTGTCACCAAATTATATCTCAATACGTTTATAACACGGACATGAAGTAAATACAACTTATGTTATTTTAATGGTACTGATTTCGCTGTTAAGCTTCGAAACCCTGAAAACGTTCTAATATTTTTTATCCCGTTCTTATATCGCACCCGTGTGAAATTCTGTATAAGATACACAGGAAAACACTCGGCAGTAAATTAACCAGTGAATATTTAACAGAGGCAGTATTTATTATTTACTGACACTATTCGCAAAGCAAACGCAGGATGTAAAGAAAACATAGATTTTAACAATAAACGCAAAGTTCCCGAAATGGTTCTCATTGCTTAGCTTATTCAAAATGAATGACTTCTTTGTTTGATTTGCTAGTCACCTAAGATGGTACATTAATTTTAAAAACATAGCAAGTTGTATTTGAATGCGGAGTGAGTGATTTGAGTGTACCTTTTACACACATTAGACAAATTAGTGAGCACATTAGACAGAATGTGATTAATTTTAATTTAAGCTTGAATGTAACGATATTATCCTTTCAAACACCCGATAAACTTTATTGTTCGTAGAGGCTACGTAGCTCTCGCTACGAGTTACGCCTTGTTGCCTGATTTACGAGTATGCACACGATATTTTGAGCTGGATATTATTAAATTTATATTTATAAAATGCCAGTCCCAGCCAAACGAACTTATCCCAGTTCAATGGTTGATAATATTTTGCTAAGCAACAACAATGGAGATCTTTATTGTGAGGTAAAATGGGAACACACTACCTGTAATATCCAAAACCCTGCGGCTGGCACAGCTTGGCTAAAGGTACCTTAGTACCTAAGTAAGTTGGTACTTATACCAACTTTCACACAAGTTTACTGAGTGAGATACTTTCTTTAATAGGTTTATTTCAAGTTATGTCATAAAACACGAAACTTGGTGAGAAAATATGTTTTACGAAAATGTATCTGTATTGTGTACATGTTTACGTACTTTTATTTCTTGGGAAGTTAAATTGGTGATTGATACTTTATTAGATACCGTTTTCAAAAGAGACTCACGAAGTGTCGGCGAGAAAAGTTATAAATTCATAGATTTAGTAAACTTAAGGCTTATCCGAGTAAAAGCGATGAGCGGATTACAAGGTCTTCATGCCAGATTGTTGGCAGTTTAATATTTTATTAGTCTTCGCCCGCGTGATACCCAGACTGTAGGTTGTTATGACTGTGTCATTTTGTCTGAACAAATAAAATGTTGAGGGTTAAAGGGTATATCTTTTGGTGTACTAAGAAAAACATTTTGAAAAATCAATTCATGGGGGTGAAAATAGGAGAAAACGTTTGTATGGGCAATGTTTTTCCCTGGTTTTTATAGGTTAGGAACTTGTTTTATTACCACTCCACCCACTCTACAAAAGAAATTAAGAGACGCTGTTATATACCTATAACTGAGGATTTTCAACAACTAACCCTCATAAAGGGTGAGTTATTAAAAAACGTAGTTTACGTAAATGTAGTTGCGAGCGAGTCAGCTGATTAATAGCATCCAAAAATGTTTTTTTTACTTATATCTGATCTTAATCTATATACCTATAATATTTAAAAAACACAAATTACTTACACAACATATTCACCAAAAAAACAAATTAACTTATCCTCAGGAGAAACCCAAAAATAAATATGTCAACACATAAACACACAACAGTATAGGCGTGGCCCCACACTAAGAATTCCTGTGTCATGAATATCAGATACTACGAGAACCATGGTTTAATAGTAGTACAGCTCCTTGTAAAAGAGTTGGTCCGGGGAATTACTACCACTATACCTTTCTCTTCCGCCAAGCAGTAATGTTCGCATTGCTATGTATTTTTCACTGGCATGAGTATTTTCAATCTATATGTCTAAGGATCGCCATAGATTACGGTAATCGCTTACTAACAGGCGTGGGTCACTTTAGTTGTGTAAAAAAATACTACAACACCCAGAACTGGAACAAATATCTGCAGAACATGCAACATGCGCGCAGCGGGGATCCAACTTGCACCTTTTTCGTCTCAGCCGGCTAACCACCTTGTTACGAGCTTCGGCTAGAACTATTTTTTTTATGCGTAGGAAAAAAATAGATTAGTAAAATAAAATCAGGCATTAGTCATTTTTAATTAGTATTGGTAATAGTAGTTGCATTGTAATATTTATGAGATGTCTAACTTTTTTCACAAGCATATTTACTTTAGGAACAAAAAAAAACAACTTCACCGAAAATAATGAATTTCGTCCCTTATTTTTTCAAACTTAGGGGCTTAAACATAATAAAGTATTGCATATGGGACCACCCTTAAAGTATATCCTACCCGTTAAAAAAATAGTCATTAAAATATACTTTATATATATGTATAAGATATAGTAAGATACCACAAACACAAAAAAAACATACAAATTGAGAACCTTTTCCTTTTTTGAAGCTAATTGGAAACGTTTCACACAGGGTATAGTTATAAAAACGCGAATGCCCCGCGTGTTGAACAAAATATAAATAGCCCTCCTTGATTTGATTAATTAGCGATTGTGGACGCAGCATAAAAAGTCCACTGCCATCAATTTTTCACCGGGGCCTCCAATATTTATTAATAACTTGAACAGAGGCTGTCACCATTTTTTGACGACCTCGGTGGCGTGGCGGGCAAGTAGCCAGCTACTACGCAAGAGGCTCAGGTTCCCGCTGCGGGACAAATATTTGCCTGTTCTGCAGATATATAGTATAGTAGTAGAACAACTCCTTGTGAAGGGCTCGTCTGTGGAAGTATTACCACCATACCTATTTCTGCAGCTAAGCAGTAATGTTCTCATTGCTGTGTTCATGTTTTAAGGGTATAGGTACCGGTGAAATTACAGGCACATAAGACGTAACACCCGTTACGTCTCAGGGTCGGCAAAGCGCGAGTGATAACTCGCGGTGTCGCAAGCGTCCATAGGTTACGGTAACTGTGGACAGTATGCTTGTTTGCCACTTTAATTGTATAAAAAAATCTGTGTCTGGGTATTGTGGTACTACCCATGGTGAGAGGTACTCGTAGTTCCTTATAACCTTATATGTTTTTTTAAATGTTGTAAAATATTTTTTACTAAAAAGCGCGATATTTACCATGATTTGTGAGTCATGAAATCAGTTCCTCTCGTGATCATGGTACATGTAACTGTGCCGAAATATCGGGAAACATTTAAACTCACAAATCATGGTAAATATCCCGTTTTTTAGTAAAAATTATGTTAAAAACCATGATAATATCAAAAGTTATGTCGTAAAATATTGCATATGATTGTATGTATTTAATTTTTTAAGTAATCTCGTAGGTGTACCTAGCTGATAATCCCTGCAATGTTAAACAAAGTTAATATAAACCTCCCTCGCTGTGCTACCAAACTGCATTTGATGCGTCCGAATGTTATTTCTCATCGGATAACATGCATTGGCCATTGTCTGCTGTCTGACTCAATGTTCAGACAATGGACACTGCTCGTATCTATGTCTAAGCGAAAATGCAAATAGACGATGACTTAAACCGTCCATTTAAGTTTGTGTAAATACCCTAGTTGATAAATAATAGGCTCTCCTATAGCATAGTTGCAGCCCCGGGACGCCCCAGGGATCGGGGTCCCAGTAATTCCTCCCGCAACTGACCTATTTCCCGACATCCGATAAATTCGACATAATTTACGCCTTCCGTGCAAATTTTTAGAAATTCGCGTCTATCATAACTTTACTTAACTTTTAGGTCTCGAAACTGAGGCTTTAAACAAGAAAATGATTTCAGAGATCGATATTGGCTTCATGTGCCTATTACCAAATAATTTCAGCCCAGTCGTGTAAATTGTTATTTTCTATGATTGTTCACTAAGCTCGTTGATCAGTCAAAAATCCTTATTTAAAACTGGCAACAAAACTATCACTGGTATCATATACAGAGCGTCCCAAAACTATGCGACATGAAGGGAAAGTACCTTAAATATTGTAGATAGGACATTTTGCTGAAAGATGTTTACTTTATTTTATTTTTAAAAATTAGTAATACTGCATTCAAAGATTTTCTAAAAATTACTTGCTTCGTCTGGGAATCGAACCGGCTCAAATCTAAAAAAAACACCCCGTATTTTTATGATGACAATCGAAAGAATAGACAAAAGAAATCCTCTTTAGTAACATAGTATCTCAAAAGAAAGGAATAACATAAAATGTTTGAATCAAATTTCAAATTTTTTTTATTGCCGACGACGGTTTTCGAAAAATAACGATATTATCATTCCATAGATAGCATTGATTAGGTATTCGCAAATAAGTACCCACTTAATAAATGACTTCCCAGCACAGTTTCCCTTATTATAGGTGCAAGTGCAAATAATATGATAAAAACTTTAAGCTAGACAGAAAGCAAATTTAAAAGAAAAATAATGTTGTTCTAAAATTTGAAAATGGAACAATTTGTGAGAGCGTTTGTTTTTCGGATTTTTATTTGTTTAGTCTTCATTCACTTGCACGTATTCAGTATTCACCATAATATGATAAGAAAATCAACAGGCAGCAAACTTACTAAAATATTGTCAATTTGCATAAGACAAGAAGGATCACATTTTGAGCATTTAATTAATTAATTTACAAAAAATACTCAATTGACTTCGGCAGTTTTAAGTAGGTTTTTTTTGATTAAAATGATTAATTTTACATTATTCCTTTCTTTTAAGACACTATGTTACTTAAGAGGAATTATGATTTTTTGTCAATTCTTATGATTGGCATCATAAAAATACGGAGTGTTTTTTTTTCACATTTGAGTCGGTTCGATTCTCAGACAAAACAAGTTAATTTTAGAAAATCTTAGAATGCAGTATTATTAACTTTTAAAAATAAAATAAAGTCTTCTCTCAGCTAAATATCCTATCTACAATATTTAAGGTACTTTCCCTTCATGTCGCATAGTCTTGGGACGCCCTGTATAATCCTCTCCATCCAAAGGTTGTCTCGAAGAGATTGATTCTAAGCGATAAGACTATCCTTTGTACCTTTATCATAATGTGTTACTGTTTATTTTGTTTATATCATAAGGTGTACAATAAAGTATTTTCATTCATTCATTCATTCAAAACCGTTTTGCAATTTGATATTGTTGATTTGAAATAGCTGTGTTGAACAATTTACGTACCATATTTACGTAAATTGTTCGTAAACATATTTATATCGTTTTATCACAAATTTTGAATTTTTTACGGAAGTTTTTTTAATATCATTTGAAATAAAAAAAACATGCTCTCAACTAATTGCTTATGCATGATGGAAATCCTTAGATCGCAGAGTATACGCAGATATATACTGTGATACCAAGGAGGGGTGTAACATGTGTAACTCATTAAATATATTTGACACGTGCCAACATTTTGCATTTAAAGTGACGGGTTGCTCGCCCATTTCCGTAATATTATAAAATTATCTACCCATCACTCACTAATAAGGTCAATCACTGAATTCATAATCACTGACTAATAAGGTCCTACAGAGATCTCGGTCTCGGTCTCGGCCATTCTCGCCTATAAAATGATTCTCGGTCTCGGCTCAATTTTCGGGAGATTCTCGGCCACGGCCGGGAATTACAAGTTCCGCAATATTTGAATTTTCCGCGCGTTCGCTCGGTCGCTGAGCGCCATACGTGATTGGTTGATTGGTTTTTAAGTCAAAGTAATCCAATGAGGTACATCGAAGATCAACCAACTAAACAAACAGTGAACGAGTGCCGCTCGGTTAGTTTTTGCATTCGTAATCGTCCGTAGAAGGAAAGGTAAAAAGAAAGTAAGGCAGGGGAAGAGTAAACTTCATGAGTCAAACTGCTGTTAATGTTCAAGAGGCTGCTTACTCTAACCCTATCCTTTTCTAACATTAAACAAAGAATAGAAGCAGACAACTTTAAGCACGCTGCTAAAGATAGTGAGTGATTATGTATAAGAGGGTTAAACTTTTGCTCGGGTTTCGGAAATTGAATTAAACTTATGATAACGAAATACCATATCTACTTTATCTTTAGCGCATAAAGAAAATAAAAAGTCTAGTAAACAACAAATATTTTGAAACATAATTTAGTTAGCCTTCAATTAATACGGGACCCAACAACCTTAACTCTGAGGAGGCGCTGGGAAGCAACGCTTTGAAAGTGGGTGTTAGTGTTTAGTTGTGGAGTAACTAATTGGTCCCGAGTAACTATTCACTGTTAGTTGCGAGTTAAACCACATTTTGCTATAATTTCAAAATTATTACATGTGCAGGTAAAGTTTGAAAGGCACTTGCATTTAGCTACTGACAACTGTACCGAGAAAACAATTATTTGGGATCGGCCTACCCAACTATACCATGGAAAACAAGTGAAGTTATATCACAAACTTATAATAAAATATTATCATATCGAAAAGCATAAATATTCCTCATCTGTTATTTCTATTACGATCTTTTCCTGAAAAACATAGGCGAGTTTCAATACATAAGCATAGTATGACATACTTAGTCGTAACTAAACACCAGAATTGTTGTTGATCTATAGCATTTCAAAGGTAACAAAATATTGAAGATGTGAATATAAGGTCATAAATTGAAGTAGGGGAGAGCATATTGCTTCCGAGAAATCCCAAAGAAGATGGTAAGTTGAATGGACGGGTTGCCATAATCCTGAAACTTAGGCAGGTATCTATTTCAATTTTGCAGCTTTTCTTGTACTGTTTTCCTGAAAAACATCGTGTAGCTTAGTGAAGAATAAGTGCTTTATGAGGCTTAATTAAAAAGTTGATTTACTAAACATTATTTTGTAATTTTTCAAATTTAAAAGAAGAAATGCAAAAATCTGTTTAGCCAAACAACCTGTTTGAAATCTGTATTAGTAAGTTATGTTTGCCCCACCCGAAACCCCGTTAGTGTGAATTACACGTACTGATCATTGCACATTTCAGCATTTTTATTATTTCAAGTTGGTTTTTATCTCATATGCAATTCTCAATGTTTTAGAAATACATTTTTTTTTCGTTGGTGACTATTTTACACCCATACTCGTAGATAGGAGTTAATATTCCATATAGTAATGGTTCCATATAGTACCATTTTAGATTATTTACTTTGAATACCAATGTATGGCAAGTTTTTTGAATAGTCTTCTAACCCCTTCTCACCATACGTAGTGAGTGATGTGCGCTTTTGTACCTTAAGCGCCGCCGACAACCTGTTTCTTACGTGAATAAATCCTTTGAACCCACTGAAATGGAAAACTGGAACGGATTTTCGATGTTTCCCCGACGGAGGGTAAACTCAATCTCACTTGTCTAAGACAGGTTTATTTCATAAAACGTTAATCTTCTTAAGAAACAGACTGTTCAATTTATCTATTATAGAAATAATTGTTATTGCTGTCACAGGAGTTGAGGAAAACTGTTTGTCAAAGTAAGATACCTAATTTTATAAAATACCCCGCATCTTCGCCCACGTGGTATCCGGATAAAAAGTAGCCTATGTATTATTCTAAGTCACGAATGTTACTATTCTTCTGCTTGTAGTTTTGGCTGTGCTTTGACAGATCAGTCAGTCAGTCAGTTAGTCAGTCAGGACAAACGATTTTATGAGTTTAGATAAGGATCTTAATGATAATAATGTTTGATTGTGCAACACCTGTAATATTTGTAAATCACAATAAACATTTAATTTAATTTACACTAACATTATAACGAGGTAAAGTTTGTGAGTTACGATGTAGGTCAACACAACAATTACCTGTCCGATTTAAAATAATCTTTTACCAATATTTTGAATGGACCTTCAGGATTGACATAGGCCTTATATTATCCCTTTAAAATAAAAACCTTTTCGTGGAGATCAATTTTGCAAAGTATGTAAGTCGATGAAAAACGCTGCCTTAACGGTAAGAGCTACTTATTATCTGGGTACCACACAAGCGAAGCCGTGGGCAGTAGCTAGTTTCATATAAAGCTGCGTGCTCCAGAAAGCTTCTATAAGAAACGGGTCCATTTTAATAAATAGTGGCAAGTCGCTGATGAACAATCGAATCGCTGATTATAATAAAACGATTATGATTGATCAAATGCCACTGTGTTTTAATTAGAAGTAAGAACGCGGAATGATTCAAGACGCTATTTATACGTACGTATAAGTAAAAGGAATAGGCATTTAAACTGAAGCCCTATTTTAGGCAATGTTATTACTAAGATTCAAAAACAGCTGATGAAGAAACGACCTTCTCTTTGGATAAAGTATTTAGATACTTACCATACGATGCTGATGATAATGTTTCTTCAAAGCATAGCTAACTTCAACTGAAGCCAGGAAATACTGAAACTGTTATCGATAAGTAAGTTACGATAAACATGTAAAAACCAACTACTATTCCGAACACAAAGACAAAAATGCTAGGAATGTATTATTGATAGACTTTGCAAGTAGTTTTGATGACTTTAGAATAAACTACTAAACGGGACCACAAATGGGATCAGTCTCTGCACAGCAAACAAAAAACAATTCAAAGGATCAAGCATCAATTAAAATGGTGGTAGCGCTGGAGTTTTCCGCGTTTGTGAGGTCATCTTTTCTAGGCCCTGTCTGAAAATCAGCGCTGCTTCTCACTATTGTGCGGAGCAGCACTAAGCTGAGAAAGGACCTGTTTGGCCCACACGGCACAGATGGGACTAA
This sequence comes from Perizoma flavofasciatum, assembly GCA_958496245.1. Lineage (NCBI taxonomy): Eukaryota > Metazoa > Arthropoda > Insecta > Lepidoptera > Geometridae > Perizoma > Perizoma flavofasciatum. The sequence goes on from OY292426.1 coordinate 6,881,445, forward strand.
TTAGCACAAAAATCTTCTCTTTGTCACTATGTTTTTGTTAAAATCTTAAGTATTTATTGTGTCTATTTATCTATTTTCTCTGTGTGTACCTGTCCTTTCTGTGCTTTGTTGTTGTCAAATAAATAACTTTCTTTCTGTCTTTCTTTCATCAAGTTGTAGGTACCTTCCTAATAATCATCGGACAGAATAAAACTTGAACCCCGAATTTAGAACTTCCTTTTTTGATAATAATCATGAAATCATTACTAATACGACTCACTCACCATAAATACTAAAGCAAAAGTTAAAAGTTTTTAACAGTAATCAACGTAGGTATGGTTGACATTTGTTTTGAATCTAAGCCATGATTAGATTTAAGATTTATTTATTTAACAAACTGTGTAGATATGTGCAGTAGTTAGTTAGTAGTATCTTCAAACCTATGTAAGGTTTGTTTAGATACTAGATTCTGATATGAATCATACTTTATCTGAAACAAAAGTGCACAGCAAAAACATGAGAAATAAATGATAGGCATTGAGAGGAGTCTAACGAAAAAATATTGTACTAAAATAATATTTTGACAGTTACATTCGCGACAGCTACGATGATGACATTAGGTTGATTGTGGTACCAATAGCTATTATTTATTATAATGTATTTCACATAGATTTGTTAAGATTATCGATAAGTTTTGCAAAACTTTAGAGTAGCTAACATGGTATTGAATTCCGAACCGTGAAATTGCGGGTGAGGTTCCAATAGAGTAATTGTCTGTAAACAGGCTGACGTATCACGATCAGCTATTGAATCGGTACAAAGCAGCATGTACCGAGCCATGCAGCAAGTACCTGCCAGGTGGTTTAATAGATTACGTGATCCAATATTGTCTTACAAACACACAGTTCGAGTGAAATGGTGTTGGCAGATGATATTCTATAGATTGCAATATTCTTGTGATAGGGGTGAATGTAGAGCTATTTCTATAAAGTGGCTACGAAGATAGATCATGTAACTCTAAAAAAGCCGTGAATTCGCAATAAAATAAATTCTTATAGAAACTAACATTTCTTTTGTGGCATTTGGACACGAGCACGTCTGTGACTGAAAAAAAGAAATTACAAACTTGAAATATATTAATTTAAAGACGATTTTAAAATAGCGCGTAACATTTCGAGCTTTCAAGACATTGCTTTACGCCGGAATTAGCACCACTCATTAGCATTAATTGGCTATAAATCGGGCTCTGTTGTCGAAAAGCATGAGATGAGATCGCTGCCACTTTTGAATTGCGCCGATGTAAGATACAGTGCGAAAAGCATAGCCAAGACAGCCTACAATACGAACATTGAACTAAAAAATCGCGTGGTTGGTACATCGTAGACGTGTCCTTTTCTCAGCCCTTTTTTCCACAAAGGTAGATAGATAGATAAACTCTCTATGGCAAACCAAAGAAAAATAAAAAAACACAGCAATTTAAACATACAAGGTACAATGAGCGGTCTTAGCTTTAAAATCGATCTCTTCCAGACATATTTGTATGGAAAGGATAAAATGGAATCCAAAGACTGTAAGTTTACGAAAAGTACACATAAGTACGTCACATAGTTTTTTTAGTTCAAATACATAGTACATCTATATGTATATTTTCTTATCCACACCTCTAGGGGCGATATTGACAAACTACGCTTGGCTACTAGTATAGTATTATAATATCTGTGGCTTGGCCTAATCGTAGCTCATCACAGCTATGTCACTTAATATTGGCTGTAGCAGGTAGTAGTACGTACAAATAATTGCCACGGACCCGCTGGGTTGTCCCAGTGGGCGGAGAAGTGAACTCCGACGTGGCGCGTCCCCTGGGTTGCAGATAGGGGGTCCCGGTGTGCCGATAGCGCCAAACTGGGGTTATCGGCACACTGGCGCGGACAAAATACTGGGGGGGGTGAAGGGGTAAAGGAGGTGTGCTCCTCCGCGCATCTCTCTGACTTAGCAGAGGGTGCAGTGGATTGGGGCAGGGCAGGAGCAAATAGTTCTACTGCTGGATGAGGCGGCAGGCTGTGTAGCCGCCAGTTGTGGTTTTCCACTTAGTTGATATAGCCGTACCAAATCCCAATATATGGTTTGGCGCCCGCCGAGGGGAGTACTGAATATCCTGAATCTGGAATTCGGATTCGGAGCACTCAGTATGGTCGGGGGGAACCCGGCCGCTAGGGCGCCAATCCGAGGACCTTACCTCGTTAAAAAAGGAAAACTCAATGATAATGGACAATTGTGGAAAAACATTACCCCAGGGGGGTACTACCGGTTTAGCCGGTGGAGAATCCCCCCGTGCCTCGGCACGCAGCCCCTCGTATTCTGGGGGGGGCACCAATTGCCAGGAGAGCGTAAGCTCTTGTCACGAGAGGAGAAGTAGAAGAAGTTCTAAAAACGATGTTGGGGGCTCGCTGCAGAGTCTTAATGAAAACTATGATGCAAGTCCAGTAAGATCAGCTTCAATAGCCAGTCTAAACGAGATTTTGTGTCGTAAGCGCCCTCTGTGTAGTGACGAGTCCGACAGCGGATCCCCGACTTTAAGGAAGATCTCGACTGCTCAGCGAGGAAAACGTGGACGAAGTCGGGTTTTAGGCACCCACATTGGGACTGCCCGCCCTCAACAAGATTTGGCTAACGTCGGTGCAGAAACTTACCGGCTAAATCGAGACGACGTGGCTGAACCTCAAACGGGGGAAAAAAAGAAGTCTGTCAAAAAGGTGTACTCCCATTTGAGTGGCGAGTCTTTGAATGCAAATGAGTTATGGACGCGGGCCTTAGGGGAAGTAGAGGCAATCCAAGACCAAACCCGCAAGCCCAAAAACTTAAAGGGAACCGTCATGGGCGCCATCAATCAGTCCCTGACCACAATGAGGGATATCATCGACTGTCTCAAAACGCGGACTGTCGACGATGAGACACATGGCCTCCAGGCTGACAATAACCGGCTCAGCCGGGAACTTGCCAACCTGAAGGTAGAGCTAGGGGCTCTTAAGCGGGACTACGAGGAGAGGAATGTTCAGGTAAATGCCGCTGCTCTACTTCCTTCACCCCCTCCAGCCTCTCAAGGGGTTGATATCGAAGAAGTTGTGCGAAGGGTGACAATTTCTGTGGGAGAAATTATCAATGCGCGCATAGCCGGTATAGAGGACCGCCTTCTGCCGGAAAAGACACTGCGTCCACCACTAGCGGCAGATAAGAGAAAAGGGTCTCCTGCTGTTGGGGCAATCCCACCACCCCCTCCAGTAGCCTCTAGAACTCGCAAGCAAGTTGGAAAGCCAGGCCTTGCTATATCTGAAGCACAGCCCTCCAACAGCCGGGCTTCTCGGGCAATGGGCCTTTCGGGTTCCGACGTCCAGCCGTCCACCAGTCAAGGAGTACCCTCCATTACTCCTATTGATAAGGAAGGATGGGCAACTGTGGCCAAAAAAGGAGGTCGTAAGAAGAAGGCTCCTTCTGAAACCGTTACTCTTCACTTAAAGCCTGCAAATCCTGCGGTGGTTTCCCAAAAAACCTCTAATAAGAAGCACAAAAAGCCCAGTCTTAGCCTTCCAAATTCAGCTGCAGTGATAATCACCCTCCAACCAGAGGCTTTGGAGAAAGGGGTGACGTACACGGAGGCCCTGACTATGGCAAAGGACTCGATAAACCTTGCCGAGCTTGGAATCGAGGGGGTTCGGTCGCGGTTAACAGCGACTGGGGCTAGGGTCTTGGAGCTCCCAGCCAACAGTGGTCCTAAGGCGGACCTTCTTGCTGAGAGACTTCGGTCTACTCTTGCGAATGTTGCCAAAGTTGCCCGCCCCGAAAAATGTGTGAGCTTGCGCATCAAGGGGTTAGATGTCACCGTCTGCGTGGAAGACGTTGCTGCAGCGATCACTGGCACGGCTGAGTGCTCGCGTGAAAGCATCAAGGTTGGAAATATCAGGGCGGGGCCTGGGGACTCGGGCGTTGTAATCGTCCAATGCCCTGTTAAAGCGGCCAAAGTGATGCTGGAGAAAGGTCGACTCCTTGCAGGCTGGAGCTCGGCCCAGGTCCTAGCGCTCGATAAGCGCCCAATGCGGTGTTTCAGGTGCTTGGGTGTTGGCCACACTCGACCGTTGTGTCAGTCAGACAAGGACCGCGGCGAGCTTTGTTTTCGTTGTGGTAAAGAGGGGCACAAATCAGTGACCTGCACGGCTGAACCCTACTGCTCTGTGTGTGCGGATGCGCGGCGCCCGGCGAGTCACATAATGGGTGGCAAAAACTGTAACCCTCCAGCTGTTAAGGGTAAATTGTCTGTCGCGCCACGATATACCCCAAAATTTACCAACAACGTTGAGGTGGGGGAGGTTTTGATGTCAGACTAATATGTTTAGGTCAAGATACAACAACCTCCTTCAGGCGAACTTGAACCACTCTGCCTGCGCCCAGAGCCTGTTTGTTCAGGTATTGGCAGAGTGGTCTATTGATATTGCTGTTGCCGCCGAGCCGTACACCGTCCCTGACGGTCCCAATTGGGCCGGAGCGACGGACGGTTTGGTGGCTATACATATCCCTCATACTGCTCGTTCCCTTCCTCTCTCAATAAGAGATAGAGGATTGGGCTACGTAGCAGCAACCTGGGGTGAAGTTGTAATTATAGGTGTATACTTCTCCCCAAACAGGAGCTTAGCGGAACTCGAAGCCTTCTTACAGGTGCTTGACGGAGTTGTGAGGAGGAATTTACCGTCGCAGGTACTGCTGATGGGAGACCTCAATGCCAAGGCTGTGGCTTGGGGTTGCCCTGCAACTAACGGACGTGGTGAGACTGTTTTAGAATTTGCATTGTCATCTGGCCTTGTCCTCCTGAACCAGGGTTCCGCAAGCACGTACGTGAGGCAGCAGGGGGAGTCAATAGTCGATGTTACTTTTGCTACCCCTGCTTTAGCAGCATGTGTGCAGAACTGGAGGGTACTAGAGAGTGAGGAGACCTTATCAGACCATCGTTACATAAGGTTCGAGGTCTCCTCCTCCCCTGGTCTTGGAGGGACCTGCACTTCGACCAGCACGATCGCTTTCCCACGATGGGTTCTGGGACGCCTTGACAGAGCGCAGGCAGAGGAAGCTGCAATTGTACAAGCCTGGTGCCCTATTCCTGGAACACTAGGAGTAGATGACAGAGCAAATCAGCTCCGAGAGACCCTAATGATGGAGTGCGATGCCGCTATGCCCCGCGCAAGGAAGCTGCCTGAGAGAAAGCAGGTATATTGGTGGTCGGACAACATTGCGTCTCTTCGGTCAGCTTGTAATATCTCGCGCCGCGCATACACGCGTTGTCGCAGAAGGCGGATTCGCGTCGCTGATGAGGAGACCTTACTTTATGAGAATTATCGTCAGGCCAAAGAAGCCCTCAAAGTCGCTATTTACAGGGCCAAGTCCGATGCCTGGAAAGAGTTCATAAAGGATCTCGACAGGGACCCATGGGGGCGTCCGTATCGTACAGTTCGTAAAAAACTTTGCAAGCAGGCGCCTCCCACAGACTCTTTTGACCCCCAACTTCTTGACAGAGTAGTTGTAGGGTTGTTTCCCGCTTGCCCACCCCACGAGCCACCTTGCATGGCCTGCCCTGATCCTCTCCCTGATCGCCCCGAAGAGATCCCCCCTATCACCGAGGGAGAGTTTGGCAGAGCGATACACCATCTCCGGTTGAAGAAAACGGCGCCAGGGCCAGACGGTGTACCAGGCCGCGTTCTTGCACTTGCCTTGAAGCACCTGGGTAGCCGAGCTTTGGAGCTTTTCGACTTATGCCTCGCATTGGGTCGATTCCCTCAAGTGTGGAAGGATGGCCGTTTGTGTCTCCTCCGGAAGGAAGGGCGTCCAGCTGACTCCCCATCTGGCTATAGGCCCATAATTCTTCTTGACGAGGTGGGTAAAATGCTCGAACGCATAATCGCTGCCCGTATCGTCCAGCACCTAACATCCGAGGGCCCTGATTTGTCGGAGGCGCAATACGGATTTCGTACCGGACGTTCGACCATTGACGCACTACTGCATATAAAGCACATCACACAAGAGGCAGTAGCGAGAGGCGAGCGCGTACTGGTAGTGTCTTTAGATATCGCCAATGCATTTAACAGCCTCCCCTATGAATGCATTGACGAAGCATTATGGTACCACGCCGTGCCTGCCTATCTCCGAAACTTGGTAGAGCACTATCTGAGAGGGCGAAATGTGATCTACCTTGACGATAAGGGTGACGTATGCGCTAGGCGCATGACAGCCGGTGTTCCGCAGGGGTCAGTGATGGGCCCCTTGCTTTGGAATATCGGCTATAATTGGGCGTTACGTGGTGCATTACTTCCCCGAACGCACATATTATGTTACGCGGATGATACGCTGTTTGTTGCTCGGGGAAACAGTCATGAAGAGCTTGCCCACTTGGCCACAGTAGGATCAACCCTGTTGGTCGGCCGCATCCGGTTGCTAGGCTTTAAAGTGGCCCTAAGCAAAACTGTGGCCATGTCATTCTACGGCAAGCGAGGTAGGCCACCAGCTGGTGCCTACATTTATGTCGATGGCGAGCGGATTATGGTGGCACCACATATAAAATATTTGGGGCTCACGCTGGATAGAGCTTGGAATTTCTCGGAGCACTTCCAGCGGCTGACGCCTAAAATTCAAGTTGCGGCAGGATCCCTTGCGCGTCTTTTACCCAACCTAGGCGGCCCCAGCGCTCCATGTCGTCGCCTGTTTGCAGGGGTCATACGGTCCATGGCCCTGTACGGTGCACCGGTGTGGGCGGACGCTTTAACCCCAGCTAATAGCGCACTTCTGAGGAAACCGCAGAAGATATATATAAAATAAAATAATTGAGCTTTAAGATTTTTCAATCATCGAGTAAGGAGTGAGCAGGCTGGGTTTTGTATTTTGCCTGCGTTGTTATGGAAATGTTAGAGCAACGTTATGGAAATGAGTAGTCAGCGACGCGGAGATGATTGGTTGCCAATTACCAACTTATTCCCACACACGCCAGTTACTGATAGAATAGATAAATTTCATAAACATCAACAACATTCTATCCCATCAAATAAATTTGATAGTAACAAGCTTATTTTTGATAGATTTATGAAAGGCTGACCGAATGTGGCTCGTATTTTTGCCAGGATTCAGCGATTTTTTACAATAATACATTATTATTGAACACATGAACTATAAACGCCTTCTCAGAAACTTAATTAGATATTTGGACCTTTCACCGTACTGGTTATGGTATGACGACAATGTGAATTATCAAGAAAATTCAGGGGCATGACGAACGAACAAAGCTCTGATTCACACACACAGCAATAGTAAATCTACACTATTATTATAAAGAAGTAGATATTACATTCTTTTACATGTTCCACTCTCTCTGTGATTGGCGGAGAGAGAGTGGAACAAGTAAAAGAATTTGTATATCTAGGGACTTTGTTTACTAGGGATGGGAAGCATGAGAAAGATATTGAAAGGAGAGTGAATGCTGGAAATCAAGTGAATGGGGCACTTCACTCCTTCATGAGCAGCCGAAAATTGACTGAGACGGCACGACTAGCCGTGCATAAAGGAGTGTTAGTGCCGACATTAATGTATGGAAGTGAAAGTTGGGTATGGCAGAAGAAACATCAAAGTCGAGTGAATGCAGTGGAGATGAGAGCTTTGAGAAGTATGTGTGGTGTAACTTTGAGTGATAAAGTGAGGAACAGCGTGCTAAGAGAGCAGTGTAGAGTGAATGAATATGTAGTAACGAGAGTTGAGAAAGGTATGTTGAGATGGTTTGGGCATATAGAAAGGATGGACGAAAGTAGATTAACAAAACAAGTATACAAGGTGAGCGTGAATGGGAGAGTTGGTAGAGGAAGGCCTCGGCGAACGTATTCTGACCAAATTGGAGACATTTTAGAGAAAGGCCAGGTCAGAAGTACACTAAACCACCGAGCCTGTATGAAGAATGTGATGAGGATGAATGAAGCGAAAGAGGTATGCCAGGATCGTAGCAAGTGGAAATCCTTGGTCTCTGCCTACCCCTCCGGGAAACGGGCGTGAATATATGTATGTATGTATGTAGTAGATATACGTTTTTAAGTATGTAGGAGGTCCTACATACTTAAAAACGTATACCTACCTTCTACAGAACTACCTTCGATTTCAAAAAAATATTTCACCAATAGAATGGATCTTAAGGGTGTACTGTATATAGGCTGTACCTCTATATTAACCAGTTAAAATAAAATAAAAATTCAACGTAAGTCGACAAAAAAGCGGTCGAGTGAATGCGTTTCTTACGAACGCTGCTTAAACAGTTAGAGCTATTTTTCATCCGTGTACCACGCGGGCGAAGCCATGGACAGTAGCTTGTGTTTTAAAAAATAAAATTGTCTCGTAGGTTTTTCAGCATTCCCAAATGACATTGCAAGATAATGCATTTCTTTCCACTGATAGTGATGTGTCTTCTCGTCAACCGTTATATAGTTTCAGTATAACTTATTAGGTATTACAAGAGAGCTCACAATCTAAGAGCAAAAGTTGCTGAGTACTATCATTAGAGGCTGTATTTTGTAAATTTTTACTTATAAACGCCATAAAACTTCTTTCACAATGTCAGGCTCTTCAAAAGTAAGCACACGCTATAAATTCATGCATCTCTTCATTTCCTACCACATAAAACAAAATAGTATCTATGACCGGGCATGCGATACGTCACATCACCGTCTATATCCGTGAGGGCAGGCTGCCAACGAGCCCGGGATAGCTTATCAGCTATCACCTGAACCAGTGCGTGTTGAATCATCGCGGAAACGTTTCAGTATCTCTTTGTCCCATCTTGGGCTACTTACTGGGACGGAAAGAAAAGTAACGGCTGACACTAAATACTTTCTTTATGCTCTTTTAGAATTGTAAATACAATTTCCTTCATGTAAATGGAGAGCAGAAATTCATATTATGGATTTAAGAAAGGACATAGGTAAGAAAGGAGTTACTTCACTTTAAAATTATAAATTCATTCATTCAGATCAATTGTACTTTATAAGTTAAAAACCTATTGAATTTTACTTTGATATATAATATTAGTCACCTACCTCAGGATGCTCAGAAAAGGTTTGCTCATCTAAGTCATATTGTAGCTAGCGTTTTGTAAGCCTAATTAAACCTACAAGTTTATTTTGTTCTGTTATGTTTTATTTTAATCTACAAGTAATAACAAGCAACAGTTAAGTAGCTAGGTTTTATATTTCAAGAAACTTTGTCTCTAACGAATCCGTATTCAATGTAAATAAGCTAGGTAAGAGATTTTAACTTGAGATCACTACGTTTAAATTTAAATAACAAGTTGCAGTGGAAACGAACAGGAGTCATGTTTTATTCATCCATCAGATAGTGCTTTCAGTATTCCCGGAGGGGACGACATTGATGGCAAACTAATGACTGAAAGCTTATTGATAAGCTTAACTTATTTAGTTACAAAAACAAGAGTTTGGCCTGTAACCTACTTTAATATTATAATCGCGAATGTTTGTGAGGATGGATGTTTGTTACTCTTTCACGCAAAAACTACTGAACGGATTTTGATCAAACTTTACAGTAATATAGCTTATACATCAGAATAACACATAGGCTTTTTATCCGGGTACTACGCGGGCGAAGCCGTGGGCAGAAGCTAGTATAAAGGCGAAAGTATGTGAGGATGGATGTTTGTTACTCTTTCACGCAAAAACTACAGAAGGGATTTTGAAGAAACTTACACAGTAATATAGGTAATACCTCAGAATAACACATAGGCTACTTTTTATGCAGGTACCAGAAGCTAGTAAATGAATAAAATATTTTCAGTACGATCTTAAAAAACAACAATGTATCTACCTCTAGATAACAGAGTTTTAGGAATGAATGAATGAAAATACTTTATTGTACACCATAAAGAAAATAAATACAACTTAACAAAACTAAAAACTTAAAGTAAAATGGACGGTCTTATTACTTAGAAGCGAACTCTTCCAGACAACCTTTGGATGGATATTGAAATAATGGATGGGGGTATACAAATACTTTATTAATTTATGTATCGAAGGAAATTAAGAACTATGTTGCGTTTTAACCTGTACCTGACCAAGCAATGCTTTGAGCTCCTCGCAAGTAGAGACTTGGCCTACGACAACAAAGTAACTTGGCCCATACAAAGATTAAACAGTTAATTATCTAAAAACTGCTTTATATATTTCTGATATATGTATTTTCAAATTCTACAAAAGATAACAAAACTGTGTTTTGCTAAAAAAAAAAACTTTGTAAGTAAGCATGTTGTAGACGCGAAGGATTGCTGCTTCGGCCATTTAACTTTTTTTTAATTTAGAAACTCGTTAACATTTGTACATACAGTTGCATGTTGTTCTACTTACTATACAACCCATGTATAGTAAGTAGAAAAACAAAAGTAAGCACTATAACTATGGGTAAGTATTAGTATTAGCCATATAAGTACTTACAAGTATTTATTCAGTAAAAAGAAGGTAAAACAAATATGAGTTTCGGTCGTCGACTAGAAAGTGAGGAAGATGATTAAGATTGCTGGACATTTTCACACAACATCACCTAGCCCCAAAATAAGCAGAGCTTGTCTTATGGGAACTACATGATTTACTTAAATACATTTTTTTTGTAGATACATACGTACACCCAGATCATACAAACATTTGTCCCGAGGCAAGAATTGAACTTGCAACCTTGTGCATCTCAGACGGCCCTTCGCCCACTGCGCCACAGAGAACCCTTTCATTTTACCTTTTTTTATTCAAAAACCAATTTTCCCATGCAAAATATTTTGCATGAGATTAAAAAAGATACAATACTTATTTAATTAAAAGCTTGCCAAAGTGCTTCTCTTTTCTACCCAACAAGGACTATTGAATTGCATTTTGCAAGTTTCATTTAAAATTTACAGAACAAGGCCTCTAAATATATGAAAACAAGGGTGATTGAGTGATTGGTTGCGTTTGTCATAGCTGATTGGAACTAGCCTTCTTTGCTTGCTAGTTTGTTTCAATATTATGAAAGTGTTGGTATACGTGCCGTGGTTTACGTAGAATTACTTATTCGTATCAAAAAAATAATTATTATTATTTTAATTATTATAACAATAATCCGAACGAAGTTAACTTATTTTTACTAAGTGAATGCATTCTAGAAAATGCATTCAGGAATATATTTGTGTGAATGTTATTCACGCCTGCGAAAACTTATTCAAATAAACATTCATAACCTGGAATAGCCAGCGGCTGTCGGCTAATTGCCAATTACGGGGCTCCCGAAAGTTCCTTTTGGATAAAGTCAAAACCTTCATTATTTAAAAACCTGACTTAAAGTTATAAGGTTTTTACCTGGGATTTGAAATAAGCTTAGACAAGTAAGCTTTGTAATGAATTTATGTAATCCCATGAATCGCATATAACCAATTTACAAATATTTTTATCTAATCTTTTTTAGTTTATCTTTTTTGTAAAAAAGTATTGTTTTATTATACAAGTTGAAATTTGTGCGTTATATCGTTTTTAAAAAATATAGCCTGCCAACGATCAATATTAGTGTATTTAATGTATGTTTGCTTAAAAGCGCCATCTTTCGATCGCAGCGTAACTCACCTAGTTTCAGAGCCGACCACGGTCCAACCCCGCCTGCGTCGCACCGCGCGCATTTCAGCTGTAACAACGCGGTCTCGAGTTTTTCGATGACGACTTGCACTCGACATTATAGTGGTGGCGCTTTCGTCGGTTTCAGCGATTGGCAGCATTGTGCAGGATTCGTACCAGTTAGAAAACTTCTTAAGCTGCAGTGTAGATGTCAGTGTTTACATTTTAACTTAATTTCACACTACAAGTTTTCAATCGATGTTGATAGCTGATATAATTTTAAAGTTTGATGTACTTTATAGCAAATCTCGAGAGCAAAAAATAAATAAATAGTAAAGTAGCAAACTAGGATTAAATGCGTCTTTCATGAATGTTCACGTGTGTAAAATGAGAAGTTTTTTTCTTGATTGTGTTATACCAGCCAGGTACTGACTACTAATTGAATTCACATAAACAAAAGATACATTTCTCAAATAAGTAGGTTATTCACATCTATTTGAATCTGACCTATTTCACAGTTATCTCATTAAGCCGGTATGACCCTCAGGTAGGTAGGTATGTATTTGTTCAAATTAAGGTGTCCCTCAAGGGATTAAAGCACTATTATCAAAACAGATCTACAAAATGAGATAACAATCAATAAGTAATGGTTTTATATCGTTAGTTCGTATTCATCTGAAATTTATATTGACTAGCTTCTGCCCACGACTTTGATTGCAAGGTACCAGATAAAGATTAGTCTAGTTTTTATTATTGATCATGAGCAAAACTGATTCCGAATTCCTCGGAACCAGGAACAGGGGACATTAGTACTCCTAATTCGACAAGGCACTTGTTACTAAGTCAGTTCTACTCTGCAACCTTGATCAAAATCGGATGAAATGTCCACGACTTTGAGAACGAAAATAAATTAAGTAGTGAACAAAGTTTGCTACCTAATTGGCGTGAATTTATGATTATAGTTTTTTTCACGAATTTCTTCTATAATTAAAATTAAAAACTTTAACAACCACACAGTTACAAGAGCACAATTCCGACGACATGCGACATAGATAATCCTAATGTGAGGACAGGACCATGTATGTCTCTTATTTATTATAAAATAAGTAGTTTATTTTAAAAATGGCTAACCTAACTCGAAACGAACTAAGTAGTAAATAATTTTGTCAAATTACTGTACAGTTTTTTTTAAATTACATAGGGTTTATAAAACACACTGTATAGAGCAACTTCGTCCAAGTTGCTCTACTTTGAAGTTGATCTACTTTAGTTTTTAACTTATTGTTGATTAATAATTTTCAGAAAAAGATTGTTACCAAGCCGTTTTTTTTCAAAACAATTAATTCTTTGGTTATCATTTTATTTAGCTAATTTTAAAAGATATCTCTACTTCGTTGTTATGTTGTTTTGATACAAGGGCGTAACACGTAATATTTCGATGTTTGTTTCAGCAACCATCAGATGACCTGCAGTGTAGAAATTAAATTAAAATTTAATAAGAACAGATCCTGTAAAAAAATAATCCAACACTCCTTATATTTCTACTTTATCTCACTAAATATGATAAAGCAATAAACTTGGAGTATCAAAGGAAAAACATGGTAATTAAGGCACTAAGAAAAGATCTGTGCCGTAAATTTTGTTTTGTAATAATTTTTCTTGAGAGTTTTTTCAAATGTTATAAATAAGCTAACAGTTTGTTAAAATAACTCTATCGAGATCAGAAAGCTGATTCTTCTCTGGATCAACATGTAAGCATAGCCAGCATTTTGGGAACGCTTCCGCCTGGTAGTGATCTGGATCAGTTGAACTATCTATAGATCGTTACAATGGTCTTTAGATGCCAACTGTTTCATCTGTTTTTTTGTTTATGATTACTTATACATAGTTGAATTAATAAAATGTATGTTGAAGTGTCACTTTTGACATGGTTTCCAGCCCTAGATATATCGAGGTAAAAGAACGCGATAGCAAAAAAATGTGTCCGTTATTCGATTGAAATACAGGCAATTATTTGCCTTATAGATCAGCGTTATACATACCTACATATATTACATTTGATTTCTAATAAATTAAATATCTAATTTCCCATAGAGCTTTACAACAGTTAAAAAAAACAATACGATGGTAGCACTTTAAGTTAAAGAAAAGGTTGTAAACAAAAACAACATTCTTGAGTTTAATCTGTACAGAACCAAGAAGCATGAACACATTTCAATCTTGGCCAGCAGCGCTTACACAAAAACATTTTTGAACATATTGCTGTAGAGTCTGTGGGCGTTATGTACCAACTGAGATAGAATCACAAGTATCGGTACGTACCTACTTCTACTTTATATTACTACGTAAGAAATTATAAATTATTTTATTATTGGTTATTTTTTTTAACATTACAACCCAACATGTCAACAACCTCGTCATGTTTTTAAAGTTAAGTCTTAAACATACTCTACTTTTACTCTGAGTAAAGTTTTTTTTTTATATTTTCACGGAAGTCAAGTCCGACGTCAATGGTTGGTTTGTGCTACGCCATATTACGGTTTTCAGTTCCATTTAGTTTTAAAAAACGAAGCTAATAATAACTTCGTACCTCTGAGGCTTTTTCTGCAGCATATTAATACAATTTTGCTACTTTACCATGTATTATTCTCATTAAATTATCAGTTTAGTGTAAGGTTAATATCACAATGCTGCACTGAAACACTTTCACAAAATAATGTCTATGTTTTTAAAGAAACGTTAAAAGACACACGATACCGACTTTGAAAACATTCAACTTTGGTCCAATACTACGATTAAAAGCACGCAGTGTTTTTGTCAATTGTCCAATGTTTGGAGCATACTTTCACGTTATATTTTTCGAATGGACGTTTATATTGGTCGAGGCGTAGCGTGGACTGCGCGAGAGTGTTGGCGCATGGGCCGTCATCAGCGTCACGCAGCGTCTTTGTAGCCCCGGAATCACATTGTGCCGATGGATACGATACACATGACTTACCTCTAAACGCAAAATAAATAGTATGTATATACGTGAATCACTAGACAAGCGAAGCGATGAGTGTTTTTATTGGGAAATATAAAATGATAAATGTTTCGGTTTTCTTTCCGAGGTAATGTTCATTGTTCACACGTGACTTGAAGAGTTAGAGAAATAATAATGTTCCAGACGATTTGACAAAATATTTCATTACGATTTATAGTTCAGTGGTAGCTGGTAAGTATACTATAGAACGGATAGATTTGGTTGTTTTAAATAAAATAATAATAATAAACATCCAACAGACACATATCTAGTCCTGACCTCTTACTAGAATTCCCTTATGTCCAGTAGGTTGGAATTTTTTTTGAAAAAAATATGTTTTAGTTATTAAGGAAAACGTACCATTATGAAGTACTAGCCTCTGCCCATGGCTTTGCCCGCGTGGTACCCGTATATAAAGTAGTATATGTGTTATTCTGATTTAAAAGCTATATTACTGTAAAGTTTCGTCAAAATCCGTTCACACGTTTTTGCGTGACTGAGTAACAAACGCCCATCCTTACAAACTTTCGCGTTTATATTATTGGTAGGATTCAAGAGAAGCATTATCTGGCCCCTGTGACAATCAATTGTTCATTTGGCTGTAGGTATAAAGTTTTTCTTCGAGTTTAACATCGCATTATTGTTTCCATCATCAAACAAAGAACATTCATTCATTCAAACATCATTCGCATTAGCGAATGAGTTTTTTGACTAGCCAAAACTATGCATTATTCAAGCCCTAATAGTCCAATATTATTCAATTGCTGAAGTTGTTTATAATAATAATATTCATGTGTTTGCTCGAAGCGGAGTATAACTTCCAATAACCTTAACATGGATTTGTGAGAAAATCGCGGTGCAAGCAACTGAATTTCAAAGTCCTTATAGTTTGAGGGTTCAGGAATTGTGTTCTCAGCTGACGAGCGATTGAACAAGTTTAATGTGATTTTATTCTCCTTATGCAACACACTAAACATATTTATATGAAAAATATGAGTGATGATTATAGATTCGTACAGCTCAGTGCTAGTTTTTAAGTGCTTTTGAAACATCTTAAGTCGCAAAAAGCTTTTGAAAGATTAATTACTATTGCCCGTTCAATAAATAGGTATATATGAAATAATAATATCTAATATCGTCTGCGTGTCGGTGTTTACGCGCGATCGAGGGTGACTGAAATAACTTGTGGCAGAGATTCAAATATGTCGCTGTGTCCTAAACCGCATCTCAAAAGATACGCATACTGTCACAACAAAAAGTATGGTCACCTATAATTCATATAAATGGAATGGATCTCTTGATCGAATCGATCTTACACCAAGTAGTGTATTTTATTTAACCAATTACAATTCTCATGCAGAACTCTAGCAATATTCGCGTAGTTGTTTTTTTTTCATAAATTTGTACGTCATGTGAACAGTTGTAAATAATGTATCAAACATTATAATTACTAGCGATACAGCAGGGAGCCATTTGCCAAGAATTTCATTTTTTTAGAAACTTTTCTTGTAAAATCATCTATTTCATGGACGATGACATTTTGACAAATGAACAAAAGTTTTTGCAGGCAACTTGGCAACCTAAGTTATAACTTTTACTTGAAAAGCTCACATTTTCTTTAGAGACTTCAGTATCCTTGAAAGACACTTTATAAACATAGAGTTTTTAATTCATAAACGACCTGTATCCATTTATATTACATATAGAAAATGAGAATCATTCGTATTTGGGCCTCTGTCATTTGATAAACAGCTTACGAACAATTATAACGTAGCATAGCAAGAATCTAAAGTTTCCATCGATAACGGTGTCTCATTCATCGATGCTTGTCTTCTATAATACTAGGCATAGATCCTACTACTACATATTATTAACGTAAAAGTTTGAGAGGATGGATGTTGTTACTCTTTCACGCAAAACTACTGAACGTGTTTTGGTGAAATCTTACAGTAATGTATCTTATACATCAGAATAACACGTAGGCTACTTTTTATCCGGGTACTAAGCGGGCGAAGCCGTGGGCAGAAGCTAAGTTCTACATCCCATAGGTATACGCATGAATAAACGCAGTTAAATAAACGGCAGACAATGAGAAACATTATCGATGGGAATTTTCAGACACTTAAAGTAAAGTTTTATTGAAGGTTGTACGTTTAATGGTAAACGTATAGCATAGAAGAAAGGTTACCCACTTATATGTAAAATATCAAGGGTTATTGTAACTTACGATTCGATTTAAGAAGATATATCTAAGCTAGCCGTAAACTTTTATTAGAAGGAATAAAAAGCGAAACAAGATGATGCTAATCTTAATTGAAAATCAGTTGAAAATTTACATGTATGAAATAAAATAAACTAGAGCGAGACAGACTACATATTGTCATCTGTCTCACTGCGATATTATTTTATTTCATCCTTCGACGTAGGTACCTAAGCTTAGGTACATGTGTAAGGTAAGAAAGTTAAAAACAGTAGGTTATTTTGTAGCAAACGATACTCAGGCGCTCGTAAAATGCTAGGGAGCCATTCCTCAGAGCCATTCTGAGGGAGTTCTAAGTAAGTGAATTAAAACTGAACATACCTTATTTATCTAGTTACAGGAAGCGAGGAATTCACTCGCTATGTTCCAGCCAGTGTTGCTTATTGTCTTCGACGTAAATCAAATCAAATCAAATAATTTATTAATCAAATGGGTACAATAGTACACTTTTGAACGTTATACAATCTAGAGGTATTATTAAGTAAATCATATAATTAAAACATAAAACACAATAAATTAAACATAAATAATAATTTAAATAAATGCAATATACCAAGAGAAAAAACATTTTAAGACTATCGCATCAAGCTGTGAACACACTCATTTGAATCTGGAAGAGTTCTTTGAAGTAATGTATCAAGGCTTTGAAAGGGGTATTATTTTATTGTTACCTTCGGTCAGAATCAAGACTTTTCATCTTTAATTTTTTTTACTCATTTTATCATAGTATATTGTTTATTATAAAATTAATGCGTTTAATTTTAACGCGATAATAGGAGCCCGTGTATGCGTTTGCCGTGCCGTACATACTATCCTACTAATATTATAAACGCGAAAGTTTGTGAGGATGGATGTTTGTTACACTTTCACGCAAAAACTACTGAACAGATTTTGAAGAAACGATAGACGAGCTACTCGTAATATACGAGTAGCTTATACATCAGAATAACACATAGGCTACTTTTATCCGGGTACCACGCGGGCGAAGCCGTGGGCAGAAGCTAGTAAGTAGATATTATGATGTTTGTTTTTTTATCTCCGAAACAACGGAATGTAAAATGTTTTTTTACAATCGATTTGTATTCTGCAAGTTCTTAGATGGGATTTATTGCCACACGTCTCTAGGCGGCGGAAACGGCGTAATCTACATGATTTTTTTGTAATTGTTATGTCCGACTTCAAAAAAGGTATCACAATAGGTTCGTAAAGGAATAAAATATATTATACAAATTTTGTATTAACTTGTTAAAAAGTGTCCGCGCATATGCCTTTTGTCATTCCATAAAAAGCCCGCTTCCTCTAAGTGCGCTTTGCTAATCCACGTGAACACGAAATGTGGTCCAACCCTAAGGATGGAAAGATGCACCATATAGGCAGGAGAATATACTCAGAATATCCCTACCAACCATTTCTAATTTCGTATACTCACATTTCGTATATTCGCTCGTCCACTGGGCTGGCTTAATTCACTTAGCTGCTGAGTCACGGTCTTTAATTTGTGGAAGACATAGATATTAATCGTATAAAATTGTATAGCTAAAAATAAAGAAACTTCTAGCAACTTCAGATCTTTCCTTGCGTTTTAGATTTCCGGTAGGAGTTTTTATCTAGGCTAAAACTGGCCAAACAAATTAATGGCCGTAACTGTACAAAGGGTGGTGGGCACCACTTCTGGAGGCAGTTAGGACTTAATGCAATCAGCTTTGAGCTTCTCTCGATAAAGTGGACTTTATGCAGCCTGTTGATTATAAACTTAAAAGGATGATAGGTACCTTTTATAGAGTTAGCTGTTTAACCCGGATTTAATTTGGGTTTATAAAATCAAATATTTAAGTTTTTTTATATATTCATGGGGAATTTATTATTCCCCATGAATATATTTTCCCTACCAACCATTTCTAATTTCGTATACTCACATTTCGTATATTCGCTCGTCCACTGGGCTGGCTTAATTCACTTAGCTGCTGAGTCACGGTCTTTAATTTGTGGAAGACATAGATATTAATCGTATAAAATTGTATAGCTAAAAATAAAGAAACTACTAGCAACTTCAGATCTTTCCTTGCGTTTTAGATTTCCGGTAGGAGTTTTTATCTAGGCTAAAACTGGCCAAACAAATTAATGGCCGTAACTGTACAAAGGGTGGTGGGCACCACTTCTGGAGGCAGTTAGGACTTAATGCAATCAGCTTTGAGCTTCTCTCGATAAAGTGGACTTTATGCAGCCTGTTGATTATAAACTTAAAAGGATGATAGGTACCTTTTATAGAGTTAGCTGTTTAACCCGGATTTAATTTGGGTTTATAAAATCAAATATTTAAGTTTTTTTATATATTCATGGGGAATTTATTATTCCCCATGAATATATTTTCAACTAAGTACAATTTATGCGTTCAGTATTATGTTATCATTGTATAGATATAAAAAAGATTAGTGGTCTGTTCTGATACGAGTCAGACAGGCAATTTTCTTTGAGCATAAGCCTTTGTAAAACCGACTGGTTATGAGACCTGAAGATAGTGTAAAGCAAAGATTAAAATGAAAATGAGGCCACTTTCTTACGAAGCATTTTTTTAATGTTGTAGGTTTTTTGTAAATCCGACCTAGTATTTATTAAAGGGACTAACAAAATAAAAACCAGCTAAGTGTGGTATCAGTCACCACAAACTAAAAACTCTACTTTTTGGTAAAAAAAAAGACATACAGTTTTCAACGTGCGTTGATATAGGATTTGTCTTGTTATTTTTTATTATTTTCTATGCAATCCTAAATTAATTATTTTTGTAAAATTGTAAAACCGAAGCGCTGACTTGTTTTCCCATGTATATTGAAGTACCACGAAGTCACATGGTGCGCTAAAACATTGATAGAACCTAGGTATCGGCGATAGAACCATCATTGAAGCCATAGAATTGTATAATACATTTGTTTATTGAAAAAAAAACACATTTCAATCAAACAAGCCGTTTCGAAGATAAATAGTAACAAACAAAGAAACACACATAGACTAACAAACGACCTCTTAAGGCAAACGCCTTCTGTCGTTTTCTGTCGTCGCCGGTAAAAATGGGCATAATAACTGACTACTTTGTGTAAATTTAACAACCTAGAAAATACGGATAAATAATTTTTTACTCGTGCTCTTTGCGTCACGGGTAAAAAAAAACATAAGTTTTCTAGTAGCATTAACGACTGTAGAAAGTCTAAATAGCTAGGTAGTTCAGGTGCTGAGTTCACTGATAAAGTCCACGAGCGCAGATAGAATTGGAATCAGGCATCTATTTCCTGATTTGCAGATTGATTTATTTCCGTTCGACGCGATCACTTTGACTTTGTTTTTCCATTATTTCCTCAGAATTTTGCAGAAATGGGTAAAACTGAGTGGTAAGTGGGAGATGAAAGTTTATTTACCATTTTTTTCTTTTGTTTCTCAATAAAAATGCACTACCATCGTCAGACAGCATGTTATTTGAAGCCTTTGGAAAACCATTAATCAAGCATTAGCTTCATGCTAATGCCAGATTAATGGTTGGAATTTTCGTTATTTTCAAAATATTTTGGGCTGCAGGGCTATTTAAAATATAGAGAGCTAAAGTCTCCATAATTTGTTTGCCTTAGTACAAGAAATCGTAAGTGCGGCTCCAACGATTTTTATAAACTTGATAGGTTAGGGGGTTTCGAAGACGAAAAAATTATTAAGCTAGGACCTACGGGTCTAGGAAAAATACCACGGCCGGTAAAGTCGAAAAAACGAGGAATAATTTGAAGGTTTCGGCCGAGTAGACGTATAGTTAGCCCGATATGATAGGAGTATGGCGATCCCATTACTCAAGCAAAGTTTGGTCTTCTACTTGTTATTGTAAGTTTTATATGGCCAACTGTGGTGTTGGACTTTCGAGATAAAGAAAGTGCTTCTCGGTGAAAGTGTCTATATAACGGTGCTTATAAAACCTTATTATTCACTTAGTTCAAAATTATACGATTCTTAAAGAGTCTTGTGATTTCAATGAAATAAATACCTATTGACATTGGCGACGAAAATGTCGCAAAATGAGGTGGATGAAATGTTCTACTAAATTCATAGAATATTGAATAGTAAGAGCGTCTGCGGCGTAATGGAATACAACAAAAACAGCTGAAGACAGTCATCTCAATACAATAGACAAGGTTAGTCAGGATAAGCGTTTGTGGTCCACTATTGTTGTGCTAATGTTTGGGACAGGCAACTGTCGGAGCCTCTCATGAATATTAAGTGACATTTGTTTTAGATAGCCACTCGGAGCTGAAAATTCTATTTAATCGTAGACACGCCCCAACTTGGATGATCTTTAAATTGTCTTTTATAATAGGTTCATACAAAACTTATAGTTACCTACCTTATTATAAGTTTTGGATTTTATCGCGTTTACGATGGCAACGGGTTGTCAACCACTGTTGAAAACCCGTTCCGTTCCGCATCGTAAAAAGTAGTAAAATAGATAAACGCGGTAAAGACCTGTGTCACTTCTAATTATGTTAACTGATCGCAAACTAATTAAGTAATTATTATATAATCTGAAATAGACTACCATTATAAATATACCAAATATTATTGAAATATACTACCAATATTTATGTCCTTCCTACCCAGCACCTGGTTTGTGGTCGTCATTCGATCGCAAAAAAAATATACCTTAAGAAAAAAAACGTTGCTTTCCAAGCGGTTGTGCGAGCTATACACTAATAGAATACCAAATCTCGTGTCGCTATGAACATAATTGCTTGGTTCAACAATGCCTTATTAAATGAATGTTTTTCTGAGTAAGTAATATGAATATAAATACTACTTTCATGGAAAAATACTCTTTTTGATGGGTACCATACGTGTGATACTTTTCCTCAAAGCATATGATAAAATTCTGTTAGATTGTTTTGTGGATCAAATTGCTTTGTGGTGCTTTGAATAATTTCAGTGCTAAGAAAGAGATGATTTAATGTTTCCCACATCCGCCGCCCCATTCGTTATTTGGCAGCATACAGAGGAAGATTTTCACTTTTATCTACTTCTGTTCTAGATCTATTTTAATTTAACAAGCATACATTTACTTGAACATCAAAATAATAATCATAAGTGGAAGTAAATTATTTTATTATAGTCTTGTTTTTCAGTAGGTACTTAGAACAAAAATCATAACAATACATATGTATGTATTTGATACTATTTGATAATAGTATCAAATAGAGGATACGGCCAACCTTGTATTTGTTTGTTCCCCTTTTACGCTTCAAGTACCAAAACAATTTTCTAACAACACTCTCTATGTTTGGCTCTGAACTCGTTTCAGTGTTAAACTCTAACAGAGTCTCAAATTAATTTTGGTCTTAGTAGGGCCACTGACACGCTACTATAGCACTTACCCACCAGGATGCAGACTTACCCCAACATTCACTCATATCTAATTTATACGAAGCCAAGACAGTCATACGCGCAACTATCAGCTTCCTCTCTTAACTTGATTTCTTCAGTCAGAACTACTTGCCTACTTATTCACTACTTTTAACAGGCCAAGCTATATAATTTTATCAAGCTATAGAAATAGCCTATCAGCTATTATATGCTACCTTCGGATTTTTAAAGCTTTGATTGTCATGATATATAGGTAAGTGATAGTTAGGAAGCATCACAAAGCCGGCAAAAGTAAAGACAATCTCACTAGAAGGTAGATTGTCTTTTCTTTTTCTAAAGCTTACTATTATGTTATTACGACCTGATACTGTAACCGACCATGCCCTACTTGGTCTTAACACACTGAGTCGTTTTGTTCGTGGTCACCATTCCAGAACCTTTATTTCCCAGCGATTGTAGGTTCTGCGAACTATAAAGCTACATGTATGTATACATATACATAAGGCTCACTTACCCGCAAATCCAGGAATGCCTGCGGCGCGGAATGGAGGCCAGCATGAGCCCGAACGGAGGCAAAGCCACGGGCGGGTCATCCTGCGCGCCACTCACGCGCAGCTCCGGAACGCGGAGCTGATGCCGACTCATGACACACAACACTCTCACTTTACTACCTAGCGAACATTTTAAAAAACCTTAGGTACACTATTCAACATTTATAAATTGCATCGAAATATCATAGAAATATATTTTTTGATATATCTAAGTAACATCGATTCGTCAGATTTTTTGTTAAACAAATGAATGGAATGTGTTGTTAATGTAGCATGATATGACCTTTTTGTTCTGACCTAGTGGATCTTCGATTAGAAGAACGATGAAAGACATGCGGCTTGGACTTTTCTGGTAAGTACACAGGCACATAATAATTATTTGCTACATAAATTCATTTTGTTTAAGTGGGTACCACGAACGTGACGTAGCTGTATGTAGTCTCTTAATTGTGCTCATGACGTTTTCAAACAACTTCTTTGGTTTTTACCCGACTGCCCGAAAGAAGGGTAATATTTTTCGGGTGCATGTATGTATAATATGTATGTCTGTTCCTTTGGCTCTCGCTGAAGCCCAAACGGCTTGATGGATTTTGCAAAATAAATTGGATTCATCTTGATCACGGAACCAACTTGTTAGTCCCGTTCTATAATAAGTGTCAAGAAATCTAATAAGGCGGCTAAAAACCGCCATAATCGATTTCTGACGAATCAAAAATCCTTTAGCATATCCTGTAGCCTAACAGGCTTGATAGATTATGATGAGGTGTCATTGGATTCGTCTTAGCCTAGAGAGTGAGACAATATAATAATACAAAGTGTAATTTGTTATTTTGAAACTCCAGTCGGGTTTCTTTGTTTTTAAATTGATCACTGGTTGTCATAAGTATTGTTTCGTCATAGTGGAAAATAAATAACGTCTTGCGTCGAATAACAAACTAGACGTATAGAAGTTTGTATTTGCGGACATGAGATTTTTGTATCACAAAAGTCCATATCCAGATAGTAAAATCGTAGTATGAAGTAAATAATATATAAAGAATAAGGATAGGTTTATATGTAGTTATGTGATATTTGACTGGAGCAATTGTGCCATCTGTTGGCCACTTGCCCAGTCCTACTACGAGCCGGCAGACGCGCTTGCGACCCCGACCTCTTTTGGGAACGTATTTCACAGAAAATATATTGGATTGTGAGGTTAACAAAACATTTATTAGGTTGGCATGCAAGGATACTTTTCCCAGCCCTATTTTTACAAAAACTTTCTGCAAAAAGTAACAGCGAACTAAGCAACTACCTACTTAACGCAAAGCTAACATGACTGACCAACTTGGTATTTGGTGACAATTTATGTGGAAATAAGGGCATCTCATGTAAAAACACTGTCTAAAAGTGTAACAAAAAACAACTATTTTCGCTGGACAACACGTTTTTATGAGGATTGACGTAATTAGGTTTGAGGTGAATGCTCGTATGAAATGCAGAGCCCCATTCGTTTCAGCCTGTACGAAAACATGAGACAGTTTTTGTATCAAGGGCACGGGCCAATATTTTTTTATATAATTTGCTCTCAAATTCTTTCCGTAGTTTTGTAATAAATGTGATCGTTCTCCAAACGTTGAGCCTTTTTTCAGGAGGGTTAAGGAGGGGGAGCGAGATAAATAAATCTGTGCACGTAAAAAAAAGAGATGCGTCCGGAATATTTTGTCCTAATAACGTCTTTTGACGCGAGGCGCGTCTATGGTAGGTATTAAGGAGCTTTTGTATGTTGTTTCTAGGTAGAATTTTAAAAGCAAGTTCAAGGAATTTCTAGTAGATAAATAAATAATAAAGAAATGATGGACATTTTTCACACAGCATAATCTAGACCCAAACTAAGCAGAGCTTGTATTATGGAGACTGCATTGAGGTACAACTCAATACTTTTTTAATACGTACCTATTACATAGAAAACACCTAGATCCGAGACAAACATTAGCTCATAAAACAAACATTTTTGTCCCACAGTGGGAATCGAACCCGCATCTAATGCGTCTCAGATAGGTTTGTATTATTAATTAATTAATATTTAAATTTGAATGAATGTATATGGAGTACAACAGCCGATAACTATTTCTTTAACAAATAAAAAAAGTGCATTAATAATATATTTTGTTGCAAAAATAAATTATGGTTCTAAGGTAAATTAAAAATGACTTGATATATAAATAATATATGTTCATTGGTGAGTGTATAAGTAACTATAGTATAAAAGTCTCATTTATAAACATCGCTGGACTAAGCTCAATATTTCTCTGTCGAACTGAAGGTTAGACATTCGTGTTGGATGAACATAAAGAGGTTGACAGTTCCGATTTGTTTATACCTACTAAATTTATTGTCAGCCAGACTGCTTTTGACGTTTTTGGTAAGCCTTCAGAAGTTCAATCTAGACAACAAGTGTTTTTAGTTATGATTAGGTAATACCCTGAAATATTTGAGTCGTTACAAGCACGTAACTGTTTGTAAGACTGAAACATCCTAAGTTATTTCAGTAATGATCCCCTTTATTCCAGCAGTCAGGTTTCAAAGGGTTTTTGACGTCGTACCTACCTACTGAACGAAAAGGAAAGGTTTATAAATTTAGTATTGTTTAAACAATACTAAATTTATTTATTATATAATTTAGTATTGTTTTATATAAACGTTTTCAGCACAAACAGGCATTATATATTTATGAAAATCATGAAATTAATTGTTTATGTAGGTACGTACATGTCTCTAAACGCCGCCAAAATATTTGTGGTTTAGGTAAGTAATGTGAATAGATCAGTTCAGATCAGTACAAAAACAACTAAATAATGAATACTATTTTTTTAAAAATATATTATCGTACGTTGTTATCTTGAAAAGTTTGAAGTTACGAAGATTTGTATAAAAATGTTTTTATTGTACACACGCCATATTCATACATAGGTAACTAACTATTTTAAACAATTTATGAGACTAAGAGCCTTAATTTAGTATCGGTAGATACTGAATTATTTACTACCTGTTACCAAAAATAAAACTCATAAGTAAGTTAGATAATGAAATGTTGATCTCGAATCATCATCATGTCAGCGCATACCGGCTCATAAAGCTTGGGCAAAAAATGCCTAAGAGCTATTTCCGTACTACATAGGTAGACCTACCTGAAGTTCAAAGCAGGGTACGCAAATGCACAGATGTTTTCGTAACATGACCTTAACATTGTTCATTTGAGTGTGAGTCGGGAAAGGCGGAGAGGCAATAAAGGGCAGATGGGTAAGCTCGTAAGCTCGCACCGCTATTAATTTGAGTGCGACCTTAGCGTGCACCGAACGCCTGCGGAGCACGCAGCCGTCTGCGACACGCACTCAGAACGTTAGCTCTACTAATACTATCAGGCGCTTTCGCTAAAGAAAAAGTGAGTGAGACTTTAATGTCCGCCAATAAAAAAAAACTTAATAAGTGCGGTAGACAAGGCAAATCGCATATTTTTCTTAATAATTTCGGAATCACTTATTCAGCGTGCATGAAGATAAGTAGGTAGGTACGTAAATCTAAGGCGAGACACAAGTTTTGATTCTAATAAAATATTAATACCTATAGATTTATTTGTAATGAGTACTTGTCTATCAACAATAATGTAAAGACCACATTATTGTTGATATACAAGTACTAATTTCATATATAAATGACAATATTACAACCACAAATATTACCTATTAATAATGAAATTGTCATTCAATGCGAAAATACCTACCTACCTACATACGCGTTACGAGAATACGGATTCAGGGATCGATAGTAGGTACTCATAGGTTTAACTCACGCTTATAAAGTTGAAGACTCTTTTTTTATACCTACCAACACAAAACAGCCCAAGACGTAACAATGACGAAACCAAATTCTGGGGGAAGGTTAGGCTTTGGAACCTTATATGTAGGTTAACTAAATAAAATGATTAAAAAACATTAACTCGATAAAAGTTTTTTAAATCATTTTTCGAAGAGAGGAATATTGCATTGCCGATTCGTATACTTAGGTACTAAAGTAGGTACCTGATATATCGGTACCTAATGGGCTTGTTGTCACGTGAAATGCGAAGTATGAGCGGTGACAAATATAATGTTTGGACGTGCCTCTGACTATCCTCACAAAGCTGCAAAGGTACTGACTGAGTATAAACACAGATGTCTATCGTGAGGATGAAATACGTAGTCGTGAGCATGTTTGTTTGGTTTTTATGTTCTGAAGGTACCTATTTGTCATTAGATGTAAAATACAGACGAACCTACTTTTGATACAGTCTATCCAATATGTATCGATTTCCAACTAAGCACAGTTTCGAGTCAGCCCTGACCGCACCCAGTGCAATAAATTTGTTGTAACAAGGTGATTCTTTAGCTCGCCAATAAGGCATCGTTTCAAGAGCGCAGACGCCTTCATTATCCCTGTTACGGTTATAATAGTGTAATCATTATGTGGCGTGTGTGGTCGCGGTTTAATTTTGCGGGTCTAATGACTGTGATGACAATAGCAGTAGGGTGTCACTGTTACATAATCTGCGTGATAGTGTGCGGAAGTTGCAGATCATTTAAGAGGCCACCGGACTCATTCGCAATGAGTTCAAAACAATACAATAAGCAATTATTGGTGTGTGGTAGGTAGGTAGGTAATTACGGCAATTTGATAATCGATGTGTTTTGATAATATTGCACGGACAAGGCGATACCAGCTATCCCACTCGAGTGGACATCGACATCGCGTCTCGTCGCTTGCCTGTGTGACTTGTATGCCAACGGGTGTCACTTAAAACTAAATTTTTTTTTTGAGTTCAAACTTTAACTTTAATTTCTACTAGAAATGGGATACATAGTTAAGTAGGTAACATGATTTGTGAGTTTAATTTGTTTCCAGATATTTTGATGTTGTATGCACCATGGTCATGGGAGAAAGATTTTTTTGCTCTTTTAATTACAGTTTTTCTTTTATGTTAATTTGTGGAGTTTTATCAAAGAAATTTAAAAGAAGTGCTAAGTAATGAATGCCATATTACGCAAATTGAGTATTGGTCCCAAATATCCCAATACGCCCATTTCCAATACATACTGATGAATGGATGGACGGAAATAAAACTTTTCCCTGCAGTGGAACACTACAGGCTCATGATAACAACTAATTAAGAAATTAAAGTGCTACAAATTGAAAGCCACCGGTCTGATAAACTTCGCGCAAGGTCCGACACTAGCATGGACCCAAAATGGGGATAAACGGATGGTTAGTACGACTGCCACGTGGAAGGCCCAGGAGAAGATGGTGGGACGACCTAGACTTTGACTAGAAGTTATTCCTATGCAGAGAAAAAGTCTATCCCAATATCAATAGAGACTTTTGCTCTGCATAGAAATAACACAGACTCATGAAAATTATAAAAAAGTGGCACACTTAGTAGAGCCTTCGTAAACGGCACGAACCTACAAAGTAGGTAACAGTTGTGTTACGTATGTCTGACAAAGCCTTCTGGTAATGTGTGGAGTAATGGATTGCTTTCAGCTCTATTGGCGATGAAGGACGGATGGGTAAGTAACGGCAGTGATTCCCGACATTTGGAGCATTTGATTTATCGTTTGGCTTGTGACTGTGCATCAATGTTGAATCATGGGTATTTTCTGGGATTTCTGATCGAAAGTTTTCATATTAAATGTGTAGTTGAGTAGCCAGTGGTTTGAAGTGGTTTACAATTTAATGTAAAATAGGATCAACCGCTAATTAATCATTATCATCTATTTCAACAGTAAATCTGAATATTTTTTAGAGTTTAACTTTCAAGCGGAGTTCTCAGAACTTGGTTGCAAGTTTTAGTAGTTGTAAAATATTTTCTAAATATTATATTATGTATGTGAGAATGAAAAAGTTATAGCAGGTACTTTTATCTTATTTGTGACAGCCCTTTCTTAATCTAATCAAACAAGCAAATATTTGTTAGATATTTGATGAAGGTGTTCACAACAACTTCATCGAAATCTGATCGATTTGCGCCGCAGATAACTATTAATAAACGCGATAAGATTGTTAAAATGCGGGTACCGTATAGTGAATCTAATTGTTCTACAGTCATCGCCCACGGTGACTTTTCTCGGCGATACAGTAATAATACAATCGCAAACAGTTCACAAGACAGTCACTTCTATATCGCTTCTATCACGATAGATACAAATTCAGGTAAAGCGATGTAGTGATGTGCTTTTTCATTATACACTGAAAAATATGATAAAAATCTGATATATCGAAAGTTATTTAGTATATATATATTATAAAAATGTACATATAGATATTAAAGATATATTATTTTATATGGGATTAAATAAAGTGAATTTTACAAAATAATGTTAAGTTTTTACCAAATTACAATACTCCACACACCACCACACCATTTTGACAACACTCAACACCTCTTTAGCAAAAGTGGCAATCTTTGTGACGCTGAGGTTACATAACTTTATTTGGCCCGATAGATGAAATTCACTTGAAAAAAATAGCATATGATTGTTATTTATCGGTCAAACTGACGCGATGGCTGTGGCGGTGGCGGTGGAACGGTGGTTGTCAAAGTTCGCGTGAATGTATTGTTCGCCGCCGCCACAGATTCGGCCCTTACTGTTCCGTTTAAAAAATCTGTGACTGACACTTCCAGAACCATTATTTCTACAGCTAATAATAAGGTAGACGTATAAATGGCGAACCCATGGTGACATCACACGCCACACCAAGAGCCCTCATTTTATTTTATCGCTCACCACGGGACCCCCTCTATTGACCATTTCGCGCGTGTGTAGGCAACGTTATGATTTGCTTACGACGTGTTATTAATATGCGTGATACCTACAATAATTGTTATTATGTAACATTTTGTGATTATTGCTTCTCTTTCTATGAAAAAATAGATATTATTTTGTAAGGGCTTCATCCATAACTCGATAGATAAGAGGCTGCAAACAATAAGCCAGTACAAAAAAAATCGTATAGGCTAGTAACATCTACTAAAGGTCAGATGCTGGAGAGTTTACCAATAGAAGATAAACTTGTTGCTCAAGAAGGCAGGTACAGCCTTAGTCCTATTATAAATGAGAAAGTAACTCTGTCTGTCTGTATCGTTTTCAAGACTAAGCTACAGAATCATGTTTTTAAATTAGCACATGTAGGTAGTATGATTGGGACCTTGGAGAAGGACATGAACTACTTTTTGTCGCGAAAATAAAACTTAAAGGGGTGGAATAGGGGATGCTATCTATACTTACCGCTGACAGATTTTGGCAGTCATAATATTATGCAAGCTTTCACAGCTTGCATAATATTATGTATAATTAGGTATTAGATAACACTGGCGAGGGTCGAGGGGCAAAAGGCACTTATATATTATGTATCTACGTCAGGGTTGACGAAGTCGCGGGCGGAAAGCTAGTTTAATATAATGATCACGGCTGTTTTGTTAATTATATACTTACATTATAATTTTCCTCTCGGAATAACGGGCAAATGAATGAATCAAGGATGATGAATATCCACTAATGATTGAATCGGTTCACCCGCGGAAATTCCAAACACCATTGATTGGAATTCAATGAGGATTGTCTAATAGTATAGAGGTAATAATTCAGGTAAACCTTGTTACATTGATATCGTACAAGGAAATACCGTAATGAACCCCAGATATAGGTACAAGTATACCAGGGGTGCCTGCAATTAAGATCTCAAATAGCTTGAGCAAAACCTGACAGGTTGTTTGCACACATTTTGCTACTGACGAAGTTCCTCACACTGAATAAGCCTATACACACGGCGTGTTTCAGACGCGCAGAGAACGCGCGTAGGTATACCTATACCTATGATACGTGCGTTTGCAGCGTTCTACAAGCTGTGTACAGAATGTTTGCGTTTGTATCGATTAAATCACGATAAAAATGTTGTGATGAAGCGCGTTTTTGCTACGTGACACATTATTTGCATTGATTTAAATTGCGCTATTGCATCTTTACTCTTGTACAAATACGCGTGAACATCGCTTCAAAGTATTATTCGGAAAAGGGATTGATATGTACCAATGAAAGTGCGCGTTTGTAACGATGCAAACGCGTGGCTGAATTCATGGCATTGACATGACAGATCATCCTAAGCGTTCCAATTCTTCAAGCGTTCAAAGAGTTCTAGAAGTCAAACGGTTGTAAAAAGTCGGCCAATAGCGTATCGGGCCACGCGGAGTGTAGGGTTCCGTAGTTGTCCATAAATTTATATTTACTACCCGTTTTACACAACTAACAACTTCATCTATGTAATGTTCAATGGAATTTGCACAAAATTATCCGTGTTTCTTCTCGGGTCTGGGTTTTTTTATGCATAATATGTGGTATGTATTTATAAAGTATATAAGTAGTATATCAGACATGTAGTTCCCATAAAACAAGCTCTGCTTAGTTTGGGGCTAGATGATGCTGAGTGAAAAATGGGAAGCATTATTTATTAATTTATACAGGCTTTGCTTAAAAAAAAATATTTATTTACAACATGATACCTAGTGGCTGTTGTTCCAATTTTTATTTATCCTGGGATAAATGTGGCTCAACCCTCTTGTCTACCGACAAAAGCGTATCAGTTACGGATGGCGGCGTCATGTGTTGGCAAGTTAGGTATTATA
Organism: Perizoma flavofasciatum; assembly: GCA_958496245.1. Lineage (NCBI taxonomy): Eukaryota > Metazoa > Arthropoda > Insecta > Lepidoptera > Geometridae > Perizoma > Perizoma flavofasciatum. Next base: position 6,912,988 of record OY292426.1, read on the forward strand.
TCGAGTTACCCACGCACTTGTTTTACTCGAACATTTGCATAGATAAGCATATTATTATAGTGCTCGTATTAAGTAGAGGTGAAAGGTAAATCCGGTCCTCGTTTTACAACAAAATGTTTATTGTATAATTTAAAGAATCAATCTTGAGCAAAATTCATTCATATACTCGCAGTACCTAGTTTTACAGGATTTTTTTTAAAACTATACTACTCCGATTAAGAATTGTAATAATATTATGGTCATTCCCTGCACGGGTCAAGCGAAAACTATTCAAATAGGACCAAGTATTCTGGAGTAATCGACGTAACTTCCATAAAAATGTCTTGATGAATCTGCATGCCAAATAGAGGCCTCGAAAATGAAGTTAGGTATAACAATTTTCGCGAAAAAGCACCAATCCTATGTAATATATATAAGGACCACACTGCAATCGGCTCGCGCACAGTAAGAAAACAATAGAGTAGGACCTGCCATCACTTCTTTGGATCTACCATAAGTGTAAATACACAAAAAATATTCGTAGCCAACGAATTAAGAACAACATATTTGCCTCTTTCTAGAAGTTGTTTAAAATTTGATCTCACAGAAGCCTTCAAGCATAAACTTCGATACCAGGGTTGGCTCAGCTCACGAATTGTGAACGTCATAAAACCTATAAATTAGGTTATGATTACAGGAAGGGCAAAATTACATAAGCAGTTTATAATTTTATGAGTGAAGTTTTTTCAAAGTAGACAATGATATTCATTCTAATAAGCCCAAGGCTCTAGACTAAATTCCAGGAACAGATAGACAGAATGCTTTTTCGGATAAATTGGATTGGGTCCTTCTATTCGTTTTTAAATTGGATGGAACATTCCACAATTTGGTTCCCTCTTTATGTTAGACCGAACCTATGACTTACTAGGTTCTTACCGCACTGACGACAATTTCCATGTGTGTTAAAGTATTTAGATAAATTATTCGGTTCAGTGGAGCTTTGCTCAATCCGCAGATTAATACAATCCGCAACAAGGATATCTCTAAAAAAATCTAGGCTATATCTATAGGCCAACATTATTGTATTTCTGCATAAACTTGTTGCCTAAAATAAATTATGTATTATATTGATGTAGCTCACAGAATCAGTCTGTTATTACAACTCTTTATTGTAAACTGAAATAACACAGAAATATAAAAAAATAAATTAGTTAAGACATGTACAAAGGCAAGCTTCGTTGTAGCTACTTTTATTTATTTTATGGTTGCAATAGCTTATAGGTCGCAGAATTGCCAACATCTGAAAAAAAAGCTTCTCGAACGTAAACCCATATGTAGCAGTAGAAGCATACAAGCTATTCCCTATCTTCAGTAAATTTATTTAGTGAAGGTTGCTTAAAGTCAGTGCATAGAGGATCTACTCCAGTGTACCTACTTTATGAATTTGCGCACTGACACATCATGATTTCGGAGTTCTTCAACATCATTTATATTGAGCTTCATTTTCTTAGGATAACTTCAGTATACGAAGGTAAGGTAATTGAAGATTTCTCAAACAAGTCTAATCTTAAACAAGTATATTTTTAATAATAGACTATTGTTTAATGGTAACGGGACACGCAAAGTCAATAATTATCTTATAAGTATAACATTGCGTCACAAAGACAGCGGCAAAGAATCCTACTTATATTATCATAGCCTATACTATCATATTACGAGTAATATCATAAATGTAAAATTTTTGACGTTTTGATGTTCGTATGTTTGTTGCTAATAATCTCCGTCACGATGATTACCGCAATGGAGATTATTAGCTGGATCGATATGAATAAAATTTGGAATATCTATAGATCGTAACCTAGAATAACAATTTTTTACCCGGTAACCAACAAGGGGGAAGAAGTGGGCAGGGGTAAATATACGGAAGTTGTGTAGATGTAAAAGGTACAAGATTGATAGTTAAATTTTATAATGCCTGCCCATTGCGTCTTCAATTTGTTAATTCTAATAATCAGATATTTTATAAACCTCCCAGCGAAGCCAGGGGTAGAAGTTAGTGAATAATAGTAGTTCATACGCAAGAAAAAGCCTGATAAGGACATTACAAGCCAAACGCTTTTTCAACTTCCAGTTTCGTTGGCGTTTAATGGCGAGGATTAAAGTTTTTTTATGGCTTCTAAGATATTTCGGGGACTCCATTTTATAGTGCAAAGGGCGAGATATTTGAAACTTTTTCGTTTTACGCAGAAGGAAAATTCTAATTTCCTGTGTATGTCATAGACGATACATATTTTTTTTTTTGGGAATTCATTTTTGAAATAAGTCTTCGTATTTATCCAAGGTTTGTCATAATATACTCATTTAATACAACTACAATAAGTACCTAAGTTATAGTGTACTAAAAACAAGTTAATTTATCCAAAATTTAATAACTTGAAAATTATTTACGGAATGAACAGACGTCAAATCAGCGTAAGAAATCAGATTTTGGGTAAGTTTGATGACCTAGGGTGATCCAGATAATAAATAGGTAACTGGTTGTGTAGAACTATAAAAAAACTAACTGGAAAACAAATAAGGAAACCGGCATGAACCAAAACTTTGAGTGGCATGTGCCACCTGTTAGTGTTCCTATAACCTGTCACGTGAGGTAGATGAAGTTGTTAGTTGTGTGAAACCAAAAAGTCCCATTGTGAGTCCGTATATTGTGACGGGCAACTACGGAACCCTATACTGCGTGTGGTCAGACACGCACTTGGCCGTTTTTTTATTAAAACGACTCTCCAACTTATCAAATCTCTTTTTACGACCAATTTCGTCTCTCCGGTTTTTTTTAAAGGAGGGACCTACATTTATTCTGCACATTACATAAGTTCATTTATATATGGATGGTATTTTTGTCATACCTTAGGTAAGTCTGAGTACTAAATTGAAGTCAATTTCTTGGCTTGAAAAACTATGAGTCACATTTACATTTTGCTTGGAAGAGATCGCTTTTAAGCGATAAGACCGCCCATTGTACCTTTATCATAATGTGTTACTGTTCATTTTGTTTGTATCTTAAGGTGTACAATAAAGTATTTTCATTCATTCATTCATTTCAATTCAAAAAAAGCATTTTCATGTAAAGTTACGTTCCTATGAATGCTCGACGCAAATTTCAACAAAATGCTTAAGGAGAATTTACTTGTAACATTCTTGTGAATTTTACATCGGTGAAATTTATTTGAATAATGGGAAATTTCAATTTCCACGAGTTGATATTTCTGGGAAATTGTAAAATTTTCAATTAAAAGTTGATCAACGTGACATTGTACGGTAGGTATACAGGATTCGATATATATATGTCAAATAAGTGCGTACCTAATTTAAATCCACCCAAAGATTCAAATTAATATTTAAACTCCCTTGAATTCATGTTCATTTATGGAGATTCATGATTGAGCTAATTTATTGGATTCAGGACAAAGATCACTGGTTTTAGTTATGTTTCTCTAGCAGATCATGAAATCCGGTACCTTATTTATGTTATTACAATTGGTTTCTAGCAGTTTCCGTCACACGACCGTCGAGCGTGGTCGTGAACGGTGCTCATGAGGAAGGACCTCGAAACGGTCAATGAAACGTCAGCATTAGAATATAGTAAAGTACAAACGTGGTATAGTCAAAATAATATTCAAAAATGGTTACTACCTGCGTGACCTAAGGAGACTCGAGCATTAAAAGTTTGTTTGTTTATATGTTTGTCTGTTACTTTTTATACCCGAAATGGTTTATATGCTATTGAAATGCGATTTTTTGCAATCTGACTTTAATTATGATTCTTAAATATGTTTTATTGCCACTAGTTACTAAGATGCGCTGCAAGAGACGAACTTCTTCTATGCACGCACACGCGATAATAAGTAACACAATGATAATAGGATGATGTTGCGATTTGATAGGGGTTTTAACGATAATATGGGGGCGCGCGATGTTCACGATTCGAGTGTCTTCATCCAAACTAACGACGCGGTGTGGAAGGTAGGTTTCTGAACGGTGCGGATCTATTAGTACCGCCATCTAGCTAAAGCTTTCGCAGAACTTGCAGTCTTTTGCAAACTTCAACATGATATTTGAGATCAATCTTCTGGAAAATACAAAGATCGCTACATTAAAGTAAAACTACTTGAACTTTAAATATTTTACCAAGCGCAAACTGCAACTACTTCAAGCTATGTTCTTTTCGGTATAAGGTTCAAACATTTATTCCGTCTGTTCTATAATATCATCTGCATGCCCCCCGCCACTGCACAATTTAGGCATTGAATTTCGAAAAATCGTTTCGTAGTTACTCCTTAATATTAAATTTCAGGCCTTGCCTAATAGGTTGTGGTCTCGCGTCTTAACTTACAGGCTTAGGCTGTGGGTATATTATACACATTACACCCGTAAACATTAAAAAGAACATTACCTATTTGATTACTCTCAAAACCCTGTATCTAGGACATTAATGTTTAGTTTAGGCTGTGCGTTGATTGTCAGTCAATTATTGAGTTAATCACGATTAGGTAGGTATTCGGGTATTGGATAAAAAAAAGTAAGGTCTATTTGACTGTTATAGTTAAAACTGTTTTATGTAGTTTGTAGGAAATCCATCAAATTATTTTGTAACAAGATGTCATCGAAATCGCACAAAGATGTAACCTGCGTATTAAAGTGCATTGCTATAATGGTTTATCAGTGGAACTATGCCAGTGTACTTGAAGTAAACAGACTGTAAGTAGCAATTACATGTAGATAAACGCGATAGTACTGTTTGAGTCATAAAGGCGCCAAGTGGGAAATAAATATTTAAGGCTGAAGCAGAAATTACGCTCTACAAAAACTTTGAACTTATTTGGTTTACTTTATGGCAAAAAAACAATATAAATTTTAAAAATATCATGGTATGAACATAATTTTTACTCAAAACGGGTTATTTACCATGTTTTGTGAGTTTGAATGTTTGAATTTTTTTTGGCATAGTTGCATGCATGATGAGCCGGGAGGACTGAAGTCTGACTGTGAAAACATTATGTTATTATGCATCATATTAACAAAGGCCAAGTTGTTTTCAAAACTCAACTATACAAAATTTTCGCAAAAAAAATTATTCGCTAAAATCATTTCTGCGAAAAAAAACTGTGAACCTTATGTTTAATAATAATTTATAATGTGATATAAATTCTGATTCATGAAATTTATAAGAATGGGTATTCTCAAATAAAGAATCGGTTGTTTTACATTTTCGAAAAGTTTTTGAGAGAGACAAATTCCAAAAAACATGTGAATTTCACTCATTTTTGTCAACGCAGGGTCGTACGCGCCATGGTATTGCGTAAGCTGCTAAAATCTTTAACTACCTGATATTGAGTTTGTAATTCTATTATACGATAACTATGTCAAATAGTCAATATAACTCCATGTGTGGCAACTCCTAGTTGGTTTTATTTGAGTGTATAAGTAGAATCACTTCATGAGTTTGTAAATTTTGTAATCAAATTTATGCAAAATTGTAAAACTACCGACAAGTTTTCATTGTCTATTGCAACGTTCTCTAGTGACTCATGGCAATAAATCCTATGTAATTAATTACTATCCGAAATCAATTCAAATTAGATGGAATGGTGGAATCTAGTTCACAATCTGTAGGTATTTTGAATTATTGTGTTTGCAAAGTGAACGCGTGAGACTTTTCTCTGACCTAGTTTTCATGCCGACTTGATTACCTTTGATTTAAGCACAGGGCCTTTGACCAAACCAAGCTGGATGATTTGTCGGTTCAACATCGAACGTTGTGGATGTAGGTACTCATATTCAATACTGCTTTGTGTGTTTTTAATTTTTATTTATCAGGTAGGCAAAAATTACCTACTATACAATTTTTTGTCGTTAAGAGCCATTAATTAGTACAGACCTCTGCTCGCGGCTCCACCCGCTTTGTTACCCGAGTGCTACGATTATAATGGGGTTTTTGCATTTGTTTTGTATTAATTTAAGGGTGGTTCATGCACTAGAGGCCAGTGTCTCTTACGGACTGTAAAAAGGCGAAGGTAACATGCCCGTTTTTGTAATCGTTTTGTACGAGTTCAAGAAAGGTTCATGGATTTAACGCCAAGGGTATATAAATGTTGTAAAATTTTACTTGTATGATAGCGAAGTTCACATTATCAAGCATGCATATGTGAAAGCTGGTTGGAGGAGCGATAATGCACGATTATAACTTTTTTAGAAACGCTACGGCGTCGTTCTTATGGAGGATTTTCCATACAAAGTTCAAGCCCCCTGGCTGCTATTGAAAATATGTTCATTCTATACAAATGAGGCCAAACGCGACTGTTTTATTATATTTAATTCGTTAAGAAGATGTTCATTGTACTCCTTTGACTATCTTCTCATCCGTCATCGGCCTCTGTCTGGTAACTAGTTCTAGCCCCCTGGCTGCTATTGAAAATATGTTCATTCTATACAAATGAGGCCAAACGCGACTATTTTATTATATTTAATCCGTTAAGAAGATGTTCATTTTCCTCCTTTGACTATCTTCTCATCCGTCATCGGCCTCTGTCTGGTAACTAGTCAACAACAGAGCTTTTGACAGGGAACCCTGTCTAACTACTCCAGCTAAAAATTAAAAAAAAAACAAATCGTGCGATGACGTCATCAGTGGTGACTCGAAACTGCAGTTGTTTCTCCGTAAATTGTGCGCACATCTAAACATTATTTCGTAACCATCTTTGTATCTAACATTGCTGCACCAATTAAAGTAATACTACTTTGCGAACACTCACCCTGAAGACTCTCGGAATGAGTCGAAATTTAGTCGGTGCCTCCACCGATAGTGCGGTACGTGAAAATTCCCGTTTTTACTATATGAATAGTTATTAATATTCTATATCTAATTTTACATCGTAAGCAGTGGTGGTCCGAATATTGGCATGCGCACTGAAAACACGCAGCCTAACAGTTAAAAGGTTCTGTGTAAAATAATCTAAGTATTGATTCGGTGTTTTTTATTGTTGAACTATGTCTCCTTTGGATGGATGTTAATTAAAAGAAAAACCTTTCTTAGTAAACTTAATAAAAAAAACATCATTTCATGTCAATATTACCAGCGGTTTAGGATCTGCGTGGTCTGTCACTATGTCCATATCCTTGATAAGAATTTATGATGTTTTTATATTCATAATGTTTTGTGTTACGACATACGAGAACTATAGTATAGATGGTCATTTTTCACACAGCATCATCTACCCCAAAAAGCAGAACCTGTATTATGGGAACTACATGACTGATACACTACTCATATAGAGGTACTTTTTTTGTATATACATACATATTATACCATAGAAAACACCCAGACCCGAGACAAACATTTGCTAATCATACAAACATTTGTCCCGCAGCGGGAATCGAACCCGCAACCTTATGCGTCTCAGGCAGGCCTTCGCCCACTGCGCCACAGAGGTCGTGCTGTAAATGAGACTCGGCAGCGATAACGAATTACATTTTCAGAGCGCTGATATCTTGACGAATTTGATACGAACGTGGCAATTCAATTTCGAATAGGTACGAGTATAATACAAAATCAAATGTGCCGATGAAATTACGTACCTTCCAAAAACAACAGGGGGTTCTAGACAAATACCTCCGCTAACTTTTCGTTTCACGCTGACACAAATTTGTCAAGGTAAAACTTGGCAGCTGTCACGTGACATTTCCACAACTAATGTCATTCCCATACAATGCATTATTTCCGCAGGCGTTAACGCCAACAGAAAGTGGTCTTTGTGTAGACCCTGCTAAAGATATCCCAAGTAGGTACTTATGTAGCTTCGCTCATGCGGGGTTGACTGACAGCGACTGACGCAACGATCCCGTATGCGTTTGTCGTGAGAGGTTGTTTGTTTGTTAAATTTAACAAAAAAAAACAACCAACAGTTGGCTTATCTGATTGCGATCCGATAAATGCGGTTCTTGGCGATCAATTCATATGACTTGTGACTTTCCTAGACAAGTTTCATCGCCACAAATCACTAAGGAACGAACTGTAATAGACGATGGATAACACGTTGGGGATTTTAGCATTTTGCAAAATATATGTTATTTAATTTAGTACAGTTGGCTAACACAGATCTGGATTTCAGCCAGATCATGATTTGTAAATTAGCTGATAACTCGCAACATCAGTGCCAGATGTCTATTAGTTTGTTTGGACAAAATAGTTAGTGGTGTATTCAGTGTGTAAAGTTAGCCTGTATCGATAAAAGGATTCACAAAACTATGGTTTAGCCCAAATTAAACGGCCAGGTCACTTCGCTGTTTAGACAGTAATTATAGGTGTACCTATTCTTAGCTCACGGATAGATTTTATGATACGCAATACTTCAGTCTGTCTGAAAAGTATATCTAAAGTAGATAATTAATACTGGACATTTATCACACAGCATCATCTAGCCCCAAACTAAGCAGAGCTTGTATTATGGGAACTACATGACTGATAAACGACTTATATACAATATTTTAAATACATACTTATTATGCATAGAAAATACCCTGACCCGAGACAAACATTTGCAGATATAATCATATGTCCCGCGGCGGGAATCGAATCTGCAACCATCTGCGTCTCAGGCTGGCCATCGCCTCTGCGCCACAGAGGTTGTTACCATAGTATAATAGAGATACCAGAATAGACAATGACAAAGTCCTCACATTTACTTCTGTCATTTGTCACACGATAAAAAAACAACATATCACCATATTATCTGCAATTCAAAAAAAAACCACATGCAATAATTTTTAATTGCATTGTCTAAAGTCAGATCGCACGACATGCTCCCCACCACGCTAAATTGCATATGTGGTAGATTGCATAATGTAAGGAGGATATTAGGAGTGAGCTGCTCGTTTTCTTATCTGTGGCATGGCGAGACAGCCCGCGCCAGATTATAGCCATTGCCAGCTACGTGAGCGGGTGCTTTTATTGTGGTTGGAGGTACCTACTAATAAAAGCTTTAGATAAGGATTTGGGTGGATTCAATGGATGAACCTTTTTAAATCGCGACAAAGCTTGAAATATTGTTAAGTGGGCTAGTTTATTCTGGGTTTGTTCTTTTATTGTCAGCTTTGCAATTGGTATACCGATGAATTAGTAACCTATCTACTAGCCCCCGTAGCAAGCCTTAGAGATTAAACTGTCCCTGGAAGCAATTGTTAAGCAGATCACTCACAAAAACGATTCAAAAGAGTCCAAACACAAACCGATCTACCGATTGAACCCATTAAGAAATGATCCTTCCTCACTTGACCATCTTCTCACATTACGTAGTCAAGTACATAGAATAACAATACTCAAGAGGTCAAGTATCGTCAAAAAGCCAATATAACGAATTATATAATAATGCATCAATGTATATACTGTGTCATTCCTTGCAAGACAATAAAAAAAAAGCCAATGACCTGTCAGCTAGCTACGAGTGGGAAACACCGACCACAACACTATTTAGCCAATCGCTAAAAACCATTATATTATTTTAAGCTTAATTAGACGATCATTTAATGCTGTGATTGAAGTGTTAAAGGTAACCACTGAGCTCATTATTAATAACAGGATGATTCAATAAATAAAATCCTCGACGTAAGGAGCCCGTATATGCGTTTGTTTTTGGTATGTTACCAATAATCTCCAAACTGGCTTATCGGATTGTAATGCAGTTTCTTGCAATCGATTTATATGTCGTCAACAATGGTTCTTAAATAGCTTTTAACTAAATAGACACTACAATTTTATTATGCTATTATGGAAATACACGACGAAGGTTTTCAGATTTTGTAATTTACTTGTCTAATGAAATATTGCAGCGCCCTGACCGCTCCTTCTAGTTAAAAAAATGCAAAGAAGCCGCATTACATTCAAACATACTAGATATTATGTATTGGATACGCGGGTAATTTGCAACAAAAGTAACTAATATACATCAGAATAACACAGTGGCTAGTTTTTACCCGGGTACCATGCGGGCGAAGCAGTAGGCAAAAGCTAGTAATAAAAAATTGGAAGCCACTCTACTTTCGACCACTTTTAGTTAAGTATCTCCTTGACGTGTTGAGTTGGTGCGATTTGCCGTTTCGTCAAGAAAGTTATACCGTATTCAGCGATTTGCTTTCATAAACCTTGGATAAAGATTATCGTGACCATATATCTTGCTCGGCCCTGCCCTTGGATTACTCAGCCAGAAGGCACTTGCCCGGCCCATTTGATACTCAGGCACCATCGAATGCAGAATGTGAAGATACAATAAAACCTCCGATGACCTCTGTGGCGCAGAGGGCGTAGGACGCAGAAGGTTGCGAGTTCGATTCCCGCCGCGGTACAAATGTTTGTATAAACTGCAAATATTCGTCTCAGGTCTGGGTATTTTCTATGTATAATATGCATGTATTTAAAATAAGAAAGATAAGTATATAAGTCATGTAGTCCCCATAATACAAGCTCCGCTTAGTTTAGCTAAGGGCTAGATGATGCTGTGTGAAAAAAGGCCAGCATTTATTGTTAATATTAATTATACTAACGCATGAGTTATTTACTTAAAAAGTACCTTTTTAAACGTCGGAACGTTGGCAAAATAATAAAAAAGGTAAACGCGATAAAGACCCGATAACTTATAAATTACGTTTTTAAACGTTCCCAATGGAACGATTTATAAAGTTATACCTACCTCCATCGATATATTGTTGAATGTCTTTGAATATCTACCCTTTATACCTATTGAATTTATCACATTCCGGATAAATTTGAAAGGGGTCATTCGACTGGACTCGGACGATCCTCTTCAAATGCAAACTTTTGATTCAAATTCATGTGTGTCGTTTTCACCGATCTGGTCACTGACTTTATCCGAGCGAATGATATTGTATCCCATAAATCATATGATCTCTGAAATAAATCTGGAAAAGCCATTATCGATGTTTTACTACTTCGCAAGTTATTCCGGAGAGGTCGTCAAATAAAACGCAAATATTGTTAAAAGTTTTTTCTTACTTTGCCCAGAAGTTCAAAGTGTCTCGCCTAAAGCGGGATACGCACGAATAATTTGACGGAGTTTTTATTGTAGAAGACATCTACAGCATCATTTTTCAAGTAAAGTATATCGAATATACGGTACTATCTACTAACAAGCCATGTTAAATAGAAAAGAAAGACTTGCTTATCATGCGTGACATCGCCTTCATCAATTGCTTGCTACCTTACTTGATAAAATGTATGCGAATCATTGCATGTCATCAAAGATGATGGAACATGAATTAAGTAAACAAAATTATGTAACCGTACGATTCAGAACACGACCACCAAAATGGCAGCGTAAATACAGGTTAGTTTTTCGACGAGCTCTGAGAATGAATAAAATTTAATTCTCTTAAAAGTTGCTGTCTTTTTGCATTGGTCCGCGGTTTACGATTTGCGGTTTGCGGTCTACAGTTTGCGGTCTGCTGTTGTATTTCCAAATAATATACATTCCTTTATTTTCGAGAGGTTAAGAGGACTTCAGTAGCTAATAGGCTATGAAGTACTAAAAACTAGCCATTTGTTTTTGCTTTTAGCGTTTCGCAGATAGAACCCTAGTTAATGTCTATCATTGAATATCAGGTCTATAAAAATCACTTTGAGGCTTCTATCACGATTTTTAATTTTAGGCCATAACTTGCCCCCCCCCCAAACCCCAACTTTTTAAGTCCTAGAAGTATAAACGAAGTGTAACGAAAAGTACCTATTCAATAAAAAAATCCAACTAAAATTAGTTCGGCGGATTTCTAATTAGGAGTTATGAGTCAACTTTGGGATCCTAACATGCCATGTCTCGACATGCCTTGGGCAACTTTTTTGTTTTGATCGTAACAATGGGTTTCACGAATTAACGCCCGAGTGAATTAATTAGCATGGCAATGATTCTATTTTTATTCATTTAATGTTCACGTCATTTTAATTATTCTCGAGAATGCTCAGCTCAGGGTTTGACTGATGCTTAATTATTGTTTCAAATTTACGAGCACTCGAATTATCCCATTTATGTTAAGTAGATATAAAAAAATATATACATTTATTGACAGATCCAATAAAACAGTGAAACTAGTTCGCTAATGCTCCTACTCCGTCGTATTTCCCAAAATAACGAGGGTCGTGACCCCTTCCCGGTAGAGTTTATCTTAGAGGATAGTGTGCCGTCGAGATCTGTTGCCGGCGGCGCACTGTAGGTAAAAAAAAATATAAATTTATCAGCATTGTTCTGAAAAGTAAATGTACTAATTTCGACAAATTAGTACATGAAATTAGAGAAATACCTAAATGGTAGACAATCCCCGCCCAAGGAGTAATTCCTGTTAGATCTGTTAGATGAAATTTGACGTGCCCGTAAGATCTCAACGTATAGAATGTTAACCTAAACGATAAGTAGGTAAGTAGATCAAAAGGCAATTACATGTACTACAGCTGTCTGTCTATCTGGTTGCATGTAAACAGGCATCAGAGTTTTCCTAAGAAGGATATAGGAGAAAGAAGCGTTGAATCATTCATGTGTAGGGACTCACAAAACTGTGTATGTTCATGTTAGGGGTATCATCATGCATGCTTCAAGTATGATTAACTATATTTTGACATAATTATCTCATACTTCTAATATGCCAATAATAAGGCGTAAGCTTTCAGAACCGTACGACACAAAATAGAATATTTCCTAGTTTAAAATTTATTTAATTGTATCGAAAGTCATTTTTTCATAAAATAATATGCTCTCGAATGCAAACTGCTGCGAATAATGTGCTTTTTATCATATAAAAGACATCAACGCACGCGTTCGCTCAGTAGAGATTAAAGGATTATTAACTTGTTTAGTTTGGTTTATTATGTGAAGATACGAAATAGATAGGATAACATTGTCTTTTTAAGCATATACATTTATCTTTATGTTAATCAGGTTTAAAATTATATAAAATTATCACATAGATTAGTAACTATTGATTTTAGTTTAAAATAACCTTTTGGTACAGAAAATATATATTGTTATCTGTTACTTTGTTTTATACTCGCATAAAACAAAATGAATATTATATAAGAAAGGTCGAAAAAAATAGATAGCGCCAGCAATTTACTCATTATGATACCTGTATACCGAAAACAGGCAGATCTGAAATGTTACCCATAGGAATTCTTTTCTTGCATAAAAGTTTTATGGATTTTCGATTGGTTAAAGGTATTTTTATCGACTGCGTTTAATTGGCTGTAAAATTAATGCTATTTTGTATAATACCAGCTTTACGTTAACCTCTTGAGACAACAAGTTTTGTTCAATCGATGCAATGTCATTCACTTTATTCGTAATACTACTATTTAAATTGTTTAGGTTTTTTATTTAAATTTGGAAATAATCCTGATATTCGAGTATGACTCGATTGTCCCACAATTGCATTTACATTGGTTTACACATAAGTGTAGTTACAGCAGACACAATGTTTGAATACACAGTAAACTTTAGCGATAAGACCGCCCATTGTACCTTATATTATTGTGAATTCCTGTGTCTTTTTGTATTTTGCTTTGGTGTGCAATAAAGAGTTTATCTATCTATCTATCTATCTATCTAAATAAATATCGTATCAGCTAAGGTTGGAATTTCTTATCGAATGCAAAAAGGCCTAGGTAGGTACCTACCAAAGAACAATAGGTGAACTTACGTCAATCACAGTCAAGGCTACACTTTTACAGCCGAAGAGAATGCAAGATTGTAATCAAAATAATTACAGAAATCTCAAAAGTTACCCACCAGTATTCCACGTGGTGTTCAATATGATAATATATAATTCCAGATTGCCAATACAAAGTGTTTTGTCTTACCGTCAAGGTCAAAATCAGCATTAGATCCGTAAATAAAAACCGGAATTTGATGTTACATTCATATGTTAAGTTTATGGGCACAAGAACAATTGCATTGCAAGATTGCAATAACTATTCGGCGGCTGCTATTTCCTGCTTCGCAAAAGAAACAAACAATACTCCGCGTACAAGTGCATACGTCACGTTTTGCGTGCACACACGATATAATTACCGGCAGAAAACATCACAAAAACATTGGCTTTCAAGGCCGTGCATCTAACAACACATTCCACGTGAATCTAAACTTCAAATCTTATTCAATAAAAACTTCACTCAAAAAGTATAGGGTAACTCTAATCGCACAGCGCACTTTACGTGCTATTTGGCGATGTTATTGCTAATCGGACGTTATCGGGAAATGTAGGTAAGTGACATTTCATAGGCATGTGCCGGCTACGTTAGCGGAGGGCGCGCCGCGGCAGGCAGCGCGCTCACTCGCGGTTAGATGAGGACTGTGCGTGCGACCCGCTGAGCGCTCCGCCTGGCCACGAGCGGCAGCGGGGTCGGTAGCGAGAGCGGGTGGCGGATCGACATCGACAACTCCTCGCCTCGCTGCTGACTGCTGAGGGAGTGCACCGACCTGGATTATCCCCCGCCCGTTAATAACTTAATTCGCCGATACAGCTCACATTATGACGTCATAATCCGATTGCTGAAGGTGATGGCCTTAAGGGGCGATTGGTAGATGAAACCTTACGGGTGTCGATGAATAGCGCACCTTTGAAAGGTCAATTGACAATGTATTGCACAAAGGTAGGTTCACCTTAACATCGACAAACATGATTTTGTGTATTCAAAACAGATTTCAGACCAAAACATAAAGTACCTATTTCTTTACGCTTCCCACCCCCTTTACACCTCCATACATTTCTGGAAAACGGGTGTTGCATTTTAAACATTCTTAAAATTGGAATGCTAATATTGTCTGCAATTTCGTTTCACTTGACAAAGTTAGCATAACCATTTAACCTCAAAATGTTCAAGACTAGTCTTGAACATTTTGAGGATATTTTCATATCTGGTTAGCTTTCTACTAGTATGATTATTTCATTTTCCTAGTAACCAAACTAGGCGACTCTCATTGTGTTTGTAAATTTAAGTGGTCCTAAGTTCGATTAGGATACTACACCCACTGTCGTTATAGTGACCTAAGAAGGCATCTAAGTTATTTGTATAAAAACATAACGTAGGCACAAATACCTAATTTGTTTAATCTCTCTTATTAACATACCAAATAAGGAAAATATAATACAGAAAGTAGAAACCTCATTCGGGGTTTTTCTTCAGATGTAAGTAGGTACTTACACCCGTTTAACAGTAGATGCGTACTATAAAATTTCTCTATCCAGAAGAAGTCATGTAGTGGTACATACATAATACAAACAGAAAAACAATATATATTAACAGTTATGGTTTTCATTTGTATTTCTTGTTTAGAATAATTGTATGCAGTGTTTAGGTATTTATTGTATGGGCCCTGCATTTGTATGTGTATTTAACTGTGGTGCCTGAAATAAGTGAAATATTATTATTAAACAATAATAAACACGCTCACTACTGTATTTCCCATGATGGACATTCTCATATACATACTCAGTGTGTAGACGTATAAGAAACAATGTAGGCGGTAGTCACGTCCAAACATTAAATTTGGCACATGACCGCTTCTTGCAAGTAGTAACCATTCCACGTGTCAGGTTGTAAGCCCATCGCCGCAATTATTATTATGATAAAGTCAAAACATAAATTCATGTGCATGAAATAATCCTTCTTTGCAAATATCGAAATAAGACAGCCCAAGACGTGTCGAATCACGTATGTTATGGTCCCGCAGTTATCTCAACTTCGTAAGTTATTATTGGAAACCCGTCAAAACCGATTTTCGGCGGTAGTTCATATAAAAGGCTACTTGATAAACTTTGTTTCATATGTCATAACCAATGTTAGAAAGAAAGCTAGAAGGGGAGGACACACTTTTAATTACTTTGAAGCCTATATTTCTTGGACGAGAGGATGAAATAAAAAATGGTTAGTCTAACATTAGACTTATTCAATATAATAACCTACACAAGAATCGCTTTAAAAATATGTAGTGTACAAAAAGGTATAAGATATAAGGTAAAGGTACTTTATTTTATGATTTAAGTTTTTGGGTTACAAACTCGGCTGTGTATCAAATAATATTTCGATTGTTTATAGGGTTTTGGAACCCTAAGAACAATTGTACGACCGTCTCATCGTTATATCTGTGGCCAAGCTAACATGCCAGTAGTAGAAAAGTAAAAAAAAATGTGGGGTTAATCTAGGCCAGGCTATTGATATGTCACGTCACGATTGTAGAAAGAATAATTATTAAAGTACATATTAATTAAAAGGTACATTTATTCAAAATATATATATTTTTTTCGCTTACCAACATCGAAGCTCGAGAGCAATGTAAATAAAACTATCTTACCTGAAAACAAAAAAAATATATTTTAAGATAGGTACTTGTTAGCATTTACAAAGTCAAAGTCAAGCATAAGTAGAAGTTTTCACATTGGAATTCAAGTAAATGCAAGGAAGTTATACTAAATTAATGTTCAAAAACAAAGAAACCTGACTGCGTGATTCTATAATCTTAATATTTTCTAGGCTTAAATAGATCCAATGAATTTGCATTTATCCACATTTATATTTATCCATCAGATTTTAATTGTTATTTAAAATCGGAAACCGTTTATGGCGGCATATATCCGCCGTATTATAATTTTGTGCATTCTATGTCACTCTAGAGATCAAAACGATTCTAATAATATCTCATTTCTCAAAATCCATCAAGCCGTTTAGGTTACAGGACAAGCTAAAGGATTTTTGATTCGTCGGAAATCAAATATGGCGGTTTGTAGCCGCCATATTAGATTTCATGACACTAAAACGGTTACAATAACGGTAACGGTTAATTTACCTACTTATTTTGAGGTTCTACAAACACATTACGAGTAGATTTGTCAAATTATTTTTGTATTAGATAGCCCAATCCATAATGATAAATTTATTTATTTATTTTACTATTATAGTAAAGTTAAAGTAGTATTCTTTATGTATTTTTTTTGTTAGTATTTATTTATAACTACTTGCACACTTTCCAATTTAATAAAGCATTAGTACACCCCCGGCCATTATTACAATCTCATTAAATCCTCTTCATCCAAAGGTTGTCTCGAAGAGATCGCTTTTAAGCGATAAGACCGCCCATTGTACTTTAAGTTTAGGTTTTGTTAGTTTTGTTAAGTTATATCTATTTTTTAATGTTTTTTTTTTAATAAAATATTTTCATTAATTCATTCATAGTCGGTAAATTTTGAAAAATTGGATGTATGAGATAATCTCCGAAAATACTCATCCATTTTGAAACATAAATTAACCAATATTTAGGAAGGACCTTCAGGTTCAGAGTTGACATATCCCGCCTTTTTGTGGAGATCAATTTTGCAACGTAAGTTGATGAAAAAACGGTGGTGCGAATGCGTTTTTTACCAACGCTGACTTAAGGATCCGGCTTACAGCGCTCATAACTTAAAATCGATGTGCAACTGATGCAGGCTTGCCCATGCTTGCGCGATAGCAATATTAGCCGTTTAGAATTTGTTATAAATTTGGTGGTGTTCCGTAATACCAAAAAAGATAAATGAAAACTTGTTGTATTTTTCACATTGTGTTGTTATTCTGTAACTAGACAATATAATCTATGTACCTAACCAAACGATACGTAAGGTATTGTTGTTTTAAATACGAAACAAATAAGAAGAAAACATGTCATGTATGACGTAAAAATATCCAAAATGCGATTCGTTTACATTTCATTTTAAGTAAGTATTTTGAAAAAATATATAGCAAGGTACGTAGATAAATACTATTCGAATGCAAATAATAACATAATATGGTGAAAATAAGCTCTAATTACAAATGACTATGGTATTACGTTTGTATGGGCAATTCATCCAACGCAGGCTTCTTAATGGTAAGAGCTACTTTTCATCGGCCACTTTTTATCCAGGTACCACATGGGCAGAGCCAAAATACTTGACCAATTTTTTTAAATCGAATGAACATAGCGACCTCAGCAACGCGGTGGGCGAAAAGCCAGCTTAGACGAAAAAAATGCGGTTTCGATTTCCGCTGTGGGACAAAATGTTTACATTATCTGCAAATATTTATTTCAGGTCTAGGTGAAGTGGACTTTTGGTCACAATAATTTAAAAGTGTTGCGTATATAATTCAACTTGTATCGAATTGCATTCGTCACTAGAACAGTTGTTTTACAAGTAGGTATACTAGTAAAAGAACAAAGGTTATACAGTCCTTCTGCGAATCTGAGCATGCTGCGTATTGCTAAGGGTTAAAAGCATGGTCGAACGCAATATTGCCTACCTAAACTCTCCCAGTTTCTTTATGTGTTACGAGACGGAGTTTCCAATAAGCACAAAAAATAGAAAATTCCTAACCTCTAATCTTGGTAACGAGTTCATTAGTGTGCGTGTTGAGTTATGCTTGCATGATTTACCTACTTACATACCGCTGTTTGTTTGAATGAATCGAAATATTGACGGAATTCAAAACTAAAAGTTGTTGAAATCGTCGTCGAATCTGTTCGGGCGGATCTGGGTGCGCCGGTTGCTATCGACCGAGTCTGACGTAACCCGGGTCCAACTGCCGCTGGAAACTTTAACACAACCCTTATTTACGAAATAAGACTCCCAAGCAAACATCAAATGAAGAGAAAGAAGTAACGTGACCAAGAAAATTGTAGGGGTGCTTAATGAATGAGAAGAAATCTTCCTTGGTTTTTATACATCGCTTGGTTTTCTAGAGAGCTGTTGCTGAAATAAAAGAGGAATAGGTACTCGTAATATGTACCGTATTGTAATGAATCAGATGAGATATTTAAGAGCAAAGTTACGCAAGATAACCTTTTGATATAATAGAGGAATTTGTGAAATGAAGGCATATTCCAACTGCCAAAATCACTTTGTTTTAAAACTATGTAGTTCTACCAATGATTCCTACGGTAGGAGATATGGGATTTTTGTACCAACTTGCCTACTACTACTTGGATCCGTGCTTTGTTTCTATTCACATTTAAAATTCTATTGAAATTACGTAATGAAGCACCTACTGGGTGTTTCTATTGATAAGAATGGTTAAATGAATGGTAAATAAATAAGGCTTAGAGCACTGTTAAAAGGCTCGAGGTCTGAGTAATAACACGGTAATATCGTTTTATTGCTGCGGAAAATGCCCAACTCACAATGAGAAACTCAAAATGACGTGATGGAAAGGCATTTGAATCAATCACAAATAATAATGCAGAATTGAAAGATTTGTTGGAAAGAAGCTTGTGGATCAGCCAAAAGAAAATATCATATTTTACTACAGTAATTTTTTTTATCCTAATAATTAAAAACATTTAAAAATATGTTTAAATAATAACGTATGAACTCGTCATAATCAGTAAAAATCAAACCATGAACCTCTGTTGTAAGAGGGCGAGTAGTCAATAAACCAGAAAAGGCGTTTTTGGTGCCAAATCTGGGCAAAAACTCCTAGTCCTAGTAAGGACTAATATTTTTATCGTATCCTTTCTATGAGCTCAGTTTGTTCAAAAAAAGAATAATAATTTGTATAAAACGAGCTAGGAAGAGTCTTTAAAGGGTGAGGCTGTCCTCATTCGGCAACACTAGTTACACGTCATTTATTGTTGGATGGGGATTTATGAGCCATTTGTGCCTGATGGTCATTCATTTCCGTGTCATGTCCCGATTGTTTTCGAATACGCGCAGATGGATAATGAATTGATGATAATTTAGGCTAATGCGTTTGGATAAGCACCTTATATAAGCTTACAATATAAATCATTTCCGACTTAAAATATAGTCGGAAATGATGTATTATCAGCAGTGTTATGTGATCTCTAGGATGCGATCATCTTCTTTTTAAGTCATTCAAAATCGATGAACATACTTGGGATAATTCTAATAGTGTCGAGGTCCTCCGTCACGCGATATATTTTGGACCATCTCGCTTGACAGAGTGCTGAGGGACAAATGTTTGCAGATCTGCAGATATTTGTACCGAGTCTAGGTATAGTGTAGTACCATGATACTCGTTGTTTCATACCCTCGACACAGGGAATCCTAGCCTCAGGGGCCAGGTTAGCTAAGTTTTCAGTTCAAATAACAGCGATGATATTGTTTCATAATTCATAATATATTTATTGCGAAACACAGGTAATGGGATGATAGGTATATGTTATGATAATGTCCATTGTATTTTACCATTTTGATGTACAATAAAATAAAATTACCACATTACGAGTAAGTACTGGTCCTATACACAACAAAATAAAAACAGGAGTGACATTATATAAGAAGGTATGTGTATGGCTTGGGTTCAGAAAAACAGATAATCTGCCTTATTCAGATAATTATAAATACAATTCTAATACTATGTGTTGTTTACCTACTGACGCACTGATTTTAGCGAATGATATCTGCTGGAAATATACAAATTATCTTGTTTTATTACCCAGCCTTTGAAATAAGTAATTAAGTAAACTTGACTATTAATAACAAAGCGTCACATTAAGTCGCGAGCACGCAGCTGTTGCTTCAATTTCACATGCTATAACTTATGACTAGTGGAACGCCAGTGACTTTGTCTGCGTTGTGTTCGTCAATATAATGCTCTAGTAGTGGCTGCATTTCCACCGTTCAACACTATAAAGAATGATCCCGTGATAATACCGCCTGTTCCCATGTGTCATGGTTCATTCGAATAAAAAAATTATCCGTGGACTTAAATTATTATATTTTTTTGTAACACGTCGTTTATTCCCCCATGGCACTAAATGACGAACCTTTCCAGGTTTATTTACATTGTGCGTTTGATACTTTGATTGTAAGCCAGGATATGAATTTAATATAATTTAGAATAATCTCAAATAAAGTCATAAGACTAGTATTGCCACGAACTGATATCTCGCGAAGTATCGAAACCCCCCTATTCCATACAATAGTTCAAAACCCCCTACTGATTAAGCTCATCTATTGAGCTCAGTTTCACATACAAATGCCGGTTTATTAAAAAAAATGGTATTTACTAGTTTAAAATTGCCTTAGATAGATTATATGCCAACATCAGCATATGTTGAGATCGTTTCAAAATACAGTTTTTGGTTATCTGGAAGAGATCTCTTTTAAGCTTAAATTAATTGTACCTTTTACTTTAATATGTTATTGTTTATTTTTTTATTTCGTAATGTGTTTATTAAAGTATTTTCATTTATTCATTCATTTCGTTAATATTTATTCATATTGGAAACCCTGTCAGTATCAGTATCGTACTAGCGGTGAGGTAATATGAATATACATATATAAACGTGAAAGTTTGTGTGGATGAATGTTTGTTACTCTTTCACGCAAAAACTACTTCAGGTATTTTGATGAAACTATATAGTACCTAATATAGTTTATACATCAGAATAACACATAGGCTACTTTTTACTACTTAAACTACCCTTTACTTTTCCGGGTACTACGTGGGCGAAGCCGTGGACAGAAGCTAGTGAACATATATAATAACAATTTATCAATCAAAAATACCTTTATGAATTCACGATAGTCTTTTGATTCACATATAATGTTTATTTACCTATCAAATTTCTTATGTTTTTAAAATCATTTTCATACGTGAAAGAGGCTCTGATTCGAGCAAGTATTCTCATGCGAGGCAAATGAGGTGCTTCGAAATTATGAATAGATTTTGTCATGTTCACTAGCTTTGTTGAAGATTGTAACTCATTATTTGAGCCATTGCGCCAGCTGCTGCGATGCTTTCAAAATATTTAAATATATTCTGAAGGTTCATCGGTTTTATTCATAGCCTGGAATTCGTGACGTTAAAGACTGCATAATACCAGCGTTCCTTACATTCAAGGAGTAGATACCTAATACCAAGTTTGTACCAAGTACCCGAGAGGTACTTGGTATAAACAAGGTGTCGAGATTTCTAATGTTGACAGGATATTTTGAGTTATTTACCGTTATTACCTGATGGCACATGCCTCAAAATTTTTGGTTCTAGGGCATGTCTAGGGTTTCTACTTTCTCCACCGTTTTGAGCACGTATTAACGCGTACATAAAAACTCAATCCAAAACTCATTACCATGAGATTTGGGCTATACTTGCGATGGATCTCTCACAATTTGACTGAGGCTCAAAAACGGACCGCGTCACTTGGTGCATGCTTACCAGATTCAACGAAGAGGCATCAAATTTGGTGTGGAACATAGTTACAGGTGACGAAGCTTAGATTTATAGCTACGACCCCAAAACAAAGCAACAATCGACCGTTTGGGTCTTTAAAGATGAGTCGACGAACTCCGTAAAAATAACCGTAAACGCCGTATCATCTTGCACCATGACACTACCAGCTCTCACGCGGCCAGACAGACTTATGAGCCATTCTGCATACAATTCTAACCTCATACCTTAATTCGTTTATTATGTTTTGTACTTTGTAAAAAACGTATCATAATATAACTAAACATGCAAACATAAAATTATGGATAGGATAGTATGTTATTTTTTTTAAATGAATAAATTTATTCCTACAACTGTCTGCATACTAAAGGTACAAACGACTTTATCTGTACCTTTTGTACCTATACACATAATTGTATTGAATGTCTAGCGACTTAGCTAGCTATCTAAAGATCGTTGAAAACGATCTATAGATAGGTCAACTGATGAATATCACTACTAAGGGTGCAAAGATCCAAAGACAGGAGGGAGGAAGAAAAGCATGACGAGTTTAAACTATCGCCAGCTTTATGTAAAAATATAGTTTGAATACGTAACGAGAAATATTTTCTCAACTATATCTACGCTTATTCAGATAGGCACTTTACGAAAAAGTGCAAGTAGAGTAATTTGGTTGGGAGACGCGGGCGGAGACGCGTGCGGCTTCACGATTTAATTGCTTTGGCGCCGTTCCACGACGTGGACCGACACGACTGGAAGTACCCACGGTATGCATGATCCCATGTCTGATTGAACATCTAGCGATCTACATCTAGCGCTGGTTTTTTATAGGCTGATGGGAATAGAAAATCTGGGAATTATAATGCTCTATAAGAAAGGTTCTCAAACTTATTTTATACCCTGGGTATATTAAAAATCCTAGAGCCCCTCAAAGTTTTTGAACATAACAACTATGCTTTCTCCTCTAGACCGTCTCAGCGTCCCCAATATCTAGAGCTTTCTACCGCCCCCCTGAAGGCCTCTAGCGCCCACAAGGAGGCGCTATTGCTCACTTTGAGAAACAGCGCTCTGTAAATTATCTTAGTATTTTTCAAACTTTCGCGATTAGATAACATAATTATGTGCAGTGCGGTGATACGGTTAGTGTAGTGTGCCGTAATGTGAACATGGACTTTTATGATTCCGAAGATGAAATGAGGGTAGTTGCGGCTACTGCCTTTATTTCTCGCCGGTAGCTCCGTATACTCCAGTCATCCCGTGACCACGGCTGTTCCAATACAGTTGAAACGTCGGGAAAATAATAAAAAAGGTAAACGCGATAAAGACCCGTTAAACTTATAATAATTATATAATCTATCATCTTTAATTCTTACACAGTTGTAAATTTAATGACTACAAAAAAATATTTTTGGTCCCGGACACTATATATGACATATTGTCATTAACGCATGACCAGCGAGCTGGCTTTTATCTGGGCCAACGTATTAGCATTGCAACTGCGTGGAAATGCAGCCAGCATTTTGGGAACGCTTCCGTCCGGTAGTGATCTTCATCAGTTGACCTATCTAAAGATCGTTTGCAAAATATTAATAAATCTATTCATTTACAAAAAACATATTTTCCTACTCATAATTACCTATGTGCGTTAAGTCATATTATGATACGTTCTGTACATATTACATAACATAATTAATGCAGTTCTAGATTATTATAAGCACCCAAAAATAAAGGTTTCTCATAATTTCTTCGAGCTATTATTTCAAATCGTAATCTCACAACGAACACTCTTTTTAAGAACATTCTATTGTTCATGAAAATTGAATTGCTATTACATTTCCCTTGTATTTTCTTCAACTTATTGACTTTATCTTGAAACTTGATCGCTTCCAGTAAAGCCTGACTTCTGGCCTCCCATTTGAAATGCCGCTACAAGTAAGAACGAGGAGATTTTAACTTACTTAAAAACTTTCACATATTTACATACAAGTACAGAGATTCTCATTGCGTTGACATCTCTTAAAAATCAAGTTGTTTCATATATAGGATAGAATTAGTAGGAACCAGGAAGTAGTAATTCCTAGTTCCTACTAATCCTGTCCCACTAATTATTATAAATGTGAGTGTAATGGATGGTTGTGGCTGATAATATTCGTAATGGCTAACCAGTTTGGATGATCATCATCATATTTATTTATTAAAATCAACATTGGATCATCATAATAAATGTTAGTTATAAATTTCTTATTCTAAATTAGTTACATTCCTTGAACTATTTGGCTACAAAACAACAAGTGAACAAATAAATACGTAATTAGAATTGAAAAAGTATTTTTTTTTTTAAACAAACTAATTGAATTGGAATGGCATGTCAAAATTACTATGTCAGAAAGTTAAAATGTCATTGCAACTAGAGTTAAAAAGATAGTTTATTATTAAAATGGATCATAGAGCAATGGCTGAGATAATGTTTGGAATAGGCACAGTTCGTGACCGAACATATTATCACAGGCTACTCAACAAAGCCGCCAATAATTGTGCTATACGAATAGTTGTATATTTATTTTTATTTCTTTATTTTGTAAATGTGAAAGTAAGTATGTTTGGATGCTTAATGCTAATAATGTTGCAACGGCTGAATCGATTTGGATTCAATTCGGAAGTAAAGTTCGTGAACTAAAACACCATATATACAGGCAAATTTTAGCACCAATTTTATACGGGGTACACAAAAGTGAAACCGTAGACATAAAAATGAATGAATGAATGAATGAAAAACTTTATTTGAAAACCTAGTAAAATAAACAAAATAAAAGTAATTATATTACATATTCAAGGTACAATGGGCGTTCTTGTCGCTTAAAAGCGTTATCTTATTATTCAAAGCAATACGGACCGCTTTGTATTTGTTGAGTACCTAAGGGATGATCAAAGATCTGAGATCATTTCATTCAGAAGTTTCTGTTGCTGGTGTATTTTATTTCACTGACGCAAAACATAAGATCCAGTACTATGATCTACACAAAAAGTAACTATGAATGTAGTTTCTTCCCTGGATAGTCCTGGATATTGAATGCATTTCAAAGCGACGTCGGGCAAAAACCGAAAGCTCCGAAACGTTGGCTGACTATCGACCGCGTCTTCGAACTTACGTAATCGTTGCATGGAGCGTGAAGCTCACTTTATGCTATCATATCTATGTAGACATCAATATTTACATACTATTTACTTGCATGAAAATTTGGTGAACCACCTGCGGGTGAACACAGCAGGAAATTAATGCTACTTTACAGAATTGAAATTATCGTGGTTTGGTATAATTTTAGGGTTTAGTACAACTATATAGCTAAAACGTATTTAAGTTCGTGGCATAGTCTTTAAATATCCTAAAATATGGTAACTTTGTTTTATTTCATCAGAACAAAATAACTATTTTTGAAGAAGTTTCTATAACTTTTTATATATTTGACTTAGCAGACTTAGAATAAGAGTCTAATAAAATAAACCATAGTGATATTGCTCTTGATTCAGATCGACCATAGTATAGGCTTATATTATATTACATACTTATATTATATACTTATATTATATCATTCCATATTGTTTATAACATCACTACCGGACCATAGTTTGATATTTATTAAAAAAAATATCTCTAAATTTATTTATTTCTTTACTTTATACGAAAAGTACCAAAAGTAATGTATCGAAAAGTTGCTATGCTAGGAAGCAATTAAATGGGCATACCAACTTATTAACCGTATTATAATCATGTGGTAACTATGCAATTATACAATTAAATTAACACCACTCGTTGATATTCAAAGGTTACTGTACCTGTAGCAAAAATATATGGCATTTAAGTATTTCCGAAGTAGATGGTACTTCCTTTACTCGTCAGACAGTAACACGATACTTGCATCGAGGTCGTGGGAATGATCTCGGATTTCCAGGTTAAATATAACCAAGTCATTATTGGTGTTAGAGATCTATGTACTTAAAAACGTCAATTTAAAAACGAAAAATAAGTCAATTTCCCAGAGAACAAAATGCTCGGCATAAAATACGTACCTAAGTACTTAGTAGTAGTATAGTTTAACTCCAGCAATCGGACGTGACATTTTATTCCGTATCTCACTGGAATACTGTCCGTTTCTGTTGTAAACTTACGTATTACCTATCTTGGAACAAATACCACTTTCAAATGATGAATTGTATTGAAATGATATTAGCTGTTGAAATGTTACGTGACTACTGCCAAGTTTTTCCTTGACAAATTTCGTGAGTTATTTGTCTAGATTCCTCTTAATTTGACAATCGAAAAACTAATGTAATATTAATAAATACCTATCTTATCGTTATAGCGTAACGTTAGCGTCATGCTTAATTTTTAACCTTAAGGTTAAAAAGATGGGAGGGACACAACTTTTGCTACTTTGAGCATTATATTGCCGAAACACGTATTTTTTATTTTTTCAAAACTACCCTTTGGGGGTGTGCAATTGAGTTCTAAACTTTGTATAAATTGTAATCCTTGGTTCGATTTATTCAAAAGTTGGTGGACATAGTTTGAAGCCTGGAGACGGTCATATGCTAATTTTATTAACATATCACGCGGGCGAAGCCGCGGGCAACTAGTGGGACTAGTGTTATCATATTACTAAGCGACAGGGAGTAAAGCACTGACTGACCGACGGACAGACAGACGGACATGTTGAATCTGTACAGGTTCATTTGTTAACATAGGATTTGGCTTCGTAAGTCAACAAATCCTATGTTAACAAATGAAGATGGTGCCATCTCGGCTGAGCAGAATAGCCCTCTTATTCATAATCATTCGCTAACTTGACAGGTCTCAAACTCTTACCCTGTCCTTTTCTAACACTAAACAAAGGATAGAGACTGACAACTTTAGCAGCGAGTTTCTCACGGACCAATCAGTATGCACAACTACATAGTTGTGTCATCGGAACACCTGCTCAAATATTAGTTCCGTTAGACACATATTGGCTCAACTGAAAAATCCTTCCTGGGCAGATCCAACTTGGATAGGTTAGGTTATTAGGTTTTTTTATGACCATTCAGAAAGGGTGATGTCATATGGATTATATTATATTTCTGTCTAAGGAGCACTTGTAAGTTGTATCTAACGGAACTAATATTTGGGATGACAAAACTAGTTGTGCATACTGATTGGTCCGTGAGGAATACCTGTATTTAGCACACTGCTTAAGTTAGTGAGTGATTATGAATAAGAGAGTTCGTTGATAGCAATCTAGACGGAACCTAGTATTATAATATCTGTGACGGAACTAAACATCACACTGTGACGTTCTATCATTCTGTTCAATTGTTTCTTGCGATTATTTGTACCATATATATAGGTAGGTACCACGAGAATTGACGAAGTCGAAAGGAGATGTCGTAAACGAGGTTTATGATGTGTGTTGACGGAATCGTTGTTGTGTCTGAAATACCTAGTCGTTTCGGTTGGGCACGCATACAGTAAATAACCGAGTTAAATGTCCCGAAAACTAGTTATGGGTGTCAAATACGC
Source organism: Perizoma flavofasciatum (assembly GCA_958496245.1). Classification (NCBI taxonomy): domain Eukaryota; kingdom Metazoa; phylum Arthropoda; class Insecta; order Lepidoptera; family Geometridae; genus Perizoma; species Perizoma flavofasciatum. Next base: position 6,940,776 of record OY292426.1, read on the forward strand.
TGTAACCGTGGTCCTTTAGTTTTACAGGGATACATAAAGATCCTATATCCCTACTTGTAGGTAATAGGTAATACTGGAGATTTGCACACAGCATCATCAGCCAAAAAGTAAGCCACAAAGGTCTTCTGCAAGAGGTGTCATAATGTAGGTACTATAATAACTAAAAAGTATCTAGGCGATGTGGAAGGTACGTCTGCAAAAGATCCTACTATAGCCTAATTCTTACTATTTATTCTCTGTAACGGCTGGACCGATTTAGATGTATCAAACAGGTATATTTCGTAACCTAAAACTATTACTTTTTATCGGGTTCCATGCAGTAGAAGCCGTGAGCAGAGGCTAGAAATTCTATTGATATTATAAAGCGAAAGTTTGTGAGGATGAATGTTTCTCTCTTTCACGCAAAAACTACTGAACGGCTTTTGATGAAACTTTACAGTAATATAGCTTATACATCAGAATAACACACAGGCTACTTTATATAAGGGTACCACGTGGGCGAAGCCGTGGAAAGAGGCTAGGCTAGGCATAATAATGTAATTAGAGGCTCGTCAACAATGGTTGTTGCTCTGAAGTGTATCATAATTCATAATACACTGTGAGTGCAGCTGTTCTATTTCTACACAGAATAATAATAACGTAATGCAGGTACATATCTATCGCATTTATAAATCTCTTTCGTTGTAATGTAACTGCAACATATCCGATAATAAGTTGTCGGAAAAATGCGCAATTGAAACGAAAACTAATTTGTAAAGCCCCGTTAGGAACGTGATTGCAAAGACCATCCTAGAATAGGTAATTGAATAAAAAAAATACCAGCAGGATAACAGTATTGCTGTTTGCTATCGAATTAAGTTTCAAAGTGAAACTTAGCGTAGTTCCCTAGCAGTTCCATAAAAGTTGCAAAAAATTAAACGCTTAACTTTCCAGGGATAAACACATTTATAGTGCTTACTTCAAGTTAAATGTTACCTTTTCAACAAAGCTGTCAGAACTTGCGACTAAAGATAGGTAATTGGGTATTTTTATTAAAACATAACTTTTTATAGCAGTTTTATACATGAAACTTTTCACTATTATCAAGGTGTGTGTGATACCTCTGGTGGTACAAGCGTCCACAGGTTACAGGTATGGTATTATAATATCTGTGGTTACGATAACCGCTTACCAACAAGTGGGCCGTAAGCTTGTTTGCCACATTAATTATCAATATATATAAAACCGTTCCGTTACTGATGGGCGGACCAACGCACAGCCTAAACCATATGCCCTAGAAGCACGAAACTTGGAGGGTATATTCCTCTTATGGTGTAGGTGTGCACTAAGAAAGGAATTTGGAAAATTCTACTCCTAAGGGGATGAAAAGGGCTGAAAACTTTTGTATGAAAAATTGTATACTTCGCTTGAAAAAACTTGATTTTTGATGTACCTATCAATTACCTACCCTACGCGAGTAAACCGCGGGCATCGGCTAGTTGCATATAAAACAATGTTGACCGAGCTTCATACATAACGCAATGAGATGTTTCAATCTAGGTAGGTACAAGAATACCTATTTGAAAATTTGAAACATAATTCTCGAGCGAAAACTTTCATCAGTTAATTAGTGTAGGTAGGCCATTACTTATTGCCAACTTTAATTTAATTAAATTCGCGGCTGCGGAACACAATATTACGTAGGAACGGCTTCTGTGTAGGTCTGTGTACTTATAAAAGGTGAAATGTACATATACATAAATAATTTCTTAGTTCTGTTGTTAGTATTATCCAAGTTTGAATAATCCGTACATAGCTATCCAAGTTTGGATAATACTTTATATTGGTTAAATAAATAACAAAAACAAATGTTCAATGAATAAATTGATTTTTGGTACCCACTATCTATAGAAATGGTAAAGAAACACTTGAAAAAAAACATTAGACAATTTAAAAGCTCATCAGATAGAATAGCCACACTGGACATATTACTGCCAGGACATAAACACCCATCGTCCATAGTCCAAATATACGCCCCTACGGAGAAAGCTAGCGAAGAAGACAAACATTCATTCTACACGTCTCTTATCGAAATAATGAAAGAAACTCATAAAAACAAAATAATAATGGGAGATTTTAATACACAAACAGGAGAGAAATAAGCAGATGAAGAATACTTTTTGGGTAAATTTACCAGCGGGATTAGGAATGACAATGGTCAAAGACTCCTAGATTTTGCAACAAAGCACAACTTGAAAATAATGAACAGCTTCTTTAAGAAAAAAAGGAATAGAAAGTGGACTTGGCACCCGCCAGACAGAACTACACGAAACGAAATTGATTTCATACTGACAAACTCTTCATATATCTTCAACAACGTAGAGGTTGTTAACAATCTAAACTTTAGCTCTGACCACAGGATATTAAGAGGAACAGTTGAAACCACTAATAAAAAATCAAGGAAAATTATACAAACAACAAAGCTGAAACCACTTATACTTCCAATCCCAGACAATTTTCTCAACAAATTGGAACAAAAACTAATGTAACAACTCAGGAAAAATACAATGAATTCGAAAGATCCCTGACTAATCTGACAAAAGAATTATCGGATGCTACGAAATTCACTAATATAGACAAAATAGGATATGAAGCGGCAGGACTATTAGAGGAGAGGAGAGAAATGCTTAGACACAGAAAAGAAAACAGGAAAATTATCGAGTCACTCAGTAATAAAATAAACGAAAATAGAAGAAAATACAAAAACAATACCAGGATAAACAAGATTAGATACGAAATAGAAAGGTCAGGTGGAATAAAAAAGGCTTTAAAACAACTTTGTGATCACACAACCTGGATACCAGAACTTAAGAAAAAAGATCAATTAGGAAGGGAATGTGTATCTTCACATAGACCTACAATATGTAACATTGCCACAAGTTTCTACCGGAACTTATATAGTATGGCATTATCTACATCAGCACAAATAAAAAACTATGACCTCACAGCCTCGGAGGACTCGAGGCAGTTCACGGATGATGAGATACCCCATCTTCTTATTAGCGAAGTACGGAAGGCGATACATTCACAAAAAAGCGGTAAAGCCGCAGGCGAAGACAAGATAACAAATGAGCTATTCAAAGGTACTATAGACATCATACTTACACCAATAACAAATTTATTCAATGAGATAATACAAAAAGAGGAGATAGCGATTCAATGGAAGACGTCTACGATAACTCTACTGCATAAAAAAGGGGACAAGAATAAAATTGATAACTACAGACTAATCAGCATTATGTCAAACATTTACAAAACATTCTCAAAAGTATTGTTCAATAGACTTACGAAATATCTTGACGATGAATAGCCAAGAGAACAGGCAGGATTTCGTAAAGACCTCTCGAAAACAGCTAATAGAAAAGTATAATGAATATGGCAAGTACTATTACATAGCTTTTGTCGATTATAACAAAGCATTTGACTCACTGCTTCACAGCATCGATGAACCAGGGAGTGCAGAAAAAGTATATACGTCTGATTCAAAAGATCTATAACGAAATACAGCAAGGGTACAGTTGGAAATAAAAGGTAAAGAGTTCAAAGTTCAAAAAGGAGTAAGACAGGGAGATCCACTCTCTCCAAAACTTTTCTCAGCTGTAGTGGAAGACGTGTTTCGAGAACTAAACTGGGAAGTATATGGCATGAATATCAATGGGAAAAAATTTACCCATTTGAGATTTGCCGACGATCTGGTGATTTTTGCTGAAAATGCGGAGACATTACAAACAATGTTACTACAACTTACAGATGAAAGCGAAAAAGTGGGTCTCACAATGAACACAACCAAAACGAAAGCAATGACAAATAGCTCTAAGACCAGCATAATGGTGAGAAATTAAAACAGATTACGTGGATGAATATGTCTATCTAGGGCAAATAATATCACCAACTCTACAGATGACAAAGGAGATAGAAAAAAGAGTAACCAGCAGCTGGGCGAGGTATTGATCACTCAAGGAGATAATGAAGAATAAATCAATACCTATGACAGACAAAAGCAAAGTAAACAATACATGTATTCTACCTGCCCTCACATATGGCTGTCAATCCTGGGCCCTGTCTAAAGCCAACATCCATAGATTAAAAGTTTGCCAACAGGGAATGGAAAGGAGCATGCTCAATGTCAGATTGAAGGACCGGAGGAGACTTACTGACATAAGAAATAAAACCAGAGTAGCGGATGTAACGACCAAGGTACGCAAGCTGAAATGGAGTTGGACAGGCCATACAATGAGGTCAAGGAAGAATAAATGGGCATATGATACAACTGTCTGGTACCCTCGAGATGGAAAGCGCAAGAGAGGCAGACCTGTAAAACGATGGGAGGATGATTTACCGAAGGGATGGCAAAGAATGAGTTTAGACCGAGTGGAATGGCATAAAATGGAGGCCTATGTCAAAAAACAACCTGACTGTAAGGATACTGGTGTCACAATATAAAACATGTTATATTAATATAATTAGTATGTAAGCATCTATAAATAATTTTGTGTAAGTAGGTAACAGTCAGTGAATAAAGGCTATTTTTATTTATTTTTATCTATAGAAATGAATATATTCTGATCTTCAAAGCCTTTTTTATTCCATTTAGATAGAGCGTCAGTTACTAGGCGAAATAATTACTATACCTAGGTAGAAGCTACAAGTAATATTTTGAGCTATTTTATATAGAATCCACCATAACTGGCTACGAAACCAAGAAAGAACCGGTGACACGACGAGAATGTATGATTAGATTTTTTTATATTCTTAGCATAGCGAGACCTCATTAACTAATTATTAGTTTAACGAGTCCTTATCGCGTTTAACTTTTTTATTATTTTCCCGACGTTTCGACTGTATTGCAACAGTCGTGGTCACGGGATGGAGTATACGGAGCTACCGTCGAGAAATAAAGGCAGTAGCCGCAATTTCCCTTATTTCATCTTCGGAATCAGAAAAGTCCACAAAAGGCGTTTACTAGGTAAACGCGATAAAGACCTGTTAAACTGATAATTATGATTTATTTTCGAAAAATACTCATAAACTAAGTTTATGAAAAGTATTTTTACTAATATCTTGGTCGTGAGTTTTACTAAAAAACTATATTTCGGACAAAGTGACATCTGCCGTTATATGTGGAGAGTAAAATAGCTGAAGGTTCGCCCTACGTGCCATGAAAATACCGAGAACAACGCAACTACATAATTCAGAAGTTTAAGCAGAGATGGCGCTGACTTTGATAAACTGAAAACTGGGCTCTATAAAACATGAATGCCCTTACTTGTAAAACATAATTGATACTAAGTAAAACTAGAGGATAAAAATTCCCTTTTCGCGAGAAAATATAACACCTAAAACTACAAATGCACCCAATGTGGGTCAGATAAAATACTTAGTTATTTTTTAAAATATAAACAAAATGAAAGCATCCAATACATTTTTAAGTTTTATTTATATGTCAAGCACGTGAGAGAATTAATTTTAGCGACAAAGTGCCCCATTATATTCAGCTAAATGGCTGGAAGTGCGTCAGTCAAGCTAGAAGCTGGAGGAACCTTGTAGGCGTATTAGGTACAAAATTATGACATTTCATTCAGATTGTGTGGGGGCAATATGTGATAATAATTTTACTTAAATACACACCTACTTAAGGAAATATCGATATGAAAATTAGCAAAATCAATTTTTCTCAAGCTAATGTTTCATAATTTGGGTTAAAAGTACTAAGAAAAAAATATTCATAAATTAGGAGCAGGCCTTTGTAAGGTAGGCAGGCACGTTACAATTATTTATGTAAGCTTGTCTGCATTCTCTGAAACCTGACACTGAAGAAATTACTGACGGTTTACGAGTTGAAAAATAAATGATTTTTTTTAACCCGTGCATAGGACACTTACCTACTTATATTAACGGCTGTTGTTATAATAAGATTTTATGATAGCACCTGGCAATCCACCGCGAGACTTTGAAAGTGCGTCATAGTTTTACGACATTTCGGTCACATAAAAATAATAAATTTGTGTTGTACATAATTTCAATTTAGCCAAATAGATAAACTGTACTATTTTAATAGCAAAAAACATCTTAATTCCAATCATACCTTTATTTGAATAAAACACTGATTGCATATTCGACTAATTTAAAGTCTAATGAGACCTTTCTTTTAATACGTCATACCCTGGTGCCATTGTTCTTTATTCGTTTTATAAAAAAATTTGAAGGTTTTTAAAAAATATAGGTACACATTAAAATCACAAATCAAAACAAACGCTGCATTCGTTTTCTATTATATCAAAAAGTTTTTCTCTGGGAACCCATTTAACTTATGTTCAAGGTTCTGCAAAGTTTCCTATGGGCGCAGATAAGAAAATAATAGCCACTTTCAACTTTCTCACGCCACTGAATTCAGTGTGGGGGTTGATTCTGACAGGTATGCTTGTACGCATTTTGGTAATCAATTGTAAAGGAAAAGAGTGAACTGTGACTTTGGGTGTAGAAAACAGAAGTTCTTAGACATTATTTGGGTATACACACAGTACGCAGATCCGTGAAAATACCAACAAGAGGGAAGATCCAAACATTACATTTGGCACATGCCTATGTTTTGCATGCTAAGTAGTTAGCATAGCGAGGAATCGGCATTATTCACTGATAAATAAACTTTTAAATTAACCTAATTATAAACTTTTAAATTAATTAAAGTTGGCGTTTGATCCTTGTGATTTCTATAAATATACATATGTAGAAGTGTTTTTTTTGCAAAATATTAAATCCCCTGACGTACTCGTATTTGCCGTCGTGTAAGCACTCACTAGTGACTTGCGTGAATAAAACTTATCTTAGAACAAATAATACAAATCGATTGCAAAAAACCGCAACATACAGACACGGGTGAAAAACGTCTTGACTTTGACTCTGATATTTCACATAACAAGTTGCAATCCCATAGCCGCATACTAGAACACACCGTTGGCAAATAGACAACCTTCAAATTTATGGTTCTAGGGCTTATCATTCTTGAACACATAATTGATCAAGACGTAGAAAAATGTATTGGTGTATGACCAATACATTAGATCTGCAGTCAACTTTTTATTGCATAATTTGTGACTTCTAAAATAGACAGTAGGATAAGGTACCTGGTACATAGTAAGATTGTTAATTTTAAGTGAAAACTATACTCATGAAAATCATTTATCAATTTAGCTCTAAAATTTCGATCCAATCACAAGATTCCAACGTAACTCGAACCCCTTGAACACTTGAAGGCAGACAAGGCAGGCCCAACTACTATTAATAACGAGACTGGATGGTTGCTTTCTTTCACGCAAAAACTACTGAACGGATTTTGATGAAACATTACAGTAGTATAGCTTATATAAGTACATTGGAATAACACAAAGGCAATTTTTTAAACCGGGTACACGCGGGAGAAGCCGTGTGCAGAAGCTAGTAATAAATTAAAACCAGTGAAACTGTGCGTAGTGGGTCAAACAACCAGATATTCGATTTTTTATCATCGCATTTTTACTCGCACGCCAAAAATGTACATGGCTTAATTTAATTGGGGAATTTTTGCAAGCATTTTTGTTGGAAAGCGCCTTTGCAAAAAACAGCGGTGTTCAACCGCTGAAACTTTCGTTTGTACTGTACTTAGATGCGCGGGCTCGCATCGGTATTCGATAGTATGGTAATATCCTATATCCCACCAAAATATAATATTTTTGCCGCCATAGTAACTAACATTGAGTTGCAGAATAAATTTTCTCTTTGTCGGCAACTAGTCGCGAAGGGAGAGTGTTTTTCTTTATAAGTAGGACACATATAATATAAAGTTAGTTAATAATAATGATTAAGTTAATAATGATGTATTAGAGCCATGGCAAGATTAAAAGTATACAAATGAGTAGTAAAAAATGTCTGTATGAAATTTTACTTAGAGATTATATGGGATACTAATGCATCTTCTAAATCCACAATGCTATAATCTCCACTAGTCTCTTAATATTTGCATTTTCAGTCGGTAGGTTACATTTTTTTGTCCGGTACCGGTCCGAGGGTTAACACTGTAGACTGAATAACTATCTGTTAAAAGTCCAGTTTTTGTCCACTTGTGGATGTCTTGACAGCATCATTAGGCTTAGTGAGGGTTGAGCTACGAGTACATAATCGCGTGATACCTATGATTCACATTGATTCTTCCGAGTATCAGTCATATTATTTAGTCCGACGATCAGACTGATGAGACTTTTTCATCTCAGTACTTTTTTTTCGGACATTTTACACATCTAACCCCAACGTAAGCAGAGCTTGTGTTATGGGAACTACATGACTGATATACTACTTATATATATGTATATATATATATATATATATAAATATTTTGTAAATACATACATATTATGCATAGAACACACCCAGATCCGAGACAAATATTTGCAGATCATACAAACATTTGTCCCGCGGCGGGAATCGCAACCTTCTGCGTCTCAAGTGGGCCTTCGCCCACTGCATCACAGAGGTCGTCACGTTTAAATACTTCCTACTTTGTTTTATCAGATTTCGTTGTTGAAAACTAGCTACAACTTTCGGTTTTTAGTTCTAAAAATGTATATCTTACAAAACTTGTTCAGACAATCACGAAAACAACAAAAAAAAAACACCCAAATCGGCCAAGCCGTTTTCAAATGATGAACTTTCATACTTGCGGCAAATGATTTTTATTTATAGGTATAGAATAATTCATCCGTCTAGGACTATTGGTACGAGGCGGATGCATCAGCACTACACAACTGTCATTCCACAGTTCCCGAACAGTGTGAACACAGTATCCCATACATATTTGTATGGGATACTATGACGTCCGGATGACATTGCATGATACCCACAAAATACGGTAACCGTGTTCTTCTTATAGTTCAGATATAGTTTGTGACCTGGAATAACACACATAGGCAAATTTTCATCTGAGTACTTCGCGAGTGGAGCGGGCAGAAAAGGCTGGATTATATCTAAATCAATTTCATTAAAGACGTCAGATGATACCGTTTATTTTGTGTAAGGTAGGAGTTAGGTCTCACCGCCGAGATTCAATTATGCATTATGCCATTCATTACGGTAATAATATGCAAAGTATTATTCATCCTGTAGAATAAGACACAATTTAAACGTATTTATAATTTCAGTTTCTCAAAATAAAACGTATACACTCAACAGCTCTATGACCATTTTGTACATAATAACATTATTCCAAAGGGCGTGAACATAATTGTTACGTGCGTGACAAACTGCTATTCTTGTGACAAACAAATGAATAAAAAGTCTGAAATTCATAATGAACACTCTATTGTTGTGTGGACATAGTAATAACACGTGAGGTGACATATTCTCAAGGTTTTTATATTACAAGTTTATGAAACCGTTATTTACTATTACTACAATAATTTTATTTCATGTTTTAGACTCTAACAGCAGCAGTTCAGTTGACATCCAGACGTAGCCCATACAAAAACATTCTGAGCTAATTCTGAGCTTAAGCGCGAAGATAGATAGTAGCGCAATAAATCGCAGTTCATTCAATCTTAAAAATATTCTATGACTGTTTTAATATAGATAAAAGCAAAAGACAACGAAACAGAATATAGAAAGAATAGCGTTGTATATACCAGTAGGCATAACAGTCATCCCCGACTGTAATGCCTACTGGTACTGCCTGACTGATATGCCCCGATCCCTGTGAAGAGGCTTATGTGCAAAATAGCGACAAGGAAATTAAAGTTAAACAATTAAAGTTATTTGAAAGGACAACCAAGTTGGAGAGCTCCTTTATGCTACAACAGTGACCAAACAGCTTAAGTACATAACTTAGGCCGAAAAACTGTCATGTAATCTGTGTCACAACTGAGTTTATTTTATCTGATTCTATTTATTTTAGTAAGGTTCAGTACCTAATCAATAAAATAAATCGTTACGCAGCACATTTTGTTTGCATAACTATTTTTAGCTAATATTTGTATATTAAGATAGGCTTAAAGTGTATCCACGTGAATTGCTTAGATAGGATTTTTATTATTGAACTAGATTTCGTCCACCCACAGCTTCGCTCGCGTGGAAGCTCTGCCGCTTCACGCTTGGTCGCGTTCAACATTAACGTGCTTTGCACAGCGTGGTCTTAGTATCTTTAGGACGCATATCTACACTGAATCTTCTGGTAATGTATAAAACTTAATAGTAATATAAAAGAAGCATTAGTTTTCAGTAGATGATATATTAATTTAATTTCATAAGCTTTGTTTTAAAAACCCACATCGCCAGAGAAAAAAAAACAACAAGCTGCCACTACATTCTACACAATAAATATAAAACTAAGGAAATTAACCTATTTGTGTCAATAATTAGATAAAGTTATTAAAGGAAGATTCTGTTAGCGATTCATAATATTTTCATTGAGAGCTTAACTTTATAGAGGCGTGTGATACTTAATTACCAGGATGACATAAAGTAGCTGGAACACAGTTTTATTATCTAACGACCTCAATCAAGGGTAATAAAGGGTAACTACGTTTTGCAAGCGTAGCAGTAACTCATTTGGAAGACCAAGTGGGTCATCATTGAGGACCTTTCTTCGATGTCATTGCTTTTACATAATTGACAATGCCTGCCTTTTCTGTCTATCTTCAAAGTAATGTTTTAATTTTCATTGTTAGCCTAATATTAATGTCATTCAACAGAAGAGACTCATCGTCTACGCTCAAATACTTCACGTATTAAAAAATAAATAAAGTAACACTTTATTTATTTTTTACAAAATGAAACATTTTTAATTCTTGTACTAAATAGTAGTTAGAATGAATAATTAATGAAAATTATTCTTCGCGAGGTCTTATTTACACTTTCATAGAATAAAACACATCTGTGAAAATGTTCGTACAGGTTGTACCTTCTATCACCGTTTTAATTCTGCTACCGATTAGTAATGCTCGTTATTTAAATACACATACAACAACAATACAAGACTTTTCAACTTTATATGTATGGTAAGCAATGCTCAGCAATGTTGCAAATGTGGATGGAGACTGTCCACCAGGATGGAGACTGTGAAGAGTGTATCTTCAAGGATCCCTTTAAAAAAGTGTTGCAGACAAGAAATTAATTTTAAACAGTTTACAGTTAGAATATTATATATCGCCACTTGCTTACCATTTGTATAATAGCTGAGCACTAACTGATTACACATGGCATTTTCACTAAGGAACATGTTGATGCTATATTCATATTTTTTATGCGGTTTCTTTGATACTTACGACTTTCGGATTGGAAGTCGAGGTACCGCCCACTAGACCAACATGGCTGAGTCTGTAATATATCATAATGTCATAAGGTTCTCGTAAACCAGTGTGTTTTACACGGCGGATAAATTGTAAAGGACAATTATGGCAAATATATTTACATAATCCTCAACGTCTGAAGTACAGTTTATGACCGGGCTCAGAGATAATACTGGGCATAAAATATGATCTTCTTATCGTCATCAAGGAAACGTAGGTAATTTCTTGTTTAATTATAAATGTGAGCATTATTCATACTTATATTTGCTTATAGACAACACTCTAGCCAATTTGCCCAGCCATAGGATACGTTGGATGAATTGAATGCTATCAGCAGAGGCAAAACTTTATTTAAGCAGTGAGACCATAAATCATGAAGCATCGAAAGTTATCAAAAGTTTCGTAAGTAGAACATTCTTATATGAAATGAAAGGACCATACTTTGCATTGATGTGTACTTAATTTGCATACCATAAAATATGATGTAGAAATTAAAATTATACGGATACTTTTCCTTCGACAACATAAATTGGGGAAAAGCCTTAGTATGCCAATAAACTGAACCTTTAAACATTATTTTATCACCAACGTTACCTTCAATGAAACTTTTACTCAGGAAGTTTATCACAACTCAACCGTGCAGCATAAAATACTGCGGTGCTTAAAATGACGCAAACAATTATCTTTCAATGTATTTTATGTTACAAAAGAACGTGGTTAAAGTTGTTGATGTTCTGAAAACCAGGGTGGCATTGTCGTAACGAAGAAGTCAGAATTCATAGTTTGTAGTGTGTGTTTAAAGTGATTTACAGTGCCAGCTGAGATGTTTTTATTAAAAGTACTTATTTCAGTATAATACAGTTTGCTCAGTTTTTTGTATATTTTGGTACTTTTTAGGTGTGTTAGATGATAGATGAATTATAACACACCAAAAACAAATTATACCATGCAGAATAACTTGGGAAAGGATCGTCACATCCCACAGTTAAAATATAAAGCGAGATTTTTCTCCTTTATAAAACACTAGCTTCTGCCCATCACCCGCGTGGTACCCGGATAAAAAGTAGCCTGTTTTATTCTGATTTAAGCTATATTATTGTAAATTTTCATCAAAATCCGTTTAGTAGTTTTTGCGTGAAAGAGTAACAAACATCCATCTTTGTTACTCTTTCACGCAAAAACTCAAATCACTTTTATAATATTAGTAGGATGAAAATGTTGCAATATCCGGAGTCTATGTTTCTCTTTCAAGGTTACATCTTTAAACCATTTCGATCTGAACCCATTCTAGTTCAAAGTAAAGTCGATGTATCTATTTCTCTATCCTCAGGAGACAGATTTATTCTTTTGATTAAGGATAAACTAAATTTCTGACAAGCGGAGTAGCAAACGATGACAAATGGAGAGGATTATTTAAGTGAAAACTGAATGGACATGAAATATTGGATACATAGCAACGTTAAGAGGAACTGTTGTGAAGATTAATCGCAATTTATCAACACGAAGCCATTGTTTTAATGATTATTCACTTTTTATATCATTAGATTGCACGCTAAGCCGATAAAGATAGAGTTCCCACCATAGTAAAGGTACTTGCGACTAGGACATGCGCGAACCGCAAGAATGAATGATTTATTTTCTTGAAAAAATGTAAAATGTATCAGAAGAAATTTCACATTGGTGAAACTTCTTGCCGTGAAACAGAAGTCGTAAGAAATTGTGTCAGCGAGTATTATTCAATCTTCTCAATAATATTCATAAAGTGGTATACTTTACAGACGCATACATTTAAGTAAGAAAACACTAGTCAAAAGTATCCTTGTTAATATCTAACTCTCATATAAAGCACCAGAACTCTCTTGGATTTCGAAGAGATAAACACATTAGTGTTATGTGATATACCTGACATAAAAATATAAGGTCAAAAACATACCAGGTTACCAATAATATATTACAGACAGAGCGGAATGTTGGCACGACGCGGCTAGGACACATAATTGGTAACTGTTTCATCTCAATTGAACGAGACACCCTGATTGATTTTGATTTGATGGCAGTGCCGGAGCCACTCTGGTTGCTCTTTGATTTTGGAACTTGTGAGTAGTTATTACACGATTACAGTAAAGTAAACGGAATGTCATTATGTCACATAGTTTCTTTGAAGCTCCTAGACTACTTGGTATAGAAATGAGGTTACATTGAAGCTACTTGACATTTCACGTGTGCTTAACCTGAAATGAAATGAAAGAATAGGCCCAGCCAAAGGCTATTCATTTAATTTTTTTTTATCACTGCATTTATTGCATTTACACTTGTGAGACTTTACCTATTGGAGTCCCCTTGTATGAGGTTTTTTGGTAAAAGTAAGTGAATAGTAAAATAAAAATAATGGTAAATAATGCTGGACATTTTCTCACGACATAATCTAGCCCCAAGCTAAGCAAGGCTTTTGTTATGGGAATTACATGAGTAATAAAATACTTATATAGATATATGTATATTACAGATTGTATGCTACATATATGTGCCTACTATTATTATTACCTAACCTACCTAGGTGTGCATACCTATGCACACTGCTTGTAAAAAAATCTGGGGAAATAAATTTATGATTATGATTATATAAATACATACATATTATACAGAGAAAATACCCAGACCCGAGACAAATATTTGGAAAAACAAATATTTGTCCCACGGTGGGAATCGAACCCGCAACCTTCTGCGTCTCAGGCGGGCCTTTGCCCACTGCGCAAAGAGGTCGTCGAAGTAATTAATAACATTTCTTTGCTAAAACATGATATTCACCATAATTTGTGATTAGGTACATTCCTGTTGTTTAGGCATTTGAATCGACGTAGCCTATTTTGTGCAATAAGTACGTCATTTTAAACGTTATTAAAAAAAACATCAGCAATATCTATGATTTCACGTAAAAGTACTTACGTAAAGCAGGAGCAGGATAGCTGAAATGGATTCAGTGGTGAATCACTACAGAAAAGATAATTTGTGGTAAAATTTTTGACTTAGGTACTAGGTATTTCGTATTTCAAATTTCTAATGTAAAGCGCATGATGGGACAGAATTGGCCGTATTCGGGGTTTAAAAATAACGGGTATTTTTATTCATATTTTATAATATTTTTTTTACTTTTAGTGAACACGAACGTTGTTTATGTAAACTCTATTTCTATGATTATGTGATTGAAATTGATATTGCTACTTTTTGATGTGCTGGTCTATCTCAGTAAGAATATCTGTACCATATATCAATTTTACTAATAACTTTATCAGCTATTACCGATTCGGAAGAAAATGTTGTATGTTGTTCTAAAATTACCCTTGTAATTTCATTTAATAAAAATTGCTTTGCCTTAATAGGAAAACAGTCATGCCAATGGTACCAGAAAATAATTAGGTGAAGTTTGATGGCGCCTTTGATCCCAGCAAACGGGAGCTTCTGGGAAATCACAAGATAAACTTCAGGTTTCAATAACATCTGACGTAAACTTCGAACTAATTTTCACTCAGTGAAACATATTTTAGCGTGTCTGCGTTAAGAAGGGCACTCGGGCGGGCCCTGTCGCGTTCCTCGCATCACGCACGCGGATCTTACTACTTATTTGACGTGCGCCTGTAAATATGTGTCATCATATTAATGGATGTTTTACTATCTAGCAAAACGACGAAGTGGTCAACAGTCGACAGCCAATTAGCTCGTTCACCACCTCAAGGTTGTTATGCAGAGAATTTGAAGTTGAAGTTGAGAGAAAATATTTTTACAACATTTCAATGTTCGCAACTGTACCTACTATCATGATGCGTGCGACCCGAGTCAGGCAGTGGTGTAGGTGCATTGACTTTGAAGAAGCAAGCCCGCGTTCAGTGAACAAGCCGTGTACCCGCAACGCGTGTGACGCCCAGCTTGCACCACGCAGTAGTGCTCTTGTTTTCAGAAACAGACCTGCGACACGCTACTTGCTCGCTTGTCACGCTTAACACAGCGCAACGTACGGCCTTATGAATGTAACAATAGACAAGGTTTTAGTCTCGCAAGTTCTGTAAGATAACTAAACATTGTCAACTTACTGTTTGAAATTGATTTCATTGTAATTTTTATAAATTTCTTACACAGCTCTGCTTACTTTGGGGCTAGATGATGCTGTGTGAAAATGTCCAGCATTGTTGTTATTATTAATAAGTTTATATTTATTTCCCTGATTCTATTTTATTCATACAACTATGTACAAGTAGGTATATACAAAAAATACAGATGAAACAGCTAGTTATTTAAAGACCGTTGCAAACGATCTATAGATAGCTCAAATGATCATCATTTATCATGATGGAGATGGATAAACTATTTGAAAACCCATATATGGCTTTTAAAAAACATCAGATTTAAAATTAAGTTAAAAACTAGGTAGATATATATGTTTACATTAAGACTAACCTTAAGTCTTATTAATACTAGCGAAACATTAGCTAGCTAACTAACTCCTCGAGTTTGTTGAAATTTTTATGGCTCATTAGGATTCGCCAAAGTTTATAAAACGAGAGAATTTATAAAATATTTTTTTTAAACCGCTTACACACTGTCTATCTATTAATTTACAACCTTTTCTGTCTGTTAAGTTTGTTATGAACGTTTTTATAATCTTCTGACAATCTCCTATACAGAGTTTTAAACAAAACTCTAGACTTTGTTGAAGTAAACTGTATGTATGTCTTGCTCTATCCATATCATTTGCAAAACATAATATACAATCTATAGGGTGTATTGACTCTAGCATCGCTCTTCATTTGGGAGTGGCCGAAACAACACTAATTTGTTTGCTATTTGTTTACTTATTCTACCCACTATTGAACAATAGTTCGATCAGTGAGCCAATAGTTATTGATACGAATTAAATAGGTAGCTGGGAAAACGGAGCATTTCAATATTTCCAGGCAATGCGAGATTCAACGATCGATTTTTATTAAAAAGGTGATAAAACATTTCTGTGGATTCTTTATGCAATTTACGCGTTCTGCTTAACTACTTTATTACTGTTTAATTTCAGTATCAGTACTTTGAATTGCGTTCTTTCGGTGTTACTTAATCGATTGCTAGTAGGTAATAGCCAGCAAATACGTCTTGGGTGTATTTTCATAACAAGGTTCCTTAAATTAAAAGCATCATTATAATTTAATTTTAAACAAAGGGAGCATGTGCGGTAAAGTATTACTTATTTCGCTAATTAGATTTAAAAGTTTCATTGTTCTTTAACAATAGGAAATCGGTATATTAAAGTAATTGAAACTAAACGAGCAGTAATAGGTATCTTGCAGATTTAAGTGTCTTGAATACCAATAAAACGTTTAAGGTAGAATTACAAAGAAAAGCCAGATAAAATGTATTAAACCGGTTCCGATTCAGTGGTTTCACAAAAAGTCGCCCTTCATAACAACTTAATTTCGGCTTTTATTTTAAGTAAACCATTCAATTTGAATGTAAAGTAACAGATCTACCCATTTTTTGTGAAACAAAAAGGAAACAGTATAAATGTAAATATAATGTAATATAATAAGATATGAGTTAATAGTGATATAAAGAGTGACTATTTTGTTCGTGAAATATACCTTTCCCATAAACATAGAAGGAAGAAGGAAACAGACTCTGAAGAACTAATTATAAATATAACAAATAAATACTTATTTATGCATATATCTACAATATGTACTTGTACCGAAATGTGAATACAATCTTTCCAAAAGCTTTTGTGTAGTTTTAATAAAAATGCTATAACTTCAAGATGTTTGTAGACAGGTTTTATCGCAAGTTACCTACCGCAATAGATGAAATGTGAAACGGTGTAACCGATTCACATGCTGTCACGCCCCAATCTATAACTCAGTTAAAATCGTATCGAGATCAAATTTGGGATGCAGGAGTTTTCATAGCATAGCGGCGTATGATTTTTTAAATTGAACCCTACGTGTAGCGTATTATCGAACAAGTCTATGACTACCTCTTTCGAGCACTAAACTTCTATTAACTTTTGATGATGATAACGATTCAATGATAATTCAAATTACGTTACAAATTCAATGTCCGCGTGGGCACAACGCAGTTTATTACTTTGTTTTGAAGGATACTTAAGTGCCGTTCTGTGAAAATAAACTATAATTAGGAATGCTTTCATTATTCTAGGCCGGCTTGCATATTGACATTTGAAGTGGAAGAAACTACACAAATTAATTTATAATTTTTGATTGGAAAATACAATACACTGCGAACCCTGCCATCTTGTCGGATATCAGTCTCAGTTAGGAAACAATAAAATCTATTACTTACGTCAATCAATTAACTGTATACGGTTTCCTGGGAATATGTTCTAAAATGATATTTAGGCCATCCATAATGATGAGCGTCACTGTGTCGACAGTGCGTGGCTAAATTGCCCGTGACAAGCTCAATGGTCTACGACAAAGTCTTTCCAGAAGCATTTCACATCACGTCGACACCTGAAATAGTTAAGTTTTTCCATAAATCTGTTAGTTTATAAGCTGGTTGATAGCAAAATAGCGAAGCCGAGTGCCTCAATGTTCTACTTATGAAAGCGTTTCAGTAGCTTTCACAGTTTTATATAAAACACTTATAGTAGGTTATATCAGGATCCAACGGTCGTATTCTTTGAATTATTAGAAATCAATGCAGCGAACTGTACTATATTTTGTAGGTAGAGCTAAATAATCAAAGTAACTATAGCGAAAATTGTTCCAAAAAAATATTGGTACGAACTTTATTTGTGAGTACATTACATTGCCTACCTAAATGAAGTTAGGGTTGAGTGTAATTTTAAGAATAAAAAATCTATAAATTTAAATTCAATATATTTAATTAAAACAAATTTGTCCATAATTTTTGTTAGTATGTAGATGTAGTGCTGTTAAAAACTTAGAGCTAATGTTAACGACACACAAAAAACAATTAAAAGACATGAACACAAAAAGCTTATTTAATATGTGATGCATCCAACGGTACCTTATTGGGCAATCACACCTGTCTGATAAAGTTCTTAAGATGCGTTCATAAAAAAATTATTTGTTTTTATTTCTTGCCAATATTAGTGAAATGAAATCAAAACTTGATTGAGATGTGTGAAATTTCGTTACATCCAACTCCCTTCATTGCGACCAATCGTATATTCATCGCCACGCGGCAGAAAGCTCATCCAATTATATTCTTATGAAAATTTGATTTGATTTATATCAACCTTGGTACGCATGAGTTATGTTGGGGAAGACGCCTAAATCCTCATTACTGTGTCAAAATATTGGCGAACGGTGGTTTGTTCAGCCGCTATTTCATTTTGCAGTTTACTTGTACATAATTAAATTCGTAGGCTGTGCCTAAAGCGATGTCCATTAATTATGCACTTTTGGTTAATAACAGAAATATTGTTACATAATGAAAATATTTTTGCATGTTTAGTTGGGAACATTTTGCCTTCATTTTTGTCATATGGAAGAATGTTCTACTTTATATGCGTTACAACCTGATCCGCTCATAACTTCATGTACGTGGATTATGAATTCTCAAACATTCTTCATTTATTATGGATACTCATTGAAATCCTTTCATGTTAATGTGTATCCCAAAAAAACTATACATATTATTTATATTATTTACCCCATGTAGGGGTTTTTTTGAAAATCCTATAAAATTCATAGTTATACATGACAAAGATACTTTATTTTTGTACCATGCCTACACGTAAAGCAAGGATTTTTTTCACGTTTATCTCCTAGTGCGGGGCGTCGTTGAATTGGTTGTTTAAAAATATTGCGGGTGTGTGAAAACCATTTTTCGATTCAGGGATGTGTTTGCGAAATATTAAGCTTTAAAATGTTACTTATTAAATTTAAAAAAATACTTATTTTGGTAATTCTTTCAAATGCACTACTGCCCCACTCTTCATTATACAAAGGTTAGCTGGAAGAAAATACTAATTAGCATTAAGTTCACCTATGTACTTGTTTTATCTTGTACAATAAAGCATTTAATATCTTTCTATCTATTTTCACTAAATAAACTATCACAGCTAAGCACAGCTACAAGTTAACGAGTAATAGTCGACCAAGTTATAAAATGTACTTGGAGAAGCAGAGGATATTTTCGTACCAATTCCATTGAAAATTACTTAGATGAAGTTGAGTGGGTGAACTACGGAACCCTAGACTGCGCGTGGCATGACACAAACACACATGTTTTTTTTCATAGCACAACAAATGAAACCTACCCTCCATATTGCAGGTATCTTGGACTTTTACGGTTTCGATTGCGTTGATCTTACAGTCGGTCAATTTGTCAAACTTGTTTTATTATAATATTATAGTACAGATAAGTTACATATTTTATAGATGGTTATGCCTAAGCGCTAATAGGTTTTCTAGACATAGTAGAAATAGAATTTGCACTACAGGTAAGTATAATGTTAAACCCAGTGTGTAGCGTAAATAGAGGTAAAGACTGATAAAGTGACGCGAAGGAAATCCAATAGACGTCTAATAAACGTCGTCCACGACCGATTTGAAAGACCCAAATAAAAAAAGTTGTTCAAAATTGGGTCGATTGTATGTGAAGGTATACAACACTTTTTGGTGTATCATAATTTTAATAAGGGGGTATAGTTTTAGGGAACTTAGGCATCTCAAAATTAGCTTATTTCATTTCAGACAATAATACAAGAATATCTTATGACAACTAAAGTAATATATGTATTAAGCTACTTTGCACTGAACATTATTTCAAAGAAAAAAGTTCATTCTACATTTTATGTGTTTGTGATTATTATTAATATTTTTTTGGGACCGTACAGTATTTCTGAATCGAAATCAAAACTATATTGCTCCTACTAGCACTCTAGCATTGGGTGTCCTTGTACTTATTTAACAAATATAATGATTATCGCCATACATAATTATTACAAATAATCAACCTAACAAATGTCACTAATTCCTATATTTATGGCAATGTATCTAACTTGGTTAGCTATAACTATTATTTGGAGGGATACAAAAAAGTGGCATTCAATAAAATTATTTATAGCTAAATCGTAAAAGGGCGTTCTTAAAATAATCTGATATATTATTATATTGCTGCTGTAAAAGGTATTTTCCAACGTAATAATACAACTTTCATGTATATAACAATACAAACCTATCGCATTCTGCCAACTGACGAACCAGAAGCGAATTTAAAACAGTCTATTTCTGAATCATTATTGTTTACAAACGTATATCTGTTGCGTGTAGTTTTTCAAATATAGATTTACAGTTTCATAAATCAAGTTTAATCGGTGCAGATAAATGGGTCGTGGAAATGTAAAAGGTTCATCCACTCAATACGCTCCGATACGTAATGCTTCCACAATTCCTTTGAAAGCTTCCCGCAGCCGTTCCCGCTCTTGTGACACGTTTATTACAGAATGGCTTCCAGCGTTGAAACAAAAACCTTCCTTCATTAAGAAATAGAAATCGGTGTTCAAAGTTCTGTTTCCAAATATAACGGCACCATTAAGGTATTAGCAACGGAAGCCCTGTTAGTGTATGAGTAAGGAGCATTATTCATCAGAATTAGTTCGCGCGCTACAATATACAATTCTGACAAAGACCATTATTTTTTAAAGTTTTTGTGAAGTAATTTACTCGAGTATACGACATTTGACATCAAAGGTTTCAGTATTCTTTCATGCCTAGTGGTCACGCCCCTCGACACGGTGCGGTGTGTGACCTAATGGAATAATCATTGATGTAGGCAGGATTTACGGGTAGATACGATACGAGAGTTCTTTAAAGAAATTTTACTTCAAGCTATACCCAACATTTTCCTAATTGTTTGCAAGATTGCCAAAACCGATAGATAACTGTTTGAAGCTCAAACTCATGTCTAGACAAATAATTGAATATTCATAATTAGTAGTTGTCTATATTTTACATGCGAGGTAAGGAATAGAAGTAGTCATTTATTCAGGATACTGGTACGAGCCTTGCTTTGAGTAGTAACCCAAGGCGGTACCGCCGGCGAGGTTTGTTCATAATAAGGAAGTCTTTCATGTCACTATTATGACCCCAGGACCCAAGAGCCATAAAATTCAGAACGATGTTTTTTCTTTTTCCCTCTGAGAATAGTTTGCGTTTTCGTGTAAATAGTTCAAATACTTTTCTCAGAGAACGACAGTAAACGCTCTCGTGAGCTTAGATTGCGATTCTTTGTGTCGGCTTGGTATGTTTGTGTTGTTTATATATTTTTTGTAAATATTGGCACAGCTTTATTGGTTTGTCGAGTGTATTGTGTGGTATGGGAAAACACCTAGTGAAATCAATTCTATTGAGTTTAGAAATGCTACTTTCTAGTTGAGATGAGATGAGAGCTCTACCTAAGTATAGGAACTATACACACACGCTAAATACATTATTAACCTCCGCAGTCGGGTCTTTAAACAAAAAACATCTTAAAACTCCTACACCATTTTTTATTTCTCTCTCAAATATTAGAGAAAGAAAGCAAAACATTACTATACTAATTTTTAAAGAGGTGTTCAAACAAACTAGCTTTAGCTAGCTCCCATACTATACAACGTATATTCACCGCCTACAGAGTATTTACACTTCTCAATTGTTTACAAGTGTAAGCGTGTACGCACAATGTGTTTAAAATAAAACATAAAACATGCATAGGTACGATCTATTCAACACCCTAAGTTGCCAGTCTCTTCTAAAACCCTTTCAGTTTAATACCTACATACTAATATTGATGTGATTTATAGGTGCAGATTTTATTTCAGATTGTTACTCGTAGTTGTGAGTGGAGAGAAATTAGTAGTTACTGTCTTACTTATAAAAGTTTTCATACAGACGATTTGCTAAACAGTGGTCAAAATGTTAGCTCTGAAATGACGCAAATATGAAAATTGAGTCATCATAGTGAGTGATCTTCACTCCTTCCACGTCGTGTCTTAAACTCGAAAATATTATAGCAAGATGATTAACTAAATTTCGATAATTTTTGGATTAAAAACAGCGGCACCGTGTCTAATGAAATGAATACCCCTTATCCTACATATCATAGAATAGAGTATCCAATATGCTAAATGGGTCGGTCCGTTTGCGTACCCATCGGGTAACATCCAAAATCAATCCACCCGTACCTACGGCTACGTTGTCGATCAATCATCGCCGACTCGCGAATCGCACCGCCCTGTTGCGTGAAACAACACAGAGAAAAAAAATGCTTCTCAGATAGAGACTCAAACGTTCGTTCATATTTATTACTGGACCTAGATTAGCACATGATAGT
Organism: Perizoma flavofasciatum; assembly: GCA_958496245.1. Taxonomy (NCBI): domain Eukaryota; kingdom Metazoa; phylum Arthropoda; class Insecta; order Lepidoptera; family Geometridae; genus Perizoma; species Perizoma flavofasciatum. The sequence continues at coordinate 6,963,470 of OY292426.1, forward strand.
TAACCGGGGCCATAATAATAACGTTTTAAATTATTGTACCTAGGCTAAGTATATTTGTTTAAGTGTAAGTAAATAAATGCGTTTTATTTTATTTGTCATGAGGTAGCAAAGCAAATTTTGAACGCAACATCATCAGCATACGCGAAATCATGTCAAGTAGTGCTTACAACATTCGCGCTGTCAGAAAGTGAGAAAACGCATCTTTTTCGAATCTCTCAAAAACTCTCAATGAACGGTTTTTTCTGTTCAATTATTGATAACTTCATGAAAAAAGAGTCTTGACAGACTGACGACAGACGGATGAAAAAGTGATTCTATAAGGGGTTCTTTTTTAGGGCTACATACTTCAAAAGGAAAAAACGGAACCCTTAAAGGATCACTTCGTTGTCCGTCCGTCTGTTTGTAAAGACCCATGTTTTTAGTGAAAGAAACCAAGTTGAAATTAATATCATATACGTAGCTCTACGGTGTCTTGCAGCTCAAAAGTCAACGCAATAAAAAATACGGCTATTCATGCAACATATTTTGATACTCGCAAATAAGTCAAAACCTGTAGGGTATTTCCCTACCCTTTGTTTTGATTTATTTACGATTTATCCCCGTTGACTTAGAATCATGGTCTCACAACACAAGTTAAAAGTCAGTAAATCGATAATTTATAGTTATATCACATGAACAAATATTTTTTTGCAATTACATATTTACATTTGCATTTAGAGAAATGACCTTGAGGTATATCGATGTATGGGTAAAAAAAAAATATTGAACATGCATAGTGTTCGCATACAATTTATAGCCCATTTTCTGATGCATCTTTAAGTAGCTTCTAACATTATTGTTAAGCAAATCGGATATACATCCAAAAATTAAAATGAAAAGTTAGCATTAGTAAATTACTTTGTTTAAAAGAATATCCTTGATTGACATAGTGTTTTGGCTTTCGTTATGTATACGGTATTTGAAATGATGTTTTATGATGGTTGATGCCTCTCACACATTCATGCTTATTAGCAAACAAAATCCTATTACGGACATACTTATTGCGGCTTTATTGTTCTATAGACCAATGTTTCAATCTATAGCATAAAATATGTAGAGATTACCATATTAAAATACTTCTGTGTGAAGGAGAATAATGAATTTATTGTTATTATGTAACGAGGCGACTTTACCAAACCTTAATCACTCCAGCCCAGCCCACAAAAGTAAAAAAATATCTTGGTAGAGTTTTCACAGATCGATACTGCCTCTAATTCAAACTGAACTAAATCCAATTCTGAACTGAAAAAAGTCGGTTTTATTAACGAATACTTAAATTAAAGCGATTCCGTCTGATCTAAGCTGAGCAGGTAAACAGAAATTCGGTATCTTAATGAATTTTATGTGAAGAAATCATGAAGAAATTAATTACACTTCAAGAGTTCGCAAGCTGAATGTCAGAGACAATTTTTTACGCCTATCACGTAATTGAGCAGATATTTTGTGTAATTAAGCCAGAAAAAGTCGTAAAATCTATGATACTAAAAATCTATAATTTTACGATCGTAAAAATATCTTAATAAAAAAAGGGATAGTTACTGTAAAAAAAATGGTGACCTTAGAAAAACAGATCTCACTTAACAACCAATTTAACCCACGTAATGAATGAAAGGAAATGAAATGTTGATATTTCATAAAAATTTAGTTCTTTCCATGAGAGTTAGGATGATGTGTCTGGGCATTTATTTAAAAGCAAAGCGATTTTCATAGTAGGAAGTTTTTTTATTTATTACTATACTAAGATACAATCCAAGTCAAAACTGACTGGAAATGTAAAAGTGAGATGTCGAAAGTAGTATAGCAGTCATGTAGTTCCCATAACACAAGCTCTGTTTACTTTTGGGATTGTGTGAAAATGCCCAGCATTATTTATTTATTATTTATTAGGTGGCTACGTTGGTGTTACAGCGTCGAGAAGAAGTGTTTCCGTTAGCGTAAACAAGTTATAAACAATTTCAAACAAGTTATGTATAAAATTTAATAACTTCCGAGTGACGTGAATTTTCATCGTGATGTGTTATCGTAAATCATACTTTAGAATCTTTCTTGAAGACAAAATTATTACAAAAAGCCACTTTGTTTTTGGATATAAAAGGCAACAGACAAATAAACAAAAAACCTCTTACCCTAAATGCATCTGCTGGCACCTTGCATTGAGATTAAAAGAGGAAGGAAAAAATTAAATGGCCTCCCCGAACTACTGTTTTTTTTTGTATCACTGATTACTGAGATCCCAAAGCGGGATCTCAGTAATCAGTGATACAAAATGTTATGTAGAGGTACATCGGATTCGAACTGTTTGAAAAAAATCGGATATTTTGATTATATCGGATAAGGTTATCATTTTCTAGCATTAACTTAGGTAGAACTTTTTTTTTATTGTTACTCCGGTTACTCCCTGACGCTCTAGTGTAGTACATTTTCCGAAACTGATCTATAATTATCGTACGTTTTCCAGTAGAATGCCAATAGACAGGAATTTCGAAATTAGAAGGGATAATCTCAAAATAAACCCTAGAGCTAAATGACATAAATTACGTTTTAGATAATTATAACTGTGAATAGACGACTGTGAATAGATAATTATAAAATTCCTAGGACATAATTTATTAATCATGAAATCTTATCGGTTTTACGCTTTTTTAAAGTTTAATAATTGATGATCGACTATTTTATTTTCGAAAAAGCTAAAACAATTGACTACAAACTATATATGTTTTCAAAGGTTGGGTTGAGTGCTATTTATATAAGCACACTATTTTACCATCGAAAGTTTACTACGATCCGACATTTTTTGTCCATTAAGTTACAATAAAATACTTTGTGACTCTGAAGAATCGTGATTCAAATGATAGCTTGACCAATTTACCAGTTATTATAAATGTTACCTTGACATTACGGTGCTACCTATCTGCTTGAAAGTCAAATAGAATTATAGAACGATTTATATATATTGTATATTATATTCATACGGGTCTTTATCACATTTCGTACAACACAACCGATGCGTCGGGTACATAATAAAAAGGGAAATGCTGTATAGACTTGTACAAAAACTTAATAATTGTGCTTATTGATCGTGGAAGTTATAAAAAAATATGGCACATATCAGTAAAATAACTCACCGAACATTAGCGAGCGTGTGCCGGCGGCTCTTGAGGTATCTACCGTGGTACTTTTGTAGTTCACCGATGCTGCCCTGCTCCGCCTGCATCTTTGGAAGCACTGGTGGCAACGCGGCCTCCTCGGCCTGGCCACGCTTGCGGGCTTTGTTAGACTTCCTCGCCGCGGCTGAGATGCATATCTTCACCGCCGATGGACTCCCGAAGCTACGTTTCTTTCCCGAACTCCGCGACGACGTGTAAACAGTATCTGTACTACTGCGCGTGCTCTTGTAAGAGGGTGTCAGAGTCGCGTCTGTCGCGTCCTCGAGAGGCCAGTCCGAATCGTCCTCCTCCTCTATGCCCGGCAGCGGCGACTGTTGACCGAGCGGACGCGGTGAGTTTACTACGGGCTCGGGGACAACTGTAAACAAGCAATAAAGATACTGAATCCATATGTAACTAGTACTGGCCAATGTGTTCAGTTGCAAACTACGTACTTATAGAACGAAGATTTGCTAAACGACCTGGCATCAAAGTTAATTAGGTTGGGCTGTTTCCAAAACCTTGATATTAGCGTTTCCCTAATTCTCATAAACTGCAATTGACTAATGGTATCGGTAAAATGTGTTCTTGAATAAAATTTGGATCACAATTTAAGGTAAGGTGCCTACACAACCTTCCATATAACATTAGTGACATGTGAATATAATTATTAGATGTGGTTAAATTGAGATGTTCCCGTCTTTGGGTGTTTCCACTAATCGCTTTATGAATTAATAATAAGTATATAATGTCCTTGTCACCGTATTATTTATTGAAATTACATATTCAGGGCCCGTCTTTCTGCGTTTCATGGTTTAATGCGTAATTCTACCCCCAGGAGGAATTGAGTTTTACTTGGAATATGAAATAATACATTAATATTACATTATCGATTCTTTCCTAAATTAGATGAATTTGTTGAAATCGCCTCGGCCTCTATAGAATTTAAATTAAATTATGTGACGTGCAGGCTGACAGACAGACAGCACCGTAAATTATGAAACAAATTATATCCGGAAGTGAAAAGTAAGCACTCAGAAAAAAAACGCATTAATGGTTGCTATGTATAGATTAATTTATTAGAATGAATATACAGCATCTGATCTACAATGTTTACTATTTGACATGGATATCAGCAATTTCGCTATAGTCCTTAAAAAAGGATCTTTCGTAATTTAATATGATAAATTCAGTCGTAACGTTGAAACGTATAGAAATACGAAATGTGAAGCATTAAGGTATTTACTTTATTGTTATTATTTTTGGTGCTATTATTTGCCAAAATAACTGTTTATTACTTCATAATAATGCAACATGATCATAAATATTCAATATTACTAATGGCATTTGCCACTTAAACATTATGCAATAAAATAATCAATATACTCGTATAAGTTTGATGAGTAGAACATAAAAATCAAGTATGGGGCCAAGAAATCAAATCGATGATATGCATTTTGCGGGCTAGGTTGTAGTTATACGAGTACGTTATTGGCACATGTCATTCAATTTGTGTACCAAACTAAAAAGGATAGGTCAGAGTGCCATTGACTATCCTTTGCAAATAGCTTTAAAGCTGACACTGTTGTTCCTGTGGTTCACGAGAACTCTCGAGGAAAATATTGGTAAGAAGAGCACTTAACTTCACGAAGACTCATATGAAGTTACTTACGTAGACATTTAGATTAAGTGCCTCACCCAGAGTATAGCTCGTGCCAAAGTGGATAAACTATCCTTTGCCTATATCCAGACTCAAGAAAATCTTTCCTTTTTTCTTAACAACCTATCTTTTCTATGATACACAAAACTGATAACAGAATCTTGCATTCAGCGGATACTTTTGTAAGCCATATTAGATAAATGTTAATTTCAAATAATGTCTGAATAAAATACATGGGTTGTATCAAATCAATGTTTAGAAGCAAAACAAATCAGTGTGATTAAATATTTATTTTACATTAAGAAACTTACAGTTTCAGTAGAAGTGCTAAATTACTATTTTACTCTATTGTAAGCTTTTGTACTCGTAATCTCCTGCTCTGTGAATTGGCAAAGCTTAACCTAATCACCATTTATTATATAGTAAGTAATTATAAGTTATTGTTATTCTGTAAAATTGTAGAATGATATGCAAATCTATCTTTGTCAGTGTGACAACTGATCAGATGAGGATTATGCTCGGTTTTAACATAAGGTAAACCAATTTATTCCCTCATTAATATTTGGATGGGTAACGGCATTTAAACGTATCAGAATTATTCAAATATCTCATAAACATCGAGTAAAAATTTAATTTAAAATTTAAAAATATTTACCTTGTGCTCGAAACTAAGCAGTTGACGGGAAAAAATGTTCATATTATGAAGCCTATTGTTTTTGAGCGGTATTTTTCAGTTCTGAGATTTATGTCTAGGTATTTTTAAACATTTAAAACACTCGTAGCAAGGGCTACATCTGAGCTACAGTGCGACGTAGAACCTCTACGTAAGAAAATCTATAAATAATGTACCATAACTTTCCGAGCAAAGTTTTGATAGTAATCGTTATAAATTACATTTTCCTAAAAAGGTCATGTCAGTCACCTCTAAGGCAAAAAGCTGAAACAAAATTTAAACTTTGGTCATCAATCCAGTTCAGAGACCAATCTGGTTGAGTGATCAACAAATAAATTTAGCAAACCGAGCATTAACAAGTAATGAGGTGATTGTACATATTTTAAAAAATATACCTCACATTTAGTCAGCTACCTGTTGAATGTTAGTGTAAAAATCCGCAGCTGTCCGTACCATGTATGTCCACGGTCGTGTGTAAACGATGTCATACAAAATGTATCATTTTTTCCACCCCGTCCCGTACACGGCACGGATTGGCGTGGTTGGTTCGTTTTTGCGCAAATACAGCCGTTTCATAAGACCAGCATCCCTGTATTTTCCGAGTGGGAATTCCCCCGCTCCCGATGTCGAGTTACAAATTTAATCAATTTCAGTTAGACCCAACTAAAGGTTATACAGTTTATTAATCTTGTTTGAACTAAAACTTAGGCGACGGCTGGTATAAAGATTTGGTTTGTAAATTGATAATCTATTGACATTAAGTTATTACTGCTATTTACACAAACGCATGATTGTTAAAAAACCCGTAATGCATACCCTACAGAAAATTTTATTATACGTAGATAACGTTTTATTTTTGCCACAAAAATTGAAGTTCAAAAATTAAAGTTAAAAAATAAAAATGAAAAGTTATGTTTATTCATAGGGCATTTCTTTTTAATCTTTCCCCAAATATTACAGTCGAACGTGTAAAAAAGTAGTTTTTGCCAAAAGCATCTAACCCACATACATATTAAATGACGCTTTTACTGCTGAAACTGGGCTTTATAAGGTATACAAAAAGTGTTGGCTCGATATACAGCCAAACAGAGTACGCGCACATTGTGTAATTACAATTAGAGTTTCAATGACTAGTAAGTGTGGTGACGTCATCGTTCCGACCCAACTTACCCACACATACACATACAGAGTTTTTGGGTGCGGAAACGAGACGATGATTTACGAATGCCAATAGTCAAACCTCTCCTTCTGTACACGTTATTGTTATTAAAAAAAGGTCATTTTATAAAATTTGAAAATCATGACGGTTTTCCATCGTTAATCGGAGCGCCTTCTAGTAGCTTGTGGTAGTAAAACTTATCTAAAAACCATTTTTAAAGACACACAAATCGTTTTAAAAAACTGTATTACAATACAATAAGCTATTTCGTTGATAAATGGTAAGTGACAAACAAACCAACAACCTCTCAAGGCAAACGCATATACGGGCACCTGTCGTTGCGGGTTAACACAAGGGCTCTACGAAAAGAAAATTCATGCTACAAGTTGGTATTTTACTTTAAACTAGAAAGAAGGCATGTATTAATAAAGAAATCTAGGGTAAGATTTACCAATCTGATGCTAATATATATGTCAGCATCGGCTAATTATGTAAACAGAAAATAACTGCCGCGTTGCACTACAAAAATTCCCTAAAAACATATTTTAGCTTAATTTCATAGCCAAAATATCTTTTACTTCATATGACCGTTTGAAATCGAACGTACGAATGGAAAATCAACACTCAGTGGAATTGCATCTCAAAAAAGACGAATTTTTACGTCGAGTAGTTTATTAGTTAATAGAATGATACCTTGTTGTTTTGAACACATGATACGGCTTGTTACTTAGGACAATTGTTTGCATTGTTTTACAAAATATTACATTTACATGACAAAGCAAATGCATACACGACTGACTTCGCTGACGTAAAATGTATTCTAGTGACCATGTCCAAATGCAACTGATGGTTGAAGCATCCAAATATCCAAATATCCAATATACATATCAACTATGTATACATTTTTTTTATATCGCCAGCCACGGTGTTGCATTTATTCTATGACAAAAGCGTTGGTGATTAAATATAGAGGAGTAGCTTGCTATGCACCGTTTAAGAGGCCATCATAGCAGAACATGCCATTTGGCTAAACTATTAAATGACATCATACCCGCTCTATCACGAATCATTGTTATCGATTTCGACAGCTAACTGATTGAACTCGAGTAGCAATGAGTTAGGCTACAGTAGGTATAAAGATGCAGTAAGATTTTACATTTATTTATGTGTCATTATATCACATTTTTAGGTTTCCAAAAAATATGTGATCTCGTCTAAGACAGAAGACTCTTTCGTCTTAGTTCTGCAGAACAGAATTCCAAAGATGTTTTTCATGCGCATACTTTTTGCTGTAGGTATCAACTTTATGAGCCAAGGTCAGGAAACAGGTCCAAGGTCAAAAGGTTTTTTCTATCTAGGTACATACTGACTTCGGTAACTAGTATAATATCGTTTGGCAAACTTCTTTCCATTAACGTACAATGTTGAATAGAGGTAGTAATTGCTAGTAGATTTATAACTACCCTTGCAGGTCTAATACATAAAGATAGTCTAAGGATAAGTTAGGATCGTGGATTCTTTATTATCTACCGAATTTATGTAATCTACTAACAAATACCAAGAAGTATTTAGTGCTACAATAGACGCAAATTCACTTACACAAGAAAATACGACATTCTCTGTACGCTAATGCTCGCGATGAGGACGCACAACTATCATAATAACAACAGTTGGTTATAATGATACTTTTATTGATTAATGAATGCAGTTTACTGCATGTTGAGGCTACCTTGGATGGGATACTTGTGTGGTTTAGCATCAAGCGACTTTGTATAATATTCGGTATAAAAGCGTCACTTACTGTATTCTTGTAGGGAGAGGTGTGGGCTGCCGTCCCTCAAGGCATGCTCATACTCGGCGTCGTCAGTAGGCGCCGCCGCGCGCGCCCCGCACCAGGGCACGCAGCAACGGAACACTCCTCCTCCGACCACTTTGGAGCCTTCTGCCTACCACTAGCCAACGTCTGCGCATACGCACATTCACTTCCCGACCCCACTCACTTATCAGAACCACCATGAGATCCAGTCACTGGTCCAATAAACTTAACAATGGTATAAAAGCTTCATACAAAAAGTAGGTATAGAAAGTTCAGTCTTGAAATTTATAAGATAAAAGTTTGGGTATCGATATGTTTGTCGATGTTTTTAAGGGTAAGAAAAGTTTACATCAGTAGGGAAACAGAAGGGTCAGGTGAGAAGAAATTCTAATTGTTCGGAAACTACTGTTTAATGTTTGTTTATGAAAGTTCAGGTGGTGTTACCGTTGCTTTTGCATCGCGTTAATGTCAGTTTAACCCATCGTTACATGAGGGTATGTTAGAATCTGTTTGAAAAGATAACACGTTCATTGGATTACTATCGACTCACTGGGACACTTTAATGGGTATTCACTTGGTGCGCATAAATACCGTATTGTAACGAACCCTAACTATAAATGAGAGGAAGTTATAAGATTATATCTATATTCAAATCGTCATCCTCAGATGTACACTCAGTAAGTACGCAGATCTATGTGGCTTCCAAGTTAGGCATAGATAGAGGTAAGTTCAAACATTATATGTAGCACATACCCACTTATGTGTGGTATTTATCATTATTATTATCTACCCGATATTAGTTTCTCAGACAAAACGAGACCTTCAGCTTCAAATATACAAAATTAAATTTCATTAAATTATTATATCTTACATATAGCTAAATGATTTTATTTATACAACTGAATACTTCAACTAGGTACTTTAAAAACATATAAAATATAAAAAAAACCTATTTACATAATATAAAACTAGGAAAAGAAGACTGTTTTCTTCCTGTAGTTATAGGACTACAGGTAGATAACAGAGAAAAGGCATCGACCGGGTATCCAAAAGGCGACATTACCTTGTTGAATAGCAATGCTAGTTTTCTGACCGAGCCAGGTAAGCGCCAGCTCTTTGGTCATTAGTTTCGTCCATCAGCCGCTTCGAGATCTTATATAATAAGATTCGAGATTTATTTAAACCTAAATAAAATTTATCTTATTAAGGATATTCAATTAATTCGAATACCTTAAAGTTTAATTTCAGTTTCATCAATATTGTAATATTTCATTAAACAATGCAAACTTCGTCAAACTTGTTAATGTTTCGAAAACCATAAATCTTCAATGTAGCCGTTTTACAAGAAGCGTAATAACATTGCAAATCAGTAGAGCGATTAAAACGTCTCAATATAATTTATTTAGTTTTCGATATATAGTGCTGAGCCTGTATCAAAGTGCGTTTCGCGCGCCATTCGACTATCTATTGGCCATCTGCCATTAAAAGACATGTGTTGTCACCTCCGGAATATCTAGCTTATTCTCAGTCTTCTTTAAATCAAATACAAATAGCACGTATCATAACTGCTGTCGGCATCCGTGGAGCAAACCGCTCTACCTACTCTACTAGAGTAAATAATTCTGCGTATGTTCTTTGGAAAAGCTATTTTCAGAACTTTACATGGATGATCCAGTGAATGTTTGTTTTCTCTTTAAATAAGAGGTTTTTTTTTCTTTAGTACTATCTGTTAGAGCTGTGTTAGCCTAGTGGGCTGCACTCTGACTTCCAATCCGAAGGTCATAAATTTGAACCTGAGTGTGCATGAATGGATTTTTCATACGAAAAATGTATGTGCACATACAGTGCAGTGCAGTGCACATGTGCTCAAAACGGTCAAATAAAACATAGTGAAGAAGCTGGCATGAGACATGTGAACTGGTTAGTGTTCAAGTGGCCATGGACTTGCAATCTGTCACGTGGAATACTAACTACTGTGCAAAACAAAGAATCTGGCCAAAAAAATATTGGATGTTCCTCTAACTGGGTAGTCCCAGCACTCGGTATCCTCACGGATCTGCGTACTGAGTACGAATCTGAGCATGGCCATCATGATCTGAGCATCGTTATATTTTGGTAAAAGTTTAATTCTATTTCGCACTAAGAATTTGTCAAAATCTTCTAATTTGAATCATAATTGCCATGATATATATACTCATGCTTTATGAAATATTTTTGAATAAATTGTAATGAACGTCAATCACCGTTAGAATCATATCCCTATTCTACGTAGATTTATAACTTTGCCATTGAAGTATAATATTAGCTCCCGCTTTAGCCTCTGATATTTTTGATGTGTTATTGTGAAAATTGGAGGAATCAACCATCTTACGGTTGATTTAAAGTTTTTTTTTTAATATTTGTTTTTAAATATGTCTTTACCTTTTAAGGTAAACTGTTAGATAGTTAGGATCGGGTAAAATATATAAAAAAAAATATTTTTAAAAAACACTAGCCTCTGCCCACGGCTTCACCCGTGTGGTACTCAGATATAAATTAGCTTATGTTCCAGGTGACGAACTATACATTTTCCAAATTTATTAAATTATTAGTAACAAGCATCAAAAACATCAAAACTTTGACATATTTTATATTAGCCATTCGTTTGATTAGCTTCTACCGGTGACTTCATTCATTTCGTAACGGGGTACAAAGTACGTAGGTCACGAAGCCAATAGCTTATTCCCTATTTTATCCTAATTAGTTTAGCCGTCACGAGGATCATTAGCCACAAACATTCATACTTTTATTTGTATTATACATATTAGCTGGATGGGCGTAGGAGTATAAGGCGGATAGTAAAAACATTAACCTATTTTAAAATGAACTGTTTTTCAAGAAAACATACAATAACAAAGGTAAGTATTTCCTAATATTTGTTTTAGTAATTAACTTCCTTTGTTATCGAACAAAGCTATGATGGATGACGCTAGTTAAACATTAATTAAATAACAATAACACGAACCCATATTCTTGAATTAAATTAACACAAAACGCAATGAACATAATTTAAAAGATGGTAAAGATGCCAAATGATATAATAGTTTCCTGGTGTCTGTTGTATAAAGTGTGAAACATCTTCTGAAACACTTTTGTCCGAAAACTTTCAGATGCGGACCCCATACCTACTTACGATATTTTTTATCCAATTTTCTTTGTCAACCCACCGAACAAAGCGGCGTGAGACATATTTATACTAAAGGTATTTACTAAAGGGTATTTTTATTTTATTTTATTAAAGGCTTTGTCGCTGTGCTACCACATGGCCATACTGGGGTATTTAAAAACATGTGACTATAACATGACTAACTATAATATAACAGTAATATAGGAGAACTTTAAGGAACCATCCGAATCACCCCAATATTCGACCTTATAGCATACTCTGTGCGCAAATTTGGTCCAATTACTCAAATGGTCCGAATTTGTTCATGTAAAATAAAGAGGAGTTCATGTAAACAAGATTTAATGGCCATTTTGGTTCGCGTTCGATGGTTTCCTTCCCCGTTTCTCAAACAGCACTACTATAATATTTTTGTTGTGTGGAAAATCTATTGGTACGCTACGAAATTCGAACCCACAACCTTCATTTAGCCACTACAGCAGCTCTGTTCTGCTTTTCAAAGCAAATGAAAATTATTTTTAATTACTGTGTTTCGGCACCAGGTTCAGTATAATAATGCTATTCTTCTGCTTGTTGTAGTTATTAAAGTTTCTGCTGTCTTGGTCATTTGAAGTGCGGATAAGAATCAATATTAAGGTTATTTTTCTGGCCTTAATTTCAGGTGTAAATTATCCAGAGTCTTTGGGTCATCATCTGCTTCATTCAGGCTTCCAAAGTCAAACAGAGGCGATACGTTGGCCGGTTACACGGCTGGTGGTCATTCCTCTTTTTAAGTTTCATATTAATTGTAATCGTCCTATCCATAAACTTAATTATGAGTTTTAAAGGGGTCTTTATCGCGTTTACCTTTTTTATTACTATCCGGCTATGTTGCATAACATAGCCGTAAATACAATGTATAATGACAAAACTCATCCATTCTCGTACTCAATAGCTTTTGTCTGACACGTTTGCATTTATTCAATGAGTACAGAACAATGATGGGGAATAATTGTTATAGCCACGGTCTGTAAGGAATGACCCGCACAAATATAGCAATCGCTGCAATCAATTACTTCGTTGAGCGATCGCCGTGGTTCTCAGCGTTGATCCAGCCTTAGAGCCAGGGGGTTACAGTCTTTAAACAAATTATTTTTGCGTGTCTGTTCCTATACATTTACGGTAGAGTAAGTACTTGGTACTTAGGTACTCTTATAGTATTTAACGTCCCACTCAACCTGTATCTGAAGGGGTGACGTGCTGTCGTATAATTACAACTATGACAACTACAGCTTTGGCGAGGTAAGCGAGTTCGAAAATGTTGTTGGTTTTTAGGAAAAATGGCAATAACCGCAAGACGAATAGGCGAATAGACGAATAGACGTTAAAATGTAGGGGTTTGGGAGCAAAGAAGGATAAACAGCTTATAAAATAAATAAACAAAATACCCAACAGACACATTCATAGTCCTGACCACACACTAGGATTAGACACGTTTCTCCGTGACGTGGGTATTAGGAACTACGAGTAAAAGTTACCGGAGAGAAATTAAAGCGGTTAAAAGTAAAAAGTTTTAATGTAATTTAGGTACAAATATGACTACTATTTTTATTTAAAAAATCAAGACCACCAAGGCTCCCTGCCCTGGCTCCATGCCTGGGTGGTTTCAATTGTGAAGTTACTTTGGTCTTGTTAGTGTCAGCGCTCGTGTGGAGACTATGGTGATATATTATTTCCTTTCATATTGTTATTGCAATGTATCAAACAGATTGCTAACATCACAGTATATAGATATTCTGCGCTTTCGTTAACTCTTAAAATACGTTTTCAGAGTGAGACCGCGGGCAAACCGCGGGTGGCTAGTTTCGTGTCTCGCCTCGCAGCATTGCCTTGCTTGCTTGGCAGTTGTACTGTAGGCGCTAGCTTCGTATCTGGCTCAGTGGTTTGCTAAGATTGTCACAATCACACACTTCTGATGCCAGTGGCAATGGTGGCCATGGAAAAACGAATATACAGACATCACATTAGGTCGCTTCGCTACTCACTTGGACACTAAGCGCGTAGTACGGCCAGTTTCGACCATTTACATTACGTTTATTTTATGTAGGAGATAAAGCCGTATTATCCCTTCGTGCTTTTTTTGTTTTCGTAATGTCATCATCATCATTTGTATTGGAATTATTAGACAGCTTGTGCCATTCATTAGTATGTTCAGCACAGCGTAGTTCAAGATTTTTGGTATGTTCTGACGTCAATTACACGTCATAGACACAAGCGCAGATTTCAGAATTTAGACCAAAGATCTTGGACTACTGCTTTGCTGATTGAAATTGTGTTAGTATGAGAATCATATCTGAGTGCGCTTCAATTTGTGCTACCTAGCCACGCCGATGTCCGTCTATTGTCTTAGACAATTTCGTATTGCATTTTCTGAAGCTAAACTTTGACAGCCCTAAAATACCGTCGAGAAGGGAGGATGATATGTTTAGTGCAGCAAATTATGGAAGGTCAATACATCAATCTGTCTATTTATGATTATAAAGAACGTAAATAAATTAGAATCGTGAAATAAAGTGGCATTACGGCAAATCTTCAAGTCTTGTTATTTAATTATAAAGTAGTTCATGAAGTAATTGAGATTATACTTTTTATATACTTTTGTGTAGATTTATTGGTCTAGTTGATTTCAATCAAAACGTTACATGAGCTGTAGGAGAGTTGATTGATTAAGCGAGCGAAACAAAATAAGATCTCCGAGTCTACTTGGTCAATCCGGCGTTTGTAAGTATATACCTACGTATGCTTGTATGCAAATTTGTTTGTTCGACGATAACTGCCGAACCGTTAATTCGATCTTTATGAAACCTTATCGGTAGGTAGGTTATAGTAATAAAAGTTTTAAAATAAAAAATGAGCTGAATCAGTATGGCATTTTTGAACCCCTAAGTTCAAGAAAATCCCTACCGATTCTAGAAGGCCCTTAGAAATATATTTAGAAAAAAATGATTATATGCTAGTTATTTTGTTTATTCAGTTTTTTTATTTAGCGACGATGGGCTTGCAACCAGTCACTTGGAATGCTGGATTCTATGAAAAACGTAGACATGTACCAAGTAAGTGTTTCGACGTGCCTCTGACTACCACCTACTTGGTATAATCCAGGGTCTGCGTACTGAGTATGGATATCAGGATGTCTATCGTTCAATTACTCGGAAAAAATGTTATCGAAATTTCATAGACTATTTGTTGCATATACGAGGTAAAAATAATGCTCGCAGGTTAAAATAATATTATTTGGTACAATATAACAAAATACACCTGAATCGTGTACCCCACAGCACGACCGACTAAAAATACTCGGTCAACAACGACGCAGAAATTGATGACAGGATGCGTTAAAAATAAAAAGATGCTTGGAATATAAAAGATAAGGTGCCCTTATCTTCTATATTATAGACAATAAAGAATAGGCGTGTACAAAATTGACGTAGTCAGAGACAACAACTGCGTTATTGTAGCAAAGATATAATTTCTATGGTGTTGTAATAGTCCTCGTAAAATTGGACTGAATTGGCTAGTCTTTATTAATCATATTTTGCAGTTTAGCTTCTCGCTCCAACGATTTATTTTTGGTGCCAAAATTTTATGTAACTGCCCACGGCTTTGCCCGCGTGGTACCTGGGTAAAAAGTAGCCTATGTGTTATTCTGATGTATATATTACTGTAAAGTTTCATCAAAATCCGTTCGATAGTTTTTGTGTGAAAGAGTAAGAGTATCCATCCTCACAAACTTTCGCGTTTATAATAGTAGTATGATCAATATTGAATGTATAGTAAAACCATGCCATGTGATGACACCAAATGGGCAAGACTTTTTAGATAGAAAAAACACCTTGGTTCAGCCATGGGTACCAAACCAATTCATAAAAAGATGGCTCTGCAAGCTCTACATTTACTGAATAGATCATGAAAAGTTTATAAAAAAGTACACTAAGAAGTATTTATAGATGTACGAGTATGTATAATCGATATTCAACAAGTTGTTTGTATTTTACACTTGTAAGTGTACACTTTAATCACTTCTATACTTACTCGTATATGATCACAGGTTTCTCATAAGCAAAGTCAATTATCTTGGTAGAGATTAAGGTTTATTGACAAACTCTATTTGCAACACAGTGGAGTAGCGAGATTAAGGGGATAATTGATCAACAGATTGTATAGTAGTCGATTAGATTCACAATATACCTACTGTGGAATAAATTCAGCCAGTTTGTTTCAGATGTCTATTATACAGAGCACGAGTTTCTTTCTTTTTTTTTCTTGAGCGGTATTTCGGTAGTAAAGTGGTTTTCTGTGTAAATATTAGTAATTTAGTTAATAACATCTCACCATCATTATCCATCGTTATGTAAACATAAAAAACCAAGCCACCGTAAAAACATTTTCGTGTTCCACATAACCTTGACACTTCTATAGAATTACATTTTTCACATTAGAGGCGTAAATGATACTGCGTGAATAGCTAATGCATGTTTTTTACTGCGTGATATTAGGATTAAACTGTTATCTGTGTCGTAACGTTATTATAATGGGGCACGAGTGATACCCATAGTAAGTCCTGACTCAGAGCGTGTCTTCAGTGATTCGATAGCATACCAGAACCGTGTGCGTTTTTCGACTGATAATACGACTGGATCACCAGTAAAATTTAATTTGTCACAGATACAACGTATCAAAATACACACACACGAAACAATGTCCGAGTGGCACACTGCACTCGGCGAACACGGGAAGGTGTACACTGTGGCACGCGCGTAGGGAGCAGTCGCGCGGCGTCGTCGGTCAGTTCGGGACGACGGCACTGTGCGGCGAGACGCGGTAGATCAGCACATCACCATTCACCAGTGCATCCCGGTGTCGGCGCGAGGCGCGCGGCAAGCGTGGCGGCGCGGCGCGGGCCTCGAGCGTCGCGACGGCCGGCAGACCGCGACTGGAGCGTCACTGCGCGTCGCAGCCTAGGGCGCCGAGCGAGCGGGACAAACATACACACCGCCCGTGCGCGCCTACGAATCTAGCCCTTGAACCTTTCGTCTTGATTCCCATTTACTTTGCTCATTGCCGGTCTCTTATGTTTTTGCGAGACCGCAAAAGGGTTTTCAACCCCGCGAGCGTCCGAACCCTCGAACAATGTACGTAGAGGCTAGAGATAGAGATGCTGCGTGGCCTTTCGTATGCTATGGCTCGTTTCGACGTTATGTCACTATCGAGCGTGCCTGCCTTGTTGTTTGGCCGTGAACATGTTTTAGCCGTGCACTCATTTGGGCCATTATGAGTTATTTCTCTAGAGGGACTCATGTGATGAACTATCACATCGGGGAATGCTAATAAGTGGGGCCAATTTTGACTATTTGGAGTGTTGATGTCTTTTTATATTTTGCTGAAATAATGTAAGTACTTAATATGTTCGTCCTCAAGTCATCATTGTAGTTCGAAAATTTTCCTTGGCTTGCAGTTCCAAAAAATAAGTATATTCAAAAAACATTAAATTTTAATTTTTGCTCTCTCTGTAATTATCTGTTTTAAAGTACACAATAATTAATTTTTAAATACTTAAATCAAATGCAACTGTGGCTAACGAGTCACGACAAAGCATACAACTTTGTTTTTGTGAATTGGTTCTTAGAATAATTATTCGCAATATCCTTGAAAAAAAAAATTATGCTCAGAATTCGTCGGGTATTAATAAATCAACTCGTAGGTTGTTTCATTTGTAAGCACATTTACACAAAATTACTCTTACCAAGACCGTGATCACTTATGTCTGAACTCTTAACAAAAAATCTTTAACCTTATTAAAGTGCACCTTACCAAAGTTCTTCCTACTACCATCCTACTATAATATAATAAATGCGAAAGTCTATGTGTGTGTGTGTGTGTGTGTGAAAGTTTGTTACCACGTATCTCCGTAACTACTAAACCGATTTTGATGAAATTTGGAATGTAGATAGTTTAGGATCTGGAATAACACATAGGCTAATCTAATTTTCGAAAATCGACCCCTATGGGGATTAAATAGAGCGGTAAAGTTACTATGAAAAAAAATTGTTTGATTCGCTCAAAACTCTGTACAAATAAACTTTAAAGTAAATAATGAAACACATATTTTTGATATTTTCAAAACTACCCTCTGGGGGTGTGCAATTGAGTTCTAAACTTTGTATAAATTATAATCCTTGGTTCGATTCATTCAAAAGTTGGTGGACATAGTTTGAAGCCTGGAGACGGTCATATGCTACTTTTATTAACATACCACGCGGGCGAAGCCGCGGTCAACAACTAGTAAGTTAATATGCCAGAGTAGCAGTTCCAATACTTGCAAGAAAGTTCTGACAGTGGAAACTTGCAACTAATTAAACGAGAAAACTCCTGATGTGACTTTACTCTATATCAGTATCAGAAATACGAACGGATGAATTGAAATCTATAAAAGTTATTCATTTCAGTTCCAGTTGGAATAATAAACAAAGTGCAGAGTGAACATATCCGAACTAATCGAGTTTACGAGACAGGTGGAGGAGGCAAACTACGCGTTGGTGTGATTGCTGTAAACAGGGTTTTACACGACGAAACGTAACAGCTTTGTTGTTAAACGCAAAAATTCGGCATTGAAGTGTTAAACTAATATTTTCATTTATTTCATATTTTTGTTTAGTTTTGTCTTAAATTGCGTTCGATAAAATTCAAGCATTCCCATTCCAGTCCTCCCACGGAAACTAAATTTGGCCATAAAGCGACATAATAATGTTTTGCATAACTGTATCCAAAATTGCTCTAGGCAGGATCACATATTTAAGCGAAATACCACTATTAACAATAAGAGTTAACAATAATGTTTTTTCTATTATAATGTTCCACTTCTATTTTTGTTAACGTGTAAATGTAAATACAACTTTGAGCGGTGGACTGGAATGCAAGGATTTGCCATAATTATCATTTGAAATTATTACCCACGACGAAAGTAGCCCGTATATGTGTTTGCCCTAAGAAGACCTTTTATTGTTTTGTTTATGTGTTTGTTTATTTGTTACCATTTACCTCCGAAATGGCTTATCTGGTTAAAAAGTGGTTGCAATTGATTTAAATGATTTATTGCAACATGTCACTCGAGGGCGCTGTAATATGACAATTTAAAAAACGTCAGAGGTTAAAAAAAACTTGTTGTTTTATACAATTTCTTTTGAATAGTATTTACGTCTGTACTATTTCTGGTTTCAATTACGAGCTTGTGATAATACATGGTTATAACGTAAATGGACGCACAACAAATAATTAGATATTCACTTTGCTAAATTATTGACTACTTAGTCAATCGTACTATAGTCAGGAGAGTACACGATATATTTCTAGGTAAATCAATAGTGGTACGACCAAATGTGACTGTTGAAAAAAGTAAAGGGAAATAGCGTGCACAGTCTCTTAACATCCGCTCCACATAGCTATGAGCGGCTCGTCAAAGCATCAATTGCACGCCAAATCAATTACTATTTATATCTAAGCAGAGCGCGTACTAGTTTTACACTCAGTCAAGTGTATGATCTTCAGGAGTAGTCTAATTCGAGGTAAAATGGGCAAATATTTGTGACAACACCAGAGAAGACGTTTTAAATTTTAATGGTTATGCCATTAAAAACAGAATGAACAGCCATGTAGATACTAATATCTTCAAATTATAAAGGGAAATGGAGAAATAAGTGGATATATAAAGGGTATTATATAAGACTACACTCCAGAAAACTAAAACTGGATGTCGAGGCCGTGATTCAATCGCTTTTAAGATCGATAATACCGCCCATTGTACTTTTAGTTATATCAAGATTTGTTTATTTTGTTGTCTTGTGGTGTACAACAAACTATTTTCATTCATTCATTCAATTTACACTGAAATAAGCGAAAAAAAATGTAGTAAAATGCCATTCCGAGATTATTAAAATTGCCATTTTTATAAATTCTAAAAGTATAAGCATTCGCCATAAGAAGTTGTTTGTTTATTTATTTGTCTTTTTCCATTTATCTCCGAAACGGCTTATCGGATTGTGATGCGGTTTATTGCAGTCGAATTGTATGTCTTCAAGGCAATCCTTGATAGTTCTTCTTAGATAGGTTTTATTGCCACAAGTAATTGCGCGCGCAAAAAAATTTAAATGTTTTTAAATAGAAAAATTGTATCGGTGTCTTCCGTTTTCAGTAGTAGGCATATAACACCCTGTATATTATAAATTGGGTATTGTCATCACTGCTGAGACTGACAAGACTTTATAACTATAGTACAAAGATCACTCAGATTAAATTTAAATTGAAAATTAATGACAGTGCTCTACCTAAATGCATACAAATTTAACCGTTTTTAGGTACTTAATTGTTTCTCTAAAAAATTTAGGATGAAAACTAAGCTTTTGTATGTAAAAAAAAACTGGTTAAAAGAGCCAATGTTTAGAAGCCATTCTATAACGTAGTGCCTGAAATCATGGTAGAATGTCTTGCAACCTGTCATGTGAAACGCAAACGCGGACATAATTATGCCAAATATAATGTTTGGGCGTGTCTCTGACTACCCCGCTACTTATTTATTTCACAGATTTGCGTACTGAGTATGAGTAACCCCATCATGGGGATTACAATCATGAGCGGGGTTTTTTTGTCGTGTACTTGAATAAATTGTATTCATGTTTGTTTGCACCATCAAAAACGATTCTTCAATTTGTTTTCCGTAATATTCGAATAGAATATTTCAGGAGATTTCATAAAATTACATAAGATTTCATTCCATGCTTAACTATGAAATTACGATTAACAATGTATGTATTTATGTACATACATTAACAATGGCTTTCGGTAGAAAAAGGGTATGTTTACACTATTTTTTAACCTGCAAGCACGATTAACGTCATTTCTTTTGTCATAAGCAAATAGCTAGCATGAAATAACATTACAAACTGTTTCTATATGTTATAAAACATTCTTACCTCGCAGACAGACTGTACGAAGACAGAGCGAATTGATGGATCGTTTCTATGAAAATGTAAACAATCGATTTTCGTGATAAATTGGAAACATAAGATAACATTGAGACTAAGTTCTGATTTTATATGTAGGTGCTTTGAGTTTATCGTCGAAAATGCCTGTTTTTGTCTAATAAACTATATACCATACACACATATACTCAGTGCTGATTTAAATAGAGTCATAGGTTTTTTTACCAGTTTCAAATTAAATCAGTCAAGTCAAAACTTTACGTACCCTTATACCAGAGGTAATTCTGTTATTATGTTAATACTACTAATATTATAAACGCGAAAGTTTGTGAGGATGGATGTTTGTTACTCTTTCACGCAAAAACTACTGAATGGATTTAGATGAAACTTTACACTTACACTTTGTAAACTTTAACTTTTCAATAACTGTAAACCCGTAAAAATTTGTAAATCTGTATAATCCGTTCAGTAGTTTATATTCAGTAGCTTTATTTAGCTTATACATCAGGATAACACAAAGGCTACTTTTTATCCGGGTTCCATGCGGGCGAAGCCGTGGGCAGAAGCTAGAATATAATAAATGGAATATAATTATGGTAAGTTTGTGATAATTTATTTTTGTTTTTGTTAGGTGTATACAATAAAGTATTTTCATTTATTGATTCAAGGGAAAAACTACCCCACAGTACAAATACTTAGTGAGTTTTTGAGTATCATAGATTAAGCCTAGGTTTACTGATAATGCACATGCAAATTACTTTCAGCGTGTGTGGGAAAGATCGATATTAAATAATTAAAGAACAGCTGTACACCAAGATTACGCATATATACAGTATAAGCCGTTTGGTATTAGTTATCTATATTAATGCTTAAGCTTTCTGAGTAGAATAGAAAACGGCATCAGTGAGAATACTCAAGAAAAGAACAAGTCGTGCAATATTTGATACTAGCTTTATCTTTCGGCTTCGCTCGTGTAGTATACGTGGATAAAATATAGGAACAATTTTTTTTTTTTTTTTTATTTTAACACGCAGCAAAGAAATTTTTATCTTTATAATTTCTTCACCAATAACGACATTTCCCATACATCAATTCCCAGATTTCCCAATTCATGCACTAACTCCATGTGAGTCGATTATTTAATTCAATTACGAGTATTATCGAATGGATTGACCATTTTATCATGTATAAAACTATGGTAAAGATTTTTTTTCATAGAAGTATGTACAAGCAGGTATATACAAAAAATACAGATGAAACAACTAGCTATCCAAAACTATTACGTCTAAAACATTATTTGGTACAGCCACCTTTTCAAATTAACAAATTACAAATACCACTTTTTATTGCTGAATCGACTTTTCTTGTTTGTTTTTTTTTCAGAGAATAATAACGTAGGCTCGTAGGTGTCGGTTCGCTGTAAACATAAACGTGTGATTGCTGTGTGTAGCCATGGGGGACCATATATTTCCGAATACAGTGGAATAATCTCTGCGTGCCTTATTTGTTTACACAAAAAGTTGGGCACGTGACGAGCTAACTGTAAACAAAGAGTAAGCTATTTGAAACACACGTTCGAGATTTTAAACACAACAAAGATACTATATGTTTATGTTTTACCATGTTTATGTTTTACCAACTTATAAGTAACTATGGCTCGTGCTTATTATTATTAGGTAGGTGCTTTAGTAAAAAAATAGATAAATGCATTAAAAAATCGCGTTTGGTTTAAAAAATTAACATATTCTTATAAAACATCGAAATGTATTTTTTTAATTATCATATTGTTTCCTTGCTAAAAAATAAAAAATTTGAAGCATTTTATTTCTATTTCATTTAAAAATATCACATTTTTTTTTAATACAGTAAATAACCACCCAGACCCGAGACAAATATTTGCAGATTATACAAACATCTGTCCCGCGTCGGGTACCAAGCGGGCAGAAGCTAGTATGAAATAAGTCTGTAATGGAAACGGTACAATTTGCGCCGCAAAATTAAATAGTTTTTTCGCCTGTCGGCCATAACTACTAACAACTACTAGTCATCATTCATTCGAGCGAAGGGTCATTCTACACTGCATCGTCCCGTTCATGGTCGTCAGTCAAGAACCCTTGATCTCTATTAGTGTTCAGGGAATTCATTCCTATTATTACATCGTTTCTGTAGTATACCAGCCTTTAGTGACCGGTCGATTTTCACTTTCAGTTGTTCTTTTTCTTCTCAAGAGTGTGTAATATTGTTTTCTTTATGTGTCTGAAGCAAATATTTGCTTAATAACTTCTTATTGGTTATTTTACACTGCTTCGTCATTTGACTAGCTTTAGCTTCGTTAGTCCTAAATAGGGCTTTATTAGTAAAGAACCAGCACCTGTCGTGAAATATAAAATGGATAACCTCGATGGCACGCCAGGCGAGTAGCCGGCTGTGATGCAAGAGATGTGGTGATTCCCCTTGTTTGCATGCTCTGCAGGTATTTTCCTAGTCTAGGTATTGTGGTACCAATATACTCGTGGTTCCTTACACAGGTAATCCTATTCAGAACTATGTATGTACCTGTTGGACTTATATTTATTTAATCATTTGTTCTCCGTAACTTGTAGTAATTTATTAATCATAACCTAATGGAAATTATAATCATTGACAAAGATAAGCAACAAAGTTTCAAATTATTAATTTTCATAAACATTGCCTAGACGGTACTGAAAAGCCGTAGTATAGCAGTGTTATAATATCTGTGGTATAGAGGTATAGCTATTGGATCTTACAAAGAAATTATTTCAATATCGTTACATTGATTTCGCCCACGTTGCTTATCTTGTTAAATAAATAATACTTCTTCAGGTCTTTCATAATAATGATTAATAAACACGAAAATTGTTTACTCTAAATAAATAAGATTTCTAGGTAATATTTTCACAGATAATCGAGAAACGATTTCCGCGTCAAGATGGAAGAGATGAGTCAATTTAAAACCGGGTATAACAAATTTTACGTCGGCACCTTTAAAAAACTGGTCCAATCTGCGAAACCGTTATAGAAGAAGCCGAAACAATATTTACTTAAAACAGTAATCTAGTTATTCTTCAAAGGGTTGAAAAATCGCTTTGATGTGGGTCTGTTCACATAACCACAGATATTACTATACTATAAGTAACATAACCAATCATAATTTGACCTTGATATTTGATAAATAATTTATTTGAGATTCAAAGAGATGAAATAAAAATCAACTGTGGTAAACTCGGTAAGTATAGAGGTACTTACTGAGATTACCACAGTTGATTTTTACTTAAACAGAGGTTTAAATAAAAATACCAACTAGAACATTTTGAGAGTTCAAAGGAATTATTTAGAACGGAATTGAGCTACTCATTTTGTTTGAAGAATTATGCGCACGTGTAGTTAAAAGACAGCATCAAAATCCAATCATTATGTTGAGTGGAAAAAAATACAAAAACGAAATAAAAATCTTATGAGGTACCTCATGCCTGCATACAAAATTAAATATACATACACCTACATAAGTCATTTATTCCCAAAATTATACAAACTTAAGTAGCATTTGATTTTCACACATTATAGCTTTAATAATTTCGGAAGTAATAAATAAAATGTAATGTATTTATTTTTTTGATTTGGTTTGGAATACTTATGTATATACTTTTTATCTTTATCTGAAAAGCGATTGTGCTCCAGCATCGTTCAGCATTTATTTCCTACAATTAGTGCGTTAAGCTGGGGTTAGCACCTTAACCTCACACGACACTATCACGGAAAAAAGTATTATTTTACAAGCAGTAGAGATACAAGGAAGAAATTGCGAATAAGGACTGTTCCACAGACGCAGCGCATTATGGCCGCTGGCCCGCTTCTTTCCTATACCTTTGTTTTATCTAAAAATACTCAGAAAGAGTATTCCCGCGTGCCATAGCTTACAAACGTAGTTTTTAATGTACGAGTATTGCGCTACGTATCCGCGCTCTGTGTATACCGCTGTTAGTGACCTCTCCTAAATTTTGTTAGACAGCGAACATACTCATACGTACGCGTTCGCCGAATTGGACTCACTGCCTGTACCATTACTGCTAATTGCTATCTTTTTACTGTGATTCTGTAGTCGGTAATTATGAACTCCCGAGGGTGGAAATAGTAAGGCGTTGCTTACTCCAGGAAAGCTTTCTAGCAATTAAAAAGAGTGGCTTACCAACTTATTGGGTAGGTATGTTTACGGACTGATAATGCAGAATTGAAAGGATAGTTTGAGTTTTTGACTTTTTTGGTAACAAATCGCGATTATACATTCTGAAATCTACAAAGACCATAAATAATTGGTTTCGTATCTGCTTTTTGGCACAGAAGGATTTCGGTACAACATTTCGCAGGAAGCAACAGCTCGCTGTTTTACTAGATTGGAAAAATGAGCAAAACATATTGCGTTATTTAAAACGCCATATAAAGTTATCTTTTAGGTGCTGACTTAGCTTAAGTTTACTAAACCATGTCCACGAAATAAAACTATTACGTGTCTTTAATGTTTTCAAAATGATTTTATACAAACTTATTGCAGGAACAGATTTATTTTTAGCCGACAAGAAAAAAGGTATGTGATTGATTCGAGAGATATGTTTGTATATGTTCACCGATTATTCGTACTCGAATGATTGTGGTTCCATATTTTTTAAGTAATCTAATTCTTATCTATATATTTATATGTACTAATAATAAAATTCAACTTTAGTTTTTTTTTATTCGAACAGATCTCTGGAACTTCCAGACGGTTTTGAAAAAAGTATTATGAATTTCATAGCCCAATTCTCGAGGAAGGTTATAGGCAATTTAACATCACGCTACGACCCTAAGGAGCCGCGCTATTACTCGAAATTATTTTGTGATATAGTGTGATGTTCCATTTAGCCTTTAACTTTCCTCAAGAATTAGGCTATCAAATGAAAAAGCATTCATCAAATCCGACCGGTGGTTCCAGAAATTAGAGCGTTCAAATAAAAAACAAACAAGCTTCTCTTCAGCTTTATTATAAGTATAAACCTTAAAAACTACATATTTTTAGACTTTTTAATTTTTTAGTTGACATAGTATTTGCTGGAAAATTGATTTTACATTTTACTCCGAGTATAATAAACGTTTTTATAATTTTTCATTATTATAATTATTTTTTTATTTTGTTGTAGTTTCACAATGACCGTCCATGAGATAAAATATTTTCATAAACCCAGGTAGTATTATAATTATATCTATGACCTAAGCATAAAGTGTAATTCTTACAATGTAAAAAGTGGTATCAAGTTGATAATATACACAATTTTACTAATTTACACTGGTAAATAAAAAAATATAAATATATTAATTTTTATCAATATTAATCTATATTTTTATATCAATATATTAATATAATTTTGAGCACGCTTCCTTTTTGTAGTGATTTAGATCCTTCGAGTAAACACTAGATCATTTGCAATAGTTTTTAAATGGCTTTACTTTTGTAGGTATAATTAGTATAAATATATCTATGATTGTATTATTCTTGCTGTAAATATACAACCTACTCCAAGAAGTTAGGATGAATGGAAACTAGGCTAAAGTTAATGTCCAGAACAGATGAAAGACCATTTTATTTAAGATATTGTGTATCGAACAAATGTTCATGGAAACTAAATAACAACGGCCATAGTGATAAATGAAAAGTATATATAAGCACGTACCGAATATTAGTTTTTTTATTACGTAATAAACTGTTAAAGAAGGGTAAACAGAAGCGCAGTTATTATAATTTCTTATGACCTTCAACAAGTCTGGTAACAATAATTATTACGTAGGAAGCTCGCCCGCCCTAATATAAGTATGAAAGTAAGTTGAACCAAAACGAAATAAACCCAGAGCCCTATCTGTTTCAATTTGAAAGCAAGGTGGTAGCTAGATATGCACATAGTATGTAAATTAAATAAATTAATATCTGTCTGCATGTTATTAATATAGTAATAAATGAACAATTATATGTTTTAATTAAGTACGCTTAGTGCAGATCACTGCGTACATAAGCATACATACAGTAACAACGTCAATATTTTACAAAAAATATGAAAAATGGAATCGTTAAAATTTATTAACTTTAGATGGAATATAAAATAAACAGGAAACCAAAAATATTCAGTAGATTAAGTTGGCATCATCGCCTTTCACTGATAATCAAGACAAGAGGCTTTAAAAATAACCCTGGCAGAAGTAATATAAGCGACAACGAGGATCCTGCGAACAAAAATATGTATAAAGCGATTGATTTTCAAATTTTTACTTACCAATTTAGTAGGTACATTGTCTGCCACCATTATATTTTCAAAAGATCTCGCCGTTGTACATACATGCCATACCTAATGTTATTCTTATATTTCTGTGTATAATAAATAATTATAAGATATAATTATTCCGAGGCTACGCATAGCTTAGATTTAAGAGCTTATATCTATAAATAGTATTTAATTTTATTAAATACTATTTATATTTATACCAGTATTTTTTGTGAGTCTAAAAATATATCAACACTCAGACATGAAACAAATATTTGCAGATCAAACTAATATCTGACTCAAGCCAAAGACGCCATCAAAGTCTACTGTCAAGAAGAAAACAGATTGCCATTGAAGCGTCGACTGTCTTCCGGCATTTATTAGTAGCTTGCTTTACATACCTAGCTTCCTCTAATCACAAAAAAGTCACATCATCTTGCGGAAGGGAAAATTATGCTTCACATGGCTATACAGTCAATAGTGGTAATAGCTTTGAATTGGGTCCTGAGGAATAATCAAACAAGTAAATTTTTGAAAAATTATAAAACCACGGTAGTATTTTTCACGCTTTATTGCAGCGCCCCCTAGTGACTTGAAGCAAATACAACCTTGAAGAAACAATTTTGATTTTCATAAGATGTTAGAAAAAAATCTTGTGAATAGGAACAAAAATCTGATCTTACAACGATCAATTTTCAAATAATATCGTACAAATTATTATGAGAGGAAGGCAGCTAGGTATTTCATGAAATTCTCATAATGCCGCTTTTGATATCAAACAATAGAGTTAATATTTCGAAGAATTTTTCATAGTTCAAGAGTTTGTTTTATTTATATACTAAACAAAATATTGAGCAATCTTCTCTTCTTTTTTTCTTACCTGAAACAATACAAAAATACTTTTACACATAATACTGTTTACTGATTTTACCATAGGTACTAAATTGAGGTCTAATGGCCATGTTGAAGACCAAATTGTTTTTTTTTTCACTAACAAAATAACATTGCATTATTGTCCCTATGGTAAACGGAAAAGTAACCTAGTTAAAAGTAAGTAGTTTCGATTTTATACTCATGATAACTTCGAAATTAAATGTCCGATTCAAATGAATTAAAAAGTATTTTACTGCTACATAAATACCCTTGATGATAAAACTATTTATTTGAATAGGAATTAATACAACGATACGAATGTAACCAACTTTTGTTTCTACCGGCGATCTAATTAAATTTTAGAACACAAAAGCTGCTATTTTGACTTAACTATGATAGTTCGATTTATTCCCTCGAGGATTTTTTTGTAGGTAATAATGAGTATTTTAATCATGTAGTACATAATTTTTATGTATCATTAATAGTTTTTCAGCGCACGCCAAATAATGAATTTTATAGGCAAAATTTTGCTACTTTGGGTTACTTACTCTTAAGGATCTCTATTTTTTTGAAAATAAATTATAGCCTATTTTACTTCCTGATAATTTAGCTTTATATTAGTGAAAAAATGGTTAAAATCGGTCCAGTAGTTTCGGAGCCTATTCGACACAAACAAAGAAACAAACAAACAATAAATATTACCTCTTTATAATATTAGTATAGATGAGTTCCATAATAGTTTTCACCCTTCCTGAACTAAGTAATTCGTTTTTCTTTTTCTTTTACTAGTTCTTTTGCAGAAAAGCTCGTTTCTCATTTTCCCCCGCTATCATAAAAGTGTTTATGTAAACCAAGTTCAGCATCTTGTTTCTGAATTAAACTCGGGTTAAGCGCTCTGACATGTGAAATATGATAAAATTACTGAGTGTTTATCCCGACGGGAGATGCAACGCAATTTGAGCCAAGTTAAGCGACCAGCGAATAATTGTGTTATGTTGTTATTACCCGTAACTTCGTTCGATAGACTACTCGCATTCTTTAGAAGCCAGTTGATTGACGGGGATTTCAGGATAATCAGAGTGGTTACGTGGGGCGTCGGTTGTTTCACTGTCGAGCTTTTTAGCAGTGGTCGCCGTTCTACGCAGCCGCAGGTGTAGGCCATAGCATCCACCTGCTATTACCTCGCATCGTATGTCAAAGGCTTTCACAGACATATTTGGCCTCTTGAACAGAAATACACGTCCCATATTCCATAATTACACAGTAGTTGTGTGTGGTTGATGATCGATAACTGGTTCTGATTACTTGCCGTCAAATCAAAATGAGTGGTGTTTATCAATTCTATATGTACACTAATATATAATAACCACTGGGTTTGTCCATAAGGCTCACTTACTTGACGCAGTACCGGCATTTTAATCTGAGTTCTAAGGTCGTAACCTTACCTGATAATTACCTAGCACAAAATAACTGCGTAGTAAATTAACTCAGAGCTCATTTGCCAACCCTGGATCACGAAAGTGGCACTAAATGGACAATCCCCCAGTCATGTAACATTAATTCATGTAATTTGTAATTTGTACAGTTCTGACCCTATCTTAATCATATCAATTCTACTTTAGCACCGGCGAGACTTCATCCTAAATATCCCAAACTGTCAATAACCCTTCACTTCTAAATCCCAAACACAGTAAAGCCGCACTCACGTAAGGAGCAGGTTGTGGAAGCGCCCTGTCACCCGCGCTGATGAAGAAAACAGTCGGTGATACAAACAGTTAGAAAAAAGGTTTTCAAGGCGAATTTTTTTTCTGTGCTTTTAAATACGCAAGCGGCTGCCCGGGACCTGTTTTCATTGTCAATGTGGCCTTAGGATCGCATTTCTTTCTACATATACTCATAAAAACGTTTGTCCTGACTGACTGACTGATTGATCTATCAACGCACAAAACTACTTAGTCTATAGGAAGCTGAAAATTGGAACATAGGTTAATTTTATAACGTAAGCATGTGCTAAGAAAAGATTTTTGGAAATTTCCACTTTAAGGGGGGGAAATGAGGAGGAACTTTATATAAAAGTATTTTTTCTTTAAAGTTAGAAATATGAAAATATGAATTACAGCTACTGCATAAAGTTTGTATCGTTATTTTTAATCATAATAATAATAATCATAATAATCATAATTTATTCATAAAATTTCAGGTTACATATAGATCTTAAAATTATTATAGTAGGTACTACCAAAACCTGCCTTTACAGGTTTTAACGGTAGAAACTTGATAATTGGAATTGTAGCTACTTATCATAAATAAATAATGACGTTTATTATTCATGGTTATATCATATATCATGGTTTTCGGCTTTTCACATTTTAAGGGGGAAATGGGGGTGAAATTTTCTATAGGTTTTTTTAAACCATGACTCCACGCCACCGAAGCCGCTGGCAACAGCTAGTATTCATTAAGTTGTGGACTGAAATCACGTCAGATACATGGTTAAGTAGATGAAGGTGATGATGTCCACAAATTAACTTAAACGCTCCGATTAGGTTTATCGGAAAGCCTGCTTTAGCCGGACAAAAATCTAAACTACTATCCGGCCTAAGACCATGACACCATTCTTATTCATGAAATTATTTAATTTTAAATGTAAGTATTGTTTATAAAATACAATGAATGAGAACGAATGACTTTATTGAATAGCTTTTAAAATAGTAGGTAGGTACTTTTTTATGTTAAAACAAGGCACAAAAAACAACTATTTATCACGGAACTATGTCAAAAAAGTCTAGCAAGACTTTAAAAATGAAGAGCACATAAACGTACAAGTCAGAATTAATAAAAAGCTTTTAATTTACCACACCGTCTCTTTCATAGAACTTTACATCAGTAACCGGCCTTTTATTCTCTTGTTTTTTGGCATAAAGCCTCTATCCTCGAACCGAATCATCCTGTATTTAGGTACTCGTATAACATGTTAACCAAACGAGAACAAATTGTTGACAATTTTGAAACGTGAACGTTGCTTTTGTCATTCTACAGTTCTTGTATTCTGTAGTTGCCTATTCATCAGGATTGAACGATGTGGACGGGATTCAATGTTTTTAGTTGACAGGCGTAGTTGAATATAGTTGTTCAACCGATACAAATAGTTTGAGTATTTATTACGCCTATACCATTTTCTTCAGTCAATAAAAAAGCAATCAGCAACTGTTCATCTAATAATAGTTGAACCTATTCTGCATCCAGGCTTTTCAATATCGAATACGACATAAAAAGCGAACCATTTCATTCCAAGTAAAAGCTTTTACATTCGAGTCGTAAAACAGAACAGTTGTCTATTGGGAGTGGGTTGCAGGCATAGGTACTGTGAAATTAGCTGTGGTTGCAGTCACGATAGGGCATGACGAGAATGCTTTCATCCATTCTGTTAGTGCATTTTGTACTGGTACATATTTTAGTAGAAAAGTGAATCAGAGTTTTCCAGTTCAGACTGTGGATACAATCAATAGCATGGTGTAAAAATATACTCGTAAGTTACTATGACGAAGAGTACTTTTTCTTTTGTTGGTAATAAGTTTCGTTCACAGGAATTGTTATGAGAGTCATGATGAAAATACAGTAGGCAGTCAAAATATTTCCCATTAAAATAAGTAGTATTCATTTGATTCTATTTGCTATCTGGAATATTTTCCGCAAAATAACTCATCCTATTAAAACCAGATTTCGAGCAAACTAAAAAAACTGTTTCAATACATTTTCCCTGAAAACAAATTCGTTGCAGGTCATGATCGTCCATAATAATTTGTTGTGAATTTTTACTTCGAAAAAAAACAAATTGTTTTTCTGAAGTGTACAAGGCCACGTGATTTTGCCACGTGCCCTCCTGGCATGACTGAGGGTCGTTGCGTATTGGTCGGATTACAATGTCAATCTAACTTCAAAGAATGACAATTCATTATATACATTGAATTGCCAGTAGGTAAAGTTCGGACCAGAATTAGTAGACCTAGAGGATTTTGATATTTTTTATACGGTCCGCAAGTTAATTTCCAGGGTTGTTTACACAATCAAAAGTTGGAAGGACTGAATTTACGCAAGTCAGTATGAAATGTTTGATCAATGCATGTAAAAGAAAAGCATACAATTTGGTATTAAGACGACCTCTGTGACGCAGTGGGCGAAGGCCTACATGAGACGCAGAAGGTTGCGGGTTCGATTCCCGCCGCGGGACAAATTTTTGTATGACCTGTATACCTGTATGACCTTAGTTTTGTTTCGGGTTTGTGTGTGTATATATAATTATAATAATATGTATATATTTAAAACAAAAAGCATACAATTAGTTTAACAATCATTTAGTTCCCATAATTCAAGCTGTGCTTAGTTTGGGGCTAGATGATGATGTGTGAAAAATGTCCAGCATTTTATTTTCTTTTTTTTTAGCTTTGATGATAACGGTTATAATATAACTCAGAAAACTAGTATCTACTGTACATATTTTGATATACAAAATTCAAAACATACCAAATGCTATACTATTTCGGAATTTCAGTGAATTAGGCAAGCCACAAGGTTAAACTTATGGGAAAAAATAGAAGGTTTTTCAAAATTTTTACTTGTTAGCATTTGATAGCACTGTTATCCAAGAATGCTATAACAAAAACATTTCTTTGATTTGTGAACTCGAAAACCGTGTTTTTTTTCTGTGTAATTTTTTTTTCTGAACACTTATGATGTCCCCGAACCGAAGTTAATAGTTTGACTTCTCATTACGCCACATCCTGTATATTCCGAGTGTGTTTTAATGTCCGACTTCTTTTTTTACGTAATAAACATAATACAAAACAAATACATTTATTTCTATAATTATTAAAGTAAAAATAAGTATTCAGTTATTTTATACCAAATTCTACTACATGCTAATGGATACTATTAAAAAAAACGTACTGTAGAATACCTTTAAAAAGTTTTACTTTATTTCATTTTAAAACATGTATCAAGCTTATTATACCTTACTTTCTTATTAATTTCTTAGTGTGATTATGGACAATGTTATTTATATATGGTCATACTTAGCAGAGTTTTCACAAGTTAGTGTAAATTATGCTTTTGTACACACTATAAAAGAAAATAAGAAATAGAACTCAAAGAAAATCATAGCTAATATTTGAGCAAGATCTCATAAATAAGTAAATGACGGGAGTGCTCCGGTAGGTTGGAATAGAACTTCAACTTAGAAGAACTTAGTTTTGTAATAAATAATTACTTTTATTATATAAAAACAAAAACTAAACGTGATTAACATGTTTTTTGGTTATAAAATCAAAATAAGTGTCGCTTACTTTGGGGCTAGATGATGCTGTGTGAAAAATGTCCAGCATTTTTTTTTAAATTAATTTAGTCTACCAGTATAACATGAAAAGTGAAGTTAGAATATTCTGCAAACGGCGCACTTTGATTTGGCCACATCCACTGCATAACTATACGGTTATTCCTAACTATAACCATTCCCGGCAACGGAAACCGGTAGTAGAAATACCTAAAGTGATATCCACACAGGTGTCTGAGCATTTTCATGAATAATGGTAGGACATTTCATTGTCTATAGCAGTTTTGACACTCATAAAATCCTTATAATAATAAGAGTCCCCGTTCACTGAACGATCAACCTAAAAACCCAATAAATTGAAAAAAAATATGTATACAGTAAGAACATAATTATGTATGTATACAACAAGAGAGACCCGTAAAATTTCCCAACCCGTTTTATAAATGTCAATGTCAAAATGCAATTATTTGAGATGTGTATATACAAATATATTCTTGCCAATTGATGAAATTTTGACCTATCTTTATTTCCCGGGAATTCCGGTTTCAAATAAATCTTTTTAGTTATTAGTTTTTGCGGCTTTTGGTACTTGCAGCCCAAGCCCATTGTTTGCCGCCCAGTCTTGCAGCTACTTCAAACTGCAAGATATTCTTGGAAGTGATGATTTTTAGTTTATCCAGACTGAGTATGTGTTTTTTCTATGTATTACTGCTGCACATTCTCCTGATAGATGAAGCGGCGTCCAATTTATCCGCCTCATTGGATAACATTATGTTTATTTTATCTTCTGCAGCAGAACAGTGTCCCTGATGCGTCTGATGCGTGTAGCACCAACAGCTACATAAAACTAATAGTGGGAAGACTGTGGATGTGGACACAGTCTTCATGAGGCACTGGACAGAGGTGCCTACTGCACAGTATGCACCTTGGTCAGGTGCTTCATGAGGAGTTCGTATTTTTAAGCTCTGTTTAGTTTTCGTTCGCCTATGTACAGTACTTTATAGTTGTGCAATAAAGAATTTTCTATCTATCTATCTATCTATCTAAGTACCTATATTTATTTTTAATCAAATGTTATATTATAGCTGCAATACCTGTGTGTGAAAGCTGAAATAAAAAGTTGAATTTAATTACAGATTCTGCAGGTTTATCAGTCACATAGATTTAATTTCAAATGTGCTTGTTTAGGCGACAGTGTTCAGTTAAAGTTCCAACCATAATGCGAAGTTGGTTTCTGTATGTAAATGAGCTCCCTTTTCCACATTCAGTCTCAATGGTGGTCCATTATGCATGAAAGTCTGCCTAGATAGCTAGCCTAACTCTGCCTATAGAAGCAAAAAAGCTTCCTGAGATATTCACCGATTTTTCGGATTGACCTCTGGTTTTTGAGGATCTGTTCGTGTTGAGTTGCTCTGTTGAATATGTTGCTCAAGTTTGTTTCTGTTTAGCGTAAAGATTCGTTTGTCAAAGACTTCGTGATAAGTGATTTTGAAAAAATCGACGAATTTTTGAAGAAATTCTTTCGACATGAAGTCGAAAGAATTTCTTCAAAAATTCGTCGATTCAAAGCATGAGATCATAAGGCTTTTTAGTAAGCCACAATAGGTCTCTGGCCTGAAATAAATCTATATTCATCTTAAATCTTCCATTTAAAATTTGTGAACATCTAATCCTAAACATGTCTCATTCCCAAAAACTCAAGTAACAACCAGATCTCTTTTATAAAACAAACCTTCAAAAGGAACCCTTAGCACATCCATCTTAATTATTCATGGCAGTATCGATCTTTCAGTTGCCATCTGGCGCTCGCCTTGTTTCTTTGCGAACTCACAGTATGTAGGGGAATGTAGGCACATGGAGTTCAGAAAACAAATGTAAAATCGTTTAAAAAGAACTGTTGATTGTGCTTCTGTAGTGCTTATATGACACATCATCACATACTGACAACATAAATTCTTCTTCCTACTAATCCTACTAATATTATAATCTTGAAAGTTTGTGAAGATGTTTGTTCCTCTTACACGCAAAAACTACTGAACGGATTTTAATGAAACTTGACAGTAATATAACTTATACATCAAAATAGACCAATAGTGTTAGGTCGAGCAGACTAGGCTTGTTTGAACGGTTTGTTTTATAAATTCAAGCTTTCGCCTAACCCTAGTTATTACCTAATTATACCTAGTTTATTTATAACCATATCAAGAACCAGTGCCTCTAAAGACGACAAAGAAGTTAAACACATTTTAAAATATCAATAGAAATGAAAACAATTTACTCCGTCACACCTAAAAATATCGCTCCACATTTTTGTGTTTATTCCTTAAATGGGCCTAAGGCGCAAACCACACAGAAATTGCGCAATATAATCTACGGCTATCACGCACAAGACCACGATCACAACTTGAAGGCAAAAGTGACGTCGGGGAACTGGTCGAATCTGTCACTCAGCTACGAAACGTCTACGCTGCTTCTACGACTTGGAGACTTTACTTTCGTAAATTGAAAAAATCCCTCCAAGTGCCAATGTAACTAAATAAAGTATACATTTATTCATACAACTATGTATAAGTAGGTATAAACAAAAATACAGATGAAACAGCTAGGCTAACAAAATACTGTTGCAAATGATCTATAGACGAAAGCGTTTCCAAAATTATTGATGCATAGCCACACTGAATGGCAGTGCCAAATAATTAATTTAGCAGAACAAGGTTTTTAGATAGGTTTATTGTACACGTCTCTAAAAGGCGCTGCAACACAAGTTATTTTGTAAACATAAACTTGGTATTTTTCATTTATGAGATGTTTGATAACTTCTTAGTTATTTCCTAGTGGATGTAAAAAATTGACTAACTGGTAAGAACATAAAGCGAACCTCAATCAGTTGGATTGAGGTGTGATTAATGGAAAGCAACCAGGCAAATAAAATCAACTATTATTTGGAACAACTTTCGTACTTACCTATCAAGTTACGTAAAGAGTCTAGATTGAATTAATGTAAGGCTGATTGGGCTGATTGGCCAAATTTTGGTGTTCTTTTCTTGAAGAAGTTTAAAGCAGCATAAATATTTGGAATTATACTATTGTTTACTATTGCATATGTTATTTACGGTAATTTTATCTATAAATGTTAATCGTTCTACCTAATTAACTTCTATGTAAAAAAAACTAATGAAAAGCTTTTTTAACTGGGAATTGGATTCTATTCCTAAACAATAACGGCGGCGATTGGTATATTTATAGCAATAAAATGTCGAGAAAGATAATAGGGTGGATGATAATAATAACAAAAATATAATAATAATAACCGACCAAGTCCTAGTTAAGTATTTTAAAGTTGATAGGTTTTGAGAGAGTTATCCTTTTTTATCCAGTTTGGTGTGGTCTTAAACGCTACCGTAATGCTATTAAACTTTAATGCATTTAAGTTACATTTTGTATTGCTAGTTTTTGATGTGATATTCTAGCTCTTAAGAACCAACGTAGGCACTAATGATAAGAGTACTAGTGGTGTGTTAGGTAGTTTCGACTTTTAGAGTCCGATCGTGCATTAGTAGTGTACGACCAAATTCGAATCTTCGCCCACCGAATCAACGGGAAGCAAACAGTAAATATGATGACTGTAGTAAAATTTTAAAATTCAGAGAAAAAAAAACTTTTTAAACTTTCAAATATGCATCCAAAGTATAATTTAAAATACTACGTAATTATGGTCGCTACGTCAAAAATGTGCATGGTTAGAACATTGGCCATTTATTTTCGAATGGTCCATATTTTCTACAAAATGAGTAACACCAATATGCAAAAATATGCTTTAAATGCGTAATAATACCATAAAATTCGTTCGCTTAATTTAATCACACAGACGTGTAGCTCGCTGAACCTGATCTCGTTTTCCTTTTCTGAAAATTTAATTATTTATGTAATATCACAAGTGCCATTACACCAATTTACAGTTGAACTTTTATTCCAAAAAAACTATCGTGAACTTGACTATTCATATTGTAAAAACGGGAATTTTCACGTACTGCACTATCGGTGAAGGCACCGATAGTGGACCCATTAGGTGTCCCCGGTGTCTACAAGATTCCTTGTGACTGCGGTAAATGCTACATCGGCGAGACAAAACGCAACATTTCTACAAGGCTCACCGAACACATTCGCGCTGTGAAGAACTTAGATATCAACAGTTCCGCCATAGCAGAGCATTCGCTGGTCACTGGTACGACGCACTATATCCGTTTTGATAAAGCCCGGGTCTTGGCAAGAGAAAAGTTTTTCGTTCCTCGCAAGATCCGCGAAGCTATCGAGATAGGTCGTCTACCAAACTTTAACAGAGACCGTGGATGGGCTTTACCCCCCGCCTGGAAGTCATGTCTGTATGGACTGCATGATAACGGGGGAGTCGAATCTGACATTGCCACAGTGAGCGTAGCCTGTCTGGCTCCTCCAGGAATAGGTTATTGCATCGACGTGAGCAGTAGCGTAGACGATGTAGCACCCCTACCACCAGTAGTTACAACAACGCTACGAACACAATCGCCCCCTCCACTCGCGCGCCTTTATAACCGCGCACAACGTGCGGCAGCGCGTAGTGCACGGCGCGACGCGGAAGGAGAAAGTCGCAACCACTCACCCTGATGAAGACTCTCGGAATGAGTCGAAACTTAGTCGGTACCTTCACCGATAGTGCAGTACGTGAAAATTCCCGTTTTTACAATATGAATACGTCATTAATATTTACTTTTTTATTCTACGATAAACTTTCTTTTGACTGTAGGTTTATTTTATTGGGCGTTGATACTAACGTTACACAACAACACTATTCAATAAAATGCCTAACACGCTATGTTAGGTTCCCGAAATTGCCTAATAGTTATTATCAAACGCTGCTCGCTAGATTTTGTTTCATATTTCTAAGATACGATATTAAAAAGTCTTGATTTTGCTACGCGGAATGCTAATGCAAACCCGCGAAAAGCGTTGAGATAAAAATATCTTGAAACCGAGAAAGTAGAAAATACTAAACACAATCGGCTTAGTTTGTGATATAGGAAAAATATTATAAAAATATAATTTGGTATCATAATATGTACCAATAACATAAGTTGTTTCCATGGATATAGAAACACTTAATTGGTGATGACGGCACTCTGCTATATTACAAAGGACCAATTATTATTAATTACCGCCCATTGTACTTTAAGTTTTGTATTTTTTTTAGTTTTGTTAAGTTATATCTATTTTTCTTATGGTGTACAATAAAGTATTTTCAGTCAAAGGACCTTTCTCATTCACTTTAAAAGTCGAGGTACTCACTGGGAGCGTAAACAAGGTAGGTAACTAAGTACATACAAATTGTCCGTCATCATTGTCTACCTTCCCATGCTATCTCAATGTATTAATTACTCCATCTGTGCATTGTTCTTATATTTTTTGTTGTTGATAAAAACACTGAGTCAAGTGACGCAATAGCACTTAACTTTTAGCACAGATTATTATCTTTGCGTTTAGGTAGAAGCATACACATACAACGCCTACATAATGATACAACAATGGGCATTCAATACCTATTGTTTACTCATAGTGGGTATCGCATCTTCTCATTCTTATCCAAGCTAGTAGCTTCAATTTCCTTCATCGGAGCACATTTATTCGTTATAGAGTCTCGGGAGGAAAGACGTTGGAGCGATAGAGGCAATTATGTTTCTAACCGAAATAGGTTGGATTGGA
This sequence comes from Perizoma flavofasciatum, assembly GCA_958496245.1. Lineage (NCBI taxonomy): Eukaryota > Metazoa > Arthropoda > Insecta > Lepidoptera > Geometridae > Perizoma > Perizoma flavofasciatum. Next base: position 7,002,383 of record OY292426.1, read on the forward strand.
TTACAGGATTACTGGTTGTGTTTGTGTACAATTCGACTGATTTGTTTGATGGTATAATCGAAACTAATTAAATAGGTTTCGTTGAGCTCGAATGTGGATTTGTTTGTGTGAGCTATTTTGGTGGTTTTTTATTTTATTTTATGTGCGGAATGTTTTTCTATGTTTGTATTTTTTCCAAAATATTTTTTGAGAATTATTCATTTCTCAACAAGACATCTATAATTTATTTCTGGATCCAACTTGTTGTAATTAACTTTTGTACTACCAATCATAACGATAACCCAAACTTATTTCATATGAACATTGAATTATTTATTTTACATTGAAAACAAACATCCGATTATCAAACATGCGCAACCTTTAGAATGGAAACATTAACTTATCGGTTGAATGAAAGATAATATATATAGAAATTCGGCGGTTACGTCCGCCGGCATAGCTCGAGGCAATGTGCCCAAACAAAAGCTTGAAACTAAAGGATTTATGAAAAATAAACGTTATCCATACATAAAATATGGCAGGGCAGGGTTTGTAAACATATTTTTGTGTGGTTTTCCGTCACTAAATGAATCAATTATGTAAAGGATAAATACTTTGAAAGCTTATTTGACTAATGTTTCTTAACAGATAAAAGTACTTTAAATCTGTTCCCGCACGGTGGAGTGTAAGAAAATATTTCATATGCTAACAGGTTGTTTTAACATAATCTTCAAGAAAATAAAGAAATGAAATGAAATAATTTATTAATAAGTAACTCACGTTAGGTATGAGTATTACCTAATTAACATTATTACAAATTAATTGTTGATCCCAATATTATTAATTAATTAATTAACAACATAACATACGAGTAAGACAGAAAATAATGTCAAAAAACCGACAAATAACGAAAAGTTGTTAAAAAGTCCAATGTGAAATTTCATAGCCCATTGTTGGAACAATGGGCGATTGGCGATTGGAATTGGGTGGACCCTCAGGACTGGGATTTTTCATAAAATTTATATGGGACCCTTGAAGTACACTCTTACCCATTAAAAAAATAATCATTAAATACACACAAAAAAAAACCTAATGACGAATCGAGAACCTCCTCCTTTTTAATAATTTTACTTATTTTGAACTTAAGTTGAAAATAAGTAAAATAATTCTCGGAATTCGAGAAATGTTCCTGTTTCTCGAGACAGATGCTCGATACATGTCCACGTCCGTTATCGTAAAGCTCGCAAACTTAGTACCTAATGTGGTACTCGAGCTTGTATGCCCGTAGATGTTTCTACCATTGTAGTGTAGAGAGTTTACTACATGAGCGTCTACGCTCGGATAAGTCATACAAGAAATGTTATTTTCTGGCTTCGTATCCCTCAAATTAACCGAAGTAAACATAAATGTAGTAGGAAATAGTATTAAAATTTTGCGTTTCTCTGCTTCAGAGAGTATGTTCGGATGAGTAAAAGGCTTTGTCATATGTCTATATCTATTGATCATACAATCTTTTGTCTCGGGGCGGAAATCGAACCCGCAGCCTTCTACGTGTCCGGCAGGCCTTCGCCCACTGCGCCACAAAGGTAGGCAAATTACGCTGCTGTTCTGGCCCATGTTCTTGGATAAACTACCTCAATAGCGTAAATTCAATTTTCAACCTTCAATTTAAAGATTATGAAAAGCTAGCGTTTCCAAGTAAGAAGCTTTGTTTCTGTCTCTCAATCTGCTCCGGATAAAAAAATGTATGCCTTACGGACTTTCTGAATGTTTAATCGGTTTCAATAAAACATAATTATACTGAATCCAGAGTGAATTATTCAAAACGGCGATTTCATTTTGAATTCATTAAAAACTAGTTGTTGCCCGCGGCTTCGCCCGCGTGGTATGTTAATAAAAGTAGCATATGATCGTCTCCAAGCTTCAAACTATGTCCACCAACTTTTGAATGAATCGAACCAAGGGTTACAATTTATACAAAGTTTAGAACTCAATTGCACACCCTCAAAGGGTAGTTTTGAAAAAATAAAAAATACGTGTTTCATTATTTACTTTAAATAATGAAACACGTATTTTATTTATACAGAGTTTTGAGCGAATCAAACAATATTTTTTTCATAGAAACTTTACCGCCCTATTTAACACCCTTAGGGGTCGATTTTCAAAAATTAGATTAGCCTATGCGTTATTCCAGATCCTAAACAATCTACATTCCAAATTTCATCAAAAACTGTTTAGTAGTTACGTGGTAACAAACATTCAAACACGCACACGCACACGCACAAGCACGCGCACACTTTCGCATTTATTATATTAGTAGATAAGTCTACGTTTCATTAAAATCTTGTCTATTTTAATTTACTTAGCAAACCTTGCAAATAAGCGAGATTCACAATTTAATATTCACCTTTTAAATTCTAGTCTCAGAGCATGCTGAATTGCTGAAACAGAGCGTTGCTGCTGAAAATTAGCGGAGCTTAGAAGATACGGCTGCCAGAGCTATTTATGAGGCAAGGCGAGGCGTGGTGAGGTCGTTGTCACAGAGCAGGTAGCAAAGCCGAGATAAGCTACTCCACGTCCGAAGTATTTATACTTCTATACTATACTAATATTATAAAGAGAAAATATTTTTTTGTTTGTTTGTTTATTTGTACCGAATAAGCTCCGAAACTACTGGACCGATAGTAACCGTTTCTTACCAATAGAAAGCTAAATTATCAGGAAGTAACATAGACTATAATTTATTTTCAAAAAAATAGAGATCCTTAAGAAAATTGCAAAAATGTAACCCAAAGTAGCAAAATTTTGCCTATAAAATTTATGCGCTGAGAAAACTATTGATGATACATAAAAATGATGTACAACATGATTAAAGTTCTCATTACTAACTACAAAAAAGGCCTGGAGGGAATATATCTAACTATCATAGTTAAGTCACAATAGCAGCTTTTGTGTTCTAAAATTTAATTAGATCGCTGGTAGAAACAAAAGTTACAATCGTATATACGAATATTGTGTTAGTAAATATGTACATAATATGTTTGTTACTTCTTCACACAAAAACTAATGAACCGATTGCGATTTTTATCCCGATATTACCACGGAATCGAAACTTACGCGGGTGAAACTGCGGGGCGCAGCTAGTTATAAAGAGGACACTCTTCACTCGCAAACGCGACACAGCGATTTAACTTATATGTAGTTTCGTGCACCAAATAGCTTATCATTTACCTATTACCTCTACGTAAATGATATCATTCAGTGCAAGACGTGAAGTGGTATGAGTTCATCAGTATATATCCTGATGAAGGTTGCCGGAATGAGTCGAAATAATCGGTTGGTCCTCCACCCATAGAAAGAAACCTTCTTAAAAAATCTAATTTTTACCAATAAACCATATAAATACCACCCACCACTGAGGATTCCCTGTGTTGAGGGTATCAGGAACTAAGAGTACTATGGTAACACCGTATCCAGCCAGATCCTGGAAAAAAAAAATCCTAAAGTCGGCACTCCGCTTTTGCCTGTATTGAAAAAGCCTGCAAAAATCGGCAAAGTGCGAAAGTCGGCACTAAGCTCCGAAATCGTATATATTCCAGATCATGCAAACATTTTCCTCACATAGAACTTGCCCGTGGATCAAGTAAAAATTCAAAAATGTCAAATTTTTGATTCGTTTGGTTTTCTCAACTGAACTTTTGGATCTTTTTTCAATATTAATTGGAGACATACAAGCATACGGATCAAAAAAAGACCAAATAAAAGGTAAGTAGAGTAAGTAATCTAAGATATTTTGCTGTATATTTGAGCTGTAGGAATCTGCTCTAAGCGGGCTGACTCAAGATACTAGCGAACTGAAAGAGTAGGCAACATTCCACGAAGACTTCCGCTTTTTGAGTTTTTGGTGTTTACTTTGAGTTGAGCGCACAGTTTTCATAGAAATACCATAAGCATTATACTTCACTTTACTGACACGTAGTGCAGGAAGGCCCCCACCCGAAGGACCGATTACATCTCAAAGGTTGCGGAAGTTGATGGATGAAGTTGGCTAAAGAACGTTCGTAATGGCACTTTTTGGACGAGACCTTTATCCAGCAATGGACTTCTACGGGCTATTAGTAATGATGATACCGACACGACAAGCGTATATTTTTGTTTGCAAATTCAAAAGACAAATTGTAAAGCATGTTTTCCTAAAATTCCTATCTACGAACGTGAGTACCTGTCTCGAAGCTTTGCATAAGCTAACATAAGCATAACAAATAAATTATGTAAACAAAATCATGCATAAAGCCACAAATATTCGAACATTCACCTCAAAAACGACTTGTGTTTATGGCTGGACAAACTGTTACAACTCGAAGTGTAATTACGAGAGTACTAGAAAGTTGTAATAATGTGTCCAAAGCGTGGTTTTTTCCTGATGCAGACAAGCTTGGATAATAATAACTTCAGACCTAAGAGACTATCTGTTTTATACATTATCACTTATGAATTAAGAACATATTTTTCTACTGAATATGTATGCGAAGATATATACGGCTTAGAGTTGTAAAGATTTTCTGCATATAGATTTTGAATGTGTTGGAAAGAGCCGAAGTGGTTAACTTTACCAACAGTTTACAGCACATCCATAACTTACATTGTTCCAAGGTTGTAGAGGGTAGTATGTAGGGTAGATGATCGGTGCTGCGCCGCGCGACCGTATCGACCGCCGGCGTCGCCTGTTGAATGCCACCCTACCCTTTACCCCCCAAGACCTTACCCCAACCCTTACTTTTCAGGTGCTTAAAATAGAAGCGTGCAGTGACGATATTTGTAACATTAGCCCGCCACAGGACACTAAACACAAATCATTTACTTCACTTTCAATATGTTTTGGATCCTTTAGCCCATTTTTTTAAAGGTCAGTATTTTCAAATATTCATAAGGATTACAATATTATCTAACTGATTTGGGATATTGAGAAGAAGTGTAGTTTGTACGCTAGATATTATCTTCATAAAGTAGTAATATTTTAATAGTATGCTTGGTACAGCATATTTTTTGATAACAAAAGGTATATATCTTTTACTTGAGACGGTGGATTAATTGTAGCCAATTCAGCTACAAAAATAGATATTCTGCGCCATCTGAAGATAAGGTCAAAACGCTTTGCCCTTTACAAGTGACTCGTCTGTATAATTACTTATTTTTCTACCACGTTGCACTTGAAATTATGCCATTTTTACTTTATCAATTTTAAAACGATCTCTCATCACTATAGTTTCAATTCTGTAATACTTAGGTAATGGCTTAAATGCAACTGATACCTAGTTAAAAGTCGCATAAATTTCAAAGTAGACGACTCAAAGCCAAACAAATCCGTGCATCGTAAAGATTTTCATCGGCTATCTTAACAAATATGAGTGGTTTTAAAATGAAAATAAATGTAATTGCACCATTTAATCTGAAAGTTATAATAAGTATATGTATAAAAGATAATAATATTAAAATTAACGACTCGAGGAAATCACTCTCGTTTAATGCAAGCTCCAAGAAGCATTTTTAATCTGTTCGCTCGTTATTGGGTTGAAATGCTAATAGAGTTACGAAGCTCAATATATATTTTTTCATTCCCTAATGAAATCCAAGTAAAAGTATTTTATAAATTGTTCATAAATCCCTTAGTTTTCAATACCTAAGTTTGGACCAGTAAACATACCTGACGTTATCGAAGTATATTTTGAAGCATTACGTAAATAAAGAAATGAATTACCAGAATTTTCTGAGGTTGATTGATCAATTCATTTATTACTGAATTGGTCAATCAAACTGTTATGACTGTTTATTGCAATATTTACCTTCGTTTATTGTAAAACCTAAAAAACGTAAAGTAATCATGATTTCATAATACTCATATACCTAGGTAGTCAAAGGACAGCTTTCCATCGATCATTCTAATTTACCTCTACATCTTTATTGTATACTAGCTGCGCCCCGCGGTTTCACCCGCGTAGGTTTCGATTTTATACTCGTGATAACTACGAAATTAAATGTCTGGTTCGAATGAATTTAAAAGTATTTTACTCCTACATAAATACCCTTGATGATAAAAGTATTTATTTGAATAACAATTAATACTACGATACGAATATAACCAACTTTTGTTTCTACCGGCGATGTAATTACATTGTAGAACACAAAAGTTACTAATGTGACTTAACTATTATAGTTAGATATATACCCTCGAGGACTTTTTTTTGTAGGGAATAATGATACTTTAATCATGTAGTACATAATTTTTATGTATCATCAATAGTTTTCTTAGCGCACGCCAAACAATGAATTTTATAGACTAAATTTTGCTACTTTGGGTTACATTCTTGTAATTTTCTTAGAAGGTCTCTACTTTTTTGAAAATAAATTATAGCCTATGTTACCTCGTGATAATTTAGCTTTCTATTAGTGAAAAAAAAATTAAAATCGGTTTCGGAGCCTATTCGATACAAACAAACAAACAAAAAATCTTTCCTCTTTATAATATTAGTATAGATGTATTTAACAATAACAGTGTATTTTAATTTGACAAAAAGATTAAATGACATTTTTCTTGAGCAACAGATACTTTTGATTCTACTGTAGGTATGAAGTATCGAAAGCTCGATAAAATACAATATTCGGCTATTGTAGATGTAGGCAATGTTCCGAAATGTTGTAAAATGTAATGGGCGTAGGCAACCGCTTACCTCCAGCTGGGCAGTTTGCCAGTTCATCCAATCTCTTTTATGAAAAAGGACAATTTAAAAAGAAAATATGTACAGGTAGGCATACAATAAATTATACGTGCACCATTTATAAATAAAACAAAAATGGTGCGCTGCTTAGTCTTATACATAATTATTGGTATGATTTTAAGCCATCTGATCTCATGTCGTCCAGTCAATATTCGATGAGCCTATTCCCTCGACATACGTACATGTATCAACCTCATTGGATCTCATATAACATACTAGCTGTGGCACAGCTGCCCTCTGCCCCCAGCCAACCGCGTCGTATCGCCCGTCCGCGCTATTACTTCTTGTCCCGGCTCCTATGAGCCATAGCATGATGTCTAATAGCTTATAACCTTTCTTAAAAATTGGGCTATCAAATGCAAAAATATTTGTTAAGTTCCGACTAGTAGTTCCAGAGATTAGCGCGTTCAAACAAAAAACTAAAATCAAACAAACTCTTCAGCTTAATTATTAGTATAAATTATAGGTACATTCGTATTTTGACCCTTGCTGAACTACAGGCAGCTAGATTCGCATTTGTATCTTGCTCCGTTCCCTAGAGAAAACATACGGGCACACATATCTCTATAATAATATGAGGACTGTAATCCCGTTAATATACATCCAGTGCGGGCGTCATTTATCGTGGCTTTCAGAGATCCTTGCCTGAGTTTCTCGAATAGCGACCAAGTAGCGGACGACGCATTTGTAGGAAAGCTCTCACCGGATGGACCGCTGCTATCGCAAAGATTGTGGTAAGTCCGTGGATGGAAGTAGATCCTAAGATCGATCACAATGGCACTCTTTAGGACGGGTCTATCCAGCAGTGGACTTCTGGCTGTTGATAATGATGATTATGCTGAGTTCAAAACATGTTGAGACAGTGACAGAATTAGCATGTTGTAAAATTCAGTGGTGATGGGCTTGTGCAACCTGTCACGTGGAAAACGCAATACGCGTTTCCTTGTCAACAAACCCATGTGCCAAATGTAATGCTTGGACGTGAGTACCCTCTATATGATATCCTAGAAGATCTACGTACTGACTATGTATCTGAGGATATCCATTATGGGGAATACAGTCGTGAGCGTGTTTTTTTTCAGTATAGAGGCTCAGTGCGGTTCCTTTATAATAATAAAACAGTCAACAGCATGATATTGCTCTCACTAATGATATAGCTCAAGCTTACACTTCACAAGGATCTCGTGATAAATTCCATCTCACAGAAAGATGACACGCAATTTCGTTTAGGCGTAACCGTTTATGGCAGCGAAAACGAAATATTAGTTGCTCAACTTAGAGTGTACGTCAAGCAAAATGAAGAGCAATAGAGCGAATATTATAACAGTTGCTAATTTACCCAGGTAAGTATAGGTATTAATAGGTAACTATAGAAAGTATCATAAAGTGCGTTAATAAGTGCGTTAGTAGATGGTCTTACAAACGCAACGCGTTCTTTGAAACGCCTGACAACCTGTTTACCAATTTTGGTTAGTCTCTGAATATTAGGAATTGCCAACGTCAACGCCCGGTGTAAAATCAATGCAAGGTTGGACCAGCGCTTCTAGGTGCCCAAAGTCCGGAATCAGATTTTTAATTACTGAGGTTAATCAGTGTTGTTTAATACTATTTCTGTTTCTTGATATAATAGGGAGAAGTGTTCACTATTATCAATGCTCATTCAGTAAAGCATACTGCAGCTCACATTATATTACTCTGACTGAATCAGCTAAATATTAAACGTGGGCTTTAGATTGATGGTGCCGGAAAAATACGAAGTCAGCACTAACGAGTTCCAAGCCTTTTCTTTGAATTAATGAGCGATTGCCAGATGACGAAATTGACTCGAAATCAGAAAATTAACAATACTTTCATTTTCAATCTCTTAAATATATATATATAATTGTCCTAAACAAAAAAAAACCGACGTATGTTGATATAATCTATCAAACAACCTTCAATAAAGATATATCGCACGGTTGCAAAACAATCGGTTAAGAGGTTTCGGAGAAAAATTGTAACAGACAAGCTCACTAAAATACAGACAAAAACAGCCTCTTACAGAGGCTCCTTGCGGGTAAAATTCACAGAAACGGAGTTGAAATCTGCTGATTTCTACGAAAAAGAATATGGAAAAAACAAAACTCGAGCCTATGTTCAAAATTAAAAATGTGGTCACCTAAGGTGACTACGTCGACAACCCTAAGAATTACTCACACTTATCCTACTACTATTATAAACGCGAAAATTTGTGATGATGGATGTTTGTTACTCTTTCATGCAAAACCTAATGAACGGATTTTGAACTTTACAGTAATATAGCTTTTACATCAGAATAACACATAGGCTACTTTTTATCCGGGTACAACGCAGGCGAAGCCGTGGGCAGAAGTTAGTACTAACATAGAATAATCAATAATTGACACTAATTTAATTAGGTAGATTTGATAGGTACATCAATAATCTCACTGTGAGATCGTATAGTCAAAACAACTTTTAGGGTCACCTCCACACAGCAAATACTATAGGTACCTAAGGTACCGGAGGGGGATAAGGACTGTCGGTTAATAAGGCCTAAGCCTAAGGTCGATTTCTTGTTATCGACCTTAAAATGGACGCCTGCACACAAACGTCACAATAGCACACGCCTATTGCGTGTAGTACAAGTTGGTAGAAGATCGCATGCGCTGCGAATCGCATGCGCTGCGAATCTGCCCAAAAAAGAAAACTGGTTCTTCCCAAATGCAAACAGGGTAGTACTGTAATGGCTGTGAAGAACTACAATTATTTGATTTTTGAAGTCAAGTACAAAATATAACTTTAATTTAATAGTTTACGTTCGTTTAACTCATAGGCATTTTACCCTGCCATAGTTTTGTTTTTACTGATGGTGAAAGTTCCCATTTTAAGTATATAATATATTCTAGTATATATTTACGACTGATTACTGTTAAAACATGTTGATTTTCAACAATTGTTTTCAATTTATTACAAATCTCTCTTAGCTAGACATTAATCCCCTCCGTTACCTTACATATAGTGCTGCTTACCTATACGTGTAGCCTAAAGTCACAGCAAGTGAAGCTTGAAAAAGTTTGATCACACACGGCATTGCCTCAGGAACTTTGTTGAAACTACTTAACTCAGTTACGGTATTTAGTATTATTTCACCGGAGTTTCTTAGTATTATTTCAGAAGATCTTTATATAACCGGTCACCAAAGCTTTGTATGTCCATTATTATAATACCCACGATGTAAGGAGCTCATATATATACGCGTTTGCCATAACAGGTTGTTTGTCAGTCTGTCTACATTTATCTTCGAAACACATATCAGATCACAATATTTTTTTTGCAATCGATTTGTATTTCTTCAAGGATGGTTTTTAGATATCCTTGAAGTATTATTGCCACGAGTCACTAGGGGGCACTTCAATCGATGCAAGAAATAGTTGTTGAGAGTTACACATTGTAAAAATTAGCTTGTGTAAAGTCTACCATTACGAAACGTGGTCTAAACTCGAGTTTAAGCCAGGAGTACTAAGTCCAGATCTAAATATAGACCTTTGGTTTAGACTTGACTTTATTACAAAAGCAGATTTTTCCGAGATCTAACTAAACCCAACTAGAACTCGGGTCTACGTGTATCATTAAATCATTTTTAGACTTTGCACACAAACATCGATAACGTTCCATTCCTTCAAGAATCTTGAATAAAATTATTTGCTTTATTAATTTCTTCACGACTTTAAATATATGTAGTTACCAGTTAATAAAACGTATGATTATTATTTGTTCCTAAAACCAGTCAGCTCATGATTAAAATAAACAGAAAAATTCTCTGAAAATAAAATAAAATATATTTTTACTGAGAAGTTACAGATTACGTTTATTTACTTGAAACGAAACGTAAGCGACAAGGCACCAGTATGTTCTTGAAATCGCAACAATCAAAATCCATAGGTATCGACAATCAAATTCAAGTTTCAAGCTTAGTCGTTTAGGAATCACAAAATAAAATCAGATAAGTACGAATCATCGAAGGTGCACAAACATAACCTCTAATCTACAACAAGCAATTACATTCAAATCTGTAAAAAGACGACAGATTGAGCTAAAACCAGAGATAAACTAGGGGGCTGCCTGGTTTAATTATAAACCACAGATAGACCGGGGTTTTTGGCTTTAACCTCATTTCGTAATATCAATTTTCTAAAACCAGAGTCTAAACCCGAGTTTTTGCTTAAACTTCACTTAAACCACGTTTCGTAATGAGACCAGTACGGTCTCATTACGAAACGTGGTTTAAATCAGTGGTTTATCTTTTAGACTTTTGATTCCTGATTTTCAAGACAAATTGTTACGCAAAGGAAATAAGGTTTAAAATCCATCAGTCTATTTGATATTTCAAAAAGAGGTTGACTACAAATAACTGCTAAAAGATAAACCAGGCGGTCACCTAGTTTATTTCTATCATTACTCAACCTCTTTTTGAGGACCTTCTTTCTTTTGGTAGCCAATCAAAATTATGTGTTTCTTTTTTATTTTAGTTTAGAAGTGTTTTTTAAATCAAATGGTCATTCCGCGGTTTTATTTTATATTTAAATTGTAGACCTTAGTAACTTTGCAATAGTACTCTTTTTTCGATAAGGTATATTTAAACCTTGGTTTAGTGTATCTGACAGAACTTGAGTTCAACTCGAGTTTAGACCACGTTTCGTAATGAGACTAAGTCTAAATAGCATTTAGACTCGTGTAGCGACATCTCTCACCACATGATTGAACTACGTAACATCACACCAACGACGACGTAGAGAGAAGAGCAATGAACGACTGATATAAACGAAAGGAAACGACTGCTATACGAACATGCTACCACATATCATCCATAGATGGCCATTGAAGGGTCTAGATTTCGCAAATTTAGTTTAAACGCAACCTGAACATATAAAACCTCCGAGAAACAACTGTTGGTCCTTGGACCACGTGCAAGTGGATCAGAGATGGATCAGCCCGGTGGAAGATCTTCACCATTGATCATGAGTCATTTTGTATAGAAAACTTTGTTATTCATAACTAGCTTCTGTCCACGGCTTCGCCCGCGTGGTACCCGGATAAAAAGTAGCCTATGTGTTATTCTGATGTATAAGCTATATTAATGTAAAGTTTCATCAAAAACCGTTCAGTAGTTTTTGCGTGAAAGAGTAACAAATACCCTCACGAACTTTCACGTTTATAATATTAGTAGGATATTATAATCAATAGGTCTCTATAACATCGTTGCGTGACACACTGACTGACTTGCTGACGGTCAATGAAAAGGCCAAACCGTAAGTCCTAAAGACCTGACATTTGGAGAGTAAAATCCGTTTGATGTGCATTGAAACTATTTTCTGAAATTCTACCTCTGGAAGGTGCAGCGGGCAAATTAAATTTGTACAGAAAAACCCTAACGCGACCGAAGTCGCGAAGCGGCACTAGCATAAAGTAAAAATACTTTTTTTTAATTCCGAAGGTTTTGTAGGTATTAAAACAAAATAAACCTGGGTCCCAACTTATAATAATTATATTATATCGCATATCTGTGCATGCACAATAAGTAATGAATTTATTATAATATACATTTTATAGTATTTTACAAACTTTCGCTTACTATCGCAACCAGTTTTTTTATTTACCTTGGTACTTTTGTACGAGTTGACGACACGTGACCACGGCTTTTGCAGCACTGCCAAAACGTGACGGTCGAGAAAATATAAAAGGTAAACACAGTAAAGACCTGTTTAAATATTTATAATTATCAATATATTAATGTTTTGTTTTTAGACGACATTGCAACCTTTGTTATTAATTGGCATTACAAAAAATAACAAATATGTGAGATTTTGATGTCATTTAATTGAGTCCCTGTATTGTACGTCCATGTAATGCACAACCATGGAAAGTACACCCCTGGAAAGTACAGCCAGTATTACAAACCATTGGTTTCAAATACTTGGTTTGTAATACTGGGCGTACATTCCTGGGCGTGCATTCCCTACACGTGTTGACCTTGTACGGCCAGTTTTGTACAACCCTGGAATGTACAGCCATGGAATACGAACCAATTTCATGCTCTGTTTTCATGTGCGAGTGCTATCAAGGGGCAAGTGCTGTGTTGCCATAGTATTTTACGCTAATAGTAAATTAATGTAGATGTAGTAAGTAGATTAGTTATTTATGTCTGGTTTTTGCAGATGAACTAACCGGTTGGTTTTATTTATTTGAACCCAAGTTTGTTGGATACAGTTCGGATAGCAATCCTCCTTTTCTGAGTGGTAATAAAAAAAAACCTAATAACCTAACCAATCCAAGACGGATTTGCTTAGGAAGGATTTCTCAGGCCAACATTAACTTATTGTTTACATTATTTATCAATGGCAACTTTTAGTTGAACATATTAAAACTTACTCAGTGCAAACGAGGCTCGTTCTCGTCATGCGACTTATTCGCATCGACCAATGAGAGCTCACGGATATGACGAACTCGCAACCAATGAGCGTCGAGAATATTGGTTTGTAATCCGGGGTGTACATTCCAGGGGTGTGCAATACCGTCATGTGTTTAGTTTGTACGGAGCGTATTGTACGACCATGGAAAGCACACCCAGATAATTCAAACCAAATGGTTTGTAATACTGGCCGTACTTTCCAGGGGTGTGCATTCCATGGTTGTGCTTTGCATGGACGTACAGCGAAGGCCGAATGCTGACATTTAGAAACACAAGAATTAGAAAACAACTGAGTGAGAATATAAAATCCCTGTTTTAAAGTATCGGAACGAACATAATAAACGAAATTCAGTATCGTACAGTAATAAACAAAAATATGGACATTCTGAACTACAGCACAAGTAACGAGCGACATCTATGAAAACACATCATGAACATCTATGAACTGCAAAAAACAGCTTTACAGTCCGGGTTTCATGATATAACTACCACTGGTTACGCCATCTCACGGACTTTTACTTAGACTGATTGCACACACCTCACACTGAAAAACTACAGCATTTTTTAGACTACGCGTGCACTAACAAGATGGCGCTTTCAACAGCTCAAAAATGTTCAATCATTATTAATATTCGCTGATATGATAGACGAGACATTATTGTGCTACGTACAGATATATTAATAATTATAATCTTTTTTCTAAAAAAAAACATATCTCTAAGTATATTCGACCTTCGGGACTTCTACTCATACATTTGAAACCATTTACTCTATCGAATAAAGAAATAAAAAGAGGATGACCGTTTTTTAGGCAATTTTTCATATTGTGCGACGCAGTGCAGGAAGGCCCTCCCCGATGGACCGATGACATATCAAAGGTTGCGGGAAGTCGGTGGATGGAGGTGGTTCAAGATCGTTCGTCATGGTACTCTTTGGAGGCCTGTGACCAGCAGTGGACTTTAACAGGCGGTTTTTGGTGATGATGGTGATGATGCAAATGCAAATTGATGCTGTTCTCAATGTGGGATGTGTGGTTTCCAATATAACCATTTATGATTGATCATTTTTTAAATCGTATTCAGCTACTATTTCAAAGGGATAATGTTTTTTGTGTCTTGTTTGCAGGTATTTTACCTATTTCTTTCGTTTAACGACGGAGAAACTATTTGAAAGTATTTTTTTTCTTTCCAACAGTTTTTATGGAGAGAGTAATAGCATTGGCTTTTATCATAACGTATGTATCGTTATAAAAGGTTTTTGTACCGACAAAAGTTACTAACGCACCTAAGCTTTCGTAAGCCTTCGGGGAATTGTGTTCAAAATTCGGTCAGGAAAGTTATATAAGTACTTACTTTTAAATGTTTATTCAGATTTCATGTTTTTAGTTTGCATTCATATGTGTCTTACATCTGGGGTGGGCTATTTTCGCTTCATGCGTTTGATTTATTTATTTATTTTCATATCCTACTAATATTATAAACGCGAAAGTTTGTGAGGATGGATGTTTGTTACTCTTTCACGCAAAAACTATTGAACGAATTTTGATGAAACTTTACAGTAGCGTAGCTTATACATCAAAATAACACATAGGCTACTTTTAGCCGGGTAACACGCGGGCGAAGCCGTGGGCAGAAGCTAGTTTAACAATAATAACATAGCATTACAGTATATACCAATGCGCTATGAAATACAAATAATTTAGAAAAAAGAATTCTTTTTTTTCAGTTTTATATTTAACCTGCTATGGAAAAGAAACGCTTCACTTCTATACTAACTAACAAACAAAGTAACCAAATCTTGACAATAAGAAGTAGGTTAAAAGTCAATTTTAACCTACTTCTTTAGTGGAATTCTTTTTTATAAGTTTAATGCGTGATAAAAGCGTGTTCTTTAGTTTTTTTTTAAATACACATTTTGTTTTTATACTACTAAAGTGACAAATAAGCATACCGCCCATCGTTCTCCATGACTGCTCTATTTTGATAAAAATACTTTTGCCGAGGGTTTTCCTGTTCAAATATCCCACTATTATAATATTTATTGAAATGTTAACGATCAGAAGATATTTATCATTTCAGCATTACTTCTGTAACTTTGTTCTACATCGCACATCAAAAAGATTTCTTTAGATAAGCCTGTTTGTTAAAGAGTGTACCAACCTCAGAGAAATAATACTACACAGAGCTTAATATATTGAACCTTGTGTAGGCTAGGTACCTACCCAAACTTTACATTTGATAGGAAACAAAACTGAACTGAAAAGGTTGAAGATCATTGTAAAATTAAAATTATGGTTGATTATCGATTTTAATCAGAAAAACAAAGTCAAAGGGTTTTTTTCATTAAATTCACACCAAACATTTAGAAACTGAAGTTTCTAAATGTGTGTTTAACTGAATTAGTGTTCATAAGTTGAAACTTATGAACATAAAAACTTTGTAAATTCAATATGTTTGTTTTCAGGTTCTCAAGTATTTTAAAATTAAACGGAAAGAAAATGTAAAACAAATGTAGTCATAGATCGTTTTGTAAAATTGTCCCATTTGAAATCAAGAGATTATGATAAAAAAACATTTAACCTTTATGTGCGCTCTTTTGTACATTTTAACTCTAATAGCACAAACAAACTCCGAAGTCTACTCTCACACTGCGGTTGGAAAGATAACTGCCTTCGTGTGCACGTACATACGCAGGGAATTTGTGGTTTAGGTTTCCAATACCGGTTACGAAGGTCTTTATTACGCGTTAGATTCAACTCCTTGTTGTGGAGACACTTAGATGAGTTTTCATGATACCATTATATCTACCATATATCTATTGGTTTTGTGTAAAACCAATATTAGTGGTGGGTTAGTAAGATGGTCATAATCAGCAGCAGGGTAAAAACTCTCAGGGTCCATCTAAATTTCTCCTGTGAATGATTTACGATTGTGGATTGTTTAGGAGCAATGATCTCATTCCAAATTTTGATCCATAACTAAGAAAAAGGGTTCACTGAATTAATTCTTGAAATCTTAGTCGATTTCATAAATATTAGTAATTTAAATCAGCTTAGAACCAATCAACGTTAAAATAACACTAATTCTAGGTATTCATATTGTAAAAACGGAAATTTTCACGTACCGCACTATCGGTCAAGGTACCGACTTTTTACAATATGAATAGTCAAGTTCACGATAGTTTTTGGAATAAAATAATTCTAGGTACTATCCTAGCCATCGATATAAACAGATTAAGTACCAGTTTTACCTTATTTATTTAATTCAAGATGGAACCGTTTCTATAAGAATTAAAAATAGTAGGACATACTCCGTGAGGTTTATTCATATTTTACACATTTATTCCGGTCTTGGTTGAAACGCCCTTTAATGACATGTATAAAATTAACCACTTAGTGTCGATGTCGATTTTCAATTAAAATTTAGTGAGATAAGGGGAATTGGGTAAGTAATATAATTTTGAAAACATTCACCTTGATATGTAGACTTACCTTTACGAACGCCGTTGGTGGTCCCACATAAATATTATCAGGTTCAATATTAAAGACCTCTGATCCCTCTAAGATTTTACAGGTGCTCTATTCTTTAGAAAAGGCTGTACAAAATTGTATATTGTATGAGAAAGCATAAGATATTGAGTAATTGTTAGGAATTGTGCCTCGATAGCTCACTGGCTCTTTATATCATTTACGCAATGCATGTTTGAGCAAATTACATGAAGAAACGTGTGTTTATTGTTTTTTTTCTGTTTGATGTGTTATTTATGGTTTTTGTTTAGTTTAAGCGTAGCCACATTACATACTGTGATTTCTTAGTAAATATCCATAATCAGATTTATAAACCCTGTCACTATTGACATATGTCAAGTTATATTGGAAAAACATTGAAATAAACAAAAAAAAACTAGAAAACAGAGTAATGTATTCATTATGTACATAGTATAAATAGGTAAAGTACTTAATTAACATTATGTATATGATGAATTAATACGGATAAAATAATTTTACAAAAAGAAATTTTGTGGATCCGTAATTCCTGATTAGGAAGCAAAACTAAAGTCACTAACACAGCTCTCAGAATTAGCAGTGGCAGCTCATATAGCTCTCAGAATGAACAACCGCTGGGGAAGGAAGATACTAGAGACCATGAACCGGATGACAAAGTGCAAGAAGGCCCTCCACCCAATGGACCGGTGGCCCAAGATCGTTCGTCACGGAACTCTTTTGGGAAGGCATACATCCAACACTAAGTCCACACTCCTACAGACTGTAAATTAATTTCTATAGATTATTCGATCAGAAAAATATAAAAAAAGTTGTTTGCTAGTACAAAAATAGATATAGGTAGTAAACTAAATTCAAGTGTACCTATCGATCAAATAATAACTGGATTGAAATAACTGACGATGGGCCGGTCTCATATGTGGAGCACGGAACAGCTGGCTTGAGTTACAAACACTTACATTATTGAGTTGTTGTACAAACACTCACACCCTCCGTTTGAATAACTCAGTTGGCACTGACATACTGTTGAGTATCGATTGTAAAGCTGACATTAATTATTCAATAACTTCACCAATATGGGTCAGCACCCTGCTCATAAAACGCGGTAATAATTAAATATTTAAGTACAGAGGGAGTTCATCACTATGGCATACAAGCATTGTTGATACAATGAATGTATGCAATAGCAATCAACTCTATCTAATGATAGGGTTGCAAAAGTTGAAGGTGTAGATTAGGGTGTCCCGAGACATAAGGGAGATTTTTATTTTCGGGCAATATAATAACTATACCATTTATTTTTATTACGTTTGACCTTAATAACTTAAATATCACATATTATTGCAATCGGACCATGACAACCCGTGGCGACTTGATGACAAACATATAAACCCCATCACTCAATGGGGAATAAAATCAAATTTTATTTTTTGTTCCCTTTTGAGCACCACGTTAAAATATTGATTGGTGCTCAAATGGGAATACCTTTGGTGTTCAATGCATAGGTGCCCAAAAATACGAGTAGGTGCTCAAACGGGAATACTTCAATAATTTGTGTGTGTGTTTTATTGTATTATTTTTAACAATTCCTCTGTCTCATCATACTTATGTTTGGAAATCATGTTCGATGATCATAAATTGTAATGCAACACAGCTAAATCATTGAATAATAATGTGTAGTACCTTAACTACCTTCCATCTATCATCATTACAGATATCAGAACTCTGCAAGTTGTGGTTCTGAAAAGAGCCCATAATGTTTACTTGCCTTGCAGATAGACTCCTTTCACGCCACCATTAGAGATAAGTGGATGAATTTTCTATACCATTCATGATTCATTTTAATGCATTTGTTTATGTTTACACATTTTTTGTTTACCAAGCTAGGCCAATATATTGTGAGAGCACAAGCGATTAATTATATTACACCATCCAGTAAAAGCGTCGTAAAATTAATGAAAGTGATCAGATTGTAGCAATAAAATGCTCATATCATAATTTCTTGGAGTCACACGCATAATGTTTCGATCTCTTACAAAATAAGTACCTAACTATAACTTCAGTTATATCTATTACTAGCTTCTGCCCACGGCTACGCCTGCGTAGTACCCGGATAAAAAGTAACCTATGTGTTTTTCTGGTGTATAAGCTATATTAGTATAAAGTGTCATCAAAATCCGTTCAGTAGTTTATGTGTGAAAAAATAACAAACTTTCGCGTATATAATAGTAGTAGGATAACTTCAGTGACAACTGGAGTGACCAATACAATAAATCACATGACAGAAATGTAATACGTGAGAAATGTAAGACGTGATTGTTAGATGCAGATACAAAACAATAAAGTCTTCCTAATATCTGATCGAATAATTATCAAAAATTATAAATTATATGAATCAAATAACGGTATTTTTGGCAATTTATAAATAAATTGGCGTTTTATAAGGTTTAAAATTCGGATCGATGACATCCGTCGCAAGGGTTGAAGAAATTAAATAATTATAAATTACGCTGACTGGCACTTCGCCTCGAGCTAAGGGTTCCGTATTTTGGATATTATGATAAATATATTTAATCTTTTAAAATTAAATACTATATGTAATACTTAACCATATAACCTTTCTCTTTGAAGAAAGAAACATATTTGTGTTGCGCAACATGAGTTACTTATAAATTATGAATATGTTTTGTGTGAGCATCAATGTTTTGTTAAAATAAAATAACGAATAATTTTTAAGATAGCATTTCCAGAAAACCTCAGACAAGAATTATACTTTGACATATTTGGCAAGCTATTATTTCAACATGATCAAACAAAAAGGTAAAGGTACGAGTCGTAAAAAGATGTTTAGTTACGTTTTTATACACTCGAATGAGAACTATGAAGGTCGAATTTATTTAAATAAAGCTTTATTGGAAAATATTTCAAAATGAGTATAAAATTCTATAATAAAGAGTATGCATTGTAAGAATTTTAATTCGATAATATCCTTAAAATTAAAAATAGCATTTCAAACCTCTAACTTATTTATAAGTGATTCTACGTCACAATAGAGAAATGGAAGTGAAAATCTTTCCCTACTACTATAGAGAATATAATTACCACTGCCCCATTCAATACTTCTTGCATTCGTGTAAGCTAATGCGTTCTTAATATTTTCCCAATCTGGCGTAACCCGAGCTACTCTCAGAAGGTTATCAATCATCATTGGGTACGAATTATCCTCTGAAAACTGATCACAACAGATATAGTCGGTGGGTAGCTCATTGTTGGTAAACATTAGTAAGAAATACGATGGGTAACAAAATTATATATAATTTTTTGTACCTATAGTCATAGTAGACCAATTTTTTTGTGAGTACATAACATTACCAGTAACAGTACCTAACCAAACAGACATATTATACAATTTCAAACATAGTCCTGCCCCCGCATTAGATTCCCAGTGGCGTTTGTATCAGAAACTACGAGTCATGGTCTTATCATGGAACCACGACACCCAGTTTCAGAACAAATATCTGCAGAACATACAAATGTTTGCTTCGCAGTGGCAATCGAAACCGTATCTCTCGCGTTCCAGCCGCCAGCTGCTCAAAACAATTTCTGGTTTAGTGTATCACAAACAAAGTTTGTAAAATCATGATAAAGTCATTAGTACTAGGTATGTACGTTTATAATACGCGTAATCCGGATGTAACTTTTGTTCAATAAAAAAATAATTTTGCATATGAACACTATTATGTTTATATTCAACTGACTTTAAAAAAAAGAAGGAGATTCTCAATTCGTCTGTATGTTTTTTTAGTGTGTATGTACGCGATATCTTCGCCAAATATTGTGCACTATTAATGATTATTTTGTAATGGGTATGGTTCTATGGGTAAAAAATGGGAGATGGAATTTTTTACTTGAAACTACCCGTTACTTGAAATTGGTTTTTATTTTTTCCTTAGAAAAATATAGATGTTTATAACCTTACAAATGTCCACTTCGTCTGACTATTCAAGCAGAAACTAGCTGATAAGGATTTCACTAAAATGTTACCTCCATGCGGAAACATTATTCTCTTGGAGATAACCCTAGAATGGAAGAATGGTACTGATAGCGTCACATGCCTTCCGGGCGCTAACAAACGAATATGAAATTAGATAGTACATACCTATAAGCTAGTGTTGTTACGAGTATAGAATAGAACAGAATATCTTTATTGTCATACATGTAAGAAAGCGTAAAAAATATACCTACCTAAATTACGTGAACAGGACTATGACTATAACTATAACTATAACTACCTATGACTTGTCAATTTTGAACAAAAAATGTTCACAAATACAGCCACAAATACAAATATATAAGGATCAAGAGTACTTAGTACCTAATAATTTCGCTTTTCCTAACAATGCGATAAAGAAAATAATAAATAAACAACCAAAAGTCCTGTTCCTGTTTTGTATAGCGTACTATTATTTATTCTGTAGCTGTGGATACCATATCTGGCCTGATCAAAGCATAGTCAAGCCAATACTTTTGCTACCAAATACTAGATACTGCTATTCGGCCTACTCTTGGGTATAGCAAGAATGAATGGTAAACTTTACTGAGTTTACTCCTATTGACATTACCAAAAAAGCGCTACCATTACAATCCCACTACTATTATAAACGCGAAAGTTTGTGAGGAGTACTGAACGGATTTGGAAGAAACAGTAATAGAGCATATACATCAGAATAAAACACAGGCTATTTTTTATCCGGGTACCACGCGGGCGAAGCCGTGGCAGAAGCTAGTAAATAATATATCCTGACCTCGCCAAAGCAACCCAAATGCTTTTGTGCTCTTGTATCATGGTCTCATAAACAACGAACCATGGTCCCACAACACCCAGAATCGGAACAAATATTTGCAGGAGGAAAAGTGAGGCGTACAAAATATAAAAATATGTAAATGGTTGATACGTGTTTCGCCTCTACACAGGGCCTCTTAGGATATGTTTACTCATTGGACGACAAACAAAATTTAATAATCATTTTTCAAATCATTGATCATGAAATGGCAACAAATATATCTATATATTTTTGAAAGAAGTTTAATCCCTAAGTAGGTAGTTACAAAATCAAAAAACTCTATTCGGTCTGTCTACTCGTGTATTCTAATTATTTGAATCTCTGTGGCGCAGTGGGCGAAGGCCCGTCTGAGACGCAGAAGTTTGCGGGTTCGAATCCCGCCACGGGACAAATCTCTCTATTTTTTTGTATTTACCTACTAATATTAAAATTTGAATTATTTGTTTATTAAGTAGGCTTCTTCTGCTTCTTGCCTTTGTGTGGCCGACACAACATATTTTCATCTTCCACAGTCCTTTATCAGTATCACGTGGTCTTCATATCTTCCTTATCAATGCAAATTAGGTAGGTAGGTACCTACATTTTCTTTAAAAACTTGAAACTATTAGCAGAGTTTATTACGGTCATGAAATACGCCATTATTGTTCGTGGCGGCTTTCAAAAGTTAGCAGAAGTGATTTGCGCATATTTTCAAGTGTCATTAGAGCACAAGTCAAAGAAACACGTAAATGAGCTTTACGAATGAATAACAATTTTATTTTTCTTCATTTTGCTTCAATATTCAACGTTTCGTCTTTATTATCTTAGGAGGAAGTCAACACACGACGAAAATTAAGTTTCCTTGTGAAGTGGGGTCCAGCGTACCTACTTAGGGAAGTGTTTAAAATCGTATCAACTTTTACTACTATTCGTGAAAACCATTATAAAGTAGAGATTATATATAACTAAGTAAGATCTTTTGCAACGGTCTTTAGATAGCTATCTATTACATCTGTACTTTTGTTTATACCTACTTGTACATAGTATAGATTTATAAATAAATGTGTTAGTAGCACTAAGTAAGTACATATTGACTTTTCGAAAATTCGTTTAAATCCAGGCCAAGACCCAGTCTCAAAACTGAAATAAGAGGTCAATCACATTATAGTGAAAAGATGCATTGTTATACGGCGAAAACTAACGGCGAAAATAATGAGCAAATTGCCAAGAGGAAAGCTCCTCCCACTGGAGGTAATTGGCAGCCAAGTAGTTTTATTACCCCGATGAGCTCGTAAACATCTGGATGTTATCAATAGGACGCCTGTTAGTCTATTTTAATTAATTAAACTTCATAAACACGATTAAAATAAGACTGCTTCACACTAGTGGACGTACCGTTTTAGGACGATCGTATAACGCAAGCTAGTTTTCATGCATGCGATAAACCGTACAAATTTACGTTGCATATGCGATATGTGATCAATGACCGCATAAATGCATTTTTCTCATTTATTGGTGTCATTTAACATCAGCCAGACTATTACTTCTAGTGTAATACTTTCATAGCTGTTACCGACCCATTGTCCATCAAATTGCAAATTCCAGGGATTTGTCGTAAAACTGTATTTTGAAACAGGTGTACGCGTCGCGATCCCATTAATTCCCATTGTACAGTGCGGTGATACGGTTAGTGTAGTGTATCGAAATATGACATATAATTTTCTGAATCTGAAGATGAAATGAGGGTAGTTGCTGCTACTGTCTTTATTTCTCGGCGATAGCTCCAGTCAACCCTGAGACCATGGGAGCAACATAGTCGAAATGTCGGGAAAACAATAAAAGGTAAACGATATAAAGAATTTATAATTTTATCGTAAAATATCGTAAATATAAAAAAACAAACTAACACTCTCATGGAAATCACATGTAGGACTGACTGTAGGACATCCACTCCATACTTATTACCGTGTATTTATTTAGTAGGCTAGCTTTTAGTAAGTAGAGTTTTTATTAAAGGTAGCAAAAGAAGGTAGTAAAACTTGGCTGTTATACCCCTCATGATAATATTATCGTACTGAAGTAATATTTTAAAGAAAATAATCAAGCTTGCATGCACTGAAACGATATTCAAGTGAAAAGTGCCCTAAACTTCCATATTACATTCTTGCCCCGGTATTTGACGGCACTGGGCTTAATTAAAAGGGGAGAGGTGAATTGGTCTACTGAGACTTTATATTTTTATAAAACAAAAAAGTAATCGTGTAAAAAGTTCAATATAGCTGGCGTTCACGTACCTACTCGTATGATACTTATTTGCATGAACAAACTACAACAGCATCCAAACGACATTGTTTTAACAGAAAAGTGACGTAAATTCGTTGATTATTTACACCCCGTTAAGTGCAATAAAAACATCATCCCTTGGGTAACTTTGATGAAGGTAGGGAATAAATAATAAGACGTAATTAAAGCATACCTTTTTGAAAACTGCCTTGTCTCCATCATGAATTTAGCTTTGAACCCATTTAAATGGAGCGAAGCGTAAACGAGGTGAAGGATTATGTCTAAGGACGTAATAAAATACCTACTTACAAGTTACTGCTAAATAACATTAAAAACTTTTTCCATTTAGCAGATAATTGAAATAATAACATTGCACATGCTTATACAATCTAAAGATCTGGGAAAATGTTTTATATGCAAAGTCAAGACTTGCTAACATTATTCTTGGCTCTACGGTATGATACGACCTCCTTGACTCAGGTTAAGTTGCTAGTCACCTTTTAACAAGTTTCCTCGTATCTAGCTATCAAGAAAACATAGTCTTTAATTAGTGCCAAGTAAGAGCTAAAACCAGCAATGAATCTTCTAGATTACCTGATTCAATCGTGCAAGTAGTACTGCGCTTTGAAAAGTTTCGCTTATTTTACGAATCATAAATCAAAGCAAATGCCAGAACAAATTGTTTAATCAAAACCCTACTTACCCCTCATAAACTAAATGCATTTAATAAAGTTGTGATTCACAACTTTGCTTTACTTTGCGCGCTCTAGAAAGTCTTGAAAGCATCTCTAAGTTTTGCAATCATAAGTATGAGGCTCACTAGAAGCACAAAAATGACCGGCTGTAGGTACAGTCAACAAAACTCACTCTAGGTACAACGTAGAGTGACCACTAGTGATCAAACCAAACTGCCTTATAAATTCATTTGTCGTGTCACTGGTTGTTCCTAGGCCTCCTTGAGTGACTTCTATTTTTATTAAAAGATATGCTCTATTCACGGCTTCGCTCTGGTAGTGATACCCGGTTCAAAGGTAGCTATTGTGTTATAAAATCTTACAGAACAGACTGGTTCAATCTGGTTCCGAAACTTCCGACCGGGTGCTACTTGCTTTTAAAAATTATATAAGTCTAAAAGGTATAATATATTCAGGTAAGACGGTAGAACGAAACCTTAAAAACCAGAACGCATCGATAGCACGTTCTAGTTTTTTTTACTAACGCAATATAGTATGGTTATTTAATAAGTAAAAACCCCCAAACCTAACCTAACACTAGAAAAAAACTCTACTTGTTTCAAATTTAATTCAAATTGCTGCGGCCATTACGAATATTCAAATTCAAAGTCAGAGTCAAAAGGTTTTTATTCATTGAAATCACGAAGATCATATAGAAATGTCAGCTTTTAAACTACGTGAGTTAAAAAAAACATTAATAGCAACAAACATCCATACTTTCGCATGAACTGAACATTCTGAAAATGAATTCCGATTGATTTGAGTGTACACTAAGAAATATATTTTCGAAACTCCTCCCCCGGAAAATGCAACGGGAAGGTTAAGTTTGTAGTGAAAAGACTCAGTGCCAACGTCCCGTTAATAAATCAATTATATAATTAATATAAAATAATACATTTGTCTAGTTTTTCAGCCAGTTATTCAAGATTAAAAAACGTAATTCGTTAGATTTGTTGTTAATATTTACTATAACTTTTTTAGCCCGGCACTATCGTCTACTCTTCTTTCAAACTCTTTTTAGAGTTGACTGTACATTTGTGTCTGAAATCAGTAGGTATGGATGTCTATTTGCTTTTTTACTCAATTTGCATTTACTCGGCGTTTCTTAACTAATATTATTTATTCTTAACAGACGTGACTGAAGTGATGTTAATACAAAATTACTGAAGGAAATCTTATTACACTCTGGAACCGTGGACGCTGGCCAGGTACTGTTTGTTGAATTTCGGACTCTTTTTTGGACAACAATAAATATGTAAATTAACACTCAACAGACACAAACATAGTCCTGATCCCTAGGACTAGGATTCCCTGTATCGTGGGTATCGGGAAATATGAGTGCCGTGGTACCACAACACCCAGATCCGGAACAAATATCTGCACAATATACAAACATTTGTTCTACAGCGGGAATCGAACCCGCACCGTCGCAGTCGGCTACACGCCCGCTGCGCCATCAATAAGGTTTTCAATAAGCTGCCATGCAACACATTAAATTGTAACATAAAATAGTCAGTTCTGACTCCATTCTAGCATTGCCTGGGATTTCTGAAACCCACGACGAGTTTCAGAAATCCCGAACAAATAATTACAGATCTTAAAAAACCGTAGTCCCACAGCAGGAATTAAACCTTACCAGAGGTCAAATGATGACAACAAGAAAGAAGAAAATAAATATGTAATGAATTGATTCTCAAAGACCCATTTTAAGCCTAATTTCTTCGAATTAGGTCAGCGAACACTGGATTCAGAGATGTTTGATTCAGGGCAAGTCAATCGTTCTTGTCGATTCAATTTTCCTCATTGCCACTAACACGCCCCTACCTGAAACTGGTCACTGTAATAAATCTCTACATAATCAGCGAAAATAGAATGATCGGGTTTTATTGTCACCTTACCCGAAAGAGCTAGTCAAGTCCCATGACTTTGCGCCCCAAACTTTGTCCAACATCTAACAGTTCTTAGAAAAGATGGGTTTCGCTTGTTCGGGATAATGGGTCTGAAAGTAGGTCGAGATTTTGGCGTCATTTTGCTCTCAAGATAAAGCAGAGCGTGACCTTCAAAACTGAGGACAATCTCTGTTTTGTTTTGAGTTTCTGAGAAAAAATATGTTATGTACAACTAAGCATATTTTTTTTATCTACCACTTTTTAGTTTCGTGAATGTTCCGAACTAATTGGTGCAGTACGAGTTCACAAGGTTCTCCTCGCATTCCGTGAAAACGATCTCTCGGAAGTTTGTACATAGGTAAACATAAAATAAAAATCTATACTATAAAATAAAAATGTATATTATATATCACGAATGGTAAGCTAAATTATCAGAAAGTAACATAGGCAATAATTTATTTTCAAAAAATTAGAGATCTTTAAGAAAATTTCAATAATGTAACCAAACATAGGAAAATTTTGCCTATAAAATTCATTATTTGGCATGCGCTGAGAAAATTATTGACGATACACAAAAATTATGTACTACATGATCAAAGTACTCATTATTACCTACAAAAAAGTCATGGAGGAAATACATCTAACTATCACAGTTAAGTCACAATAGCAGCTTTTGTATTCTAATATTTATTAGTTCGCCGGTAGAAACAAAAGTATCGTAGTATTAATTCTTATTCAAATAAATAGTTTTATCATCAAGGGTATTTATGTATCAGTAAAATACTTTACTGTTACTTTTATCCCGATATTCCCACGGAATCGAAACTCACGCAGATGAAACCGCGGGGTGCGCCCCGCGGTTCATCTGCTAGTTTCGATTAAAATCTTTTCTATGTAGGTTCAAACCTACATCAAAGAATAAGAAGAAAGCTCGTTGTGAAGAGCTATTCCGAGGAAGTACCACCACCATAATCTAATTCTGCCGCCAAACAACAATGTTCACATTGTTGTGTTCCGGTTAACAGGTGAAATTAGGCACATGAGACTATTCACCCGTTATGTTTCAGGGTCGGCAAAGCGCGAGTTGTTGCAAGCGTCCACAGGTTACGGTAACCGCCTGCCAACAGGTAAGCCCTATGCTTGTTTGCCACATTATTTGTATAAAAAACATACCAATTATCATATAACTAGTGAGACGCCCCTCGACCTTACCACGTGGAGTTTTTTCATACACCCTGCTTGGGAAGATGAAGTTGATTTTCGTCCAAGTTTAGGCTCTCTAGAGCTTTTGATAGTGCGATTGTTAGTCATAGTCACGCAAAGATTTCATATATTTATTGCTCAAGAACCAGGTCAAACTGACGCGGAGGCGTTGGCGATCAAAGGGACAAGGTGTGGTCAAAGTTCACATGAACGTCTTAATCACCACCGCTATCACGGCAGTTTGACCGGACCTTTATTTATAAAGATTTCTTAGTAAGACCCTTAAATTGAATATCTTTTATAACGCTTGGTTTCAACTTCAAAGATTTTCGAGCCAACAATTATTCCGAACAACCGTCGTAAATGAACCCCAGAGAAGCAATTGGGAATTTGAACCTCGTTTTCCATAACCACCCTCAGCTAAGTAACTCCTTTCTTGTCTTTCCTATAGCATATACTTTTTTTAATAATTTATTGGAAGGAGTTCTTTACCTGCGATACGACTGCGGTGCGACAGGCCAGCTGCGACGGGAGCGCAGCACTAACGCCACCCGCGGCATGGACCCATGCAGATTGCTGCTCATCTGAGGTGCCGACGTGCGCTTGCGGCTCCAACCACGCTGGCTGGTATTGTTTTTACCCCACAGGTGCGATGTACCGTGTTCTGTACGAAAAAAATTGTTTACTTGAAGTAGACTCTCTCTTTCCTCAAAACTTTGCCGAGAAAACTCTTATAAGGGTTCGGCTCACCTTTTTACATTCATGTCATTCAAAATAACTTTATGAATAATTTTACTGTGTTGTCTAAAGCCATATTGGGCTATATCCCGACTTCTAATCCGTGCTCTTAACACGTGCCTAAAGTGATGAAGGAAAACAGCGTGTGGAAACCAGTATGCCCTAGAACCAAAAGTCCAAAGGCATGTGCCATCAGTAAGTGTTTCAATAAGCGGTGTAGGGATTACAGTCGTGTTTGTTTGTTTTTTTTTTGTTTCTAGTAATAAAATTATTGTGTGGAATATATAGAGTTAGTAATCTAGAATAGCATATAGGTAGGTTACTTTTGGTCACGCGAGAAAAGCCGCGGGCGTAACCTAGAAATTATATTACTTTAGAAACAAAAGCAACTGGCGAAATGTTAAGAGAGTGAGTTGTACGTGGATCAGACTAACACAGGATCGGGACGAATCATACACATAGAGAAGTCTATGCCCATCATTGGGTTGACAAGCGCTGAAAATGATGATGAGTTGATGAATCGTGATAAATAAAGGAAATAAAAAGTTCTAATAATGTTTATCATAAAAAACGTAATTTCGTTCATAATTTTAAACAAGATATTTATAGCTCTACATTGTGGATGCAAACATTCTACGGAAGTGATAAATCAATTTAAAAGCTAAAAGCGGCTTTTATAGTTTTACTACTGCATTCTCCATTATGAATTTAAGGCGGGGCGGCCCAATAAGTCAGATTTCTCATCACCTTGTATGACTTAATAAAACCATATTAAGCAACCTGAATCATAGTATGGTTAGAGTATCATAGTATGGTTAGAGTATCATAGTATGGTTAGAGTAGAATACAAACAATTATTCTTAGTCGAACAGATGTTAACTGGCTTAATATGCAGTATTGAACATTATCAAGAAAAAAATATCGTAAAGTACCCCCATAAAAATTTTGTTTTTTTCATATCTCAGTAATTAGACTACAATTACATACTTTTTAAATTTGTCATACTACATCTAAGTATCGATCGTTCAGTTTTTTAAATATTTATATTGAAAAAAAAAACTTTTAAACACAGTCATGTTTTACGCGCAGTCATGACGTAACCGATATTTTAAGAACAAGCTGATTTTAATCTTTTTGGCAATGATAGAAAGGGCTATAACTTGAAATAAAAAGGGTATTACCAGACTATTTAATGACCGACAAAGTGATATTAAAAATAATGATTGCGCTGAAACATTTTAAGACTCAGACAAAGCCCTATAAATAAGTACTTACTTAACTTAGCGTGCTAGGTTATCAAAAAGAGCAGTAAACCAGGTAACAAATATATGGTAATACCCCAGTCACGAAAGACTATATAGAGTTATGTTGGTTATGGTCGTCGTTTGTTTTCCAGCTCGTATGCAAAAATATTCACTTGAGATAGATGCCTCGCACTCTACCTATGACCAAGCAACCCCACTTCAGTCCAGAATAAAAATAGGCTCCCACTTGAGGCAAGCCTGAGTAAAATACGATCTCATGTCTATTTTTTACCAAAGATGAGTTGCTATCTCATATTTTTTATACATAGTTTATGAATTGTTATTTTTGAATAGAGATGTAGTTTCCATACAACTGGTTCAAAAAAAAACTCGCTGGTAAAAAAAAAAAAAAAAGCTGTACGGTCAAGCTAGTGTGATAAAGCGAGGCGAAAACTACAGTGACGTGTCAGCGTCCATCAAAGTGTTGTTGGACAGTGCCACATCACTGTGCAGTGAGCACCCTTTGTTTTAAAATTAAAACAGTGTCTTCTTAATAGTTCATTCTCCCGCATCGCAAGTGCTTTTGTCGTGCCCGCGCCGGTCTGGCCGTAGCATATATGCAAGTTCGCAATAATAGGTATAAAGGTAAGTGTAGGCACTTTCAATTCTTCCCCTCATAGCGTATATATATCTAATGGCAAGCCCTTTAACATGCAAATTTAATCGTGCTCAAGCTAAAAGGCTTATACAAAGCAAAATCCAAGTCTGTGTACAGTTCATGGGAATAGCACCGGCAGCAAATCATGGATCAGAAAGTGTTCGGATCGATGAGGTAGAGTCTACATATACCAAACGGTTTATGTAGCGTCTACATTATCGATCCGGGCGTTTCACTAGTACGTTTCTCATAATTAAAATTCACGTTTACCTGATCGTAGCGTACAATTAAGTAGAGAATAAGGGCCTTACTAATTAAAAAAAATACCCAGTCGTTAAACCAAACACTAGTATTTAGTTTAAAAACCATTACAAGTACCACTTTATTGTAGCGCGCCTGTATGAAGAAACAGCCTGATAAAAAATGGTTTTCACCATTTCCTGGATAAGTAACAGTGAAAGCTGAGAACTGTAAGTAAATGTTTTCGAACGAGTCGAGTAGATAATAGATTCAATTTATAAAATACTACCTGATTTTCTGTTGCCCGAACAACACTTAATTTGCTGAATTATATATATGTTTTTTTAAATCATCATCATCTTCAATAACACCACTCCAGAAGAAGCCCACTGCTGGTTACAGGCTTCCCATAAAAGAGTGTCATGACGAACGATCTTGAGCTACTCCTATCTACCAAGTTTCCACTAACTTTACGAAGTCACCGCTCCATCGGGTCGCTGTATTTCCTTACATATTTAATTTAAATCACGTCCAAAGTGTAATAAGACTTTAATTTAATAAGTTTGAGGAACTCCATTGATGTAAAACAAAAAACTTACATAATTTATTACAAACAAAGGAACGCGGAGTAAGACAGGCTCTAATTAAATGGGATTTACAAATTCACCCTTCTCATATTATTTTAGTTTGTTACAGGTTGTTCGTTTAAGAGGCCTGCGTTGGATGAATTGCCCATACAAACGTAATACCATAGTAATTTGTAATTAGACCTTATTTCCAGCATGTTATTATTTGCATTCGAATAGTATTTATCTACATACCTTGCTATATATTTTTTCAAAATACTTACCTAAAATGAAATGTAAACGAATCGTATTTTGGTCATTTTTACATCTTACATGACATGTTTTCTTCTTATTTGTTTCGTATTTAAAACAACAATACCTTACGTATAGTTTGGTTAGGTACATAGATTATATTGTCTAGTTACAGAATAACATCTCAAAATGTGAAAAATACAACAAGTTTTCATTCATCTTTTTTGTTTTTACGGAACACCACCAAATTTATAACAAATTCAGAACGGCTAATATTGCTAACGCGCAAACACGGGCGGGCCTGCATCAGTCAAAAAGAGATAGCTATATTTTTGGACGCGCTTCGAATTTAAGTTATGAGCGCTATACGCCGGATCCTTAAGGTGGTGATACCAAGAGGTGATACTAATAATGAATAATGCCAAAATGGTTTTATTTAAATGCTGTGGCCCCTGGCGAATAATGACTCTCGAATGGCTATTACGCAGTGTGGGAAGGCCCTCCTAAATATTGCTGGAAGTCGTTGAACAAATGTTTGTAACATCTGTAAATATTTGTCTCGGGTCTGGGTGTTTCTATGTATAATATGTATGTATTTACAAAAAAAGTCATGTAGTTCCCTTAATACAGGCTCAAGATGATGCTGTGTGAAAAAGGTACAGTATTATTAATTATTATTATTAATTACAATAGTAGTTCTAAAATTTTTTTGTGTACTAAGTATACTTTCTCTAATAACCATTTATTGTATTAAGAGGAATGGGTACCTTATTTCTTCTTTGTTACCTTCTATTCGCTATAAAAGTATTATCCAATCCATTGTACAAAAACCAGATGCTCGATATAATACGAGGAAATGTAGGTACATGAAATTGCTTTTGCTTTTATTAGTCCCACGCTAGCGATAAAACTAAAATCCAAACTACCTATAAATCGCACATGTCAGAAGAGAGACGTACCAGTGACGAACACGAATAGACGCAGCTAGAGGAGCTATGGTCCCGAAACTCTACTGATCTCTTATACCTCTTACAAAAGAATATTGAATTATCTACTTTTAATTTCTTTAATTCATGTAACGCGCAGCCGTTTGGGCACCGTGCCTGCAGTCAAGGACTTTAACTCTGTTGTAGGTATAGGCTTAGAAGACAAGCTTTCAACAGTAATCATTAAGGTTTTGAGATAGACGTACCCGATTGCCAGCCTTTTTGTAATTGTTTTGTATGACTCTATGAAAGGTTCATATTATATATGCTTATAAGCTAGAATGACTACCCATCTTAGAAAGCTTTATTTCCAATCACTACACTCTCTATCTATTTTATCTTGTAGAGTAACTAGTTACTTACGCAGATGTAGCGAAGGATGCGGTCCTTGCTCCGAGCAAGCTCGTCGTCCCCTAGCGCTCAGTAGCACTTCCCTGCGCGGACGCTCAACCATAGCCTCCTCTCCGCTGCTACTTTCCCCCTCGTAGCCACCTCCTTCTTCTCTACCTTCTTCTACAACGCACGCGGACATCACTAATTTCCAACTTCCAAAGTTAGTCACAATACTATTAGAAACTTGATTTTCATTGATCACTCACAGAGGAAAAGTTTGGAGTCTATTACTTCTGAGTCACAGCCAATGTGTATGGATCTGAAACAAAATTGCATTTATCAACAGATTTCAAAAAAAGGAGCAGGTTCTCATTTCAGCTGTATTTTAATCGTGTGTTTGTCACTTGATATTTTAGCCAATTGTAAAGCGATTTTGATCATTATTTTGTTGTTGTATAGAAAATGATCCCGAGATGGTCCCATAAGACTTTTATTCCTGAGGGATTGTTATTTTTTCCGGAAAACTTAAAAGACCAACCGATTATCAACCGAATTCAAAAAAGGAGTTACTCATTTCGTCTGTATCCAAACGAACCTAACCTTTTTTTGGTATGTATTACCCGATATCTTCACCAACTGTAAACTAATTTTAATGATTATTTTTTTAGTGGGTAGGGTATAATACTTACAGGGTGGTTCTATATATCAAAATTTTATGAAAAAATGTAAAGGGTAGATAAATGGGTGATAAAATTGCATTTTTGGACTTTTTATCAATTTCCCGTTATTTGAAGTTTTTTGACAAATTATTTGGACATGTTTTAGGATATAATAAACATCCGCAAAACCTCAGACACTAACAGATTTTTTATTATGAAATAGATCCTAAAATAAGTTATTTGTTTTATTCGTTTATGTAGAATGTGTTCGCACCCTCTTGGTACTTGCTTGCTTGCTTGCTAACAGACTAGATAATTTAATTTGTCATTACATATTAATCTTTAATCTAATGAAATGATTAACTCATTTAACCCGGCTACGTTCTACATCTCCTTGGGGGCGCGGCAACGCGGCGCCGTCGTTTATAGGTACGTCCTAACACGGGCCAGGCTATCAGTCCATAGAACAGTATCAGTCAAGTCTTAATCTTAATTTTAATTACAACAAAATTTAAACGCGATTTAAAAATGCAAAATTGTTTTATAAAGCCATGTAAAAATAATTTACATAAATAAAAATGAAATGCTGGTGGTGTAACTAGAGAACGGCTGGAATTATTTGGGTTTTTTTTTGTTTTCAATAGTCCGAATTAGGTTCTAAAAAAGAATGAAAAATTGGAAAAATTGTTCATAAATATAAAACTATATATATATATATATATATATTCTATATAAAAACGGGTGTCTCTTTCTCCCATACAAACTGTTCTTGGTTGTCAAATTCACGTTTCGTATCTGTTGAATATGACAGAACAACATCTGTCGACTCAGCTAGTTTAAAATAAAACCGGGATATTTACTTATTAATTTGCGAGATTAGCAAATCTACGATCATTAGAGAAATTAAAGTTTCTGCCGACAGACATATATTTTTGGCACACACGTCGGTGTACATTCTTTCTCGCAATTTAACACAAATGATAATTTCAATTTTATTGTCGATCGTATGCTACACACAAAACTCGGTATCGGGACAGACGTTTTCGTTTCCTACACTTTTTCTCGAATTTGACAAGCTTGACTTTCTAAAACCCAAGATCCAAGTGGATTGGGCTTTAAAAAGAAGTATTAAGCAGCAAATTTGATATTTCCTAGGGCACTCCGAAAGCTAAACACAATAGAGTTAGTGTTTTTAGATACACCTTTTCTCACATTTGGTTGCAAATAAATGAGGGGAAATGGGGTGAAAGTTTGTATGAGAGTATCGGTATCATTAAAGGTTCCTCTGAAAATTGAAATTGTAGCAATTTATCATAAAAAATAATAATTTGTTCAGTGAAAGTAAGTAAAGGAGTATCGATTTTTTAAAGGTAGGAACTTGAATATTGGAATTGTAGACGAACAATTATGACGTGTTTTAGGGTTTTTGGATTTTCACATTTTAAGGAGGGGAAATGGGTCGTAAAAGTGTGTATGGGAGTATGGTTTTTTTTAATACAACTCCACGTGTGTAAAGCTGGCAACAGCTAATTTTAAATATGTAAATCCAAACTGTTATTCTACTTTTGTCGCTGACTGTATATATTTCAAAAAACAAACGAAATGTACAATGGGTAAGTTCACCTTCATTCACATGCTGCAAGTTAACAACGTTTCATGTACCTTCAAATCCGATAATACTCGTAGCTTACGCGAACAACACAATGGCATGCATGTATGACGGCGTGAAACAAACAGATTCATTTGAGCCTGGGCCACCCTTTTGTCTGACGGGCAAGTTAAATATTTTCACACCATCGATCGTCAGGCCTAGCGCACTCCGCACTCTAGGTATAAAACTATTCGTATATTGGGCTTTTAGGTAAATATATATTTTAGGCACGCAGTGCTATGCGAGCTCAATTCCAACTTATTACGTCAAAGCGAGAGACGCTATTTATTTAAATATCTTTGCGAAATGCACCATTAGTACATACTTATTCATAAATTGACAGCCAATTTATGATGCAATCGGCCACACATAATGCTATTAAAATATATTCAAAATGTAGGCTTGTGGCAAATAAAATATTTGACCGTAACTCTAACTAACCTCTTTTGTATACACTCACGGATCTACGTACTGATTAAAGATTTCAGGATATCATGGTGATTATATAGAGAGCGTGTTGGTATTTTATCCTCAGGCTGCATGCAATTGGGGTTTTCTCAAAAATAAAATTAATCTGACATTATATTGTTATCTCATTTGAATTTGGATCTCTTGCATCGAGCTTGGTACAAATAGGTTGCGTTCAAGTGGCTAAGCAGATGCCTATAACTAATTGCATATGTATTTATTTTTAAATTGGCCGTAAGGTCGTCTCAATTCTGTTATTTTGATAATTTAAATACAAAGTAAAAATTAGTTCCGAAGGTTAAGTGAAATGGCTATTGAGTGCACTTCACCAGATCTAAAATCGGAAGCCAGATTAGTGATAAAAAACCTTTTTCCAGCAAAGTCAAAAGAAAAATACGTATAGGTATCTTACACAAGAAACCTCTTTTATTTCCTTGCATTTTTTGAGAAAAGCGCCTCTTCGGCGAAAATGGCAATTGCCTATTTCGCGGCCTCTGCAATAACATACTATTATATTATATTAGAGGTATATTCGCGCTTGTAGAACTCGGTTAAAAAGTAGCCTGAGTTGTATTCTATAATATAACAAATTATACACCTGTTCCATATTTAAATCGGTTCAGCTGTTACGAAAATTCATAGTAACAAACATCAGAATAACTATATTAAAACATAGGAAGTACTTAGTGTAATATAGGATAGGATTAGTTGACGTTCATGCATGACAAATAACGCATAGTAATACTTTCTTAGATTCGATAATTTGTAAGAAAATTAATTAGAGCGATAGAGCGAAAATATAGTAATAAAAAAATCACAGCAATAACACTATAAAAAACACCATTTATAATGGACACATTCATATGGAAATGCTTTGTGAACACGCAACAAACCCGGATTCAAGAAAGTTTCTCGGTCGGGCTTGCTGCCGTGACGTGAACGTGACACTTTCACATGTACATAGAACTCTTGAGCCATAGTCACATGATCCTAGCCACTTTCAACAGACTGTTATTTTACACACGAGACGTCTTTGTAGATTATAGACCAACTACAAAGGTAAATTATTATTGTCTTTGCTAAGCCAAGATACCTGGAAAACTAGAGCTCCTCAAATATATAAATGCTTTGATTTGATTTAAATGCTAGAGTAAATAAACCCTACTCTAGATAAACTATTTTATTTTATTTTAGTAAGGAATGGTATATCTTTATTGTACCTCAATCTTTAAGGATCCAAGACGGATCCTCTATCAATCCTTGGCAACCTTGCAGGCGCGGCGGGCGGCTAGCCGGCTGAGACGCAAGATGTGCGGATTCAATTCCCGCTGCGGGACAAATGTTTGCATGTTTTTCCGATATTTGTTCCAAGTCTGGGTGTATTGGTAGTACGGTACTTGTACTTCCTGATACTCAACGTAAAGGGAATCCTTGAATCCTAATCCTAATCCTAGTCACATTCATAGTCCTGACTATACAGGTCAGGACTATGAATATGACTGCTGGGTTTTTTGGATTTATCTTTTAATTGTATCATCTCTTGTACTGATAGAATACTAATCAACAAGCCTTGTAAAATCGATCACTCAAGCGACCAACACCC
This sequence comes from Perizoma flavofasciatum, assembly GCA_958496245.1. Lineage (NCBI taxonomy): Eukaryota > Metazoa > Arthropoda > Insecta > Lepidoptera > Geometridae > Perizoma > Perizoma flavofasciatum. The sequence continues at coordinate 7,039,439 of OY292426.1, forward strand.
ATTTGCCTTCCAATTTGTGTCAAAAGGGGTAATTAATGTGCGAATTGGTTCAAGTTGCATGCAGTCCTGTGCATAAAGGTGAATAATCCGGGAAGGCCGGTGAACTCTGGCCCAGACGTTAGCAGCTCGATACAACGATGAAAATAAAACAGCTGGCTCTTTTCTACCTACAAAACTAGGGTTGCCTCAAGATATATACACCTAAAGTAAACAAAAGCCACATTGTTGTTCAGAAAAGCCACAAATATCTTTTAGTTCATCAAAGTTTCCATTCATTTGATCGGATCGGCAAAGTGACAGGAACGTAAAACGCCACAATAGCAGAACGCAAAATGCCAGAGGCGGGTGATAAATCTGAATTATTTAGGTGCTGATACCACAGCGAGCGGATTGATTACACACACAAAAGTGAACGCGGAACTCAGTACTCCAGACCGCTTGTTTTGCTATCAAATCGAAAGTAGTACCTTTTGGTGGTACATATTTAGGTATCCCCTAATAGCGTATAATGTATAACCCTAACCTAACAGCTAAGCCATAAAATGTATCTTACATGATATTGTACACCCAGCTTCACAAGCCTTCACAAAGTAAACTGGCTTGATTTCTTTAAGCTACGAGTATGTCTATACCAGACCCTCTAGTATCGTAAAAACGGTTGTTCCCCAATTATTCAAATTCATTCTTTTATGCGATAAACAGAGGCGAAATCAGTGGAAACATTCAAGGAATTTAAACCTAGTGAACAAGAGGTAATGCCGACGTTATTTTTTAATAAGAATCAAATCATTCGATTGTTTCGACGAAGCAAAATTTGATTGGTCCGGTTGGTCCGGTCTGGGTATTTTCTATGTATAATAAAAAAAAATATCAATGTAATGTATTGTATTAAGTATATCAGTCATCTAGGACCCATAACACAAGCTCTGCTTAGCTTGGGGCTAGATGATGCTGTGTGGATTGTCCAGCATTATTATTATATATTATTATTAATACCCAACTCAGTTTTTTGTTTGTCACGAGTACTAACTACGTAGTTTCTATTCAGTTTTACCTATAAATAGGCTATTCTAACTAAAATTTGCTACTGTTGTTTCTAAAACTGTTCCACCATCATATAGATAGATATATAGCATTATAGATAAACTCGTTAATGCACACCAAAGCAAAATACAAAACACAGGAATTCATAAACATAAAAGGTACAATGGACGATCTTATCGCTAAAAGCGATCTCTTCCAAACAACCAGACAAATATTTGCATTATTTTTTGTTTTTATGTCATGCTAAATTAAGGTTGTCATTTCATTTTACTAATTAATAACCCTTTATGTAAACTTACTGCACGTGAAATTCATGAGCCTTAATGGCTCTAAAATTGTGCTTATGGTTGAAACAGCAACAAAGTAGGTACAGTCAGCAACTAAAGTAGATGAACAGTTTCACTTCAAACAAAGGAGGAGTTTCTCAATTCGACTGTATTTGATATCTTCGCTAATTGTTAACCGAGTTTGATGATTCTTTTGTTTTTTATAGAGAATGATCCTGTGATGGTCCCATAAAAGTTGTATTCCTGAGAGTTTGCTATTTTTACCATAAAACTTACAAGATATCATCATTTTATTGAATCGCGACTAGCCGGAACGTTTTTTGTAGGCGATTTTTCTTTTGTTTTTTATTCGAAAGAGTAAGCAAAAGCAAAAGCACAAGGACACGTGAGGCTCTGATGATAAAGTACCTGAAGGATAAAAACCGTTAACTTGGGACTTGCGTATCGCGAACATCGCGACTTAATTATTCTCAACCGACCTCAGAAAAGGAGTTTCTCAATTCGTCTGTATGTTTAATGTATGTAAGTTACGCGATATCTTCGCCAATTGAGAATCGATTTTAATGATTATTTTAATAGATAGGGTATTTAAAAAAGGTAGTCAAAAAGGTAGTCAGCACAGTATAAGTGTGCTGAGAAAACTATTGATGATACATAAAAATATGTACTACATGATTAAAGTACTCATTATTACCTATAAAAAAGTCCTCGAAGGAATATATCTAACTATCATAGTTAAATCATAATAGCAGCTTTTGTGTTCTAAAATTAATTAGATCGCCGGTAAAAACAAAAGTTGGTTACATTCGTATCGTATTATTAATTCTTATTCAAATAAATAGATTTATCATCAAGGGTAGGAGTAAAATACTGTACTGTTATTTTTTATCCCGATATTCCTATGGAATCGAAACTTACGTGGGAAACCGCGGGGCGCAGCTAGTGTCTTATATATTATTTTATATTTCATTTCATACTTTGCAATAACATCGTTTTTTGATAAGGTATATTTAAAGCTGGGTTTAGTGGCTCTGACGGAACTCGAGTTTAACTAGAGTTTTGACCACCTTTCGTAATGGGACCTATTATTTAATCTGCTTTTGTCGCTGGATTTAGTATTTATATCAGCACTCCTTATTGTCACTCAAAGAACCAAACATACGAAGGGTTTCACCCCATGTATTGTGACATTATGTTTTCTATTTTTCATACTTACGTACCTACTTATCTCGTGTTTTTCATCGCATTGTTTATTATCTGTCGAGGCAAGAGCACTCCGTAATATTTGTTCATTTCCACGACACAAAAGGTGTTGTATTTCAATGGTTTCTCATTTTGGATAGGCAGGAATATCGCTGTTACAAATAATGTTGTCCTTTTAATTATTTTTGTAACCCTATAACATATAATAATGGTGCAAATGCCCATGGCTTCGTCCGCGTTGTATCGGATAAAAGTATCCTATCTGGGGGGCTACACAAATACCTCACGCTTACTTTTCCTTTCACACTAACGCAATTTTTTCAAGGTAAAACTTGGCAGCTGTCACGTGACATTTCCGCAGCTAATGTCATTCCCATACAATTCAATCTTTCCGCAGGCATTAACGACAACAGAAAGCGGTTTTTGTCTAGACCCCTGTTATTCTATGACACGAACTAAACTTTTTCCAAATCGGTTCAGAGATTATTAGCAGCAAACGTCGAAACATCTTTTTAGATGTTTCGACGTTCTTATTTTTATGCCGTAATTATTTTAGCTATTACTTGTTTTTCTCTATAAATTCTAGCTGGAACGTGTATAAATATTTTTACGCAAATGTTTAGAAATAAACAGTTAGGCTTTTACCTGTTTTATCTGCATACTTTACTGTGTCTGCCATAGTTTAATTAGGTTAATATCACAAACTTTTATCAGCGCTAGTACAGAACAAAGTCTAGTGGGAACACTGTAGGTAGGTACATCAAAACTTCTGCAATATTAACTAAAAGCGACATGCGTAAAGTAATTATTGCAGAACCTACTAAATCCCTAATAGTCACTTACGTACTTAGTAAGTACCTAAATATTTAGTAAAAAACAATCAAAATCGATCCACTTTTACTTCAAATAAAAAGGTTTTCTTTAAGCTACAAGTAATCCACATTTTTGTAAGTTTTTGTCCTCTAATTAAAAATATTTAATAAAAAATTCAATTTTCATTTTGGTAATCTCCTAAACTTTTTCGTGTTATTTTATGAAATTATATTGGTCTAATAAGTTATTCTTACATAATTATAAGTTTTATACGGGCCTTTATTGCGTTTACCTTTTAATTAAAACACTACGGTAGTGATCAACGCCGACGACTACGATGAAAACATACGTTGTTTACTGAGTTATGATAAGGTGTACAAGCCAGTCTCCTACAACCCAACTGCTAGAATACAAGACGTGACCGAATCGCAATCGGACTGGATCGCAGAATGTCTGAATATAAGATATAGACCCGTATAATTTATGTTTTATGATCGTAGAAGTTTGAAAAATAACACTTCTTACCCATTAAGTACCTGATTATTTACTGTGTCTAATTTAATTGGGAGAGAACTGTTTCCTGGGCCACAGCTCACGCTTCTCTGTGAGACAGGGACTCAACTATATAGGTAAAAAACTAAAATTTTGGCTAAATAAATCATTTTATTTACTTACTTATTTATTTATTTTATTAACAAAAGTAACTCCTAAGTGATCGGTTACACTAATCCTCTTATTTGGATTCAGTTTTACAAGTAGATATGCCTACTCAGTTTATAATTACTTCATGAACCTGCCGATTGTGGCTAGCTGGACTGAAAAATAAGGCAAAAGACTGTATAAAGCTATAATTTTACCCAAACGATTTATCAAAACATCAGATTTAAACGGTCGTGATCTCCGTGTATTACTGTTAGGTACTACTTTAATTAACATCTGATAATGGAGGGTTTGAAATAGCTTAGCATTTAATAAAATTCATTGGAATTAAGTCGTTAGCAAATTCTACGAAATCGAAATTAAAATCGGTTATCTGTCAGTTGAAATGGAAGACGATAAATACTGTAGTGTACTCGTATTACGAAACAAATTAATAATATGATTCTCAAACAAAGGCTGACATCGACTGTAGCGCACGCAAGGCCAACACACCATGAATATATACTTAGACGTCACACTACTCGATAAAAAATTTAGGTAAAAACCTACCTAGTAGGTAGATAAAATGGACGATTCAAAGTGATCCTTGTGATTTAATGAATATATGAATTTTGACTTTGACTTTGACTTTGACTAGACTATTCGATAATTTTGGGATAAGAGGTGGTTTGTTTGTCTGATACCACTGTTCTGCAAATCAACTGAACCAATAGTGATGCAATTATTGTGGCGGTAGCGATCAAAGACACAGAATTGTCAAAATTCACATCAACGTAAAATTATCGCCATCGACACCGTCGTCGCCGTGACCACGCCGGTTTGCGCGGGTCTTAACTCGTTTATCGTTTTATATTAATAAAATAATCAATAAGTAATGCTGGACTTTTTCACACAGCATCATCCATAGCCCCAAAGTAAGCAGAGCTTGTGTTACGGGAACTACATGCATGATATACTACTTACTCGTATATACATTTTTTTAAAACATACATATTTTACATAGAAAACACCCAGACTCGAGACAAAAATTCATAGATCATGGAAACATTTGTCTCGTGGCGGGAATCGAACCCGCAAACTTCTGCGTCTCAGGCGGGCCTTCACCCACTGCGCCACTGAGGTCATTAGTGAATTAGTTATTTAAAGGTAGGAACATGAGCGTCGTGCCTGCGAACGCCGCGGTTGGCTGGCACCTTAACCTTAAATTAAAACATTGAATTAATTTAAGTTCCAGCTTTTAGTTTTCAATAAAGCATATTGGATTCCAAGACTTCGAGCAAATAATAATTGGCTGGTATAAATACCTAGAAGTGTTTACTTGAAATTGAGAATATTTTAAGTACAATATTTACTACAACATTAATTAATTACCCAAGTGTCTAATAGGATTTTTACTGCCATAAGTCTCTAGGGGGCGCTGCAATAGATTTGAAAAAAATCCTTGATGAAACACAAAGTACCTACCTAAAATACATCCAAATTTCGATTTGAAAAGTGTCCTACTTTTGCCTTATTCTCCCTATATTTTTCATAGCATGTCTAGCACCAATCCTGAATATTCTTCGGGCAAAGCCATCGCGACCGCACCTTAAGTTTTCTCATTAACGTGATGTTTACAAAAGGACTTCCAACTATTAAGAATACTCACCCAAGCAACCCAAGCAGTTATAGCTTTTAGGTAATATAACACATAAAAATAGATCAACGATTTAATCAGAAAAAGGACTGAATTCTGAGAATTCTTTCTATGGTTTTTTGTTGATTGGCGATTGAAAATAGAGCCTCAATCGAAACAGGTAAGATGAAAAACGCATTTTTCTTCTTCCCAGAAGGAACTCACCTTCTGGGTTTGAGTTTGCCAACGAGTTTCTTGAAACAAAGGTTACTCAATATTTTAAAATCATAACGATAATAATGAGTTATCCCTGCAATACCCAGTTTGGACAACCCCATACATTAATAAACACACCCCCACATACACATATTCCAACACTCACACATTAAACTCTCACACACACACACCCACACGTTTGTAATTATAATTCATTCTTATTTTTGTAACTTTTTTGTTTATTTTTCTTTTTGGTAAATAATGGGTACTTTCTCCTATTATTTTCTTAACATCACCAAATTTAATATATCAACAGCAAGGCCGAAAAGTAATCGTTTTGTACAAGCTGTGGAGTGAGAGTGCCTAGTGACCTGCAATACTGGTTTTTTTAACCTATTTCAGGCACTAGTCTCACACAAAACAGGTTTATAAAGTGGGTTACTATACGGATAGTTAAGGACCTTATAAATTAAGAACTGATTGTGTTGAGAAATAAAACATGTTTTATTATCCTACTAATATTGTAAACGCGAAAGATTTGTTACTCTTTCACACAAAAACAATACTGAACTAATTATTAAGTTTCATCAAAATCAATACATCAGAATAACACATAGGCTACTTTTTATCCGGGTACCATTCATAATAATACAATTACTAATTAATGACGTAGTAAATTTATATGCTTATACTGGCGATCCTGTACGCTACTCATATCTTATACCTACTTATTTTCTCTTAGAACATAAAAGCTCACAGGTGATAAATAGCTGCAGGTGATAAATCTTTTCAAAGAAATCCTTTTATGTTTTAAAGTTTGCTAATAAATTGGCTGTTGGCTATTCTATAACAAATGAATTGATGACATGAAGTGGCGTGCTCGCCGTATTGTGCGAAATATAGTCGGTGCTCTTAGCTAGACTGAGCGAACTATATTCCTCTAGGTAGCTAGCACTCAATTACTGTAACTAGTAGCAAACTGTGAAGTAGCTAGTAGTATATAAAATCTCCAACTAACAGAAATTAATTTCAGTAATCAGTGCAGTGTTAATTCTTTATTAACCTACATAAAAAAACCCATCACCGATAAAATACATTTAACAATTGATCGAGCGAACGGAGATCCCTTGACCCAGAGATCTTCGTAAAAGTTGATCAAGCAGACTTGGACCTTGGATACTCTTGTATCTTAAAACCGCCTGTCTGGCACTCCACGTATTTTCGAATGCTCGATAACAATGCGATTTTGGTAAATTATGAGTTTTTGATTTGGCGTAGTAGAACTTTTGGTGTTTACTATAGACGCATCAAATATATGAACAAGCACAATTCTTTACATGTAGTAACGCTTTGATTCCGATACAAACTAATTTACTTGAAATTGGGTCATTCGTTGCCCGAGCCATATTGACAGATCGCAATAGTTTCCGACCTAAATTAACGTCCGAAATCCTGGTATTAATCCGAACCCCTTGACATTTGCTGCCCTGTCCAACACAACTATACAAAAATAGTAAGAGGTTAATAGAAGTAACAAAAGTATCAGAAATCGGTTGTTCGAAACTATAATTAATCTGTACATAAAAAAAATGATTCTAAAAAAGAGCAATTACGTAACATCTAATTTTAAAATCTAGTTACATAAATAAATAATGGACATTTTCTTTTCACACAGCATCATCCAGCCTCAAAGTAAGCAGAGCTTATTTTTCGGGAATTACATGACTGATATTATTATTTATACACATTTTTCAATATTATATATAGAAAATACCCAGACCCGAGACAAATATTTGCAGATAATAAAAAAACATTTGTTCCACGGCGGGAATCGAACCCGCAATCTTCTGCGTCTCAGGCGGGCCTTCGCCCACGCTGTGCCATAGAGGTAGTTAACCTATGTACGTTTAGTGCATAGAAAGCTTTTAACCTAGATCCTCAACATTGAGTAAGCTTTTGTTACAGCCAGCACTCAAATTCAATCCATCAACTTTGAAGTTGAATTCCATTTTAATTAGTTAATTAATCCGATCGTCGGTGATTCTAAATTTAGTTGGGATTAATACTTATCTCATAATCCGGGCTTGCAGCCAGGGCTGCCTTAAATTGGATGACATATAAAAGTTTTCATAAAAACGAATAAACACTAGACAATGTGGTAATGGGTATCAGGAAGTACGAGCACCAACACTCAGACCCACACAAATAAATATCTGCAGAATATGCAAACATTTGTCCTGCAGCGAGAATCGAACCTGCACCTCTTGCTTCGCAGCTGGCTACTCACACGCTGCGTCACGAAGGTCATATCATCAAGGTTATGACAATAAGTTCTTAGGGGTCTTTTGGCGACCCCTGTGCAGTGGGCGAAGGTCCGCCTGAGACGCAGAAGGTTGCGGGTTCGATTCCTGTCACGGGACAAATGTTTGTAAGATCAAATATTTGTCTCGGGTCTGGGTGTTTTCCTATGTATAACATGTATGTATTTACAAAAAAAAAGAAGTATTTAAGTAGTATATCAGTCATGTAGTTCCTATAATACAAGCTCTGCTTAGTTTGGAGCTAGATGATGCTGTGTGAAAAATGTCCAGCATTTATTTATTATTTATTTCTTTATTAGTTTTTTTTTCTATCTTACTACTTATCCTACTAATATTATAAACGTGAAAGTTTGTGAGGATGGATGTTTGTTACTCTTTCACCCAAAATCTACTGAATGGATTTCGATGAAACTTTACATTAATATAACTCATAAATCAGAATAACACATAGGCTACTTTTAATCCGGGTACCACGCGGGCGAAGCCGTCGGCAGAAGCTAGTAATTCTATATTTTATCTAGCTGAAGCGATAATGCTAAACTGATTATCTGGACGACACGATGCCAACCTGTACCTATCTATATTTTGTAAAATAACCTACCAATTGCTTAAACTTGTAAAATAAAATATTATGTACCTGAACTCAAAACTTCGAAGGCATGTGCCGTCGATTAGCGTTCCAGCGGCGATGCGTTTGCAACCTGTCACGTGGTATAATAAACTAACTACTACGCAAAAACGCGGAAATGTGCCAAAATAAATTGGACGACACTAAATACCCCCTTTTTAGTATCCTCATAGATCTGCGTACTGAGTATAAGTCTGAGGATCTCCATCATAGGGATTACAGTCGTGGAAGATCCCCTCCCTCTGAAGAGTTATATGCGGAACGATCTTGGAACTTTACCTTTCCGCAAACTTTAAGTATCTGAATTCATCATCATATCATCAACAATAGCCCTTAAAAGTCCATTGCTTGACATGGGCATCCCCTAAAGAGTGCTATGATGAATGATCTTAACCTCCACCCAGATGTAATCAGTCTATCAGGCGAGGTACCTACTGCATTGTCTGGTTCGTAGTCGCCATTCGCCGGTCCGTGGCGGTGGCGACATTCACGCGAACTTTGACAACCACTTCACAAATGAGAGCCATTTTGATTGCCACCGCCCGCCACCGCTCCAGTTTGACCGAACCCTTAGGTAGTCTCCCGTGGACTGTTCGCTAGTTAGGTAGTTGGGCCCGTCCTCTTGATCTTCTAAAGGTAACTATAGATCATTAGGTAAATAATCCAATGTTCCACGAAGGTGGGTTTCATAGTCAGAAGGTGGTTAGTTCTAAACTTCTAAATTGACTTTGTCAGAAACTGAAATGAGGAATGGTGGCTTCAAATTATGTTTCAGCATTTCGGAATTATACATACCTAATTGTACGAGCATCAGCATTGTTCTGAACCAAAAACAACAATAAATAAGTAGGTAGGTAATAAGTAGGTGTTATTCAGATTTCATTCAGAGCAACAGAATAGAATCATTTTTGTTTTTGACTGAAGAATCGTCATCGAAAACTTATTTTAATAAATAACGATTGACGTTGGATGATAACGTCAATTTCTTGGGTTACTTTATTAGTGATTCATTGTAGGCTCTAGTGTATCCAACTGTTGGTAATTTCTCTCATCTTCTGTCGGTTCCAGATAGACACTTACAGAGTCACACCAACTAGTGATTAGTTGGTGTGACTCTGTAAGTGTCTGGTTCATCACAGGTTGTTTGTGACCCTGTAAGGTTCTTGTAACCTCATCATAAAACGAATAGATACAACGAATTGCTCAGAGGCAACGGTCTTTGCAAGATTTTTCAAACTTTAACTTCATTTAAGTCATTCAACCGTATAAGACCTCCAACCGCTTGACTGAATTCCACCCGACCTAGTTTCAATAATTTCGCAAAAATGTTAAGTATTGTGAGGAATCCCTGTTATCGATCGGAGGTTGCGTGTAAAGGTATGAAAAAATCCTATTAACCCTATAAACCTACTAACCCCATAAACTCTTAGTCAAATTGATGCTTAAGCTTAGATGAACTCATAATTATACTCGTTGCTATATCTATTAGCAATAGTGTAAATTTTCTATTTTAACTTGACTCACCCTCCTTAGCAGGGCTATTCAGACACTTATTTTTAAATACTTGTCACCTACAATTAGAGGTAGAATAGAGGTGAATGTGTTTACGTAGAAGATTCTGGTGTAGCAGAAACAGTCTATAAATCTATAATTTTCCTTACGAGTACGTACTTCATGCTTTTGTTGTGGTTGCTCGACCGCAAAAGTTATCGATTTATGGTGTATCGTATGAAGTTTGGAAATACAAAAGTTTTAAATAAAGGTGGGATGTGGGATCCACTAATTCATTCAGACTTCCGTCCGTCCGTCTATCACAATTTTCTAGCGCTATCTAATAATTACTTAAATTTACTTATAAATAATAAAAAAGATAAAGCTAAAATTGTATATTTGGTAGGTATGGCTTTATAAAAGTTTTAGATTAGAATGAATTATTCCGTAAAAGTGATAACAACGTAATTGCAGCTTTCCGTACCCACCTACATTCAGTGTGCCAAAGCCTTTTTTTGTGACGAGGGGGAAATCTGCTAGCAGAAACTCTACCACATTGAGGGTATGATAGGGTTATGTGAGTTTCACGGACTCGTGGACTCACTAAAATACCCCCGGGCTTTTAGTGGCCGGCCTCGATGCTTGTCAAGGGGCTCCGCGATCTCCAAAGGAACGAACCAGTGCCCCTTTAGCATAACGCGTTCGCACGTCTCGGGGGAGGTTGGAAAACTACCCCCAGCACCCTCACGGTGCTAACGACGGTACATGCCACGATGTACCGCCGCCCTCCCGAGGCCAGTGTCATCATCATCATCATCAGCCTATCAGTCCACTGCTGGACATAGGCCTCCCCGAATGAGCGCCATAGCGCCCTGTCTTCAGCTTGCCGCATCCAGTATCTGCCTGCAATCTTTCGCAGATCGTCATCCCACCTGGCCGGAGGGCGTCTTACACTACGTTTTCCGAGTCGCGGTCTCCACTCAAGAACACGTTTACCCCAGCGGTTATCGGTTCTTCGCGAGATATGACCGGCCCACTGCCAGTTCAGCTTGCTAATTCGTTGAGCTATGTCAATAACTTTGGTTCTCTGACGGATGTATTCGGGTATTCGGGCTAGGCCGTCCAGCATCTGGTTCAGCTCCTCTAGTGACTCCGCCATTAACCAGCCAGTGTGCCAAAGCCTAAACCGGCCTTTTAAACTATTATACGTTTTATAATAAATGAACTAGTTAAAAATCAATCTTAAAATTTTCCTTGAAAAAACCTGTCTGAAACTGCGCTTCAAACCTTTCTTTGTGCCGAAAGGTGACGTAATTTAATTTAGTGCAATTTCCACAAACCTGTTTTCTTAAGGGTTAATATAAATGCTAATAGCTCGTGTCTCACCTCTGCCTTACCATACCTACCGAGTTCCTTTGGCGTAGTCTCCGACACAGATTTATTTACGCATTCTAATCACTGAAGAATAATCTAAGGAGTAAACGAATTGTTGCGTAAATTAGTTATTTATATAGCAACCTTATTGTAATAAATATTTCATGAAGTCGGAAATGGGAAAATATTCCAATATTTTTTTACTCACCTAGAAATCAGTTTATTATCTATCATCCCCTATGATTAAATACACATTTCCTGTTTGTCTGATCTGACTATATTTACTATAAAAGCCTATATTTACCATGACGAGCCCATCTTTATTTTAATATTTCTTTCTCCTAGTTATTAATAATAATTATACTAATAATGCTGGTCATTTTTCATACAGCATCATCTAGCCCCAAACTAATCAGAGCTTGTATTATGGGACCTACATGACTGATATACTAGTTATATCCTTTTTTTTACATAGAAAATACCCAGACCCGAAATAAACATTTGCAGATCATACATACACGGCGGGAATTGAACCCGCATCCTTTTGCATCTGAGGCGGGCATTTGCCCTCTGCGCCACAGAGGTCGTTCCTACCTTAAAACAAAAACGTAACTCTATACTTTATTTCTAGATAAGTAGTAATCAGTTAAAATTACCTTTCAAAGTCAAAGTCAAAGTCAATAGGTTTTTATTCATTGAAATCACAAGGATCATATAGAAACGTCAACTTAAAAACTATACGTGAATCTAAAATGTTAAAGTGAATTTACGCCGGTTCCTCGCGCGCGACCATGCATAGAAGAATCAGGCAACAAACTCTGCTTGGTTATTTTTTTGATGATCCTTCATTCAGCTTTAGTGTGGTGCCAATCGAACGTAAATGAACGAGACTCATTTATAGAAAAAAGTACTAGTCAGAGACTTAAATAAAGTCTAAAAAGTATCAACCTAAGTTCTTATGACAACACACTATACGCTTTATAATAGTAATGCTTAACCTATTCTTAAAAAATATGATACCACAGATATACAATTCCACAATTAAGCTAACGAAGGAGCGGAGCGACGACATCGGGCCATGCAGTTTTATCGTCAATATAGGCATTTAAGGTGTAATACGCCTTCTTTATTAGATTGTTCTTTATATAAGATTTAAATCTTCGAATAGGCAGCTCGGTTACATTTTCCGGAAGCTTATTATAGAAGCGTACAGAGTTTCCCATAAAAGACCCATTGGACTTTTCTAATCTAAATTTCGGGATGAGTAATTTATTTTTGTTTCTAGTATTAATGTTATGGACATCACCTTTTTTTATAAAACTAGCGTTATTTTTATGCGTGTACATTAAGTTTTCATAAATATACTGTGAAGTTACTGGCATAATGTTTATTTCTCTGAATCGTTCTCTCAGAGAATCACGAGGCTTCATATTATAAATGGCACGTATTGCTCTTTTTTGTAACACAAAAATTGTTTGAATATCTGCTGCCTTCCCCCACAGTAAGATACCATATGACATGACACTATGAAAGTAGCTGAAATATACTAACCTAGCTGTGGCTTCATCAGTAAGGTGTCTAATTGTTCTAACTGCATATGCAGCAGAACTAAGTCTACCTGCAAGTGCTTCTATTTGCGGACTCCATTGCAATTTTGAATCAATATGGAGTCCTAAAAATATAGTAGAATCTACTAGATCTAGTGTTTCTCCATTTAATTTAATGTCGGTGTCATACTGAATTACATTAGGCAAAGTGAATTTCATACACTTAGTTTTTTTAGCATTCAGTAGAAGATTATTGACGGTAAACCAATCAAGTACTCTCGATAGAGATAAGTTTACATCGTCGTAATTAGCTTTAGATCTATCAACTTTGAATATTATAGAAGTATCATCCGCAAATAGAACTAAATTACATAAGTTTTCCACGAAAAAGGGAAGATCATTAACGTATACCAGAAACAAAAAAGGGCCAAGTATCGAACCCTGCGGCACCCCCATGTCAATAGTAGATCCCAAAGACCTCTCACCACCGACCTCAACCCTTTGAACTCTATTGGATAAGTAAGACTGAATAAGATCCAGTGCTTTATTTCGAATGCCGTAATGATTCAATTTGGATATTAAAGTACCATGATTTACGCAATCAAAAGCCTTGGACAGATCGCAGAATACTCCGATAGCATTCTGTGCGTTCTCCCAGGCTTCCAATATGTGCTTTAAGAGCAAGGTTCCAGCATCGGTTGTAGATCGACCTTTGGTAAATCCAAACTGATTATTATGAAGTAGCCCATTATGGTTGAAGTGTGTCAATAGTTGAGAAAGAATAATTTTTTCAAAGATTTTACTTAGCGCGGGCAATACAGAAATCGGTCTATAATTTGCTGGATCTCTAACATTTCCAGACTTGAACAAAGGAATTAATTTACTGTATTTCATAAGATCAGGAAATAGTCCTTCATCAACACAACTATTGAAAACATGGGCTAAACACGGAGCGATATCAATGATTATCGCACCCAGAACTTCTGTCGATATTCCCCATAGGTCTTCAGTATTCTTTATGTTTAGTGACTTAAATGTTTTTAGAATAGTATCTGCATTAACGTATCCAAAGCCAAACACGACTTCACATTTTTCAACACTTGACTCTAATAAAGAAGTCGCTCTAGCGGCTGAAGAGTTTAACGCTTGGGTTACAATTTTAGGTACACTAGAGAAAAAACTATCAAATGCATTTGCAATATCAATATTATTTGTCAGTATTTTATTTTCTAAGTTCAGATTTATTTCTTTAATCCGGATTTTAGATTTTCCTGTTTCATTATTTATCAGTTTCCAAGTAGCCTTAATTTTATTGGAAGATTTTGCAATTTTATTTCTTAAATGCATCGATTTTGCTGCACGACAAACTTTTTTGAAAGTTTTGGAATAATTCTTTACGTAAAAGATAAACGTAGGATCGTGTAGCATCGACTCCCTCTTTGCGTATAGATCATATAATTTATTCCTACTTTTATAAATACCTGGTGTAGCCCATTCAGCAAATCCAACACGTGCTTTAGTTTTACAAGTTTTTAAATTAAAAATATTACTGTGTGCCTTATTGATAACATTTGTTAAAATAGTAAAAATTTCATTAGGGTCATCCATGCATGGAACTAGAGACATTTGAGATTGAATACTGGCCTGGAATTTCTTAATACGGCTCTCAGTGATAGGCCGGTAAGTGAATTCTTGGGGCTCATTTTCTAAGTTACAAGTAAATAAGGCACTGTGACCATAATGATCTGAACTAAAACGTTTAATTACTGATTTATTAATTGGAATATTACTGCAATAAATATTATCTAAACAGGTGGCGGAAGTCAGCGTCACCCTTGAAGGTTCATCAAATAGATGTTTGAGATTAAAACATTTAAATAAATTTATAAGTCTCTCAGATAAGGGATTAACCGGAATATCTATATTAAAATCGCCGCACACTATTAACATTTTATGACAGGCAAAAATTTTTAACAATACTTCTTCCATAGTGGATTCAAATATAGCTTGGTTCGCATCGGGGGGACGGTAAACGCACACAACGATATGCCGCTCCAACTCAACACACGATAGCTCAATAGTCCTCTCAATACTGAGATTTGCGATATCTTTACGTTCCTTGCATTTTAAAGTATTTTTAACAATAATCAAAGAGCCACCACGTATGGCGTTCTTACGTTTGTAGGAACTTACAATATTAAAATTCTGGAAATATGGGAGTAACCCAAATTGTAATATCCAGTGTTCAGTAACACACATAATGTCTACATTAAAATGACTTAAAAATAATTCTACTTCTAAGACTTTGCTGGGCAGGCCTTGTATATTTTGGTGGACAATATGAAGTGTGCCTGACTGTCCCATTGTCGGTGTGGTCAGTTTAAATGATTCTTAGCTGACCTTATAGCTTGTATACCCTCATTAGTACTACTACTAATTAAAGGTTCGTCAGTGAAGTGCGTTATAATACTTATAACGGGATCATAAACATTAAATGCTAACAATTTAGCAATTATCAATTTACTACGTTTAAAAGGTACACAGTATCATTAGTCAAAATAAAATTACTAATGAAATCATTAGTTTCAAAATACAAAACGTCTCTATGACGACAAGTCAAATTATATAAAATTAAATTAAGATTAAAAATCTTGTTATTATCCTTTGCACTCAATGATTTAGAGTAGGGGAAAGCACAAAGAATTAACTTAGCTAGCCCTGAATCTGCCTTTTCTAATAACGTCTCCACTAGATTGATAAGGTCTAGCCGTTGGACACCACAACTCTGGCCTAATTGTATTATCAGGGTCGTGTCTTTATCAATGCAATCATTGCTCTTGATTCTGTCAGTAAATTTAGCAATCGGGGCATCCGGATAGCAGTTGTTCACAACAGCTTGCCCTAACAAATCACTAAGTAGCAGACCCATTCCTACACCTATTATATCTGAATACACCACAGTCTTCCGGGTCTGCTGACAGGAATTTATCTGTCTAACCGGAGACTGTGTATTGTGTAATGAATCCTTTAAGGACAGTACGTGAAATCCTCACCCAAAGTGTGCCATAACGAACGACCCTAAGTCATCAACATACCACAACTTCCTACTTTTTAAACTGCAACGCGTCGTCCTGTACGTGGTCAACAAATGTTTTGATAAATTTCACAGTGGCTGAACTAATTTAGATAAAATTTTAACCATGGGCAGAGGCTAGTATGTGTATGTAGTAAAATCAATATTTTTTATAAAATAAATGTAAGTAGGGCTCTCATTTCTGAATTTGAAGAAATAATAGCAGGCCGCAAAATAAACTAAACAAGACTTATTTACAAAAAAATATGTTGGTATATTAAATAAATAAATAAATAAATAAATAATAAATAAATAATGCTGGACAATCCACACAGCATCATCTAGCCCCAAGCTAAGCAGAGCTTGTGTTATGGGTACTAGATGACTGATATACTTAATACAATACATTACATAGATAGATTTTTTTTTTTTTATTATACATAGAAAATACCCAGAACACCCGGAACAAATATTTGCAGATCGTACAAATATTTGTCCCAGGGCGGGGATCGAACCCGCAACCTCCTGTGTCGCAGGCGGACCTTCGCCCACCGCGCCACATCGGTCGCCATATTGGTTGATTTTGTGTAGGTACTTTTTAAACATCGTTGATCTGGTCAATAAAAACTAGGTTTTAACTTTTTATAGTGAACTATTCACTTTATGTTTGCTTTTTCATAGTGATAGCGCTAAGTGATGGCACTAATCTGCACATAACACGTCTTTATTTCACAGGTTCTAATACGATAAACAGCGGCCATTTTATGTTACACTGGCATCACGTTTCGCCCTTTATCTCTCGCGTGACCGAGACAAATCACATCATGCCTGGCTCATGAAAATCATTTTAGCGGTACTTTTTTAGGGCTCCGTACCTAAAAAAGAAAAAGGATCCCTTATAGGATCACTTCGTTTTCCATCTGTCTGTCTGTCAGTCAAGACCCTATATCTTAATAGTAGCGTGGAGGAATCAAATTGAAATTAATATCAAATACTTAATCTGCAGTCCCTTGGTATTGTAAAAAAATCACGCTTCTAGAGACGTTTATTCCTATAAAGACATCTATACTAATACTATAAAGAGGAAATATTAGATTGTTTGTTGTTTGTTTGTTTGCATTGAATAGGCTCCAAAACTACTGGACCGATTTGAAAAATTATTTCACCATTGGGGAGCTACACTATCCCCGGGTGATATAGGCTATATTTTATTTTCAAAAACATTAGGGATCCTTTCTAAAACTCCAATAATGTAACCCAAGGTGTAAAAAATGACCTAAAAAATTCCTTACATTGCGTGCGCTGCGAAAACTATTGACGATAGAACAAAGTAATGTACTACGACTTTGTAGAAAAAATTATTATCTACAAAAAGTGTTGTAACAATATATGTCTAACTATTATAGTTATGTTACAATAAGTGTTCCTTTATTTTAAAAAAATAATTGAAATGCCGCCGCTAGAGAAGGCTCTTTATTTGTACCTTGGTATTAATTCTTATCAAAATAAATTACTTCATATTCAAGACTGCTTCAATACCTTTATATAACTTTTTAATTATTCAATTCGGACTTTCCATTCGAAAGATATTACGAGTTCAAAAATGTAAGTATTCGAAAAAAGTCGCGTGGTCGCCGCTCACTCCGCTCGGCTAACTATGCTAGGTAGGCGTCACTGGGATACGAGAGGGGAGTCAATGTTAAGAAATAAACTGCCGCGCGGCTATTAAATAAATAATTCTTAGAAATAAAAATAAAATAATCGAATACTTATTAAAAAAATAACAGAAAAAATATAAAAAATAATAACAAAAAAAACATTAATATAATACCCAAACTTTTTTTATAATGTACTCTTTTTTAGTAACCCGATGCAAAAAGAAGGGTGTATGTGTATTAAATTTATAATTTTTGATTTTTTTGTTAAATACCCGTGCGAAGCCGGGACGGACCGCTAGTAGTCTAATAAATAAATAAATAATGCTGGTCATTTTTTTCACACAGCATCATATAGCCCCAAAGTAAGTAAAGCTTGTGTTATGGGAACTAAATGGCTGATATACTACTGATATACATCTTTTATATATACCTACATATTATAGATAGAAAACACCCAGACCCTAAGTTAACGCAATCAAAAAATACGGACCTTTTTTTCACATTTTTTTAACTACAAAGCTATGTTTGTCTTTCAATCCACCTTATCCTTTCGTGTGCTTTCATAGTTTATGAACTTGAGCGATTTCCGATATGGAGGAACTATCTACATAAAACCTTGTACGGAACCCTTAGTGCGCTAACCAGACGTCCGACTCGCACTTGTCCGGTTTTTCACTATACGGACGAAATGAAATATTATTTTGACCCCCCCTACGAAAGCCTCTTAGGTAAGGTATGAAAAAGTCGTTGGTAAAGTACAATTTTCAGCATTTTCAATGGTACAGCTTTTGTTCGAACAAATCTTTTATGTTCAAAAAGAACACGGTTTCATAAAATTTTTAACAATAGAAAATATCTCATAATAGTTATTCTTGACCATATTTCTTGATCTTTGGACAGTAAGACTTTTTAAAAACCTCAAGCAATGTGAAGGAATGATATAATGAAAATAATTTGATAGATAGATAACACTTTATAGTACACCAACATCATGTTGCTCACAACTTGAAACAGAGCAAATAACAAGCTAGTCGCGGAAGTAAAATGGAAGGAGTTAAGATGCGATCTCTTCCAAATAACATTTTTATAGAAAGGATTTTAAAAGTAAGAATCTCCTAGATTATAAGAATAACCCAGAGTGTACTAATAAATTGTAAGTAAATTTAGAAAGTACGCAAGTAGTTAATAGTAGTATGAAAAGTTATTAAGAATAGTTACCTGGTAGTATAAAGGATGGACCATGATGGATTGCATCATAGTCGAAAAGGAGCAGGGCGATGGGAGACCCCGTGGCCGACCCAAATCACGATCATCTCCTCGTGATACTCACAGATCTCTGAGGAAACCAAGTACCTCCTACTTGATAGTCAAATACATGTCCAAACACAATAATATATTTGACACATATCCGCGTTTTTGGATAGTTGTTTGTATTCCACGTGGCAGGTTGGAAGCCGCTCGCTTATGGTGAAGAAACTGATATGCCCTACCAAAACAAATTCAAACCATCAATAAAACTATTTTTTTCACGATATTTCCCTTCACCGTTTGGAGGACGTGGTATATCCTACTACTATTATAAATGCGAAAGTTGGTGAGGATCGATGTTTGTTACTCTGCCACGCAAAAACTACTGAACGAATGCTGATGAAACTTTACAGTAATAGAGGTATAGCTTATACATCAGAATAACACATAGGCTACTTTATATCCGGGTACCACGCGGGTGAAGCCGTGGGCAGAAGCTAGTACGTGTATAATTCAATGTGCACCAGTCTGGTCCACCTAATCTGGTCATTGTTGTTGATACTATCCCATATTTTAACTGGTAGCTATGACCGAAAGACAACCTACTCGATACCAACACTTATAGAGCTATAGCTCAGAGATATAATTCTGGAGAAGAGCTATTGTGCCATATGGAATAGATAGCACATTTATCATCACAAAGGAAGTGAAAGCATCTGTCATTATCGCAGGTGCCAACCAGGAATAGATAGTCCACTATCCACAGCTATTGCATACTTATTGGTGGAACGTGGGTACAATGAAATCGGGCTATGCAATCGTTACGGTCCAATTGTGACAAAGTGTCATTCGTATTCGTCGTATTGAATTTATTCAAATCGAAACATGTTAAATGTAACCTATCTATAATAATCTTTGGGTATGCATAAGAAGACTAGTTAGAAACTTTAAAACCATTTTATGATTCGGTACATTTGACAAATCCTACATCCAAATGCATGCGGTACTTGAGTACGGTAATAGTACCAGTAACTTAATGCCTTTTCTGTCCCGTCTAGTTGTAACTGTAACATCAACACAAAAAGAGGAAACGCTGATGCCCATAAAATTACGACGTTTAAGTTGAAAAGTTTGATACAGAAGTGTACAGAAGTAGAATAGTGAGTAAAACTATGAAAATACTTAACATTCACCTATGAAATTGTCGTTCTGTATGGGAAAATATAATCCGATTTAGCTTCTCTATTTTGTCGATTTAGCACAAATAGGCCAATATTGTTTTCACACAAGCATCAAAAGCCGATGCAAGCTCAGCAATCGTTTGAGACGAATCCGCTTTCAATTCGCTGCCATTATAAACCTTGTACCGGCATTCAACAAGGTTCGTTTACTAGTTTAAAAAAATCCAAAACGAAAGTGGTTTAAACCAATAACGCACTGTTCGTTGGTTGGTAATGTTAGGTCCATACACGCCTTTAATATTATGTACAGTTTGAGATGAATAGTTTCCTCGTCGAAACTCATATTTGAAAATAATACGGGTTTTCATTTGAACCATGGACATTCTTGCAAATCTTTTAGAATTTAAGTAAAACATAACCCAAAATAAAAAAAGTAACTTTTATTGAATATAGAATACTGACTTATTCATTTAAAACCACAAATTCAAATAAAAATTAAAAATTACAAGTACAGCTGCGGATAGTTCAGTTTAAAGTGGCCAGTT
The DNA here is from genome assembly GCA_958496245.1 of Perizoma flavofasciatum. Taxonomy (NCBI): domain Eukaryota; kingdom Metazoa; phylum Arthropoda; class Insecta; order Lepidoptera; family Geometridae; genus Perizoma; species Perizoma flavofasciatum. The sequence continues at coordinate 7,060,343 of OY292426.1, forward strand.
CGATAAAACAGGGATATCCACTATTAGGTCTACTGTCAAAGACAAGACATCGTTTGTAAGGTATTAACCTACCAATAGGCAAAACATTACAAACCAAGCAGCCACATTACTTTATCGAGTAGTAAAAGTAGTTCCTAGTAATGTTTTTTAGTAGGTTACCTCTAAAAAGCTAAGAAAATTTCGCTACTATAGCTATTTGTTTTATAAACGTCGCCTAAATATCTCAAGCCGGTGGTACTTTTTCAGGCAAGATTCTTAGAAATCTAGATACTCTACCGCTAATTGAAATTCAAAACGTCTAGCGGCTTTTGAAGGCTTATTTTTTGTTGAAAAGATATTTTAGCTAAATACATTTCTTCGTGAATCTTTTACTAGCTAGGTTTACGAGTGGGACAGAAACCTATACCTATAGGTTTCTGTCCCACTCGTATCTACTTATCCATATATGGTGTGTAATCAAAACCGGGCAGGGTTTGGGTAACACACTTACTCAAAAGGAATCACATTTAACGCAAGTTTATTTTTCCAAAATTTGTAAACCTTGGTGTATTTCGATCATTGATTGTAGTGTAGTATGTAGTATGAAAACCGTATTACAATTAAATAAGCCATTTCGGGGGTTAATAATAACAGACAAACAAATCAACAACCTCTTATGGCAAATTGAATATCATTCAACAAATTCATCATTATAACCAAGAATTTTGTCGTTTCCAAAACACGATTTAACAAACTTTTCTTGATAAAGAAAAACTGTAAAAATTAAAAAAAACATGCTCATGACTATTCTTCGCGATGCACATCCTCAGATATTATACTCAGTGCGTAGATCACGTTCAAACATCATTGGCGTTTTGAAAGTAATAAGCGTTCCAGGTTGCAAGACCATCGCCGCTTGTTGAAACACTAGCCAAGGAGGTTTGGTTCTAGGGCATGCCGGTTTCAATATGTTTTTTAAGAACGCGCACGCGCACATAAAACTGCTTTAATTCTATTGAAATCTTGCGTTCGAAATATATGTGGCTACTTTTTGAGGTTCTTTGGATTTTTTCTTTGTTTTCATTCAAGGAGGATAGCTATGCCTTCAATGGTTGGTCAGGATTTTGGTTACACAATGTGTATAAAAGACATGATATCATAAGTTGTCTAACTTGAAGTTATTGAGCAAGATTTAAAATTAAGAAGCTGAATTCAAACATTGATGCTTATCAATTTAATATATTGTTGTTATACGATGAAGAATAGTTAGGTAGGTATTAACGGAAAAGTTGAGAATTAAATGAGGAGGAAAGAATGTCACATTACGAGAAGAGTGTTAACAATGAATGAAAATGTAAATGTGAGCAGAGGTAGGTTGATGAAAGATGTATGGATTGTGGGAATGATGACATGGGTAAGAAAATGAGTACTGAGATGACGGCGGAAGAAGAAAACATATTGTGTCGATCCCACGTAATGTGGGACAAGGACAACAAGATGATGAGGTATACAACGGTGAATATAGTTTTGTCTTGATTTATAGCGGTGCCAGCGGCAAATATTTATTTAGGAATAAAGTTAAGATGGCGGGTTAGTTTGCAGAAGTAATAATTGCGTTTAGCGAAGACGTGTAAATATTACGAACACTAGTTTGCCCCTGAAATATATCTAAGATGAATTACAAAATGTACCGACTTGCTACGCTCTTTTATATGTTTATTTATTTCTCAACTTTTAAACAACACAAGAGGTTGCGGGTTCTATTCCCGCCCTGGGACAAATGTTTGTATGATCTGCAAATATTTGTTCCGGGTGTTCTGGGTATTTTCTATGTATAATCAAAAAATATCTATCTATGTAATGTATTGTATTAAGTATATCAGTCATCTAGTACCCATAACACAAGCTCTGCTTAGCTTGGGGCTAGATGATGATGTGTGGATTGTCCAGCATTATTTATTTATTTAACTTAGTATATTTACATAGGTAATTGACTTCAGGATATTCACTGAACTTTAAATACATTTTAATTTGGATAGTAAGGTACCTCGATATTTAGAGTTAATATATAATTGAAGAATAGGCCGGTAAGTTAATCTTAGAAGATAAAGATTCTTCAAAGAGCCAATTAGTAACTTGTGATTGTAAAAGTTTGAATTCTGACTACAAGTTTATTTTTTAACCAAAAGAGGAATGAACCCTAGAGGTTGTTTGCAAGAGCTTCTGAATTCGTACTGTCTTTTTTAGTAAGTACGTATACCGAATTACTCCATGATACTCCTTTGTGAAATATTCATTGCTGCTATCCATAGACAGTGATCTAAAAAAAAGTTATTTAAATCGGATGAAACGGAACTTTTTCCTAGGATTGAAAATAAAAAATAAAAAATTAAATATTGAGTCGTGTGAAGGCATAAAGATTTGCCGAAACATTTTTTATATGTTCACCGATTGATTACTCAGAGAAATTTGGTTCTTTGGTTCTAGCTGAAAGATATTTTCGTTACTTTGTAGGAATGATACCATTTCATAATTACATAAAAAAATTGAGTCATCTAAGGGCATAAACAGTTTTCCGAAACTTTTCTTTATTATATTTGGTCATCGGCGCAGAACCACGAGTTATTTAACAAATCATCACTTAGATTGTCAAATTACAGTGTGAAAAGTTGTTATTTTGACATTGTTTACCTTCTAAAACCATTTGTAAACTTAAATGATTGTAAATGTAGAAATTCAAAAGCTTGCAAGTAATTTAAACTTGTTCGAACAAGTAGCTTGCTTGAGTTTGTGTTTTTGCATAAATACGGGTACGATTCATTCTCGCTCGAGCCGTCAACCGGACCGTCGAACTAGAAACCCTCTGTACAATGAAGAATAAATTAGAAGAACATCTCCTGGAGTTTAGTTTCGTCGTCAACTATGAGTGACCAGCATGCTGGTGATGGTAGCGGCGTCAGCATTGCTGACGACACACTTTCTTAAAACCACCTTGGAGCCACCTGCTCCGTCATCAGAAGTGGGATGGGACACGGATCTAATCTAAACTACTTTCTCATCAGCTCTTACACCACCTGATATACCACGAATTAACATCGTTACCACGCTACAACATGAGCTGTTGCCCATACCTATACCCCTCGTCGGGTATAGCACTGCCAGCGTTACCACAATCACCTATCACACCTATCTAGCATCGATACCACCCAACAAGAGTCAACATAAGTACACTCGCTGGTCTAAAACGTGTTGTGCATCTTTATGGAGTACCTGTGAAAATCATCGTTGATGGAGGAAGATAGTTATTGGGGGAGTTCAAAACTTACTGCGAGCTCTTCGGTATAAATGTCCATGCTATAGCGCCAGGAATCGACTTGTCCGAACGATCGGACAAGTCGAACGAGTCATAGTATTACCCAAGAATGCTTTGGTGATGATCAAGAACTACGAACAGCTTCCGATGAACTGCACCGTTCATCGTACCACTGGGGTAGCTCCACTAACCCTTATCACCCTGCGAAAGCATTGTATCCCACCTGATCTATTTAAGCTGGTGAAGAGAGTCGTTGGTGAGGACGACCACGTACTTTGCTCACGATCAACTCGTCGTGCTCCGCAACCAGGTCAGGAAACCGTATCGGCGGGCTTCGCTGATGATATTCAACAATGGTTCACTGTTGCATCAAATGTATTGTATTGTATTCATTTATTCATCCATAGACATAATTGCAATGTACTTAGATATGTCAAATTACAAATTACAATTACAATGTGTTTATAAACCATAAAGTTATATTCATATAAAATAATAAAAAATAAAATCAGCATTACGCATTGTCATATTGTATACCTAAAATTTACAATTCTCTTAGTTATGAAATAAATTAAAAATAAAGTTAGTTATAGTATAACTATAAAATAAACTGATACATATTCATTCATTGAAATTATATTCAATCATTTTATTATCCGCAAAAGCTTCATCAATACTGTAGTAACTTTTAACTATTAATTGGTCTCTCAAGCAGGATTTGGAGTCAGTCATGTTCTTTATCTCTACAGGTATTTGATTATATAACTTTATTCCAGTACAGTAAAAGCTTTTTGATACTTTTGCAAGCCTTGTCATAGCGACAACTAAACGATCCTTATTTCTAGTGTTGTGTGTATCTCTCTTAGTCTTAATCTTACTTAAGTTTTCTCTTACATAAACTAAATTTTGAAAGATGTATTCACCAATCATCGTCATTATACCGAGTTCCTTGAATTTTTGCCTACAGGAGTCCATTTGATTTAAACCTAATGTATAACGGACTGCTCGTTTTTGCAGAATAAATACTCTGTTTGCATCAGAAGCAGTGCCCCAAAATAATGTTCCATAAGTCATTATGGAGTGAAAATATACAAAATATACATCTCTGGCAGCCTTTTTCTCTCCTAGCTCTTTATTTTTTTTATAGCATATGTTGCAGAGCACAACTTTTTTGTGACTTCGTCTAAGTGGATAGTCCATGTCAGCTTACTATCTAATCGAACGCCAAGAAATTTCACATTGTTCGTCAGGGAAATTTTAAAATCCTTCAAAATCTCTTGCACACATTCTGGTTTTATTTGATCTGCTCTGGAACCTAGAACAAATTCTATAACATTCGTTTTGTCAACATTGAGTAACATGTTATTAACTGAGAACCATTCTTTGATACCAAGTACAGATTCCTTAAGTTTTCTACTAACGATTTTGTAATCTTTGTTCTTAATAATTAGGCTAGTGTCATCAGCAAATAAAGTAATGTCAATGTCCTTAAAAACTACTGATATGTCATTATTGTAAATTATGAATAAAAGGGCGCCCAAAATAGACCCTTGCGGGACGCCTAAATTAATCATACACTTATCAGATCTAAGACCGTTTAATTCAGTCACTTGGTATCTATTGCTAAGGTAGGATTGTAGAATGTTTAGTTCATTTCCTCTAACCCCATAATGCAATAACTTCCCCAGTAAAAATTCATGAGAAACACAATCAAATGCTTTGGAGAGGTCACAGAAATCACCGTAAGTTTTCTGTTTACCTTCCAGACCCGAAAAAACATCCTCAATAGGTCTAGTAATTGCATGTTTGGTAGATTTAGCTTTTTGAAATCCAAATTGCCTCTCGTTAAGTAGTTTTTGGTCAATCATGAAATCCATTAATTCCTCTGCAATATATTTTTCAAGAATTTTACTAAAGCTGGGTAAAACTGAAACAGGGCGATAATTATTGCACAGAGTTGTACTACCTTTTTTATGAAGAGGGACCACTTTAGCAATTTTCATTTCATCAGGGAAATATCAATGATTAATAATGTTCATTAACGGTACCGCTAATTCGCATTCCAATTTTTTTATAATAAACGGTGTTATATACAAATGAGTCACCATCTGAAGCCATCCAATTGAGGGACGCTGAACCGCTGCCTTTCATATCCCAAGTTGCCCGGCTATTGGATGCCTAAATAAACTAGTGAGTTGGCTCCAAATCTAAACTAATTTTAACAAAAATATCCTGTTTGGTTGAATCAAACAATAAATGAAATCACCCACTACTTTATTGGTGGCCTTTATTTATGACCAGGGTCATAAATAAAGGCCTAGGCCCCAGTATCAACCTAGCCCCTATTCCTTTAGAGCCCCTGTGGACCACGGCGTACGAGACCGCTCAGCACCACAGCACCATCCTTGTCTACGAGAAATTTAATCATGCAAGTATGCGTGGAGCATTTGCATAAACACAATAACAAAAACAAATTGTGCTAGTATGCGTGAAGCATCAGCACTCTTTAAACTTCGCTCACTATCCTGTGTACATCAAATCAATTTCATCTAATTATAAAAATCAATTGTTTTTCGAATGATTCATGATTGCATGTGACAATCACTTTATAAACCAGTACCACAGAGTACAACCAGTACCACAGAGTACAACCAGTACCACAGAGTACAACCAGTACCACAGAGTACAACCAGTACCATAGAGTACAACTAGTACCATAGAGTACAACCACTACCACAGAGTACATTAACCAACAGTATACCAACACATATGGCAGATGTGTTTTGGTATTAGTTATAAAACTTATCAAGCATCACACAATGCTTACAGATCTACTCAGGAAAAAAACCATTTTGTTTCAGACACTCGAAGAGGCTGGTGCAGAGCACGCACCGTCTATCAGTATGGCCGTGTCAGCGCAAGGGCGTTATTTTGCTTCTACAATGAGTCATCGGCGCAGAACCACGAGTTATTTAACAAATCATCACTTAGATTGTCAAATTACAGTGTGAAAAGTTGTTATTTTGACATTGTTTACTTTCTAAAACCATTTGTAAACTTAAATAATTGTAAATGTAGAAATTCAAAAGCTTGCAAGTAATTTAAACTTGTTAGAACAAGTAGCTTGCTTAAGTATTTTTCAAACTTTCGCGATTAGATAACATAATTATTATAAGTTTAACGGGTCTTTATCGCGTTTACCTTTTTTATTATTTTCCCGACGTTTCAACTGTATTGCAACAGCCGTGGTCACGGGATGACTGGAGTATACGGAGCTACCGTCGAGAAATAAAGGCAGTAGCCGCAACTACCCTCATTTCATCTTCAGAATCAGAAAAGTCCATGTTCACATTACGGCACACTACACTAACCGTATCACCGCACTGCACAATTGGATCGCGACGCGAACACCTGTTTATCACGGGATTCCAGGACGCAGAGAGTCTATAGCCGTCTTCACGATTGAAATTTGGGTACTTCTTTATTTCAATCGCTTCACGAACCATTCTCTTACAATATTGGCGTTCACTGGATAGCACCTTAGGGTCATGAAGCTCGATCTAATGGTTTGGTCCTGAGTCCACAAGGTGCTTTGCTATGGCCGACTTGTTTATCTGGCGATTTTTGACAGCTGCAATATGCTCTTTGACCCTTTCAGCAATTGTCCGCTTCGTTTGCCCGATGTAAGCACGGCCACAGCTACAGTCTATTTTATAAACACCTGGCATTTGCAGAGGTACCACGTCCTTTGGTGTTCGAAGCTGCTTAGCCACTTTTAAGTGTGGAATTAAACTGACTTGATTGAAAACCTCTTCAAGATGTTACCAATCTTATCACCCCTTTCAAATACGGCAGGAACGTGGGCTGTCTACTAACATCAGGTTGTTTTCCTCTGCACGTGCGTTTCGGCTGATGTTTACCTACATATCCGTTCGCTTTCAGAACCTCCTGAACATGTACCAATTCACTCTCGAGATGTTCAGGGTCATCCCGTGACCACGGCTGTTGCAATACAGTTGAAACGTCGGGAAAATAATAAAAAAGTTAAACGCGATAAAGACCCGGTAAACTTATAATAATTAGCTTGCTTAAGTTTGTGTTTTTGCATTAATACGGGCGAAGGACCGAGTACGATTCATTCTCGTTCGAGCCGTCGGACCGTACAGACCTAGAAAACTTCTGTACAACGAAGAATAAATTAGAAGAACATCTCCTGGAGTTTACTTTCGTCGTCAACTATGAGTGACCAGCATGCTGGTGATGGTAGTGGTGTCAGCATTGCTGACGACACTTTCTTAAAACCACCTTGGAGCCACCTGAGCCGTCATATATATATGACGGCTCAGGTGTATATAAATATTATATAATATATGATATAATTATAATTGTTAATAGGGATCACTATGTTCAAATTAGATAAACAACTTAGTGTTCAGCGTTATCACTTAGCTCGAGAATTGATGCAGGTACTTTGTGGACGTTTTTTTGGTATTTGATTAGATTTTCTGCAATGTTCAAACAAAAACATATCTACCTAATCGTGAAACATCCTAATGATAATCTAAGCTATTTTATCTCCTTATCTATAACCTTATTTCACATTCCCCACGTTATCGTATCATGCTTCGTAATCAAAATTACTAATCTTTTATTGTCTGAGTAATCTTACTTGTGCTTGTGTTTGGTTCTGTTTGATTTTGTTAGTATTATAATGTGTTGTACAATAAAATGTTTTCTATGTATTCTATTATCGGTTATCAGTGTACTTAGTCTATAGAAGTTTAATAAAGGAAGAAATCACCAGACAACTAACTGACTCAACTCTATCTACGATTACAATACAATATACTAACCTTATCCTACTATAATATAATAAATGCGAAAGTCTGTGTGTGTGTGAATGTTTGTTAACTACTAAACCGTAACTACTAAACCGATTTTGATGAAATTTGGAATGTAGATAGTTTAGGATCTGGAATAACACATTGGCTAAGGGGGGTCAATTTTCGAAAATTGACCCCTAAGGGGGTTAAAGAGGGCGGTAAAGTTTCTATGAAAAAAAAATGTTTGATTCGCTCAAAACTCTTACTTTAAACTTTAAAGTAAATGAAACAAGTATTTTTTCTTTTTTCAAAACTACCCTTTGGGTATGGGCAATTGAGTTCTAAACTTTGTATAAATTGTAATCCTTGATTCGATTCATGCAAAAGTTGGTGGACATAGTTTAAAGCCTGGAGACTGTCATATGCTACTTTTATTAACATACCACGCGGGCGAAGCCGCGGGCTACAACTAGTAATATATAAATGCAAACGTAGGTTATCTTCGTTACGTTAGAATAGATTTGCATAGTTTTAGACCTCTAACATAACTTTTTATCGCGGTATCATGCGCTGAAAGCTATAAATAGGAGCTAGTTTATAATACATTAAAAAGCACTCATACACAAACTGAAACACAGAACTCTCATTAAAAGCAATACTTTCCACGGTCATTTTCCAATTATTAATAAATGGATACTCAGAATATTCTGCAAAGTTTATTCCGATTATGTTTGACCATCGTATATATTCCGTGATTAAAAAGGTCGTGGCTCAGGGCATCTAAATTGTTATAATAATAGATACAGCCATACCTACTGACTATATGGCTCTTTTTTGCAGCTAAAGTCACATTTGAATTGGCGGCATTTTTGTTGAAAGTTCAAATCATGTCAGTTAAAAATCTGCAGATTATTAAACGGCGCTTGTTCAATATTAATTAAGCCTTGTTGAGCGTTGTTTAATTTACCGTAAGCGCGTGTCTGATTTAAAGATTCTTTTTACTTTATACTTAAACTTTTTGAAAGTCAATTCAAGTAGATGAAAGCCAAAGTTTTCTTAAAAAAACCGATCAACCTCATGCTGTATTCCTTCGACTTTACCATTACGTAAAAGTTATATGGTAGGGTCCTTAGTAAACAGCTTTTACCTTTATTTATTTTTTGAAATCCTATTTATTTGACTTTGCAAATATACTTTAAAATACTAGAATTAATAGAGGTTCTTATTTTTCACGTGTGTAAAATGTAAGTTGTTTGGGAGTAAAGAAAGGACTTTTCTATTCTGTACATAATTACGTAGAGATAGAAAAGAAAAATAATGTAAAAACAGAAATATTAATTCCTTTTTTTTACTTACTCTTAAGAAAATATATATACACTAGGTATATATATATTATTTATTTAATTATTCCAAGTAAGACCCAACTGAATTTACCAACATCCTTGTATCATCTACATACCATCATCTAAGTACTGTTATCATATTAGCTGATAATGTAGGTACATAGGTACTTATCAACTCAAATATATTTAACCTATTAAAAACGCTATTCAAATTGATAACAAACACAACTACCCAAATATTTATGCAAACAGAAAATGGCACTGAGTTTATTTAAGTACCTAAGTACCATTATTTTCCATTAGCCCGCTAACGTAATTAACATAATTAGTTTAAAACAGTCATAATATCATTGTATATTGTTGCTTGTGAATCGCAGTAACCATTCATAAAGTAGACCGACTGATGCTCGAGGCTCTACCAAAAAAAAGTAGCTCATACGATTTACGAAAGTCCTCTACTTGATGCTAACTTTGACCTGACATGGATATTGTACACAGTGTCTATGTGTAAAATGTATCCATCATTATGTTTCACATTGGTATTATTTTCCACGCAAAATATCCTACTAATATTATAAACGTGAACGTTTGTAAGGATGGATGTTTGCTACTCTTTCACGCAAAAACTACTGAACGGATTTGATGAAACTTTACAGTAATATAGATTATACGTCAGAATAACACATAAGCTACTTTTTATCCGGGTGCCACACGGGTGAAGCCGTGGGCAGAGTCTAGTTGTTGTATAATCGCACCGTGGCAGATCAGGCAGAAGTCGGTTGTTATATCGAATTTGCCAAGGGAATGTTTTCAATTTCCGCTTGACTCCTCCATTTATACTTATGTTTTCTTTCTGAATGAAATCAACATTCTAATAGGCTTAATTATATTCTTATAAGTTTTCCGTGAACTTTTCCACCTTTTCAATGAAAAATATGATTTAAAAATAATTTATAGGTTGGTACTCGTAGGTCTTTTCCAGTTGATAGCTGTGTTTATGCCAATGATTTTTACTAGAAGATAGGGATGTTCGATGAACAAAAGATCAAATTATAGTTTGAATTTGTAGTGGTAGTAGTGGTTTAGTTTATCCATTAGGTATGGTTTCTATAGACTGCCGTTACAGATACTACTTAGGTTTCCCGGCGTGCTAAACATTAGCGGTCTCATTACGAAACGTGGTTTAAGTCAAGTTTAAGAAAAAACTCGGGTTTAGACTCTGGTTTTATAAAATTGTTATTACGAAACGAGGTTTAAGCCAAAAACCCCGGTCTATCTGTGGTTTATAATTAAACCAGCCAACCCCCTAGTTTATCTCGGTTTTAGCTCAATCTGTCGTCTTTTTACGGATTTGAATGTAATTGCTTGTTGGAGAATAGTGGTTATGTTTGTGCACCTTCGATGATTCGTACTTATCTGATTTTATTTTATGATTCCTAAATGACTAAGCTTGAAAATGGACTTGAATTTGATTGACGATACCTATGGATTTTGATTGTTTTGCGATTTGAAGGACATACTGGCGCCTTACGCTTACGTTTCGTTTCAAATAGTTAATAAACGTAATCCGTAACTTTTCAGAAAAAAAAAATCTTATTTTATTTTCAGAGAATGTTTCTGTTTATTTTAATTATAAGCTGACTGGTTATAGAAACAAATAAAAATAAAATAATTTTATTCAAGATTCTTGAAGGAATGGAACGTTATCGATGTTTGTGGCATGCAAAGTCCAAGATCATTGGCTGTTGTCAGTGAATGATTGAATGATACACGTAGACCCGAGTTCTAGTCGGGTTTAGTAAGACCTCGGAAAAATCTGCTTTCGTAATAAAGTCAAGTCTAAACCAAAGGTCTATATTTAGGCCTGGACTTAGTAGTCCTGGCTTAAACTCGAGTTTAGACCACGTTTCGTAATGAGTCCGTAGGAAATTAAACGAAGTGCACACGGTCATAAAAGGTCAGCTCTAAAATGGCGTTAGCAGAAAATAACAGGCTAAGGCTGTATTCACTTGGGATGCAGACTGCTGAGGCATGTCAGCAGGCATATAATATACCAACAGGTTGCAACGGTTGTGTATTTTTATTTCAATTCCATTTTAATTTTCAAGCTCAGAGCTCTACTGCCTTTTGTGCAGAGTGTTAATCTTGTAATCACCTCTTGATTATTTATTTTATTCGTGGATGTGCTTCTTTGTAAAATTATTTTTGGTTTCATAACAGTATATCTTTGGTTGGAGTAATAAAATCTAGAAGTAAATGGCTAGCAGCGTCAGCGATTACGGAAGGCTCCTTGTAGGCTGCGTTGCCAAAATTATGTAAAACAGTCGTAGGTAATTCTATTGAGTGTTGTTATCACTTCCATACCTTTCTTGATTAATTCATAAGCATGAAATAACATTTACATTTTAATTGAAATAAATATCATACGTTGTCATATTTCAGCTTGAAAAAAAAACTATTTTTTATATAGGTATGCTACGACTATTTTATCTCCTTTTGTGTCAACTAGATTGGTTTTACGAGGAGCTACAAACTTACGTAAGAAATTATTAAATAAACACACACTGCAGCGCAGCTGCTAAAGGTGAGTTAGTAAAACCTAGTATTATAAAATCCGTTGTTTTGAATGTAGTAATTACTAAAAAAAAATGTTTTAAACCTCAGCTAAAAGCTTTGACCCTGGACCTGTAGTTACTTCCCAAATTATCTAAGCGTGATGGAGGTCTGACGTACTACTTTCTGGCGTATAAAATCAAGCACTTTGTGAAACTCTCTTGGGGGCCAGCGAGCGAGGGTGAGCAGCACTGGATTTCTCGTTGTAACTAAAATATTTGATTTTCAACTGGGTAGAGCATGATCCGGTTACTGCCGGTTATTCGCATTCAGACGTTCTACATTTTGGCCTTGTAACTTTTGAATGTATAATTTTTTTTAGCTAGAATCTGAACAGAAAATACACATACAATGTATAATATAATTATGAGGTAGATGATATCATTTTCAATGATAAAAGGTTTGTGAACTAATGTGACATTGTCGATATAGAAATATCTACAGCCACCAATTTTGATTATTTTCAAGAACCTCAATTCGATTCAAACAAACTCAATTGAAAGAGTAGGTAAGTAAGTACATTTTACTTTTTTATTGACAAACTCCTCATTTCGGGCATATTGACTGAAAGGACGAAATTGAAATCCGAAATTACAATCCCGTCCGATGTGCAAATTCAATATGATCCTGGTACCTACGCACCTACTGCCCATTATTGAATTGAGGGACCACGGAATGATATAATATCAATTTACGATCTGATTCTCGAGACCCAATCGGGTACAAAAAAGCTTAAGATTATTAGCCAATTTATTTGCTTGGCGTGCTGAACGGAACGGTGAAATGGCAATGCAATTATGGAGGTACCTAGGTATATATCTAACTCAGATTGTAGGAACTAGCGCATTAGGGATTCACGTAGTGCGAGCACCGTCAACGCTTCCTCACAAAGTAGGATAATCTCTGAAACCTCGTGACCATCTGGTGCGGTTGAATCGGAACCGCACCCAACTCTAAACTCGCGCAATACTTGTTTGTACCTTTACAACCTACTAGTTGTTGCCAGCGGTTTCATAAGCGTGGATAAGTACCTACTCCCATACAAATTTTCAAACCACATTTCTCCCACTAAAATGTGAAATTCCAAAACCCTGAAACATATCATTTTTATTTCAATATCATTTTTCAAGTTCCTATATTTAAAAAACCGATACTATTATGCAACTTCACCCCCATTTCCCTCCCAGACCTTAAATTTCTATAAATCCTTTCTTAGCACATGCTGATATTATAAAATAAACCTATGATCAAAATTTCAGCTTCCTAGAGTTAGTAGTTTTGGCTGTGCATTAGATCAGTCAGCATGTCAGGACAAACGATTTTATAAGTATAAATTGTTTTGTGTCCAAGGCAACTAAAGTTGAACGGCTCCGGAATCAGTTTATCAAAAGGAAAACTCAAAATAACATTACGCTTTGTTGAAAGCGGGATGGATAGGTAATGCAATTATGCCGTAATGGAATTAATGCGGGCATTAACGCACGTTTCTTGGTTAACGTTAACGAAAATAACACAGATATATCCTACAGATTTACCTTTTCTGAAGAATAGGCTAACTTTAGCGTATCAGGGCATTTACGTAATTTTTTTTTTCAGTCACTTCGTTATTTATTCTGAAATTGGGATGAATACAAAATTTAATCGTGGTTAAAAAAATTGGTTCAAGTTATAAAATATGTTTTCATGCTAACAACCTAGTTGCTTGGTTTGTTGCAAAACAAATAAGAAATTATTGGCTTATTATAAGGAATCCAGTTACTCACATAACTTTTAAGTACCTATGTATATTTTAATTGAGTAACTAGAGTCCTTCACAAAAGAAAAAAAAATGGTCTTGGAAGTACTTAGGTACTCAATACCTGAACAGTTTTCAATTTGCCCTTTACTACTACCGAGTAAATATGTAAAAGTTAATCATACAACTCATAAAATAATTAGGTAGGTACCTAAGAACCTAATTTAAATTATGCGAATAGCTAGGTTAATAACTAATACAGTATATATTATTTCTAGCTAGATATATAAGCAACGCTGTTATTTTTAACGCAACGTAAAGCTAACAGAAACATCCGTAGTCTTTCATGTGCAGATTATTTATTAAACGCTCTTGTTATTTTGGTGATCATAAAATATCTGTGAAGCATGTGTTTACTCTCAATAAGTGCCCTCGCTCGATGGATTGGCGTGATCGCAGTATCCGAAGCTAACAATGGAAAATGTGAAGTTATTAAATACTAGCTTCTGGCCACGGCTTCGCCCGCGTGGTACCCGGATAAAAAAAGCCTATGTGTTATTCTGATGTATAAGCTATATTATTGTAAAGTTTCATCAAAGTCTGTTCAGTAGTTTTTGAGTGGAAGAGTAACAAATACCCATCCTCACAAACTTTTACGTTTATAATATTAGTAGGATAGGATTTATTTATGCAGAACTTATGAGTTTTATATAACAAGAAATGCTTTGCATCCTGCTGGATTCTAACAACGCAATTCAGAGTTTATTTATTAGGTTCTGGAATAACACATAGGCAAATCTAATTTTTGAAAATCAACTTCTAAAGGGGTTAAATAGGGTTATAAAGTTTCTATGGAAAATGTTAATCCTTGGTCAGGTTCGCTCAAAACTCGGTACAAATAAACTTTAAAATAAAAAATAAAACACGAATTTTTATTTTTTTTCCAAACTACCCTTTGGGGGTGTGCAGTTGAGTTCAAAGTTTGTATGGTTTTTTTTATTCTTGGTTCGATTCACACAAAACTCGGTTTAAATAAATAAACTATAAAGTAATAATGAATTAAGTATTTTTTATTTTACAAAACTACATCTAAAGGGTGTGATTTTGATAAAACTTTACAGTAAAATAGCTTATATATTATCAAAATAACACATAGTCTACAATTTTTAATGATATTGGGTGATTTGGCCATAAGTATCAATTAAGTTAGTAAACTTATATCGAAAATATCTATAACTATATGTTTCCGGGCTAAACCGCTGAGCCGTTTGTCATGAAATTAAATATGGACATAGTTTGAAGCCTGGAGACGGTCATAAGCTACTTTTATCAACATACCACGCCGGCGAAGCCGCGGGCAGAATCTAGTAATACAATAACTACATGTAACAAGAGCTTTTGCATGAATCTGCTAAATGTTGCATGTGTGTAGTGTACCTAGATGAAAACATGAATGCATAACCCCTTGTTAATGACAACCTGACCTGCACGTGAGTGATTTTGAGTCAGCCCTTCCTAATTAAGCCAATTATCTGCTCAACCGCATTTATGTTCAACCTAATGTCAACATAAACTATGAGGTTTTATGTATGACGGCCAGTCGTGGATAATAATCATCAAACATATGAGTAGGTAACAAACTTGATATTTACACAGAAACACGCTTTTCGTCGAAAAGTTCATGTACAAGTGTGGACTCGGAACTACCGTTCACACAATCGTGGAGTCTTCAGACGATCTATGCTGAGTTTATAGCTTCGTCACTTGCCTTCAGTGTGTCCTCAGTAAGCAAGTGACGAGGCGAGTGATGAACGCGCCGAACACATCTGTTTCCGCCACAGATTAGAACTGAGTAGCCAACGTTCGGCATTCGCCTCGCCACTCGCATCGCATGTGTACACCTAAACCTTGGTATTAAAATCTAGGAAATATTAACCAGTATTTTTAATATATTTCAGTAGTAATCACGGTAGGCACATAAATTAATGGAAGGGATTGTTGATTAAATGTTCTGGTAATTCTTTTAAACCATTTTAATTGTATTATTAGCACTCGTGCCCGAATCACTGTGTTCAAGCAATTGAAGACAGTGATTCTGGTCTGCTTTTGAAAAAGGTATACAGTGAATACTATAGGAAAAAACAAATAAAATAAAACTGACCATTTCAGCATTTCATAATGAGAAAAACTAATTTACGCGGGCTGATTGCTTTTCATTCTGCCAAACTTATTAAAGCTATCGATAAACCTCTATCCAAATAAGATTGTGTTAGATCACGCAATATACCTGGATTTAAAAGGAAACAGAAAGAACACAACGAGTATTGGTTAGGGTCATATATTATATTTTAAACCGTATAGATTTTCCACGAGCATGCTGTCCATGAGCCAGTTATTTTTATGAGAATACTATATTATTTTACAGGTTATCCTATTAATGCACAAAACACTAACCTATGGCCCTGTTTTTGTAAATCGTTGAAGAAAAGACAAGATTTCTAAGGTTATTGGTATTAAAACTGTTTTGCTAGAGCCAATGTGCAAAGCAGTCAGCTCACCTGTTTAATGTAATAATTGGAAGTCTTAAAATTTACTCAATGCTATATTATGATCGTAGGAAAACTTTAAATACGAACAGACGAAAGCAATGTTGCATGATTGAAATTTAATTGCATTTGCTGTCTATCTACAAACTATAAATTGAATATGCATTATATTATTCTTTATGGCAAACAGATTTAAAGAAAATACAAAATAATCAAATCGGGGGTGATTCCCCCGGTCACCCCTGTTTATCCCGACTGGAATTAGGAGAACCATCACACACACACACCTACAGTTCGATGACACCCACTTTTCACAAACACATAACCTTTCTCACACATGCGTATTTTAATCCTGTAAAACAGCTAATTACCTAATAACCAACTTACCTGTAAACATACTCTTGGATATTAGAAGAGCGGGGCATTCTCAAACAAGTAAGTATATAATTGTAATTGAAGATTTCATACCTTCATAAAAATCTTAACCCTGTTACAGAAATAAAAACGATTTTGATTTTAATTTGATTTATGGGAAGGAAATTAGATATTAGGTAAGTAGTCCTGAATCAAAATTGGACTTTGCTATCTAAGTAGAGAATACTTAAATAACAATTTACAATTTTATTGCAACCGCTTTATTTTAACCGGCATTCGTTGGGTAAATAGGAACTCGTTTAATGCTAAGCATTACTGCATTATACGATAGTTGGTTTTAAAGAATAGTGTTCTACCTTAGGTTGGCTTAATGCTAGAAATTGCTTGCGGAAAGTAGAACTAGTAAGTTCAAATGATAATTGTCAGTTTGAAATCAAGTTTTTAACAGCAACAAATTGCCGAGACTCTTAAATGTCTGATTTAGTCAATAAATGCGCGAAAATCCACAATATCTACTAAGGAATCACTTTACTCGAAATGAACGATATGGGCTTAAAATAAATTCAAAATGACAAAACGAATAAAAGCGCCTGTGCCCTTTGGTGTTTCTAATACAAACATATCCCTCATTTATTGCAAAAAAAATACCTAAAATACCTACAAAAAACGTATGCACCTACATACATATCCTGATATTGGTTCAAAGTTCGTTTAAAAGTTTTTAAAAAAATTGGAAAAAGTAAGGTTTTTAAAAGGTGTAGAACAAGAGAATGGCCTGGATTCTGTAGTACACTAACTAAACTAAATTTAAACTATCGCTCTCTTTTACTGATAGTGTACGCAAGAAAGAGATGACAAGAATTTTACTGATGTGTACTGCTGTCAAATCAGTTTACGTGCCGCTTTTCTTCGTGTTTATAGTCAGCATGTTTTGAAATCACGACTAAATTTGTATGGAAAATTTAAATCTGACTAATTTGATAGCACTAAAATTGTAGCTATCTCTTTCTTGCTTGCACTATCAGTAAAAGAGAGCGACAGTTTAAATTTAATTTAGTTAGTATACTACAGAATCGAGGCCATTATGAGACTTCTATATTTTTTTTTGGGATAATCATTTAACATGAACTTCTCGTGTGCAGTCTTTTCTCCCGGGCTACTTAGTAAAAAAACTCACCCTACTGTTTTTCCTTTACAAAGTATTTATATAAAATATTTTTTTTGATGTTCTAATTAAAACAAAGTTTAGCGAGTAGCGTTTGATAGGAAAATTGAACCAACGAAAATTGGTTCGATAGATTTCCAATTATAACTTTAGGATTTATTAGGTGACTTCGGGACCTGAACGGGAGCGTGTCTAGACACGTCTTGGGCACTTTGTTTTGAAAGCTTGAATAATAATTAACTTATTTGTTATTAAATTTACACATCAATCATGTAAATTCTTGATTAATGATTCTTGATTTATTATTTACCATGATTAATCAAAATGATTTAAGTACATAGGGTTTGATATCTTCATATTTTTCGTACAAACTTTTAAAAATAATTAATACTTAAAATGCTCTGTCTCATAGATATAAAACAATCTATCAATTTGATGGATCAAATTATAAGTTATGTATTATAAGTTATAATACGTAGCTATACTGTAAAAATTACAACCTGCTAATAGCCCTGTCCTGGGACAGATAAACATAAGGATAGCAGGGAGGAGCGTAGGCTTAGTATATAGGCGTCGTAACTGTTAGTTAGTATTCGTTGTAAAGGGTCCCTTTAGCATTCTTTGGGCACGGAACCCAAAAAATATTTTTCCCTTTTAACTATCGGTACGAAAGGGTGTGATCCATCAAATTGATAGATTGTTTTATATATAGGAGACAGTGCATAATAAGTATTTATTATTTTTAATAGCTTGTACGAAAAATTTGAAGATATCAAACCCTATATACTCAAATCAGTTTGTTTAAATTGTGGATATTATTATTCTGAAAGCATAAAAGTATCCACAAACATTTGATTAAATTAGTTTTAGGCTTAGTGGCTGAGCGTGTAAGAGAAGTTTTTCAATATCATAGAGTTGGATTGATTTTCTTCTATTTAGAACTTACTTTTTGTTTCTTACATTGTCTCGGGTCTGGGTGTATTTCTATGTTTATTATGTATGTATGTATTTACAAAAAAATATGTAAGTAGAACATCAGTCATGTAGTTCCCATAAGAAACTCTGCTAACTTTGGGGCTAGATGACGATGTTTGAAAAAAATGACCAGCATTTTTATTATTATTACAAAACTTTACAAAAATACTAATATTATAAAGAGATAAAGTTTGTAAGTTTGGATGTAATTACGCTAACTATGAAAAAGTAAAAATAACCTAACCTACAAAATTAATAACATTGGCCTCGATTCTGTAGTACACTGACTAAACTAAATTTAAACTATCGCTCTCTTTTACTGATAGTGTACGCAAGAAAGAGATCGCTACAATTTTAGTGTTGTGTGCTGCTGTCAAATCAGTTTACGTGCCGCTTTTCTTCGTTTTTATAGTCAGCATGTTTTGACGTCACGACTAAATTTGTATGGAAAACTTAAATCTGACTAATTTGACAGCACTAAAATTGTAGCTATCTCTTTCTTGCTTGAACTATCAGTAAAAGAGAGCGACAGTTTGAATTTAGTTTAGACAGTGTACTACAGAATCGAGGCCATTATCTCTCAATAAAACTACACAATGAAGTGATTACAATCAGAGCTGTATTCATTTATATTTACATGCTGAATTTACCAAATCGATTAAGACCTTTACTATGAAGATACCTCCTACTAATATTATAAACGCGAAAGTTTGTGCAGAGGGATGTTTGTTACTCTTTCATGCAAAAACTACAGAACGGATTTTGATGAAACTTTACAACAGTCTAACTTATAACACATAGAATAACACATCGGCTACTTTTTATTCAGGTACCATGAGGACGAAGCCGTGGGCAGAAGCTAGTACTTACATTACATTATAAAATAAACCTATGTTCAAAATTTCAGCTTTTAAGACTTAGTCGGTCTCATTACGAAACGTGGTTTAAACTCGAGTTTAAGCCAGGACTACTTAGTCCAGGTCTAAATATAGACCTTTGGTTTAGACTTGACTTTATTACGAAAGCAGATTTTTCCGAGGTCTAACTAAACCCAACTAGAACTCGGGTCTACGTGTATCATTCAATCATTCATTGACAACAGCCAAAGATCTTGGACTTTGCATGCCCCAAATATCGAAAAGCGTTCCATTCTTTCAAGAATCTTGAATAAAATGATTTGCTTTATTATTTTCGTCACGACTTTAGATATAGGTAATAGGTATTAAAACTTAATGATTATTTATTTGCCTCGTTAACCGGTCAGCTTATGATTAAATAAACAGTAAAATTCTCTGAAAACAAATTCAAATATATTTTATTGAGAAGTTACAGGTTACGATAATTTACTAGAAATGAAACGTAAGCGAGTAAGGCGCCAAAATGTACTTCTTCAAATCGTATCAAATTAGCAGAAGAACGAAGAAAGTTTTCACCATCTAGAATCGACTGAAAATGGATAAAAATGGTAGGAAAAGAAGTGATAATTGGAGTCAAGAGGAGAAAGTAAGTTTGTTGTTACAAACCACAAGAATGTGGAGTAATAAGAGCTACCAAGATTGTGTATATTTATTATATTTCCTAAGATAATTCTCCATTCCCATCTAATAAATATTTTCTTTATTTTACAGTGAATTGAAACAGAAAATTGTAGAGAGCAACATTGATACAAAAATAAAGACAGTTAAGATGGCAGAAGAGCTCCATTTATACAATATCAAAAATGAAAAAAGAACTTTAGAGATGATGGAAGAACTACAAGTTTACAATTAAAAAATGCAAAACTCCAAGCAGAGAAATCAGTTTTGGAATTGAAAATAAGACAGTTAAAAGTAAAGAAATTGGAATTAGAAATTGCACAATTACATAAACAATTAGAAGTATAAAAGTACCTTTATAGTATACAGTTATTAAGTATTGTACATTTTACTTTGTGATATTAGTCAGCTAGTGGCAATATTATAAAATGTCTGTGATTATTTGAGAATTAGCACTTAGATAATAAATAGGAGGTACAATAATAATAGTTTGAAACATTGCATGTATTATTATTAATACTGAAATACCACAGCACAATCTACTAATTAACCTGCCCAACAATTATTCTGTATCATGCTTTCATTAAAAATGTCTTTGAATAAATTGCCTTCGTCTGATATTTCCACGGACAGTATCAGGCACACGAGTATTTTCCCGAGGCTCGGGCAAGGTGTGGTCCTCTTCAGGAAATATGTCCTCATTCATGCTCAGGACAATATTATGGAGTACTGCACAAGCCACAATTGTTGTTTTCGCAGTCTCAATGTTGGTAAACATTCCCCTTAACAAGCAGCGAAAGCGCTGTTTCCATAGCCCAAAACATCTTTCAATGGTATTTCGGGTGCTTATATGTGCCCTATTGTAGCGCTCTTCTTGAGGATTGGAAGGGTTGAGTATGGGTGTGAACAAGAAACTTGTACATGGATATCCACTGTCTCCGAGGAAAATACCATGAAAGGCTCCTGCTTCAAATCTTTGTTTTAAGCTGCACTCGCAGAAAATTTGTGAGTCATGTACACTGCCATGCCACCGAGCCACTATGTCCATTATTTTTAGCTCAGCATTACATACAACCTGAAACCAATGATAAAGAAATGATTTGAACTGTTAAAATACTTTTATTTAGCTTTACCCATTATAATTTGTACTTTTATTAGTCATATACTCAATGTGGATTGTCAAGATAATTATTCAAAAGAGTTTTACCTGAACATTTATAGAAGCATATCCCTTCCTATTAATATAAACTTGCCCATCTGCAAGTTTGTGTTGACTTTTTTTATTTTAATGTGGGTACCATCAATTGCTCCAATAACAGTAGGGAAGTTAGCAAAACTCTGGAACTTTGCCATGTTTTCTTCTTCTTCTTGGATTGACGATGGCATCCTAATGAAGCGGTGGGACATTCCTGCTAATGCCCTTGCTACATTTTTGCAAATCTTGCTTACAGTGGGCTGAGAGATGCCATGTAGGTCTGCTGTATCATCTTGTATCTGAAATTAAATATTATACTATAGATACCATACCAAATTTTTAAGAGATATTGATATTGGAAATAAGTAAAAAGGTAATTTATTTATGTACAGCTAAGAAACTTACCTCGTGTCTAGCCCAGCAACATTAAGCACAAGCTACTTGCACTTCGGGTTGCAAAGGCGTTCCTCTTGTATCGTGCGGCGGCGACTCTTGACCAGATCTACAATTCTTGCAGCAAATCTTTCACTAAACCTGTATTTGAGGCGAAATTCATCGTCGTCCAATTCGACGAAAGGGTTTAACCTCACGCGTTGTCGGTTGGGTTCTCGTGAAGTCCCCACTGACTCCAGATCACCCAAGTCGTCAATCAAATTAAAGTCCATTTTCAAGCTTAGTTATCTATCTACGAATTAACAACGAAAGTGCACAAAAATTACCTACAAGCAATCACATTCAAATCTGACATGACAGATTGAGCTAAAACCAGAGATAAACTAGGGGATTGGCTGGTTTAATTTAAAACCACAGATAGACCGGGGTTTTTGGCTTAAAACTCGTTTCGTAATATCAATTTTCTAAAACCATGGTCTAAACCCCAGTTTTATCTTAAACTTGACTTAAACCACGTTTCGTAATGAGACCGAGTAGGTTTGGCTGTCCGTTGATAGATCAGTCAGTCAGTCAGCCAACGATTTTCTAAGTATAGATATTACCATTCGATTATGAAATCCGAAAAGTGTATCTAAAAACTCAAATCTTAGATCTAGTTTTGTGGCTGACTGTACCTTTATCTGCCGTTTCTTATTGTTTGTTATTGTTCCGCGAAAACCTATACAATACATGTAGGTATGTCGCCTACGAGTACGTGTGTAGTTAGTTTTTTCATTACAAAGTTTTCGTCATCTAGATAAATACAAGATATCAAAAAACTTCTTTGTCGTAGTAGGTGCACGTTCTGCCACTGGAGCCTCATTTAATCAATTCGTAAATAGTTTTCTTATAAAGCTCTCAGATAACATCTACTACATTTTTATCAGATAAATTGAAACTGACCGCCTATTGTGAATTAATTTTTTGCTGTTTCAGTTATGTGTTTGTATTTTGTACTGAAAAATTGTGTTACGTTATCTATTGAGATTTAGGAAAATTGTTTCAAATATTTCGTGTTACATTATAAGGTTATTAAAAGTCCTTCCTCATCATATACAATCTATCACACCGTTTGATCGATGTGATTGCATAAGGGGAAATAAAACATGGAGTATGTTAGACTGTATAGGTTCGGTCAGTGACTTGAACTATGTTTTCCATCTGTAGTCCTATTACTTTTGGACACAGACAGAAAACAGACTTCTTTTCCTAGTTTATTAATGTATGGACTATCTATACATTAATAAACTTCAATGTAATTTTTCTGTTTAAAGTAGTTATATTATTTTTTTTATAATAAAATTCTTACGTTTTAGTTATTAGACGACCTCTGTGGCGCAGTGGGCGAAGGTCCGCATGAGACGCAGAAGGTTGCGGGTTCGATTCCCGTTACGGGACAAATATTTGTAAGATCTGCAAATATTTGTCTCGGGTCTGGGTGTTTTTTTCTATGTATAATATGTATGTATATATACCAGTCATGTAGTTCCCATAATACTAGCTCTGCTTAGTTTGGGGCTAGATGATGCTGTGTGAAAAATGTCCAGCATTATTTATTTATTGTGTATAGTGTCGTTTGTTTTTAATACCTATAAATAATCATTATTTTATTTTAATTAATTCACCTTCTACTTGATATCCTCGGATTTACGTACTGAGTATGGATCTGAAGTTGTCCATCTTGGGTATCACAGTCGTGGTCATGTTTGTTGTTTAACACATATCCTGATAGTTTTAGACTAGTCATAGCTACACCTAAAGTCTACAAACACAACCAAACACGTTCACGAATGTATTCATGATGGACATCCTCAGATACATACTCAGTGCGTAGATCTTTAATTATACCAAGTAGGAGGTAGTCAGACGCCCAAACATTATATTTAGTACATGCCCGCGTTTCACAAGTTTACGCATGTCTTCCGGCCAAAGTTGGGAGAGCCGGAGGGGTCTGTCGGACTCGACGCTGACAAAAGCCAGCGTAATACCGACTAAACAACCCATCGATGTTCCTCCCTTTACCGCAGTGCCAATGCATCATCAAACCATTCATCTCCAGACGAATAGTTCGATGCTGCATCGGAACTTGATAGAGTCACGGGATCTCGATTGAATTCAACCGCGACTCTGTCGGTAACTGTCCGCACTTGACGGACCCCTCGTCCTCCTCCGATGAGGGAAGGAGAATGTCCCGGAACATTTAGGACATCTTTAGGCGTCGAAAACCTGTGCAATGCAGGAACGGGGCTCCCTGCACCCGAGTCCTGCTGGTTTCCGTCAAGTGGAAGAAGGCGGTGAAAATTTCGCCGCCTCCTTCCTGCTCTACGCCGACGGCACTGGTCAGCGAGAGGATTTTCCTCTCTGACTCGTTCCGCGGCCTCCTTCTGAGAGATAACCTCTTCACAGAAGGAGACCATTGCCTCCCAGGAGCTTTCACTGTCAAGCATAGAAATGATCACGCTCGAGAGTGAAAGATTCTGTCCAACAGCTGCTATCAGTAGTTGCCGCTGCGACGCCCATGCGCTGCACACCTCAAGTGTGTGTTGCGCCGTATCTTCGGATTCGCCACAGTGTTGACAGGCTGGAGTCAACTCCCTCCTAGCGACCTTGTGCAGATACCGCCCAAAGCATCCGTGCCCGAACAGTACCTGCACGAGTCTATAAGTGAGGACGCCGTGCTTTCGGTGCACCCACTCATCCAGCACCGGAAGTAGGGCGTCTATTGTCCACCGGCCATACCGAGAGGACTCTAGCTCTTCAGCCCAAGCCCGTAGGGCGGACTCATATGCTTCCTCTCGGATATGGCGCACCTCTAGTGGTGCCAGGCGATCTCCTTGCGTCCGCCACTCATGCCTACGCTGGTACATTTCAGCCAAGACTTTAGCCTCTTTATCCCACGGGGCGGACCCCGCAATCGCACACGCAGCCCCGTACGACATCCCCGTGCGGTATCCCCGTATAGCTCTGACTGCCATGATCCTCTGCGGCCTTCGCAAGAGGGCTTTATTTTTAACAGTCAGAGCGTCGGCCCATACTGGTGACCCGTATAGTGCCATGGATCTTATGACCCCCGCAAACAGCCTGCGACAGAGTACACTTGGCCCACCCAAGTTAGGCAAGAGCTTAGCAAGCGACCCTGCCGCGCTCTGCACTTTGGCGCTCATAAGCCGGAAATATTCTGAGAACGCTTATTTGAACACTAACCCAAGTGCCGGTCGGTTATTGTCCCATTAAACTTCGAATTTTTTGGTTTTAGGTCATGCCAGTTTCCTTACGTTTATGTTTTCCTTTGGGGTTTTGAGGACGCATTGATGCACACATACATTTTTCTAGCGGAGAAATCCATTAGTGCACGACCGGATTCGAACCCATGATTCTACAAACACGAGGAAGAAAAATTTGGTAAGTTATGTAACGCAATAATGTAGAAATTAATAATTAATTTCTAATCAAGGTGTTTTCAATGTTCATTGTACATACAAATACAGATAATCTAAAATAACAGATAACCTGAAATAGAAAAGAGCCTAAATTGTTATTGACAAAATATACCTGTGCGTAGGTAGGTAAATATGTAAGTACTTAACCCGACTTCAAGCATTTAAGCAAACAGTGACAACGATGTTAGTTTGAATTGCAAAATAGTCCGAAGTGAAAGTAAATTTAGAACATCTAGTTGAAGTCTTTAAGTAATGTAAAAATGTAGATGGTATATAGCGATACCTACATTTATTAATGACTAAAAGCTGATTACATCGTGCCTAGTACCGTTTTATTGAAGTCTACAAAGATAGAAGAAGAATTTTTAAGCATAAAATCTCATGTTGATCTACTTACCAAGTTTATGAGGAAAACATCACTTTAATTAACACTTCATTTATGTGTAAGGTCACACAATCTTCGCATCTTTTAAATTCGTTCTCAATATTTACCGAAATATTTTACAGAACTACATTACTGTGCATGTTAAACTGTTTAATTTTAAACAACACTTCGCTTAAAGTATTTAATTTACCACCATAAATATCTGAAAAAAAACCGAAGCCACTGTTTTGAGGAACTTGATTGAGTGGTATTGCTACGGCGCGGCGTAGCGCGTAGATATTCGTAGAGGGTTCGTAGCGCGTTCAATCGGGCGGGCGTACGAAACACTACTGTCGGTCGACGAATGTCGCGTAGTGGCGCGGCGTGGCAGCCTGCTGTCTACGGGACGCTTGCCTAAAACACCTATTTAGATAGGTATTTGGTAGATACATATAAGTAGGTATGTAAATACAGACATCGCGTGTTGAACCGCTTCGGCTGTGTATATAGCTACGTCATTGTAAGGCACGGGTCGCGTTTCAGTGAACCGCTTCGCGCGACATAGCGTGTCGCCTTATCACGATAATCTCTGATAAATAGCACATATGACTGTATAATTGCTCGGTGTCAATAGTTGTCGCGTTGTTGTGATTCATCTTTTGTAAGAAGACTTTGTCTGTTGCTTTTTGACCCCATTTATGTTGAAAGTTGTGTTCTTTATATTATTTATTCATATAAGAATGTCGAAATAATTATTGACACGTAGCAAAAACAATATCCTCCGTCAATTTATGTTTGCAATAGGACAATCAAGCAGGCAAGACTCGTTTACTTCGTTATTTTCCTCTGTAGGTAAAGTAGGTAGGTAAGTACCTAAAAAATGTACAGTGTAGCTAAATTGCCTACAAAAAGTTTTAAAGTGATATAAAGTTAATAAGCTACCTAGAGGTTACGTTCTGCAAATAATCAAGAAAATATACGTAACTGACAATAAGTACTGACCTCACACTAAGATTCCCTGAATTTCCCTGTGACTTGGGTATCAGAAACTACGAGTACCGTGGCACCACATCTTCCAGACCCGGAACGTTTTATTTCATAGCTTGCTACTCGCCCACCGCGTCATCGAGGTCGTCAAATAAGAATCTATGTTACGGTTGCAAATAAATAGGGAGTACCTACATCTTAGTTGGTTTATTTGGTAGATTGGTAAACTTATTACTCCCAACTTTGTTGAGCGTTTGGAAGAATAGGTTTAAAGTCAAAACATTTTATATAGGTACTTAATATTGTATACACAGTTAGGTGGCCCAGAAATAACCTAGTTTATTAGATAAGAACTTATAATAATATTACAAAGCAAAATGAAAATGAACAAAGATAATTATGACTGTATGGCTAAGTTTGCCATTTCGAAACAGAGAAAATAATGTAGGCATTTCTTCCCGAGTGCATATAATACCAGAATTTTCAGAAAAACGCGTTTCTTGGGCTAACCTCAAGTAATAAAGAAACCTTTTTAAATATTATTACGTAACCATGATAGGTTACGTACCTAATGATGACTGATTAATTACACAAACAAATCATAATGTCTTCGATTGTGACTAGGTAACTATACCAAATTTGTTTTTCACTATAGTATTTAACCAGAAGTTTAAAACAAAATAAGTTACCTACCACGGCAGGATTTAAAGTTTGTAGACAAATGAACCTACCTAGATGTCCCTCTTCATCTCAATAATTCGCCCTCGAATTAACATTAATTAAATTGTTTTCAACCCGCATTAGGTAGGTACCTAAGCACCTGAGTAGGTAGGTACTTTATTCTTATATTTTAATATCAAAATGAGGGTTAAATATTTGCTTAATGAATTCATTTTCTTTGAAGCTGGTTATGAGAGGAACGTAGGTAGGTTGGTTAAATGGACAAGTAGATAAGTGTGTACGACCATGAGATAGACCGTAGACCATAGAGGTGTGCGTAGAATAGATTTATATTATATCCATAGCTTATACCTAACTAGATAGATATAAAAAGTACATAAAATGTTGATCCAGCCAGTAGATCTCATAACTATAATTTCATAAAACTGATATGTTATTTTAAAAATAACATATCAGTTTTATGAACAAATTGGTACCTAAAATATTGAAATCATAAAAATTTTACTATAGCAACTGATAGCTGGCTGTCATAATAGCAAAAGCTGACCTCGACCATAAACTTACCTATGGAATGTTCATCATTTCACCGGAAAATATTTTATTTTCAGCGGAAATAATCCGCGGCACTGCTGATGTGCTGTCGTCTGTCGGTCGTCGCTTCGCTACGCTGTGGCATAGCGGTTTTTATTTAATAATGTTGGTATTTACAATAATGTTCACAGTTTTAGAATATTATTACGACTATACCACGAACTTTACTATTCTCCTGCTGACGTTTCGTTGACCGTTTAGAGGTCCTTCCTCATGAGCACCGTCCGCGACCACCATCACCATCACCATCCATCTCATCTTTTGTCCGTGCCCAGGACGCTGATAAACAGGGCTCTCAGATGTGATCAACAACTCCAACTGGACATAAGTTGGAGTTAGATCATGTAAAGAAGGTACTGGAGGGTAATGGATATAGCTGGAGTAAATGATGTATGTAGATGATGAACGTAGAAGAACTCCTACAGTTGAACGTTTTCCGGTCTATCTTCCGTTTATACGCGGAGTAACGGACAAAGTTGGTTATTTTCTGCGTCGAAAATATAATATCAAGCCTATTTTTCGACCTCCGGGCCAGATAAGACAACACCTAAGGTCCCCAAAACACAGTGATCTTCTAAGCGTACCTGGTGTATACAATATTCCGTGCGACTGTGGCAAGAGCTATATAGGTGAAACTCGACGCAACATCGCTACCAGACTAACGAAACACATACCGAGTGTGAAAACCCTGGACACGAATAAGTCAGCAGTAGCAGAACATGCCCTCACCCAGGCCTCGGTTCACTACATACGGTTTGACAAGACTTCGGTTTTAGCCAGAGAGAAGTTCTTCGTCCCCCGAAAAATTCGCGAGGCAATCGAGATTAGCCGGCACCCGAATTTCAACCGAGACACCTTCTTGGAGACCGCTACTGAATTCCACAACAGTTGTTCAAGACAGTGTTCAGGTTCGTCTGGAGAGCGACAGCGCGGTGTGTGCTCAACCTTACGTCATCGATGCATGCGACGAAGAACGGATAGCTGCCTCCCCTGTACCGCTCGCGCCGCCGCTGTCCAGCCGCGCGCAAAGGGCAGAGCGTCGAGGCCAAGTCAGTTCCCGTCTCACGACCGGCACCGGACGGTGCTCATGAGGAAGGACCTCTAAACGGTCAACGAAACGTCAGCAGGAGAATAGTAAAGTACGTGGTATATTCGTAATAAAATTCTAAAATGATACCAAACCACGATAATTTTAATTCTATGTTTACAGTTGCATAATACGTTAAGTACCTACACCCAATACACGAAAATAATTGATTATTTAATTTAAAAAATCTTTTGGTAAGTACCTACTACTTACTGTTTTTTAGGGTTCGGAATCCAAATGGCGAAAACACGGTCTCATTACGAAACGTGGTTTAAGAAAAAACTCGGGTTTAGACTCTTTAGAAAATTGTTATTACGAAACGAGGTTTAAGCCAAAAACCGCGGTCTATCTGTGGTTTATAATTAAACCAGCCAGTATAATTAAACTAGGGAGTTTATCTCTGGTTTTAGCTAAATCTGTAATGTCTTTTTACAGATTTGAATGTAATTGCTTGTGCATCTTCGATAATTCGTACTTATCTAATATTATTTTGTGTTTCCTAAACGACTAAGCTTGAAAATAGACTTGAATTTGATTGACGATATGGATTTTGATTGTTGCGATTTTGAAAAAGGTCATTTTAGCGCCTTAGCCGCTTACGTTTCGTTTCAAGTAAATAATCGTAACCGGAAACTTCTTAGTAAAAATATATTTGATTTTATTTTCAGAGAGTGTTACTGTTTATTTTAATGATAAGCTGACTGGTTATCGAGGCGAATAAATAATCATATGTTTTAATATCTGTAACCTTTTTTTTAATCGTGACGAAAATAATAAAGCAAATCATTTTATTCAAGATTCTTGAAGGAATGGAACGTTATCGATATTTGGAGCATATAAAGTCCACAATCATTGGCTGTTGTCAGTGAATGATTGAATGATACACGTAGACCGGAGTTTTAGTTGGGTTTAGTTAGATCTCGGAAAAATCTGCTTTTGTAATAAAGTCAAGTCTAAACCAAAGGTCTATATTTAGACCAGGGGCCTAACCATGAAGTCTTATAGCGATTCAGTTCAGGCAAAGATGTCACTTTCCGCTTTGCGATTGAGGACGCTATGGCGTAGCTAAAGCTTTGTCATTCGCAAAGCGGGATCATCTTTGCCTAAATTGAATCGCTATAAGACTTCATGGTTAGGTTCCTGGACTTAGTAGTCCTGGCTTAAACTCGAGTTTAGACCACGTTTCGTAATGAGACCGCTATAGTTTCGTCATGTCCGTCTGTATGTCTGGCCGTTTATCCGTGTGTCACACCCCGATTTCTAGCTCAGTTGAAAGCGTATCAAGATAATAGTTGGTGTGCAGACTTGTTTACATAACCAAAAATTAAATAGGTAGGTAGGTACCTACCTAATAATAAATAAATAAATAATGCTGGTCATTTTTCACACAGCATCATCTAACCCCAATTTAACAAAGTTTGTGTTATGGGAACTACATAACTGATATACTAGTTAAATACCGTTTTTTTTGTAAATACAGACATAATTATAATCTACATAGAAAACACTCAGACCCGTGACAAATATTGTTTTGTAAACAATTGTTTGTATGTTCTGCAGATATTTGTCCCAAGTATAATTGTCCCGCAGTGGAAATCGAACCCGCAACCTTCAGCGTTTCAGGCGGGCCTTCGCCCACTGCGCCACAGAGGTCTAACCAAACGTATATTAGAATATTTTTCGCGTCCTGGTACGCGAAAAATATACCTACTAATGTTAAAGTGAGGGAAAACATTTTTTACATAGCACTCCCCGTGTATCATTAAATATTAAGGTCTCAAAATATCATTCGAGGTTTTTTAAACCATTCTTTATTTAAAGCACTCATCTAGGAAATCTATGGTTTCAATGTAATAAAAGTTCACCGTTTTGTGCACGTGTAACTGCCCACATACATCTTACATTGTAAAATAAAAAAACCATTAACTAGTGCACGTTCAAACCTACTACTTTCGGAAGCTGGACGGTCCCGATTGTTTTAGCCATTGTCAGCTAATAATAATATCATTCAACTAGTGATCTTAAAATTATGAATTATTGAGGTTAAAGTTGAAATCATGGCATGTTTTTTTTCGAAAAATTGCTTGAGTTTAAATTTTCAAGACCATATCTTAACATTTTACGCCAAAATCGTTCAAAGTCAAAATTCATTTATTCAATAAAATCACAAGGACCACTTTGAAACGTCGGTTTTTATGTACTGCCTGTTCCTCCGCGACCAAGCCAGGAAAGAAAGGCAAGAAAACAAATTTTTTAATGATCCTTTTACAAAACAATAGGTTCGAGTTGGAGCATTTTAATCC
Organism: Perizoma flavofasciatum; assembly: GCA_958496245.1. NCBI lineage: Eukaryota > Metazoa > Arthropoda > Insecta > Lepidoptera > Geometridae > Perizoma > Perizoma flavofasciatum. The sequence goes on from OY292426.1 coordinate 7,091,825, forward strand.
CAAGAGTTTTTGTCATATTTTTTGTTTATCTCTTGAGAGTTTGTTATAGAAGCGTACACCACGCCCATTAAACGATTTACTAACTTTATGGAGTCTACAAGTGGCAACAGCGAGTTTATCTTTATTTCTAGTATTAACATTGTGATTATCGCTTTTTTTATTAAATAAATTAATATTTTTGTGAACATACATCAGATTTTCATAGATGTGTTGACAAGGGAATGTAATTATATTTATTTCTTTAAACTTTTGGCGAAGTGATTCTCTGGGGCCCATATTATAAATTGCTCGAACAGCCCTCTTCTGCAGCACATAAACAGTATTTATATCAGCCGCACTCTCCCACAGCTGTATACCGTACGACATAATGCTGTGGAAGTAGCTGAAGTAAACTAGTCTAGCTGTGTCTACGTCTTTATAAAGACGGATTTACTGCATATGCCGCATAACTAAGTCTCTTCAATAACTTATCAATGTAAGGACCCCATTGAAGCTTATTATCTATTATCTAGGGTGATACCTAAGAATACGGTGGTGTCCACAAGAGCCAACTGTTCATCTTTGATTTTGATATTTGCTTTAACTTGTATTACATTGGGTAGTATAAATCTAATACACTTTGTTTTCTTTTCATTAAGTAGGAGATTGTTTACATTGAACCATTTTACAACCTTAGAGATTGCATTGTTTACATCGTCAAAATCGGTTTGTCGTCGCTTTAATTTAAATAAAAGTGACGTGTCATCTGCAAACAATACAATCTCATGATCGTCCCTTACAAGATGGGGTAGATCATTAATGTATACTAAGAACAAAAATGGTCCAAGAATTGATCCCTGTGGTACACCGATAGTAACCAGAGACCCCGAAGAACTTTTTCCATTCAAGTCAACTCTTTGTACTCTGTCACTTAAATAGGAAGTGAGAAAGTCTAGAGCAACGCCCCAAGTCGCCGAAAGTCTATAGTTCAACCAGTGACCTTAAAGTGAGGCTATTAAAGTTTGAATCATAAATTCAATTCATGGTTTGTTCTGGTTAAAATTATTGTTAAAAATAGATGTTGTTTGAGTTGATAATAAGAACGCTCTTTTAAAATAAATCTGAGGTTGGTTTGTTATAGGTACTATGTTTTTTTTAACTATGAAAAGCCAACTACTTTATAGTTTTGAGAAGTTATATAGATGGCACTGTTGCTCGTCATAGTTCAATCAAGGAAAAAACTGCTTAATTTCCCTCGTCTCCCACTTCTTATTAATCAACAGTAATGATTCTATATAACTACCCACAAATCATTGTTTGAGAATAATTTTCTCAAATATGCCTCATTTTTTTTAAAGTTCGAATGAAAAGTCATAAATATAAATTAGATAATAATTAAAAGCCAACTTTCGCTTCATTGTAAAATAGGGCCGATGAACGACCACCAACGGATCACCTTGTGCATTGGCGGCCAAAGAGAATGGTTGGCCGCCATGGCCGCACTATAGATTATTGATCTGTGGATACGCTGTGAATCTGTGGATACATGTTCAAATTTCATTCGCTTAGCATTTCATTCATTCATTCATTTAATTTTGTATTTGGCATTTTTGTAGTTGTTGACAATTTGGCAAATACTTTTTAATCTGTGGTTGTTTGTTGGTGACGCTCACGCGGACCCCGCTTTATTTATTTTTCACAAAAAAATTGTGTTAAGTTTTTCAGTAAAAATGGTTAAGCTTACTACAGAACTAATACAGAATTCAATGCAATATATGAACCCATGCAGAGATAGAGAACTAGATCTTAGAGGTTAGTTTTTCGGTATTTTTTTTTCGTAATATTGCATGTTTCAGGTTGAGTAGGTACCTACGGACGGTAACCATACCATTAATCCGTCCAAATAAATCAAGTATCTCAACAGAAAAACGTCGCGAAACTACAAAAATACGTTCAACAATCGTATTATGCCTATCACCTGTATCCAAAAGCACCCATTAGTTTAGTAGAAGACACCTTTTTTGCAATGTTGCCTCCGTGTATGTTTCAGGTTATAAAATACCTCAAATTGAAAATATGGGAGCTACATTGGATCAGTTTGATACAATAGATTTCTCTGACAATGATGTCAGAAAACTGGATGGGTTTCCGCTACTGAAGAGACTAAAATGTCTTCTTCTAAACAATAACCGAATAGTGTAAGTTATTTAAAAATATATAAAGATCTGTTACCTGAATCCTTCTAAATACAACTAATAAATTTTATACTTACAGGAGAATTGGTGAAAATCTGGAACAGTACATTCCCAATTTGGAATCACTCATACTTACAAACAATAATATCACAGAGCTGGGTGATCTTGACGCCTTAGCTTCTTTACCAAAGCTTAAAACTCTATCTCTCATGCACAATCCTGTTGCTAATAAACAACACTACAGGTATGATGAAATAATCATATTTTTTATAAAATAAGTAGATCACACAGACAATTTGGAGCCAATCCGAGAAGAATACCTTCCCAGTATTGTAAGGATTCAATCTTAATGTTGCAGCAACACCATTCTGATCCCTTAAGCGGGCCGGTAAGAAAACTACTAAAGTGTGACACAATGTGCCTGTATTCAATTTTCACCAGTAAGACCAACCTAGTAGCCTTATGATAATGTCCAACCACTTCAATTTGATACTACAGACTTGCAATGGGCTCTTAATGGAGGAATCTGAAAGTTCATGTGAAATTCCACTAATAAAAAGGATTAACAACCACTAATAATTGTTTTGAAGTTCTCCTGTAATTGCTTTGAAGTCACCAATAAAGCCGCCGTTCGAAACGAGTCTGTGTGACAATGTTTGTATTTGGCAACAAAACTGAACCAAACTCTTGCAAATAAGTAACAAAACAAAAGCTTCACTTTTATTAACTTGCTTGTGTGTTACAGAGCATACATGGCATTCAAACTGCCTGAACTGAGATTACTAGACTTCAGAAAAATCAAGCAGAAAGAAAGGGATGAAGCAAACACACTGTTCAAGAGTAAGAAAGGGAAAGAAATGCAAAAGGAAATTGCAAAGAAAGCTAAAACATTTGTGCCCGGTGGTAACTTGCCTGATCCTAAAGTCACAAGTACGTAACATTTTAGTATTTATTATGACTATACCACATATTTTATGTTTTGATGTTCTGTATAAATTAGTACAGTCTAGGACCATGTTCAACAGTCTTGAGGAAGGAACTCAATTCTATACATGATCATTCATTGATATATTACATTTTATTTTTTGTGGAAAAACTATGTGCAAACTTAATCGTTTTTTTGCATCACTATCCTACTAATAATAAAAATTAGAAAATTGATTTTTGTTTCTAAATATATCTGTAATTGTTTCTAAATATATATAAAGAGGTATTTGCGGATGAAGCTGTGGGCAGAGGCTAGTTCTCTTTAAATAATAATAAATTAATGGTCAGCATTGTCTGATGTTAGAACTGGTTTTCTGATACAGTTAAGTGCTCTATCAGTGAACTCTTAAAAATAGACTGGACTAACATTTAAAGTGCACTGAGGAATAACAAGATTTTCTTGCATCAGAATTAAGCTGCCTGTGTAGTTACAAAAAATAATAATATTGAATGCCACCACTCTTTGAACAAAGCCTTTTAAAAATTAAATGTAAGATTATCTACTAAATCAAACAAATGTGTTATTCTAATGTATTGTACTTGTTACTAAATAACAACTTATACTTATTTAATCTGATTAAACTGACATTTTGATTTAAATTGATAGATCTTACCCCACAAGAAATCCACAAGATAAGAGAAGCCATCAAAAATGCCTCTTCATTGCATGAGGTGGAACGGCTCACCAGGATGCTACAGTCAGGACAGATCCCTGGACAGAAACCATTGCAGCCCCAGACACAGACCAATGGCCAACGTAAGATTAGATTACATTTAGTTTTGAAATAATTCAGTTATGTAAGATTGGGATTTATGGGATAATAAATATGTAGTTCACTAAAATAACTAATTAACATTTCAGATTTCTTGGGAGAGGTGATGAGTTCCCAGGATTAAAAACTTTTTTATTGTTTATGATAGCAGAAAAAAAATTGTTTAATGCCACTTTCTCCACAGTGAAGACAAACATCAGAGCCAATGGAATGTGTGGTGTTCTTAATAGTTGTTGTTATTGTTGTTATTTGTTATAAGTATAGTATTATGATATCTGTGGTTGGTAGAAGGCTGTTGTCTCCTATCAAGTCTTTTATTGAAGGTTTTCTATCGGCAAGTATGGACAGCATTAAATCTATGAAATCATGCATGCCCCTGCTGTTCATACTATACTTGACCTTAATTGTCAGTTTAACAGTAATTGTGGATGCAACAGTGCAATTAATTATACTAACCAATTTTTATTATGATTTCAGAGAGAGATGAAGATGAGGAAATGGAGGCAGATCAGATGAATGGCTAAAGAGTTGATGCTGCACTTCAGTATATTACAGCTGTAAGAACAGATAATATTCTCTTAATTAGCAGCTTTGTTAAGCTGGTAAGAATAGAACTACTAGATATCGATAATTTAGCTTTTAAGAAGGTACTACACTTGGTCTTTACTGTAAAGAACAGATAACACAAAGCGATACTAAAATCAGAACCTGCAGTTGATGCAAAATTTTAATTAACTTTCAAGTCAGTCAAATCTCCAAAGGATTTTTTGTCTTATGTTTTGAAATAAACAAGTATCATAGTAAATTATAGTTTTATTTAAATTATTCACTTTAACATTTTCATTAATTACAATAAAATTAGTCATACATTTCATTATTAGTTTTCAAATGCAATAATTCGTCATTTCCAGCATCTAAGAAGACTGTATAAATCGTTGGTAGAAGGATGTTGCGTCCCATCAAGTCTTTTATTGTAGGTCGTTTATCGGGTAGTATAGACAGCATGGAATCTATGAGATCTTGCATGCCCCTACTGTATGTGCTGAGATCAATTGGATGCACACTTCCGCTTGTAATAGCCTTCACTAAACCGACCAGTGTCTGAAAAAAATTACAATGGAAACAGTTGTATTTATACTAGCATCGCCCACGCGCAATTACAGGTAACCATTTTGTGCAAAATGGTGTAGGTATTTGTAAACATACCTCTGCTTCAAAAGCTCTTTGGTGTGTGCACATTTCGTACAAGAGGCATCCTAAAGCCCAAACGTCGCTTTTGGTATCGTAAGGTTTCCCTTCACACAGTTCCGGTGCCAAATAATACGGGGTTCCAATAACGGTACAAGTCTTTTTTGCGCTGAAATAGAAGAGGTTATAAATTAGGGATCTGTATGTAGGTACCTACCAATTTAGGCACAACTTTGTTAAGTGATGCTTTGCTGTGGCTTGATATGTCCGCTAAAAGGCTAGTTACCTACCTCTCCAACATCTTGGAAACTCCAAAGTCTCCTATTTTGACTAGGACTCCAAACTTGCCCGTCAACAGTATGTTTTCAGCCTTGAGATCCCTATGGATGATATCCAGATTGTGAATATAGTTGACTCCGAGTAGTACTTGGGATAAGAAGAAAATAATTTCCTGGAATACGTGAGTATATACAGTTAAGTAGGTATAGGTACCTACAATAGGTAAGTACTACGATAACAGATACGCGCCTAGGAAATTAGAAACAAGGGGCGATGTTTAAAACTACGAATTTCCAAATTGTACTGACTGAAACTGCACACATGCTATCACCATAGATGCGGTTTAAGTATCATTGGGAAGTAGTTTTAATTGCCCTCAGTTTTCCATTTCCGAAGAAATACCTACCTACCGAGATTTCCGAAATGCATACCTAACTCTTATTGTAGCACTGTAGTTATTTAAATAAGGAAGTTTGTCGGTATTACCTATAGGTAGAAGATAAACTGTAAACCAAGAAGTATATACTGAGCTAGTTAAGTTTCCTACCTTGCCTGAGTAGGTACCTAGGTATTTTAACCTACGAAATTTGTGCGCCTGTCAAACATAAATAAGCAAGAAGCAGGGTACCACCAACGTGAGCTAGTAGATACTTAATAGCCTCGATTCTGTAGTACACTGACTAAACTATCGCTCTCTTTTACTGATAGTGTACGCAAGAAATAGATAGCTACAATTTTAATGCTTTGTGCTGCTGTCAAATCAGTTTACGTGCCGCTTTTCTTCGTGTAGTTATAGTCAGCATGTTTTGATATTACTACTAAATTTGTATGGAAAACTTAAATCTGACTAATTTGACAGCACTAAAATTGTAGCTATCTCTTTCTTGCTTGTACTATCAGTAAAAGAGAGTTACAGTTTAAATTTAGTTTAGTCAGTGTACTACAGAATCGAGGCCATTTGCAACGATTTTATACCTCCCTGGAAACTAATTTACCTGTTGTTTTATTAATTTTGGACATCTCTGATACATATATTCCGCTAGATTCCCGCTAGTGGCGTATTCCATCGAGATCATTACATGTTTGTCTGTGTAGTAACAATCATAAAAACTGATAACATTGGGATGTTTAATTGTAGACAAAATCTTCACTTCGTTTGCAATGTCCTGAAAGATTTTAGGTCAAAGACATGCTTTAATCATTTGCAAAGGCATGCCTGATGCCTTTGCACTAATGTTGTTAGGCTAAAAATACTGACACATATGTATGAAAAATAAAACAGTTTAAAGGCTATAACTGGGTAGGTTCTAAAACTTACCAATTTGTGATTTTGTATTTTTATGCATAGTTCTATGTCTTTAACTATTGTCAGTAGATTGTTGTCACGTTTTTCACATAAGAATACATTGCTGTAATCAAGGAAAGTGTTTTTAAAAAGCTGTTCGGTGGTAGTAGTTTCATAACAATTTTTTATATGTTATGAATCTAGGCAATATAACAGGTATATATAGTAACTAGGTGTTGAATAACCAATAGGTTGGCTTAATCAGTGTACATATAGAGTATGCTCCAATTTTGGTTGGGCCCACTTATATAAATAGTTATTTAAGTAATTTAACAGTCATTTAGTTCCCATAATACATGCTTTGCTTAGTTTGGGGCCAAGTAGATGACGTTGTATGAAAAATGTCCAGCATTATTTATTTACCTATCTACATACCCGTATGTGCCTTTTCCAACAGTTTTTAAAACAGTTAAGTTATAATTCTCAAAACGTTTTCGTAAATCCATTTTCTTAAAACATTTTCCTACACTGAACTTAAAAAAAACAGGACTCGTCCATTTATATTGAACTTTGCTCTACCCGCATTTTTAAATACCTACCTGCCGCATTCTTTCTCTCGTTGGCTACGTAAGATACGGTGGTGGTACGTACCTACAAGAAATAATATTCCTTATGTAAATACCTAGGTATATTATAAAATATACCTACACCCTGCTAGTGGTGATGTAGAGATAATATATATGCATCGAATATAGGTACGTACCTATAACCTACAGTACTTGTATTATAATATCTGTGCTACAGTAGTTATAAGATGATTCTCTATTTTTTATACACACAATAAATCGAGACATTTAGGTAACCGAAAACATCTTTATCCGTCGCTCGTCCATCCCTACATGGCAACCTTGCCAGGCGCGATCGGATTCGCGCGAGATAGGTACATACCGTGGCAAATAAGGACTGGTGAATAATTAAATGCAGCTCATTTGACTGGAAATGAAAAATATTAAAATAATTTTGTTACTGCCTATGATCAAATCAGTGCAATAAAATGGGAAACCCCTATTCTAAGGAAAAAGTAGTGATATCACAGAATGCTGACAGTGGTGGATCTAACTCGAACCATTTGAAACAGCTTAAATCCCATTTCCGTGAAGAGTACACTATCTAACAATAAAATAGATCACAATTTCAATAGATCGAAATTTCAAATTTGTGCCATCCACAATGTTGGAGTTATTACAAGGTACATAACGTCACTATAAATAAGTTCAGTGGTTTCATGGTTCGAGAGCTAGGAGCTGTTTTAGTTTTTCTTTCAAAGCCTTATAACTCGTGACCATGACCTTCTTTTATGATAATAAAACTGGCACGAATAGGCACAAACTAATTTAAATGTGTCCACAAAACTTCATTATTGGGCGCTTCATTAATTTTAGAGATATCGAAGTTTTGAAAACGTTCCACCAGCAAAAACTGAAATAACTCCGTAGTCCTAGGGGGCACAATTTCAAGATATAGGGCACAAATTAAGAGCTATTTACTAATATTATAAAGAGGAAATATTTTTTTGTTTGTACCGAATAGGCTCCGAAACTACTGGATCGATTTTAACCATTTTTTCACCAAAAGAAAGCTAAATTATCAGGAAGTAATAAAGGCTATAATTTATTTTCAAAAAAATAGAGATCCTTAAGAAAATTGCAATAATGTAACCCAAAGTAGCAAAATTTTGCCTATAAAATTCATTATTTGGCGTGCGCTGAGAAAACTGTTGATGATACATAAAAATGATGTACTACATGATTAAGGTACTCATTATTACCTACAAAAAAGTCCGCGAGGGCATATATCTAACTATCGTAGTTTAGTCACAATAGCAGCTTTTGTGTTCTAAACTTTAATTAGATCACCGGTAGAAACAAAAGTTGGTTACATTCATATCGTAGTGTTAATTCTTATTCAAATAAATAGTTTTATCATTAAGGGTATTTACGTAGCAGTAAAATACTTTTAAATTCGGATCGGACATTTAATTTCAAAGTTATCACGAGTATAAAAATGCAACACAACCGCCGCTGCGACGTTCCCTGCTCTATAGCGGGCGTTGCCGAGGAGCGGGAGGGGTTACGTCTATGAGTAAGGTACCCGCGCGGCATCAGTTAGTATGTACATAATATGTTTGTTACTTCTTCGCGCAAAAACTAATGAACCGATTGCGATGAAACTTGATAGGTACATAGCTGTTACTTTTTATCCCGATATTCCCACGGAATCGAAACTTACGCGGGTGAAACCGCGGGGCGCAGCTAGTCTTTCTTTATACGTTTTATTCCTCTAGCTCAACCACAAACATAATTCGTCCAAGCAAAAATGTTACTGCAGCAAAATTTCAAGGGGGACAGAGCAGGGTGACAGATAGGAATAATTGTGTGCATCAGGATGGCGGGTGTAGGTCAACAAATTGCCATGCATTATATACGAGAGCAATGTACGAGCAATGTACTGAATGTACCTGATTTTTTTTCAATGTACTTCCTCCAAACCAAAGATATTACAAAAATAAAGTGAGCCGCCAGCCTGATATCAGGCTGGCGGGTGTATTCTCAATCTGGTCAAATGCTTAACTATCAAAGTAAAAAAATAATATCATAGCAATGTACAAGCAATTTACTTCCACATATTACAAGCAGAACCAGTTGCGATGAACAGTTTAAGAGTAATACGAACTTTTTTTTTAAATGCAGGCGCCTGACAGTTTTTGCTTAGCAATTTGTTTTGTATGGGTCCTAGCGGGTTCGGTCATCGCTAGGAGGATGAAACTGGTGCTAATGCATAGCTTTTTCAAAATATTGTCCGTAACGTTTGAGCATTTTTAATGTACTAGGTAGGTATCTTAACCTGAATGCCAGAAATCTACTTCTAGCGGGGCCTTCTGTTGTTTAAAAGCGGAGGTAGTTGACAATCACACGAAATCGTACCATAACTAATGTATTCCTCGAATTAATGAAATACTCGATAGAGTCATTCACGTTTTAAATATTGTTCCGACCAGCGAGCGGGCCCCCTTTGATTCCGAGCTGATAAAGTAATTTATCAAATTGAAGCAATTTCAATGTAGTCCTAGGATTTGCATCGATAATCCATCTATTATAACAATTTAAGATTTTTATTAAACCACTTCATCATAACCTCCATACAAAAATCGATAATTCTACAGTTAGCATGCAAAGTTATGGCATGCTTGGGAGTAATACGCGAGTATTGTGTCCTTTACATTCCCATAAATTGCTGTATAGCATTAAGTCCTCCCTTTGCGCATTATATGTGTGCAACAAAGAAATACCCTATAAATCAAATTGGTTAACCATTCCTGTGAGCTAGCAAGCAACGCGTGGTTAGTGTTTTTTAATGCATGGCAATTTGTTGACCTACACCCGCCATCCTGATGCACACGAATAATTCATATTTACACGTATGGGCTCTTATTCGCTGCATACTCAAAATACTGAGCAAGATTACAATTTTTTTTGCTGCAGCAACACACACGATTAATTTCTATTTTGACATTTGCCTCCACAGATTTGTGGCTGGATGTGCTGACAGGGTTGCCAATGTGCAAGTAATTCCCTGTTATGCGGGTAATAAATAAAAACGACATATATCAACATCTTGCCTACGCACTACTCATAGTTTTTGTGTGGCTTCTCTGCTTATCTGGTAGGTACCTTCCGTAATTTCATTTATCTCCTTGGACTTACAAAACGCGGGCATATGTCAAATGTAATGTTTGAACGTGCCTTTGACTATCTACTTCCTACTTGTCCTCAAAAATTGATTAGCTGAGTAGGTACCTACCTATTTAGGAGGAAAGGAAATACATTGTGGGGAATACAATCGTGAGCGTGTTTGTTTTGTTTTGTTTTCCTTTAATTAGGGTTTTTAGCACCATTTCATGGCAGCACTGGCTAGCTAGCTGGCTTTGAGGATCTGGAACATAATCAGACAATTATTATTTATTGAAACGAACAAAACATCGTCTCGTTTGAAACGAGAAACCACTACCTACATCCAAAGCTTACTATTTTTCCCCATAAAATTATTATCTTGAAGACAGAATGGGTCAGTTTATGGGATCGTTCAACGCCCGAAATGTGGACCTCTACATGGACGATAAGCCTACCTATGATCCTCAGACTGGCTTTGACTTTCAGAGAAAAGAAAGAGGTATTTGCAAGCTCATACATTAATGACAGGACCATTATTATCAAAGATTGTTACATAACAATTCTTTAGGTTAGGATGTTTGCTACAATAATACCTACTAACCACCATTCTATCAGCACAGCTATTTATCATAGCTAATCATCATCATCAACACCCTGTTGGAGTCCACTGCTGGACATAATCCTCCCACAAAGAGAGCCATGGTAAACAATCTTGTCTACCTCCATCTACCGACACCTGAAACCTTTTAGATGTGGTCCATCAGTCTTTATTTACTTAGCTGTAAATTGTTAATCTTATTTGTGCTAGTATATTTACCTACATAGAGCCTTATTTATAAATAATTTTAACAGTTGATTAACAGAACCCTGCTTTTTCTTTGTGTCATTTCAAATTCAGCAGTGTTTTGTTAACAGAAGTTAACAAAACACTGCTAAGCTAAACACTTGTTTAAAAATCTTTATAAGTAACACCCTTATTACTTATCACATGCTCAAACAGGCATGTCATAGAACCAAAAATTCAAAGGCATGTGCCATCTGTTAGTGTGACATTATGCGGCAATAGGCTTGCAACCTGTCATATGGAATGCTAATATGCAAAGCATGGTGTGCCAAATATAATGTTTGGACCTACCTCTGATTTCCGCCTATTTGGTAACCTCACAGATCTACAATCATACTAAGTATAGACGAGGACCATCATATTAGGGATTAGTCATACATTGATATTAAAAACAACAATGAACTCTTAAAAATACACCGCAACAACATTTAAATAGCACTGACACATTACATGATAAAAGATGTGTTGCTTTGATTTCAGTAATGGTTGCTCGTGAAGCAGATCTTATCTCAGCCAGAATTCCACCAGCTTACAGAGACTACTGCTCCCACAAACTCCTCGAGTATCATGAGTGCCGCTACAAGAATATGCCACTTATTTATAAATGTGCTCATGAAAAACATGGCTACCTGAACTGTGAACATGAAGAGTAAGTAATTGTGGTAGTAAAGATAAAGATAGAGATAAAGATAATTTATTTGCTTAAACATGTGTAAATATGATGATATTATAGTAAGTATGACACAACATGCTTTACCAATATCGGTGTGAATAGTATTGTACTGTGTGTATAGTATGCCAATCTGTTTGCAAGATTGCTAGTCGAACATCGCAAGTGATACAAAGTGGTTGAAGAGCACCCATGTCCTGGATAATGCACATAACTAGAGGGTCTAATGATGGGAAGAATGACTAATGTAATGAGCCCATGCAGTGATTTCTACAACCTCAACGATGATTCTTAGATAGATTTTATAACCACTATTGGACACTGCAATATACAACAGAAGACACGTCAGGGGTCGAACCAGGAGTCAAAATTTTGCATAATTATTCTTGTTTCTGATTTAGCCAAACATTTATAGACCATTTGTTTACCAACTTTTAACAGATTTAGATGAGAACAAAAAATAGTATTAAGCTGTGCAGAGGGTCTATGCTTAGTTGCAAAGAAGTTAAAAACATGTGGAATTGGCTTTAGTCACCAATTCCACATGTTTTTAACTTCTTTGTAACTTTCATTTTCATTTCATTATAATAATTGTCTCAATACAGTGACCGAATTGACATGTTGTAAACTTAGCATAGCCTATTGGTGATAAGACTTATTGTACACTAGCTATTGCCTACGGCTTGGTACCTGGATAAACATTAGCCTATGTGTTATTCTAGATCATGAACTAAACCTCATCCCAAATTTCATCCAAATCGGTTCAGCCATTAGCAATCCACATTTGCAGAAGACTCACTCCACGATCACCAGTACGCAATTTTGAGCTTGTTTGCCGCGTGGAGTTATCATTGATTCGCTCACAGCACAGAGTAGGTACATTTTTATATACTGGCTCACAGCCAGCGGCGTGTCAGCTAGATCTAACGCACCCGCGCCCATTTTCCGCACTACCTACACCCCGTGTTTTTTCAATATAGGATTATTTTACCAATATCTTGCTGTGTAGGCCATATTTTTCGTTTTTCAGTATTACTTCATTAATAAATGTAACTGGATCAAAACATCATATACGTTAGCATTATATTAGTCTGAAAAACCATTCAGTGTTCAAATGCAATTATAAAGGATTATATTTGACAGTAAATGTCGAAATCAGTCAAAACGCTTGCCAACAAGGTATTGATCGTTTAAATTAAAAAGAGGTTGTTCGTAAATAGGGTGAAGGTATATTGAGAGATGATAGACACATTGTCGGCTATTTTCATAATAATAATAATAATCTTCATCATCATCATCCTGCAGGGCGCGCTTGTGGTGAGCGTTCAGTGCAACTAAACGCTACTCCCGTGAGTAGCGTTTAGTGAAACTGCAGCACACCTCTCGACACCCTTTATCCGTTCACACCAACATTGCCACTACGCTGCCTATTGTTGGCGGCATTTATGGGGCAAGTCATCGCCTGCCTATGATTTTATTTGAATTTTAGTCAGAATTGGCAGGTGCCGTTTCATCCAACGTAGCTCAGCAACCATTCCATAAGCATATACTCCTGCAATAGTCCAGTTTATCACCCAATATTTCAAATAGTTTCATGGGTCGCCATCCACAAAATAAAGTATTTTTATATATTGTATTGTACTAAAAGGCCTCTTAGTGTTAGCTTCGGCTCCACTAATGCTTAAAGGCCTCAGACATAAGCCTGAGATTTTAAATAAATAAAGAGAAATAATAATCATAATGATAAATAAGCCCTCATTACAAAATGCCATCAATCGACGTTAAACGATGGTTGCGTAGGTACCGGGAGGCACATATTTCAGAATAATGTTGGTAGGTATGTTCCTGTATATTATAAACATGTATTGTGTCTGACTAGGTACCTATGGCATGTCTTGTTAGTCTTTGTTTGTGTGTATCCGGTATATTATCCTTTACCGTTAGGTATACCATATAACATACCATACCTATTTACGCGCTGACTATCATTTCGTGCTCACGACTCGTGCCGCGGCGACTAATTAGCTGTAGTACATAATAGTACTGTTATTTATTCTGTGTCTATTGTTGACAACGCTTACAATTAAGTTTTATCCTTGCTTATTAGTCAATAGCTGTATTTTCAACTTTAAAAGCATCTTTGTTTTGTTTCAGCTATGTTTTACGTATGAAAGAATTTGAAAGAGAACGCCGTCTTCGACTGCGCGAGAAACGTTTGGTTGGCGTAGCAGCTTAAAGTTACCAGCACATGTAGCAAAGACAACAAGTTTGTTAACGGAAGAGAAACAAAATAAATTTATGTCTTCTCTTCTTAGTTTGTCTCTAAAACGGTTGTCTTAGTGCTCATGATAAGCGACAGAAGATGTAATCAGAGTAGAAAACATTTAATCTAATTTAATGTAAATAAACATGGAAGTTAACATTTGTACGTAATTTTAGATACACCTAGAGCGGCCATCTTTAAAATCTGCCAACCAGGTCAAGAAGCGTGAAAACCCCGGATTATAGAGCTTTAAACCCGGATATATCCAGTGTTTTTTTTAAAGTTACTCAGTAAATTAAAAAGATGATTTCGGCTGCGTATTTTCCGTACATATTTTAGCAGCCTAAAACCCGGACTACAAATGAAATCCTGCCCGGACGCCCTTTAAACTAGGACAAGTCCGGAGAAACCGTGACGGATGACAACCTAGCCTGGGTAGGTAGTTCTTGTATTAATAGGTATCTTTCGTACAGTCCGATCCATCCAAATGTTGTCTGGAAAAGTTCGCTAATTAGCGATAAGACCGCTCATTGTACAACTTTGTCAAAGTTTGTAGTTATTATCCAAGCTGATGCATTATTTGGTGTGCAAAAATAAAGTATCTTCTATCTATATAATAATATCGTAAGTGACCATGGTTAGTCAGTAGCGAGTCGCTACAGTAGACTTCCCTACTGATTCTTTGTCAGTGAACAGAGTAATGGGTATAATACAAAATGTATGGCTATTATAGAAGGCCTATGTCTGTGGACCTGTGGTAATAGCTAAGTAGATACTATACCTACACAAAGGAAAAGCAAAAATATAAGTCCTGATACAAAATACTGAAAAGGACAGGCTACAATTTTGAAAGCCATAAAACATTAGGGAAAATTCTAAAACTATTTTGAAAATTATGATAGTCTACCTTCACTACTAAGGACCTTTGTGTGGTAGCGGTAACGGGATGCTCGGGAGTTTCATTATGCATATACGCAAAACATCTAAAACGAGGTGGTAGATTTTTATTAAACCCCGACGCGTAGGTACCTACAGCGATATTACAAGCTGAAGAGGCAATATGGGCAGGCCATATAGCTCGCAGAACTGATTACCTGGGTACCTACCTATGCAAATTCCTAATAGTGACTAGAAACCGGACGTGACTAGAAACGTGACGTGGAAGTCTCCTTACTATTACTTACAACATAATTGCGGAAAGTTGGTGGATGGAGGAGGCTAAAGCGTTTGTCATGGCACTCTCTAGAGGTATAGACAGGTGTTTTTAATATAATAATATGGCCTTCAAAAACTCTATGTGTGTGGGTTGACGAAAATGATGATTGATGATCACGAAATTTAATTAAAGGTTTCTGTCGTACCGAATGGGTTTATAACATGTCAAAACGTTGACCGTATTGACAAGATTTCCATACAAAAATTGACGAAACAGTTATCGTTACGACATGTTTTGAACGTACTTGTAACTCAACATAGGCCCTCAGTGGGTCTATGCCGAGTGTATAACATGTCAAAACATTGACCGTATAGACAACATTTCCATACAAAAATTGACGAAACGGTTTTCGTTTCGAAAATTTTTGAACGTATTTGAATTTCGGTATAGGCATTCAGATCTCCCATTTCCAAAGGTCTTTGGGCTCTCCCAAAGATGCACAATACGCACAAAAATATATGGGGGATCAGTAGAGTTCTGCCCTTAAAGCGCTGTGCTCTGCGGTACACCATAGACAGTTGATCTTTTGCAGTTATACCAACATTTGAAGAAAATCAATAATGTTGCCATCTTTAATTATGATAGCTAGCTGAACTTTGTCGTATTGTTTAGTGACTATAAGGATACATTTCGCTTGTTATTTGTCAAGCAAAATAATGAAAGTTACTAATAATGTGGGATGTAAGCTATGCAATAATATGCTTTATTGTGTTCGGCTAATAAAAGTTATGCTCTCTGTGACGTAGAAAAGAAACATATTTTTTTGTAAACACGCTCGCTTTGTGGAATACACTTTGATGAATGAATAGATAATTTATTGCGGAAGTAATGGCTTCCTAAAATTTAATTGCAGTTTTTCTTCAGTGGCTTTAATTAAAAATAGGACGATAAGTAAGAAAAGTTCGATTTACATAAGTGATTTATGTGTTGGTGCGATAAGGTGGCTCATCCCGACCAACCACCCCGTTCTGAAGCCGCGTCGAGCTTCTTTGTAGGAACTATCTGAATTTATTATTTGTTATTATCCTGAAAAGATGGGTATCAATTTTTAACAAATCAATAACCACAGATTTGTTTTCAGATCTCGGCGTCGGCAAGATGACAATTCCAATGATCGTTTGGTCTCACTGTCGGTTTTGATGAATTTGACAAAAATCATAGCGAGTTAGTCCTAACATGGAGAGTGCCGGTGGCGCGAAACCTGTGAAAAACAGGGGGAGATCTAGATCTCGGGCCCAGGACGAGGATGACGATGAGACAGACGAGGAAGTGTGGGACAGTGACGGAGACGATGAGACCATCGCCAGGATCCAGCGAGCTCACTACGCTCAGGCTGCAGCCATGAACAACCGCCGGCGCCCTGCTCCCAAAAAGAAACCCATGACCAACAAAAGAAAACTAGAAGCAGTCAAAACGTTCCATGATTTCACCAAAAAACTAAAACAGGACACTGGCATTTCAATCCGTGGACTGGTGGGCAATAACATATTAGAAATAAACAGTGACTATTCTAGTGAGAGCAGTGTGTCTGATAGTGATGGTTTATCAGAGGAGGAATTTGTGGTTAACCCTACTGCTGTGGAGGAGCTGAACGGTGAGAATGAAAGTTACATAGACCCTGAAACTGGGGACATAGTGGACACTAAACCAAAACCAAAAGTTGTAGAAACTCCTGTTGAGCCAGCACCAAGTATAGAAATTAAACCAGAGCCCGAGTTGCCAAAAACACTATCAATAAGTGACATCATTAATGAAAAGGACTTTGACTTGAATAAGAATGTAGAAATAGCTGAAGTGGAAGGGAGTGAGCTATGTCCTGAGAGCACTCCAACACCTGAAGAACTGCTGGATATGAAACAAGAGGAGAACAGCGAGGACTATGACATCTCTGAAAAATTAAAAGAAATGGGTGAAATTAGTGTGAAGCCTATTAAAAAGGAAGGTGAAGATGAAGCACCAACAGAAGCAGAGACGAAACCTGAAACAGATGAAGAGGTGAGTTTAAAAGCAAAACTTTGATGTTTTTCATGTGCCACTATATACTTGGGCTCCTACCTAAATATATGGTATTGATTTGTAAGACTTCACAGATAAATGCATGAATTAATGAAATTATAATAATAATAATGCTGGGCATAATTCACAGCATCATCTAGCCCCAAACTAAGTAGAGGTTGTATTACGGGAACTGCATGACTTTTATACAACATATATACCTTATATTTTTGTAAATACATACATATTATACATAGAAAACACCCAGACACAAGACAAACATTTATAATCTTACAAACATTTTGTCCCGCAGCGGGAATCGAACCCACAACCTTCTGCATCAATTACTTTATTGTACACCTGTGAAATAATCAAAATAAACAATAACATTAAAATTAAAGGTGCAATGGGCCATGTAGTGTAGGTAGGATGGTTCTTAGGTAGGATGGATATATCACCACAAGTCATGAGGTGGTGTTGAAATAGATGATGGAAAACACATTGTCGCTTTAAAAATTTGCAAAAATTTACTACAGACAGATAATAACTCTGAAGTTAGCCATGTAATCGCTTTTTCGATCTTGTGTCGCTGGATAAGTTTTATAAACAATCTACTGCACAGAGGAATGGCTAAGTTCAGGATGGCCATCTTAAAATAGCTTTAACTCAGGATGAGTTAAAGAATCGATGCAATCTTGTCCAACTAATATTGTACTCTTTCAAAATCTTAAATCTCCGAAATATGTAGTATGATTAATGCAATTAATAATTTACTGATTGTTGTGCAATTTAATTACCAATTTTCATAAGTTATCAATAAATTGTACTTTTCAGAAAAAGCCTGCAAACCCAAATGCATTGAATGTTAGACGCAACATCCGAGAAGTAATGGATGAGAAGAATCTTGATGCTTCAACACTGACAGCTCAGCGGCAGGAGTCAGAGCGCTTGGCTCGTGTGCAAGAGCAGCAGAGGATCATAAGAGAGGTGAAGATTATCATATATTTTTTTGCATTTGAAGATTGCCATTATGCTTTCAGCTGTCTGCCTAAAAGTTATGCTTATGAGGGAGAACAAAATCATATTAACATAGTCTATGAATTAATATGTATTTAAAAAAAAATTCATTTACTTTTTTATGAAACATTGTAACTTGTTTTTGTCATTTTACTAAGTGAAAATGTTGATAGTCAATGTATTTTTTCGCTTTATAAAACAGCTTAACAGGTATATGCTTTGGGACTCCTATGAGCTTATTGATAACTTGTATTCCAGTTATATGTGATAATAATTCTCAAATTCCACCTTTTAAGGCGGAATTAAAACGAAATCTTTTCGCACAGGTTCAAAGGCAGATTGCTCTCAATAGGCAAAGCAAAGCTCACCAGAAAACTTTATCACTATTGCAAGGTGGTTCTTCGATTCTAAAGAAAACTGCATCAGGACAAAAGCTACAGTAAGTAATTTTTAAAATCAAACTTCTTTTTGGTATTTCATATAAATTTAATTGATGTGGAAACTGGCATGCCTTATAAATTAAAATTTTAAGGCATATACCATCAGTTAGTTTTCCAATAAGTGTTGACTTGCAACCTGTATGCAGAATGTTAACTACCAAAATTGACAAATAGAAAATTATTTAATGCTCAACTAAAAAGTAACTGTACATTATACTCATTCTAGATAAGCTCTTCCATCTAAACTTTGTGTAATATAATTTTTGGACATACTTCTGACTGCTCCCTTGATTCTCGAATTTACGTACTAAGTATAGATATGAAGATGTCCATCATTGGGACTACAGTTGGAATGGGAGCGTGTTTTTTTAAATTGTTTTTTTTTAATTTAATTTTTTAGTTTGCCACATACTGTGATTTCGAAGCTATCTTCTGGGGAAAAGGCAACAAAAAATCAGTTGGAAATCTCAAAGATACCAAAGCCTACTACATCGGGAGCTTTGCAAAGTAGGAAAGAGGTAAGATTCATCTCTATCATGAATATCTATTACATTCCAAATTCCATACAACAGAACATAAGTGCCATAGCGGGAACGAAGGTTCTCCCAGACATTATTTACATTTGAAAATAAAATTAATTGCTTAAGAGCCGTTCATGCATTTGCCATTATATGTTTTTTACAATTAAAAAAATACCATAAAACTAAAAAACATATACAGGGCAAAACTACACAAAAGATCGGGTCTGTTGTTGCAAATTTAAAGAGCACCACTGCTTGTCTCGCCAAACGGGGTTTTTTCCTTCAAAATCGATACTGTTCACAACATGTCATGCTACTAAATGAGTACTTGCATACTACGCGAAACTGGGACCCGTGGGTCCTTAAGTAGCAGACAGCCTTATAAGCAGGATTAGGCATATGTTGCACGTAACGTAATATGATAAAATAATTTGAATAGTCTTATCGGTCGCAGATCGTAGAAATCGTTGATGTGGACAGCAGTAGTGGAGAGGAGTCATCATCTTCGTCATCCGACTCGGACGACTGCATCATGCTGTCTGACTCTGAGGTGCCGGCCAGCCCCGAAGCTGAAGAGGATCCTAATAACTCAGGTAAATTACGACCTCAGTGGTGGTGGGCGAGCACCCGGCATAGACGCAAGAGGTGCGGACTCGATCCTCGATGCGGAACAAGTATTTGCATGCTCGGAAGATATTTATTTCGGGTCTGGGTGTTGTGGTACCGGTATTCTTAGTTCCTCATACTCACGACACGGAATAGTGTCGGATCTGGGGATCTAGACAAATACCACTTTCTGTTGTCGTTAACAGCGGAAAGAAAGCGCCTGCGGAAAGATTAATTTGTATGGAAATGACATTAGAATAGACACATTTTTTATTCCTGAATACTGACAGAAAGGTTATTTTGTGTAAGTGGTGACCACAAACCGAAAGACGCAGCTTAGGATGCCCATTCTGGCGCTCAGAACTTAGTAATTCAAGCCCATCCGTATTGAAAAAAAGCTTTAACAATGTTAATCTGATGATGGAGAGTGAAGGTGGACGATGAAACTCCTCGATAAATAATAGGACACTAACAATGTGTGAGCTTTTTGATAAACTGCGGTTCCGATTATTAATTTCGTAAAAGCTTATTATAAAAAAACAACAATAGACTTTAATGTTGCAGAAAGACGGTGGATGGTAGCCAAATATCGCTCGTGATTGCACTTTTTGAGCAATGCCTCTGTCCAGCTGTGAAATTGTGCAGACTCTTGTTTTTTTTTTGGAATTACACTCACTTGAGATTACCTTGCTTTTTTACTAATAGACAAGGAGTTCCCAAAAGAAGTTCTTGATGTTGATAAGCTTACTACACACAAAGTGTTTTTAGTTTTCCAAATTTTAAAACGGTAATTTTCACGTATCGTACCCTTCACCGATAGTGAAGGCGCTGACTAAGTTTCGACTCATTCCGAGAGTCTTCATCAGGGTGAGTGATCGCGTCGATCGCCCTCCGCGTCGCGTCGTGCACTCTCAGAATGAGCCGAAACTTTGTCGATGCCTCCACCGATAGTACATGAAAATTCCCGGTTTACAATATGAATGATGAAAATCATGATTTTAGTTTTGTTTTTTATTTTTTTTAAGTCACTGTATAACGTTTAGGTCTCCACGTAAATGACGCTTACAACATACCGGACGAACAAGGCCGGGTCCAGATCAATATCGGTCATCCTGAGAATGAGGAGGACATATTTTTGGCGCCACAGATTGCCAGGGTGATCAAACCTCATCAGGTAAGCAACATTTCTAGGCTGCTATCATACTGCAGCCAGCAGTACAGACGAACATAGCTCCTCCTACTTTTAAGAAGTCGGTTAAAAACGGGCATGCACAGGTGCAACATAGTCTAGATATGGTACATATAGTATATAAAAGAAAACCTGAAAAGTCGGTTGAACGAAGTCTCGATTTATTCAAATTACACTAAATTAACGTAGAATGAACACAGTGTGCTAGCAGATTATTCCTTATTGAACCCCTAGCACAGGTATTAAAACAAAATCGTTTTAAGTTTTCCATACAAAAGAAAATGGCGTTTGTGAAATTCCTCCTCTAGGGATTTAGATTGGGTTAAAATCAACAAATTGAAATCTTTTTTATGACACAAAAACATAAAATGCAACAAACATCAAATAAAGTATCCATTTACTGTGACACAAATATAGCTTACTATTTTTTTAATGTACGCAACTGTGTCTGAGTAATTGTCTTTTTTTTAAATTCCAGATTGGAGGTGTGAGATTCTTATTTGACAACATCATAGAATCGGTGGAGCGCTTCTCGACCTCATCCGGTTTCGGCTGCATCCTCGCGCACTCCATGGGTCTCGGGAAAACGCTTCAAATTGTATGCTTCTGCGACATATTCCTACGGCACACAACATCGAAGACTGTTTTATGTATAATGCCCATAAATACGCTACAGAATTGGGTATGTAAAATTTCCTTACATCTATTTTATATTTCCTTCCTTGTACTCTATCGTACATCATAAAATCTGATGTATGTTCACAAAAATATGAATTTGTTTAAGAAAAATAGCGGTAATCACAATACTAATACTAGAATTAAAGATAAACTCGCTGTTACCACTTGTAGACTCCATAAAGTTAACAAATCGTTTAAAAGGCAAGGTGTACGCTTTTATAACAAACTCCGAAGAGTTTCAAAAACGTTAATAAACATAAACTTTATAAAAACGCATACTATAAAATATCTGATTATTTAGATCACAAAAACTCTTGGGATTGAAAATCATTAAAAATAATAAACAGTTTTGCTTTCTTGCCTTTCTTTCCTGGCTTGGTCGCGGAAGAACAGGCAGTAGATAAAACCGACGTTTCAAAGTGATCCTTGTGATTTTAATGAAAAAATGAATTTTGACTTTGAGTCCGTTCAGTCCAAAGGTATTCTGTTAGAGATCGCTAATTAGCGATAAGACCGCCCATTGTACACAGTCAAAGTAGTACTTATTTAAACTGAAATATTATTTGGTGTGCAAAGTATTTTCTATCTATCTATGCATTTTGTAGTTACTGGCAAAACATTGCGGTCGCCTTAGAATGAACATAGCGATTAATTTAGTGAAAAAGTTCATTGTTTTCATTTGAAATTCAAGCAGCTAGACCAGTCCGAAAAATATAGCTGTAGTATTTGATAACTTTTCAGAACATTATATTGCTAACGATTTTTTTTATAAATATATAGAGCTTAAGTACTTTGTAGTTATGATTTCCTTACAAAGCTGAGCAGGGAATCCGCATTCACTTGGAAAATCAAACGAAAAAAATCCAGGAAAATTATTTGTGGGTGACAATGTTAAGTATGGTCCCATCGCCATTTTGTCGCGTTAGATTGGACTTAGTTGATTTTGCTGAGTCTTTTTTGTGGCCTGTAATTGAGAACGCACTTAAAAAACTTGCTCATATTTACACATAATTCTTAAATTAAAAGTTTTTATACTGACGTTTGTCCCTTAAATTTGTTAGTAGTAATAATAATATTAATGCTGGACATTTTCACACAGCGTCATCTAGCCCCAAAGTAGAGCTTGTGTAATGGGAACTACATACTACTAACTAGCTTTTGCCCACGGCTTCGCCCGAGTGGTATCAGGATAAAAAGTAGCCTATGTGTTATTCTGATGTATAATGTATATTACTGTAAAGTTTCATTAAAAAACGTTCAGTTGTTTTTTGCGTGAAAGAGTAACAAACATCCATCCTCACAAACTTTTGCGTTTATAATAGTAGTAGGATATACTTTTTTTTAGTAAATACATTCATATTCTATATAGAAAACAGTAGTTTTATTGATGTTTGCGTTATTTTACAGGTGGCAGAGTTCAACATGTGGCTTCCAGTGGATCCCACCGCTAGTCCTTTGGCGGCTCACGGCGAAGTGCGCCCAAGAAACTTCCCTATCTACGTCCTCAATGATAGCCACAAAACTCTCCAAATGCGAGCTAAAGTCGTCAAGGTAATAGTCATTATCATCAGTTATTAAAAGTCCGCTAGTCAAAGGCCATGACGAACGATCATAAGCCACCTCCATCCACCAACCCAGATGTGAGTCGACGCGGTGCAGGTGGGACGAACGGGGGTATACACAGTGTGAAACTGCATCTCAGCGGTCCAACCACAAGTGAAGTTTAACCTTAGCGATACAGTGGCGATGGAGATCATTATACAGCTGTAACATTTGTACGGAGGGGTATATGCCATGCCAAACGAAAGTATAATAATAATAAATAAATAATGCAGGGCATTTTTCATACAACATAATCTAGCCCCAAGCTATGGCATCGCGTATTTTGATGAAATTAACAACAAATAGGTATTGCGAGTTTTCACTGGGTTTTGTAAAAAATGTAAATAAACTTATTGGTTGTCTCAAAGTTTGTTTGTTGTTGTGTGTATCAGAGCTTATAATGATTCTTTTAAATACATACACATTAGGCATAGAAAACACCCAGATCTGAGACAAATATTATTAAGTATGCCATGTGATTTGAATGAATAAAAACCTATTGACTTTGACATCACATTCTATAATAATAAAAAAGATTTAATTTCTCTCTTACATAACATGACAAATCTTTAAAAAGAAAGTGATGTTGCAACTATCTTAAAAGTAGCATAAGTATACATTTTTACATTTTTTTTTAGTGCAGGGACTTCTTTCCACCTTTAACTGTTTCCATCTTCCTCGATCTCTTGCCGGTGATATAAAATTTAGTGAGCATTTCTAATTCATTCACGCAGATAACGACACGCACTGCACACAAACAATGCATATGGTGATTACGGATGCGATTGTTTCATACATTTTACAACGAGTGGTCGGGGTGAAGCGCTCGTAAACGGGCTAGTAAGGGATTGCCACCAATTCCTTACTGCGGTTGTATTGGTGCAACGATTTTGCGACGGCTATACAATTCCAGTTTACGTTTACGAGCTTCATTATATAAATTTTGTGTTTTCAGGATTGGACCACAACAGGTGGAGTGCTCATGATAGGGTATGAGCTGTACCGGTTACTCAGTATGAAAAAAGATAAAAAACCTCGTAAGAAGAAAAAGGCCGAGCTCAAAGCAGAAGAGAAAGAGCGAGAAGAGAGGAAGGCCGCGGAAGCCGGGAATGATGATACTCAGGTATTATGGGTTATGAGTTTGTTTTTACACATGTCAAAAAAGGTCACATTTTTTTTTAAACAGTAGGTTACCTTGCCTCGGCGCGATTCAGAACATTGTGGGCTACCCTTTGACACTCGATTCTAATCGCAATTTAGGATTAGGATTGAATTCGTATAATATGGTACTTTTTAACGCAATATTAGCGATCGGAATTAGTATTTAGTGGAATAAAAAAAAACTAACTAACTTACTTTATCTCGGAAACAGCTGATTGCAATGCGGCTTTTTGCAATCGATTCGTATGACTTCATGGATGGTTCTTTGATAAATTTTAGCGCCACAAGTCATCACTAGGCTGCAAAAGACGGATGGAAAACCGCTACGGCCGAGTACGCAACCGGAGCTTCGTAACCGATTGCGACCACATACTTTTCGTCCTTCAAAACTAGTATTTTTACACGTCTGGGATTTTAAAATGTTATTAAAATTACCTTGTTATATCACAGAACTCAGATATAACAAACCTGTCGAAATATTCCGAAGAATCAAAAGACAAAGAGGAGGACCCCCAGGCCAAGGCTGATGAGAAAGACGACGCTAAGAATGACACTCCCGCTGACGATGATAAGAAGCTGTTGGACGGTATGTTATTCAGAAATACGAACTCAGTTTACTATGTTCCTACAGACTGCACTGGGCCTCTAGACAAATACCTGACGCTTAGTTTTCCTTTCATTCTAACGCAAATTCGTCAAGGGTAAAACTTGGCAGCAGTCACGTGACATCTTAACAGCTAATGTCCTTTCCATGCAATTTATTTAATCTTTCCGCAGGCGTTAACGCAAAGAGAAAGTGGTTGTTGTCTGGTCTATGGTCATAACTTTACGTCAGTCATTAGATGAAGCGAATCAGTTCGTAATTAATCAAACCATTGTGTCACGATCTTTTCATCAGTATCATAAGTTTATCTATATCTACGTATCTATACTAATAATAAAGCTAAAGAGTTTATCTCGCACTTATCTCTGAAACTAAAAGTCGGATTTGAAAAAAAAAATTGATATCCTAATTTTCGAGGAAGGTTAGGCTTTAACATCATGCTACGACCAAAAAGCGTAATAGCGCGGGCGGGCAATGCGACGCGGTCGGTGGGTCGGGGGCTGAGGGCGGCCGTGGCACAGCTAGTATCAATATAAAACCAATTTTAAAGAAGATTCGGTCTTATTCCGGTAATAATGGAAGATAATGGATTGTCTTTGCCCAGCAGTGGATCAAAATCGATGATTGGATGATGATTAACGAACTGGGTATTTTTCGAATCTAACCATTGTTCTTGAAATTACTCATGACAAAAAAGGTCTATTTAAAAAAGGTCATATTTTTTATTTCATACTCTGTCCTGCAGACTTATACGTAAGCGTATCTCCAGAGCTCTCCTAGAGCTCCTTGTGAAGGGCTCGTACCGGGGAAGTACTACGGCAGTAGTTGGCGGCATAAATAGGTATGGTGATACCTATTTCTGCCGCCAAGCAGTAATGCCAGTGAAACTAGAGGCACATGAGACTTTTCACCCATGTTATGTCTTGGTCGGCAACGCGTGACTGATATCAATACGAGTGATAGGGGACACTCTTAATTGAGATCATAGGTGTGAGGAGTTTAGTCATATGTGTGCTTTCAAAAATACGGACGTTGGGAAATCAGTGACTGCGTCGGCCATTTTGCCTGAGTCACTGAGAGATATCTATTATGAGTTTGAAAATTGGATACGTGAAACCTGATCAAGTGGGGGTACTCGGCCCGTAACCTTTGTATATCTTTTACAGAAATGTACACAGCTCTTGTCAAGCCGGGACCGGATTTGGTAATCTGTGATGAAGGACACCGAATCAAAAACTCTCATTCTAACATTTCTTATGCGCTGAAGCAAATGAGAACAAAGCGCCGAGTAGTATTGACAGGTGAGCTATATTGCGTCTGAATCAAACTAGATATCATTTTAGAGCTTTAGCTTTGACGGATTCCCGATGCGGGAATTGTAAAATATTTGATTCAGGTATGGGCTTTGTGGTACCAATGGTATTCCATATTGTTCAGAATAATGTCACAGTATTAAATTTCGTATTACATACATACATGTATAGTGATTTTGGCACAAGTTTATGGTTACATATTTTTAGAGTTTTCGCTGTCTTACCTACTTTATAAAGTTTCATGTAGTTTCTGATACCCACATGAATCAAGTAGTCAGGAGTATGTATGGGACTATAAAATGTTTGTTTTTAATATAAATAAGTTTGCATTTGGCTACACCTCGCTTGATAGTTTAACCTAGATTAATCACACCCACACGGTAGATGCTTATTAACTCTTGTGTTGAAGATATACAAGTTATAATTTATAGGAAAAAAAGAAGCAGGAATGGAGTTCCGTTCCTCACTTAGTTGTCCTCATGATAAAAGAGGAAAAGCGTTTTGTACGCATGGGCGCTTCGTCTACAACGTAATACCCATGCGTATTCCGTAACAGATTTATACGTAGTAAGAAGTGAACATTCGTATTCGAACGCGCATTATGTAAACGCGGTAGGTATTATGTTGTGGATGTACTGCCTAAGCGTACTAATCGCTTTTCTTAAGGGTGGAGCGAGCGGTTCAGCAAGTCTGTGTTAGTAGCGGAATGGAGATAATATATTGATTAGAAAATATCTTTGTCCAGGTTATCCTCTCCAAAACAATCTGCTCGAATATTGGTGCATGGTTGACTTCGTGCGGCCAAACTATCTCGGTAGCAAAACCGAGTTCTGCAATATGTTCGAGCGGCCGATACAGAACGGGCAATGCATCGACTCTACGCCGCAGGACATAAGGCTCATGCGATACAGGGCGCATGTGCTGCATTCATTGCTCGTTGGTTTCGTGCAAAGGTAAGGTTCACTCGTGTGAAGCTACGCGGAGATTACGCGAGGATACATAGCGCTCCACTGAGAGACGGAAATTAACGTAAAAATAAACTAAAAATGAAGATACCGCTTTACTCGACTATCCTACGTTGTAGTAGTTTTATTTGTATATTGGGCTTAATGGGACTTAAAATTAAATTTAAAGGGATGTTCCGAATATTATTCTCAATCAATCGATTTACAACAACAAAACAAAGGAAAATCTAGGTTTTTTTTTAGATACTATAATTAACTTATGACTTTCATTTGTATTTGTTTCTTTACAGACGATCGCACGCAGTCCTGCAGTCCACGTTGCCTCAGAAGGAAGAGTACGTGCTTTTGATTCGTATGACGCCGCTTCAAAGGAAACTGTACGACCAGTTTATGAACGAAGTCGTGCGCTCCACCGCGGTGCCAAACCCATTGAAAGCGTTCGCTATATGCTGTAAGGTAAGTAAGATACCTATTATGTTCTAAGCGCGTGTTGTTCTCAGACGACGGTGGAAGCCGACTTATGATGGTACCGATACCACATTTCGGCTAGACGATTTAAATTATTCATTCATTTACTGAGTGAAATGAGCGAACCATTCAAAGTGATTCCAAACTTCAATCATTTTAATGAAACAGTTCTCTTTTGACTTAATGTTTTTTGTGAGATGAGTGTACTTTAGACCAAAAGGTTTTAACATAGATATATTTTAGAAAATTCGTAATTACATTTCCTACTTGTAAATTTTCCATTAATTTTTATTGTAGATATGGAACCACCCCGACGTCCTATACAATTTCCTTAGAAAGCGCAGCGAAGCGAATGCTCTAATCGAAGAAGACTTGGATTTAGAGGAAATAGGGGGAATCACAAAGGCTCGCGCTAGAAATAAGCAAGGAGGAATACGCCAAAAACCAGGGCCCAAGCCTCGGGTAAGAGTTCACATCCATACCGAGTCAGTATCCTCACCGCAGAGATCAAATTGTATGTTGTTATAGAAAATACATCATGCATTGGAGTGATTCCTTTAAATTTGGTGAATTATTTAGAAAAATAATACATCTACTCAGGTAAGTATATACAAAATATACAGATGGAACAGTCTAGCCATCTATAGACCGTTGCAAACGATCTATAGATAGCATAACTGATCTAAATCTCTGCCAGATGGATGCGTTTCTAAATGCTGGCTGTATTGCCACGCTGAATAGCAATGCTAATGCATTGGCCCCCCTCTCCAGCCAGCTCTCTGGTCATACATCGCTTCGGCCAGGTGCCCTAAAATATCAACCCAAATAGCTCAAATGAGTAAGATCTGTCGAGACCCTTCATTTGGTTAGAAAATATGTAAATTTTTGTGCAAAACTGTTCAGTAATTAAATTGCAGATAATTCTAAAACTTCTGTTTAGGGTGGACCAAAGAAACCAGCGGCCACGATACCCCCAAATACCTCAACAGGATCTGTCGTGCCTCGTCAAGACTCTAACAGCGGAAACTCTTCCTACCCACCCAACGGACCATACGGCCCTAATGCGTACCGACCCGACCAACCCGGAGGCTATCCACCTTACCCCAATTATCAGAACGCACCAGGATATTCCGGGTATCCCCCAAATCAAGGGTACAGTCAGAACTACGATAGCAATTACTATCAACAACCACAATCTGGCTACAACAACTATCCAAATCAATACCCCCAGAACAATGTCGAAGGGCAAACCTATAACCAAAACTATTGGGGAGGCAACAATTACTATCAGGGTAACCAACAAAGTTACTACAATAACCCACAGTACCCGAACCAACCGCCGCCGGAGTACAGAGGCAATCCGGCAGAATTCAACAATCAACAGTTTTCGTCCAATTTCAACGCGCCTCAGAACGAAACGCCGTATCCTAGCAATGCTGTACAACCATATCAGGGCCAGGAAGGGTATGGGAACCAACGCCCGCCGTATCCAGGGTACAACCAACCCGGCTATCCAGATTACAACCCGAACGCCCCAACTACTTACCCTAACAATCCGCCTAACCCAGAGTACCCTAACCAACCGTACCCACCTCCGTATAATAACCCTGCCCCGTATGGACAGGGCACGGGACCGTATAGCCAATATGACCAGAACTATCCTGGATACTCAAATAATATGCCGCCTAACTCAAACGTGCCAAACCAAGCTATCAAAACTGAGCCTCGCTATCCTGAGATCAAGACTGAGCCAAATGCCCCCCAAACTGTGCCGCCTATTAATGTTTCACCGAATATGTCACAAAATATTCCTCCAGGAATGCCTCCCGCTATAGGGCAAAGTGTCCCTCCAAATCCTACACAGCAAGGTGTTCCTCCAATGCAACAACATGCACCCACTCCATACGGTAACCCAGCTTATGGATACCCACCGAATGCTCCAGACTTCCCCAATCCGCAAGAAAATGCCAACTATCCAACACCGTATTCTAACATCCCACGGCACCTCGAAATTAAGCCGCCACTTGGAAGCGCCGGCTCTGGTAGCCCCATTACTTCGTGGCCTATAACCGAACTGAAAACAGAAGTTGATAAGTTAAAAGCAGAAGAAAAGCTCGAGGTGAAGTCAGAATCTGACGGAGAAGTGAAAATCGCCGATTTGGACACAAAGACGATCGTCAAAGATGAATCCAAGAAAGCCTTTCCTTTTGAAATCGCGCCGCCTAAAGTTACATTACCTGAACCTACAAAGACGAAAGAAAAGGACGCTAAAGAAGGAACAAAGAGTGACGAGTCTGAGTCAGAAGAAGTTCCTAAAAAAAGCAAAAGAGGCAGGAAGAAAGGCAGCAAAAACAAAACTCCTCCTAAGGCGAAACCAAAAGGTCGCAAAGATAGAAAAACATCCAAGGAAAAGAATAATGAAGACGGGTCTGAATCAGAGGAAAGCGAAAAAGAGGAGAAACTGAACAGAGAAGAACAGTTAGCATTAGTAAAGAAAGCTGAAGAAATGACCTACGATTGGGCTTCTGAGCTACTGAAAGACTACATACCGGGAATTATAGAGAACTCTGCAAAGATGGAATTTTTCTTCTACATCTTGAATGAAAGTATAAAACTTGGTGATAGGCTGCTTCTTTTCAGTCAGAGTCTATTCACCTTGAATCTCATTGAAGACTTTCTAGAGAAAAATTACATTCCGGGAACGCACTGTCGTTGGGAGAGGAATACTAATTACTATCGTGAGTATCATTTCCCTAGATTTTGGATTGGTGACTATTAGTCATTATTGAATACATGAAAATAAGAAGCGTTTATATTTCCGTACTGTAACATTTCAATCCTTGTTCCAACAGGCTTAGACGGATCAACGCACGCTTTGGAGCGAGAAAAGCTTATAAACGAGTTTAACGCGAACCCGCACATCTACCTCTTCCTAGTATCGACCCGAGCTGGTTCTCTGGGCATTAACCTCGTGGGAGCGAACAGAGTTATCGTGTTTGACGCCAGCTGGAACCCTTGCCATGATACACAGGCTGTTTGCAGAGTTTACAGGTAATACTAGGCAGGCGCGTTCAGTCAGACCAAAGCGTATTCAACCAAACTCAAAATGACTGTTGAATGAGGTCAAAATGAATGAGGCAAAGATAGATATTGTGACTGAGAACAATAAATTAAATAGTTGTAATACCTACCTAATAACTTTTGATTAGTTAAAAGAAGACAATAATATTTTAGCAGCTGTACCACAGGTATAACCTTTAACAACTGTTTAAGAAAACTTTGTTATGCACCTATATCTACGTTACTGACAAACTTACACAAACTTTATGATACTATCTCTTACTATCTGAAATGTAAAACAGTTTGATTATTATGTATTCCTATATGTACTTGTTACTAAATAAATACTTTAATCTAAATTATATGTCAGTCTCGCAAAAGCGTACAGAGTTATCGTGTGTGACGCCAGATAGAGCCCCTGTATGACACGCAGATAGTTCGTTGAGTTCAGGAATAGGGTAATCCTATTACGTTGTAGGCGCATACATAAAAGCAAATGTTAAGATATAAGTGTCTTCTTTGTCTGTGAATTTATTGACAGTGTTTTGGAAAAACATACGAAATTCACGTTTTTAGATAATCACTGCTCATTTAAATTTCAATTCTTTTTTTCTAGATATGGCCAAAAGAAGCCATGCTTCGTCTATCGTTTCGTGATGGACTGTTGTTTAGAAAAGAAAATATACGATCGTCAGATCAATAAGCAGGGTATGGCCGATCGCGTGGTCGACGAATGCAATCCTGATGCAGTGTTATCTATGAAGGAAATCACGAATCTATGCTTCGATAATGATGACAAGGTATTTATTTATTTACATAGAAAGACAGAACTTAATTAAAACAGGGTAAATAATTAACAGGCTGTCATGTACCATGACGTTTGATGTATCTGTTTTTTGTTTTTGAAACATGTCTTTTTCTTTCTCTGTTTGTTACTCAGGTGATTTCTGCACTTTTTTCAATTCAATAACAATTCCCCTTTGCATTACCATCTCACAATTTTTTTATAAAACCTCAGGGTCATATCAATTTACAAAGTATTTTAACAATAAACATTTTGTGTTCTAGGACTCTGAAATGAAGGATCTTTCGAGTTTCAAAGACAAGTATTTGGATGTGTTGATGCAAGGCGTTATAACATACCACGCTAAGTGGTTGAGCAAAGAGCCTTTCCAGCATGAGTCATTGCTGGTAGACAGGAAGGAAAAGAAACTGTCCAGTGCTGAGAAAAGATTGGCACAAAGAGGGTAAGTAATATTCATTATCGGCCGATTTAGTAGGAAAAAAATCTCCCTAAAATTGCCACAAACAGCTTATTCTATTTGTAGTCTTCCTTTGAAAGTCATCTGCTAAAGCTGTCCATTCTTAGAGCGGCTTGTAGTAACAACTTGTAACTTGTAGCCAACATCCGTTGGAACGAACCACTTGTGTGCCATTTGAATTTCCTAGTCGACAGGTCTTACTATTTGTACAGATTTGTTATATCAAACAGTTATCACAAGACCTTGAGTTAAAATATTTTATGTTAAAAAAAATTTTGTTAACCTGACCATAACAAATAATAAATCCTCATGCTGTATATCAAACAGTTATCACAAGACCTTGAGTTAAAATATTTTATGTTAAAAAAAATTTGGTTAACCTGACCATAACAAATAATAAATCCTCATGCTGTATATCAAACAGTTATCACAAGACCTTGAGTTAAAATATTTTATGTTAAAAAAAATTTGGTTAACCTGACCATAACAAATAATAAATCCTCATGCTGATTTCGCATTGCAGAGACAATTCAATTTATTCGAAGAAATTTAACTCTTTTCTTTTGAATTAGTTTACTGCTCAACCTGCAACACTGTTATAGCTTAACTGATTTGTAAATTATAGGTACGAGCTAGAAAAGAAAGCAGCGCTAGCGCCAAAGCCGACCACCGCTTATCGGACGGTCCGTACCGCGGACGGCAGCATCGTCCAGCGTCCCGTCGGCACAGTGCGGCCCATGCAGCACGGCGCGCGTTGGATCCCGGCCGACGTGTGGCGGCGGCAAGGCATGACCGCGCAGGAGATGACGCTACCACTGGGTAAGCTATACGCATAGAATAAACAGCCTCAAGAGACGCAATGTTCAACAGTTTGCTAGGAAACAATTCTGTCAACTGTCGTGCGAGTCCCGCCACGCCTGCTGTGCTCTGATTGGTCGAAACTGTAGTTTCAACCAATTTGAGCACAACAGGCAACATGACGCAATGACAATGACAATGTCCACGTTTGCCAACATCAGTCCTAAAATACTGATGTGTTGGTAGAACAGTGTGGTTCAATATGACGCCTCTCGGGGTTAACTGCTCGATGGTTATACGAGATCTCGCAAGATACCGTTTTTTCTGACTATCGAAAGGAGATTAGAAGTCGTTAATTTTTAAAACATAAGGTAACCTTGCCTCAGTGGGATAAAAAAGCTATTTAAAATCCATTTTCTATCCTTTTCAGATGTCGTTATACCCACGAACTCTGCTGAAAAGACCAACATAGTGCTGAAGGCAGGCCAACGAGTGATGGTGTTGAAGTCTCCCAAAGGAATATATATGCAGTTGGAGTCTGGAAAGATCATTGCCATCAAGACTTCTTTCAAAGGCGACTCCAAAGACAATCCTGTAGGAAAGAAAGGTACTATATTAAATGGTATTTGCAGAATTGAAATTATCAACGAAACATCAACATAAGAAAAATAAAGTATATATGGTATAGTCGTTAAATGATTTTGTATTGTTTACCCAACTAACTTTAAATATTTTTTATCCAGTTTTAGGCTCCCGGCCATCGGCAGCGAACATTCCAGGATCGCTTAAGAATAATTCAGCAATCACCATCACATCTAAAACAGGCCCAAGGCTAAGCATGCAGAGAGTTATGCCAAGGCCGGGCATGATGAGCTCACACAAAATGAGACCCATGATGCCGGGTCAAAAAATTCAACACTTGAGACAGCGAATGGGTGATTTTAAGTCGATGAGCGCTATGCGAGCGAGATCCCCGATGCATGGCAGAGGCATTAGGTCTTTACAAGGATCGCTCAGCATTACAAAGATACCTAGAGCCCCAAAGAAACCGGATACCAGTGATTCGTCGAACAAAACGGAAGCCATTTCAGATGATGATCCACAAGTCCTCGATAGCGAGGATGAAAACACTAATACAGAAGTTAAATGTAGAACACCGTCCAATGAGCCTAACTCCTCAGAGGATAAAACTAAGAATAATGATAGCACAGAAAACGAAAATAGCAATGATTCAGTGAAACAAAACAAAAATGAACCTCTCGTTTTGACCACCGATGAAAAACTACCTTCAGAGGAAGCTTTCGAAAGAAAATCTAACGAAGATATCTCTGTAAACTTTACTAGGTCTCGTGACACGAGCCTTGAACCTCCAACCGATAGTGCTAACATACTCCAGCCAGGTGACAGAATAGAGAAGAAAATCAATTTGCTGAAGAGTTATAGACATCAACGAGCCGGCAATCGGCCGCCGACCGAATCAAGTTTAAGTCAATTAGAAAGAACAGCGAGCGTATTGAACAAAGAAGGCATGCCAGATTTTCGAAGAAACTTGGACGACATAACGCAGTCCTACTCTCCTACTAATGAAGAGAAGAATGTGAAATCGAAGAAGAAAAAATCGCCGAACAAAACGGAGGGCTCTGAATCTCAAGATAAACAAATGCCCAGTATGTCACACAGCGTCTCAAGTATGCTTGGCCCTAGTGGGAGTACGGGCACTAGAAAAAGCGATATAGCACAAAATATGGTGACCATTGCGCCTATAGAGAATACAGGACATACGCGGCCGCCGCGCCTGATGTCCCACGAAGCCCCGATGGGGCTACCGCCTACACTAAGTCAACCAAGTAATCCTCAGTCGCATTTATCGCTGAACATGAGCCACGGAACTCTGCTGACGGCCGGGTCGCCGACGCCAGCAGGGGCTGATATAAAGGCGCCGGTTCCGAGTCTACCGAGTGCTGTGTCTCCGCATCCCATGGGCGCGCCAACTCAGGCGTTCCCTGTTCCCAACCCACCGCCAGATGGATATGGCCAATACCCGCCAGGTAACACTTATTTACCTTACTCCTAGCTCTGTTTGTTATATATAATAATATTATAAAGAGGAAAGATTTTTTTGTTTGTTTGTTTGTACCGAATAGGCTCCGAAACTACTGGACCGTTTTTAACTATTTTTCACTAATAGAAAGCTAAATTATCAGGAAGTAACATAGGTATTTATTAAAAAAAAATTAGAGATCCTTGAGTAAATTGCAATAATGTAACCCAAAGTAACAAAATTTTGCCTATACAATTCGTTATTTGGCGTGCGCTGGGAAAACTATTGATAATACATAATAATTATGTACTACATTATTAATATTACCTACAAAAAAGTCCTCGAGGGAATATATCTAACTATCATAGTTAAGTCACAATAGCAGCTTTTGTGTTCTAAAATTTAATTAGATCGCTGGTATAAACTAAAGTTTGTTACATTCGTATTGTAATATTAATTCTTAATTAAATAAATAGTTTTATCATCAAGGGTAATTATGTAGCAGTAAAATACTTTTTAATTCATTTTAATCGGACATTTAATTTCGAAGTTATCACGAGTATAAAATCGAAACTTACAAGGGTGAAACTGCGGGGCGCACCTAGTGTTTAATACATAGCTTACCTGATGAAAATAAGAAATGTTTTCTTACGATACGATTTGAAAAACTAGAGCAAACATTCCTGATGAGAAATGAAGTATTATTATGTTTTCTCAAATATGCGCGGATAAATTGACATTTCTTTTGAAAAAGAACAAGCGAAGTATCGTATTTATGTACACAGCGTTACGTAACATTCAGTTTTGAATTTAGACCAAAAAACGCGCCTGCAATGTTGTATGGAAATCCATTGCCAGCGAAGTCTAAAGAAAAATACGACATACAACATTGCCGGCCCATTTTCTGTTCTAAATTCAAAACCGATACTGTGTACGTAAATACGAGTTCTTTTGGGCATGCATGTGTCCGCGGCTACATTTAACGATAGATACAATGCAAGAAAGAGGTTTTAAATTTTTATTAAATAACCATAATCAGTCTGATGTTAACCAGCTATCAGAAATCCATAAAGGCAGTTTTACATTTTTATGGAATTTAATTAAATGTTTCATAGGAACAAAAAAAAAATAGGTACTTTTCTTGAGTCTCATTATTTTGCCAGACCTGAATAAATACATAATAAATAAATAAATTCAGGTGGACATTTTCACTCAGCATCATGTAGCTTCATAATAATAATAAATAATGATACATACTTGTATAAGTACATACTACATACTAGTTCTACAGTTTGGTTTTGCATTTTGACACAGGTTACGGAATGGGCTACGGTGCGTACCCCAACCCAGCGTACTACGGCGGCTACGGGGGAGCCCCGTACTACCCGCCGTACGGCGCGCCGCCAGGCCCCGGAGCCCCCTACCCGCCGCCCGCCTCGTCGCATGCCCCAGAAGGCTACATGCCGCCTAACCCTCAGTGGTAAAACAATCACAATAAGTGTCGAAAACTCATTAGCGAATATTTGAGTGCGTCGTAGTGTTGCTTAAATGTGATTCTTTATGAATGGAAAGAATACCCGTCATTCGCAGTTCTCCAATCAGTAGTCACTATTCTATTTTGTATGTACCTTTGTTCGTAGATTTTAAAGTTTGTATTATATTACACCTAGACTTTGTTGGTATGATAACTTTCTGTTCTACTTTAGATGGTTAGTTTTGCATAAGCAAGGCTGTCAAAACTACTGAAATTTCGATAATTTAACATTTTGTGTCATACAACTGTTACTCAACACAATATATTTGAGTAAAGTTATTTGTAAGTTTGATTATTTATATCCAGTGATTATTATCTGACGATTCAAAGACAATTTTAAATGTACTTACGATTTACTAATGGTTTCGATTCTTTGCAGCATTCTCTAAAGTTTAATTATCATAATCAGGCTGTCAAAAATCCACTACTGAATCCAAACAGTGCTTCTCTGTCATCAAACTCTGTTTAAACGAGCAAGAAAAAAATAATTCGGTAATTTTCTAAAAAAAAAAAATATGCATTCATTATGCGCTGTTTCTGCACAGAATCTACACCAATGTACATAACATGTATGTGTACATAATTTGCCAAATCTCTTTATATCGGGCAAACATAGCAGACATTTGAATATTATATTCTTCTAACTATGTAGTGTAAGATCGATTAAAGTTCTTTCTCCGCGTTTTGAGCGTTAGAAAAGTGTCAGTACATAGGGTTCCGGAATGTATGTTAGGAATTCAGCGAAATTGATGTGGCTATGGTACGATCAATGGATGTGATATGTTGCTGTTTAGAGTTAAGTTGGATACAAGTAGACTACGAAGTATTTATCATTCGTAATATTAGATAGGCGCCCCATAGTGAGTACTAGTTTTAGATCCTTCATAGCCCGTGATATCTGTTTATGGCCACCTCACGGTTCTTTGTAATGCAACAACAGAGTCGCAAACTTCGCACATTGCCATTTAACGTTTGCAATAAAGCAAAGACTTAAGATTTCCATAAAAAAATACCAGACAGCTTATGTCTTAGTTTAGTGCAGGCAGGAATTAGTTGTATCATTTAGTGTAATTCCATGATTAACCTCGCTATATGAATGAGAAAACCCAGTTTATGATATAAATATACTTCACTTACAATCTGTAATTCATAACGAGATGTTTCGATGCACTACATCAAACCGTGAGATTATACCTACATATTATAGCATAGTAGCTAAATTATCTACTGTACACATAGTAATACATAATTTTTAGAAGTGTATTGTATAAACAACATGATCAGTATACATAGACAAACGTCCATGCGAATGTAAGCGCAAAGGCTATCGCACACATATCAACTCGGCACCGGATCGGCATTACCTCAACTGACGCGGTTAAGAATTCTTTGCATGAAACTCCATACTGTAAGGCATACAAATCAGCATCGTAACGGCATCGTTTCGTCTAGGCACAACCTAGTGCGAACGGCTAGCGGTAAGAAGTCAAATCGCCGACGCCGCGCATATGTCTGGTCAAGGGAATTTCATATTAAATAGCCGTCGGCGTGCTGTCACGCTCGGCGCCGTCACCGCGCGGTCCTCCAGACGTTGCCGCGCCGATCCCTCGTATAAGCTGAGCCGTTCCGGTGACGTGGTCACTACGCGTTGACGGCTGGTTGACGGCGTGGCGTGGCGAATGGGGCGAGGCGGTGCCGAGCTGATATGTGTGCCATAACCTTAATGCTGTAGCAATCTATAGACAAATCCCCCTTCAAGCTCAACACCGTTTTTGTACAATTACAGCACTTTATCTAGCTAGTGCGTTTTTTGTCCCACAAAACAATTATTTAACGCTGACAATCTTGCGCTCGGATAGACGTTTGTCTCAATTAAGGTACTGACCCCAAAATT
Organism: Perizoma flavofasciatum; assembly: GCA_958496245.1. Taxonomy (NCBI): domain Eukaryota; kingdom Metazoa; phylum Arthropoda; class Insecta; order Lepidoptera; family Geometridae; genus Perizoma; species Perizoma flavofasciatum. The sequence goes on from OY292426.1 coordinate 7,130,383, forward strand.
CGATTACTTTTTCTAATCATTCAATGATTTCTATTTTTTCTTTGGTGTGTTTTCGGATGCCTAATGAATTTTCAAAATCGACTTTGCAATCAACGACGCGACGTCATAATTTGCTAATGTAATAATCTGACGAAGTCCGATTTCGGTCTTCATTTTGTTGTATTATCAAAATGATGTAAAATTATACATTTATTTAATTACATTTGATTTTAGTTACTGTTTTACTTTTGCGCAAAAGTCACAACTTGTGTCCTTTTTTTAACAGTATTATTTTACCTTGTGTATATGTTATTATGATTTATGAGAAATTAGAGTAAGTTTTTGTATAAAAAATAATATTTTTGCAGTGTGATAAAGTTCATTTGCTATGCCTGTACCGTCACCAATGTAATAGTTTATGCAATAATATTCAAGGAGGTGCGGTGTTTTGTGTGTGTTTAGATGATACTCAATAATAATTTAATGTATTGTAGAAGAAGTAACAACTCCACTAAATAGATATTTTATGTATGTGGGGTACATGCAAAGCAATTAAATGAATGTGACTGGTTTTCTACTTTATATTAATTTTATAAGACTTCCTGCACACCAGACTAAAAGTAGAAATTCAACCGAGTAACATCTACTATTCTACGTTTTTTATATCATAACATTTTATATATATTGTCCTGTGTACAAAACAGCGTTCGGAGTACTATTCGAAGTGATACGATAATAATTGCATTTCAAATTGGTCAAATAATAATGTACCGTCGGTATCTAATAAACAAACCATTAAAAGAATAAAGTTTTAGTTTTATTAGGTTTCGCATTCGTCTCGTATTGGGCGATTCGCCACGGCCCCCGTCTGGTGCCAAAGTGAAGGAACTTTGAAGGTAAATGAGTTAGAAGTAACCTTGCACTCCATTGCATTCCGTGGAAAAAGATTTACTCAATAAGCTTTATTGAGAAAATATCGATTGTGTAGCAGACACGATTCGGGATGGTCGGCCAAGATCACCTGTTGAAAAATAAACTATTCGTTGTCAACGCAGCGAATTGACGACGGGAGGCGCTTGTGTAATTGTTAGTAAAGCAGAGGTCAGGCGCAGAAAAAAACGCTATAATTTACTTTGTCTTTAATAAAATACGCTTACAATAGATTCCTCTGCATACAAACTACAGTAATTCATACCTAATCAATTATAAGATATAATAGATAGATTCATCCATAATTACAATCACGACTTGCTTGGAGCCTAATTAGTTTAGAAGACGTTTTCCTTGTTATTGTTGTAGGTATATTATTATCTGCTTACAAAATAGTTACATACCTTTACATAGTCCACGTAGGCACCTATAGGTAGGTTACTCAGTTTATTTTTATATACTAGAGATTTGTTGATTTGATTTCAAACTTGAGGGGTTTGTTGTAGATTACCTATATTGGGGAAAAAATTAAAAACGTATGGTTTTGTTTCGGTATCCCAAGCAGTCAATCAGCGTTACCTACAGGTTATCAAATTGTACGTACAATACCTACCTAGGTACTAGCTACGATAAAAGTTATGTGCTCATCTGCAAATGATACCTATAATGGTACAATTTGGAAGTGCAAAGAGTAAACGCCCCGGTTCCCAATTTCCAAAGCGCATATCTTTTATCGTGACTACCTGGTACTGTATCTACTTTATGCTATTTTTTGATAATTAAGATGGATACCTGGTTTAAAGTACTATAGCTTACCTAGGTAAGTAAGTATTACTTACGATTACCTACTTACTAAGTAATCTTCATGCCACCACAAAATAGGGTAGGTACCTAGTACAAAATAACAAACTGCTTGGCTTTTTGATAAAACCAAGGTTCTTTAGTACGGGCGCGGGGGCGTAAAAAGCTCAACCAAGTAGCTACACATTTTGCACCTATGGACAAAAATGTCCTAGCGACAAAAATAGATGTGCAATGCAAACATTCGTTAGCATTATTATCTACCTCGTTTCTATTAGGTACCCACGCAAGGTAGGTTACACCATCTTTACGATCGATTCGATTCCCGCCGCGGGACAAATGTTTGTACGATCTGCAAATATTTTTCTCGGGTCTGGGTGTTTCTTATGTATAATATGTATTTATTTACAAAAAAAAGTATATGAGTAGTCTAACAGTCAGGTAGTTCCCATAGTATGTACAAGCTCTGCTTTGTTTGGGGCTAGATGATGCTGTGTGAAAAATGTCCAGTATTTATATTATTATAGTAACGTGGTTCAGGGTTTTTTTGGATGTTCATATTTAAGGGGGAAAATGGGAGTGAAGAGTGTATGGGAGTATGTTTTTTTTTAAACACGACTCCACGCGTCCAAAGCCGCTCGCAACAGTTAGTCGGTCTATAATTCGTTGACCGCTATTATATTTTGTTACAAAAATCGTGCTGGCATTAGGTAATGTAAATTGTAAAGTCGATTGAATGTTAAATAACTTTACAAGATAATGTAGGGAAAGGATAAGTATCATTTGTGTCGTTATTCCCCAAATAAAGACCGCGACTTACTAATTACGACTTGTCTTTACCGTGAGCTTGTTGAATATATCTACTACTACTACTTACCTGTTATTAAGGTCTTGAAAACCTTCGGAATCCATGATGGGCACGGACGCAGAATATGACCGCCAAATTACAAACGGGTTACGGTCTTGCCTGCTGTGGTTAATTTGAACCGATATGATATACCTAGGGAAGCGAAAGCCTAAGGGTATAGTTCGGATAGGTAAACTGGATGATTAAATCCGAGGTTACTTTGTGCCTAGGTACCTAGGTATAATATTTTATTACAGAGGTATATGCTTTACAGTATATACCTACCTACATACCTTCATATATCTATCCACCTTCAGGATCACTACCACCTAGGTATTATCAGAACAACCCTTAGCTACGTTCCCATGGCTTTGGGGTCACTAAGTGCATAGTTTAAAGCACTGTTTCTCAAAGTGGGCGATAACGCCCCCTAGTGGGCGCTGAAGGCCTTTAGGGGGGCGGTAGAAGGTCCTCGAAGATATTGGGGGCGCTAAGGCGGTCAAGAGGGGTAAGCATAGGTTGTTATGTTTAAAAACTTTGGAGGGCGCTAGGATTTTTTTATTCTCAAAGTAGGCGGTGGGAAGAATAAGTTTGAGAACCTGTGGTCTAAGTCTAAGGTATTGTAATATCTGTAGCCTAAGTAAAGTAGAGTGTACACTCATGATCTTGGATCATATAGGTATCCATTCAATGAACTAAAATGGGGGATAGTAGGATACTAGAAATTCAGCCTACTTTTGCAATTCAATATCCGTTTTTTATACGGACTTGTAAATTCTAATTACCTACCTAGTGATTTGGCTGACGACGCGACCGACCGACGACGGGCTGAAGACCGGTCATTTCATGCATGGTTAGGTCAACAAAGTGCGATGGTGCCACGATTAGACTTATCTAACTTGTGTAAAACAAAAAAACATTGATTTTGTTAAATTATATAGTGTGCAGTGTTAGATTGGCGACGTTATATAAATTGCAATCGTGGTTGCCGTTCGCCTATAGTAAGACCCACAAGAAGGCGCGAGCGCATTTCTCGCTGATAGTTTGCATCGGAAACAACTGTCGGAAAGTGTTGTGAAAAAAGCAAGAGAAAAGTGTAAACGATTTTGTTTCAAATTCTTTGAAATGTGGCTCCAAACGTTATATGTAAGTAACTTACTTAATGGCGCTTTGAAAATTCAAATTCAAGGTGTTATTTTTAAAGGGACACTTAGTCGCTAGATTTTATTAAACCTATTGGCATGTATACTATTCCCTAGTTACGCATATTATGATAAATTTGACTGGATTACGTTATTTACTACTGGTACTTGTATTATAATATCTGTGCTACTGGGTAGGTAGGTACCTACCTACTCACGTAAAACCTCCCTAACTTAAAGTATGATGCCATCGCGGCCTCTGTCCATGCACATATGGGTACCTACCTAATTATAATACTACGTACCTACCTACTAGGTCCAAGTAACAAATCTATGAGTCGGAGAAATAATTTAGTGTCTTAATTTTATTGAATTTATCTATCTAGGTATCTAAATATACTCTTACACACAACAATCGACTAGGTACCTACCTACTTAAGTATCAACTTACCTATTTTATACAAACAGTAATGAAATCACAAGAAGTACCTAGGTAATTATATCTCGATCAGGAAGGTATGTAGACTTACTAGGTAACTCATACTGATTTAATTTTATTCCAAACATTACATTTGGCACATGGCCGCGTTTTGCAGTTAGGCAGTTAGGTAGGTACCTACCTACCTGCCTACATGCAAAACGCGGCCCTAATTGGAAAAAATCTTGTAAAAAAAAAACTTTAACTTATTATGAAGCGTACAGAATTCCCCATAAAGGACCCATTGGAGTTTTCTAATCTAAATTTCGGAATGTGTAATTTATTTTTGTAGCTTCATCAGTAAGTAGGTTAGATGTCTCTTAACTGCATATTCAACAGAACTAAGTCTACCTGCAAGTGTTTCTATTTGCGGACTCCATTGCAATTTTGAATTAATATGGAGTCCTAAAAATCTAGAATGTTGTTTGCCTAAAACATTGGTATGGCAGGTAGGTACCTACTTATCCACCCATATCGAAGCATATTCCAATTAACTGATTGCCTGCGACATCAATGAACTGAGCAAGGGCATTTCTATTCTATCGAAACTTTCTGGACGATTTATTCGCGGAGATATTAGTTTCACTTTCATTTCAATATCTCTTAAATAGTCAAGCTAGGTGAGAGCTCATTTAGAAGTAAAGCACCTCGCAAATCTATTTTCTATGGTGAAATGAGTGACAATGACAGACTGGATCCTACAGCTGGCTAAAAATCTTCTATAGATTTCGACTGTGGGGATAATTGGGCCAGTGATAAAGTAGGTACCTAATGCACGTAACGATCTTAAGAGGCTGAAGTCCAAAATACGCTTTAAGTACCTACTAAAAACATATTTTTAGCAAAATCGGTTTAGTTGGTGGCAGTAGGAAAAATATGTGTTCTAATAAAGTATTTAACTTATCATTAGTTATAAAAAATGTGTGTTTTCCTCGCATTTTTTGTCAGCGCGTTGTCCTCGTACCTACCTATCTCGTAAGCGCCGACCGAGTGCTGCGGTCTTGCGAATGCAAGATACCTTTATGCTGTAACTAAAAAAAATGCTAATTCGGCACCTGCCTGCGCCTTAAGCAATATCTAGAGTACCTTAGTATAGTATTATAGGTACTTGTATAATATCTGTGATATAGCATAGAGGTTTTTTGAATAGTGGCCTTACCTAGCTTTAGTTTCTAGTCAGCTAAAGGCTGAAGAAATGTGTATTATTTTCTTGAAAGTAGGTAGGTACCTAACATTTTTGTAATCTAACCTACCTAACTATGTACCCAGGTAGGTAAGTAAGATTTATTCAGGTGAACTTTTCATGAGCAGAATCATCATAATTTCTGGGACACCTGTATTCTCGACAAGTAATTCTTCGCACTGAGCAAAGTTTAAAACTTTAGATAGAAAATGCACTAGGTACGTGTTGTACTACTTACCCTACTTTCTAAGCGTGTGTGTGTGTTCAGTAAAACTGTTCAACAACTAAGAAGAAATGACATTAGAGAGAACCTAGAACTCATTATTCTCGAGCAACAAAAAACTCAAAGTAATACGGTATTACTCCTGGGCGTAGCTATAGATTTCACATGGAGGGGTCTGCGTGTACAAAAATGTACAATGATAAACTAGTTTTTGCCCGGACTTCACGCAGAGAAAAAGGCAGAATTCTAAAGACCAATCTCAGTCATTTCGAAATTGCATAAACATAAGCTACTCAATTACTTTATGTACCTATATAAAATAGGTAATTAATGTCGATAGAGCATTTATTTATGACTAAATTAACAAATTAGTAGGTACAAAATATCTATGGTATACATTATACACTACTAACTTAGCGTGATGTTAAATACTCTTTAACCTTCCTTTAAAAATGGGCTATGAAAAGCAAAAAAAAAATTCAAATCCGATTATGTAGATTAGCGAAAACAACACCCCCGGATCCCCTTACCGACGCCCCCTCCCCCTCCCCTATATACGCCCGTGAGGTACCTACCTCTATCTAACACTCGGTCTCCTGTCAATTCAAAGCGAAGGAAACGCAAAAAAAGTAATTTTTGTTTCAAACATTACATTTTTTACAAGCCCGCGTTTTGCATGTACCTACCTACTTAGTCCTATAGGCCTAACATACTAGTACCTGTCAATTCAAAGCGAAAGAAACGCAAAAGAAAGTAATTTTTATTTAAAATTTTGAAGTGTTCAGAATTCTAATCTTTGGATATTTCGGTTGTTAATTAGGTTTGTTTGAGATCAAAGTAACCGCTTCATAACTCCAGCATTTCCAGGAACGACTTAGCTTTGCCGTTGGTCAAACTTGAAAGCTATCGCTATATTATATAGGTACCTACCTATACGCAGATATATGTTTTCAGTTTTAGAAACAAAGGCCCTTAGGTGAAAACGGTACATTATGTTTATGACTAACTAGGAGGAGTGCTCCTTTGACCCTTTAGTCCCATTGCTCTGAGGGACTAACCCTTTATTTATTAAAATGTCATGTCAAATTAATTTTCATAGAAACCTGTGCTTTTGTTAGGAGTAAGGTACGCAAATAATTTATACTTATAAAATCGTTTGTCCTGACTGACTGACTGACAGATCTATCAACGCACAGCATCTAGAAAGCTGAAATTTGGAACATAGGTTTATTTTAATAACTTATGGGGGGAATGGGGGATGAAAGTTTGTTTGCGATGGAAGTTCGAAATTTAGTTTTTGGATTTCCACATATGTCATAATACTATAATATAGTAGGTGAGGTATGTCAGTTGATTAGCAAATTTCCATGGGTAAGGCAGAATACTGCTCAGACATAGTGATAAATTAGTAGAACGGCCGCGACTTCGTTCTCGTAGCAAAAATATTTTTTGCATACTTACTTCAGCGCTGCTCTCTCTTGAGGTTGTATTTTGGAAAACCATTTTAGTGCACATCAAAAGGAAGGTAACCTTCCAAATTTCAGGTCTCTGAGACAGCCAGCGTTAATTCAAGAGTATCGCAAATATAATTATGTACCTATGAGTAGCTTGGTATTTGACGACCTCTGTGGCGCAGTGGGCGAAGGCCCGCCTGAGAAGATTCGAATCAGATGATATTGAAAGCTGGCTTTCCACGCGGTCCGCAATCCTAGAAAGCCGATAGGTAATAAAATATCGAACCTATTAGTCCGTGACCACCGAGCCGCTCTGGCAACACCTACATAAATCCAATAATAAGTCTAGAGGTTGTTTACATCGTCCAGATGAGTACAAAAGTTTCTTGAATATCTTACAAGATCTAATTTAAAGTTAGAAGAAATTACTTCAAACTTAAAACGATGGTGAAGTAGCAGAACGTGCGAACAAATTTTTGCGCGGGTGCGAATAAAACTATTTACGCGTATGTTTACAAACAGTCCAATCCGGTCCAATCAGATAGGCTGCTTTAGGTAATAATTGTTTGGTACCTACAGCCTATCACGTTTACGTTTCTTCTTGTACGAGATAAGAGAGTCGTCGGAGAGAGTTTTCGGAGATTCTTTATGATCGAAACAACGAAAATGCTTAGGTAAAGATGCCGGATTCCATGATAGGTAACTTACCTATAACCTATGAGGTAGTTCAAATACCTAAGTATCAGGCGTGAAACTGTTAGCTAGAATGTGGATCTTAAAAATAATTTGATTGCTTTAGCAGCCGGCCAACCAAAAGTAAAAACATTTCCGCAAACGGTTCATTTATTTTACGACCGAGATTGTAGTTTAAAAAAATGCAAGTGCTCGCTTGCTTCAATAGGCATTGCACAACTTTTTGTATCAACTTGCACTTATTGATTACGAGAATACTTATGTCATATCGATTTCCTGTCGCGTTCTGAAGGAACTGGATTTCCTACTTCGGGTTGAATCGGCGTTGATCCACATTCTAGCAAATCGGTTCCTGATAAGGGTGTGTCAGTTGTCTTAATTACATCCTCATCTTACATATTGGCTTGGTTAGGTTGAGAATTTACTCAGAATTATAAAGGAATCAGGAATTACTCTCTCTGTCGTACTAAGATCTATGGTAGGTAGGTATTATAATATACTTATAAATAAGTCTGTGTAAGAAGATCACCTAAAACTGAGTTTATCTGATCTATTATGGGTTAAACTATTTATTTTATTTATTAAGGACACTCAACAGAGAAATCACAGTGTCACATAATAATCCAATGTAAAATATTCTGGTCTTATTTATGTGTTCAATTATAGGGCGCCACAGCGTGCGCAACGTAGAAAAACTAGCATAATAGGTAGGTAATACTAACTTAAAATAATAAAGAAAAATTTAACATATAAATAACATTCCTTGTCTTTTTTGTCAAAAAGACAAGGAATGTTACATAAGAATACATTTCTTCAAACCGAGATGTACCTACCTACCTACCTAAGTGTGTTGTTTTAATTTGAAAGTACACAAGTCCAATTGCACTTAAATTTGAATTAATTTTATCTGTATTGAAAAGGTTTCCTATTGTAATGATTACTTAATTAATTAAGATTTTTATTTGGTTTTTTTCTCACAGCGCGGTCTTACTAAAATATTGCCATGTCATTCGTCACGGCCTAATAAACATCGTGCGGACCAATTACCGACCTACTGAGATCGCGCTTGCGTCGTCAAAGGGTTACGTACACTACACTTAACCAACAAGTTATAAAAAAAATAGTCTACTTTTTAGAAAATTGACACTGAATCATGTCTATGTCTCTGCTCAAGATTTTTTACTTTAATGCAGACGGGCAGTGATTTATTTTAAATTAATTATTTTACAAGTTATTGCAAAATTTGTGGACTTAACTATAAAAGGTAGACTTAATGCCCTATCAGGGCATTAAGTTGTTAAGACTGAGATTGCTAGATTTCTCATCTAACTTATAATTATGTAGTCTTTGTATTATATTATATAAATACTATATTATATTTACATAATTTGACTATGAAATAAAAATCTACCTATGTACTTACAAATAACAATAACGGAATACATCGTTTATTTATAGATACTATGAATAGGTAAAATTTATTATCTAATGAAGTGTTGGCGAGCTAATCTTTTGAAGCATGCTTTAGAGTTTTATTTTAGTGTTTTGTTCTTGTGTGACATAGTTTTTACATATTACCTTCGTTCAATAACTGAAACATAATCAAATGAAAATATCCCAAAGCCTTTTCTACCTCTAGCGTGCTTTTGTTAGAGTTCGCGTGCATGTAATGAAGAAGATACAACCTAAGTATGTTTTGTTTCAGATTTTGCCGTTCATCCTCTTTGTTAAGGGAATAAAAGTACAAATTGATCAGAAAAACGAAAACGCAAAAGAAAGTCCAATCAAAAAAGCCGACACAGAACAAATCAGTCCAACTTACTACGTGTCAGACGATGCTGCTATAGACAGCTATCTTATACCTCCAGATCCACACAGGCCTGAAGAAGTATTACCTGATGTGGTGACTCCAGCTACTTACCTACTACCGCCTAGTGAGAGTCCACAGACAGATTACTATTACAATCCAACGGAACCCGGCGAACAAACGGACTGGTACCCCATCGCCCAAAACGCTCCATTGCGTAAACTTGAAGCTATTCCAATTTTATATCAAAACACCAATCCTGAGGAGTATTCTACAGAACAGAATTCAAGAAGGGCTAAAACACACGAGCCAAAGTACACTGTGCCTATTCCTTCGTTAAACCTCGAGCCCCCATCTGAAGATGCTCCAAACGACTATCTCGTACCAACGTCTTCAGAGCAGCTTCAGCTTTCAGAACCAACCGAGGACTATGATTTGCTTGTTGAAACTCCGAAGAAGGAATTACCTCTCGTTTATCGACCCAAAGTAGAACCACTTTTACCTTTACATTTGATTCCGCCACAGCCATACATACTCAAAAAGTATCCCAAAAAAATCTACCCTAAAAAGTTTAGCGGAGAGTTTAAGCCAGTGCCGATACCAATAGCTCAATATGCCGATGATTCAGCATCAGAAGTTCCAAGGGCGAAACCTGTAAAGTTGTTCAAACCTTTGCCAAGTACAGAAATCGACTACTTGACTCCAGCTGACGAGAAGATTAATTATCTTTACAGAAAAGCTGAAAACAAACGAAAGTTGAAGAGCGAAGAACTTAAAGTAAGCTAAATTCAAATTGGCTAAGCTTCATTAATTCGATTTAAGTCTCGTAATTAGGTTTGTAAGTAAATCATTGTTATAGGAATCTTCGTCAGAAGACGCATACAGACAGCCTGTTTTAAAGGAGCAAGAAACATCTGAGAGTTTCAGGCACCCAGGACGTAAGTAAAAGATATTTTTCGTTTGAATTGCCGAGCTCAATAAAAAAAAACAAATAAATATTTGTCACATATTTATTTAATCGGTTTGTCATTAGAATAACCACAATGTAGAAAAAACAATGTGTACCTACGTAACTATACTGTACCTACTAAACCACGTATACTAATAAAAGCAGTACCTCGGGGAGAGAAGGGGACCTATTTGACCCCACGCAACACAAAATGATGTACCTACTTAGTTTATCTGTTTTTAGCTTCGCTTTGTTATTTTATGTAAATTATCAGTTTTGTGTTCATTAAAGAACGTAGTTTTCTTTCCCAGCCAACGCCACGAGTTTTAGGTAGGTTGGTTACCTACCAACCTACCTAAAAGTTAATAGAAAAACTATATTTTTTTAGTTTTCCTACCGTTGTAGGTTTTTTATCTACATATTCTTTCACTGTATCTTTTTAGACTAATGCGAAGTAAAATTATCTATACTTAAAAAGTATAGTAAGACAATATTTGGATAATAAATAAATAAATTATAAAGTCGAATATGTCTTGTACAACACAAAACAAAACAAACACGCTTACAACCATATTCCTCATAAAGGACGTCCTCAGATTTGTACATACATAATGCCAAGTAGGGGTAGGTTGCCAAGTAGATGCACGTCTAAACATTATGGCGCATGTCCACGTTTTGCAAAGTAGCTTTCCGCAAGACGCTTATTCGATCATGCCAATGTGCACATACATTTTTCGAGTGGAAAATCTATAGGTGCATGACTACTTTCGGATCGGACGTCGTGGCACCCACTTGGCCAACTTGGCTCATTCAAACTGGACTGAACATTGCAGGAAATGCATACCCCGAACCGCTGAAGCAAGCGCCCCCTAACGCCCCAGCACAGGAAACAAGCTCCGCTCCCGCACCTGATGAGAGAACCGAGTTTAGAATGCATGGGATGAAGGGACCACACAGTTACCAGTTCGGATACGACACGGGCAAAGGGTGAGTTAGCCTCTGTCCATAGCTTCGCCCGCGTTATACTCGAATACCTACCTACCTAGCGTGATACCTACCAATTTTTTTTTGTAATTTAACGAAATAAAAATCTTAACTAAAATTATTAATGATCTAATTCTAATTCTAAGTGGGGGAACCAAGGTCTGCACTGACGTCCCGCATTGGGGTGTATTGTGCATTATCCCCCTTCTAACCTGACCCCAACCAGCCCAACTCCTTGAAGTAGCGGAGAAGGACTCTGGGTTGATGACAGCAGTGTTCCAGTATCCCTGATCTCTTGTCAGTTAATGGTGACGAATAGCATGAGTTGATAAGCTCTTGCAGTCCCGTCTTCGACCTGACTTCATTTGTGGCGGTGCAGTGTATTACCACATGCTCCACAGTCTCTTCAACCTGGAGGCAACCTCGACAGAGTCCACTATCCGTGGCCCCTGTCTTAAGGAGATGGTGATTCAGATCACAGTGTCCCGTGATGATGCCCACCATCATCCTCAGGTCGTCGCGTTTCATTTTTAGTAAGGTGTTCGTTATTTTACGTTTTTTTACCGGTAGCAAAGTTTTTGTATGTTTGCAGTCCGGTCGTTCATCCCATATTTTCTGGTGCTTCTTTTCGGAGTTAAGTTTCAGCCTGTTTTTTATTTCTGCCGTTTTAGGGCTAGATAGGCTGATATCGTCTGGAGTTGGAATGAGTTTGGCTTCTTCCTTCGCCAAGGAGTCGGCTTTATCGTTATCTGGACAGCTGCCGTGTCCTCTTGTCCATCTTATTGTTACCGTGTGTTTTTAGCTAATTTTTGGAGAGCATTGTGGCACTCAACTACAGATTTCGATCTGGTGTCAGGTCTGCCGAGTGCCTTGATGAGTGATGCGCTGTCTGTTGTAAAGATTAGCTGTGTAGGTGGGTTTTCACTTGATATGCTCTCATTGGATCGTAATATTTCTTTGGCTGCCAGGAGGAGTCCTATGGTTTCCGCCTGGAATGCCGTAGTTGTTTTGTTTAGGGCTTGTGCTCTTGATAGTTCAGTTTCGGAGCAGTAGAAGCCACAGTCTGCCCCTGTATTGTTTTTGGCACCATCTGTGTAGATGTGAAGGGCAGAGGGTGTTAGAGCACGCATTTACGCCGCACGCGCTGGGCATGGCAGGGTCGCCATGTCGTGTCGCGGGTTGCGGGGGGTACGCAAAGTCGAGTAAAATGATAAACGTCCGATTACGCTGACACCTCTTTATTTACTAACTTAAGTACCTACTCGTACATGGGCTCTAACTTACACTAACTTAGCCTATACACACATGCACACCACCACAGGGTCCTTACCCTTCAGGGGTCGTTACCTCTTGTGTAGCAATTTGGTATCTCTTGTTAGTTAGATATGTTGTAGCTATTCTATCAGTACCTCTGGTGGCTTCTGGGATAATGGTTATGGCCTTATCCAGTATTTTGCAATGATTTGTTGTTTTGACATTGCCTTTCCATTGATTTGTGGATTTTATTCTCAGATTTTATCTCTTTTATTTTATTGTTGTATGTGTACATGAAGTGGTATCAGCCCTAATATTATGTCTAGTGCTGCTGATGGAGTAAATTTTGCACATCCACTGATGAGCGAACATGCCATTCTTTGAATCTGCTGCATTTTGTTTACTGCCGTAATTAAGTTGATTCGTGGCCACCATACCACGGCGCCATATGTTAGCACTGGTCGGACCATGATAGTGTACATCCATAGGCAGAGTTTGAGTTTTAGACCCCAGTCCTTGCCGACCGCGCGGGTGCACTGCCATAGTACGTTTGTTGCTTTAGTAGTGGCGTGGTCGAGCTGTTTACTCCAGTTGAGTTTGCTGTTAAGCCATATGCCTAGGTACTTGACCTCTTTGCTGAAAGCTAGTTCCGTACCAAAAAGAGAAGGCAGTACTAGTTTCGGTAATTTTAGCTTGCGAGTGAATAGCACGAGTACTGTTTTGTTGGGGTTGACAGATAGGCTGTGCTTGAGGCACCAGGCTTCCACGATTCGGAGTGCTTTCTGCATCTTCTCACATAGAGTGGATTCGAAGAGCCCCGATATCATGATTTCTAGGTCGTCAGCGTATGCGATGGTCAGTATACCGTCTTTGTTAAGTGTGTCCAGAAGTTCATTAGCTACAAGCACCCATAGGAGGGGGGATAGTACTCCTCATTGTGGGCAGCCTTTGGTAACCCTACATCGCGTGACTTCTGAACTTTCTGTGAGGGCTGATCTGTTTGCGAGCATTTTTGTTATTCAAGTATTAAGGTTTTCATTGACGCCTTGGTTCCTTAGGCCTTTTTCAATGCTAGAAAAGGTAGTTTTATCAAAAGCTCCTTCTATGTCTATGAATGTGACAAGACAGGATTGTTTGCTCTCTAGTGCACTTTCAATCTTATGAACAACATGATGTAGAGCTGTCTCAGTTGATTTGCCTGATTGATAGGCGTGCTGATTTTTGTTAACCGGATTGGCGACTAATGGCCCGCTACGAATGTGCCTGTCACAGTCTTTCTAAGGTTTTTAGGTTTTTAGAGCTCAGACTGATAGGTCTGAACGACTTTGGTTGCGTGTAGTCAGATTTGCCAGGTTTTGGAAGAAATACCACTTTTACTTCCCTCCATGAGTGAGGGATTGCTGTTAGAGTTGCCTCTATTTTGGAGAGATTCCATTGCAGAAGGGCTGGAAAGATTCCATCGGTGCCTGCAGCTTTGTAGGGCTGAAAGGTTCTTACTGCCCATACCAGAGCTTCCTCCGATACTATAGATTCGGCCAGTTCCCAGTCTGCTTTTTGGGAGTATGATCGTCGTGCGTCTTCCAGTTTGTATTTTCACTCATTGTGCAATTAGGAAAATGCGTTTTCAGCAAGAGTTCAAATTATTCTTGTTCAGATGTCGTGTAAGATCCATCCGGTTTTTTGAGAGAACCCAGTTTGATCTTTGTGTCTTTTGATAGTATTTTGCTCAGGCGAGCCGTTTCACTCTGGGATGTAATAGAGCTGCTGTATCTCTTCCAAGAGTTGTTGCGGCTGCGTCCTATTTCATGTTTGAGGTTCTATCTCGCTACTTTGTAGTCTCTCCAGTCTTCATCATTGTTGGTGTTCATCGCTCTGTTAAAGTGGTGTCGCACCTTCTTTCTGAGTTTGGTGAGGTCATTGTTCCACCATTTGTCTTTATGATGTGCGATCTTATTGCTTTCTGTTTTGAGTGGGCAGGACCGTTCAAAGCTGGTCATTATGTTACCGACCAATGATGTGAGTTCCTTTTTTATTTGCTGTGGGTTCAGTCCTCGGCAGCGCATCTAAAGCCTTGTTTAAAAGTTCCGCAAAGAGATTTGTGTCCGTTTTCTTTGGGTTACGATATGTGCCGGGTTTGATCTCAACTGTCTCCAGGTTGAATCTAATTCGCCGGTGATCTGCACATGATGCCTCATTGGTGGCAACGTGCCAGTTGTTGATGTGTTCTGCAATAGTTTCGGTGGCTATTGTAATGTCTACTATGGTCCGGGCCCAGGATGTTACAAACGTTGGTTCCGAGCCTCTGTATAGAATGCTGAGGTTGTGTCTCAGGATAAAGTCCAATAGATCTTTGCCTCTGTCGTTAGTATTTGGACACCCCCACACAGTGTTGTGAGCGTTGGCGCCGCAACCTACGATACAGTCGGTATCGTAGGTTGCGTAGGTTGGTGTAGGAAAGTCGTTACCGGGGGTGCCATGTCGGTCAACCTTCTCGTGTGCCTGTGGGCTCTGGTCGCTTATGGATCAGACGGATCCGGGGTGAACAGAAGCCTATGGGACGGTGCGCCCCGTATAAGCCCGACAATAACTTCTCATACGTGGGATCTTATTGTCGAGCAACTAATGGACTGACCGGAGGGGCCCCTCCGCGTGTCCCTATGAGCCGCATGGGGCACAGCGGATGGGGCAGCATGGTGGGCTCGTGGAGGAGCACCATGGGAGGGCCGGGGCGGTATTTGCTGCTCCGGTGGGAGGGGGCGCCTTTTTAAGGGCGCGGACGTGGGGTCGGCGTGGCCCTTTATGGGCTCGTTTGATGAAGTGTGCCCTTTTCAGGGCGCACTGTGGAGGTAGGGCCGGGGCGGCTTTCGCTGCTCTGGTCGGCTTACAGCGTAAGTTGGAGGGGCGCCCTTTTCAGGGCGCGGATGAGGGCTTGCGCGTCCCAATGATCTTCGAGGCTATACCGGCAGGGCTTCCCATACCGGTCAGGCTTGGAGTGAGGGACAGCGTAAGTTGGAGGGGGCGCCCTTTTCAGGGCGCGGATGAGGGCTTGCGCGTCCCAATGATCTTCGAGGCTATACCGGCAGGGCTTCCCATACCGGTCAGGCTCGGAGTGAGGGACAGCGTAAGTTGGAGGGGGCGCCCTTTTCAGGGCGCGGATGAGAGCTTGCGCGTCCCAATGATCTTCGAGGCTATACCGGCAGGGCTTCCCATACCGGTCAGGCTTGGAGTGAGGGACAGCGTAAGTTGGAGGGGGCGCCCTTCTTAAAGCGCGAGTGTGGCGTCACTGGCGGAGTCGGGCACTCCGCCGGCTTGCACGGCCCCACACATGGCCGGGGCCCGGGTGGTTCCTGGGCCACCCGTCGGGGTAAGATGGTGAATGCTAACGCGACCCCATCTTGCCCCACTACGGCGGGCGATGTCAAGGGTTTTAGTGGGTTAGAGTCCCACATACCCCCTTTCGCCACCCCCGTGGCGGAAGGGGGATGCGTGGCATTTCCCGCCATCAAAAAAAAAAAAAAGGATAGTCGTTACCGACTGCCCTACTGTTGTGATTATTAATGATCAATAATAGCACCTAGGGGCGGTAGTGCGTTTGAAGGAGATTACCAAAATAAGAGAAATTTTTATTAAATTAAAAGAAGGAAAACACTGTAGTAGTTACTTAGTCCATATTGCAGTACATACTTAGACTCCACGGTTATTTGGCTTTTAAAGTGTTAAGGGAAACACAAGATTTAATACTTGCTATCCCAAAATTCAACCACGGCGGGACCCGCGACCTCTAGCTGGCGGTGGAGCTTCAGCGCTTTGAGAACTCCCTAAGAATTCCAACCAGGGTGGTAACAATCTCGTGGCTTAGTTGGTATAGCCCCCGCGTAGCGGTAGGTCGCTGCTTCGAGTCCCGCCGAGGTTGAATTTTTAGTATAGGTAGGTACTATGACCTAAAGAGTGCCACGACGAACGTTCTTGAGCCACCTCCATGCACCAACTTCCCGCAAGATTTTTTAGATGTCATATGATCCCGCAAGATGTTTGATATTTTTACCATTTCGTTATAGTTACATATAACATTGGCATGTCAAAGTTTACATAATCATGTTCTTAATCTGGAAAAGTCAAAATGTACATAACTTTTTAATCTAGAATATTCCACTATCCATGCAAACCAGAAAATGAACAACTCATGTATTCATTAATATGATAAAAAGGGTGACATATTCAAGGAATTCCTTTAATTTCGTTTTAAATTGGTTAGGCGGAAGCCGTGTGATATCTAATGGCAACTTTTGGACTGTTGATGATGTTTTTTTAACAATTGCAGAAAGAACCGGCAGTTTCGATATGAGGAGCGAGACAACGACGGACAAGTGAAAGGGCACTATGGCTATATGGATAGACACGGAAAGCTGCGAGTAGTCAACTATAGCGCGCACCCTGAGACCGGATTCCACGCAGACGCGCCCCTTGAAAAAGACTCGTAGAAACAAATCGTAACACATTTAACTTTTGACAATCATAGACGTGTTTCCAACGTCTATTGCAGGGGTCTTTCAACTACGGCCTTCGGGCTAAAACCAGCCCGTGAGCACCGACAATCTGGCCCGCGAAAGCTGGGTTAACGTGCCTGATATCCAGCCCACTCTTAAATTTATTTCGATAAATCAAATCAACCAAAGTAAATCGTACAAAATAATAATGGAAGGATGTTTTATTTACTGACTAACGACACACCTGAATTTTGTGAGTGATTGTATGTTAATCTGATGAGCTTGCTTGATCTTGGCCTTCGGGGCTTTCTGAAGCAATCAGTTGGCCCTAGGATAAAAAGTTTGGAGACCCCTGGTCTATTGTAACGCCCTCTAGTGACTACTGTTTATAAAGTAAGTCTATTTAAGAACCATTCTTGTAGACATACCTAAAAAAGGACAGCATATTTATGGCGGTGCTGCCAACGTTTGGTATTCGTTCTGATTTATGCTGGCGCAGCTAATTAGACATTTGATTGGTTGACGAAGGCCGTGTGGCCAACGTTTGGTATTCTTTCTGATTTATACTGGCGCAGATAATTATACACTTGATTGGTTGACGAAGGTCGTGTTGCCAACGTTTTTTTATTCGTTCTGATTTATGCTGGTGCAGTTAATTAGACATTTGATTGGTTGACGAAGGCCGTGTCGTCCAACAAAATAGAGCAACTGTCTAAATTGGCTAAGCCAAATTGGACAGAAATCCTCAGACGGATTAGGTGCAAGAGACTATATGGCCAGGATTCAACACCACAACAAGGTGGTTTGTTGTTATAGGAATCATAATCAATGTTTTGACCATCTGTTTTTGGTGAACTTTTGTTTCTAGATAATGGTCATCCATTCTACAGTTTGTATGTGCTGCGTAACATAGCGCTTATTTATCTGTGTGGGTGAATGTATGATAAAGTGGTAATAAAACCATAAGAGCGCCGACAGACATGCTGTTTTCAATCATTCGGTAAGAAAATAATGAAAACATTAATGAATGCGGGTTCACATTTGTATTAGGTAGATAAATTAAAAAAATCTAGTTCAGTTGTTGTAAGTCGACGATTAGGTAGAAAAAATAGAAGCAAGTTGTATTTTTTGGCCGAGTTAAGTGTGCCTAAGTGAACCCTGCCGCGTCTCCATCTCGACGCCTTCCCCCCTATTCTGTATCTGAAAGTCACTCGGTGACAAGTCAAATGATCATCAAAAGCCCGTGCTCTGTGGCCATATTGATAGTAATTATGTGCAAGTGAAAATCATATGGACTTGTCTACGTTCGTCACCGAGTGACTTTCAGATACAGAATAGAGGGGATTAACTCCCCATGTGTGTGGACAAGAGATTTTAGTACAGTTCATAAGTTGGAAGATTGGTCCCGATTTATTTTGTTAAATAAAAAGAAAATAGCTTGAACTTTAACTCGCCTGGAGCACGTTTGGACACAACTAACTACTTACCGAACAAAATATGCTTTTTTTTTCAAACTTATCTCGCTACTTTGATTTTTTTTATCGCAAATGTATGTCAACAACACAAAATACGTCTCATTGTCCGTTTAAGCTGGCAGAGAATATAATCAAACTACATGTTTGTCAAGATGTGCATATTTTCCATTCTATTCTCACCGGGAGAAAAATGCATGTTTGTCGGCTCCTTAAGTGTCATAATAGCTGATAAGATACAGTAACTTATCATGAACTTAATTATTATTAAAACTTTAAACCAATAAAACCATTTTTTTATAAAGTGATTTTTATTTTAAAAAACTGTCTAAGGTATGTATGTACCTCGATCATCTTCGATGATTCAACTTGACTAAATATAAATATATCAAAAATATTCATGTAAAAAGATTGGAAAACAGTTGTTTAACGATTATAATATCATCCAACTACTATTACTAAACACGTTTAAAAAAAAACAGGAACTTAAACCTTAGACAGTAATAGGTACTTAACATGGACAATAAGAAGTTTTTTTTTTGGTCCGTGAACACTAAATTATTATTTGGTTAAATGCATTAATTGCATGAAGTGGGCTTAGCCCTCATAACACAGTCATAATCGTAAACTCATTAGGAATTCTTCAAGAGTATTATAGTAAGGGATACTTATTGTAATGGTCCTTGTAAACGTGACATTTTAGTATTTCATGCTGGTGTATGCTTCTCCAAATGTTTGACGATTACATTGAGAAGGCTGGAGGCGCCGATACGGAACAGCTTGGGTGTCAGCCATTCAGGACCCAATTCCGTGTGCACTAAAATCATCCAGTTGACGGCGTCTTCGGCCGTTTTGATACCGCCGGCAGGCTTTAGTCCGACCTGAAAACATTCAATTTACCATTATAAAGTTACTAAAATTATTGAATTGTATTGAATTTTGTTCAGCGACTGCCAAGCGAACCGGAAAAGTGGGATGCAGGATTCATTGATATCATCATTTCATTGATGATATGATTCAGTTCACCTTGCTAAAGCATACTAGTATAGGTCTTATGCAGTAAGTAAGTAGGTACGCAGTAGCACATAATATGGTTTTGTTCCATTGACATGTTTATTGGCTTTATCAAGTAAATTTTAACAATATTTTAAAAATCCTCGAGATGTAGGTATTTCCATAATAGATTGCGACTCCTAGTGAGTTGTGGCGATAAGCCATAAGAACCATTCTTCAAGACAAACAAATCGATTGCAAAAAACCGCATGACTATCCGATAAGCTGTTTCGGAGATACATATAACAGACAAATAAGCAACCTCATGTGACAAACGCATATACGAGCTTTTAAGTCGCGGGTAAACATTTTGTTTTGCATGGAGAGACAGTACAGTCAGCGACAAAATTCGACGACTATTTAGAATCTTCCACAGTCTTATTCACTTAGAACATCAAAAGTTGCAGATCGGTTCAGGGTGGCTACACTTGACTCTCGATATAATCCCAGTTCTTCCTTGATTCTCGATACAAATGTCAACGTCAAAATCGCGTCAAAAGTACTTAACAATATATAGCATAATCGATTTCATTTAGTTCCTAAAATTTCACCAAATATTAATTCCAATCGCATTGCAATCAAGAGTGCAAAATTGCACAAGTTCGATTTTAATTCCTAATTGAGAAGAGAATCTAGTGTCAAGGGTAGTCCCATAGAGTAATTTGTTATGGTAGCCCTGGGACCACATATTTAAGTGACCACTGTAATGTCACAATAATCGATGAACAACACATAAACGGTGAACTAAGTAAATTGCTATAAAATGTTGTTTAAGGAATTTAGTTGATGTTTTTTCATATTTTTTAAAAGTTGGGTAGTTTTATTTAGAAACTTGGATGCAATCTATGGCTTCCCGCCTGCCATTTATTATGAACTAGCCTCTGCCCACGGCTGACCGCTTACCCACGCCATCGAGGGCATCATAAAAAGGCTTAAATTATTGCATCGTTTCACTAATTACCGGCGATGACGGGAGTCCGTTTACGTGTCTGCCATTTATCTTCGAAACGGCTTATCGGATTTGTGTTTTTGCAATCAATTTGTAAGTCTTCAAGGAAAATTCTTTGATAAGTTTTATCTCTACAAGTCAATAGGGGGCGCTGCAATCGACGATAGAAAAACACGACGAGGATGCTGTAAAAATTAACTTTAAAAAATCAGAGTATATATGCTCATAGAAGTTATCACAAAGCATACCTTTTTGCCAGTCATTTGTTGAAACTTCCTGATGGCACGGCACATGATCAGGCCAATAGGAAGTGTTGCATTGACAGCCTCTTTACCAGTTGAGGTCTTGATGAAGTCTGCACCTGCCATCATTGACACCATTGAAGCTATGTAAACCTGTTAAATATTATTTTTTTATTATAAAGGTTGCCTGGAATCAATCATAATATAGTAGAATATTGAGTAGAATACTATGTAGATGTTTGCCTGTGTTCAAAACTTATGGCAAAGTACGTGTGATCTTTCTGGTGTTGCAAGCCAGAGGCATCACACCCGCGTCCATAGGCCACGGTAACCGCATACCAATACTAGGCATGCAAGTTTTAAGGCATCACTAGTAAAAAAAAAGCATTATCGATTGCATTTAGCGATAAGACCATCATGCACCATGGCCCAAAAGCAGCGGTGGCCGACTTGAATCACCCTCGTGTATGTTCAACGATTTTTTATAGTTAAAATTTTGTTGTCCAGATTTGGACGGTTTTATGGTGCAGCCATTGGAATAACTTGATTAAAATGTCAGATTAAGCAGTACCTAATTGAAATGTCAAAGTTTTAGAAATAAAGAATGATTTTTCTTTGAAAAATATGATTTAATTTCATATTTTTGTTCAGTCATAACATCCGGAATAATGGAACATACAAAGAATAGTATTCTATTCTTTTTATATTTTACAGAAAGGACAGGTACCTACACAATAAATAAATAAAATAGATATTAAATGGGTAGGTACCTAATATTTTTAACAAAAAACACAAAGACAAAGAGAAGATGTTTGTGCTGATGACATAAGGGTGATTCAGGTCGACTTGGCCCTTTTGAATCCTGATAACTGAATCACAGGCTTATTATTTATTCTGTGATCTTCACAGATTAGTACTAAGTAGTCTACATTCGTATGCGAATGACGCATATGTAAACGCGGTATATGTTACATACGGTAATTTTATTGGAGCGCAATATAGTAGAGGTAGAGTAATATTCTTATCAAAACATATAACTTTCAAGCTATGGTTTTTATTATTATTAGAGTCAGGTAATGTCATTATTAATATTAACTATCACTTGTGCTATAATTCACCAAACGCGAATTGCACAAAACGTAAACAACACTAAATGTGAATTGGACCGAATGTGACTAAAGTAGCCAAAATAATAGGTATTTATTTCCATTCAACTTACGTTTTCAAAGGATCCCAACTCCCCAACGCCCAATATGACTTTCATATAACTAAAGCCACATGCTTCCTTCATTAATTTCACCTCGTTGAAAACTTCACTCCATTTCCCCATGAGTACAAGACTGCGGTCCAGCACTACATCAATCTCTGATGCTCCATTTCTCACAGCTTCCTTGATCTCAAGCAGCTTCGATGACAAGGGATATAGCCCAGATGGGAACCCAGAAGCAACTGTAAAGTAAATCTAAATAAAAAAAACATACAAAAAAGATTTTAGATGCAAGAGGTGAGATGCAATATTGTATTCCCATATATTATGCACCCTGATAGAGCACTTAGCTGGTTAAAGAAAGTGTATCTAGCGAACTTAGCAAGAGAGTACAATGGAACTGGCATGGTTGTAAATCTACAAAAGTTCCCAAACAAAAATGGTATTAGGTTTATGTTGCAGGTTGTAGATGGTTTGTACTAGCACAGGTAAAAACTGTGTGAGCCTATCAGTGAGTAAAGTCAGACTGAGCACAGCTGGATGTGGCACCTACCTGATGCAATTTTTATTGATAGCTGCACATTCATTTGTTTAAAGGCGTTAAAAACGTCCCACACTCGATTGGGGTACACACATACTGCTGCTGTCCTTATTTGTTTTTTAATACCGAACTTTTCCAGCAGATCAATTGATATTGGTGTGGCTGCCTACAAAAAAGATGGTTATCTTATTATAATTCACTAAAAATAGTTTAAGGACTTTATACTAATAAGAAATATAGTAATTATGAGAGAAAATAAACATTTAACCTACTAAGAAAAAATGGAACCCCTTGAGTTTCATCATGTTCTTCTGCGTCACACCCAGATTTTTTCCTCAGCTTGAAACATATCAAGATATGTTTAGACATGTTTTTGTAACCAAATAACAAAAAGAGAATGAAATCAAAGGGTGACTTTTTGCACATCATACTGTGTGTAGGTTCTTATAACCACTACATGTACATGCAGAGTGGTTACCAGATACAAGATTGGGTCTTCTCTTCACTCTCCTTTGTGAGGTGACACTGAATAGGTCTCTAAAAGTTATTTGATTTAAGCTTTTGCCACAGATTAATTGGAAATATAACTAGCTTCAAAGTTCTTAAGTAATGTCCTTCAAATGTTTTGACCTTGTGTTCTATATTTATATAAAAAAGTTTAGGAATGCCAAAAAACTGGATTTCATGATGAAGAGCTACAAATAACTATATATTTTAGGTATTTTCAATTCTGAATTGATACTCAGCCACTACTTAGGTTTTTATAGGAATTGGGATGGTTGAGGTCAGGTTAGGAGGAGAATGCACAATACACCCCAATGTGCATGGTATGTCAGTGCAGATCTTGGTACTCCCGCTTAGAATTAGCATACCAAGCCCCTTAGACACCAACCACTTTCTGTCAGCGTTAACACCTGCAGAAAGGTTGAATTGTATTGAAACAACATTAGCTTTTGAGATGTCACATGATTGCTGCAAAGTTTTTCCTGACAAATTTATGTTAGCATGAAAGGAAAATTAAATGTGAGGTATTGTCTAGACACCCTACTTTATCCATAGTACTAAATATTATATTCTGTGTCCATAACTCTATCCCCTACCTTTGAGCTTGTATGATACAAGTAGTGTAACTTACCACTGAGCATAACCTCAGAACATTTGACCTGGTGTCATCACCAGCAAGCGTGGTAAGATCTATGAGTGTAATTGCTTTGAGAAGCCAATAGTTAAACTGTTCAGGGTCAGGTTGGTTGTTTTTTAAAATACTTTTTACTTGTAAGTCCACACTATTCTTGTTGATATGAACTTTCAGGGCTCCTTTTGGATCTGTAAAACATGTTTTGTAATCAGGAGTTAGTTAGGAGATTCTTTAGGTAGCAAAGACTGTTGACATTCTGTTGAATAGAAGCCTGCACTAATTGTTATGATATTGTTCTATAGAAAATACCCACTTTGGGTGTAAATAAGTATTCATCATTTGAAAATCATACCTACGATTTAGAAGGTACATAGTGATACTTTATACCACTAAGAACCGTAGATTAGATTACCTATTTTAGCAAGAATAAAACTAAACCCTATAATGCATTTTTGAACATAAAACTTGTGTTCGCATATTCGATTCGATCGTGCGAATCGGGGATTAACGGGACAAATTAAATCCCACTGTCCCTCGTAGTCCCCCGATGGGGCCGACTTTATAAGGACAGTTTGTTACTCTTAGGACATATACACTACGTTATACGTTACTCTACACACATATACGTTACTCTTAGGACAGGACACTACTATGGTTTTATTCACCTATATCTTTATGAAGTTCGTTGTCCATTGTATCAACGTTTGGAACTTATTGACATAGACGAGTTAGCGATAGTTATCTTCTAAAACAGCCTCCTGACAATATCAGAAAACTGACACCATACTGCCACAAAACATTTTTATAGAATTACAACTTACAATATTTACTTGACCAATTCTGTCATGTTGACAGCTGACAACTCTTACGTATCGAAAGCTAGAAATAAACTTTAAATACAGAGGCCTTTTGCATGGATACCTAATAACAGGCAACATGCATGCTGACAAATTGGCCAACGAGGCTCTGGAGTGTGGAGACATCTTTCCTAATCAAAATTATTCCCATGATATTCTTGCTCTTCCCAAGGTTTATCTCAAAAATTCTTGGGGTAAAGCTTGGGACGACTCCGGTTGTTATAGAGGCAAATATTGTTTTTTTTTAGTGTCCGACCGTAGTTTCGGTTTCGGTTTCGGTCGGTTTCGCCTAAAAATCATGTTTCGGCCAAAGGTTCGGTTTCGGCCAAAAATAGCCGAACCTTTCAGCCGCATTGAAACTTTCGGCTGCGCTGAAACTTACAACATCGCACTTTAGGATAGCGTTCGGCTAACGTAGGGCTGGCAATATGGCGTCGCTCGCCTGACTCCACCGACCGCTGAATCACTTTGCTCAGTGAAGTGTCTCTTGTGTTTGTTCCCCGAATAATGGTAAGTAATTAAGTATTTTATTTTGTTTTTGTTATGGATTTATCATGTTATAGTGTAATTTTTAACGCTTCTTTTCATAATTTATAAAAATATTGATATTGGATATTTATTTAAGATATAATTGCGGAAGTTTACTTATTAAAAGACTTTAGAATTAGTCTTAATTGCGTGTATGTAATACTAATAAATAATAATTTGTAGGTACCTACGTAATAAAATGACGAGTGAATGAATAACTTAAAGCATTTCTTTTATTATTGACATGTAACGTAATTTAATTTTATTGATCAAATTTTGGAAGTCAAATAAGGTCAATTTGAGTAGGGATTTTGAAGATATTTTACGCTTACGGTTAGTCTTGGTATTGATGCCTCAGCATTACGGTTAATGTTATATTTTAAATTTTTAGGACGATTTAATTTAGAATAGTTGAAATTTCAATTCGATAAAAGTGAAACGTAGAACCCTGTAATATTAGGCCAGCGAGGTGTTTCATTATTCATATATCTGGAAAGAACGGCCCACTGACATTTTATTCAACGTTTTAATCACGTTTATAAAAGGTTCGGTTTCGGTTTCTATTTCAGCTGAAACTATAATCAATACCGAACCTTCGGTTTCGGTTTCGGTTTGGCAAAAAAACATGTTCGGTCGGACACTATTTTTTTTAATGAAACTTTAATCGTGCGACTACAGTTTTAATCCGAATGCGTTTGGGGCACTCATGTACCCCAGCTTATCTTGCCCTCGTTAATGTTACTTCTGATCCATATTGTGCCTGCGGAGAAGAATTGAGTGACCTTAACCACATAATCTTTGCCTGCAAATTGTATGGTCATGTCTCTTTATTCCTCGATCTCGTTTACTGTCATGTTCCTCTGCCTACTGAT
This sequence comes from Perizoma flavofasciatum, assembly GCA_958496245.1. Lineage (NCBI taxonomy): Eukaryota > Metazoa > Arthropoda > Insecta > Lepidoptera > Geometridae > Perizoma > Perizoma flavofasciatum. Next base: position 7,156,453 of record OY292426.1, read on the forward strand.
ATTAATATCCATTTTTCTTCCCTAGATCCCGAATATTTCCTTAGCTTCTTTCATATGCACTAATAATATTAACATGAAATTATATTATATTCTTATACTCCGCTGATCCTTATCCTAATCCTTTTAATATCCGTATCTGGTAATTTTGTAAATATATGTATATATATCGCGGCTTATTACGCGTATGCTTATGCCTGGTTCAATTACGCCATCATAATGTGGAGCGAAAGCGCTGACTTCGAGAAACTGTTCATAATGCAGAAAAAATGTATAAGAATCCTCGTAAATATAAAGAGACGAGAAAGCTGCCGGCCTTACTTTATAAAAAAAGAAATATTGACCCTACCCTGTATCTATATTCTACAGGCAGGGTTATTTGTTAGGACTAATAGAAACCTTTTTAAATCGAATTCGGAAATACACGACAACTATAATAGGCGTCATAAAAATAAATTAATTCTACCCGCATCAAACTTACAGACAATGGGCAAGAGCCCGGCCTTTAGACTGATCAGGATTTACAATAACATACCGGAGCGAATAAAATCGGCAGAAAAAGATACACAATTTCTCAAACTACTTAAGGCAATATTGTTAAAAAAAAGTTTATTATTGTGTTGACGAATTTTTCTCTAACAAACTGTAAACTATGATAAATAAATTAAATTTGACATTTAGGTTAGTATAAGGTGACTGTTTACGTAGATTTTACAATTTTATTTAACATTGACTGAACTTGCAGCGCCCTTACAGGGTCCATGTACTCCCCTACAGCTACTTTGATGTAACACCTAAGCTGATGTACATTTGAGCATGAATAAATGAATATGAATATATATATATATGTTTCCCTTTTTAATTTAAATAAAATATATTTAAACAATTTACTACGATAATATTTAAAAAAATACTAAAATGGCAAATGCCGAAAGTGGCAATGCCAAGACGAGGAAAACTTAAATGCATTGTATGGAGTCCGGTTATTGTACAACCATGGAAAGCACAACCATGGAATGCACAACCATGGAAAACACGGCCAGGAATTTGCAACCAAAATGGTCGCAAATTCCATGCCGTGTTTTCCATGGTTGCGCTTTCCCGACACGTGTCGGGAATGTACAGCCATGGAATACACAACCCGGGATTTTGTGACCATTGCTGTGATTGGTTGAAAGCCCATGCTTCGTTTAGATGCAACTACAGAGTATAAATCGTACTATCCTATTTTTATAGGACGAGTACCACAGACTATAGATGAAATCATTAAACCCAGAAACACACTAGCCACAAGTGTTGATTTGATTTTAAATAAAAAAATAAATAATGCTGGACATTATTCACACATTTTTGATTCCTACTTTTCTGAGTGGTAATAAAAAAAAACCTAATAACTTAACCTATCCAAGACGGATTTGCCTAGGAAGGATTTTTCAAGCCAACATTAACTTATTGTTTATGTTGGCAACTCTTGATTGAACATATTAGAACTTGCTCAGTGCAAACGAGGCTCGTTCTCGTCATGCGACTACTTTGCATCGACCAATGAGAGCTCAACAATATGACGAACTCTCGACCAATGAGCGTCGAGAGTTATGACGTCATTTGGCTTCAAATTCCATGGTTGCGTTTTCCAGGGTTATAAATTCCCGACACGTGTCGGGATTATCCAACCATGGAAAACACAACCAAGGAAAGCACGACCTGGGAATTGGAAGCCATTTTGGCAGCCTTTTCCATGGTTGTGTTTTCCCAGTGTGTGCATTATTTTGTACGGGCTGGAAAGCACAACCATGGAAAACACAACCTTGGAATTTGCGACCAAAATATACACCAATTCCATGGTTGTGTTTTCCATGGTTGTGCATTCCATGGTTGTGTAATCACGGCACCCCATTGTATGTACATAAGTAGACATTCTATATAAATAGATGCCTTTAGAGATGGAAAACCGTATTGTACGGCCTGTTAATGTACAACCGTGGAAAGGACAGCCTGAGATACTAAAGGCCGTACATGCTGGACACGTGTTGGGAATGCAGGACCACGGACTGTATGTACATCCAGTGTTTCGTGACTCCTTCTTGGTTTTCAGTTTCAAAAATTATTCCTAGCGTCTTATAAATTTATAATCGTAAATCACAAAGCGGGAATTAATACTATTTATTTTAAGAGTTAAGGGGGATTTATTTTAAGGGTCACATTGTAACGGTGGTGGTGAAGGTTTGAATGGGAGTATCTTTTTCAAACACAACTTTATGCGTAAAAAATCGCTGTTCAGGTATATTATATTATAGTTTTCACTAGCTTCTGCCCACGGCTTCGCCCGCGTGGTACTCTGATTAAAAGTAGCCTTATTACTTACTTATTAAATAAGTAAGTAGGTAAGTAGAAACTTCTGTGGACATAGCTGGCTGTCGGCTGTAGCCGGTCGCACTTGTTTGATTTTCCCCGATGCGGTTGCGTATTTATTTTTTTATATCACTGCTTATCTTGAAATCGCTCAATTATGCATGTCATAACTATGACAAAAATAAAAGGATTTTTTGATATCATACCTACTGATCCAAAATAACGATTTCCAAAAGTCACATTCCATTATTTATTTATTACGCAGATACCTAAGAATAAAATACCTACATACCTACCTACTATGTATTTATCAGTGTTAGTGGGCTAGGTTAGAATAAAACCTCTGCGTCAATAACAGGTTATAGTCACGGAGTGATTTTAATCGGGAACAATCGATTGAGATCATAGACAATGTCGGATTTAGAGGTCTGGACGCCTCGGGGCAATAAAGGAGTGGAGGCCCCCTGGCCCCAAATTATTTTCCAAATAAAACGGTAAATTTTTTTCAGTCTAGTTTTCCACGACAAAGGGTAAGTAGCTTAAAAAAAACCTTATAAACGCACACAGAGAGTTGAGATTGTTTTGCCCGCCGCGCGACCCACGTGCAAGCGCGTCATCGAACGAATGCGATAGGGTTCTACCTATGATGATTTTGGTAATGAAACGAATGTTGTGAAAAAAACAATTATTTTTTATTTGTTGATCAAATATGTTTGGTAATTAGTTGAATAAGGCGTTACTTTGCCGATATCCATTTTAAGCTAATGTAAATTACATATATAATTACATATATACCTATAATTGAAAGAGTCGACCCACGGAATCGAATACCCAACCTCCGAGACTGTGTGCGAGTACCAACCCACTCAGCCATTGAGCCATTGGAATACTCCCTCAAGATGGGGAGTAAATTGCAAGTGCTTCAGGGCCATTTGAGATTTTGATATTTCACTGATTGCCTGATTGGAGTGAACAAATATAGATCGATGATTTCTGTTAATATTTAATATAATCATGTTTGTACTAAGTACTGTAGCTAAAGGGAAAACGTGAAAAAAAATATCAAAGGAAAAGTTGTTTACTAGTGTTTACTAACACTAATCTCTATAGTGGGGTCACTAGAAGTCTCTATTGTGGGGCCCCCTCTTTTGTGGAGGCCCCGGGGCTGTAGCCCCGGTTGCCCTCCCCTAAATCCGGCCCTGATCATAGATAGATATAGATGAGAGAATTATAGTCACAGATGAGCTTTTAAAATACGAACTTTGGAAGTTGGTGACTAACAGCCTTTTGCTGATATTTAGTCACAGTGATATAAAAAAACGATGCCCAGGGATCCCTTAAGGTGTTAATTCAATATCTTATTAAAGAACAGTCCGCTGCACACGTAGGTACTATCTACTACTTCTATCCGGTTAAAAACCCAAACCACCAAGCATACCTAATAATGTCTAGATACTTAGGTACCTACCTTATATTTTAATCCCAAACGTTAAAATTAATGGTTTAATTGGGTACCCGAAGGTGGCCCCGCACTCACAAAGATTCTTACCCACAATGTCTGGAGCCCGTATATGCGTTAGACGGTCACCCATAATGGACCAACTTTGAGTCAGAATGCGAGAAAGGGAGTCCACCTACAAACATACACATGCGTTTGACGGTTGCTTGTTTCTCTGTTACCATGTATCTAAACGGTTTATCCGATTGAAAGTAGGTTTTTTGCAATCGATTTGTAGGATATCTTCTAGGTTGGAAGGTTGATAGGTTTCTGGATAGGTTTCATCGCCATAAATCACAAGGGGCGCTGCAATAAACGATGGAAAACATGTTTTGGAATAAACAATTTGTCTAGCTAATGTAGTAGTGGCTTTGCTATAGGTAGACGTCACGATAACGTAAATCAAAACCTAAATAATCTGTTGTAATAAGATGCTTAATTATTCCCTATCAAATGATAAGAGTTTACTAACCATAATCACTGTCCTCGATTAATGTAATGATAAATTTCTCACGTTACGTAGGTTAGGTAGTTATCTAATACTAGAGTACCTACTTACTAATTATATAAAGGAATTATGTTTCGAATATAGGCCCATTGGATGGTTGTATCTCGCCGCTGTGTCCGCAACAGTTAATTAATTATATATCTTGTTCTTTTTGTTCATTGAAATACTTAATTAAATTAGAATGTTGGAAAAAAGTTATATGATCAAGCATCATGCTACGGCCCTAAAACTGAAAGCCGCGCAAAAGCACAATATTTCCCCGGAAAAGTGTCACATCGGACATTTGATCCTGCAAGGATTGCTGGACCGCCCCAACTCCTTTAACCAGGTTTGATTTGCTAAAAGTTGGTTAGTGGAATACCCCGCTATGGAATAAAATCAAAGCGGACACACGTTTCGATTTATTTTCATATAAACTTCTTAATACTTCCACACAAACAATGTAGTGCTAGGAGGATTTAATTCTAAAGCATTTTCTACCAGTCATCCTGGACGTGCAAAATGATGGTGTGGTGTGTCCAGTAAAGACTATCAATACAATTACAAAATTATTAGGTACTAATATACCTACACTACAATAATATATATATATATATATATATATATATATGTATATTATTCATAATATACATTAAATATAGTAATAATATATAAAATATTGATAAAATAAACTTTAACAAATAAAACAGTTAAATATTAATTGATAGTTCTTATGCATGCTTTGATAACTACTTTTGTGTGTCATACATAACATAACAAATAGCGTTTTCATTAAATTAAATTTTACCGTCTTATTTAATTTAGGAGTATTAATTACAAAAACTTATATTTTGTGCATCAGTAGGTAAACATCCCTAGTATCTTAAGGTGCCCTCCATTTAATTTGACCGTCTAGCTAGGGGTAGAAGTAGGTATATACTCGTATCCACCTTTCAGATCTCGACCTGCTTTTGCAGATCAGCTGTGCGTTGGTTTTCAGTCAGTCTTTTACAACCTCGTAGTACCCCTTTTTAGGGGCTGTTTTGGAAAATCTTCCAATCCGTATTTCATTAGATAGGATTATAATATATAATCCAAGTTTCACGTTGCAGCTCCAAGGGTTAATGATTTTATACAAACCCTTATACGTAATAATTTTCGAAAATTCCTTTCTTAGTATGTACACCTGTATGTACTGTACAAAATGATCTTACTCTCCAAATTGCAGGTCGATAATCGATAAATTTTTGATATTATTTATCCAATAAATTATACCCACAATAGGTATGGTATGTAAAAACTTCGTCTGATCAGAAAGCGTACCTAGGTACTACTAATAGTACCTAACACCTAAGTGTTTGAGTGACAATTTAGTGAAAATAATGATGTTATGTAATAAATAAGGCTTGGTCGACTTGGCTATCTGAATTGGGATTGGGAGTCAAGGAGATCTGTCAGTAGTCTTGACTTTCCCGGGCAGAGATACAAAATACCATACATATTCGGAAGTTTTAAACTTGTTTTTGACTCCCCGAATCTCCCCGAGAATCTCCGAAGTAAGTAGGTAAATAAAAAAGTGACTACCTATCGAATTTTGAATAAATAACAAAATCACACCTATTATCTACATAAGTGTGTAAAATCCGTATAATGTAGTTAATTGATAAACAACCAAAGTGATTTGGAAAACTAACATACTTATCATAAAAGTAAATAGGTATATATTCATTTTAATACATTAATTTTAAGTGAATTAGGTACGGTGGTGAATTTGTATTAAACAGGACAAGATTTCATAACATATTGTACATAGATAAAACTACGTAAATAACAATCAATTTATTTACCTGTGTTGTAGGTTTTTATTGATTTAAGTTTAATCTGACTTATTCAACATTCCAAAGATCATTTTATCAATTTCTATCAGATCGATGCAGCCACTGAAGAAAGCGAGACCAACGTTTCGGTGGCAAGGCGGTCATGCCGTGTCGCCAGCGCGATGCAAAAATGCAGCTTACAACCTGGCGACTCCGTGGTGATCATGGGCCATAACCACCTAGACCTGGTCATTCCTTACTACGCTTGCCATTTCAACGGATACTCCGTGTGCGCTATCGATCCTAGCTGTCCGCCAGGTGGGTCTCTATCATATCTAACGTTGGCGTAAACATTTTATCGCTCATTATGATAATAATATCTAAAATAAAAAATCAGTAATTTTAATCCGATTGGAAATCATGATCGTTGCTAACGACATTTGGAAATTTTAGGATATTAATACGACTATACTATGTACTTTTATTCTCCTGCTAATGGTTTGTTGACCGTTTAGAGCACAGGTAACTAATTTGTCCCACCGCCCACTTTGAGAATCAAAAAGTTTCTAGAAACCCCAAAGTTTTTAAAGTCACTAATTTTCTTTAAAAATGCATACACAGCTTATAAAAGCTACTTGAGAGACCCGAAAATTTAGGATCGGAAATCAGGCAACCGGTTCTAGCCGCGAAAATTTTGTGATTAAGACCAAAGAGTGACAAACAGTCGACAAACGGAAAGTGGAGCGACACAATTCAAATATTTGTTTTTAATATTTGTAGTTAATAGTGAAGATTAGAGCCAACAACCCCTATTTACTTATTCAGCAAGTGGAGAAATGAAAAATAAGTATATGTTTAAAACAATCAATATGTACCTACATCAGTAGAAGTGCCCGGGGAACGGGCGCTATTGCCCACTTTGAGAAATAGTAGTTACCTAAGAGGTACTTCCTCACTGTTCGCAATCACGCTTGACAGTCGCGAGACGGGAACTCCTTGAACACAGAAAAGGGTTTCGATCTCTGAAGATACCTAGTAATTTTTGGAATCATATTTTAAATATAGAATGGAGTGAAAACAGGTCAGTTTTCGTAAGTAGATAGTCAACGTATTGTAAGATCTTCAACGAGGTAGATAGGGGTCCACACATTGTTCTCTCAAAAATAAATTGATCTTTAATTATGTAGTATTTTACGTTAACATTATTAAACGTAGGTAGGGGTTAGTTCCTTTATGAACGTTTTTAACAAGCTTAAATTTGTATTCCAGTTGACCTACAAGAACTGTTCCCGTGCATCAAACCAAAAATAGTATTTTGTCAAAAATCCTGTGAAAAAAATGTTAAAGACGTATTCCAGTTTAGCAATCTGAATGGAACAATAGTTCTTTTTGATGACAAGGACGCCGATATAGAGGCTTTTATAAAGCAATACAATGGCACTGAAATAAATTTCACGTAAGTTTCTATCTGTAACATTTAACCTTTGAATACCGTACCTATTAAAAAAGTATCACTAAAATCGGTTCATAGTTGGCGAATATATCGCGTAACATACAAATTGAGAACCTAATCCTTTTTTAAAGTCGTTTGAAAATAAGGTGGGAATTTACATTTTAATGTGTGATTAATAGTAACAGATAAGCAAAGAAACACAAACGACATAAAAAAATATGAAAAAGCTAACAATTAAACTCTCCGAAACTAAGTTGAATCAGAAGAGGTTGTCTGACTGAAGAAGAATCAGCTGCCCACGTAATCCTGGAATGCGCGGGCATAGTAACTCCTCAACAATCCAAGGTCACTCCGCGAAGTCTGCGAAGATACCAGGAAGCTTCTGTGCTTCTGGACGGAGTTAGGCTGGCTAGTCATCTAGCCTGGCTTCCACGCAATGGATCGACTTGGAGTCCGAATGCGAAAAAGGCAGCCCACCTGCATACATACAACTAAGTGGAGTTTTATTTTTTATTTCAGACCGGCTCAATTCGACCCTTCAAATACGAATGCCTGGCTAATATTGACCAGTGGCACTACTGGACTGCCTAAAGTTGCCGTTCTCACTTATGATACTCTACTCAACAATATTTGCTGTTGGTTGTAAGTATCTACACTCATCACACCCAAAAAGATCCTGCAATTCCTAACAGCTGCAGGGCTAAGCGGTGAACTTTGAACGCCCCCTGAAGGGAAAAGTAAAACAAGTGGCGATCACAATAGGCCTGTGACGGCCGCAGTGATACCAAAGCCACAAAAAGCAAATAAAAAAAAAGTATCTACACTAGTTTAGTACCTACCAGTAAATAGTGTCCGAGAACATGTTGCTTTTTTCTATAACTTAATTGGCAAACAATCATACGTCCCAACTATCGCTTGCAACACCTGGGGGGCTAGACAAATACCTCACGCTTACCTTTCCTTTCACGCTAACGCAAATTTTCAAAGGTAAAACTTGGCAGCTGTCACGTGACATTTCCACAGCTAATGTCATTTCCATACATATCAATCTTTCCGCAGGCGTTAACAACAGAAAGTGGTATTTATCTAGCCCCCCAGGTATCAGTATCACTCGCGCGTTGCCGACTCTTAAGTAACTAATCCGAATCCTTTGTTTCAATCGGGTTCTAACACACGATCTCCGGATTGGAATTGGTATCGGCACTAGGCTGATACGGCTCTCAAACTAAAAACTAAACAAGTAAATTAGTTTTATTCAAAAACGTTTGACTTCCAAAGTTTTATTTTCCGGAAAATAAAAAAAACCTTGGGTAATAAACCTTGGTCCTTAAAGATCTACGCACTGAGTATACATATGCCTATCTGAGTCTATCACGGGGAATATCGTGAGCGTGTTTGATTTATCTTTTTTTTTTGTTATGTCAACAATAAAAGCAATATTAAACGAACAAGAAGTTTGACATCTAAAACAGATTTTTTTGTATTTCACTGATGCATCTATTACCATTTTTTTACAATTAAAGTAGCCAAATTTTCCGAAGTTGTAGGACACAAGTAATTTTTTACATGATTTGAAAACCTCCGATGTATATTTCCATCATCGATTGCAGTGCCCCACTTCCTATCCTACCCTTGAAGACACACATATGTGTTTCAAAAAACCACATTACAATCAGATAAGCCGTTTCGAAGAAAAATTGTAGCAAACAAAAAAACAACCTCTGATGGCAAACGCATATAATGGGACCCTGTTATAGCGTGTAAAAAGCTGCTTTCTAATAAGTGGAGAATAGATGACGCTCTTTCGGTATAGTTATGCAATGTATATTTCGGAATACCTTCATACATTTTGATCAGTAAATGTCTATTTTTTTGACATTTGGATATTTATGGAACGTTATATACTTCTATAAGCGGAGGTATTACTTCTGAAATGCATTTCAAAAAGATTATCCGTTCTTCTTTTAAAATAATGTGGCTGGGGGGTTATCTTATCATTGCACTTACCTACTTTATCAGGTGACATGTAATTTAATAAGATAAAAAATTGTGTTGTTCGATGCATCTAATCAGTAATTCTTTCCCAATTTTGCGTTCAGCGAACCCTTCACAGATAAATACGACATAGTTCTGACGATGTCCACTCTGCAATGGTTATCTGCTGCTATATACTTCATCTCAGGACCTTTGAGATGCTTCACAAGACTTCAAAGCTCAGCGCCTCTGACGCCTCAAAGCCTTTTGTCTTACATAAACAAATACAAGGTAATTTAGTTTTCTTAAACGAAAAAAGAACAGACGTATTTACATACACAGTTTTGAATCTTGAACAAAATAATGCCGCAATAATGCAATAATATATGAAATATCCATTGCCGGCGTGCATGACCAACGCCGGAATAATGGCTACAACATTTTTTTTCTTTGTTTGCTTCATTTGAATTTGGATCTCTTTCATCGAGCTTGGTACAAATAGGTTGCGTTTAAATGGCTGTATGCAGACGCCTTTACCTTTCTGCATATACAGTAACTCGTCTCGATTCTGTTATTTTGATAAAAAATACATAAATAAAAATGATTTCCGAAAGATCCGAAAGTGACATGGATATTGACTGTACTAAACCAGATCTAAGGTCGGAAGCCAAATTAGCCATGGAATACCTGCTTCCAGCGAAGTCAAAAGAAAAATACGTAAAAGTATCTTACTGAAACCTTTTTTATATTTTTGAGAAAAGCACTATATATGCCTCGGCGGAAATGGCAATTGCGTGTCTCGCATCATTGAAATCCTCGCCTGCGGCTCGGCCTTCCAACTGGTATTCAACCGGCAATTGCCTATTTCGCGGCCATTGCATTAATCTACTACCTATTTGAAAATATTAGTCAAAATTCATTGACTCGTAAGTTATAGTTTGACGCGGCGGGCGAGTTGCCAGCTGCGACGCAAGAAGTGCTGGTTCTATTCCCGCTGCAGGACAAATGTTTGCATGTTCTGCAGATATTTGTAAAGGGTATTTTTTATAGTATTGAATGTGACGATCAGCGTTTATCAAGCGAGTCTAAAAACAAACTTGATGAACGCTTTGCACTTTTGAACCTCTAGGTGCTTATAGCTACTACTAGCTGTACCCGCGACTTCAGACAGACAGACAGACAGACAAAAAAAAAAATTCGGCTTCAGTATCGATTATAGAGTGCCATCCATTTTTTTTTCAAAATAACTTCAATGTACAGAATTTGACCTTTTACATTCTTATTATAGTATAGATAGATAGATATGTATGTTTGTTTAGTTGCTCAACTTTTAATGGCGACTAAAGGTACTATATTTTAGCTTACTCTCAAATATTTCAGCCAAATAGCACTGTCTGGACGCCACATTTACTGGGTCAATTTCTAACGGCCGCAGAAAATGGCTTATGTGATCTATCCTCATTCAAAGGCATTGCAATAGGCGGTAGCTCCATCGAAAAGACTTTACTGGATAAATTCAGAGTGAGTGACTTGTGATTAAGTTTTGATACATAAAAAGCATCATCTAAGCAAGCCAAGGAAAATAAGGAAATCGTTTGAACTAACATTGAATTTAAATTATTGAGTCTGTTATAATTTTACAATATTATTAAGACTACACCACGTACTTTACTATTCTCTTGCTGGCATTCTGCAGACATTTGCGGACGGTGCTCATGAGGAAGGACCTCTAAACGGTCAACAAAACATCAGCATGAGAAAGTAAAGTACGTGGGTATAGTAGTTTTTTTAAGTTGTTTCTTTAGGGATTTGGTATTTCCAATAAGGATATTATTATTTTTTATCAGGGAAAATCACTGATTCTGTTTTTTTCTTATCTTAATTATTTATGAAACTAATGATAGTTTCATAATTATCATAAGAAACTCATCTTATCATTAATATTAAAATTAAAATCCAGAATCAGTTATTTGCCCTGATAAAAAATAAATAATATCCTAATTAATAAGATAAACAATTTATCTTATTAATAATTTCCATTTATAAACATTATGAATATTGTTATAAGCTTGTTATTTTTTTAGCAAATATGCCCAGCCTTCTTGTATTTGGTATATAGCATGACAGAGCTTATGGTGCCAGTATTTGACTTTAGCGAGGATACTCCAGAGAACTCAGTAGGTTCTCCAAAGGACAAATACACATTCAAGGTAATTAATAATTTAACTAAACTTTTGTATAATGACAAAGAAACTAGCATCCTCAGCCCCTAGATGTAGTTCCGTAGTAGGCCAGCCTTTAATCCATAGATACTGAACTACTGATTTATAGGAACTATTGGAAACTTGATAACTATTTGGATGCTTGATTACATTATAGGTTTATTGAAGTTAGAAATATTGATTGTCGTGCTAGAAAGTACGTTTCGTAGCCCGATAAACAGGCTCGTAGGCATCTGTCTTAATAATTATACAAGCATACATAAATAAAGTCATTTCTCTATCCCGGACAGGTAGACAACGATTACGGATTTCCTCTTGCTACAATCTTGGTATACCTCTTTTGCTTCATTCATCCTCATCACATTCTTCATACAAACTGGGCCGTGGCCTTCCAACTATCCCATTCACGGTCGCTTTATATACTTGTTTTCGACATGCCTAGACCATCTCAACATACCTTTCTCAACTCTCGTTATTACATTTTCACTCACTCTTTCATAGCACGCTGTTTCTCACTCTTTCTCTCAAACTACACCACTCATACTTCTCAAAAGTCTCATCTTCACTGCATTATTTGATTTTGATGTTTCTTCTACCATACCAAACTTTCACTCTCATACATTAGTGTCGGCACTAACACTCCTTTATGCTCGGTTAGTCATGCCGTCACTTGCCAGTTGCACATGAAGGAATTAAGTGTCCTATCCCTTTTCTATCAAACGCTTCATGCATAAATGTTACCATCTCCTGTAATTTATCCACCGGTGACGCAAGAATAACTCTGATAACAGGCGTAGAATAGATATTTGATGAGTAACTCATTTATTCTTAATCCAAATTTACTATCTTTGTCATTTTTCAAACAACTGTCAATGAATAAATTAAATAGCCACGATGACGCTAGACATCCTATAATATCATAGTGTTAGTACAATTACAATGTAATAATAATATAAGCATTTTATTTCAGATAAACTACATGGTTCTTTATATAATGTTTAATATTTTACTCGACATCGACACTGTTATCTTTTTCCCCCTTTTTTGTCAAAGGTCTTCTCCAACCTCTTCCATTTCCCTCTATATTTCGCTATCCTTGTCTATGTTTTTCCTGCAACTTTTCTATAACTCTTTTTCCCACCATTTAAACTGTTTCCCCCTCTTTCGTTTGTTGTATTTTGGGATTAAATCATCAACGTTTTACTCCATTTCTCTTTTCCTCTTACTATATGTCCTGTTGTTCCTTAACTTTAGGTGTTACAACTTCTATTTTTGTACATCTTCTAGTAATTAGTTTTTTTTTATTTTATCTTTTTTCCCGAGCATACTTCTCTCCATGGCTGATTGACTTCTTACTTTTTGGTATGGGCTTTTGTAAGAACCTGGGCCCTACATACGGGTGCCAGACCTAGGTCTGGCACCCGTATGTTTGAACAATTTCTCATTAGACATTATTTAATCAATAGTTACGGGGTAAAGCCAGCCTCAAAGGTCCTTAGCCAAGCTCTTAGACATATAGCCAGGGTTAAAGAGCTGAAGAAATAGTTCCGTAATTCTATAGACGGACTCGTAGACATGGGTCATAGGCCCGTAGCCAGTATATCAGATCCTTAGCCAGCCTCATTGGTCTGTAGCCAAGCTCGTAACCAGCTTCGTACACCCGTAGCCACTCACGTAGCCTTGTTGCCAGCTTCGTAGGCCCGTAGCCAGTTATGTAACTTTGTAGTCCTTGCTACAAACATGGCCTACGGAGGCGTAGATCCCGTGGGCTTCGATTACTGTTGATGTCTTTCTAAATCAATATTTTTTTCAGCTTATCGATGAAGATGGTCACACAATAGAAAAACCATACAAAGCCGGCGAACTGTGGATCAAAGGAGATGACTTTTTTAAGGTAAGTATTACAACTAAATTAGCAATCTTTCTTAATTTACGAATTATTAGTACACCGGTATCCGGCCATTCTTACAATCTTTTAGAATCCGCTTCATCAAAGGGTCGCTTCTAAATGATAATACCGACCATAATACTTTAAGTTTTGCAGTTTTGTTAATTTACTTTTATCTAAGAATGGTGTATTAAAAAAACATTAATTAGGTTTCGTTGAAGTTTGACTAATCAATTTACATCATTATCAATCCCTCGTCTTCTTTCGTCGCACTAAGAACTATTGTGGAGAAAAGAAAAGAAAAAGGAGAAAGGGAGAGGAGACCATTCATTTATTTATTAAGGAATATCAAGAGAATTAACTTGAGATGAATAATTTCTTACTGTTGCTAGTCTATACTGCTAGTTATTGAACTAGTTAACATGTAATTCCAATAAGGTAATATTACTCGTTTGGCATAAACATATTCATAAAGAAAGCCTAAATCTAAGCCTGATTCTATATACATTTTTGTGCTGGTTTCATCCGTGACGAAGCCCGTAATATGCGTTTGTTATAAGAGGTTGTTTTTTTTATCTCAAAGACAAAATCAATCGGTTTTTATACGATAGGAATTTTGTTTAATAGGAAGTCACAAGGATCACATATCAACGTATTTTTTTAAAATATTTTATGGTTCCATTGAAATTAAATAAAAATATCTATTTATATTGATTAAATAAAATGTTTTCGTTAGTGTACTCGACGAGTAGATCGGCGAAGTACTTTCTGCTTTTGCATTAATAAAGACTTTATGTTGGATTTTTCAATTAAAATGTGATAAAATATAAAAATAAAAGTTTTTAAAAACTTTTTATTGCGTAAAATAAATAATCACGCAGACAAACAGTCTGTATTTCCGCCGTTAACGTGTATAACACAATCGCAGCGATTGGGCATACTAAATATGAGTTCATCCAAATCACGTTGTGTAATGACCGCCCACGTCCATTGTAACAAGCGAAAAATATTTTCTGGTGTGTTTACGGCATCCATATTTGGCAGAGCTCTTCTTTGAAGCATATACCATATGTGCTCAATAGGATTCAAGTCTGGCGATTGAGTAGGCCATGGTAGGACGTACGTAGGACTCTGGCAGTGTGTGTCGGGAATTATCATGCATAAGCAGAAATTAAGCACCACATTGGGTCCGCAAAGGAATAACAACAACTGATACAATCGTTGCAGCGAAAATCTGTGCATTGAGATTGCCTCTGATCCAAATCAGTTTGATTCTTCCGTCGATATAAATACCCATCTATATAATAATTGTTTCACTACTGTATGTGTGTACTTTCTGGCATGATTTTAAACATTCTTGGCATCCAGGGGTACTCCAATACCGTGCACGTCTAGTATCTGGCCATACACCAAAGCGAGATTTGTCAGAATCGCACTTTGGCCAGTCTCCTCCTACCCAATTTCTGTGCTCACGAGCCCATTTACAACAGGCTCTGCGGTTGCGGGGCACAATAGGTGGTATACGTAGCGGCCTTCGGGTACGGAGATTGACTTCATGCAAGGGATTTCCTATGGTTTGATCGCTTATTAACATCCCTGAAGAGCTATGAAGCCTCGTAACCAACATCATCGCGGTCATTGCACGGTTTCGTCGAGCAGTAATTTATATGTACTGATCTTGTCTGTGTGTGGTGATGCGAGCTCGTCCTACATGTCACTCTGCCACGCTGCCAGTGATGCGGTAACGTGTCCAAAGTTGACTTATAGCACTCCGAGTAGCACACTCGCATGCACACAGCATGCTGCTGAGAACCAGCTTCGAACATTCCCACGGCTTCAGAGCCGTGGGAATGAAAAAGAAAATGATCAGTCATTTTCTTCTAGGCTCAAATGACGTCTGCTCTCCATAATAACGTTCTTTTGTATTGATTCCACTCAGAAGTATGGCAAGAATTGAACTGATTTGGCCTTAAACTCGTTGCAGATTATGCAGGAATACGACTTGACAGAAGATTTTATCTTTAGACCCAAATTTAAAAACCATTCCCTATTTAAATGACGAAATTTACTAAAAAGTAACCAAAGAAGTTATAAAACATATAATTTAAAAGTCTGATTTTTAGTAACTAGTGATTTTTAGTTTTAAAACGTGCTTGATCCCTAGATACTTTTGATGTGACACTACGAGAATTCTTGTTTGCCTATTACCATTGATCTCTTAAAACGGCTTATCCGATAAAAATACAGTTTATTGCAATCAATTTTTATTTGATTCTGTTTAAGAAATATTTACGACTATATCACGTGCTTTACGTTCCTCCTGCTGACGTTTCGTTGACCGTTTCGATGTGAGCACCGTCGCGACCACGCTCGACAGTCGTGAGATGGGAACTGAATTTGTATGCCTTCAAGGATAGTTTTTAAATATATTTATCACCACAAGTCCTAGTGACTCGCCTAGTTAGGACTAGGCAAGTTGTAATTATATCCTAAAAATAATCAAATACAAATTGATTGCAAGAAACTGCATTTCCTAGTGTCCTAGCGCTGCTATAGACGATGGAAAACACATCGGGTTTTTTTAAATTTTACAAAAATAGACTTGTTAATATTTTCCAGGGATATTTAAACAACCCAGAAGAGACTAAGAAAATGCTAACAGAGGACGGTTGGCTAAAGACGGGTGACATTTTCCAGAGAGACGAACAGGACTATTATTATTTCGTAGAAAGAAAGCGACTTTTGATTCGATACTCAGGATATTTTGTAAGTATTTCTACCACAACATGTTTTTGTGTTGTCTTAATATACCATCGTCCTGCAGTTTTACTTTTCTTCGTACTACTTAGCTTCGAATATATAGCTACAATTTTAGTGCTGTGTGCTGCTGTCAAATCAGTTTACGTGCCGCTTTTCTTCGTGTCAGCATGTTTTGATATCACGACTAAATTTGTATGGAAAACTTAAATCTGACTAATTTGACAGCACTAAAATTGTAGCTATCTCTTTCTTGCTTGCACTATCAGTAAAAGAGAGCGACAGTTTAAATTTAGTTTAGTCAGTGTACTATAGAATCGAAACCATTGTCTGCAACGTGAGTTCGATCACGCAGATGCGTGTTATAAAATAGTACAAAATAATACAATTTTATGTGTCCTGGTTACAAAACATAATAAAATTAAATGACATGCATGATGTAGATTAATGAGCTAAATCTATTTTATGTCACATGTAAAGTAACATTCAAATAAATAAAAGTCATAAAAAATAAATTTCCAATAATTAGTGGTATTTTTTTTACAAATATTGTGCATTGGCGCATGCCTTAGGGTTTTTGGTTTCTAAAAACCAAAAACCCTAAGGCCTAAGGCATGCCGGTTTTCTCACCATGTTTTTCTTGACAGTTTTGACAACGTGTTAATAAACCAACGACCTCCGAATCTGGAAGTCAACAAAACAATCATAAATAGTTTTATCAGTCAATATATCTGTTTGTACCCTATCAAACTTTGAAAACATATTTTGTACCCCATTTTACCACTATTTAATATAAGAATCGACGTGGCAATGATTTCTTTCTTTCTTTATACATAGAACATTTATTCTGAACATGCTTTAACCCCTTTATGCTTGCTTTTACACAAATCTGGTTAAGCCACTAGTTAGACATTTTTATTTTGGGTCTGTAATTTTTATAGTGTTGTCTACTGGAATCCTAGCAGTCAATCTAACTGATTGAATGACATGTTTTTTTTTAGATCTCGCCACTGGAAATAGAAAAGGTGATCAAAAGTCACCCAGGAGTAAGCGATGCTTGTGTCGTGGGGATCCCCAATCCTTCAACCGTAGAGCTACCGATTGCCGCTATTCAGAGACGAAACGGTGACAAAATAGACCCTGAGGAGATCTTCACATTACTGAAAAGTATTATAATTTATCATATAATACAGTTGTAAGACAAGTTGAAAACCTTTAAGCAAAATCATTATTATGATGACATTGTACTTTACCGAGATAATATCTGTATTATTCTGATGTATAAGCTATATTACTGTAAAGTTTTATCAAAATCCTTTCAGTAGTTTTTGCGTGAAAGAGCAACAAACATCCTCACAAACTTTTGCGTTTATAATATTTGTAGGATTGTAATACGCAATGTGGCCATATGATTTTTGAAAGTTTTTGATCTACAAATTCAATAGGAATTAGTATATCGTTCCTTAGTTTATGGAACCTCAAAGTAGCACTTAATTTTTGTTAGTTCTACAACACAAAGTATTATAGGTAGGTTATTAGATTTTGCCCGCGGTATTGCTTACGTTGTTGCTACCTGGATAAAAGTGGCCTTGATGTTATTCCAGGTCAAGGACTACACCTGTCTAAATTACATCCAAATTGGTTCAGTCATTACGAATATTATTACTATAAATAAAAATATAACCCGCTCGCAACTTCGTTTGCGTGGATTAAAAATTCTCAATAATTTAATCACTATTAGTTGTTTCCCAAAAAAAAGTTACGTAATTCGTTAAATTCTAAAAATTTAATAAAATTAAACGCTGAAACACTTATTTATTTATCTTTTTTGGTTTTGACTATTTAGTTACGAAGATTTAGAGAAGTTTTATTAAACTTTTGGACACTTTAGGATGTGAATTTTCAAGATTCCTTTCGTAATACACCCTTACAAATCAAAAGGTTCCTCTCGTCAAAATTAAAGTCTGTAGAGGACAAACGGTTTAGTTTCTGCGTTGATCACTAAGTCAGTGAATCAATCAATCTGTCAGGACCTTTTCGTTTATTAAAATAAGTAGATATTATTTTATATCAATTCTTCAACTTAAGATTCATTTATCATTTGTTTTCAGATACCTTGCCAGATAGAAAACAGATTCATGGTGGCCTGTTCTTCGTTGATTCTTTTCCCATCACCCCATCGGGAAAAATAAACCGGGCTAAAGTGCGCGACCTCGCTCTCACATCACTGAAAATCCTACCTAAATGAACGGTTAATTTATTTGGCAAATTGTAGATTGAATATATGTACCTCAATATAGCATTATAATTAAGTAAGTTAGTAAGTAATTCGTAAAGTTTGCTCTAATTAGTACACATTTTTTGAAGATTGTTAGAAAAAATGGGTAGAAAAGTTATATTACTAATTATTTAGAAGTAAAAGATTTTCAAATTGTAGTAAATCTTTAATTATTGCTATGGCATGAAAAACAGCAGAACAGAAGACCTTGTTAGTGAATTGAGTGAATACTAGCTTCTGCCCACGGCTTCGCCTGCGTGGTATCCGGATAAAAAGTAGCCTATGTGTAATTCTGATGTATAAGATATATTACTGTAAAGTTTCATTAAAATCCGTTCAGTAGTTTTTGCGTAAAAGAGTAACAAACATCCATCCTCACAAACATTCGCGTTTATTATATTAGTAGGGTAGGATAGGATTAGTGAATAAGCTTTCTTTATAACTACCTTATTTACCAAAATCTAATTATCAGATTTTTGTGCTACTAAAATATCATCGAAATGGTGCACAAACTAACAATTCTGATAATGATAATTATTTATAACATCAGAAATTTTATTTTGTGCAAATCCATCTGGTCTAGAGAAGGACTTTGTCCAAATAGGCTTGACGAACGGTCTTAAGTCACTTTTATCTATTGACTTCCCGCAATCTTTAAGATATCATCGGCCCATTGGGTACTACGACTTTATGTATACGTTTGCTAATTACCTGACTAATTATCTGAACCAGTTTGGACAAACACGTCGTAAGATGATGCACGTAGTCAATCACAGTCGTCTCCTGTGTCTACATCTAAGAAGCGATAGCAATCACGTAAATCAAACCACAAATGAAATATATCCACATTATTGCGTTGTTTCGTGTCATGCGTATGAAATATACCGAGCATCTCTGCTACACGAGTTTCTTGCCCGTATCATAACAATGAGGCTTTATTGTATTTGTTTGGCCAAGCTATTTTGTTTTTGTATTTGGTGAATAGAGACGCTAATCAAAGAATAAATCTCGGTACTTATCCGGAACGATTTATAGCGATCTAAGATTTGTTGCGCTCGCAGCTCGCAGGACGCGAGCTGGGTGCCTATAAACATTTCAAAGAACCATTACTGTACCTACTTTGCTGAGAAAATAGCGTCTAAGTTAAGCTTTCAAAAGTTTAAAAGGAGTTACTGTTGTTTCCTTGTTCCTCTTAAGCCGCGACATAAGTCGGGACCTATTTGGTTTGCATATTGCCTATGTCTGCGGACGGTAGGTAGTGTCTATAATATTTGTTTAGTAACGTTGAAACCATACACGATGAACGTTTAATTTTTAAAGATTTACGATATAATACGATTAACACTAGATACTTTATATACGAGGGAGATAACAAGAGACTATGGCAAAACCCTTAAATTTTAGAAAACATTTTGATGTTTACATTTTGAAAGAGGAATTATGGCAAAAGTTAAAAATGAATCAATAGGATTGCGGTAATATTTTTTGAAAGTACCCATCTCGACATTTATTTTTTTGTTATGACGTCATTAAAATCTGACACAGCAGTTTCGAGATATTTCAAGTAAAAGGTGAATGAAAAAAGTGAAAATGAATATGAACATATTTTACGTAAAAAAGCTTTATTCTAATAAACATTGATTTGATAATTGTTTTAAAACTTTTTTATAATATCTCAAAAATACAACCTCGGAT
The DNA here is from genome assembly GCA_958496245.1 of Perizoma flavofasciatum. Classification (NCBI taxonomy): domain Eukaryota; kingdom Metazoa; phylum Arthropoda; class Insecta; order Lepidoptera; family Geometridae; genus Perizoma; species Perizoma flavofasciatum. Next base: position 7,176,871 of record OY292426.1, read on the forward strand.
CATCGAAATGCGGCATTATTATTATTATTTTTTTATTTGCTTTTAGTGGCTTTGGTATCACTGCGGCCGTCACAGGCCTATTGTGATCGCCACTTTCTTACTTTCCCCTCAGGGGGCGTTCAAAGTTCACCGCTCAGGCCTGCAGCTGTTAGAAACTGCAGGATCTTTTTGGGTGTGATGAGTTTTAGTTCATCTGGGCTAAGAATGTGTTTTCCCAGATGAAGGCTACGCTTATGTATCAGTGGTCCACACTCTCCTAACAGATGAAGGGGCGATTCGTCCGTCTCATTGCAGAATCTGCAGGTTTGTGTGTCACACAGCCTTAATTTGAACATGTGTTTATTAAGGCGACAGTGTCCAGTTAAGGCTCCTACCATAGTGCGAAGGTTGTTTCTGTTTAGCGCTAAGATTTGGTTGGTGTACCGTTTGTCAAAGACTTTTATCAGTAATTTGGAATGGTTTATGCCCGGAGAGTTATTCCAAAGATTGGTTGATTCTTCAAAGCATGAGTTCAGAAGGGTTCTTTGTGCTAGGCTTTTGGGTATGCCACAAAATGGCTCTGGTCCTATTTGTGCTCCGTTAGCCCCTGCATGCGCAAGTTCGTCAGCACACTCGTTACCTACGATCCCTGCGTGTCCCGGAACCCATCTTAAAACAACTCTGTTCCTCGAGCCCAGAGTATTCAGACGAGATAGACAGTCTTCAACTAACCTGGACGTGATAACCTTCGAATCCAGAGCCAGAAGGGCCGCCTGACTGTCAGAGTTGATGTAAATGGTATGGTTGATGTAGCGCTTTTGCAGATTGGCCTCCGCACATTCTAGGATGGCGTACACCTCTGCTTGGAAGATAGAGGCGTGATTTCCCAAGTTTGTGCTACTTTTGAACTTGGGTCGCTCTCCATAGACTCCACAGCCTACATTCAGCCCCATTTTGGAACCATCTGTGTACCAGTTGAGATACCCGGCCTCACAGAGTAACTGGCTGTTCAACCAGTCTTCTCTAGAGGGCATTTCTACATTGTAGTGTTTTTCAAACACATGCCGTGGCAGCATGGCATCAGTTGTCATGTTAAGTACGGGTGAATCCAATGTTGAGTCTTTTAAAGATCTCAGTTTCTGGGAAAGCCAATTTCTTCTACCCTGGATGATTACCCTGTACATGCTAGCTTTCGCCTCTTTGTGCATGTGCACATGAAGTGGCGGTAGTCCAAGCAATGCATTGAGCGCCAACCCAGGGGAGGTGGACATGGCTCCCGTGGCCATAAGGCATGCAGTTCTTTGTAGACTGCCTAGTTTGTTGATTGCAGTCGACTGAAAGGCTTTGTCGTACCATACCATGGAGGCGTAGGTGATTATTGGCCTCACAATGGCAGTGTACAGCCACAGTGCAATCCTGGGGTTGACGCCCCAGTTGTTTCCCATCAGACGGCTGCTAGCCCTCAGGGCCATCTTAGCCTTTTGTAGAACGTTGGCCAAGTGTGTATTCCACGTCAGTTTTTGGTCGATCGTGACGCCCAAATACTTAACTTCAGTGGAAAAGGTTATACTTTTACCATTAAGCTTAGGCTTTACAAGCTTGTCTAGCCTTCGCCTATTAGTAAAAGGTACAATCACTGTTTTGTTAGCGTTGACTGAGAGGTCACTATTGACGCACCAGTCGTTAACAGTGTTCAGAGCTCTTTGCATGATGCTTGAAATTGTGGACAGGCAGAAGCCCCGCACGACGATCACAAGGTCATCTGCGTAACCTTGCGCATCGATTTGTAGGTCTGCCAGTCTGTACAAGAGTTTATCCACAGCCAGAGTCCACAAGATACTCGCGGCATACTTGTAGTAGTGGTGATTGTATGGTAGGATCGTAAAGAGGGTATTCCATAAATAAAAAAATATCCCTCCTCCTCCCCTTGCCTATGTATCTTTGACACTCAACATAGGAGTGGCGATTGTTCAGTGGGTCGTAAAGAGAGTATCCTACAAAGAAATACATGACGCCCCTCCCATCCCTTTCTGATGGGTCGCCGAACCTCGACATAGTACCTAGTGATGATTGTTTTATGTGGGATCGTAAGGTGTTCCATTGAGAAAAAAAAATATCTCCTCCCTCCCCTTAGCCGCCAATTATATGCCTACCCCCGTGGGGGGTAAATTGAATTAAATTTCATAAACTTGATTTTGGAGCAGTGATTGTTTAATAGGTTCGTCTTGAATCAAGATAGTGTTTAACAAAGTAAAAATTAACCCCATCTTTGCCCCTTTCTAATGATTTTAGTTGTGTTGAAATCATATTTCAACCCATTTCATTTGTTTAATCCGAAACCGGTCGGTGCTAAGAAAACGCCATGAATGAAATGCTGTTTTTCATGAATGTTCAATCATGATAGTTTTAAATTAAAAGATTTAACATGAGTATAAACATTAGAAGATGCCAAGGGAGCAAAATAATATCTTTACGCTATTTGAATCCTGAGCGCAGCGAGCCCGAGGAAAGGAATATTTTGCGGCCACTCTACTTTTCATCTTTCACTATGAGATAATTAAATAATACTCTTGAATATAGTTTCCCGGGAATTAGGATTAATAGATTATTTATCACATTTATGCGTCTATTTTATCACTTTCAGATGTTCATGTTAAGCTTGTAATATTAGTACAAACACATTTTTCGAAACTAATTGCCTTATCAATCCGTGAACTGAGTAAGTTGCCGACATTTTTTTTTAAATTCAGGCAGTGTCGGCATTTTGTAATATTGTTCATACAATATTAAAACATTTGGCGTTCGATCTCTTTGATCTCCTCGCGAAACGAACATTCATGTTCCAAATTCAAACTCATTACTGTCCACTTTAAAAGTCTTAGAAAATACCTATTTTGCTCCTACTTATTTATAATTGTTCCTCAGAACAAAACGTCTTTTTCGAATGGTTTATTCCTGATAAACACATAGTTTATACTACAGTCTGCCATGAACCAATTAAGAGTTCGAATGCGGAAAAGGGAATCCACACACATACACATATACATACACTAGTCAATGCAAAAATGAACAAAGTTTTTCGCATTGCTAAAATTATATATTCTATTATCGTGTTTCACTGCTTACCTAGCCCTACATTTAATTCGTATTTTGTTAACATTTTTACAAAAATGCCAAAAGATCCATGTAACGGTGCAAATCACGTTACATTATATAAATAAACTAAATAGTTAACACTACATTATTAAAATAATACGATACATACACATAAGTATCGCCAACTAGTACAGATGATCGGTAACAGATAGTTATAAGCGAGTGCTAAGAGAAAAATACATAGATTCCGACCTTATAAAGTAGTTTAGATACAAATCAACAGAGGGCGTTAACTTGTAGGCCAGTAAGCATCGCGATCTAGTGCGGATAAATTGTATCAGATAGAATTAGCGAATGGTTCGAAGAGAAATATATCGATTCCTACCTTATAAAGTAGTTTAGATATAAATTGACAGAGGGCGCGAATTTGTAGACTAGACTAGGAGTAATAGTTTGGAGCAGCCGAGCGAAGAATAAATACTGTTCGGGTATTTTCGTGTTAAAGATCAAAGGAATTTGCGCTTTGTAAGGACGGACGCAGGATTTAGTGCGGGAGCACGCACCCCACTCAGGTGATTGAAGTAGAACGGTTAAATTATGTGACCATAGTGAATATTTATTAAGATTTGATTCGGTAGTGAACATTGAAGAAGTACTTAATGTTTTTAGCAGAAAATATATAAGAAAATTATCATTATTGGTGTAATCAAGGCGAGAGAACGTATCTTTCTTGCTAAGCCTTTGCGCCCCACTTAGAAATAAGTCCTGAAATCGTTTCTGAGTTTTGTTAGGTACCGACTCTATTGTGTTTTGGGAAGTTAAAGCGAGATAGAACATCGAATGTTCTAGAATGATTCGATGATATAAGGAGTTTCGGAAGGGCGAGGGGGTCATTCGATTTTGGATTTTGGTAGACTGAAGGCGTTACGCCGACAGTTTGTAATATTATTTTTCTTTGCGAGTCCCGGGAGGCTCATTGTTTATTTTGTTTTGTTTTGTGTTTTCGTACCGTTTACGGAATTAAATTAAAGTTTTCGATTAGTTGGGGGGACTGGTGATACTGGTTGTTTGTGTGGTTTCAGGTGCTCTCGTATTCTGGTACAGGTATAGTGGAAGTGTTTGAAGCTATACATTTGATCAGTGTGACGAGTCTGGGGAAACGTAAATTTCAAAGTAAATTCAGGGTTTAAAAATACTGTAGGTTCTAACTTTTAGTTCAAATTCCCCCGTGCTTAGAAATCCAATACTTGTATTGGTATATTTTCTGGATACGGCAACCAGTTGGGTCGTGATATACGAAGGAAAATATCCCCTCTTTTTAGGTAGCCCCAGGAAACTGGAACGAACTGGGATTCGGTTTTTCCTTTGCATTGGGACCGAATAATTGTTCCCTTGGTCTTGGTTGGACGGCTTGTCGAAGTAAGCCGAAGCGAGTTTTCGCACCTTCATTCAGCTCCGTGATTAACCAGGTCAAGTCTATCTTTATATATTTATTTATTCCCTCACTTATATAAGGTGGCTTTTGTCTCTCATCCCTGGACTTCGGTCTGTAGAGATAATTGTCTTAGGGTCGGCCTAGGGGCAGGTTCAAAGTCGAGAATGCCAACTCGCAAGCTTTAGTCTAGATTAGCTAGGTAACTTATCATTGCACCTCGATAAGTGACATCACGATTAATAGTAAATGTGGAGTTTCTCCTAGTATTGCTGTAAACACTCACCCAGCTAGCTGAAAGGGACGTAAATTAGGTACACAAAAATAGGTAGGGCGTAGAATCAATTAGGTACGAATAGAAGTTAGTCGGAACATTCGAATCATACAGGAATTGTTAGGATTAAAACAAATAAAACGCCAATATTGTTAGGTTAGAGAAAAGGTCAAATTAGGCTCTAAAATAAATTTCAATATCTACCTAGTAATCGTAGTAATAGTATAGTAATATTCAATAATAACTGTTCAATATTGCTTCTCAGTGAGAGAGTAAATTAATTTATCTAATAGAAATAACTGGAACAGTAGTTCTTTGCCTAGAGTATTTCTTGACCAGGAAACTCAATCTACCCTTCAGCAAATCCCGTTGGATTACAGATTATTGATCTAATAGTGAATAATGGTCTTATTCATGTTTGCTTCAACCTCCGAGTGTGAGGAATAATGATGATTTGTCTAACAAGGCTGGAGCGGTAGACTCTTGGGGGTGACCTAAAAGGCTGGAGCGGTGGACTCCTACCTACTAAGAGTACTTCTTGACCAGAAAACTCTACATTCTTCAAAGTCTTGGGGGTGGCCCATAGATATATCAGCATTGTAATTGCTTACCTACTACTATATTGAGACCAGAGTTTATTATTATTTCATGAGACAGTGATCAAACATGATTTGTCTAACAAGAATGGAGCGGTGGACTCCTACCTACTAAGAGTATTTCTTGAACAGAAAACTCTATATTATCTACTTACTACTTTATTGAGACTAGAGGTTATTTTTACTACATGAAACAGTAAACAAACATTAGGTAGTACTATCTACCTAACATTATAAAATATAAATAATTTTACTGAGTTTGACTCTCATAACCAGTGATCGGAGTAGGTAGAGCTATTTTATGTACTTGCCATATGATAGAATAATATGGATATGCCCCGAATCCCGGGATTCGTTTTTTAATTAGAAAAATAATAAAAAGCTATTTACGCCTTAGGGAGTAATGAAAGCATACACTTCCTATAAGTATAAGGACGGGTTTAAGGATAGTATAAAAAAATATAGAAACTTGATTCATGAAACCACATATATTTTTTTATGTAACAATTTCTTATATTTATACAAGAATCAACAATCATTTAAAATTTTCATTCTGAAGTTGTAAAAGAACATACCATACAAATTATTTGTTCCTCAAAAATCGAAACATGATTGAAAAGAACAAACTATTTGTATTTAACTACAATAAAATCTTAAGTAAAATTACCATGTTTAAACAATAATTTACTTATTGAAACAAAAAAATTCAATGATCTATTTCTTGGTCTGGGGTGTCTTCAGCTTCATTAGAAGACTGAGTATGACCCGAGTTGAAATAAATCACCATATTTTTTTCTAAATTTTCTAATTTTAATCTATTTCGTTTTACATCTAACATCCATTTATATGTTGAAAAGGAGCGTTCGACATCTGTGGATGTTAGTGGAGCAAATTTATAAGACAAAATTTGGTCACTGACTTCATTTTTCGATAGTTTTTGCTCATATTCTCTGAGGATATCAATGTCAGGATTCCTATCCAAAACTTTTTCAATGTTTAATTTTATCCTATCAGAATTACATTCGTTTAAAGCCGCTCTGACTTGATCAAAAACCAAAAATGAGTCGCTTAATGCTAATTTTTGTTTCTGCAACTCTTTTAATGAAAATAAAATAATTGTATAATGATTTTCTATATACATTAATTCATTCCGTAGATTTTCTTTTTCTAGAATATTTTTCGCATTTCGTATTGCCATTGATTCAGAACTGTTTAATCGAGAAACAACATTAATTATTTCTTCATAATATTTTGCATAATACGAAGAAGCTTCAAGCCAAGTGCCCCATCTAGTTATCATTGGTTGTGGAGGAAGAGGCAAGTTTGGATACATATCTTTCAATATTTTTACTCTGCGGGGGGCTTTTAAAAATATTTTTTTCACATTTGATATTAACATATCTACATCATGGTACTCTAACCGTATTTGTTCTGATACGCGATGAAGTGCATGTGCCAAACAGGTAACATGTTTTAAAGAGGTAAAAAAAAAATTCAATTTCGCCCCGCAGACAACATGTATGCCACACTATCAGTACATAATATTAAAACATTATCAACTTTTCTTTCAAAGTTGTCTTGCCAAATATTTTTCAAACATTCTAAAACAAAATTTGAAATGGTTTGGCCACTGACCACCTCAAGCATTTTACAAGCGATTAAATAAGATCGACCAGAAAAGTTTTCATTTAATGGCTTTACTAAAAATGCACAATATAACGACCTAAAAAGTCAGTTGTCTCATCTATCGATATCCAAAGTTTCTCGTCTTTAACGTTTTCATAGATGGAGGCAATTTTATTATTATAAAATTTGTCCAAATATACTTTACGCAATTGTGACTCGTCAGGCACTTTTTTGTCATTGCAATTACAACAGCAAACACCACACATGTATTTTTGAAAAAAATTGCTGAAGGCATTATTTTTCATTTGCGACCAAGGAATGTTACAAAGTATTAAAAACTGAATAAGGTCAAAATAAAATTCTTCTTGAGGCCGTTTGTAAGTGCCTCGATGTTGGGCACCTTCAATATGTCGATTGACATTAGATTTCTTTACTGATAAATGGCTTTCACACTTGGTACAGTAAAAAGTACAGCTAGCAGCATCAAAAATCAGCTCAGGATAGTCACGTATCCACTTTTGAACTGTTTCAGGCTTGACAGAACTTGACGACGCCATGTCGAAGTACTTCACCTGTATCAAAATGTCGTTAAATTAGAAATGCTTAAGAGTCACATCAACACTAAGTGGTCAAAACATACTGATCTTTTCGAAAAACAAAACATGTAAAAATATGTATTCCTAGTGCGAGTTTGAAAATGCAAAGGCAGTTAAGTTTTAAATTTACGCTTAGAGAGGGTGCGGTTAATTGCACGCAAGTAGTACACAGTACTACAATTCAAAAATAGTTCGTATTATGCACGAACTGCAAATATGTCGGTGTATTACTGCTGCACTTTATCGTTTAGCTTTTTAATAGATCTTATTAATAAGTTTTGAAGTTGATATAACACGTGCCTGACATACATCAAAATGAAGAAAATACTGGATTGGAATACAATTTCATTATTATTAAAAAAGTTTAGCTAACAAGAAAATGCTTTGAATTTTGGACGAATAACACTACATATAATTTTTCTATTATTTCAAGGTAGAATAAGATTGATACAGTAGTTGTAGTCAAAATTTACTATTTACAAAAAAAAACAAACTTACCAAATGAGTATCCAATAAAATAACTCCAAATATACAATCCAATGAGGTCAAATCAGAGGCCTCAAATGCTAGCCAAAGTCGTAGTAGCAAGGAGATTCCAGAGTCCAGTAAACAAGCCAGGGTCAAAAGAAATTCACCACACAACAAAACACAACAGGAAGCAGACAAGCGCACTCTGAGAACCGAAGTAATCGAGTGAGACAACATTTAACAACAAGTTACTTTCGGTAAACAATTGAACTCCAGTGGTGCAGAAAGAGACAAAAATAGGTGCGTCACTCTAGCCACACGCGTTACACTCCCTGCACGTGAGCGAGAGCGCATAATGCAGCGATATCACGACGAACCGGTTTTTGACGTTGCCGCTTTGTTGACAAGGCGGCAACATCAAAAACCGGTTTGACAAAAACTTTGGCAACGTGTTGCTGATGTAAAATTTACAACGTCGCTTGTGCGCCTATGGGCTTACTTATACCATTTTTTATACTTATTGATAAAAAGAATTATAATAATCGAATCCCGGAGTATTAGTCGGAATCCCGTGGCATATCCATATTAACATCAATGTTTGCGGTCAATGAACCTAAATAGCTCTACCTACTCCGATCAGTGCTCATAACAAAAGGAATAACTCAAGTTCACACGCGTTCTGCTTTACCTAATGTTACGCTAGCTAAATTGGAGATAGCTGGATCGGTTGCGTCATTTCGCCGCGCTGTAGGAATAGGCTAGGTAGGAAGAGATTCAAATAGGATGGGCTTTTCTCTAGTAATAGGGAATTGCCTATCCGAAAGTAACATGAGATTGAAGAGTATGAAAGAGATTGTTTTGCATACATAACTAACTTAACGTAAGATCCCTTGAATGTCAGAGATGTATGGCCAAGCAGCATTTGATAAAAGATTAAGTCCTCTTGTCCCTATTAGACAGAATTGACTGACTGAACTATTAAAATCATTAACTGTCCCATTATTATAGTAAGGGTACAAAAATTCCCGCTATAATATAACCTTGCGGAGGAGAAATGTCCAGTCCGGTTGACGAATTTCACTGATCTGTGCGGGGAGGTGCACTGATCCAAAAGCCGCAAATAGATTCAGTATGAAAGACTTCAGAATATCAAACAATTGGTAGAAATCTGTTTAATATAGTAGGTAGCATATAGTAATATATTTTTTAAGAAACGACCGACTAAATAGGAATGTAGTCAATCTAAATTTAGAATACAGACATAGGTTAGGAATATCTATTTAATAGGGTAGACGTAGGTATAGGTCTTGTCTCTTAGTTCCTCAAAAGAACAAGGATTATTACGGTTTCCATGATATTAGGATCCTACCTAGATCACTAGACGACTTATGGGCCATTATTTATAATTATTTATAACGATTTATCATTATTTATCTTTATGTATGTAAGGTTTTCTACCTCCGAGGGGGGTTTTTACACCCAACAAAAAACGGAATAATCCCTAAGAATCTATGGAAAATAAACTGTCGAGGGGTATAAGGACTTTTTCCTTTTTTGCTCGGCTCCTAAGACTCTTAGCGTGATGTTAAATATTCTTATAACATTCATCAAGAATTTTAGGCTATCAAATGCAATAGTATTTTTTCAAAACAAGTTGTAATTCCAGATATTAGCGCGTTCAGACAAAACACAAACTCTTCTACTTATTATTAGTACTCATAGATATATTAAAATACAATAATGAAATATATATTATTACAAGCTGTACAATACTCCCATACACACTTTCAATCATTTACCCTCTTATAATGTGAAAATCCAAAAACTCTGAAATACGTCATTAAAAGAACCGATACTCTTATATAAACTTTCACGCCCATTTCCCCTCGCTTTGAATGTGAAAAACAAAAACCCTGAAACACATCACTATTTATTTATGCTCAGTAGCAAATTTTCATGTTCTTCACTTCAAATAACAATGACTTTCCTACAAACTTTACCCCCCATTTCCCCTCTCAAAAGTGAAACTTTCGAAAAATCCTTTCTTAGCACATGCTTAACTTATATGATAATCCTATGTTCTAAATTTCAGCTTTCTGGGCTTGGTAGCTTTGGCTGAACGTTGATAGATCTATCAGTCAATCAGTCAGGACAAACGATTTTATAAGTATAAGATGTAGTCCGAATAGTAGATGTAGAAATACCCGACTAAAAAGTTTTTCAAAGAGTAAATTTACCATACAGAAATTATTAAAAAGTCGTATTTTCTCATATAAATCTCACTATACCTCTAGATTTGCACGAGCATAAACTCATAACCATATGAACGTCGAGGCAATCCGGCTCGGGCAACAGGAACGTAGTGGGAACACTCCAGAGGACCAAACCTTTTAAGTTAGTGTAGTATAAATAATAGAGTAATGTAGTGAAAGTTGTCTGTGCTACCTATAAAGAACATATTATGAAAAAAGTATATTTTCTAGTAAGAAACGTATTCTTAGCTTTACTTTAGCTTCACCTATTATAATATCTGTGGTTTTACTAAATTACTAATTAGCCTATCATAGGCTAGATTGTAATATTACACTTATTTATTTTATGCATAATAAAGTATTCTGAACATTAAAAGTATATTTTTGATACCATAATTGTTAAAAAAAAGTATATTTTTAACAATTATGATATCCAGCCAGAATTCCAAAAATGAAACTACAATTTAATTTCTTTAAGTCCTACTTATAAAATCACTAGTGATAAAATATTATCACTAGTGATATTTGTAGGCAGTAAATACAGAATTGCATTTCCAGTAATTTATAATTACTTATGTTCAATGTGATAAAAAGTCAGAAAGAAGTAAATAAGTTATATGTTTCAAACGTGACTAATAAAAAGGGTAACTCGGTGGCTCTATAAATCGTGAGCCTACGGGGTTCTTTCAAGATTTATATTTCTATTATGGTAACATCTAACGAATGATACCTTGGCGTGGTTGAATGTGGGCGCAGTCAGCATCAATTACGTTTATGCGTCTTGTCAAAGAAATCTGTATATGTGAAGACAAAAATACCAAAAGTACCTACCTACTAGTCAGATAGGCATTTGTTCATAAAGAAACAATACACGTCACAGAGTAAATAATAAATAAATGTTATGTAGGTATACTCAGCGTATACACAAGTACACAAGCCTAAGATAATTTCAGGTTAGTGAACTCATCAAATGTGTAGTAGGTCTGCTCGACAAGCCACATTTTCAACCTAGATTTGAACATATTTGTATTCATGGCTTCGGTAACCATTTCTGGAATCCAATTAACTGTTCCTGGCTCCTGGGCATATGGCTCCTGGCTTTTATGTTATGTCGAGGAACAATTAATATTATGCTGTATGCAAACAGGCATACAGCCCACTGAAGGACTCATTTAATTTTATTTATTTTGGAATCGGTACTTACATGCACCTTAGACAAACCACTATTAGGTTTATTAGATGTACATAACCTAAGTACACCTAATAAACCTCACTTAAAATTTAACTTTATTATGAATAAATAATTATAATAAAAAACTAATATTTTAACAGTAGATATAAGAAAATTTGATGGCATAGTACGGCTTACTTAAATGCAAACTGACTTCAAAATGATGCCCATCTGCACTAAGCTTAGGCATTAGTCTAATTACTTGGGCCTGTCTTAGTAACAGATTACGATAAAATAACATAGTTAGGGAAGCCTAAATCTTTGCATGAGCTCATAAGACGGCTCCTGTTTTTATCCTTGGAAGTTGGATAAAGAAGGTGGTTTTTGTATAAAGTCTTACTTGACAATCAAAATTAGTAAGATTTTTGCAATTCGTTAGTTGTTGAAGTACGACACACGATTAAAGGTTAAGATTGCGTAGGTACCTATAGCCAAAGATTGTATTAATTTAGTACATGGTCGTATGAAATATATGTACCTTTTTAAAAACGTGGAGATTCTCAATTCATCCTCTCTGAATTTTTTATGCATCAGAAGTATACACAGTGTTGGCTAGCCTTTGAGCGTCTGTTAGCTGTAAAGTGATGATTTCAGTGACGCTGCATATTATCTACCTAAAAATACCTTTCTCATAATGTGAAAGGTACAACTATTAACTACTAAGACTATTTAAGTCAAAGCGATGTATGATCAGAGAGCTGGATTTTATCTTTGTCAACGCATTGGTTTTGCGTTTCAGCGTGGCAATGTAGCCAGGATTTAGGGGAACGCTCTATCTGGTAGTGACCTGGATTAATTGACCTATACATAGATCGTTTAAAACGGTCTTTAGATAGCTAATAAATATCTAATAGCTGGTTAACTTACCTATTTGTACTTCAGGAAAAAACTGATATATATACCTTGGGCTCCAATTACAGACGTTAAATTATACGTCTCGTTTTCCTGGAAATAGTCACAAAATCATGTCAGCTTTTCACAGAGAAACGAGACATCATCCATCTAACTGTAGTTGGAGTCCACCCCCTAATTTCATTAGGAAAATTGTTATAGAGACAGTGTCACTAATTTTCCCAGGCAAAAAAAAAACAAAACGACCTAAACTTTAAAATAGGATTGTTTTGTCTCAACCTCATGGAAAAGGGGCTCCTTTTCAAGTTTTAGGAATTCTGGATATTGCGAAGTACTTTTTACTTTAAAACAATGCAGCACAATTGACAAAACTGAAGTGCGGGCCAAGTTATAAAGCCGCTATTTTAGTTTTTTTTCAGTTTTTCGTGCTATATAAGCACTTAATGTGTGCCAAGATAAGTCGTTTCCCACATCCTAGCGTCATTTTCCTAGCGCAATTAAGGGGCGGGTGTTCATTTCGACTTCAGCTAAAAAAAACACTCCTCCGTCTTAAACCGTTCTGAATTCAAATCTATCCGAGCCACGATAGGTAAGTCCTAATGAAATAATAATTTTAGTCAAATCTAAAAGCATTAACGATCAGCGATGTAAATAGTAGGTTGGAATTACTTGAGTCGAAGCTAAATTATCAACCAGGCGGGGAAGGCTTTAATTCCACTTCCGCTAATGGAATTCATTCACTTTTCAACAATTCACTGTCCACTTTCCCGCTAAAGGGCCTTAGGAGACGTTTTGTTTCTGACACTTAATCAGGCCCGTGATTGTTATATTCTAGTTAACCAGTTTGGGACTGTAATCTGTTAAATTACCGTTCGTGGATAAAGTCGTTAAAGAAGTCATAAATTCTTACACAGTTTATTTTACCCACTTAGGTACATTAATATTGAATGATTGAAAACTTCTTAGCACTGAAAAATACAGTTTATTTGAAGGAAATGATTATCGACCTTTATGTTTACCAGCTACACTGAAAAACCCAATAGTTGAATTTCTTAATGTTGATTCCATATCAGTTGAGTCAACATTAAATTACGTTAAGACAAACGTTTCAACACATTTGGTATTACAGAAAAAAAAAATGTTGAAATAAAATTATTGTTTCAACCGCTAAAAATGGTTAATATAACATAAATTTATATGTATAATCTCATAGAGGTCAATTTAACTGTTCATTTAGTTATATCAACATATTGTAAAGTAGATTCAATAAAACAATTTACTAAATATAACAAAATAATTTCAACTTTTTGCTAGTTATTTAAAACAACAATAATGAAATGTTAAGTTAACATATTGCAAACAAGAACCAACCGAGTAGTTTAGTCAAAATAACAAAATAAATTTAACTTTTTGCTAGACGTTTAAAACAGCTATAACTTAATGATAAGTCAATAAAATTGCAAGAGTCATGTCAACATGAAAACTAAGTCGAATTCACAAAACATATTCAACTATTTGCAGACGTTCTAAACAACTATACCAATTAGTTAACATAACTAGTGTATTAAGTTGTTAATACCTTACAATTAATTGCATAGTAGAATCAACAAATTAACTTAGTCAAAAATACAAAATTAATTTAACTTTTTGCTTGATGTTTAAAACAGCTATCATTCAATGCTAAGTTAACAAAATTGCATAAATCAAGTAATCATGAAAATTAAGTCATATTGACAAAACAAATTCAACTATTTGCAGATGTTCTAAGCAACTATACCAATTAGTTAACATAACTAGTGTACAAGTGGTTAACACCTTACGAAAAATTGCATAGTAGAATCAATAAATTAACTTAGTCAAAATAACAAAATAAATTTAACGTTTTGGTAGACGTTTAAAACAGCTATAATTAATTGATAAGTCAACTAAATTGCAAGGGTCATGTTAGCATGACAACTAAGTCGAATTTACAAAACATATTCTACTATTTGCAGACATTCTAAACAACTATATTAATTAGTTAACATAACTATTGTAATAAAATGTTAACATCTTAAATATAATAGCATAGTAGAATCAACAAATTAAATTAGTCAAAAAAACAAAATAAATTTAACGTTTTGCTAGACGTTTAAAACAGCTATAACTTAATTATAAGTCAAAAAAATTGCAAGAGTCATGTCAGCATGAAAATTAAGTCGAATTTACAAAACATATTCAACTATTTGCAGACGTTCTAAACAACTCTACCAATTAGTTAACATAACTAGTATAATAAGTTGTTAACTCCTTACATATGATTGCATAGTAGAATCAACAAATTAACTTAGTCAAAAAACTAAATTAATTTAACTTTTGGCTAGATGTTTGAAAAAGCTATAACTTAATACTTGTCCCTCCCTCCTGCCTCGCTCCACTCCGCGCCACCGCTCGCGCGCGAGCCGACTTGAGCCGAGCGGGCAGTGCAGTTCAGTTTAGACAGTGTAATAGCACGCGCATGCTCCAAGTGGGAATTGCTTTCAAGTGCCTAAGTTTTATCTAAACCTATCTAGTGCTAGTGGTGGTGTATGTGGGAACACCAAAGTACCTACCTATGGACGAAGAGGAAATCGCGAGGTCACTGGTGCATGAGTACCTCAAGGAATGGGGTTTAGCAGAGGAGACGATTAAAAATTGTCATGGTAAATACGTATCTACTATCTAAGTGTTATGTTGATTTTTACCTTTAAACAAAATAAATGTGTAGTTATAGTGAGCTATTTGCTGCACTATGCATTTCTTAGTAGGTACAGTTCTCGCGGGCTAACAGGTCCGGATGAATTTTGTGCAAGTGGTTGCGCAGATCGCTTTTATAAGACCGACCGACGGTATTGTAGGTACGTACATGCATGCGCCGAAGTTCAAAACACCTATGTTTAGTACGGTCAAGTTAGTCTGTGAGAATTGTACAATCAAAATGGGTAGGTACCTAATTGGTCTACTGATAACCAAAAACAGAGGCCTTTCTGACATAGGCTCACCTCGTTTTCAGTCAGAAAATATAATTATTTGGTTATGTAGATACACACTGTATAAATTAATTTTTGGTTTTGCGTTTCAGACAATGAAATCTCTGTAGAACTTTTAACAGATATTAGCGAATATAAACTGAAGGAACTGGTGCCGAAAATCAAGGAGAGGATTCTATTAAGAGCCGGCGTCAATAAATTTACCAAAATAATACATGTAAGTACCAACCTATCTTCCAACAGCAGCATAACTAGTAGGTACCTAAGTAATCTAACAAAATGTTATTTCAACACATTACAAAATATAATGTGTTGAAATAACATTTGGATGAGATAAGGACAAGAAGATGATGATGACAAAATGTATTTTTTTAGTAAAATACCTACGTAGATGGGTAGGTACTAGGTATGTAATATAAGGGATTATTAAAGCCTACTAACGACGTCTTTTTATAAGTGTGTGTTTATGAGTTTTCTTATGCCGAAGAAGAAAAGTTAAATTTACTTAACGCAGTTATGCTACGGTAATACCCAATGTGCATAATGTTTAGTTTATTTTCAAAAGAGAAAGTTTTACACTGCATCCGAGGACACCAATTCCGCTCCTCCAAGCCCTACATGTTCGGCTTGTACTAACAGCACTACCAGCCTTATTACTGATGAAAAAATAATACTGCATGTTAATTTTGAATTTTATTTGTTCTATTATAACAGGCCACTCAGAAAGTTTTGCGAAAAAAAGTTTTTATGTATAAGGCACTGGCCACTTGTAAATATTTAGAAAGATTTGGTTATTGAAAAGTAAAAATACCATTGTTTGAATTTCGAATTTCCCTCCACATTTTTTCGAGAGTCAAATTAAATTATCGCGTCTCATTTAAAAATGGATCTGCATCGAGAGCATTTTCATGCGATGATTTTCTACGATTTTAAATGTGGCCTAAAATCTGATGAGTCATTTGATCGACTTCAAATGGCTTTTATAGATGAAGAACCTTCAAAAGCAACCATCTATCGTTGGCATAGCGAGTTCAAGCGCGGTCGCCTTACTTTGGGGGATGAACAAAGGAGGGGTCGTCCTACGACGGCTGTCACGTAAGAAAGTGTGCTGGCAGTAAAAAAAAATAATTCAAGAAAACAGGCGAATTACATACGATTCAACATACACTGCAGATTGGTTCGGGAAGCGTTCACAAGATTCTTCACGAGCACCTTCGTGTGAGGAGGATAGTTTTGCGCTGGGTGAAGCACAACCTCACCGAAGCTCGGAAGCAGGCCCGTGTAGAGTGGTGCCGTGATATGATTAAAAAATTTGAAGCAGGCTCGTCTCGGCGCGTTTACGACATTCTGATAGGTGATGAATCCTGGATTTATCAATAAGATCCAGAAACAAAGCGTCAGTCGACAGTTTGGCTGTTTCAAAACGAACCAACGCCTACGAAAGTGAAGCGATCGAGAAGCGCGGGAAAAATTTTGATCGCTAGTTTCTTCACTTTGACGGGGTATCTGATTTCAATTCCATTACGAGACCAAAGCAGCATCAACGCCGAATGGTATATCACAAAATGCCTGCCAGAAATTTTGTCTGCAATGAGCAAAAAGCAACCGAACACCGGGCTCCGCGGGGTACTGCTTCACCATGACAACGCGCCCGCGCACTCAGCGCTCAAAACAAGGGACTTCCTGGACACCACACCGGTTAGAGTCTTGCGTCACCCTCCTTACAGTCCTGATCTGGCACCGTGTGACTTCTTTTTATTCCCTTAAGTAAAAAATCAGCGGAAAGGGATACAGTTTTCATCGCCGGAAGACGCACTAGCAGCGTCCGAGAAGACCGTGGTAGAGGTGTCTGCGGCGGACTGGAAAAAATGTTTCGAAAATTGGTTCAGACGCATGAAACTTTGTATAGAGGCTGGTGGAGAGTTCTTTGAAAATTAAAATATTTTATCCATAGAAGTTAGTTTTTTAGTTTCTTAAAACTTTCTGAGTGTCCCACATATAAATCTAAACTACCACTGACTCGCCGACATGGTTGTTCTCCCAGTTGCAGTCGTGGGAGGGGTGATCGTTTGATGGAATCGTATAAAGGAGGATATAGCGAGTAGAAGGAAAATCATAAACTATTTCTTTTTGCCCCTCCCACATTCAAATCTTGTTTTGTATGGAAAATGGTAAAAAATAATGATTCTTCAAAATTTGACTTAGAGTGGCTATTTTTCTGAAAGAGAACAGCTATGGAAAACTGGTTCTAGCACATCTGAAATCAAGTAATAAACTTGATGCGACTAGCAGGTCATATATAACAAAAAGTATTGTGGAGTGGTACATTAACAAATGCATGAAAAAATAAGACTTAATTGTGCTTTCAGAAGCTGTCACTCGCTTCATTCCAACAGAACTGAAGGTTTTTACTTGTCAAAATGACACCATTGGCACTATTTACAAAATATTTATTGTGTTTTCATTATTATCATAATAGGTGCAATTATTATGATAATAATTGCAACCACAGAATACAGTAATTTAGCTACATAATAAATAATAGTACGATTTTGTAAAATGACACAATGGTGTCATTTTGACAAGTAGGTGCCTTCAAGAAAATAATATGGGGTAAAAGAGTATACCTACAAAATAACGAGGTTAAGATGAGGTTGCTACTATTATGCAAAGTTTGGTTTTTGGTTTCCATAATACCTAATCTAATAGAAATAAATAAAAAAGAACATATTGGCTCGTTTATTAGTTCATCTGTCTTCGTGTTTGATGGTTTTTCTTTTCTTTTCAGACTCCAACTGATGTTTCTATAGACTTGAAAAACGGCGAGACGTCTACCGAGAAAAAAACTTAACCTGTCCTTTACCTTACCTTAACCTAGAAATGACAAAAAATAACAAAAGTGACAAGAAATTACAAAATTTAATAAAGCAATAAGTACAAGTCTAATCAAATCTAAAATGTATATGTCTAACGCTCCTGTCACTGTAGTCATTTACTGTCACATTTCAACATGTTTTACATATAAATATTTTATAAAATGTGACGTTCGAATATAATTGAATATATTATGTCTATTTAGCACGAGAATTGCCTAATTGTGACATTTGTTTTAAATTAGATTTTTGATATTTGCGACATAATATTACTTTGTCTAGGTGCCGTGTAACTTAGGTCTTATGTATGTTGTTATTTAGTTATATTGAATGTTAAATAAATTATATTTAGAGTACTAAATCTTTTAATTTTTTGATTAACTATTCGGTTTCCTTTGGATACACACACATACACACACTTACACGAACATAATTAAGAATACATAAAATACAGATTCATTTAACCACAGCATATGCCGGTCAAATATATGTATCCGGAATTTACTGCATGATGACTGGGAAAATCAATCTGCATTTTTATTTAAGTATAATATTATGATGGAAGTGTATTGTAGAATAAGCTTGCGTTGTGTTAAAGTTGTTGGTTTTATTGGTATTTTGCATGTATGTACATAGGTAATAGATTATATATGAATAGATTTTTCTAAATTCTGATGTAAAGTATCTTAAACTGAAACGCAAAAGTATTTGTACAGAATTTTCTATATGTGTTGTTTGGTAAAATCAATCTGCATTTTCATGGAAGTATTAGAATAAGTTTGAACCTAAGCTTTGTGGTATAATCTTCTTAGATCATTTGTATTTTTGACAGATATGTAAAGTGGCAGTAGGATATAATTACATTTTGCACTAATCTAATCATGCAAAATGTATGTCAGTCAACATCAAACCTAAATGATCATCGTTTCTAAACTTATGATAGTTCTAACATGAGTTAGACATTTTACTAAAGAGGGTTTCCACAATAATTCATAAAAATATACTTTTGAAATATTGTAGAAACACTCTTCTAAATGTATTCTACCATGAGTTTTGAAATATTCGTTTAACATTCAGGTTTGATGTTGACTGTACTTAATTATTATGAGCAAATATTATCTAACCTACTGCTACATTACACCTATGTCAAAAATACTGTATGATCTAGGTAGATTTTACCTGAAAGCTTAGGTTTATCTAACATAAGGTGCAGGTTTATTTTACCATAAAAGTTAAGTAATTCTAACTAAATGTCACCTATTAATCGTAAATTTACAACTCTGTCAAAAATACCAATATACATAGGTTAATTTTACCATTACATTTGGGTTATTCTAACATAATGCTACGCGTCGACTCTACATTACACTTCAGTCAAAAATACTATAATAATAGGTAGATTTTACCTCAAAACTTAGGTTCCTCTAACGTAACACCACAAGTTGGTTCTACTAATGAATGCAGGTTTATTGTACCAAAATCATTGGGTGATTTTAACTTTAGGTCACATGTTAGTTCAACATTCGCAACTCACTCAAGAATACCAATATAAACAGGTTATTTATACCACTAAATTAAGGTTATTCCAACCTAATGCAAGGTGTTGTGTCTACATAATAACTCTGTCAAAAATACTTATGGTCTAGGTAAATTTTACGACATAACTAGGTTTAGCTAACAGCACCACTAGTTGTTTTTTAACAATGCAGGTTGATTTGACCAAATAAAATAAGTACATCTAACTTAAATCTCACATGTTGATTCGTAGAAGTATGTTGATTTTACGAAAAAACTTTGGTGTATCAGACTTATTGCCACATGTTGATTCTACCTTTCAAAAATGGATATATACAACCAATAGCATAGATGGTAAAAACAACCTTTTTTTATCGGTAGGTGCTTTAGATAACATATCATTAAGAAGTTTAAATTACTATTTCAAAACATTGTTAAAACAACCTAACTGGGTTTGGTTAAATTTACCTTTTACAAGTAACAATTTGATTTTAGCTGATTTAACAAATCATGTAGGTAGGTGCTATATTAACCTTAAAAAAAGGTTGAAAAAAGGTTAGATCAACCTGTTTTGGTTTTTCAGTGTACACGAATCTAGACATACCTGTTTATCAATATGTTACTAGGCGAATAGATACCCAAGTCAAATACTATAATACTGCATAGGATAGCAGGATTATAGAGTAGGGTGCCGAAAACTAGGCTCTATCGTAGCACTCCAAGTCGTAACAAGTACCTACAAGAGAGTCCATTCAAATTTGAGCATATAATTTTTTTGAAAAGTCAATTCGCTGTAGCTGGTTAAATGTCAAGTGATGTGGGCTTTCCAGAAACCACCGAATATTTTCACATACGTTTACAATTTCACACTCCGCTGGCTCTCTTAATTAACCGGTTCAGCATATTTTAAATTAAAACAGACTGGTTTAAACACAACGTTCCCGATTGAACTTATCTATGTCTTGAAATTACCCCTTTGCTCACCCAGACTCTGGTATTGTTTACGCGTGAAACTTTCTTCCCCTCAGGGTGTTGCAATGTTCGTGTATGATTTAGGTGTGCCTCACCTTTGTAATCATAGGTAATGAGACTTAAGTTGAATTTAAATACGTTTTTAGTTCAAAGTACACGACCAGACATGGCTGGACATAGCTGCTTTACTCTGAACGGCACAGTTAAATGACTACAATAAAACGATATATTTCGGGATCAAGGGTACATATGGGTAAATTAATTAAAAAATATTACAAAAAAATACAATCAATGTATGATATAAAATTAGGTGTCCCGCCGAACTAAAGGTCTTCACAAAGGGCAGTTAAATGTAAAAAAAATATATCAAGAAGACAATTTTCAATATATTTCAAATTTCAAAATATATAACCTACTAGCTTCTGCCCACGGCTTTGCCCGCGTTGTACCCGAATAAAAAGTAGCCTTTGTGTTATTCTGATATATAGGCTATATTACTGTAAAGTTTTATTAAAATCCGTTCAGTAGTTTTTGCATGAAAGAGTAACAAACATCCTCACAAACTTTCACGTTTATAATATAAGTAGGATAATATATGTTTCACGGCTAAACCGTTGATCTGTTTTTGATGAAATTTGATATAGTAGTTTATAGCCTGGAGAAGGTCATACGCTACTTTTATCAACATACCACGCGGGCGAAGCCGCGGGCAGAACTAGTTATAGTAATTTAAAAAAGTTGAATCTACGTGACTATAAAAGAGCAGAAGTCGACCGTAATTTACATAAGTTTCGGTTAACGTTGGTCTAATTATGAAAGTTTCCTTGAGAGTTTGCTAATATTATAAATGGAGAGGAAAGAGGCCAAATTCTCTCTCGCCTCCGCGTTTAATGACATTTCTTCTAGATCAGCGTTTAGTTTGCGCAAACTTCTTGATTTTAAGTATCCGATTTTAAGTTTGTTTTTAAGTATCCGTTCTTGTTCTCTTTAACTTCACAATACTCAAATGTACAATTATAAGTTCTATTATGTACCTACCCAGGAGACTTATTATTATTAGGGACTATTTACAAGGACTATTTTTTTAAGGAAAGTTTCGTGAGGAAACCGGCATGCCCCAGAACTAAAAAAGAAGGCATGCATCATCAATAAGGTGTAGTGACATGACACCTTATTGGGCTTAGTTTCCCAATAAGGTGTCATGGGGGATGCTACTATGCGCAACGCGCAAAACTATGCATGTGCCGATAAAATATAATGTTGGACATGAAGAGACGTAGGGTGTTTGTTGTTTTATCAGATAATGGTTAGAGGTCGTATTTATTCCCTTACTTTCTAGAACTAAATTAAAAAAAAAAACTTTGCCAAGATTTATGTTTGCAATGGGAATCTTGAGCATAAAAACAGATTTCAGAGCGACCTTTTCAGTGATGAAGACTTCGCCATTGTGTGTCCTTTGTAGCTAAGTAGGTACGGACGTGAGTGGTCTATTATGCAAACGTGTCTCATCACAAGTTGATACCTAGTTATGGGTACACCTCGCTCCTCTGCTTTAAATTGAGCCTAGAATGCTTGATTTGCGCATTCTAAGAATACTGATGCAGCCTCTTCCCGTCTGGCTCTCCTTACCGTCTGGCTTATTCAAATCGTCTTGTACATTTATTATTATTGAAGTATCCAGATCGATATAGAAAAAGTCTGTTAAATTTAATCTTAAATTAATTCATAAGTTTGTTTGTTAATACAATGTTGTTGATCTGTTTAATCTGTTAGCCACTGGAACACAGCAGAGTAAAAAATACATCGTTTACTTAAATTAGCTCGGTGGGTACCTACCCAAAAGTACAAAAAAAAAGTACAAAAAAGTACTTAAGTAGTATATCAGTCATATAGTTCCCATAATACATCTGCTTAGTTTAGGGCTAGATGATGCTGTGTGAAATATGTCCAGCATTATCTTCTATATAGTACCTACTATATAGAAGATAATGCTGGACATATTTCACACAGCATCATCTAGCCCTAAACTAAGCAGATGTATTATGGGAACTATATGACTGATATACTACTTAAGTACTTTTTTGTAAATACATACATATTATACATAGAAAACACTCAGAAAAATATTTGCAGATCATACAAACATTGGTCTCGCTGCGGGAATCGAACCCGCAATCTTTTGCGTCTCAGGCAGGCCTTCGCCCACTGTGCCACAGAGGTCGTCAGAGATCTACGTTTTATTGAATTAATACGACGGGATGTCATTATCATGGTATCATGTACATTGTAAGTATAAAAGAAAAAACCAAACACGCTCACGACGACGACGTACTCACTTTTAAAATGCACTGCATTTTTGTAAGTACCTTATGTAAAAAAGGTAAATTAAGCGAACCAAAGAAAGCATCGCATCGATTAGACTATTCTTAGTAAATCGAAATAGATTGGACGCCGCTGATCTCGAAATATTTTGGTTTAAGAATTTAATTTGAGATTCTTAAAACAAAACATTTCGAGATTCTCGAAAGCCACATAGAAGTACTTACATAGGTAAGCAAGCAAGTCGAAAAACATCTTCATTCACTGCTATGGTATTTTTTATTTTCACAACGCCGTCTTTTGGAATCTTGATGCTTAATCTCATAACCGTAAAAGAGCGAAAAACACGAATGGCATGACTTTACCATAAAATAAAACATAGAAAGGAATGGAAGGGTCTTTGTCGAGAAGATTGAAACTGTAAATTAAGCGAAGGTACAAAGACAGTCGGAAGTAGCAATTTCAATAAAAGATCGTAGTGGACGTGATTTTGCATGAAATGCTGTTTGCATCTGCGCAATCATTTGGAGCACCCGGCAAATTCTGCAGTTCCACTGTTTAATAGAGAGATGAGGACAGCTAGTGTCCGGACGTGCCTCGGGACCTGTGGGTGATTCCTTCCTTATATTGTTCAAAAATTACTTGCATAGATATACCTACTTATGGGATATTTTTTTGTAAGGATAAGAGGTTTGCCGTAAGAGGTTGTTTGATTGTCTGTGTGTGTGTGTGTATATAATAATCTGTATTAGTAATAATAAAGCTGAAGCAGATTTGAAAAAATATGTTTGCATTTAGTAGCCCAATTCTTAAGGAAGTTTATAGGCTGTTTAACATCATGCTACGAATTTAAGAAGCCAAGCAAAATAAGTAATAGCGCGGTGGACGTTGCGACGCGGTAGATGTAGGCCGAGGGCAGCCGTGGCGCAGCTAGTGATACAAAAAGCGGCGCTGTGCAAGTCTTGCAACCTGTCACGTGGAATGCTAACTACGTACTTTACAAAACCAAATACCTTTAGTGTCTGGACGTGTCTCTGACTCTACTTGGTATCCTCACAGATCTGCGCTCTGAGAATTTTCATCACGGGGATTAAAGTCGTGAGCATGTTTTTTTTTTAATTTATTTAAAAACAAACACGCAGTATGAGTATAAAAATATATATATATATATGTAACACTAGCTTCTGCCCACGGCTTCGACCGCATGGTACCCGGGTAAAAAGCAGCCTGTGTATTATTCTGATCTATAAGCTATATTACTGTAAAGTTTCATCAACATTTGTTCAGTAGTTTTTGCGTGAAAGAGTCACAAACATCCATCCTTACAAACGCGTTTATAATATTAGTAGGATTACTTGTTTGAAGAGTAGATATTAGGTTCCCAGTTACTTTCTCATTTATTTTCCTAGGGGAAAAATTCATTGGAAAAATCTACTAGGTTGGAACTCTGGACATCAGAATCGTAAGCGGGGTACCGTCTACTGGGCCAACACGCTTTTTACCAGTGAGACGTCAGAAGACCGTATATGTATGTGTTTGTACATACAAGTTGTTTGTTTGATTGTCTGTCGCTATTTATCTCCAAAACTATTTATGCAATTCAAATGCGAGTTTTTTAATTGATTTATATGATCAATTATGGTTCTTAGTAAGGTTTTTTCACCACAAGTTACTAGGAGCTTTGCAATCGATGCAAAGCTCCTAGTGACTTGGGTACTAGTTTTGTTTAATTTCCGTCTTGAATAAAATATGCTTCGTAAGACACAAGGCTTTATCCGCTCAAACCTGGTAATTTTAAACAAGGGTGAATAGTTAATGGCGGCACATGGATTAATGAATGCCGTCCCGAGAGGCACAAAGAAGGATAATGAGTTGCTTCTCGCCAGGACAAGGATGAGACATTGAAACTACAGTGTATGGATTGCCACCCTCGACCCTCCATTCGCGCCATGCAATGACTTGCGATGTTGTTGTTCGACTTGCTAATGAGTTCTCGATTCAGCTGCCGGAGCCCGCCATTTGCAAGTACCTACCATACGTTTTACTTCTCATTACGTACCATGTGTTTTGACATTCACAGCAAAAGTCGAGCTAAATACCTACCATCGAGTAATTTTGAAAGTAAACTTTTTTACGTTTCACAACTTTGACTTCGAGTTCTCTTAATTTAGGCAGATGAAATTAACCCTAATTAACCCTAAAATTTTATTACCAGAGTTATAACAGAATTAACTTTGAACTATTTGTTATAACCGCGATTAAAAAATATATTCTCTGATTCTATCTTACCTATCTTTATCTTGTTCAGCGCGTGAAACGTATTCAAATACTAGATGTGTATTGTGCATGGTATTGTGACACTGGCTTCAAAGATAATGTAAGCAAAACTCGACGGAATACATAAATATTCCAAATACCTTTTCGATTCCGTTTTGTATTCGACGAACGCAAAATACTGTTATGCACGTACTTATCAGGGAATATTTTGTAAACGACAACTCAATGAATAACCCTGGTTAACGACCTAATCAAAAGCAGATACCAAATCTTCACTATATTTGGTTATTTTCGTTACCATAAGAAATACATTTATTCATACAACTACGTACAAGTAGGTATGTACAAAAAATACAGATGAAACAGCTACCTATCTAAAGGCCGTTGCAAACGATCTGGAGATAGTTCAACAGATCCAAATCACTACCAGACGAAGGCATTTTGCTTTTAGTGGCTTTGGTATCATTGCGGCCGTCACAGGCCTATTGTGATCTTCACGATAGATCAGACGAAGGCATTCTCAAAATGCTGGCTGCATTACCAAGCTGAATGGCAATGCAGCTCGTTACCTATTTTATTTTGCTGGTGCAGTATTCAAACGTAATATTGACGTATTATTATTCTTACGTGTATTTCCTTCATTGATTGCAACGCTCCGAGTGACTTCTGTCAATGAAACCTATCAAAGAACCATCATTGAAGACATACAAATCGATCACAAAACCCGCATTACATCAATCCAATAAGCCGTTTCGGAGATAAATGTTTACAAAAAATCATCCTATGGCAAACGTATATAGGGGTTTCTTTCGTCCCTATTAAAATACGCTTACCACTTTATCTAATTCCAATGATGGAAATTCTCAGATCTATACTCAATAAGTAAATCCGCTAAGATAGCTTCTAAAAGACTGAATTATGTGTATAAATATTAAGACGTTACTAATAAATTAAATAATCCTGGACATTTTTCACACAGCATCATCTAGCCCCAAACTAAGAAGAGCTTTTAATTTTATTTCTAAACACATACATATTATACATAAAACACCCAGAACTATTAAGCTATTTATTAGTAAAAGCTGTTAAACAAAAACTTTATAAAAAGGCATACTATAAAATATCGGATTATTTAAATGAAAACTCTTGGGATTGAAAATGCTCCAACTCGATAAAAAAATTAGATACTTACCTATTGTTTTATAAAAGAATCATTAAAAGGAATAACCAGCCTCTCCTTTCTGTCCTGGCTTGGTCACGGAGGAACAGGCAGAAGATAAAATCGATGGTTTAAAGTGATCCTTGCTATTTTAATGAATAAATGAATTTTGACTTTGGCTTGACTTTGACTTTGACTATTTATACAAATATTTTTAATGTAATGTCAAGAGATCTAGTCAACACATTAGACAAATTGTAAAGCAGAGCGGCAAGAGATTGAGGAAGATGGAAACAGTTAAAAGAGCCTTTTTACCGCTAAAAGCGGCACTGAATACAACTGAGTGCAACTAGATGTAATTGGTATTTTTAAGATAATTTCATATAGGTAAATAAATAACTTTCTAAGATTTTTCATGTTTGTAAGGGTGAAATTAGAGTTATCTTTATTATGAGAAAATATGAATGAATGAAAATCACACAACCCAGTGATTTTTACAGCAGCGGAAATTCGTGAGACCATTTATTAGTATCAGATGCCAGAACCGCTCGCGCAGCGGCGCTACATTATGGCACTCCTGTGGTTTCGTAACTACGATCTCCAAGAACCAAGTGATTTACGCCCCTGGAACTTTTGCTGCACAGCGACACTAAAACTGTAATATGAAGATTTGTTGGATTCACTTTCGCATTTCTGGTTGAGCGAATTGTCTTAACTCTATTTAGGACGTTTCATGTAAGTGTAACCCATAAATTTATTGCACTTATTAGACCGAAAGGAGTAGGTTCTATCCTATGAAATGAGTTGAGGAGTAGTAGAATGTAAATTCTTACAATTGTTCCTCCAGATATACAAATTAATTTTGTCACAATTTAAAACGTCCGACGTATTTTCAATCGCCTATTATAGCACCCCTAGTTATTTGCGGCACTTAATTGAATTTAAAAACCATCCTTGAAGTCATACAAGTTGACTACATTCAGTCGCGTTTCAATCGGATAAGCCGTTTCGGAAATAAATGGCTACAGACAAAAAAACAACCTCTTACGTCAAACCTTGTATTATAATATCTGTGGTCAAACGCATTTATGGACTCCTATTGTTACTGGTGTGTGACTGACAACGCTCGTTTATTCTTAAACCAGTAAGGGTTCAAATATTTAACAAAAAAGCATCATATCATGGTTTCAACCATACACTAGACACTTGTAAAGTTAAGTAGGTATATGTAGCCCGCCAAGATGAAATAAATTACGACGTGATTTATAGAAAAAAAACAGAATTCAAGGAACGATGTGACTATGTACACCTCGTTACTGAATAAAATAAACAGTCGTGTTGCGCTTTTTTGAATTGTTTGTGAGTGCTGTACGAGAAATCACTACTAAGGTCTGATGATAGGGATAGTATAGGGTTAATTTACATCAATTACAGCTGAACAGTCGTAATAACTGATTGATAATAGTTACCAGGGTTTTGTCTGTTCCCTTGCCGTCACCCGTATGGGATCAGCCCTAGACGGGTGCAGCACTCTGTATGAACTCTGCTTGAACTCTGTATGAAAAACCCTCGACGCTAATGAAGTCCCGGGAATTCCTCTAGATAGAATAGAATAAAAGTTATTGTTTAATTATACACAGTAATAATTAAATCATATCTAAATAAATGATAGAATACCTCATAATTTATTGAAAAGTTTTGGGCCCTAAACATGAATTAATGAGATGTTAATAAAATCACATTGAAATTACTTCCTCAAAGTATTTGTTATGAAATTATTATTTTAAGCATTAGCACCGTATTATTATGCCTCTAAATATCCTACTTATATAATAAATGTGAAAGTCTGTGTGTGTGTGTTTGTGTGAATGTTTGTTACCACGTATCTTCGTAACTACTAAACCTGTTTAAATAAATTTGAAATGTACATAGTTTAGGTTCTGGAATAACACATAGTCTTATCTAATTTTCAAAAATCAACCTCTAAAGGCCTTAAATGGTGGTAAAGTTTCTATGGTAAATGTTATTCCTTGGTTAGATTCGCTCAAAACACGGTACAAATAAAACTTTAAAATAAATAATAAAGCTTTTTTTTCCAAACTTCTCTTTGGGGGTGTGATTTCTAAAGTTTGTATGGATTTTTTTATTTCTTGGTTCGATTCACACAAAACTCAGTTTGAATAAACTATAAAGTAAATAATGAATTACGTATTTTTTATTTTTACGAAACTACCCCGATAGGGGGTGTGATTTTGAAACATTACAGTAATATAGCTATAGAATAACACATAGTCTACAATTTATAATGGTATTGTGTGATCTGGCCATAAGTATCAATTAAGTCAGTAAAATTATATCGGAAATATCTATACCTACCTATATGTTTTCGAGCTAAACCGCTGAGCCGTTTGTAATGAAATTTGATATGGACATAGTTTGAAGCCTGGAGACGGTTATACGCTACTTTTATCAACATACCACGCGAGCGAAGCCGCGGGCAGAATTTAGTTATGAATAAACAAACGTAATGAACTTTCTGTAGTAAACTGATATTAATTATTAAAAGTAGTTCCTGTAAATTTGAGGAGGCTAGAGTTGTATGGACACGATATTAAAACGAATCTTGATGAATAAAAATGCCTATGAAAATTTGAAGACCTCTCTGGCGTATTGCGCGAAGGCACGCTTAGACGCAGAATTGCGTGTTCGATTCCCGCCGCGTGAAAAATGATTGTATCATCTGAAGATATTCGTCTCAGCTCTGTGTGTTTATTATGCATCATATGTATGTATTAATAAAAAAAAGTATATAAGTAGTATATCAGTCATGTAGTTCCCATAACACAAGCTCTGCTTACTTTGGGGCTAGAGGATGCTGTGTGAAAATTTCATTATTATTATTAAAATTATTATTTTAATTGTTGACTCAGCAACGCAGGCAGACCGTCGTACAATTTTAGAGTCAACATAAAAACATTATGAATGAGTTCTCCAGCATAAAAACATTTAAAATCCTTTATTGTGCGTACGTACGCAGTCACCTGGAGTATGCATCCCAAGTCTGGAATCCGCTCTACGACGTATATTCCACACGAATAGAACGTATTCAAAAGAGGTTCCTACGTTATCTGCAATTTCGGGCAAAAATCTACCTACCAGATTATATAACTAGATGTCGTAAATTCCATCTCCTACCCCTTTATGAACGAAGGAAAGTGTCCGATCTGTCATATCTTGTGAACATTGCAAATGGCGCGGTAGACTGCTCTGAGCTACTGGAGCTAGTGGGACTTCGCACCAACAACGCAGCACTAAGGAGACCCAACATCTAATATATAACCAGAGCTACAACTAATTATAGGCAGAACGCATTTATTATTCGGGCAAGCAACTCGTTTAATACGTTAACAAATATAAGTACTAACGTTGATTTATTTACTACCTCGACAAGCAAGCTTAGACGCTTACTTGTAAACACATTCTTTTTAGACAGTTAAGTTATTATTATTTTTGTCATTGTAAACCATGTAACTTCTTATCTTTTTTTTAATCTCTGATCCGTTGTCCTCATATCTGTACTTTTAGCATTTTTTTTCTTTCTATTAATGGAAACTTTTAATTGGGCCTCAGCCTATATACCTACATGCACTTTGCATGTAAGTTTTTAATTAAGAAATTTCATGTGTACCTAGCTGTTTCTTAAAATTCAAAAATAAAATAAAATAAATTATGTTTTCGTACGAATTCAAGTTATTATCATAATTACGTACACCACGCAGCTTCAGTTATCTCTACCATATTTCAGCAATTCAACTTCCTGATACCAAAATTCGTTGAAATATGTATTAAAGAAACTCTTGAATTCGCTATGACTTTTGATATAATATTCTCCTTGTGCTAGGTAAGTATTATTAAAGTATTTTTTAGAACTTTGTTGATAAAGTGATCTCTTTATCAAGTAATTTTACAAAAAATCTTGATTAAACCGCAACATGTCTCTGAAATATATTTATCGAGCATCGGGTAGGTATCAAGTTGATATCGAGGCGTTCGCAGTCTAACACACCTCTCAAACATTACCCGTTATAGTAGGTACATATCACTTCTTTATCACACGAAAGGATATGTCGTTCACTTTTCCAACATTTCGCTTCTAATGCTTCAGACAATTTATCGCTTTTCTTCGAGCACCCTTGATATAAAGCTTTAAAATTGATTTCCTGCGCTTTTAAACATAGCTTAAACTTTAAAGTGAGTTCTCTCAACCTTTCGCCGCCGAACTCTGTTGAACGAGAGAGACGAGGTTTTCAAGCGTTCCTTAAGCAAATTGAAATAGATCCAATTATACCAAAACGCTTTTGGATTAAAATAAAGGACGAGTAAACCTTGTGTAATTGTCTCTGAACAAATGTTTGGATAGTAATAAAAGGTTTCGATATCAATAGACTGGGCCCTGTCTATTTAAATATAGTTATTTAGAATATTTATCAAGAGACCTTTAGAAATGAGGTGTAGGGAGCATAGGCACACCTCATTTCATATAAAGTCTCATCTCGTATTCTTTTATTTCTATTTTGTTTATTTTGTGACAATATTTCAATTGTGAGTGGTGTTTATTATTTTTCAATACAAAAAACGGCTTTGATATCAATACACCTATATGGATATATTGCTTGCTATCGAAGCTTAGTATATCATCAAAATTGCAAGTGCTTTTCCACAAATACATATTCATTATTACACATCTTAAGAAGTACCAAGCATAATGTAGTACCAGTACATAGACACAAAAAATACTTCGTCATGGAACTGATAACGTCCTCCAATTTAAAGTTGGTGAATAAAGACAAATATTGTTACGAGTATTTTCAAGAGTAGGCAACACCTCATCCAGACGATTTTTTTTTACAGTTTTATACCAAATTTTATAGAAATGTCATAAGGAACATTTAGATATTTGTTGCTTAGACTATGTAACTCCATTTACAAGCGAACAAAACATGTGAACAGTTAAAATTCTAATCTAATCCACATATAATAACGATTCCCGCCGCGGGACAAGTGTTTGTATGATCTGCAAATATTTGTCTCAGTTCTGGGTGTTTTCTATGTATAATATGTAAGGATTTACAAAAAAAAGTATAAAAGTAGTATATCAGTCATGTATTTCTCATAATATAAGCTCTGCTTAGTTTGGGGCTAGATGATGCAGTGTGAAAAATGTCCAGGATTATTTATTTTTATTTATTTTATTCTCTCAACTATAAGATTCAAAAATCTATTTTTGACTTAAAACAGCTGATTATTGCATGCAGTGCAGACGATAAGGTGGACAACAATAGAATAACATGAAGTGCACTTTCCTATGCGGAGCGGCCACGATCCAAATGGCCACTTTAAACGCAGGCTCGATATAAAAGCGTCGCCGATGGAGCCGAATCTTTCAGCATCTGTATTTTACTACCAAATAATTACCTATTTATATGTCATGTCTGGCGACCATTCCAGAATGTTATGTGAATATTTTGCAAAGTTGCACTTTGCAATTAATCGTCGAGAAATAAAGGCAGTAACGTCGGGAAAATAATAACAAAGGTAAACGCGATAAAGACCCGTTAAACTTATAATTAAATTAATCGCCTGCCGGTCATATTCACTCTCACTTGCATTTTATGATGACAATCCGTCCATGTCTACCACTTTATGTCATAAACCCAGCTTAGTCCAACTATCCTCATTGCACGCGCAAATATTATCTTAGTATCGCAACGATTTCCAAACGATCTCGGTTACGGGATCAAACTTAAAGTGGACCCACCTGTCCGCTCGAATAAACTAGCGGACATTTGAGAACCATACAGAGTGAACTCATGAAAACCCAAATGGTAGCTGACATAGCGACGGAAGGCGTCATGCCGCTCCAGGCGGAATTGTTGTGACGTCACAGTCACTCGCTCCCGACTAGCGACGTTCTTCGGCCCCGACGCACGCATCCGGGAGGAATCTAGGCCACTAGTAAGGTACCGTGAATATTTTGGCACGTAATTTAGCATAAGATTTAAAAAAATTGGGGAAATTTATGCAGCATGAAGCTCTGCACATGCAAGTTAAAACTTATGGCAGAAGTTGAAAAGTTAGCAGGTCTTTAGGGTTACTGGGACTCATGAACTTCTTAGGTTGTTAAAGTTTAAAGTAAAAAATATTAAAGATGTATAAAAAGCTGGCCAGCGCTCGAAGGCTGCGGAAATTGCAAGACTTGGTTATTCATCGCGTTTCTAAGCATTTTCCTTTGTAACTTTTACTCGAATTTTTTTTTCGACATTTGAACAGCTAAACCAAGTATAACAAGTATAACCAAGCGAAAAAATAACCAGCTACTGAGGACGCTCATTAGAATTATAATTTTGCGGTAAATGTTTCACATGCGAAACAAAGGCACCTGCACTGTGTGTAAAAATTTATCTACTCGTAATTACACAAGAGAAAAAAAAACATTTTCCGTATAATTTTTAAACACTGAACTGTTCCGTCGACCACAACTGGCATCGCGCAAAACCCCGGGTGTCATTATTTAGTCGTCTCATGTAACGTGTCGCTTACATCTGCGGCTGTGCTAAACTAGAACACCGCACATGCATGGAGGAGCGCTCAAATTATCTCTTTTTAGTCTCTACCCCGCATTTACAGCCATTTGCTGGTGTGCCTATCTAACATAAAAACATAAAACACACATCACGTCGTAGTAATTAGCGTTTTACTACGTAGGAACTAGCATTAAATTACTTCAGAAATTTGGATATTGTTTGCTCTTGAGTATGAATAACAATCTGTGGAAACTTTTTCTCATTTGCAGTTAATAAATAGAAAAGAAGGTAATTTAAAAAATATATCACCTAGACTTTCAGTAGTACTAAGGATCTATTTACCTAAAAAAACATTTATTTGGCAAAGGCATTCAAAATATAAAAATCTAAATATAAAAAAGCTTAGTAGGTAGTCTGCCTCGACGAGCCACTCATCGAGCTAGAATATATGTGGCCATAAAACCTATAAATGCAACTTTCTTGAAGTTATGCAAAACTTTTGCTAAAAATACAAAAAATTAACAACTCGTTAACCCAAGCATATACTTGTACTGTTTCCTTATGTCGCGAATAAAAATAGTGTTGACTCCACGTTAGAACGTTGTCTGGTTGTCATTCAGAATAAGAAGAAATACAATTACATCCCGAAGCTTTTATATTTTGAAATTATTCTGGACTATTTCCTTTGGCTCACATAAAGATTAAACACATTTTCCCGGAAACGGAGCGGCACCATCCCAATCCCAACTCGAGCCGTTCAGTCTGCAGGTGTGCGGCAGACCTTAATTGAAGTCGACAACAAATCGTCCATTAGGTGACGCTTTGCCATCAACCAGCCATCGCCCTGCCGTCAATAAGACCCTCCAATAAGCGCGACTTCGCCTAGTCGTAAGCGGAGCGTCCCCCAGGCATTTTGTTTAATTATGTTATGTCACGTTGTCAGCTGGTAGACGGCGAGGCAACCAGCCGACAACGCGATACGGGCCCGTTACAGTTCCTTCCAGGCTGCAATGAGTGCGATAACCTTAATATTAAGTTACTTATTATGTCCTGATAATTAATAGATATTTATTACAATTGTCAAAATTTTATTGTAAGATCACAGTTATGTAACTAGTCTGTTAATTTTACACTTCGCTAACCCATACGTTTTGTAGTGATGATTAATCGTAGCTGATCCATTAATCAGCAACGCCTAAGTCTGGCTAGAAAAATGTGTCTTATTAAACGTAACTCGGTCTGCTATAAATCAGTACAAAACTGAACAATTGGTAAAACTAACTTAATTATATGTCTCATCCTAACAAAAGACAAAAGTCTTACAAATCTAGCTTACGGTGTTTTACCTACTTTTAGCAACGTTTCCTGTAGAGTTGATCTATCAAAATAAACCAAAGACATCAAAAGTTATAACATGAAAGCTGTAAGGAAAAATATAGTGAATTAATCTTCTAAATCTTTGCTGGTGTTTGATAATTCAAAACAGAATAAGCTCTGAAGTAAATCTGAAGATCGGTCTCAAGACTGGCTAGTCTTCGCTATCCCTTGTCGGATAATATTATCATTTTGGCAATAGAGGTAGATATCTAGTTATGCAACCAGCTAGCAGGTTAATCATAACATTGAACCACTTACCAACAGGTGGGCCCGTATACTTGTTTGCCACCTTGGTGGTAGAAAAAACGAATAAAAGTGCAAAAAAATGCTGCAACTGTTCTATCCCCGACAATAGATCATGTTTGCGTTCGGGCCTCTAGATAAAAAGAGATTTTGTGTCAATCGTTACGAGGACAAACTTCGTCTTGGACGTCTCAATTTTAAGCAATTTGACAATTTATTGGGATTTTGCCTCAAGTCATTTTAAATTTTATTTTTAAAACCCCTAAATATACAAACCGTAGTCTTACCAACCGTTTTTTTCCTTGATCAAATAACATATATGTCTGATCAAAGAAAAAGAACGGTTGGTTATCGAACACAAAAGGAACAAAAACAGTCTTGAGTGGTCGACTGAGCTTGATGCTAATTGATTAAACGTATCCTGCTAGTTCCATTTTTGTTTTCTGCGCTTGATGAAATCAATGCTTGGTTTGTAGATTGAAATTATTTATTTTTGTAGATCTATTTGATCTATAAAAAATAAAACATTTCCAATGATTATTAAAAATAATAATTGGTTATAAAATACTAGCTTCTGCCCACAGCTTAGTCCGCATGTTACCCGGATAAAAAATAGCCTATGTGTTATTCTGATTCTGATGCATAAGCTATATTGCTGTAAAGTTTCATCAAAATTCGCTCAGTAGTTTTTGCGAGCAAGAGTAACAAACATCCATCCTCACAAACTTTCGCGTTTTAATAACGCAAAATTATATATATCTATATATATTTATTATAGTTGTAGGATTTCCCAAGCCGATTGTATCTGCTATAATTACAGCTGGAAAAGTTGACGATTACCAAAAACAACAAATCCTGAAACATATCAGCAGGAATTTTATACAAAAAATAAAAAAAATATTATCAGAATTTTACGACTGGTTCTGTAAAAATATCTCGATCTCAAAGTCCCACATACTCGTAAAATTCGTCGTGTTTGT
Organism: Perizoma flavofasciatum; assembly: GCA_958496245.1. Lineage (NCBI taxonomy): Eukaryota > Metazoa > Arthropoda > Insecta > Lepidoptera > Geometridae > Perizoma > Perizoma flavofasciatum. The sequence continues at coordinate 7,212,580 of OY292426.1, forward strand.
TAATTTTAGAGTAAAAACTGTACTTACAGCACACTGTTTTTCAAAAATTTAGAAGGTGCGGGTTCTAAGAGACTTTTTGGGATACATTTAAAAATACAAAATGTGCCGGCGTTTTAAATTTTTTTCACAATAAAGACTGCGCTGCTTGGGGATAAATTCAGACAGCAAGACAGGTAGGTCACGACAGGTATTCGATCAACGTGAATTTGAAACTTTGATAGCTTGCCAGCTCCAGTATATTCATCCACTTTATGGAATCCATTTATTGCATACTATCTAACTTGCCGAGATCCATGACGTAGTATTCTTGCTTTGTATGATTTAGTAAGATAGTATTATTAGGAAAGTAGGTATGTAGGATTTCTTAAAGGCTTTGCATAATATGAGATATGGTTTGTCAGAAAGGCTTTCTCATACTTCTGCGTTTTCACGATCGAAATTATCGCAATGCGTTTTTGCCATTGCGCATGGACGCATGCGATCTTACTCACCCTTGAGATAAGAACGACGCGTTGGAAGTAGCATAAAGGATATAAACGCATTGCGATAATATTGGTTATAACGCAGTAGTGTGGGAGAGCCTTCATACTTATCCTAGGTTGATCATCTTTATTACAAGCTATTTTGGGTATTGTTCTCTAGGCAGAAAATTCGTGACGGTTTTCCTTAAAAAACTCTAGTTTTTGTCTGACCTAAGCCGTTTAGTGATGAAGCTTACATCTCTACTCTTAGGTACCTAATCAAAAAATACAGCATACAAGAATTACCACTAGATATTAAATTAATAAGTTATTTAAACAAATTTTATTTTAATTGATATAATAAACATCCAATAATGTTTAATGATGTGTTACGATTGTTGTATTTTTTATGATACTATGTAGGTACATAAACTATTCTCTTGAAGTTATCAAGTTACGATAATTGCAATTCTATCACCACTATGTTACTTGCCACCACTAATTATAATCTCAATATTATTTTAGCATATCTAAATTAATATTATATTTACAACAGTAGCATTGTCTGAATCCCTATCCTGTCTAGTTCCAGAATCAACAGTTGGCAATAGTCATTTTATCTAACAAAATAAATGTTTTTTTTTTAAAAGGCATATCAATCAATAGATTAAATAGGCAGATAAATTTTAACAAACCTTGTTTTTAAATTGACCTGTGCACAAAAATGCATTATTGTGCTTTGAATAGGATAAATCTCATCCTTAAGCAAACACCTCTTACCTCCTAGCTTCATTTTGCATAGGAATAATATAAGAATTGTTGTTTCTAGAAAATTAACCTTAATTATACAATATTTTAGTATAAAAACTTATCCTATAATTATACTATCAGTATTACTTTATACCTAGAACTGCTGAGACATCTACTTAGCACATTTTTTGGGAAGTATTAATGTTACTTCACAGATAACTTTAGTTTTATCGACGTCTTTAGACGCAAATGCGTCAAATAATAGAGTCGTGGAGCTTGTGCTCTACAACTCTGCCTATGACTCTAAAGTGTTCAATTATTATGCAGAATTTGTTTCTTTTCATCTACATACTAGTCAAAAAGGCAAAAATTTTAGAGTGAAGACCTTGCTCGTTGCATTCTGTACGTTAATTGATCTTCAGATTCTACTTCCATAATATTTATAGAACATAGTAACTAAGCAGAAATTTAGGCAGAATTCTCAGTGTCTTCAAAGCTAATTCACGTACTTTATTTATTTTTCCCGATGGGGTGATCGGAAATTAATCAATGAAGAACAGTACACCACGAAGCTGCTTCTTATCAGGCAGAGCATCTGAAAAAAAACAGAAACCAGACTCATCGGTTGATAAAAAATATGATAAGGCATTATTACTTTTTTTTAAAGAAGGTAAAAAATTAAAGAACCACCTTATGTGGAACTTCATTCTTTTCTTTATCGCTAGAAAGTTTTTAAAGTCGTGAAAACTGGAGAATAATAAAATATTCAAATAGTGGATGCAGTGTAAACTTTTCCGAGCAATTAAGTATTGTGCATTGAGACTTAATGACTTTTTATTTTAAAGACTATACATGACCCAGATTAGCACATCAGAAAGTAGCAATACTTTCAAACTACATCATTGAATAAGTTTATAATACCATATTTTTTACATACATATTCTATCAAAGCCGATTATTAAAAAACAACTAACAGTAATATCTTTTCCAACATTTAGTACTAAAACATTCCGAGCGTTCCGAAGTTTTTCTGCAAAAAGAGCTTTTCTTTCTGATTTTTTATTTAAAAATAGGTAGAATGAAATATGAAATAGGTAGAATGTTTTTAAACTAACAGTTTATACATAAAATGTATAACATATAAATATAATTTTCGAGCATTCATCAATATATTTAATGTTTTTGAGTATAGTCAATACTCTACTCAGAGAAGAATTCATCTAAAGATGAACTATCCCGTTTATTTATGCACCTCTTTTAATCTTTCAAATCAACTTTGGCCTCACAATCTTATATGAGAAGACAGCGGATTAAAAATAAACTGTCTGAAACCATAAACTGAAAAATAACTGACTGAGACTGAAAAAACAAACTTTTACTTTGTATTAAGACATACTTTCGAGTAATCTTAAGATCTCCTCAGGGTATACTTTGTCGCAGTTCCGCCTCTGAATAGCGGCGATTGGGAGCTCCATGCACGAAGGGTCAGGGATCCCCAAGACACAAGCTTCGTTCACTGCGGGGTGACGTTTAATCACCTTTTCCATTTGCAGCAGGGAAATCTATATTATATTAATATTTTTATTCCAAAAACTATCGTGAACTTGACTATTCATATTGTAAAAACGGGAATTTTCACGTATTGCACTATCGGTGAAGGCACCGACTAAGTTTCGACTCATTCCGAGAGTCTACTACACGTGCACTACACTAGTGCACGGCGCGACGCGGAAGGAGAAAGTCGCAACCACTCACCCTGATGAAGACTTTGAATTTTTGGTTCTAGGTTATGTCGGTTTCCTCCCGATGTTTTGAAAACGTGTTAACACATTAATTTTGTTTTTACAAAATACGTTTTTTTGTTATGTTCTCCATCCTGACCTACCTCACCTGTGCCTTTAGCTCGGTTAGTATTTTACAAAATATCTTGAAAGATTACCAACTAAGATTCAAGCAGAACACAAACAGAAAGAATCAGAGCGTGAAAAAATAAGTCTAGCTAACTTTACGCCGACTGACTTCACGTCATAAGTGCTTTTTGTGAAAAAACATGTCAAACTGCGGCTACCGTCTAGCGTTTCGTGAAAGCCTTGAATTAATTTTCAAGATCTATTATTTGATAACTTAATTCAATTTAATTAGAAAATTCTACGTCTAAGATAACGTTGAAAGTTTAATATTTTAATAATCACTATACATTATTTGTACTATAAATATTTCTAATACTTAATTAGTTGGGTTGCTTATTAGTTTTTTGTCTCATTTAATTTCAGTTTGATACCCCTTTCCTAGATAGTAGCTGGTAGTATAGTGGCTATTAGTGACAGCTTTCAAACGAACGCAGGTTAAAATGAAATAGATTATTCCAGTACATAAATTGATGTTCACCAAAACACAGTGCTATCAAACGGTAAAAAAAAGTCTTACCTAACCAAATTCCATTCCAAAAATTCAAAGACCGACAAATATTTGGTCTTTTATGTGAAAATTGAGTCTCTTTCTGAAAATGGTTGCAGTAGGACTATGCAGAAAAGTTTAATTAAAAATGTAGTCAATTATAGTTAGTTACCAGAAACCCGAAGTGCTTAATTAAAAGTCGTTTTCTCTCCTCTATATAATAATATTTATGCTCGTCTCTCTGGAACAAATCCCCCGTCATGATCCAGCCATCCTCTCTTAATATATTTGTAGTCTCCTCTAGATTGTTCAAATAGCCCTGAAATAACATTGACTTTTATTTGGCAACCGATTTTATTGGATCAGCAAAAGGAAATAAAAATTGATTTAAAGTAAATATGCACACAGATATAGTTTGAACAAAAACAAAACATAGGCGTGTGTCGTGTGAGTTTTTTTTTCAGTTTTTTTTTAAAGTATATATTACAGAAATTTTGGGTGGACAAATGATTTTTAAATGTTACCGAAGAATGTACGATAACTATTGTTGGATGTAATACAATAAATTAATTATTTATAGCTTGAAATAGTCATCTAATTTGATCCGCAGTTCACTAGCTTTGTATGGTTTTTCGATAGAATTACCGACTTCATAAGACTTCAAGCTGAAAATATACAGAAATGCATGCAAAAGACGCACTAAGCTTAGAATATATTTAAAGTAAGGTACCAATAATATTATTTTATGATATACCGTTCCAGTATTTCTATGGAAAAACTTTCTGGTAGATTGTTTCTAACCAATTTATTAACTTATGTCTACTTAAGTTTAAGGTTATAAAACTACGCATTTCGTTTCATGGTTATTCGTTTCAACTCAAGGTAAATCCGTTTCTTTATATGTTTGTAACTCTAGGAATATAATTTTAATTAAATTATAATGTTAGTATCTGTACGTATCTTAAATTGATATTGTTCTACGGGAGTTCCTATGGAGTTTTCTGGAGTATCATCCGCAAATACTGGCACCAAAAGTTCTGTCATACCATAAACTAAATAAAGGAAACCTGGGCATATTTGCTGAAACAACAAAAAGGAAATTAACATTTTGAGGCGAGTTATAAACAAACATGTGAGTTACAATTCGATTTTAACAAAGACTCAAAGTTTCGTTACAACTAACCTTGCTAGACTAATTCAACAACCATGTGAGTTACAATTCATTGGTAAATCACAAGATACGAGTAAAAGTTTGGAATTATCGATACATCATCATTATTGAACACACAAGCTTTGGAGTGGGGAATAGCGCTGCAAAGGAGCAAAAATAGCGTAACATTTCTTTCTTCTATTGAGTCACGATCGACGGTGGTATTATACTCACTCTAAATTTGTCCAGTAATGGCTTCTCGATGGAGCTCCCACCAATAGCAATGTATTTGAAAGACTATAAGTCACAACCATTTTGTGCGGCCATACAGAATTGACCCAATAAATATGGAGTCCAGGCGGTGACGTTCGGCTGAAATCTTTTAAGAGTTATGTAGGTCCGTTAACGATCACTCGATATTTTATTATTATGTTGCTATCATAAGGTAACAGATAAGTTGTACCTAATGATAGCAACGTCCGCAAACGGACTGCCTCTCTGCTCTGCAGAGTGCGGAGCATCCCCAACACTATACTGCAGGTCATAGCAGATACGTATAACTTTCCCATAATGGAATCTTTCATTAGGGTCCTGATTTAACAGTCTCACAGAAAGCCTATTGAATTGGAACATGAATGATGTTGACATTCTTGAATTGTTTGTGAGTTTAAGTAAGAAATAATGTACATAACACTACATTATTTCACACATGTATGACTTTATGTAAGTTACTTATAAAGTATGGATCAAGTTATGTGATTAAATAAATAAATAATTACTATTATTACCTTGTATTTATTGATGTAAGCAACAAGGTGTCAATGGTCCAGAACTTTTAAAGTCTCATGTAGCATCTCAAAGGTCCAGAAACGAAGTACATTAAAGAAGATAACTACTGAAGAGTGGCCATAGCCAGAGTTATCTGGAATTTAGCAATAAAAGGTTCCTTGCAAATATAATAATCTATACTAATATTATAAAGAGGAAAGATTATTTTGTTTGTTGGTTTGTTTTTTTTTATCGAATAGGCTCCGAAACTACTGGACCGATTTAACAATTTTTTTCAGCAAATGAAAAAATGTAGACAACAAAATGGAAAATGAAAATGGAAATAGAAAATGGAAGTAACATAGACTATAATTTATTTTCAAGAAAATTGTAATAATGTAACCCAAAGTAGCAAAATTTTGCCAATAAAAATATATTATGTGGCGTGCGCTGAGAAAAGTATTGATGATACATAAAAATGATGTACTACATGATTAAAGTACTCATTATTACCTACAAAAAAGTCCACGAATATATCTTACTATCATAGTTAAGTCACAATACCAGCTTTTGTGTTCTAAAATTTAATATGATCGCCGATATTCCCACGGAATCAAAACTTACGCGGGTGAAACCGCGGGGCGATAACTCAACTAAATTAATTTACACTGATTAGATGCAGTAAATAAAACACATTTGGGGTATGTCACTAGACAAATTGACAATTTTTTTTGAGGAAATTTACAGGGATTTGGTATTATTTTGCCTATCATAAAAACATCGCCATTCAACATGACAATACATCCAGCATGTGGGCACGTTACCATGGTATTAATCTTGTTCAAATTAATTTTAAGAAGACTTGTTTCTGATAAAAAATATGTACAAAGTTTGATAAAAAGGTACTTATTTATAATTTCATTGTGTAGGTTTGTTTTCTAGTCTTCGTAACGGCTTAACTGATTGGGATAAAATTTGGTTATAAATTAAGTTTGTGACCTAGAACATCATTAGCTACTTTTTATTGGACACTTTTAGCCAGTAAGAACAGGGCAGAAGCTAGTGTCAAATAAATACCAATACAATATATTATCTTTGAAATCGCAAGTACTTACCACCGACGACAAATACCGTTGAATAGATCAAAAGGAATCATTGAAAATTCAGGAAGCCTCGTAGTACCGCTAGTCAGCATCAGCCAGGCGTTAATTTTTGATTCGTCGAATTCAGATGTGCTGAAACCATAAACAAACATTTTAATAGCCTGTATAATTAGTTTTTCCACACCAACCAATTAAGTGGGTTCTGTCGCATTTCAAAGACTTATGAAAGGAAACCTTTATATAAATACCTAGATTACTTACCGATAATTTATTTCAGTACCTTTATGGTGACGAATGAATGCCTCCAAATCGGCGGTTTGGTCGTCAAAAATTCCGATTTCTCCTTTCAAATTGCTAACAATTTCAACTTTTCAACCATTTTCACAACTTTTTTGACAAAATACCAGTGTTGGTTTAATGTTAGGAAAGAGTGATTGCAGGCCAGGTGCCATAAAATGTATTTTTAGATCAAAAAAACAACTACACTCTAATCCAGAGCCTGGATTCCAACTTAATTGTTCTTTGGCACTCGATATTAACAAAGACTCAAAGTTTCGTTACAACTAACTTTGCTAGACTAATTGAACTAGGATTATTAAGTTAGATACTATAAATAAGTTTAGTCAACAGGTATGAAACAGTTCAATCAACATTTGATTAATCAACACTAACTTCGAAACTTATTACATCATACTTTCCACAAAAGACTGGCAGGTTGGTACGAATTTTGTTTGAGTTAGTGGCCAACCCTGGAGTTTTTATGCAGCCGTAGAACCAACAAAGTCGTTCGGCTTTCGAGTTACTTTATAACATGATTATAATTATAATAGTATATTCAAATAGCCCTTTAAAGCACGGAGGTGCCCTAGTAGTAAACGACGGTCACAGTCCAATGTTGGCATACGTACTGAAAGGGTTGCTGCGCCTTGTGTGCACAAACACCTTTCACTTATAAATAATACCATCAATGAGATTGATGAATTATGGAAACAAACGTGTAAAAGTTTAAAGTAATAAGTTTATAGAAATTCAAATTTAATCCATTATATGAACCAATTGAATGTTTTATCTATTTCATCGATCATCACCAATAGGTACTAAAAGTTGATCTGGTATTAAAAGTTGATATAAGCTCTTTGAGGCATAGTGAGAAAACTTGATATGAATATTATAATGTATTCTTCCATTCATAAATAAGAAACGAAATCTGTGACGTTGTTAAGTTACTAGCGGATAATAATTTAACAAGTGGTGGGTATTTCTGTAAGTAATTGTTGTGTCTGATAGTGATTGGTAGCAGATATAAATTAATGATTAAATTATGTTGCAATATCACTACTATGATCTTATTTATGTTATACAATAGCCTCCATCCACGGTTTGAACCACGTGGTACTTGGATAAAAAGCTTATGTTTTATTTTAAGTCCCGAACTATATGTTTCAAATTTCATTAAAATCGCCGCCGTTACGTAGATTTATAGCAAAAAGCAACTAAACTTAAAAAAAAAATTTGCTTAATTTTTAACGCATTGCCTGTCTCGATAAGGAAGGCCCAGTCTCTAGCCGTATTCAAAACTCGTGTGAAGCTCTTTTATCTGACAGAAAACATCATGAAACATCATAGTATCGCAGAGTCTTTTCTTGCTCTTTTACCGACGTCTTATAATGTGTAAGTATATTTATATATGAATGTATATGTATATATGTAGTAAATCTGTAGGTATGTATCTTAACATATTTATTTCATATAATATGTATGGTGTAGTTAATATTATTTTATTATTATTTTATGTAAACCCCCGCCACTCTCACAATCTCTTATTATCCTCTCCATCCAAAGGTTGTCTGGGAGAGATCGCTTCTAAGCGATAAGACAGCCCATTGTGCTTTCTTTATTATAAGAATAATATAAGATTTTAGGATTTTGTTATAATGTTATTTGTTTAAGGTGTACAATAAAGTATTTTCATTAAATCATTCATTCAAACATCTAACGTCTAAACTTTGACAAAACAACCAAACATTTAAACTTTTTTAATGTTTATAATATTAGTAGAAAGTAGGATAAGATGCGAAAGTTTGAATGTTTGTTGATAATAATCTCTAGAATGGCTGAACCGACTTAACTAAAATTTAAAACAGGCATAGTTTGTGACCTAAATTAACTCATAGGCTACTTTTGATACAGGAACAATGCGGGCGGAGTCATGAGCAGAGGCTAGCTTTTTATATACTATGACATAGTAATAATATGATAATCCTAGATAATCTACTTAACAAGACGGAAGAACGACAAATGAGCCTGGATCCCAAACGTTATGAATCCTTCAACTCATCCACTTATAGTCCATCAACTGAATAGCGATTTAAACGAGAACAAAAAACTATGCCAGCAGTGAGAAATAAAAAACAGTTTTGAAAAATACTTTCAAAACCTACCGGTGTGACGGTCGGGTAAATCGTGCACATTGAATATCCGTTGAAATGATAAGCATAAAACGGTATAGAAAGTTCTAGGTGGTTAATATCCCATTAATACTAGAGAGTCGCCAGGCTGCAGGCCACACTTATCCATCGCGCTGGCGAGATGGCATGATGCAATCGCCACCGAATTGTTGGTCTCCCTTTCATCGGTAGCTGCATCGATCTGACGGAAATATTGTAATAAGCTTAGAAACTTTTCAAAGCGAAGTCGACGAAACGGTAGGCTTAGAGGAAGTACACTTTCCTACAACCTGCCTTTTCGTCGTACTCAAAATTTAACTAGAGTTGGAAAGTGATGGACTACGTTATTATTATATTTTTAGGGTTCCGTACCTCAACAGGAAAATACGGTCATGTATCCAACATATTTTGATACTCGCAACTTATCAAAACCTATAGGGTACTTTCCGTTGACCTAGAGTCATGAAATTTGGCAAGAAGCAGGGTCTTACAGCACAGGTAAAGGAAAAAGTCCGTAAATCATTAATTAGTTCTAACATGAAAAAAAAATTACATTACAAACTTACACTTGCAGTTGGATAGTTGACCTTGACGTATATTGATGTACGGGCGAACATTTTATCAACTACAATATTAAATTTGTCTTTCGATCCGACTTATATTTTGACACCAATTTTTGGTGCATCCTCGGTGCGTGAGTAAGACTCGTATTTGTTCGGTTTTTCTAATGACGGGCGCGCTCTTGTATTTCATAAAATGTCATTTTCTGTCGTGATTAAATGTTAAGTAGCGTTTCAGTATCCAGCAGTACGATCGTAAAGTCAAGCGTTTAAATTATTCAATGCCGAAAGGGCAGAGTATAACATGTGTATATAACATATGACGTACAAAAATATTAGTTCAAACCTGGTTTAGATTATGGGGGCGTTCCATCATTCCCTGCCAGCACATGTCCCAAGTGACACATTTCCGGAGAAATGTTATACTTCTGCGCGGCTCTCGTCTTAGTGCCACAGCATGCTGTCTAATGTAAATGTTGTCCAACATATTGAATTATTAAAACAAAACTCGGACATTCAAACTATCAGTAGTTCTTTACTGAAACTGAAGGTATAAATAGGCTTTTGTCGTGATTTGCGGGTATTTTTTACCGTTTCGGGCTAGGAAAATATTTTTTTCTTTTAATCCAATCAAATCATGAGTGCTAATCATGGGATTAGCGCTGATCGAATCAATAGTTTTTGTTAATTTAGAAGCTGTTGCTACAGATCTATATGTTCTGTCGGTTCTGCCTACTTTGATATTACATTAAGCACGTGATGGGAAAGAAAGAACTTTTCACAGCGCCTGTCTTGTCTTCGAACGAAGTACTAGGTGAGGAAAGCTTAAATTTGGAAAACTTCTTGTTAGTTTGTTACTCGTCGTGATTTACCTACTTGCGATAATTAGCTTCAAAAAGCTCGAGATAAGATCAACCGTTCGCTCGAGCCCAGCGCCGAACTTAAAACTTTAATGAGTTTCTCCTCCTCTTGTTATCTTAAGCCAGGTTGAACAAACTTTTACGTTGTTCTGTTTATTGAACATAGTACAGTTTGCCCACAATTCAATATGAAATTATGTTTAAGTTTTAATTAACGGCCGGAGCAATCTTCATTCAATTTAGAGTTTAGACAGAACAAATCGTCGACTTTGATTACATTAGCATTTATAATATTAGTTAGAGATTTTCATGATAATTATCATGAAAATCTGTAACTAATATTATAAATGCTAATGTTCGGATGTTTGATGTTTGGATGTTTGTTGCTAATATTCTCTGTAACGGCTGGACTGATTTGATGAAATTTAGAACAGGTATAGTTTGTGACCAATAATAACATGTTATAAGCATCTTTTACCCAGGTAACACGCGGTAACACAATATATTTTAATGTAATGTCTAGAAACCTTAATTCGTAGGTACATGCGATTTATATTAACTGGCCCTCATCATGCCCTCAACACATTTTTTACTTTTGAAACATTGGGTATTTTAGTATTATTAACACTTACGAATTTCTCAAAGAAGTGCGAAAAAACACATGTTTATTTTATTTTGCTAATAAGAGAGGTCAAGAGTTTGTCATACTTACAATTTTTTGTGTTAACTCGTTAGCAAAAAGGTACTAATATAAGTTTATTTTAACCGAGTTTAATTAAAATTATTTGCCTTTGCTCATTACGTTAAGTGAGTTTCTACGTTGCGCATGGTTAGGTGTTGCTAAGTGCCTTACTTTTTGCTATAGGTTGTCCAAGTCAGGGGTTCAAGTATTAGCGGATTATGACAACACTTTATTAATTTATCATAACTTATTTAGGTTCGAGTGAAAGAGCGCAAACATTGAAGCTGCAGATATGAATAGGTACGAGTAAGTTATGTATTCACCAAGCTACTGAAAAATATTTTTAGGGGCAATTAAGAAACAATTATTTCATGCTTACATTTGATGTGAAATAAGATACGAAAAGATTTACAATGTCAATTGCATTTAATGGCAATGAAGATAGAAATAAAAAAATGAAGAGGGAACCGGCCCACAATTTACATAAATGCACAAGAAAACGTGTAAGTATCAAGCTTTTAAAGTCATATTCTATTAGGTTAGTTCTCTTGCGGTAGCTTATTCTGTGGCCTTTACTTTACACGCTCACATGAATGCTATCGCGCGCTGCCCACGGAATATTAACGAGCCACTTACTGTAACTGTTCACAAAATCCGAAACGAATTTTATGTTCAACATCTATAAAAGTGGAAAATTTCGATTCGCAATCAGAATGTTTTATCCTTGTCATTAATAAATGGCATAAAAATATTTATTAGCCATTCGTATTTCATTCGAGTGAAAGCGTTTTATGATTTGCAGTCGGTAGTGACGTGTCATTTTCGTGATTGAGAAGCAAGCTGTGCTAGGCTGGGGATTTCATAGGCTTTTTTGGATCACTGGAGCGTTTTATAATTGCGACCATTCCAAAATATTGCGAATTCTATAGCTTGTTTAATATTTATTTTTATCCTTATTCGCAAAAATAAGTTATTACTATTATAGTAAGCCAGTTACTACGATATTTTTCAGGTACTGCAGTAACCTATTACACTTATCTTTTTTGCTCAAAAACGTTCTGAACTATAATTTACCTACACTATCTAGTAACCCATTAAGGGTCCTTTGCGTTCACCAGCTAGTGATAAAACTTCCATAAAGACCTGGTACTAATAGAAAAAAAAGATTCCCTGCATAAATCATGATTCGAGTAAATGGGTAGCACATGGGTACCAACTTTAAAACCTAATGTTATTCCATAGAAAGTTCTAGATGATAATAATTTATAAATAGTAAAATGTTATGTTATAGGTACTTATCAGCAAATTTAATTAATCTACTCGAAAATTATTTAATTAACGTTATGAAATCATTATAAAATGCACTGTAGGAAGACTCTCCGAATCCGATCCAATGATAAAAGAGAATTGGCGAATGAAAGACTGTTCTTCATGACACTCTTTGGGGCTCACTCACAGGCTGTCGATAACAATGACGAGTCTCATTTCAGAAATGAAGGGACAGGCAAAAAATAAAAGCCTCTAAAATAATATGCCAGTATTGACCGAGAGGCCGTTTCATAAAAATTCAAAATATTTTGACGATTTCGTAACGATCATACTTGGACTAGAGACCGAAGAGGCTGGTAGAAAAGAAAAAAGGCCTGTTATAATTATATCAGGGTGACAAGACAGACTTGCAAACCTAACTTCCATTATTAAAAAATATTTCTACCAGTTCAATCAACGTCCATTCATGCTTTTTTAGTGATTCTTTTTATATTTTAACGTGCATAGAAAAAGTACAATTCCATTTTGCTTGGATGACCTGAGTCTACCTTAGCTATCTTGTGCAGATTTTCTGTAGCAGTGCTACGCGAGCGCTACGCCACCATCACCGGCGACGATATGAGGCACTGTCAGAGGTATGGCCAGTGTCATTCCGTGCTGGCAAAAAGGTTTATTTTATCGAAACATTTTCTTCTTGAAATTATTACTAAGTATTACACAATTTTTATGGCTTCTATATAAATAAAGAATGCTGAACATTTTTCACACAGCATCATCTTGGCCCAAACTAAGCAGAGCTTGTGTTATGGGAACTACATTACTGATATTCTACTTATATGCATTTTTTGTAAATATATACATATTTCTATACATAGAAAACACCCAGACCGGCCAAGACGAATATTTGCATACAAAAATATTTGTCCTGCGGCGGGAATCACATATCAAATCAGTCATTCATCAGAAAACTGCATTCAAAGTCAAACTCAAGTCTTTTCTACTAGAAAAGAGTTTGTACTCCCTTGACGATCTTTAAGTTCTCAACCTCCTTACTAACATCTGACATTTCATCATTATATTAGTATTATAACCTATTGTTTTTTTTTCGTTATTGGTTCTGTCTCTCTTATTGTGTAGTTTTAAGTGATTTGTGTACCCATGTGTAATAATGTAATCCTTATGTAACATTCCGCATACAATATATCTATGTTAATATTGGAATAAATAAATACAATACAATCGAACTCGCAACCTTCTGCGTCTCAGGAAGACCTTCACCCTTCTGCGGCTCAGAGATCGTCTGACTGGGATCATGACGAAAACCATCATCATCACCGCCAATATAGTCCAGTGGTGGATTTAACTTAATGAATCCAGTAAGTATCCAGCAATATAGTCAACATAACTCATGAATGATGTTTTTTAAAGATTAAGCCCCTAAGATCCGTGTTATGTTCGTGCCTTGGCCAAGCGCAAAAAAAGTTGGTCCATACCTACTCAGGTCATCATTTTGACGACCTCTGTGGCGCAGTGGGCGAAGGCTCGCCTATGATGCAGAAGGTTGCGGGTTCGATTCCCGCCGCGGGACAAATGTTTGTATCTGCAAATATTTGACTCAGGTCTGGGGTTTTTCTTAAGTATAATATGTACGTATTTACAAAAAAAAAATATAAGTAATATATCACTCATGTAGTTCCCATAATACAAGCTCTGCTTAGTTTGGGGCTAGATGATGCTGTGTGAAAATGTCCTGCAATCTTTTGTAGGAAATGTACTCACCAGTGGCGGAGGTGATGGTCGACTGATACGACACAGACACTGAAGTATGTGGTAAATTTCATACAAAATAAATATACGATATTTATTTATGTCGGCCTGTCCACGAGATATCATAAATGTTCATGGCAATGAACACGCCATATACAGCTGTGGATAGACCTTTAGTTGCATCTTGCGCAACATTAGAACAAAGCGAGACTCCTAAATAAACGGCCCGGGAGCTATGCAGGCTCCAACTGCTGTTTTCAATTTCAAATTTGCCTCTCCAACGACAATAGAATTGCACCATTTTATGTGGAAAGTTTTTGCGATCCACTTTTATTCAGGTCATTGGAATTGTTAAATTGTGGACGCTTTTCGCAATTGAGTATTGGCTGCAAGATTGTACCTTATTTGAAGTCAAAGGTCCCAAAATGTTTTTCTTTAAAAAAAAATTGGGGAACATCATTCTTAATCTGATTAATTATATAAATGAAGTCTTGTCCTGTTATACTAATAAAAATGTTTGAAAGTACAATCTTGAAATTATACGTTTTAGGCGTATCAGATTTATACCTCCTACCTTCACTCAATTTATCCATATTGGTTAACTAGAATTCATGGAAATATATATAAAATATTATATTATTAAATTGATATTATTAAATTGATTTACTAGTAATGTAATATTTTCTGTTCGTTAAGCCTCCAGTATGTTTCCTAAAGGCAATATATATATCCCAACAAAGGCCAGTCTAGTCGCCTGAGGGCATCAGGCAGGTATAAAATAAATAACACACAGTGGGTTTGGTAACCTAAGAAATTCGATACCTCACTAAAAACTTAAACAGCACTGCAACTAGGTCACGTGTACTTGCTTATGGCTCCCTCAATGATACGAGTTACACCTAACAACAACCACCTAAGACACTGTTTAATCGAGTTATTATCATGTTCGGAACTTTTGATTGAGGGAGATACAATAATCCTGTTTGTTTCTCTTTCAAAACTACTTAACGTATGTTGATGAAACTTAACAGTAATATAGTTTATACACCAGAATACCACAGAATACATACCTACTCTTTATCCGGGTTTCACGCGGGCGAAGCCGTGGGCAGAGGCTAGTTGTACATATATTGTTTGTGATTATTTTCTGTAACATTTTATCTGCAACACAACTTGTGTAAGAGATCACTCTTGCACAAGTTGTGTTGCATGAAACTACTATATGCATTTCATATTTTAAGAATTCAGATATCTTTTAATATCTTAATAAATAAATAATACCTAATAGCCTATGCTCCAAGAGTGGAAGTGATAGGCATTAAAAGCACGGGAGTACCGATTAGTGAAACTGCAGCACCTGACCATCCATCTGTACAGTTTTATGCAATCTTCTGCATAAAACTGTATTTGCTGAAAGAGTTATATAAATTATGATTTATTGTAAGAATTCGATGTACAAAAAAGCCTCATAGGGTTGATAATGGCTCCAATGGTTCAGGATCAGGCCTGAGAATTCAACTGAACGAAATAATAATTAATAAACGTGTCAATCTGATGAAAACGAAGCACTATACGTTTACTGCGTTCGTTGGGTGGGCTCGCCGAGACAAATTGGCGAAACATACTCGAGTGGCAGTCGTCTGCGGATGCAGAGTGCGTGTCGCGGTGTTTTGCGGCAATTCCACGACGAACGTGAGCTCTAATCACCCTCTTTAAACCAAGTCTCACGTTCCGGCCCGGAGGAAACGTTTATTTTAATTCCCCACAAATGCGTGTCTAATTTGTACGGATGTGTTTTGTTTAATTTTCAAAGCATTGCTAACAAGATTAGCTCACGTTAAATGAGACAATTAGGCAAGCTATTTAAATCGTATGTGACATGGAATATGAATGTTTGGAGGAGAGAAATACCAATAGCTTTATAAAACAGAAATAATAAACCACAAAATGCATACGATAACTATTTACATACTCACATAAACTAAGGTATGTACAAGAACAAAAAGGAAAGATAAGTTTTCTCACTCTTACAACACCTGCCAGAATCTCTCTTGTAAATGAGCCTTTCGTATGCTGCCTTTAGAACGTGTGTCTACGATATTTTATTGCGATGGGGTTCTGATAACGTCATTCGTTTAGTTTATGGTAAGAGTCTCCAGATATTTATGGAATATCTATGTTTAACACTGAGAGGATAGATGTATACTAAAAAGCCAACAGCTAAAAATGCAGAGCACGTCAAAGTTGAGTTCCAAAAGGTTAAACAAATCTATCGTATTGAGATGTTAAGTATTGCACTTTACCATCATAGTCATAGCAGCTTGCATATAATATGCCACAGCAAGACATTAGTCTCCTCCTTTATTCATAGAAACCATCGAAAGGTTATGACAGTATTTTAACAAGTGAAATACAAAATCGTTGACACACTTTCCGTGCTTTGCAATCTGCATCACAATCGCTGCGCATCGTTTTACAGACGATTAACTAACGCAACAAAATGAAAGTTTTTCAGCAAGATTTATGTTTTTGTAAAACTTTTCATGTCATTTTAATTACTAAAAACGGGATACTTATCACGGTTTGTGAGTATGAAAATAAAATGTGAAAAAGAGGGTAGATTTATTCGCCTGCTACTAACATCCGTCCGAAAAGATAATGATACATGCATATATGCCGAAATATCGGGAAACATTGAATATTTCCCGATATTCATCACTCACAATTCATAATAAATATCCTGTTTTAGTAAAAAAAATATTCATAACCATGAAAGTTTCAATATTTTTTCATAACCATACTGATAGATTCAGGCATTTTATTCGTTCAACAGTTAAAGTGCATTTCCTCTTCAGTTAATTTATTAGTGAAAATTTATAGCCACCGCTTTCATAGACTAACAACTAATTATTTTCAATTAATTTCCTGTGAGATGATGTCACAAGCTGTGCTCCGTAATAGGGTAAAAAGTACTAAATGTAGGACAAAACAGCTTTTGGTCGTCAAGACATGACCTCATTTACTTTTTAGGCCTATTACTCCCTAGATCTGAGGAGTTGATCGCAAATGATTATAAAGACAGTTTTATAAAGGTACCTACTAATACTTTAGATGTTCAAATATGGACTGGAGATTCTTTGACAACCTGAAAAACCCTTTATACCAAAGGGAAGAGTATCCAAAATATACGTCATTATAATATTTCTTATACTTATAAAATCGTTTGACTTGACTGACTGATTGATCCATCAATGCACAGCTAAAGCCGCTGAGTCTAGAAAGCTGAATTTAGAACATAGGTTTATTTTATAACGTAGGCATGTACTAAGAAAGGATTTTTGAAAATTTCTACTTGAAGGAGGGAAATGGGGCGACCGAACTTTGTATGAAAGTCTTTGTTCTTTGAAGTTAGAAACATGAAAATTTGAATTACAGCTACTGAGCATAAATAAATAATGTCATATTTCAGGGTTATTGGATTTTAACATTTTTAGAGAGGAAATGAAGGGTGAAAGTTTGTATGGGAGTGTCGGTAGGTCACTGGATTGTAGCTACTCATCAAAAATAAATAATAACGTGTTTCATGATTTTCACATTTTAAGGGGGGACAAATCCTCTAGCTAGCTATGATGTAGTATATGATAAGTTCATATTATAAAAACGGGAATTTCCACGTACCGCACTATCGGTGAAGGCACCGGTTAAGTTTCGACTCATTCCGAGAGACTTCATCAGGGTGAGTGATCGCGACTTTCCCCCTCCGATAGTGCGGTACGTGAAAATTCCCGTTTTTACAATATGAATAGTCAAGTTCACTGAAAAACCCAATAGTTGAATTTCTTAATGTTGATTCCATATCAGTTGAGTCAACATTAAATTACGTTAAGACAAACATTTAAACACATTTGGTATTACAGAAAAAAAATGTTGAAATAAAATTATTGTTTCAACCGCTAAAAATGGTTAATATAACATAAATTTATATGTATAATCTCATAGAGGTCAATTTAACTGTTCATTTAGTTATGTCAACATATTGTAAAGTAGATTCAATAAAACAATTTACTAAATATAACAAAATAATTTCAACTTTTTGCTAGTAATTTAAAACAACTATAATGAAATGTTAAGTTAACATATTGCAAACAAGAACCAACCGAGTAGTTTAGTCAAAATAGCAAAATAAATTTAACTTTTTGCTAGACGTTTAAAACAGCTATAACTTAATGATAAGTCAATAAAATTGCAAGAGTCATGTCAACATGAAAACTAAGTCGAGTTCACAAAACATATTCAACTATTTGCAGACGTTCTAAGCAACTATACCAATTAGTTAACATAACTAGTGTACAAGTGGTTAACACCTTACGAAAAATTGCATAGTAGGATCAATAAATTAACTTAGTCCAAAAAACAAAATAAATTTAACGTTTTGGTAGACGTTTAAAACAGCTATAATTAATTGATAAGTCAACTAAATTGCAAGGGTCATGTTAGCATGACAACTAAGTCTAATTTACAAAACATATTCTACTATTTGCAGACGTTCTAAACAACTATATTAATTAGTTAACATAACTATTGTAATAAGTTGTTAACATCTTACATATAATTGCATAGTAGAATCAACAAATTAAATTAGTCAAAAAGACAAAATAAATTTAACGTTTTGCTAGACGTTTAAAACAGCTATAACTTAATTATAAGTCAACAAAATTGCAAGAGTCATGTCAGCATGAAAACTAAGTCGAATTTAAAAAACATATTCAACTATTTGCAGACGTTCTAAACAACTCTACCAATTAGTTAACATAACTAGTATAATAAGTTGTTAACTCCTTACATATGATTGCATAGTAGAATCAACAAATTAACTAAGTCAAAAAACTAAATTATATTAACTTTTTGCTTGATGTTTGAAAAAGCTATAACTTAATAATAAGTCAACAAAATTGCAGGAGTCAAGTTAGCATGAAAATTAAGTCAAATTTACAAAACATATTCAATTATTTGTTTAACTATTTTTTACTATACTTTCCCCTCCCTCCTGCCTCGCTCCACTCCGCGCCACCGCTCGCGCGCGAGCCGACTTGAGCCGAGCGGGCAGTGCAGTTCAGTTTAGACAGTGTAATAGCACGCGCATGCTCCAAGTGGGAATTGCTTTCAAGTGCCTAAGTTTTATCTAAACCTATCTAGTGCTAGTGGTGGTGTATGTGGGAACACCAAAGTACCTACCTATGGACGAAGAGGAAATCGCGAGGTCACTGGTGCATGAGTACCTCAAGGAATGGGGTTTAGCAGAGGAGACGATTAAAAATTGTCATGGTAAATACGTATCTGCTATCTAAGTGTTATGTTGATTTTTACCTTTAAACAAAATAAATGTGTAGTTATAGTGAGCTATTTGCTGCACTATGCATTTCTTAGTAGGTACAGTTCTCGCGGGCTAACAGGTCCGGATGAATTTTGTGCAAGTGGTTGCGCAGATCGCTTTTATAAGACCGACCGACGGTATTGTAGGTACGTACATGCATGCGCCGAAGTTCGAAACACCTATGTTTAGTACGGTCAAGTTAGTCTGTGAGAATTGTACAATCAAAATGGGTAGGTACCTAATTGGTCTACTGTTAACCAAAAACAGAGGCCTTTCTGACATAGGCTCACCTCGTTTTCAGTCAGATTATATAATTATTTGGTTATGTAGATACACACTGTATAAATTATTTTTTGGTTTTGCGTTTCAGACAATGAAATCTCTGTAGAACTTTTAACCGATATTAGCGAATATGAACTGAAGGAACTGGTGCCGAAAATCAAGGAGAGGATTCTATTAAGAGCCGGCGTCAATAAATTGACCAAAATAACACATGTAAGTACCAACCTATCTTCCAACAGCAGCATAACTAGTAGGTACCTAAGTAATCTAACAAAATGTTATTTCAACACATTACAAAATATAATGTGTTGAAATAACATTTGGATGGGATAAGGACAAGAAGATGATGATGACAAAATGTATTTTTTTTGTAAATTACCTACGTAGATAGGTAGGTACTAGGTATGTAATATAAGGGATTATTAAAGCCTACTAATGACGTCTTTTTATAAGTGTGTGTTTATGAGTTTTCTTATGCCGAAGAAGAAAAGTTAAATTTACTTTATGCAATTATGCTACGGTAATACCCAATGTGCATAATGTTTAGGTTAGTTTCAAAAGAGAAAGTTTTACATTGCATCCGAGGACACAAATTCCGCTCCTCCAAGCCCTACATATTCGGCTTGTACTAACAGCACTACCACCCTTATTACTGATGAAAAAATAATACTGCATGTTAATTTTGAATTATATTTGTTCTATTATACCAGGCCACTCAGAAAGTTTTGCGAAAAAAAGTTTTTATGTATAAGGCACTGGCCACTTGTAATTATTTAGAAAAATTTGGTTATTGAAAAATAAAAATACCATTGTTTGAATTTCTAATTTCCCTCCACATTTTTTCGAGAGTCAAATTAAATAATCGCGTCTCATTTAAAAATGGATCTGCATCGAGAGCATTTTCATGCGATGATTTTCTACGATTTTAAATGTGGCCTAAAACCTGATGAGTCATTTGATCGACTTCAAATGGCTTTTATAGATGAAGAACCTTCAAAAGCAACCATCTATCGTTGGCATAACGAGTTCAAGCTCGGTCGCCTTACTATGGGGGATGAACAAAGGAGGGGTCGTCCTACGACGGTTGTCACGAAAGAAAGTGTGCTGGCAGTAAAAAAAATAATTCAAGAAAACAGGCGAATTACATACGAAGAGATTCAACATACACTGCAGATTGGTTCGGGAAGCGTTCACAAGATTCTTCACGAGCACCTTCGCGTGAGGAGGATAGTTTTGCGCTGGGTGAAGCACAACCTCACCGAAGCTCAGAAGCAGGCCCGTGTAGAGTGGTGCCGTGATATGATTAAAAAATTTGAAGCAGGCTCGTCACGGCGCGTTTACGACATTGTGACAGGTGATGAATCCTGGATTTATCAATACGATCCAGAAACAAAGCGTCAGTCGACAGTTTGGCTGTTTCAAAACGAACCAACGCCTACGAAAGTGAAGCGATCGAGAAGCGCGGGAAAAATTTTGATCGCTAGTTTCTTTACTTTGACGGGGTATCTGATTTCAATTCCATTACGAGACCAAAGCAGCATCAACGCCGAATGGTATATCACAAAATGCCTGCCAGAAGTTTTGTCTGCAATGAGCAAAAAGCAACCGAACACCGGGCTCCGCGGGGTACTGCTTCACCATGACAACGCGGCCGCGCACTCAGCGCTCAAAACAAGGTACTTCCTGGACACCACACCGGTCAGAGTCTTGCGTCACCCTCCTTACAGTCCTGATCTGGCACCGTGTGAGGCTGGTGGAGAGTTCTTTGAAAAGATTTAATTAAAATATTTTATCCATAGAAGTTAGTTTTTTAGTTTCTCAAAACTTTCTGAGTGTCCCACATATAAATCTAAACTACCACTGACTCGCCGACATGGTTGTTCTCCCAGTTGCAGTCGTGGGAGGGGAGATCGTTTGATGGAATCGTATAAAGGAGGATATAGCGAGTAGGGGGAAAATCCTAAACTACCTCTTTTTGCCCCTTCCACATTCAAATCTTGTTTTGTATGGAAAATGGTAAAAAATAATGATTCTTTGACTTAGAGTGGCTATTTTTCTGAAAGAAAAATTGACGAAATTTGACTTAGAGTGGCTATTTTTCTGAAAGAGAACAGCTATGGAAAACTGGTTCTAGCACGTCTGAAATCAAGTAATAAACTTGATGCGACTAGCAGGTCATATATAACAAAAAGTATTGTGGAGTGGTACATTAACAAATGCATGAAAAAATAAGACTTCATTGTGCTTTCAGAAGCTATCACTCGCTTTATTCCAACAGAACTGAAGGTTTTTACTTGTCAAAATGACACCATTGTCACTATTTACAAAATATTTATTGTTTTCATTATTATCATAATAGGTGCAATTATTATGATAATAATTGCAACCACAGAATACAATAATTTAGCTACATAATAAATAATAGTACGATTTTGTAAAATGACACAATGGTGACATTTTGACAAGTAGGTGCCTTCACGAAAATAATATGGGGTAAAAGAGTATACCTACAAAATAACGAGGTTAAGATGAGGAGGTATGTCAGTCAACATCAAACCTAAATGATCATCGTTTCTAAACTCATGATAGTTCTAACATGAGTTAGACATTTTACTAAAGAGGGTTTCCACAATAATTCATAAGAATATACTTTTGAAATATTGTAGAAACACTCTTCTAAATGTATCCTATCATGAGTTTTGAAATATTCGTTTAACATCCTGAATGTTTGATGTTGACTGTACTTAATTATTATGAGCAAATATTATTCTAACCTACTGCTTGATACATTACACCTATGTCAAAAATACTGTATGATCTAGGTAGATTTTACCTGAAAGCTTAGGTTTATCTAACATAAGGTGCAGGTTTATTTTACCATAAAAGTTAAGTAATTCTAACTAAATGTCACCTATTAATCGTATATTTACAACTCAGTCAAAAATACCAATATACATAGGTTAATTTTACCATTACATTTGGGTTATTCTAACATAATGCTACGCGTCGACTCTACATTACACTTCAGTTAAAAATACTATAATAAAAGGTAGATTTTACCTCAAAACTTAGGTTCCTCTAACGTAACACCACAAGTTGGTTCTACTAATGAATGCAGGTTTATTGTACCAAAATCATTGGGTGATTTTAACTTTAGGTCACATGTTAGTTAAACATTCGCAACTCACTCAAGAATACCAATATAAACAGGTTATTTATACCATTAAATTAAGGTTATTCCAACCTGATGCAACGTGTTGTGTCTACATAATACCTCTGTCAAAAATACTTATGGTCTAGGTAAATTTTACGACATAACTAGGTTTAGCTAACAGCACCACTAGTTGTTTCTTAACAATGCAGGTTGATTTGACCAAAAAAAATAAGTACATCTAACTTAAATCTCACATGTTGATTCGTAGAAGTATGTTGATTTTACGACAAAACTTTGGTGTATCAGACTTATTGCCACATGTTGATTCTACCTTTCAAAAATGGATATATACAACCAATAGCATAGATGGTAAAAACAACCTTTTTTATCGGTAGGTGCTTTAGATAACATATCATTAAGAAGTTTAAATTACTATTTCAAAACATTGTTAAAACAACCTAACTGGGTTTGGTTAAATTTACCTTTTACAAGTAACAATTTGAGTTTAGCTGATTTAACAAATCATGTAGGTAGGTGCTATATTAACCTAAAAAAAAGGTTGAAAAAAGGTTAGATCAACCTGTTTTGGTTTTTCAGTGTTCACGATAGTTTTTGGAATAAAATATATGATGAGTGTAAACCCTAAGACAAAAAATATTCTATAGTTTCATTTTAAATCATTGGAAGTGTATCTTGAAAACTTAACACCCACCTATGTTATTTTAGAAGACAACTCGTCTTGTATAACACATTCATAATAATGTTTGCATAGATTCATAGAAATTGTATTATTTGATTACAATGACAGCTTTCTGGGTCATTTTCCAGAAGAAAACTCAATAACATTACTGAAATTCCCATCCAATTTTCATTCAGCACTTTCACCCTTAACTGGGTCGCACAAACGCTGATTATGTAAACTTTAGCCTTATTGTTTTTACTTTTTATCTGTTTACTTAGTTTGCTTGTGTCCCAATTAAAAGATAAATATATAAATAAATAATGCATTTTCACACAGCATTATCTAGCTCCAAAGTAAGCAGAGCTTGTGTTATGGGAGCTAGATGACTGATATACTACTTATATACACTTTTTATTGTAAATACATACATATTATACATAGAAAACATCAGACCCGAGAGAAATGAATGCAGATCATACAAACATTTGCCCCGCAGCGGGAATCGAACCCGCAACCTTCTGCGTCTCAGGCAGACCTTCGGCCACTGCGCCACAGAGGTTGTTAAAGAAATAGCATACAATTTACGTAAGTCCAAATTTAAAACCTACAATTTAAATATTATGCGTAGTTATAAAATTACAATTTTCTAGTAAAGCATTTTTCCCCGGAGTCACGACTGTTTTGGGGTAAACCTATTTAAAGTTGTGAAATAATCACAGAGTAGAAAGATACTGACATGAATACCTACGAGCAACAACGCAACTTTTCCATACTAGTAAGGATGAAAATACCTTAATAAACACAAATATTCAGAAAGCTACAAGAATGATACGCGTCATGTAGCTACAAGTTATTTGTATTCAGGGTTCGTCCATGAAGCACGTGACAGGCCTGTTAACATAATACTAAGTAAACTCTGTTTTCAATCACGAAATTCCCTAGAATGCTGGTATGATTCGTGAAATTCGAAATCTGTCGCTGCGTCATTACCGGGAAGAATGTGAATGGAACATTAATTTACATAAGCATAACTCGTAATGGAATGCATTAATGTCGAGGATGTACTGGATGGCTGAAGAGCACTTAGAGCCAGCTCTTTTCGCAAAAAGCGAAGCACAGACACGGACGTACCCTCAGGCTCTGTCTCCGACTGAGCACCACTTCACGGTAACATGCCAAATACTCCTTTTGCAGCATAATGTTAGTGTGCCGTTTATAGACGATTACGATATCTAATCTAAAATAAAAATATAAAATTATTTATCTCATTGTTTGTCGTATTCCAGAACGTCTGTATTTGTTGCATTTCTTTATAATTAATTGGCCTACTAAGACTGCAATGGCTTGTTTACATTGGCTTAGTAGTATGTACCTACATGAAGAAATTAAATTCTCATAATAACTGTTAACTTATTGCTAAGCAAGTAATGATATAGTCTTCAAATGCGCTCAAATTTAAATCTTATATAGGTGTCCTTCAAAAAAGTCGCAATAGAAAAACACAAAAGTAAACGGTCTACTGAACCAAAGAACAAAATAAAACTCATCTCACGTAGCCAACATCTTTCACGTACCGCATTTTAAACTGAATCTCCGCAATCAGATGTAGAAAAAGGACAGCGGAAAATTAACTGTGAACAATTATTGTCCGACTGAACTGCGATAAATCGTGTAAAACATTCCTATTGATTGCAGTACCATTTTTCCACGTTTAGTCATTGCATTATCGGACAGTGATATTTAGAATTTGTGTATGGATGATTATGAATAGGAAAAAGCACCTTTGAATACCTTTGAAGTTGGCAGGTAAAAAATGCGTTTAGCACTAAGCCATTAAAAAATATGTGCCAGAAATAAATATATAGATAAAAAAACTATTATTTTTTTCATGACTCGGCCGCCCGACTCGCGCGCTACCGTGACGTCTCGACCATTTTGGTAAGTGGTTACCGTACCCTATAGACGCTTGCAACACCAGAAATATCACTCGTGGTATCACCGTTACCGTTTCGGAGACTTAATGGTTTATTTGTTTATTGGTAATCAACAGCGTTTACTTATAATCTAGACAAAAACATTTGTATCAAGCATAAGGCCAATAACAGATTACCCCAATTTTATAAATGATGTAGTGGGTTGTTGAGGTAACAGTGAGCTACAATTAAGTAAGTAATTATGTAGGTACATTGCCACCAGATTAGAAGATTACAATATTGTTTGGTGATGTGCTTAGAAGTAGGATTCTAAGGAACTAAGTTAAGTTTAGTAAGTTTAGTGGACAATTATGTTATAATATTATAATAAATAAGTTAAATAAGTACCACCCTAAAACAGCTGTTATTTGCTATAGTACCTAGGCATACATAATTTGTACACAAGTTATTTTCATTGCTTAAAAGATTTAGTACCTTTCTTACATTGTCTATCGTAAACAAAGCTGAAATAGCATCTTGTCACCATGATGAGTAAACCTAAATTCTCGATAATCTGAGAAGACAAAGATTGAGAAGGGACATCTATCACTCCGCTTAGCGCACGGGTTTTTCGGGCACCAGATTTCACGATAGCTATGAAAATAAACACTCTCTCGAATGCGGTAACTTGACGGATTGGTTGAAACATTTTTAATGTAGATGAGAAGTGAATAAAAACCATTATTTTTGGTCTACTCGCTTGCAAGATGTGGTTCGCAAGAAGATTTACTGCATATGCTACCTTGCATTATTTAACCTATATTTTCGAATATTGCGTACTCTAACTCTATGGACTTCATGTGTAATTTTGCTTCATTTGTGTACCCGTTGATGACAAGTAGGAGAAACATTTTGAAGTAATAAAAAATGTAGAAATGGAATATTTACCGTTCAATTGTAGTCCTTGTTCAGAATTAGGTTAAGAAAAAATAAGAATTTAATTAAACCTTTGGTTTTTTTATCAAAGTTCTGACCCCTATTTAGTACTTGAATAAACTCCTACTACTATTATAAACGCGAAAGTTTGTGAGAGTGGATGTGTGTTACTCTTTCACGCAAAAACTACTGAACGGATTTTGATGAAACTTAAAATCAGAATAACACATAGGTTACTTTTTATCCGGGTAGTAGAAAATAAACGTCACATGTTGGCCATCGTCAACAAAAATACTCTGTTAAACGTAGAAACACCAGCTTATAAATTAATTTCTCAATCAAAATTCAGTGTACCACCCACCATTAATACACGAACTGAACAGCTTCTGTCGATAGCTTCTTATCTTCCACAGTAGGTTAATTGGAAATAATCTCCGCACCAAATGGACCCTCAAATTGAGCTGCTGAACTGTTTGAAATACATTAGGTAGCACCGCAATTTAAGCCGTGGTTGAATTTATTCGCACCGTATCCAAATTTGGTTTGACGTAGATTGGACCGAAAGGTATTGGTTCACTCATAGCATATCAGGAAGGCTATGATAATATACCTATCAGACCAACATTCCTTCCATTCCTGACTAAATCTTTTATATTATATTTTTTTCACGGGCATGTATGTTTTCTAACATGCATGCCCGTAATACAAGGCAAGAGATTAGCGGTTTTTAATTAGGCGTCATGTTTCGATCAAAAAATAGTTGTACAAAAATGCTGTATGTCGTTGAAGACCCATATAAAACATATGAGTATATTTAGATAAGTCAATAAAAATACATAGTTCAAGAATGTGTGTAATCATTTTACCACTGCATTAAGATTACAGAAATGTAACATATGTTGAGCATGGCATTCAATTTATGATAAACACATTAATTAATTAATATCTTTTGCGCATGTAGATTAAGTATGCTTTGTTAATAACAGGTAGTTAGCTAGGCAACCTTTTTAATTCTGATAACGATTATTTTTATGATAGTTTCCAAGATTCTAGGAGCAATAATAACCTGCTCGTACCACGGCACGTCCACGGCCCATCCACCGTGGTAGGTAGGGTATGTAATAATACAAACATAAGCACTGATTCTTTGACACCTACCTAAATAAAATATAGTTGCATTTTTACGCCTGATTTTTGCCTGTTTTTAAAATTGTAGACGGAGTGGCCCGGGGGCGTTAGTCATAGGAGATTAACTGATTTTAACATAACTGATTTCAATACCTTTCTTAATGAGCCTCAAAAGTGAAAAACTTCACGGTAGGTTTGCCGTGACTAGTTAGTCAATACTGCATCGTCAAGCCTTGAAAAGATCTGTTTATTACTGTGTATTGAGGGTTGGATTTAGAACTGTGCTACCTCGATCGTGTGTTGTGATGATTGTGGAGCGGCTGAAGGGGTACAGGCGGAACCTCCTACGCCAATGTTACTTGCCAACGACAAGTAAATATATACATTAAAAAATCTACAGTGTACTTATGATACTTTTATATACTTTAATACTTTTCTACTTACTTGAGTACTTTGTGTACAAAATGAGTATCAGTATTTTGATAATTTAGTTTTCAAATATAGATTTTATGAAACTTCAACATCTAAAATCTCAAAAACTGCGAAATAGGTGGATGGAAAACCCCCTACCCATAATCATTCATCTCCACCTAATCATTAAGGTGACTTATTAGTAAAATGTACGTTAGTATTGAGTACAATCCCCCTCCTTCAAGTAGGGAGGATAGTGCACTACCCCTTCTTCCTCCCTCCACTGACCCCTTATATTAGGTAGCACCTTTATTAGTAAACTTCGTTTTACCGCACAATTTATAAAAATGCATACGACGAGGCATACATACGAAAAGGCATTTCATTGAGACAGGCGGCTAAAAATATACAGAAAATTACTTAATCATAACTTGAAATCTGATAAATGTTTATATTTGAACTGTCCTTGGACTAACAAGCCTTTGTTGATTAAATTATACATGATATGTAAAATATTAGACGAAACATTTGTATAACTTTAATTTATCTCTCATAACTTTTATACATAGCTAGTAATTACATTTATAACTATTATGTAAGTTACTAAATTCAAACATGCTAAATAAAATAATGTTAAAGAATCATAATGCGTCTTATAGTGAATAAACAACTGGAACGAGAAGCAATAATTTTGATTTTTTACTACAAACATACATTATGCCATTTACAGTAGGTACTTGGTTTGGTAAAAACATTCGTTCGGACAGTTGTAAACACGTGTTTCAAGATAATCTAGCTATAATTAAAGCCCATTACCAAATAGATAGAGTATTAAAAAAACACAATGAAGGATTTTCTCAAAAACGTTTCAATTGACTCCAACCTACTTGTTCTGGGTCCGGGTGTTGTTATACCATGTTACTCATAGTTTCCGATACCCACGATACAGGGAATCCTAGTATGGGATGAGGACTGTGTATGTGTATGTTGGATGTTTATTATTATTTCTTTATGTTTATATTTAATAATATCGAAACAAGTTCTACATTAATATTTCGATACCTTGACGAATATGCGGTAAAACCAGTCAAATACAAAAAATAATCAACATCTAAAACAGTAACAATAATTATTCACGAAAACAAGTTTACTTAAGTAAAACAAACATAAAACCCTGTGCTATCCAGATAAGGGACGAGCCGGATACATTTGTTTTCAACAAATGAAGTACCGATCGATTTACTTTAATTGCCTCACTTCTCCGTTCAACATCGTGCTCAGCTTTACTTTAGTGTTGTAAACTTAGTGATTTCTTTTTATTTAGCAGGAAACTGAGCCTCTCTGATGTAAATTAGAACGATATAGTTGAATAAATTATTTTTATATTAGGTATACCTAATACCATACATACACAAATAATAATAATTATATGTTGGTAAGCCTAGCCAGCCAGCCAGATACTGTATCTGGCTGGCTAAGAAAAGGCATAGCTTTTTTCTTGACTGTTCAAGAAGACGAGTGTATAAGATGTGCAGGATAGCATAGCATAAGTTTTTCAGCAGCCGCGGAAGTGGGGGGTGGAGGGGAGCCAAATGCCCCCCTCCCCTAAAATCACAGGTACCTGCCTACTAAGCCAGGGCTGAAGATTGAAGGGGTGACCAAAGAAATTTGCCCCTCCCCCCCGTCACCGAGTACTTCCACGGTCCCTGAAGTTTTTTACGTTATGTTTCACCCCATGCCTGGTAGGCATTCCAGTGGATTCAAACAAAGTATCCTAAATGGTGCTGCTGATGCTCTTTCATAAATTATTTTCCACAAATAAAGTTTATTTGGGAATGTCATCGTGAGGAGTTGGTTGTAGTTTGACTGCGACCGTGACGAAGGCGCGAGTCGGGGGCCCGGCCCTCGCGGCTGACGTGATTAGCCGCCGGCTGTCGCCTCCCCAGGGCGCGAATCCAATTTACCCACTTGTACCCCGTTATTGTGTCTGCCACGTTTGTGTGCTCCCATAAGAAAACTTTCCTTTACAATAAATATCCCGCCATAATGTGAATAACGTTTTATAAAGGAAACGTCGTATAAAGTATCGGGCGGCGGTCTTTTCAGTGTATTCATGAGAATAAAGTTTTATTAATAACCTTTGAAGTTACAAAGAACGGGAATAATATTATTATGTTAGTATTGAGAGAAAATGCCTTTTAAAAAATGCTACTTACACTGGATTTATCAATAAGGTAATTATTGTTTTTGGGTCGGATGTACCTACCTATAACTTTACTAAATGTGGCTACCGCTACAACTCAACTCAAGAAAATCTTTAGAATAATTTCTTAAAAATTTTAGTTCGGCATTTTCCTGATTCATATTTGTGGTAAGTTTAGTTCTTGAGTTTGAGAACCTATCGCAGTTACGTGTTGGCATTAATTTTTGCGGTTACTTTTACTCTTCAGAGTAGACCGGTATAATTTATTACGGAACACCTCTTTTTTATTCTAACAAATTTACGACTCCACCCACCCAGCTTCACCCAGGCCATCTCTGTAGTATGATAAAATCAATGTTATTTATTGCTATGCCTGATAATGTTAGGCACTAATACAATCACGTTCTTTATATCATCCTAAATTCCAATTTGAAACTGATATACCTCTACATCTCCATCATCTACTCTTCATAGTAACACTTTCCATTTACTTAGATTGGTACTGATTAGTATATAGGTAGAATTTGTGTATGTTGTTTACGTTTGTGATTCATAAATTGCGATTAAAACATTATGATGATGATTTAGTTATCTTATCTTTATGTACATATTTACAGATTATTTAAAACATACTACCAGAAATATATGCTGCCAGATTGTAACATAAATTTTATTATTTTAGTTGAAAGAACAAAAAAAATGTCAGATGTCTTCAGCTTGCCGCATCCAGCATCTGCCTGCATTCTTTCGCAGATCGTCATCCCACCTGACCGGATCATGTCATTATCATCATCAACGTCTAATTAATTAATTACGCATTCATAGAACGAACAGAGTAATATTCACTCAAGCATTAACTCATACTAGTTCATAAAATAGTGACTCACTAAGCTATTTTGTTTGAATGAATTTTGCGTATAACATTCCAAAATCTGAATGAAATTAAATCAAGCATCCAGCTTTGTGAGTTACTGAATTGGACTTTTGATTATCTAGGAAATATAATTTACATTCATCATACGCCAGAGTAGATACATATTAATTCGATGTCAACATGGTGCTTCCCAATAATATAATGTAAACCTTTCCTTTTATGATTCTGTTTATTCCACTACTAGCACAAACGCTTTAAATTTTATCGAGTTGAGAACAAAGGTGGCATTCACATCTAATATCCGCCGGGAGTCGTAGAGTCCGTAATATTCTGCCTGTGGTTTCTTTGTCGCCAATCTGTTGACTGTTTTCATTATATTGTTGGCATTTCCTCTTGTAATATTAATTCATAATAAAGTTCATAGTTCACCATTTCTCTAACCTTTCAATATCGACTCTATAATTCATGGTACGTTCTACTAAGCTAATGAAAATATATTTTCGCCTCAGGTTTAATCCGTATTTATTTTTAAATATCTATAAGTTAAAACCTTTTAATAAGGTTTTAACTTAGATATTTAATCTGAAGCTGGATACTACACATACTTGTATGACAGCGGCGGGTGCGAACAGGTTGACAATTGAACAAACACTTTGACAAAATTCTATTAATATTAAATGAGAATTTTCACGTACTGCACTATCGGTGAAGGCACCGACTAAGTTTCGACTCATTCCGAGAGTCTTCATCAGGGTGAGTGGTTGCGACTTTCTCCTTCCGCGTCGCGCCGTGCACTAAGCGCTGCCGCACGTTGTGCGCGGTTATAAAGGCGCGTGAGTGGAGGGGGCGATTGTGTTCGTAGCGTTGTAGTAACTACTGGTGGTAGGGGTGCTACATCGTCTACGCTACTGCTCACGTCGATGCAATAACCTATTCCTGGAGGAGCCAGACAGGCTACGCTCACTGTGGCAATGTCAGATTCGACTCCCCCGTTATCATGCAGTCCATACAGACATGACTTCCAGGCGGGGGGTAAAGCCCATCCACGGTCTCTGTTAAAGTTTGGTAGACGACCTATCTCGATAGCTTCGCGGATCTTGCGAGGAACGAAAAACTTTTCTCTTGCCAAGACCCGGGCTTTATCAACCACTCACCCTGATGAAGACTCTCGGAATGAGTCGAAACTTAGTCGGTGCCTTCACCGATAGTGCAGTACGTGAAAATTCCCGTTTTTACAATATGAATAGTCAAGTTCACGATAGTTTTTGGAATAAAATATTAAATGAGTTCCGAGGACGGGTCTGGGTCTCAACGAACCAGCTTTAAGTAGGCACCCGTATCAAAAGTCACGTAAATATAGGAAGCAATAAACACAACCCCGTTTTATCTTCTATTTGGAGAAATAAGCAAACATTGAGTTTTCGCAATGTGCTCCTAGATTTCATCCCGCTCAAAAAGGATTTGAGCATAAATATATTGTTCCTTATATTTGTTTCTTATAAAAACAACAAAAAAAACACGCTCACAATTGTAATCCCAATGATGGAGTATTGGAGAATAACACGTGAGAAGAGAGCATAACACGTGACAGGTTGCAAGCCCATCGCCGCTTATTGAAACACTAAGCTAAAACGCATACCTTTGAATTTTTGGTTCTTGGGCATGCCGGTTTCCTCACGTTTTCCTTCATAGTTTAGAGCACATTTTAAGTGCACAGAAAAAAATTATTGGAGCACTACCTGGTTTAGATCCACGACCTTTGGAACGGAAGTCGGGGTACAGCCCTAGTAATTGGCCTAGTGGCCAACACGGCTATTTTATGTATTATGTCTCTTCACTTCACTTCTTGATTATGACTTTTGTATTATGTCTCTTATGAAATGATAACAATACGCGGATGGATATTCGAGTGCGTTATAGATGGCTCAAAAACAAAATGTTTTGATATCACGCTAAAAATATTTTTTTTGTTAACCTTTCCAAGTTCGGCATGAAAATTACCTTATTCTAGGCACATTTAGTGTTCACTTTACAAGACCCCAAAAGTAAATCAATAACGTGTACCGTTAAGTGTACCTGTTTTATGTCGTAATGAACATAAGGACTTACCAAAAGGGTCCCTCAGTTCTGGGTATGGCACCGGTAGCTGATGTGGGTTGACATTTTCTGGACACTTTTTCTCAATCCCGCATAACAAAAGAGTTGTTATTACTCTTTTGTTATGCGGGATTGAGACACATTATGTTTACCTGCACTTTATAAATTAATTAATTTTATAATGCTGTAAAAGGTAAATATGTGTTATTTTGAATTTGATGAGATACTAGCTGTTGCCATAGGCTTTGAATTCGCGGAGTAGTATTTAAAAAAAAACTATAGTTCCATACAATATTTCACCTATATTTTCCTCCCTTAAAATGTGAATATCCAAATACCCTGAAACTAGTCATTATTTATTTATGATGAATAGTTACAATTCCAATTTTTAAGTCCCTACCATTAAAAAACCGATACTCCCATATAAACTTTCACAACCCAATTTCCCCTCCCACACCCCCCGTTAAAACATAAAAATCCCAAAACCCTGAAATACATCATAATTTATTTATGATGAGTAGCTGTAATTAAAATTTTCATGAGGAATAAGACTTTCATACAAACTTCCTCCCCCATTTCGCCCTCTTATAGTCGAAATTTCCAAAAATCCTTTCAAAGCACATGCTTGCGTTATAAAGTAAACCTATATTCCTAATTTCAGCTTTCTAGAATAAGTAGTTTTGGCTATATTGAAAGATCAGTCGGTCAGTTAGTCAGGACAAACGATTTTATAAGTTTAGCTGATACTGGTACATACCGTAATTTGCGTGATATGATACGATAATTGTAAAAACGTGTCACGTCGGTACTTTATTAAGGAAAGTGTATTATTCTCGTTAACTTGATTTGACCCTTTGTTTTATTATTCCGGAAGATGACAAAAAGTTTTAACAACATTCCGTATTTCATCAACGTAGCGGGTCCTGTTTATAATGTATTTTTTAAGAAAGTGCCAGCTGGTGGTATTTCATTACGGTATTTATGAGCCTCAACTAAGTTTGTAGCCCGAACTAACTTCATCACTGTAACGAAGCTGTAACGTGAGACTTTTCTTTTCAAATCATTTTCTCAAGGTATACTCAGACAGCCCTATCTACACTACCTACCACTACTACCCTTATATGCACTAGAAAGACATCAAAAAGGTAGTAAAGAACTTTTATTTTACTTATCAAGCTCGTGTACTGAGATTTTCCCAATTATGGCTATACCGTTTTTCTGATCATAAAACCTCTTTCTATAAAAACAGTCTTTGAGTGGTTGATTAAATATAGTAACGTTGTCAAGCATCATGGAAGTTCATAACAAGGTAGAGAAGATCTCATAAATATGTCACTCGGATCGTAAACCTTAGCCTACGATGCGAAGTTAGAGTTAATCAAATCCTCACCTCAAATCCTATTCAATCTCTATTAGTACGCTCTCTATCTCAGTTTATTAGATTTTCCAAACCAGAAGCATTAATTAAGAAGATTTGATTAGAGTAACTTGATCAATTCGATGTAGGTACCAGAAAATCTATTCACGGTTGGTCTTAGCATCAATAATCAGGTTTTATCTCTTAATCTGCTTGAGTTCGGTGATTGCTTCAAAGTTATCATGGAGATAGTATA
The DNA here is from genome assembly GCA_958496245.1 of Perizoma flavofasciatum. Lineage (NCBI taxonomy): Eukaryota > Metazoa > Arthropoda > Insecta > Lepidoptera > Geometridae > Perizoma > Perizoma flavofasciatum. Next base: position 7,247,461 of record OY292426.1, read on the forward strand.
CCTACACAGGTGTGCAGTTTTTATGACGCTATAATAATTATCATAATTAATAAGGTTAAGAGAATCAGAACGTCATATATAAATTGATATATATATTTTATACTATGCTTAAATTGATTTTTTTCGGGAGTCCAAATGTTCACACAATGTTGTTTAAGTAGATGATTTTATTTTGGTATGTGTGAAAAAAAGTTTTACTAAAATGTATGTTATTGAATGATATTAAAGATTATAAAATAGAATAAAGTAATATAACGTATCATAATAAATTTTACTATACGAAGAAACTATATCACTAAAAACAAAAGAATTTGAATACTTATTACACTGAGATGGAAAAATGTTTACCTTATTTTATTTACCCATGCAAGCGATCAAGTTAAACGTGGGAATATGTTGATTATAAATTTATTCGGGGCATTACCCGCAGCGAATGGTGGTATGATATTTCGGAAAAAGTATCTATGCTAGAGCAACCTCGAATATCGTATAACAAATTATATAAATATTCTTTTTGTTTATTTGTATCATCCCTATTTTTAATATTAATAATAATATTTTGTTTTGCATGCCTAAAAAAAGAATATTTTTAAATACTTATATAATATTATTTAATATTTTAATATTGCAGTAAAATATATAAATTTTTACCAACTCATCGATTGCAACGTGCGGATTCGATTCCCGCTGCGAGATAAATGTGTGCATGTTTTGCGGAAATAAGTTCCCAGTCTGGGTACTGTTGTACCATGGTACTCGTAGTTCCTGTTATTCTGATATTATGTGTCTGTTTTTTTTATAATAATATAGAAAGAAAAGTCGTGTGTAAAAGCTAGTTTATAATAAAGATCAGTCTTTATTAGCCCGAAGGAGTCCACTAGTGGATGTATTCCCAGAAAGTGTTACGAATAACGACAAACAATTTGAGCCACGTCCGCCTTTTTCGTAGTTTTGATGATTTCAACAGGATAGGGGGCTTCCTATACTGCGTCGTTCAGTCGCCATTTATGTAAAGACTTAAGTCCAGTACTAGACTTCTTTCGGCTGATAATTCACTCATTTTTCATTCGCTGGTTCATTGGTAAAAAAAAATATGAAAACATAAAAAAATATCGCATTAATTTTAATTGGTTTGATTAATCAAACCTATACTCAGATTGGTTAAAGGCTAACCGCAAAACTCCGCTATGGAACAAAACAGGGATCCGTGGATAACACAAACTTTGCTTTTAAGACCGTATCTATCTACTTAGCAAACTTTCAGCGAACGATCCCTTTATTTCCAATATTCTCATTTCCAATTTCTCACGCGATTAGACCTAGACATGTAAATTTATTCCAGCTACGAATACGATGAATTAAAATTAAAAATAAATGATTTTTTTTCGGTTTTTAATTCTCGTCGGTTAAGTAAAAGCTCCGTCGTCGATTCAAAAAACTTTATTTTCACAAGGTTGGAGTAAGCTGGGGGAATAATCAATGGACGGCAGAACGGAGACTGCCGACCGTGATGGATTTCGTCCAATCAACGGGACTGGGTAAATGAAAAGAGCGACCTAACGAACAGCGCAGACAATGGCGACGGGGCCAAACGAGGCCTTAGAACTGTGTAACAGATTGTTATTGGTTTTGCATTTACTCGAAGACTACCGACTGTTGTAAACGGTAAAAAAACGAGCAAAATGGTTTGATGGCTCGCTCGAGTGATTACTAAATACATATAGCTTGATTCTCATTATCAGTAGTATCACGGTTTTCATTCAATAATTTTGGATTGTTACAATCAATTGTAAATATAATATCTAAACCTTTTATTAAATTATTGTATTTTTTTCTCGTCTGGTGTTTGTATAAATTCACGTATGTTTTTGTTAAATACGATTGGTCTTAGCCCAAAGATCTATTCTTTCGAACACAACTGCTAAGTAAATAATTTACTGGACTCTCGCCATGATTGATTGAGGCTTTAGGTGGAACTCTTCCAAGGGGAAATTACTTCGTTATAGTTGTAAGCACATCGCCAGTGAATAATCGCCATCAATAACTTCTAAGTATGTTATTATTTCTCTAATAGCTTTACTGTTATCGCCAGGCATTTTTCTTGAGAGAAATAAGTTTGTTTCTTACTTATGATTGGTATGCTTCTGTTTCTATAATGGGGTTTAGGTATAAAAGACTTATTTTTATCACACTATTTTCAGTTTCAACATCTGTTTATTTAAATTTAAATTTCATATTTTACATTTTATGACCAGTTCTACTTAATTCTAATAAATTTAGTTATTTACAAATATTACAACAATTAACTTCGTTGACACAGTCAAGTTTTATAGCAAATTTTAATACTTTTACATCATAGATTTAAATACAATTTATTTTAAAATGAAATAGGGATTATAGGAGTTGATTTGTACTCAAAATACATCATTTTCTAATTACTTTTCATTCATCAGTCTTTTTAAGATAAACACTCATTTTGCATAATAAGAACAGAAGCGTAATAATTATTATGAACGAATCCAGGGCTTAAAAGAATCAAATGCAACTTTTTATTTCTAAATTATTTACATTTATTGAGTATGTAAATAGGTAAATCTTATTATTATACAATGTACATTTTTATCTTATGTAGCATTTTGGCCAATTTAATCTACAACTAACATCTTCAAAAGACAGTAAAATCATCTCTTGAATAGTAAGTTTAAAAATACCACCTACAGTCATAATCACTGGGAAGCCTGATACAGTTAATTAACCTTTCAATTAAATAAATTACAGAACTTTTAAAATAATCTCAAGAGTGCCAAAGTGAACTCATAAATTCTGCTTGAAAAACTTCTAATGTGAAGTAGCCGGACATTCGCCTTTATGGCTAACCCCCAAGAGCGCGTTACAAATAGTAACCATAAAACATAAGTTGTGTAAAAACTGCACAAACTTCTGACCACACATTTGAAAGTTTCAAAGTATCACACATATGTGTCCCGGCAATATCTCACAGTACCCAACTACCCAACGAGTTGTAAATAAAGTGGAAAGCGCTGTCAAATATGCGCTTCTGCGCGTCACAGATTTTTGAGGTTATGCTTTGACTGCAGGAAATTGAAACAATATTGTAGTAAAATAAAAAAATAACAGATTTAATAAACTTATTTATGTACGGAAACTTTGCCTCAAGATTTCCAGTGTTCTCATTGCAGCCAAGTATACATACTCACAAATCGCTTTGGGTCGCGTGTTAAAAACAAGAAATTGTATTTTAGTTGAGTTATTTCATTATTTACTTGGCTTTAATGCAGTTTGTTAGTACTGATATTAATTGCGCTTTCGCCAAATAAAAAAAGCGCTTTTAAATTTAATAATTATCAACGTAAACTTTGTTCATAGTATACATACGAAAATTCACACCTTTCGAAGGTCTCAAATTCATGTTTGGCTTAGATATGTTCAGACTTTGCAAATAAGAATTGAAATTACAAGCAAAATGTTAATGAAAACCGTAAATACCAAAATAACTACCGGATACTGTATAATAACAATGGCACGAGTAGAGTCACTATTCGCCAGGCGCCCTCCGAAACTAAATCTGAAACAAAGGTGGTGTACGTTATGTTCCTGTGCCAATTTGCATAATAGCTTTTAGCCTAAAATTACAGGTAAGAATATCGTAACACGTTGGTACTTAAAACGTTATAATCATTTGTAGAGACATCGTCGTTTAAATATTTTCTATGTGCAATGCCTCTCGGAAGTTGAGTATACAACGCTTAGGTATGTCTTAGTGGTTAGTGAAAATAGGCCTTTATGTTGTAGATATATGGATTTTTGGATTGTCGTGGATTAGTAAAAAATAGAATACCGAATCCTTTATGAATTATCCACTAGCACGATTGGTCCCTACAAATCCAATATCGATGGCTCTTACCTTTCGCACTATTACGGACGCCTAGCACGGAAGCAACTTCGGGCTGCTCCATATCGAAAATGAGTTCGGCGCGTGCCGCATATAGGTTGTACACGCTTGCAATGCAGGTCAGTCGGAGGCTGCCGCGCTCGAACGCGTCGTGCCTCACGACCAGCAACACCTCACCCACCGACGGTAGCCTACTGTCCGGCCCAGTCCGCTCAAACTCCACTTTCGCATTCTCCTTTGAAGGCCTCCGTATCTCCTCCTTATGCACGTTTATGTAAGACTCGTCCAAATATTGAACATTGCTCTCATCGTGAAAAACGTTGAAGTTTATATCTTCCTCCGGCATATCCGTTGTCGTCGTCTCCAGTTTAGGGAGCGGGTCCCATTTAAACCACACTGGCAATTCGTGCCCGAACAGCTCCATATCGATCTGTGGAGAACGATGGCAATTTAATAAGGTGTTCGATTGAGTGGCCGTCGCGGGATAGATGCGCTTCGGTATAGATAAAAGGGGTTTGTTTATCTGGCTTAGAGCTGCTTTGTGATTAATGAACTAGCCTATATAGTCTGCGTATAGAGGCAGGCAGTGGCGGCTCGCTGGCAGGCAAAAACAACGGTCGCGTCAAAGTGAAGCAAGTATACACAATGCTATTGTTTCTGTTGTGTTGCGGACCCGTGTCCGCCGCTGGCTATCGCGGACTAAATAGGTAACTTTTAAGCTCACTCAGCAGAAAAATATCTATTGTTGTGGTCTGCCCTTGATTTTACGTAACCCCTAACCCAAGCGAATATTTTGGTTCGATCGATTTAGGTATGAATATGGGTAATCTGAACACAGAATAGCTAGTAATGTTTTCCGTAAGGAAATCCTTCGTAATATTTTATGATTTAATATTTTAATGTTTACTTGCAACCCATTTCTCAGTAACGGCCTCATTTTATGGCTAGCATTTGGGTATAAATTGCTAAACAACAGTTAATTAATTTACTTGTATAGGACCTACTCGGATGTTAACTGCCTTAATGCAGGTAAGTAACCTATGTAACGAGTAAGTACCTTAATTATTTTGGTTGCTTTATTATCTACAGCTACAAAAAAGAATTGTAGAAAAATGTTATTCAACCCAAATAACTTTAACATTGCTGTAATATCAAATAACGACCACTACTCGTTATTTTACGTTGCCTAAAAAAATATATAGCTAGGTTACATGAGTCGTTCACTAAAGTTCTCGAGCCTCCAACGTACTAAATAGGACGGGTTATTAAAAAGCAAATAATATTATTTTCTGTCCAATAACTAGCCCAAATGTCAAATAATTATTCGGTTTTAAAATAATAAAAAAAAGCGAATAATTTCGACCCAAATAAACATGAAATTATATTTGATATTTTTAATAAATTTTATGCTTGCGACAACTGTCTCTTTTAAATTCGGAAGTTTTATCCTATTCTATTTTGCTAATCAACCGACTTTAAAATAAGAAAAAAGTTCTCAATCCGTTTGTATTTTTATTACAAACGTCAAAGTTTGGATGGTTACATGCATAGATTTATTAAATAAATCTATGTTTACATGTCTGTTGCTAATTATCTACGTAGTGACTGGACTGATTTGGAAGAAAGGAACAAATACATTTCGTGACATATAAACTACTTTTTATTCGAGTACTATGCGGGCAAACCCGTAGGCAGGCTTATTAGTAATAAATAACAAACAAATGGCTTAAAGCGGTAAATCTGCGCTCGTAGCAAATACTTAGTGTATGATCATTATTGATATATGGTACATATGTTAATTGATCTAAGAGTTAATTTCCTTTATAACGAAGTAATTTCATGTAATTTTTTATGAAGGTTGAACATAAGAGAGTAAAGCGGTCGTAACTCATGCTCAATTCTCAATAGTGTCTGACGATAGTTGTTGAGTTATGGAAGGGTGGAAGGACCATTACGGCAAAGTGGAGTACCATATAATTTGATTGTACATAAAAAAACTATTTTGATTTCGTTGTGGACATGTGTGGTTTTAGACCAGTATTCCAAAACGAATCAAAATCTGAATCTTGACTCAGGCATCGATTTTTTTCGACACATTATCATTGAAAGGTTTGCTGGAAGAAAACTCTTGTTAGGGTTAAGCTCGCCTTTGTATACGTCCTTTGTAGGTTTATGGACTGTATTCTCAGTATGTACAATAAAGAAAACTGTCAAAAACCTATACTTAAGTCTAGATCCAGTCTAAAGGTGGCTTCCCACGGTCTTAGATTTAAGAGATGATAGCCGACAACCTCGGACATCACATCAACTCTTTTCATGATCCGTGACTTTACGGATCCAGAGATTACCAGCTTAATTCAGTCATTTTAGAATGCCAAGTGAAAAATAACTTATCGCTACAGCAGATCCGACGCACCACTACAGACACGTCTGCGTTAACACAGCAAGCCTCTTCCCACGGTGAAGAAAATTACGGAACGTGGGAAGTCACTTAGAGAAAATAAGCCAAAATCAATGTTTATAAACGAAGGCTACCTGACTGAAGGTTGACTATCGCGAAATTTCAGTTATTTCAGAGCGACATAAATTCGTGGAAGTTACCTCTCGGCCGTTAAGTGCAAAGGTGAGGTTGGCAGGAGGCTGTGCGGGCGGAGAGGCGCACGTCGCGCGCAGAGTGGAACCGACGCCGTACCAGGAGCGGTCTGATACCAGCTTAGGACCCCATTCAGGAGCCTCTGCAACAAACATTAAACTTGAGTGCCTACTGCTTACTCGTACATCGATTTGGCATAGCCTTGGGTAACACACTAAAAATAAAGTTTGATTTACATAAGTACAGGAATATAACATTTTTCCTTTTAGTTCACTAGGTACTCATATAATTTGTTTATTGCACACCATTAGAAAAAAACAACGGCTTTTTCCGTTACGGCTGGACCGATTTGACACAAGAATATTTCGTGACCTACAATGACATATAGGCTACTTATTATCAGGGTGCCATGTGGGAGAAGTGATGGGCAGATGCTTATTCCTTTTTCAACTTATTTTAGAGTAAGTAGATATTTCTCTATAGGTTTTATAACATGGAAACCACTGATAGACATTTTGATTTCGGTCCTTTGATAGATTTTCAAAAACTACCGAACAAAATTCGAAATAAAAAAAACCTTAGAATGTCTAAAAACGCATTTAGGTCATTTGTTCACCACAGAGCCTACCTTTCGCTGAGAGAATCAATGTGGTAAATAGGGTGCGTCCCACAGGGCCCACCTTTGCATGCATGATTTCCAATTATGACCAGTTTGTGAAACAGATGAGTTACATAATAGATTAAACGAAGATCTGTATAATCTTCCAGTCAAAGCCGCCAGAGGGTAATGTTGACAATCTAAACCCATTGGAAATGACCCATACTGCGCCAGTTATATTCAAATTAATTCCTTTACCTGAAAGCTCTCGGATGTTCTCGACGCAATATTGAGGTTTAGATAAATCATACCTACTCGTAAAAGAAAATCTAAGGAAATCTGACTTGTTATGCTTACCAATAAGCTCGGCATTAATTCGTTTTGTTTTAAGTTTTTTTTTAATAATTATGTTGATTTTGGTATAAAATTAACCGTGATAATCATACTAATATATCATCATGTTTTATCACCGTAGATCAAGCTTCAAACTCATATACCTTAGCTAGGCCCTAGCCTAAGCTGCGTAATTGGGCATCAAGATAGGACTAAGGCATGTCTTTTTATAAAAAAAAACTAAAAATACATTGCAGAAAGGGACGGCTACCTGAGTAATTAATACTTAACAAATTTTTATATCTGTTATTCTCTGGTATCAAAATATACCTGGTTAGATATTTCTAACTAATGTAATCTAACTACATTATTCACTGTTTTTGAAAGCGAAATCTCTTTTAGACAGGAATCTAGTCTTTCAAAAATCACCATCAATCCGATGTTTATATGCAGGTAGTGTTTGCTCAAAACCATCACATCATTAATACTGCCAGTTCTGTATAAGGCACGTTTGTTTACTTTTGTTATAGGATTTGAGCGATCTCTGATAAAAATTCAGAACTCAAATCTCTTATAATTGATTTTTGATTGATTTCTCTTATAATTGGTAATAAGTTGTATGTGTTTTCGTAAGATGTTTATCCAACTCGTTTGGCTATTATTATATTTTGTGATCTATTCTAAAATAAACTTAAAACTCCGATCTTATCCAGTTAAAAAAACTACTTGAAAGAAGTTTAATTTGACTAGTTGCTTGAAATAAAAAGTAAAAAAGGGTTCACATAAGAACTTGTCTTACAGTAGTAAAGTATCTAAAATTCTTCTAATCCAGAATATTCGAAAACATTCAGAAAAGCTATAAGCAACCTTTTAAAGTCGAAGAACTAAGAAATAAGAATTAATTAGTCGTCATACAAATACCATTAAATGGGAGCTCATGTTCTATTGGTTATAGTGTAATTGAAATCAATTTTGTAATTAAAGAACCCCTTTGAGTGGAACTAAATCCTTACACCACACTAGTTCTTTCATTCGGAACGAACACTCCAATATAAACGTGAATTGATTCACTGTCTTCATCTCTACATCCAGTCAACACTCCCAACTTTAAGTTAGGTAGATATTGAAATTATTTTACAAAGAGAGCTATAATATATTCTTATAAGTAGATGGTATCTACTTATAAGAATATATGGTTCCTTTTTTTAACTTTCATGTTCAAGTTTGCAAAAATTACTTTTTTGTGTTTATTTTTAATGTACGTAAGCTCTAGTACTTACCGTACGTAGCAAGATCTCTTCTATTTCATAGCTATTACTGCAAGCTGTGAAAATGATGTTTTTAAAATTTTAATTTTATTTAATTATTTTACTTACTTGTTTTTTGTCCCGAAGAAATAAAATAAAAAATAGCTGGCAAGTTAATTAATCACACAAATTTTCTGGTTTGTTGTGAATGCAATAGTTTTGACAACATATATCCGGCCCCAGTTTACATTACTATGTTTCTTGTTGATATTACTTAGAATGAGCTATGCCATTTTAATGTGTTCTCTAAAACGTTCACTATTGAAAATTTAAGTAAATCTGTAAAACTGAAGTGAAATTAAAACTTTAATTTGGCAAAAATACAAGAACAGATGTTTATAACAAAGACACAAGTAACAACCAAAAACATTGAAAAGGATAAAATATACTACAAATCTTAAATAAGCAAACTGTATGGATAGGTATAAATCTATTTTATGAATTCCTATTAATAAAAAAGTATTCAGCCCTCAAAATGCCGACTACCTAGTGAGTGTCAGGTGTTTCTGCACCAAAATCAGTTTATATCTGGTGTGAGAGTTTCAAATCCCCATACACCAGTATCTATTATTATTTAATTTATGACCATCATGTAATGAACTCGGGCCTAAACTACATAGTTACTTGATACATATCAAGTTATTACACGACATGTCTTGGACAGTTCCATAATTTGATAGCACTGCTCTCGCAAGTTTCTCAGTCGTGTGGGCTATATCTTTGGATAGTTTCGTCCTTGTAGTTAATGGAAATACTACTTTTTGGGCAATCCGTTCTCAATGTTGTGTTTGGTAGCACACATATAACTTCTGTGCTATGTAGCAGATTAAGTTAAGCGACTTTTCGCCGGGTAGGCCATCAGCTTTAGAGGGCACTTTAGGATGGCGGACGCAATGTTATTATTCAAGCTTTGTCTGAAAGACTAATCCAGAATTGGTCACTAGTTCATACATCCTAGTAACTTACTTTATATTTCAAAACAACGTACTTAAAACCTCGCCATCGCGTGACAATAGCCAGTAAGTGCCGTAAAATGTTTCATGCATTTCAAACAATGTAATTTCTGTATTCTAGTGGAGAACAACGTATTTCTCGAAGTTTCATTTTTATATTTTACAAATGTTTTTTTTATTTTTTATTTAATGCCGTATTTATATTTAGGGATCTGTATCCAACGGACCTAACTACTAAACCATCTGTCTGACACAGAGCTTTATCTTTTTAACCGTAATCTTTTAAACAGTATATAGCATAGTCGAGTTAGCCTAGAGGACGATACCCTGACTTCCGATCCGAAGATCATGGGTTCACTCCTGGTCATGCGATAATGGTTTTTTCACTCAAAAAATATGTATGCGCGTTAACACGTGCTCAAAATAGTAAAAGAAAATAGCGCGAGGAACACTAACTGATTGTATATATGCCTAAAAACCAAAGGCAACAAAATCAGTTAATCCTACTAATATGGATGTTTGTTACTCTTTCACGCAAAAACTACTGAACAGATTTTGATGAAACTTATAGTATATATAACTTATAGTATACCGTAATATAGCTTATACATCAGAATAACACACTCTTTATCCGGGTATCACGCGGGCGAAGCCGTGGGCAGAAGCGAATGTTTCAATAAGCGGCGATGATCTTGCAGCCTGTCACGTGGAATGATAGTGCTTGCAATATGCAGGTATATCCCAAATAGACATGCCTGTTGTTGGACGTGTCTCTGACCACCTCCTACTTGGTGGTGGACTATATTACTCAAATATCTAGTCACTGAGTATGTATCTGAGGATGTTCATTGTACGTCAATACGTATAATGAATAAACATTGAAGTTGCTAGTCTGATTCAATTATTAGACCGGCAACTCCAATGTTTATTCATCTAAAACAAAGTGCATCATCCTCTAGTGACTTGTGGCTATATAATATATAGCCACTCTGAGACGCAGAAGGTTGCGGGTTCGATTCCCGCTGCGTGACAAATGTTTGTATGTTCTACAAATATTTGTATCGGGTCTGGGTGTTTTTTATATATAATATGTATGTATTTACAAAAAAAAAAGTATTTAATTAATATATCAGTCATGTAGTTCCCATAATACAAGCTCTGCTTAGTTTGGGGCTAGATAATGCTGTGTGAAAAATGTCCAGCATTATTATTATTACATTAAAACGGTTAAGATTTTTCAGAGACAAATAAATATATGATAAACACACCAATAAATAAAAAATCCCTTACCCCAAAGGCATGTACGAGCTCCCTAGAAAAGCTACAAATTTGAAGTGTGCAGAGCTCCCATATGAGGTAATATTTTTTGTCGTTCCAATTTTGGTAGTAAAATTGTATTTGTGTCAGCTTATATAAATTTATTGTCGGACATAATATATAAATACGATGCCAATACGTCCGACTTACTTAGATCAATGGATTATACGCGCAAAAAGTGAGTTAAGAAGTTAATTTCTACATTTAGCTAGCTATCTAAAGACCATTGCAAACGATTTATAGATAGCTCAACTGATTCAGAGCAGTACCAGACAGAAGCATTCCCAAAATACTGGCCGCATTGCAACGCTGAATGGATATGCTTATGCGTTGACGTGCGAGCACACACAGCTGTGCCCCTGAAATAATTTTGAAAACACGAAGGTTCCCCACGGAGTCTCAACCCCAAAAGGCTCAAATAAGTAAGCTCTGTCGAGACTTCTATATTTGCGCCTCTTGAGATCCTCGGCCGAATCAGCCGCTGCACCAGCTCTAACTCGAAGACATCCCCCGATAAATAAGATGGCGCTTAGGTATCTATGCATGTGGCGTCCCACACCAAGGGCTTTCCCCTCTCACAAGGAAAAAGGGTCATGCCGTCAGGCCGCTTACCATCGCCATGTAGTAGACCATTCGGCTCAAGAACATATGGAATATTGACGCCGGTAAAATCCCGGCGTATGATATCATTAAGGTTTGTGTGGCGACAGATCCTACCGGCGGCCCTGGTACACGATAATTAGTGGTGCCAAACTGTTTGACCGCCACGCCGTACCGCACTGCCACTGATGAGGGGCACAGTACTGCACACCCGACCGTAGACTAACTTTAAATCGGAATGTTATAGGATCCATTAAAATACCAGTATTGTGTGACGGAAGTGGTTGCAACCAAAGTTTACTCCCATTTAGAAACTGCTAGGAGACGAGCAGGATCCGTGGAGCTTGAGCACGTTTGTAACAGACAATTCCGCGTCAGCTCGCACAGAGGCCCTTCCCCTAGCCGTTGAGACGAAAGAGATTTCTAGCTTCGTAAGATATGATGTTTTCAGATTGTTACCAGGAAACGCCGAAAGAGAAGGAGTTAGATTTTGTTTTAACCAAAGAACCAATGCTGTCTGTATACGGAAGACAAGAAAGCTAGTAGAGCTACACTTGAAATTTTGCGAATGCCTAAGCCTTCTAATTTGACAGGCAGATAGGCCTGTGACCATGTCCTATCATCCAAATCTATATTAAAACCGATGAAAGGGTATTCTTTATTATGATGAGCAAGCCTTGCGCCAGCCCGCTGTGTTTCCACATTTGACAACTTTCCATTATTCAAATAACGAACATTGAGTTTGGATTTGAGTTTGGTTTGGAAGAAGTTGAATAATCGGATGGATGGCAAAGCTGAAAATAGCTGGACCTAGAAGGTCGTCCTGCTGACAACCAACAGCGGACGAAATATATTTTTTCCTATAAATTAATATAGAGGTTGAGCCATAACATTGCCGGATGAAAGACACGGAATTTTTTTTGGAATGTTGTTTTTAATTTAACTTCGAAATTCGAATAATACTCTCATATCTCTCAAGAGATATGAGAGTATTATTCGAATATCTCTCAAGAGATATGAGAGTATTATTCGAATTTGGGGCTATCGTGACATTGGCAAACATGATACGGGAGGCACCCTTGATGTCAACATCGCTGAGTTTATTCTCCACAAGTTTGTATATTAGAGACTCAGCGGCTGGCTTCACAGCTTTACAATTTGTTGTTGTGTCCTAGAGAGCAAGACAAATACCACTTTTTTGTTGTGGTTAACGCCTGCGGAAAGATTAATTTGTATGGAAATGATATTAGCTGTGGAAATGACAGCTGCCAAGTTTCACCTTGACAAATTTGCGTTAGCAAATTACGTCTAGTATTTGTCTAGACCCCCTGATCATTGTACAAAAAACGTGTGCGTGTGCAGTGTACCACATACAATTTTGTTTGATCCGAATAGTGAGATATGATTTGTTGCCTAATTCATTTTTACGTGAAGTATATGGAAAAGTAGGTAAATCGTTTTTCCAATAAGGATAGAGGTATACATGTTTGAAAACTAATAAGGATGACCTATTTGTAAAAACCAACGGCAAAATAGAGAAACGAACAACAGTATAATGTATATACCTACATTAGGTTTTTCGATAAGGGTTTTAAATTGAATAATAAAGTTATCGAGCCCAGAAGCTGCTGGATGAGATATAGTTCAGGGCATCCTGCCATGTACGATTTGCGAAGTTTATACCGATTTTATTAACAATGTTTATACAGTTAGAATTATTTTATAGAAATTTAGAAGTAGTAAAGCACCATACCTACTTCTGCCGACACTAAGAAATGCTCTCATTGCTGTGTTCCGATTTGTAGGGTATGGGTGCCGTTGAAATTACAGGCACATGAGACTTTTCACTCGATATGGCTCAAGGTCGGCAACACGCGAGTGATATCTCTGGTGTGGCAACCGTCTATATAGGTTACGTTAACCGTTTACCAACAGCTGGGCCGTATGCTTGTTTAACACTTTAGTCATTTAAAAAAAACAATTTGTTTTTACACTAACACATTTCTTTGTATTATACAATTATGGCACAGTGTAAGGAGACTGGGAAAAGACCGATCGGTGGATGGTCCAGTACCGTTCGTTATGGTACTCTTTACAGAAGGTATAGTTATGTCCAGCAGTATACTTCTACAAGCTGTTAATTTTACAAAAACGGTTTTAATTATCTGAAATAATTACGCACATACTCATACTACCGACCGAGATATATCCGTATTACACTTACCGATGACTTGGAGGGCATTTACTGACGACTTGTAAAGGTTCTTAATCCCGACTTCTACCCACTCAGGTGTCCGAGCATTGTCTTAGACAATAATGAGTGACACAGTGTCTAAAGACACTGAGCGTATCACAATGTGAATGTCACTGTCGACTTATAAAGGTATTTAATAGTACTGGCGACTTGTAACGGCTCTTACCGACGACTTCTAAAGGCGCTGAGCGTATCACGGTGTGGAAGGTGGGCGCGTCGGCCGACACCTCGCAGCGAAAGCGACCTGCCATCGCCGGCGACGCTTGTTGCAGCACTACGCGGTGAGCCCCGGATCGGGATATCTGTGAACCAGATTTTTTGTTACTGACGAATGGCCACTTTTGTCAACCCTAACTATCGAGTAACAGGAAGTATACAATAGTATTCACATTGGGTGAAAGAGGACATGAAATATTAAAGTTACTCGAAGCAGAAAATCCTAACAGAAAGTTTCGGTGAATTTTGGAAATAGACAAAGTCAATAGGTTTTTTAAGTACATTAAAATCACAAGGCTTATTTTAAATCGTCTTTTTTATAGTAAATTTAATTAACACCGATTTCCCGCGGCCAAACATAAAGAATAAGGCGACAAACACTCAGCTTTAAACGCCATAATACCTGTCATCTAAATGCTAATCTGTTAGAATGGCAAGCTACGCCATGGGCGCGAGGGTAGAAAAGCACAAATTACAAAAGAGAACTGGGGTAAACTGGTTTATGTTATTGTTTATTTGTGAATAAATAAAGCATTAACAGTTGGTGTATGTAATTGAGTTTGTATGAGCTAGAAGTCAACATAGAAGTGCATAATCCTCTAATACTCATTCCTACAAATTCTAGTATTAGATCAAAATATTCCGAGAAACCCTGCAGGTGGTGAAATGAGTTTTAAACTTCAAATCCAAGACTATGGAAATCGCGAAACTTCGATATCTTCGAAACTACTAAGCGCCCAATAATGAAGTTTTATGGGCACATCAACGTTAGTTTGTGCCTATTCGTGCCAGTTTTATTATCTTGAAAAAAGGTCATGGTCACGAGTTATAAGGGTTGGAAGGAAAACCTAAAACAGCTCCTAGCTCTCGAACCATGAAAACGCTGAACTTATTGATAGTGGCGTCATGTACCTTGTATCTAGCCTAAACATCTTGTGTAATTTCATAAGCGCACTCTTAGTAGTTTACGAGTTGTGACGACTGTAATGTTGCATTATTTTGATCTCATATAACTCGATTTTCCTTTGAGCTGTTGTTTTAAATTTAAGCCTATAATTAGAGCCCATATTAAAATATACGTACACAAAATTTCAGCCAAATCCATGCTAGAATTAGAGAGTTATTTGTAAAAGCCTGTATGGTAGTATTTTAGAACATTAACCGATCATATTCGTATGACAGTTAAAAAGCTAACCCCCAATACATGACGCCTACCTTCTTTAATGTTCACTATATCATTTTGTGTTTAGTTACAGCTCTCTAGAAAACTTTATTTTATTATTCATTTGACGTCATTCTCTATAATAAATATTTTACCATGATTTATTTTCTTTAGATTAAGCACCGATTTTTCAAATCTCAGATAAGTCTAATAACTACCTAACGAATAAAGATATAACGTCTGTTTATCTGTCAATTTTTCTATTTTTCAATCACTAGATATCTAAGAAATAACCATATTTTCGACCTTACTTCAGGGTGTTGAGACAAATATATTCAATAGACATATGTTAGAGTAGGACAGACTACTTCCATTTTTTGTAAGGCAAAAACTTTGTTTATAAATATTCAAATTTCATTGTAAATTTATGGTGCGTTCACACGTTTGCGATTGACGTCCTCCATGCTTACATTGCTGTCAATGTAAGCACAAATTCAAGATGTAGGGCACAATTGGCACGAGTTGAGAGCTATCTTTCCATATATGTTTTATTCCTCTAGCTCAACCACAAACAAAATTCGTGTTAGCAAAACCGTTACTGCAGCAAAATAAAATTTCTTGAATAACTTAAAAACGGCGGGGGGCACAAATTTGAAATTTCGGGCACATTTACACGTAAATGGGCTCTAACTTTCTGCATACTCAAAATAGCGAGATTCCACTTTTTTTGTTGCAGTAACGCACACCCTTAAATTTGGACTCAAACCGATTTATGATCTACGCCACAGACCGATAAACTATCTCGCGCTCTGTCAAAGTTAACTGATCTTGAGAGTCGTATTTTGTTGATATACAAGTAGTTCTAAATATGATTTATATACTATAGTATGTAAAATAAGTAAAGTGCCTCTTTCATTTGTAATAAAGTATATCAGTGTAACATTATAGGTAGGTACTTACAAATACATTTTCACGTGTCAAAGCTCCGTTCCACAAAAATCCTTGTTTCTAGCAAAGAAACTTTCCACCATCAAAGAATCAATTTTAGGTAAGTTACAACTACTTTGTTTGATGAATCCAGTCGTCATTGTGATAAAAAAATTAAAATATTATCATTGTTGTAACAAATTTTTGAGAGAAATAGTTCAACGGTGATACTTTTACCTTGGTTATGACAGATAAGTCAGCTTTTTTCCCGGTCAGTGACGTCATCGCGCTCTGATTGGTGTTCGCAGTAGTAATGGGTAATAAATTACGCAATATAAATCAATTTTATTTAATTTAAGACGAATAATTAAGTTCTTAAAATGTTATTTTAGGTCTCTTAACAACTATCTTTAATGTGTAAAACATAACTTTACATGAATCTGTAACATGTGTCAACATCCCTATTGGCCGCAGCGCCTCCTAGTGATTTGTCCCTCGATAAATCCTATCTAACAACAATCCTTGAACTCATACTCATCTATTGCAAAACACAAGCTCCTTACGTCACGGGAAAAAACAAACAAAGATAGCCCTTTACATAGTCACAGATTTCAAGGGTCTGTCTTAAAGCCCCAAAGAGTTTTTAACGCCTTACATAGGAGTTTTTACAGCATGAAAATATAGATACTTTGTATAGGAGGTAAGAAGTCTTCCTCTATTTGATCCCATTTCCGTCAAGAATAGCTATTACCAGGGCATGATTTGCCGTGGTCAGTGTGGAAGTCCTTAAACCGGCTTATCACACTCAATTTGCCGTTGGGGGTTCATAACTAACCTAACCCAGCGTAACTGCGCAAACCGAGAAAGGAACAATGGCACGAAGGAGCCAAGGATGCTAATGAAAATATAAATCCATAAAGGAGAACCTTCGACACTGCATAAATTCCTGCATAAATTATATTTCAGATTTTAATCATCTAAGTTCCTCCTATCGATATGAACAAATGGTTTTTATCTTCCAAAAGTATTTGGTTCATCTCAATCTAAATCACGGCAGCCAGATGCATGTAATTACCCACATTATAATATCATAATTTGTATAAGTTTAAATACCAAATTACTGTGTTAATTATTTTACTTAATGATCGGACTTTTTTTATGAAAATTATACTTCATAATATTTAACAACTTTATCAGGTGCAATCTAACACAACTGTATTGCCTACTTAACAACTCCATGAAAACTATAAAACTATATGATATAACCGTTGGTGAATAATAATAGTTACACTAAAATAAATTGAACAAGCAAAAATATCTAATGATACAAGCTAGTAAAGTATAGACCTCTTGTAAACATAGGTTTTGCAAAAAAAAGTAGATAAATGTCATTAGGATTTCATGTCCCATTTTAAATGAGCAAAGCAAAACGAAACGCTTTTTTTAGGCGTTCAAGCGAATATGATTGCAAGAATTTGTCATCAGGGAAAAATAAATACTTGGACACAAGAGCATTTTCAAATTGAAGATTTTACGTTTAATTTGTTTTTTGACAACAAACATGATCGATGGTAAAAAAAATTCAACCGCGAAGCTAGAAACCGTTATTGTCATACGTGTTTGTTTGTTCGTGTTTATTATTGATTGTTTGTTTGTAATTTTTTTTTTTAATTTCTGACTTCTAAGTCTTTCTTAGATAGATTTTATTGCCAGAAGTTACTAAGGGGTGCAACTAAGGGGTAAAAACAGCGTGGCCAAATTTGACATGCTGTTTTTATAATCGTTTTGTACGACTCCAAAAAAGGTCCTTATATAGATTTTAATTCCACGTGTCAATTGGGGGGGGGGGGGGGGGGGCTAAGTGGGTGATGCAAAACGTAAAAGATTTTGATTTTGATTTAATTATTAAACCTTGTAATATAAATCAATTATTGGATTTGGGACACATCCGCCAGATTCCACATTCACCATAAATGCGATTAAAAACATCATCATACAAACAAAATTTTCAATATTTCAGTAAACAAAATTTCCAGTAAATTTCAATACATTTTCCCATCACTATTTACAGTATCCTATCGAATAGCGTTAATTAAATATCTACCAAATTGCGATAATCCATTTTATGATTGAAACATAGATCAAACAACCATCTCATGGCTGCGTAGCCAAAAATTGAATGTTGTGATTAATTGCATGAACATATTCACCATTGATGCATAAGTGATAGAAAGATGAGGCATATGGTTTTTATTAGTGTACGACTAGTGTAATATCGACGGTTAGAATATTGAATATTGCATCATATCATATTTTCTGTATATTCGACAGAGTATTCATAAGTTACATCCTACGATCACTCATCTCAGAAAGCTGTAGCTCGGCTTGAAATTGGATGTTTGATAAATTATTATGAACCTTCTCAATAAATTAAGTGTTTGGCGTCAAAACTTTTTAAATTAATAGTAGTTAAAATATAAAACAAAACAAACAGACACGGTCACAACTGTAATCCCCATGACGAAGATCATCAGATCCATACTTAGTACGCTCATCTGTGAGTATACCAAGTAGGGGTAGTCAGAGACCAGTCCAAACATTATATTTCTGGATAGTAGTTAGCATTCTACGTAACAGGTTGCAATCAGGTTGTAGTCAAAATATGAATTTAACAATTATATTTTATCACGTATTGCAGTGCCCTCTAGTGTCATATGGCGTAAAACTTAACCTCAAACATTTCTTGAAATCATAAAAATGTATAACAAAGAACCGCATTACAATCAGTTAAGCTGTTTTGGAGTAAAATTATAACAGCCAAACACACGAAAAGAACCTCTTACCCGAATTTATGGTAAATTTGTAGCCGTTCAAAGCGTTACCATCAGGATAACTTGAATTTTAATTCTCAAACTTACGTCTACTTCTATTCCAGGTAGTGGAAACACTCTCGTATGTGGCAGTTCCTTGGGAATGTATCTGTAGAACTCCTCCCGTCCTCGATACCACTTGATGCTGTAGAGAGCCTCCTCGTCCTCCAGCTGCCAGCTGCATTCCAGGGTCACAGTCTCTCCGACCAACACTGCGTTGGGTACGTGGATCTCTAAGTCGTGAAGACCGCGGACTCCTGAGGGCAAGCAAAAAAATCCATAAAGGATCATTTTATTTTAGGCCTTATAAAGAACTAGCTTCTGCCCACGGCTTCGCCCGTATGGTACCCGGATAAAAAGTAGTATGTGTTATTCTGATGTATAAGCAATATTACTGTAAAGTTTCATTAAAATCCGCTTAGTAGTTTTTGCGTGAAAGAGTAACAAACATACATCCTCACAAACTCTCACGTTTATAATATTAGTAGGATTAGATGGATAGGATTTGAAACAGTTGATTAGCTAAATCTTATTTTGATTTCTGCTGTTGAATTTGAAATTGCACATGTCAAAAAGAGGTAAAGCAGTGTTTACTTAATCAAATGTTAAGAAATCTTTCAAAGTATTGATCCTTTTCAAACCAGTCCTAAAACTGTAGTACTGATGAAATTTAAAAGGTATTGGTGCGTAGGCACTTGATTCTTGGTCCATTTTCAATCAATTTTCATATAATAGCAAAATCTGTGACAAAACTGGTGCTAACAAAATGGCTATGGAAACGAGACAAAGACACCAATTTGCATGACTTAGGCATGTCAAAACTATATCTAGAAAATGAAAAGTTCCGGGAAAGAATTAGTGACTCCTTTTAAAATTTTTGTCGTTTATGATATCACTAGGCCGTCGTGTTCCATTGATATTTTTTTAATATTTTTGGATACATGGCCTATATTTTCAACTAATCTTCAGCAAAACAGACCTGGTTTGGAACGTTGGAAAAGATGGAACCATAGCCTGACCGTGATTTAGATTTTTTCAAGAGCCGAAACCAAAAGTTTCGAACTGACCTTTAGTTTTCCATTTATCTCTTTACATTCAAACTTTATAAGGCCAATATCCGACTTTCTATTTGGAAAGCCAGTTATAGAGTAAAAGCTTTTCCAATCTCCTAAATCTCATTTAGACCAGAAGCTAGTTTGCGCAATCTAATAAAATCGGTCGTGAGGCTAGAGTTTATACCCACTGTTCGCGTTATGCCCACAAATGGAACATCTTAGCCTAGTTAGAAAATAAGCTGTCGTACCAATTTTTATTATTACCTACGTGGCAAACATATAAGATGAAAACATATGTGACAAAAAATATAGGTACAATAAAGTTTCATAAAGGTGAGAATCATGTACTTTCTGAATTGAGAGCAATATACCAGTTGGGTGTGTAGAGGACTTTATGTCCCGTCTGAATCACTCATGTTCGAAGATTCAGGATACAGTATATTCGCCCTATACCTAATTTTAACTAACTAAATTAATTTCCATTTATAAAAGGACAAGGGTGATTCAATACCTCTACCGCAATATTCTATGTAAAATGGCAGTTAGAGTAGTCGGGTAAACCGATTAGGATTAAAATAGGTTTGTGTTATTCTTAGAATAACACATACCTAGGCTACTTTGTATACTACTAAGATGGCAAACAAGCATACGGCCCACATGTTTGGTCAGCAGCATAAGTGGTTACCGTAGGCCATGCACGCTTGCAATACGTACACTCACGCGTAGCCGTTTCCTCAAACATTTCAAAACGTTATTTTTTGAGAAAACATACGAGTGTATTAAAAAAAATACTAACAAAAAATAACACAATTGTTGAGGAAAATAACCCACTGACTGTTTTTATAACACAACTGCAATGAAATATGTGTGTGACTGTAGTTTAACTTTGAAGGATGCGGTGTGGAGTAACCATAACCATCTCGTAACCCATTTTAGCACATAATAATAAACATACGAAAAAGAAGTAAAAACTTTACGAGTACTTTGTGGTAAGTACTTATCATGTAAGTATGTCAAGTTTGTTATAAGCAAGCACTCCTCTCTTCTCATACTTATTATTACGTCTTTTTAATCTAAAAGAAATCCCTGGATCATGCCCAAATAAGCTTGAAATATACGTGGCACTTTTGTGTAAAGGAGCTCAAACAGAATATTCTTCGCGAGACTTCATTTTCCTCGACTCGTATAATCCATATCAAATACGCGTTGTACGCTGATCGTTTACCTAAATAGCAAATAATATTTCTCTTTTTATCTGATACACTCTCACATTTGATGAGGAAAAAACATGTGCTTTGTGAACCCAAAAACTAAAATAAAAAAATAAAATATACGAGTACCTGCTTACTCGACTTTTACACGCATTTTTCCCCTTGGCATGTTTTTGACTAAACACTTGGTAAGGCAGATTGATGCACTACCAAACTGTCTTACTAAGTGTTTTCAGACCAGGATTCTTTGTGTCATGGGTATCAGGAACTACGAGTACGGAACAAATATCTTCATAACATACAAACATGTTCAACATAATAACTTGTTGCACTTTTTATATGGGTCCATAATCACGATGACACATAAGCTGTGCTAATTACAACTAACTTAAAATATATAAATTAAAATATGGTTAACAAGATACAGCTCTATGATAGACAGACAGATGAACGGCTGGCGTAGACTTAGTGACAGGCCGAGGCTATTTGATTGGTACCATTTGGTTACGGAACCCTAAAATATTAAAGACGTCACTGCATGGGTTCAGCAGAACACCCGCGCTATGTAGGTAGTCTACCTAGCTAGCATATGCTGAACTGACACCTTTTTGGCGCAGCATTGAACTTCTAGATGCATCAGGAAGGTGCGTTTATTTTTGTTTATTTCTATGAAATGAGCCGTATACATATTTGTTTTTTTTTAGCTGTCCAATATCCTATGGTGATAGGTTAGGTAAACAAATTTGTTTTTTTATGACGTACCCAATATATGTTTTTCATTTCATGTAGGTATTTTTATTAAAATTATTCTATGGTTCAGCATAGAAATAGCTTGTTAAAGTCCGATAATGCACGTATAACCGTAACATTTTACTATATTTATTAATTTCATCTATATATTTGTAATTGTTCTATACTCAGTTTAATATTAGAGATTTTACGAGCAAAACATCAGCAACAACCTACATAGAACATTAGTTAGAGCCACAAGAAAAACGGATCGCCTTCTGGCTTAATGGCTCAGCTGCCGTTATGGCGATCGCATATTCCCTACAGTTACTTAAAGCGACACTTACCTTTCCAGCTCCTAGCTTCTATATTTTCTCATAAATCAAACTTGATACGAGTTAATTTTTGCTCGATTTAAAAAAAAACTACGAAGTATTTTTTATCATTTATTGCAACACCCCCTAGTGACTTATGATAGAATTTATTTAAGAACTTTGATGTACAAATCAATTGTAAAGAACCGCATTAAGACATTTCAGAGATAAACGGTAACAGAAAAAAACACAAACAAACCACCAACGGCAAACACATATACAGACTCCCTACGTCGCGGGTATATATGATATTATTCACATACTATCTGCAGACTATAATAAAATAGATAAACTTCGTTTGTTTGTACTTAGGATAACTGTTTTTTCGATTGAACCTAGAATAAGCCCACTACAGTCACTATTTTCACTTCACATGTACACAATCATCTACAAAGTCGTATAGGTGCTGGTAACCTGCTTTCTAAGTGATTGCGGCCTTAAAAGTGCCATTAATAAATAAATAAATAGGATAGCCTCTGTCCATATCCTCGTTCACGTGGTATCCAGATAAGATGTAGCATATGTGTCTACTAATATAGTATAATATTGGTCACGAATTAAACCTGTTCCAAATTTCATCCAAATAGGTCCAGCCGTCACGGCGTTAGATTATTAACAACAAACCATCCAAACATCCAAACTTTGACTTTTATAATATTAGTTAGATATAATATTCGTGCAACGACCTAAATGTATGTTACCAGTTTGATTTATTACTGGGATATAGCGATCATGAATTTCAGTGTTACATAAGTATTCGTCATGTCACTGGTTTTTTCCTAGTCGTGCATTAGGTCATTGATCAAGTTGAGGCTCTACAAAGGGCCTTGTTATCTATGAAAAAGGAACTAGAGTAGTATAAGCTTCAGTGCGCTTTTGATTCGCAGGCAAGCTTATGTAGTGTCGCAGAATTAAGGTGCAGTAGAAAAACTTCTCACACACAAAATATTTTTGGAATCATACCTACTTTCAAACGTGCTAGCACTCATTTTGTTCAGATTCGGTTTCATTTAACTTGCGTATATGGTTCGATCTAAAAACCAACTTCAAAGAAAATAATGAAAATTTTAGTTTCCATACAGGTTGGTTTACTTCTAAGAAAGCATTCATTTGGACTTTTTAGCGCGGGCGAAACATCAACTTTGTTACGCTTTCAAGATAAAGAGAGCATTTTTTAATTCCATTAATCAAGAAACTATTCGGTCGTAAATGAGCAAGGAAAATAAAAGAAGATTGATGAAATTCAACTTTCTACTGCAGAAACTGAGACTCTCTTTGTAAAGCATAGCGTTTATTTAGTTTAAGAAACTTACGTCTTCCAAAACTGAAAGTCTTTGTTGCTTTGTCTCTGGAGCAAGAGTAAAAGACTCAGGAAATAACTCAGCAAGTTTTGTGCTGTTTAATTTGGTGACTTTACGCCAAAATGGTACAATACTTAATAAGTCACAAAGCTTGTTATAGTAATATATGAGCTTAGCCGAGCCAAGAGTTAATTCAAGGCCTCCTGAGTGTTCAAAACGAAACAGGTTTTTAAAAATAAGTAAAACTTAAAGTATGATTTTTATTTACAGAATTACACATAAACATTGAATTCTTCGCCATTTAATTTTGGCCTAAAAGCCATTATTACAATATAAATTTACGTTGTGTGAAGTAACGAATTCGATAGTTCCCACAAAAGCATTTACCGTACTCTAAACTGGAATACCGTAATTTTCCTCTGAGGATTGTCAATATAAGCGGTTTTAATCCCCGAGCCCTAGTGAATACAATGTGTATTAAATTTGCCGACAGGTTGAGAAAATCACTTAGTCGCAAATGGGTATAGCATCCCAATGTAGACACTCTGGCGTACTACGAGCGTTTGCTGAGCTTTGTTGGAATTCCATTGTATACTTTGTTCCGGTTTGAAAGTCAACGCACCTATTCTATATAGGTACATAATAAAACGCTGACCTATGGAACGCACCAGGGTATATTTTCAAAAAATCCTTTCTTGTACATCGGGCACTGTGTTACGTAAGGATTTTATACTATTCATCAGGATGAACGCAGTGCGATGTTGCATACTGTTAACACGAGCTAAGTAACTTATTCTTAGTACTTGTCACTTATACTAAATACTTTGTACCGATCATATTAATAACGTGATAAATTAGAACGCATAATAAGAAGGTGGTGGTGTTGAATTTCGGGCGAATGTCGTGTAATAAATACCTTTGTACAACCTGTAAATAGTTAATTCTCACTTGCCACTGATAACAAGTTCAGTGGCAAGCACTAAGCGATTAATACTAATGACAAGTACGACCTCTGTGGCGCAGTGGGCGAAGGTCCGACTGAAACGCAGATGGTTGCGAGTTCGAGTCCCGCCGCGGGAGAAATGTTTGTAAGATCTACAAATATTTGTCTCGGATCTGGGTGTTTTCTATGTATAATATGTATGTATTTACAAAAAAAAGTATATTATAAGTAGTATATCAGTCATGTAGTTCCCATAATATAAGTTCTGCTTAGTTTGGGGCTAGATGATGCTGTGTGAAAAATGACCAGGAATATATATATTTTTTATATTTAAGCTCGCTTAGATTTGCAACTCATGAGGGCCGCAAAGTGAAGACTATTTTCTCATACTATTCATTAATCTTCTATACTCATAAGATAAGATAAAGAGTTTTTTTTTTGAACGCGCTATTCTCTGGAACTACCAGTCGTATTTGAAAAATTACGACGAGTTGACTTGGATTAAGCTGTATAGACGAGTTTGTTTCAATTGGCACTGACTGAGACAGATTGGTAGTTTCCTGTTCACGCGATACAAATAGATCCTTTAAGAGGCCACAATGATCCAACTTAGGTACTTACCCACTTTTGTCGTGACAACTTGAAACGCTGATGCCAACTTTTCAAGGCAAAAAACTGTTTTCAATTTGGTCTTCCGATTATTACAAGTAGTTCGCCCATACTGAAATCTAGCAAAGGAAACTTAACGCGACTATCGGTAAGGGGATTATTTTTTGATTTCGATACAGGTTTTTTATCCCTCTAAGTATTAAGCTCATCTTCGCACTCCAAAAATTATATTAGTGGTGCCTATACCATCTTTCATCAAGATCTAATAAACGGTTCGTCAGTTACTGTTGAACAAACAAACATACATACAAATATCGGATTAGCGAAGTAGACTCAGACATTTTTGTTCGCTTCGATCAATTAATATCATCCTACTACTAAGTATTATAAACGCGAAAGTTGGTGAGGATGGATGTTTGTTACTGTTTCACGCAAAAACTACTAAACGGATTTTGATGAAACTTTACAGTAATATAGCTTACATCAGAATACTATAGTAAGTCCTTACTATACTTATTACTATAGTAAGGACTAACTACAGGCAGAACGCCTTTATGAATAGAACAAGCAAAGCGTTCAACACTTTGGCAGGGGCAGATGTTGATATAGACTTATTTAATACATCTAAAAACAAGTTAAAACGTATGCTGACTGAAAAATTCTTCTGTAACAATTATTTTTAATTTATACTTAGTTTAATGTTCTTCAGTTCCTACTTTACAACTGTTTTTTTTTATTTTCTCACTTTCAAGCCTATAAGTGGAAACTTGTAATTTGCCATCTTTTTAAATATGTGCTTTGCATGTATTTTTATATTTTTTCTTATTATCTTGTCTAGCTGTAAGTTTTCCCAAAATTTATAAAATAAATAAATAAAATAAAATAACACGTAGGATACTTTTTATCCGGGTACCACGCGGGCGAAATCACGGGCAGAAGTCTACCATAACGACAAAAACGCCAGTATTATTTTAAGGTTTTCGGAAGAACCCCAAAGCCGATTTTTATCGATTTTTTATAGGAAAACACCGGAATCACAAACAACGAAGAAAACACCGCACCAGGAGGATGCTTGTCACGGGTTAATCAACTTGTCTCTTCTTTAAAAATAAAACACGCTCACAACTTTAATCACCACTATGGAGATCCTCAGAGCCATACCCAAAGTCAAAATTCATTTAGGTATTCATTAAAATCACAAGGATCACTTTGAAACGCCGGTTTTATCTACTGCCTGTTTTTCCGCGACCAAGCCATGAAAGAAAGGCTAGAAAACAAGGCTGGTTACCCAGTATGCAGATCTGTGTGAATACCATGTAAGGGGTAGTCAGCGGCACGTCCAAACATTAAATTTGGCACATGCCTACAATTTTGCAAGTAGTTTACATTCCAAGTGACAGGTTGCATGTCCATTGCTGCTTTATTGGAACACTAACCGATGACACATGCCTTCGAATTTTTAAATAAAATATACATTTAAATAATAAAACCCGATTACCGACTCCATTATGAAACAAGAGGTTATTTATACAACAATGGTTTGTTCCCGTTTACATTCCATTAAATTTTAACGAGGGTCAATAACAGATAATTCCATTAATTTGTTCAACAATACTTATGTGAAAGCTTTCACAAATATACACTTTGATATTGCACAGTTGCTGTTTATAACTATGACAGCAACAGAATCACGAATAAATCAAAACTGAACAGTGCAGATGTCGGAATATTAACCATCAGTTTATATCGCACAAAAGCAGACGTTGCTGCTATATTCACAATAATTGGCAACAGCTGGGATATCCCTTTGCGAATGCTAGGAGTATTGCAATTAAAATAAATGAACGATTGTTTTGCCCAGGATTTTGGGTAAGTTCATTTTCAACTGACTCCAAAATAAGAAGAGGTTCTCAATTTGTCTGTATTTTTTATTGTATATGTTATGCGATATCTACGCTAATTTTATTGTGAACCGATTTAAATGATTATTTTTTTAATGAGTAGGCTATTCACATTTTTTGTGCACAAAAACGTTTCAAGCTAAATATGATAGAAAGAAGGTAGGTTTGTTGCCGGTGCAATATGCGATGACTGCGTATCGTTAGCAACTGCGTCCTCACAACGGTGAAGGAAAACATCGTTAGGAAGCCGACATGCCGTAGAACCAAAAGTCGAAGACATATTCCCTCAGCTGGTATTCCAATAATCGGCGAAGGGCTTGCAACTTGTCACGCGGAATGCTTATTACATGCAAAACGCGAACAAGTTCTAAATATATCCTCAAACATATACTTACTAAGTATGTATCTAAGGATGTTCATCATGCGGAATACAGTCCTTCAGAGCAGGCAACGAATCAACAATGCGTATTGCAGATCTCAATAGGCGACGGTAACCGCTTTCTATCGTCGGCCGTGTGCCTGTTTGTCTCGTAATAACATAAAAAGTCGTGAGCGTGTTTGTTTTTGATTCGTATTTCTTCAAGATGGTTCTTAGATGAAGTCACTAGGGGGGCGCTACCGTTGATGATGGAAATAAACATCGGGTATTTTAAAAGTAAAAGTTCACAGTTAATCAAACTCCTTTGTATATGCACAGCTCATTACTTCCATTGGTTACAAATAAAATCAAAGAAGAAATTATTGAACTAGCATTCGCTTCTATAGAGAAATAAGATTCCCTTTGATGACAAGATTTTTAGTTAACAAAAAGACCCTGCTATCCGAGGAAGAGAAGTGTAATTGATATTTAGAAATTCAATACCTTTTATCATGAAAACGCTTCGATTGCCACTTATAATCTGAAGATAAGACGTTATAATAAAAATTTCTTCCAAAAGTAATATGAATCTTTAATTCATCCGAGCGGAAATGTTTTAGGTGCCTCCTCAAATTTCGAGATTGATTTCGTGAGCTTGTTTTACTGAATAGTGTAGCATTGGGCTGTATTTTCAGATCTTCTTAAATATGATTTGATGTTCACTCCGCGCACTCACAACCGCTTGCTTTACTTCTGAGGAGATCTTTATGTATTTTTATGTTATATCTTTAACTTATTTCTCATTATTTTTATTCGAATTAGCATGCTAGTAGTACCTAGCTTGATCAACTCAAGTGCACAGGTATACTCCCAATTATGTGTGTATTTGTCGAGAACTTACAGTCTATTGGAAAACAAATAAAGATATTATTTTTTTAAATCGGGCAATTGCGTGTCTGACTTGCGCACTGAAGCTTCCGTACAAGCTTGTATGTTCACCAAAATAAGAAAAGATAAGATGAATTGAAAGACAAACTTAAATTTGTAGTTGAAAATAAATCGCTTATACATCGATATACGTCACGGTAAATTCTCCAACTGTAAATGTAAGTTAAAATGTAAGAGAAAGCAATATTCGATTATAAGATAAATTAATAATTGAAGATAACTTTATCATCTATGGGAGCCAAACATTTACCGGTAAGATGAGCCGTTATCATCTTAGCCGTAACGTAGGTCTCGTTCATTGATTGAGACCAAACAAATTGGAAAATAAAAACGTTGGTCAAGGTATATTTGAACAGTGACCACAACTAAAATGACATTTTGTTTAGCCAGAAACAAATATGTTTTTCAAGAGCCTAACCTAATTTGTTTTGTTGTTATAAAAAATAGTTTCCGCGTCTAACACTAGAGGTGGAAAGTTACACAATCTCACCTCTGTAAGCATATACATGAATATCTTTTCGGAAATGCAACTTGGCAATGACTTTGCCACTTAACAGTGCCAGCTTATATTTTCTTTAAATCTTCCAAAAAATTATAATATTTAGAACCTGGCAAAGACGGCCACTACACAGTGCCATCTTATAATTTACCCGCATTTTCCAAAATGCCAATTCATATTTAGCGTAGTAAGTTATTTTTTCAGAAAGTTAAATCAGTTTCCTGATAAAGCAACGTCTGCAAAGGGTTGTACAATGTCTGATCACGAATATGTTTGGCTCCCATCCAATTTGCTTTCACAGCAAAATGTCAGGAATATACATAAGACAACATCGACTTACCTATTCCCCAGAAGACGATAGTGAAGAAAGCCACGATCACGCGGCTTCCCGACGACGGAATCACCTCCATGCCACCTGATATCCGGGTCGGAAATACACACACTTTGCTCCACCTTACTGAGCTACTCACTGATAGAGTACATAAATCCCGCACAAAAGGTAACAGTGATTAGTTCGCCACGTAAACACACACATTTCACATAGTCTTTCACTGCCTGCAAAATAACAACTGACACTCAAATGACACGTTCATCGTTCAAATATTAATAAAATAAAAATAAGACAAAAAACGCACACTAAAAATTATAAAAATAAAATAAAAATATCACTATCCAGCTCAAGGCTCCATCATCAGACCCTCGTTACTAAGCCTATCAATCAATCTATTGGAATCGTAAAAACAGATCATATGTGTCCAAACTCGAGGGGTTTACTAATAGCTACTGAAGAGTTCCACTATCCACCTTCTGGCTCCACCAGCTCCATCAGATCAGCTCCAAGATACCAAATTATAGAATTGTCATCCAAACTACATAAATATGCAAAGATTCATTTCGATACGACAATTAAAAGTAGGTTAAAATTGACTTCCATGATTTGATTATATTGTTTTTGACTTTTTATATCTGACTGAATAGACGAAAAGATTATTTTTTTAAGAACTTTGTACTTATGTTTTCAGTTTAATTTAATGTTCCGTTGTTCAATGTGAACAAATGTACAGCAACCACGGAATAAGTGATATTGTACAGAACCTCGCGCGAGTGTTCTGACAGGAAAAGTTGTGTCCGCAATTCAAGTTTTTCTTCAGAAGTTGTTAAGAGTTCCAGGTTGTTTTGATTATTTTTGTTCCCGTATACATATGTTACAGAAATGATCTTATAAACTCTCATAATATTGTGACTATGAAGGTACTACAGCTACAGCTGCTCCTTTAATCTGCAAAACTCTATTCTGTTTGTTCCTTTAATTGTTGTACAAATCACATCTATCAGCTATTTGTTAACACTCAGCAGCTCTCAACTATACTTTACGCAGTGTCTGTATCAAATAATCTAAGCTAGTTAATGAGCATCTAGTATGCCAGAATGTTTTAATAACTATGCGAGTTAATACGAGAAAATTGCTATGTAGTTACGATCTCAAGTTTATACCGAGAATTGTTCGGGTGTGGCGACAGCTGGCTACATAAAGGATCAAGCAGTCCGCAGCCATCATAGATCTCATCCGAACAATCTTCTCGCCCTTTGTCCCACAGTTTCCATTTTACATTTATTCGGACGGCCCTTTCACAGCTCTTATCAAATTGACACAGACAGAATTTAATCATCCAATTTATCCCGGCTGATTTAATATTTTGAGATCAATTTCAAATATAATTTAAGCTATTTTCATAATAAAATAAAGTTTGATTACTTATCTGGGATATTACTTTGATTGGATCATGAAATGGAGCCCAGTGGTCTTTGTATGCTTCTTCGTCTTATTGGTACGAAGGATCAGAGTTAGGTACTTTTTTCTATATTTATCCAGTATTTTACTTTAAAATCAATTTGGTGACTTTATTAAGTCAAATCAAATGCATTTTATTCCAATGAAATCTCCAATGTTTCATTAAACTTCATGCCTCTTATCATTAAATTGCTAGTAAAAAAATAAAGACATTGAATAAATGCAAGACGCCCATTATTCTTAATGATTATCAACACAGGTTTGCACCGCCCACCATCCCTCTAATTAGGTCCAGGGATAGGCACCCTATTGAAAGCCCAGTACACCTTTCCTGCATGCGGGTAGATCACTAAACAAAAGAAAACTACACAACGAGCAATGGAACACATTTGCTGAGCACGTAACGCCGCGCTGTGCTCCATATTTTCTAACGAAATGATATGCCAATGTTTATTCTTCACGCTTTATATGAATTTGTAGTAATGCATTTTTCTCGTGTAAATCTTTATTGTGTTAGTATTTCTGTTTAACAAATTTCAAATCTTTTATTCTCCATATTGTCTATATATCTTTTCAATTAAAAGCGAAGTTGATTTATTATAGGGGCTTTTGAAAAAGTAAATTGAGTACATATGGTAACTAAGGATGGTTTTTATCTCACTCGGAGCATTCAAATTAAGATACAACATACACCCTGTCATGTTTAAGAGCTGTATATTTGTTTTTTTTACACTTGCCAATAAACTCTTTGTCAAAGTAAAGATGAGTTCGTAGAACTCTTTTTACGAGTTATCTTTATTTTTGTAGTAACATAATTCTTATAAGTGAAGGTGATAAATGATAAATATACAATTCACTTATTTTAGTATGTAGGTATCAGCTACGTTTAACTGAGCTCAATTATAATATCAAATAGTATCTTATCTATCTTACATGATACGTACTCTTCAGTGAGCTTATTATAAATGATCGCGTCAGTCAAAATTCCAATCTGAGCAACGTTATACGAGTACCTAGTATTATAATATCTGTGGTTATACCTAACGAACAAGATTCGAACAGATGTTATTAATTTCTGATAATTTATAACTAGACAATAGCAGCTGATGTTTAAATTTCTCTATCGAAGGTTATTACCTCGTACAGTGAATTTCGTTCTGAAATGTTATTCAAACATAAAAGATAAACCGTTTTCTCAAACGACGACATTCACAATCTTGCGGTACATGCTGGGAATTTTATGTTGTGCCAAACATCAATCTTTATTTGAAAGTTGTCTCAGCGTAAAACGAGTGTAATAAACAACGTTGTGGCAGATAAAGCACACGACAAAATGTCATTCAGATAAAATCGATAGCGAGGGGTCTACAGATGCAACATGAAATATGAACAGTAGAAAGCACTCACAAACGTTTTTCACACTGCATTTACAGCAGTTTATGGCGTTTAAAAGGTCTTTTATGTAAATGAATAATAATAGGAAGATATCACATACGCTTTTAAGCGTAGGTACCTACTAATACCTACCTGCAAAATAGCAACCAGTTAAATAATATTATAGGTATTTATAAATGATGTCTGATATATCTAATGACCTATATGGAAGAAGCTAAGCTACTGGCCCACATCGACATTGCGAGAGTATGAAAAATAATTATACTTTCAATTTATCTTTGAGTCAAAGTGAGTGAACAAATAACGAAATTCCGATTTTGAGCATGAGATTAAATAATAATCATGTGTGAAATTATTGATGGTTGTCGACAAAATCATGTGCCAAGACGAGTGTTACTTGAGTCTCGTGCAGTCTGTGGGGAGACAAGCCTAATAATAAGGCTCTATTAAACCGTTTTAGGAGATAAGGAGATATAGTTTTAGGACAATTTGTCTGGTGCGTCGTACTCGACATAATTATAAAAAAAAGAGAACCATTTTGTTAAGGAAATGTTAAGTAGTGCTAATAAAAATATGATGTCGTACTTTCATACAATTGTATTCAACCAAGAAACAATAATAGTCAAATAAAATGTTGTTTTTCACTTATTCTGATTGACCAAAATATCAACAATCAATATCGATTTCTGTTTTATTTTTTATGTTGAAAAAAGTCGAACTGTCCATTTAATTTAATTACTGTCGCGTGTTAGTGGGTTCGTGTAGCGAAGCCCCGGCTCAACTGGTGTGGGCACAATATTAGGAGTCCGCCTTTATATAACTCCTACTAAACATTAGAGTCACGAACTGGACCTAATACTAACTCAGTCACTCGGATGAGTAAAGTCGTGGTTAGAAAACTGTCGAATAAAGACACTGACCGTAAAATGGACAGAAAAATCCAACTTAAGATTACTCTTTTCTTGAATAATTCAAGGAAAGAGTATACTCGTACTTATCCACTTCATCATAATATTATGCTCGACTCCATCATAAAAGACAAGAGAGCTAGAAAGGTCGGTTAAACTCGTATCATTAAATTCCTTCTTCACAATCGTAAGTAATTTAACCTGTAATTTTTATGCCTACTTAATTACGTAATTTACTTTT
The DNA here is from genome assembly GCA_958496245.1 of Perizoma flavofasciatum. Lineage (NCBI taxonomy): Eukaryota > Metazoa > Arthropoda > Insecta > Lepidoptera > Geometridae > Perizoma > Perizoma flavofasciatum. The sequence goes on from OY292426.1 coordinate 7,280,768, forward strand.
ACACACGCCTGGACACCCATTATAATAATAGCGACTGGAATCATAAGTTATTGTTTTGGTTGACAAAAGCGTTTGTAAAGAGTGTAATTTATATACATGGTTTTATCTGAATGCTCGGTTTTATGGAACAAAAGTCACACAGCTACCTGAAACCTAGCTAGGCGGTGAATTTTTCTACGCACAGAAGTTACGCGTGCTTTGTCCCGTTTTCTCTGATATGAAGAGTCTTACTGGTTCTCTACTCTAAAACACGTTAGCACAGGAAATAGCCAGTAAAATTTATTAGTAGAACTATGTACCTATTGGGAATAAAGGTTGTTTTCCTTGGACTTTTGGAGCAAGCCTCGAATATCTATCGTGTTATTGCTCACAGAACATCGCATATTACCCATCGAAAAGTCGATGTTTATAAATCTCTTTTTTTCTTTTTCAATACGAAAATACGCGTAGTAGGTACAAGGCTCATAAAAACATGATATTTACGCACCTCTAATACAAATACGACTATTTGATCAGTTTTAGGTTTTTGTAAATAAACAGGCAGGTAAGTAAAGAAGCAAGCAAAACTAATCAACATAAAATAAAATCGTACAATAAAACAAGGGCCAACATGAAGGTTAAAGAGTTAAAATAACTATTTTAATTTCAGAAGACATTACATTTATTAATAATTATAACAAACCATCTTGACTGGCTTTCTGTTATCTTTATTGTTTTCAAAGAGGATGAAAGTAAATGCAATGAGTTTATAATGAAAAAGACCAAAATAAATAAAGCATGAAATGTATATTTATTTTACACGGGTCCCTACAATACTTAGATTGATTGTTGAATGCTAGTTTGTGTTTTAAGAAAATCTAAAACTTCAAAAAGTATCAAGTAGTCTTCTGTCAACTGTTATGTCATCTTTATAAAAAAAACTATCAACTGTAACGATCTTTAGGTAGAGCAATCATAAAGGTTATGAGTGGAACAATATTCCTCACACAATTTAGGCCCATAATCCATCTGAGCGAGAGAAGAGATGGGTAGATAGATGGTAGCGGTAAAGAGTGTAATTTAGCAAAACGTGTGCGCGGCCGCACATAATAATTTATATGCGCTCTAACTACACTGCTGGATCACGAGCAATGCAAGCCGTTTAAGTTTGACCCACTATAGCTCACAATGCTATTTGAGATCTAGATGTTCGAAGCTGTGAGCACAAATGAGAATTATAAGCTGGCATAAAAACTCTCGAAGCTTGTGTATGCAGTCATATTATTATAGTTTCTCTCCGTTTATTTATTTACTAGCTTCTGCCTACGGCTTCGCCCGCGTGGTATAAGGTTAAAAAGTAGCCCATGTGATAGTCTGATATATAAGCTATATTACTGTAAAGTTTCATCACAATCCGTTCAGTAGTTTTTGCGTGAAAGAGTAACAAACAACCATTCTCACAAACTTTCGCTTTAGTAATAGTATAAGGATTTTAGTACAAAATTATATGTATTAATTACTTTATGGTACTTTGTGCGTGCCTACACTATGAACACGCAAAGTAAAAACAAACAGAAGCATCAAGGTCTTTTATGAACGGGCATCACTTCCGTTTGATGTAAAACATATCGATAGGACATCAAAAAGAGGGCGGGTGCAGCCCTTCACCGCCGAACGACGCTTTTTTCTGTGTGCTTACTTCTGTGTTAAAAAGACCAAAATATTTGAAAAACGCTACTTGCTGTAGGTACAACATTATATCTTGAAAAATAATGAGATTCTAGTGGTTATTGTATTATTTATCTTCTCCTCCCTGATGGATTTTAATCCTAAACGTTGCATTAATTGCTGTATTATTGTCTCTGTAATATTTAGGAACAATATTTAGTTTAGTCGAGTTTGTGTAAATTGTTGTGGGTACTTTAAAATAACTTTAATAGAATATAGTAGTTTTGTAGTACCTAAGTATTGATGATGTGCTACAATAACATTATTGTCATACCTGGAAGGAACTAATAATACCTATAATATAGGCTCGGCCTAGTTTAGGTATTAGTGTCTTGTATACATCTCCGATAAGTTCAAATTACTACCTACTTTAGAAGAAGGTACCATCATTGGAAAGTTATTCTTATATATAGTAATTTATTTGATCAATAAATTATTATTATTATTATTGATCTCAGAGTTTAACGCATTAATGTTCTTTTCACTGTTACAACATAAAACATAATCTGTATCACTGTTACAGATAATGTTTTATGATTTTACTCCGTGATACTTGCTGTCTATTGCCGATACACATCTTTTTAAGTCCGAAAACAATGAAACGACTGATCGCTATAAATATTTTATATCAGTTCCGCATGAATAGGTAAAATATTTTAAAAATTACTAATAAAAAACGGTCTCAAAAAATATATTTTTACTTATCATTTATTCCTACCTGTCTTTGAGGAATTCTTAAATCTGTATACTTATTTTAAAAAACCTTTATCTAAGCTTGTTTTCTTTTAAAATATTGTTAAACGAATAACAAAAATATAATGGGTTGTTTGTTATATTTTCATTTACGTTGGTCAACATAGAGTTCTTCCATTTCCATGTACCATATTTTCAATACTTAAATCTAATAGATACTTTAATAAAATACACATTAGGTAACCTACTTTCACCTCAATTACTTCATGTAAGTGATACCACGTCTATCTTAGTAAGTTCAAAGCATTTTAATGGCTTCCTCTGTCTAAATACATCCTCAATACTACGGTATCAATAAATGCTATGCAGGTTAAATATTATAGAATTTCACATCTGAGTAATATTCATTGCAAAAGTTGAACACAAAAACGATTGGATCTGAATAATAATTTTACCATTGGCCCTCCGGAATTACTAATTTTTGTATTATCACAACACCGCGGAATACAAAATCACTTCTTATTTCTCCTTGAAAGTTTGTGAGTACACGTCAAATTAATAATTAGGTCCAGCGCGGCTTGTTTGTTGACGAATTTTGACAGGCGAGCGACGTAAATTTTATATGAGGGGGTTGGTATGGCCGTTGACGGACGGCCGTGCGTAACGTTCAGACGCGCGCCCCCACAGCACTGGCGGCGGGCGGAACCTAGCGTCCGACGCCAGCCGCCCGCCGCCGCTGCGCCGCGCGCTCCTCGCATCTCCAATCCGTAGCGGGCTAAGCCGAAGCTTTCCTAGATTGTGTGGCCTTAGTGAACATTAATTACACCCAACTTAGCCTGATTAAACCTTGAGGAATTATCTGGATTGACAAAATTAACTTTTAACTTAGATTTATGTCGCTGATGTCGAAGGGAGAGGGGGCACTTTTGCAAATCGAGTTATTATATTCTATTACTTAATGATTTCACGTTATTTATTAAGAATTTCAATTAAAGCTCAAACTACAACAAGTTTTTTTTTATTCGCTTATACGTAATGTTAATTTGCCTTATTTTGATTAACGATCCGCAGAAGGAATTACTAGTAATATGGTACCAACTTAGTTAAAGGTACAAGAATGTTCCTCCCTAGAAAGGTATACCTTTTTACGTAGCTGTAAATAAGATGGTAATCCCAGCTTGGTGCGAAGAGAAGCTTTAAATATTTCCACTTTCTATAATCTGGATAAAAGTTTCATGAACGAATCGGATGGCTTGCCTTTTCTAAAAGAATTTAATAGATAGGTACTGTAAAAAATAAAATTCAAGTAGATTACAATGCTAAAAATTAACTGTTATTATTATAATTTAACTTAGCATAGAGTTAAATACCGATACGGTATTTAACTCTATGTTAAATTATATGTTACGAAGCAGTGAAATAGTAAATACTCTTCTGCTTTATTCCAAATGTTAAAGTTTGGATGTTTAATTGTCTAGAACTTGTTGCTATTAAACTCTGGCAGGACCGATTTAGATAAAATTTGGAACAAGTATAGTTCGTGACCCTAAATAACACTTTCACCCGGATACCACTAGGGCGAAGCCGTGAACAAAGATAAATATAGTAGACAATTCAGTTTCTACATATAATGTAATTGCGAATTACCTTTACTTACCTCTGGTTGGCAATCTAATCATCCCAATTAGCTGCCAAAAATGAGCAATAAATTTTCAGTCGCAACTATCATAAATAAATATTTATTACTTTTCTTTTCTATCTAATAGCTATACGCTGGCTATCATTAATACTTGCGTCTCCGGCGGGTGAGCTACAAGAGATAGTAAATTAAAAGCATGAAGCTTTTGAAAGAAAATGAATGAAAGTAAATGTGTCTAAGAAAGCATGGCTGGTCATACACAGAGGAGTTGCTGGGTATGGCAAAAGAAACATGAAACTTTTATAGAATATATACAGTTGAGATGCGAGCTTTGAGAAATATAATGACTTAAGATATTTGGTGAGGAACAATTTAATATGAGAGCATCGTAAAGTGAAATACAAAGAAGTGACAAAATTAAAGAAAGCTATGCTAATGTGGTTGGAGACATTCTAGAGACAGGCCAAGACAAGAATACCTTAAACCGACGAGCATGCATGATGAATATAATGGATGTATCGAAGCAAGTGGAAATCCGTAGTATCTGCCTACCCCTCTGGGAAACAGGCGCGAGTTTATGTCGGTACTGTTACTATATATACTATCTATACCTTCAAACCATTTTTATCTTAATATTTATAAGACTTAAGTATTTATCATAACATTAGTTACCAGGCCAAATGTCAGCCTGGAAATTGTTTTATAAATAGTAAACAACCTAATTCTGAGTAAAAAGCTTTGTTTTAACAGACCTTTTGAACATTAATTATTCAGCTTATTATAATGTCTTCACTTCTTTTCTACTAATAAAGAAGCTAGCTTCATGTTTATTTTCATCCAATAAAAGGTCACAGGTATTTCTAGTTCACTAATACCCTTATGTTCAAGGTTAGACTAAGAGTTAAGCGTGACTTACTAACATTTTTCCATTAAATCTGTTACTATAATGCTGCACATTTTTCTTTTATTGAGAAACACTAGTTAATAATTTTATAGCAACAGTCAGCATTACCGCCTACGGTTTGCATTTTTTGGAAAAATATCCTCGAAAAACATTAGTATCGTTCCTACGGTAAATTCGATGAACAAACAAAAACAAGTAGAAATTAAAGATTAATTACAAAATTTTCATCTAAATAATACATTTTGTAAGCGGAGGCTGCCTGTCGACGTTGGAGTGACATTATTAAATTAACAATGCCCAATGGAATAATTTTGAACGCTGTAAAGATTGAATTAAAATCTAGTAATCCTGCGCTTAGCGGCCGGCAACAAAATAAAACACGGCGAAAAGTTCCAGGTATAAATCGGGTTTACTCGGCTATTTACAGAATGAACGCCTAATAAGTACAGGATATTTTTCTGTTAAAAGTGCTACCTGATAGTAAAAAACACCGATGGTAGTATCAAAATTAATGCTTGTTTATGGCAAGTACTTCCTTACTTAAAAATACATGTCATTTTTTTACTTTTTCCACTTAGATAATTGATACCCGAGACTCCTCACCCTTTAAAAAAAAGTTTTACTTGTTCAATTATCAGATCATAGTCTAGCTGGTGTGTAGCCAAGCAATTATGACGTATGTGGCTAGTGGCTAACTAGGTGTTGTAGTTTTTAGGTCATCAGCCTTTTAGGCCCAAGGCCTCTATTAAGGCTTTATTGACTGTACCTAAATAGCTGGCACCGACATTTAAAGGTGCTCTTCAAAACACGGAGTGCTTTGTTCTAAATGTCACCACCGGTAAACAATCATATTGGGACTGGAGGAACACTGCCAAACTATGAAGAACGACAAGGCAAGCTAAAAATGTACAAAGATTTTACGATATTTGAATACCCCTAACGAATCAAGTAATTTCTGTATTAGGATTGGCGTTAAAACCTGTCTAAAAACCTTTTTTTATGTCAATCGATTGCAAGAAAACGCATTACAATGCCGTATGTACATATACATGATACAGAGTAGAGGTTGGGAACGAGAAGTTGGAGATAGTTGATAAATATATTCTTTCTTTTGACAAGGAGGATCCACAGAAGGAGATTTACAGGCGCATACAGCTCGGGTGGGCCGCATTTTGTCAAGAGAGATACCTCAATGCCTGAAGATCCGTCTCTTCAACCAGTGTGTCCTACCAATCCTCACTTACGGTACCGAGACGAAGGTACTGCTTTCGAAGGAGACTGTGCACAGAGTGGGTACGAGTTGCATAAAGGGCCATGGAGCGATTCATTCTCGGCATAACAATTCTCAATCGAGTTCGCAACATTGAAATCCGACGGACGTCGGACGTCCATGACGCTGGTGACAGAGCGATAGACCTTAAATGGAGTTAGGCAGGACACCTGGTCAGAAGTGGTGATGGTTGTTGGAGTAAATCCTTGACTTCAGTTACCATCATCATCACCACCACTCATGGTGGCCAAAGACAGGCCGAGAAAGTCCGGGTAACCCGGCAGCGCAGTGGGTCGACGAAATCGTCAGGGTCGCAGGGCATACCTGGATGCTCACATCCAGTCTCAACGCACAAGACAGAAGAGGCTGGCAAGAAAAAGGGCTTTACCCAGCAGAGGGTGATTCTGGACTAAAATTATGATGATGATGATGGAGATACAGTACAGCAAGCATTACTTGGCGTGTTAGTGCGCCACTGTGCTTCAAATCAGTCTTACCACTGCATTTAATTTTGCGCAAAACGTGGAAAGTAAGTTATTGTATGCAAGCTCTATTTTTATTTTTTTGACAAGACATTCAGTATGAAAACCTAGATTTTGTAATGTTGTTGAAAAAGATAGTATATGTACCAGCAAACAGAAATATTTTAATGATAAATAGAGAACTCTTTATTTACTGTAGGTACTTCTAAAAATAATATCAATCTATAATATTTACCAAAGAGGACAAAGATATCACCCCAAATTTCATTGAAATCGGTTAAGCCATGAAAACGTAACATACTGTACTTTATTAGCATTCAAATTATGTATTTCATATTATGTTTCTAGATTTTGAATAACTATGTGTATTTTTATGTACTAAGGAAAATAACTTAGTAGTCATTGTATATTTTAACAACTTTATTTATTTATTTAATTATTTTCTAGAATATGAATGATCCACCAAATGTGCTTTATCTTAATTTTCTGAGAAACTAATATCGGATGTTGTATCACTGTCACAATCAAGACATATTATTCTAAATTATTTGTTTTTTTATTTATTTATAAAGTTCTGCTTTTATTATTATAACTTAATATTGTATAATATTGATATTTTTAATTCATTCTTGCATTACCTTTTTTTGGCTTGCCATGGTGGGGTGCCTTATTCATTTTCAAACAATGGTTTGGAGCATTGGTCCATGACCACAATAAATTATGGCGGTAAATCAGAAATTAGTTTTTCAGTTTTGGAACCATTTTTTGAACTTAGGCGTTCATTTCATCGTGATAATGTCCACGTTTTGTATTTGACTTAAAAATTAATACTGCATTTGGCACAAACCCATCCGCACCACCAGCACGTACATCTCATCAGCATCCATATTTGTCCTAGGGATATTTTTTTATGCTACCGGCAACTTCTTCCGACTGCCAGCATTAACTGACTTCATAAGAAAAGTATGTACAAGTCTCATCGAGGTAGATAACAGGACGGCGATTTCATCATCCCGATTTGCGTTTATTGTCCTCAGCAGATAGCAAGACCTTCATGCTGCTATGTCATATCTTTCCATTAAAATCTTTCGTTTTGTTTGGTATTTCCGGAATCTGACTCCCAGCCTAAAATAAGTTTAATATTTTTTATTCATATATAAGCGTTTCCCGTAACTTTATCGCATTGTCTCAGATATCTAAGCACCCTGAAGTCAGGAGAAATAACTACCTCATAATTATTTTCCTCATGACTTTATCGCTTGTCACACATATTTAAGCACCCTGAAGTCAAGCGAAATAATTACCTTAAAATAATGTTCCAACATAATGACGTTTTTTTAATTCAACCATTATCTTTGAATATCGGGATTTCTTTTTCTATAGAGTAAAACTCCAAGGTCTTTTTCCGAACCACAGACAAATCAAAGTCATCTAAATTGCATTTAGTCTCCGTGTCCCAATTTCTGACAAAGTGGCTTCTGCCTGTTTGCCTTCTGATAAAACTCTCTGAAAGAGCGTTGAAACATCTAAAATTATAAAAAAAAATAGTGAAAAATTATTTATTTATTTATTCATTTATTCATTTATTCATTTATTCATTCATTCATTCATTCATTCATTCATTCATTCATTCATTCATTCATTCATTCATTCATTCATTCATTCATTCATTCATTCATTCATTCATTCATTCATTCATTCATTCATTCATTCATTCATTCATTCATTCATTCATTCATTCATTCATTCATTCATTCATTCATTCATTCATTCATTCATTCATTCATTCATTCATTCATTCATTCATTCATTCATACATTCATTCATGCATTCATTCATTCATTCATTCATTCATTCATTCATTCATTCATAAGGGCCTGAGTCGTAGGAGCATACCGGGCAGTTTGCGTTCGCACCGACGGGGCCGCGAATAGAGGTGGCGCGCGCAGACGCCGTCTCCTCTCTGGCACATCTGGCGGTCGGGTTATCAATCTTATCATTGAGCAGCAGGTAATAGTGCATTAACAATGCACACTTGCGTCGTAGCTCAAGAGTGTTGATACCTACCATTCCGTTAACGAACAACAAAGACGGATATAAATATGGGTAGTACCCATGTATTTTCATATAAAGATAACGTGCAAATTTTCGTTGAACTCGTTCTAGCATAATAATATATTTTTGTTCGTGCGGATCCCACACTAGAGAGTTATACTCTAATTTACTCCTCACGAACGCGTAGTAAAGAGTTATTATGGCATTCCTATCTTGGAACCTAGATGTTTGACGCATAACAAAACCCAGTGATTTAAAAGCTCTGTTACATATATCCAGAATATGCGAATTAAAGGTCAGCTCTGCATCCAAGGTCAGTCCTAGATCTCGAATTTTCGTGACGCGTTCGAGCGGTGCACCCGATATATGGTAGTTGTATTGATAAGGCTCGCGCGATCTTGTAAAAGAGATGTTTTTGCACTTTGCACATTATATTAGTAGGATTCGATTTACCCATAATTGAATCCCTACTATTTATCAATCATAGTTTCATTTCCTTCACTTTCATGGACACAAAACAAATGTACTTTAATTACGGTTTTTCTTGAAGCATTTTTTATCACTTTCGGAATTTTATACAACACAAATAATTCGCAGATTTATCACAATGTTGTTGTCTGTAAACTCGCTTACGTCAAACTCAAAGTTTCAAGATGGCAGTTTTAGCTCCTAAAAACGCCACCGCTAACGTATACTTGTAAATAGGAATAGACAAACAAAAAACAACCAATACGAGAATAAAGCATTATACGTATATATTGCCTAGAAACATCTACGCATCAGTGAATTTCTAAGTCTATAGAAAATTAAATAATAATAATTGTGAAACTAAGTGCTTTGTCTAGCTCTACCAACATTAATAACTGTCTATTTACATTAATATCCGAGTAGGTGTAGGACTTTGCTTTTCATTTAAATAATAATTTATTTGTTTAGGAACGTTATTTTATGAAGAACCTAATTAATTTTAGGATTAAGTAGGTTTTCCATGTTCAAAGGAATGTTATAAATGTAGATTTAAGGATCTCTACGATAATACTTTAAACATAAGCCCCAAATCCATTGCGGCGCACGCAAAAGCTACCCACGCACGATGACTTTATGCGTCATGCACGCTATGTTCAACATTGGGCTACATTACATGAGATGAATCGTTCCATAGAATGTTCGATATAGAAAAAAACTCTCATTTGAATGAAGAAACTAAGTTTATGAATAAAAAAAGAAACAACGGACCAGTTTTTTCCTTGGTTATTTTCTATGTTTATTTAGTATCTTTAATCATTTTTAATTTTCGGCAGTGATTATCTTGTTCACCCGATTGCAAAGGGTGATGGGTTCCACTCATCCATGGATTTTGATATTTATAATATTAGTAGGTTTTTCATTATTTTAGTTATTTTATACTAGTCGGGTTTTTGGTTTATTTCATATAAATTTCGGCTTGTTTATTAAAGTATTATACTCAACTGTACGTCTCATCTGAATGCGCGACAGTCGATTGGTGGCTTAGGTACTATAGGTACTATACAATGCCATGAGATGAAAGAAAGATGACTATGATAAATATGAAAAATCAAATAACCCGACTGCGTTGTTAGATAGATAAAAATACTTTATTGCGCTCTAAATAATATATAAAATTGATAATTACCCATTATATACTTTTAATATGTTGAAGGTACAACGGGTGGTCTTGATGCTAAATAGCGGTTATCTATACCAGAATTTCAATAATTTTAAATTTTGATGTCGTGTCATCCAGGCATTGGTTTTGTTTTTCATGTAAAAGAATTGCGGCTGGTGACATGGAAAAAGTGTTTTAGCTAAGTAGCACCGAGCCGCATACGTTATTTGTATCCCCTTTCAACTTTATTTTTATGACTCATTCTGGTACTTGATAGGTAGGCTTGCCAACGGTGGCCACGCGGTCTTAAAGTTACGCCAGGCCCAAGGGAACCTTGGCTTCTCAAATTTCCGGTTGGCGTGAATAAAATGATAGAAACAAAGAAGCGTCGTACTTCCCGGAAATATTACTTACCTTAACACTGATAACGGTTGGTAACCGTTGAAATCGAGAGCACTCATGCTATACCAACTTTATTTTTTATTAAAATCGGGGGTTTTAAACTCCGACTAGTTTTTTATAATCTGTTGCAGTGCTTTTTAGTGACTTATGACAATATAAACTAAAAATCATCCTTGTAGTTACACAAACAACTGTAGAAAACCGCGTTACCATCCGATAAACCGTTTCGGAGATAAATGGTAAACATTACTAACGATCTCATATAGTAAACGCATATACGGGCTTATTGCGTCGCCGGTATGAAGGCCACTAATCACTAGTATGGGCACAGGCAATTAAAAATTAACTCAAACAAAGTGTGTTTTTAGGGCAAATTTAATGGAGCCTCGTAGTGCTGCCATCGTCCACAAATAACGAACTTGGAAATGTTTTAACGGAAAACAAAGTTTAACAGTTTTTTACCCGTGATGCGAGTATATTTATTCGTTTATATTTATTTGGAAAACAAACAAAACAATGCAACATTTAAATAAACTTACAAAAGATAATACATAAAACTCGCTAATTAATTACTTTCACACGTGAAGACTTAGCTACCAAACAATACTCGTACCTAAAATAAATAAATGAATAAAAACAAAATAAAATAAAGTAAAATCGGGCAAGATACGAAGTTCCTCGCAGACGGCGAGTTTCAATTAGGGAGAATTCGAACATCTAATTTATAGAAAATATTAGGGTTATTCTCGTTGTCCCCCGATGTTCAGCCCCATCGGGAGACAACGGTTTTTTCCCCCGTGGGGACAACGGGGGATTCACATTTATGATGATATTGATGGATCGATTGATGGATTGATTGATGGATCGATGGATGAATCGATGGATGAATCGATGGATGGATCGACGAATAGATCGATTTGTGTTCATGGAACGGCTTATGATTGTGTTGGAGACATTATTGGTAAGAACGTAGGGAAGCTGAAATAATTGATTATTTCTAGAATTGACTCGGACATGCGTTTGCGACACGAGGTTGTTTGATTTTTTATCTGCTATATCTCCGAAAGGGCTATCTGATTGTAATGCGGTTTTACAATCAATTTGTATGTTTTCAAGGATGGTTCTTATACGTGGGATACTCAGAAAGTTTTGAGAGACTAAAAAACTTCTATGGATAAAATATTTTAATTAAGTCTTTTCAAAGAACTCTCCACAGCCTCTATACAAAGTTTCATGTGCTTGAACAAATTTTCGAAACATTTTTTCCAGTCCGCCGCAGACACCTCTTCCACGGTCTTCTCAAACGCTGCTAGCCCGTCTTCCGGCGATGAAAACTGTATCCTTTTCAGCAGATTTTTTATTTTAGGGAATAAAAAGAAGTCACACGGTGCCAGATCAGGACTGTAAGGAGGGTGACCCAAAACTCTGACCGGTGTGGTGTCCAGGAAGTCCCTCGTTTTGAGCGCTGAGTGCGCGGACGCGTTGTCATGGTGAAGCAGTACCCCGTGGAACCCGGTGTTCGGTCGCTTGTTGCTCATTGCAGACAAAACTTCTGACAGGCATTTTGTGGTATACGATTCGGCGTTGATGCTGGTTTGGTCTCGTAATGGAATTGAAACCAGATACCCCGTCAAAGTGAAGAAACTAGCGATCAAAATTTTCCCTGCGCTTCTCGATTGCTTCACTTTCGTAGGCGTTGGTTCGTTTTGAAACAGCCAAACTGTCGACTGACGCTTTGTTTCTGGGTCGTATTGATAAATCCAGGATTCGTCACTTGTCACAATGTCGTAAACGCGCCGAGACGAGCCTGCTTCAAATTTTTGAATCATATCACGTCACCACTCCATACGGGCCTGCTTCTAAGCTTCGGTGAGGTTGTGCGGCACCCAGCGCGAAACTATCCTCCTCACGCGAAGGTGCTCGTGTAGAAACTTGTGAACGCTTCCCGAACCAATCTGCAGTATGTTGAATCTCTTCGTATGTAATTCGCCTGTTTTCTTGAATTAAATCTTTTACTGCCAACACACTTTAATCCGTGACAGCCGTCGTAGGACGACCACTGCTTTGTCCATCCCCCAAAGTAAGGCGACCGCGCTTGAACTGGCTATGCCAATGGTGGATGGTTGCTTCCTTCATCCATAAAAGCCATTTGAAGTCGATCAAATGACTCATCAGGTTTTAGGCCACATTTCCAAATCGTAGAAAATCATCGCAAGAAAATGCTCTCCATGCAGATCCATTTTTAAATGAGACACGATAATTTAATAAGACTCTCGAAAAAATGTAGAGGGAAATTCGAAATTCAAACAATGGTATTTTTACTTTTGAATAACCAAATTTTTCAAAATAATTACAAGTGGTCAGTGCCTTATATATAAAAACTTTTTTTCGCAAAACTTTCTGAGTGGCCTGGTATAGGTTTTATTGCTGACTGTCATGTTATTTTCTATTTCAAATAAAAAATAATGTTTATTTAATTATAATTTAATTGAAATCATATGTTACCACTTTCTTGTTAAACTTGAAGAAAATCTAAAAACACAAATTGTGAATCATATTTTGTCGCTGACCATATGGAATGGTAGGTAGTGCTCGTGGTACTTACGACGGAAATCTATTTCCGTCGTGGACGACTATGTATGTGACAGTCGGGTGTTATTTATTTTATAATTACAGAACATAAAACACAAACATAAAATATCATATAGGCGCAACAAAGTGTAACCCTCGCAGGACCATTGTTAACACATGTTGCAAAATGAGTTATTTTTTCCAACGCACATAATTCATCGCTGCCCCAATACAATTTTTCACTGGACAATGTAATACGTATGTAACTTTGAGCTCAAACAAAGGCCCTATTCACGATGAAAGCAGGTTACCGGTGAACCTTGAATTCATACCTTTGCGCCTCCATATAAACCAATTGCCAAGAAGTGAGCTTTTTCGCCTTTACCTTTATATACTACAAAATTAAAACTATAGTGGCTAGATAACAGAATTATTTAAAAAATGAAAATTACTAATTACCACTGTTTCACTGGTTGTGGTTCTCATGATGAAAAGCTACGAAATTAGCGACAAAACGTCAACTAAAATCAACGAGAAACTGTGGTAATTAATTAGCCGTATTATAAACACCTTTATAAGCTGGTAGATAACTGGTAGAGACAGCCAGCTTGCTGTATTGAATGCGTCATTTTTTTTCAGAGATAAATTTTAATTTATCAGTCGAAGCCTGGGGACCTAATATCCCATTCGGATAGCTTCAGCTTTGGTTCAAATTGTGAGCCGTAATTAGTTACATAACTTATATGCACATTAATCACTTGCTGGACACTGAAGTAAACAGTGAGACATAGTGCGATGTTTCGCACTACACCGACGGAATTTACGATCTGAAAGTACAGCACGTTAAATCTGATTCACAGCTCTAACAACGAGTGATCCATAATCATGAAAATGGATATTGGAACATTCATTAACGAAGCAACGAAACAACTTTTTTCTTATTACCCGCACAAATGAATATTTTTCCAGTATTGTTAAGTGCCCGAGTTCAATAATTCATAGATTATTTTAGAGCAAAGTTAGAAATTGAGCGTAGCGTAGCACATTTAAACATGTTTATGATTTAGTCCGCTCTCGTGTTTATAATAAAGATGAGATTAATGATCCGAGAGCGCCCAACGTGCCAGAAAGACATACGTTCTTGTAAGTTTATTTTTTACTAGCATTGGCCGTCGGATACACCCGTGACCAATGAAAACTTGCAACAGAGTGCTTCTACGAATAACTTAAGTAACTTTAGTAAGGCCTCGAAAAAACTCAATAAGTATATTTTGGTGAAAATCATGCATTTTGCGGGGTATACAACAACATCTGTAAAATTTCAAGATACTTTCTGTACTTATAATTTTTTTTACGTTTATTACTGTCTGATATGAGTAAAAGCTCACAAAACTATTTCATTTTTGTCACAGTAAATATTTTTATAAAACTACGCATACTAAACTTGTCCTTTTATTTGAGGCCGACCGCATATGTATGCCTAGCGTGTTTTATTGCTTTTCTTTCAGATCATGTTGACGGACATAAAAAAAATTTGGACGTTACTACTTTCTTTACATTATTCATATCGGATATTTCGTATGGTAATCGATAAGATCCCTTTGATCATGTTTATACCGATGTGCAAGGTAGCCTTTGGAAGAAAAGGTGATGTCTTCAAGATTATCATTTCGCTATAAGACACAACACAATTACGTATTACTTGAGTACTGTAACTGAACGCGAGAATAGTGCACTGCCTTTTTGTCGAAGCACCATAATATGGCCCACCATTAGACAAATATGTACCTATTTTAGAACGCCACGTCGTTTTGCGTAAAAACATCCGATTATAAACAATGCAGGCTCAAGCTAAACCACGGTGGGTCGAAATATCAAAGTTTCAGGTCTAGTGAAATTTATATAGGGCGGCGACATCCGTAGCAGGCTAGCAGCCCCCTGGCGGGTGCGAATAGGTACTTTGACAACTAATGTGTTCTATTATTTGGGTATAGGTACATATTATTTCTGTTTTGTTGACACGCTAATAGGTATTTAGCTAACGTGAGGTGTTTAAGATGATTGCTAAGTTCAGTCTTCGGAACTAGAATTAGACGAAATAGGTCGTTTTGGATTTACTTCAGTAAAGGCGCTGCCTGTGAAATAGTTCCGAATGTTTCTAGTGGTAATATCAGCAATTATAGTAATCTACTGCTATATCTAGTGTAGCAGCTACAAACTAAATAGTTTCACGAATACAATTATACGTATTTATACATACTTCATTTTGTAACTTTTGAAACTATCATGGTTATGAACATAAATTAAAAAAAAAAATTATACAATATATTATTGATCTAGATAGAAAAAGCAACGGAGATCTCGTAGTGTACCAAATGATCCAGTGTTTGTCCAGGAGTCAGAGGCCCTAACAAATAAAGCGAGATAATCTGGTCATGTGGGATTGCGATTGATAAGACAAAATATATACAATGCGAGACATTTCAAATATTAGTTTTTGAGTACAAACAAGAGAACAAGCTGTTGGTAGAAAAAAGTGACCTTTTTTAATCGCTCTGATAGAAAAATCCGTTAAAGTACCTTATGTTTGAAAAAAGGTTCAAATCATAACCCTCCTTTCGGTAGTTGGATAAAAGTGGTACATTGCGAGACCTCAGTTCGTGGTGAACTAATATGTTAAAAAACATATGAATTGTCAGTCTCTGTTTATTGGAACACTAATGTAACACCACAGATCTAATCAAATCCATTTTGGGCAACGTCTAGCTCTTTAAAATAAGCATAAAAGGTTGTCTGGAAGAGATCGCTTTTAAGCAATAAGACCACCCATTGTACTTTCTCTAGAATAAGATTTTGTTATTATGTTATTTGTTTAAGGTGTCCAATAAAGTATTTTCATTCATTCATTCATAAAAATCAAAGGGCGCTTTACATGTTTAAGTCACAGTTACGACAGCTCGTTCTGCATGATATAACACTTTTTACTTTAACTAACTCTCTTGAATCGTAGTTCCAACCGTAAATATTTTAACATAAATGGCTAAAATTGGCAGGTGTACGACTAGGGAAATATTTGCTAAAGCTTTTTAGAACGCTTCCTGTATATAAAATTGTATTAGCTTTGTTCACTAAACAAAATAATAACACATAGTTTTACAATTTTTATGATTTAGTCAGTTAATCAATGATACCTACTTTAAACCGAAAATAGTTATATGACATTCGCAACTATACAAACATTCCTTTCTTCGATCCAAAAGTATGGTATCCTAAATGACACCATCTCAAAACTGTCAGGAATGATTTCCTATCTGAACTAAATCCGCTCAGCTCATAATATATTAAACTGGATCTTTCTTAATAAAATTATACCAAGTACATATAAAAACGGAAGGTATACGAAATGCTTGTACAGCAGCGCGTGAAAGGAGGGGTTTATTCTAACAAAGTGAATTTATAAACCAACATACTGCGACCTTCCAATAACATTTTCAAAAATGATATACTCACGCTTAGTAACATAAAAAATTAAACCGATTCGTGTCATAAGCTCATTAACGGTATGGTTAATAATAATTGTCACGTGCCCTGATGGTGCGTTATTTCCAGCGATAGCCGACTGCATATTTCAATTAAACTGTTTTATTACCAAAAGAAGCATGAAAATTACGAACTATATTTATTATTAGCAGTATGTCGGAGTCGCTTGGGTTCCGTGTAGGCAGTATCTTAATTACATGTGAAGTATGATGCATGCTGAGAGTGGCACCTGTGAGCGAGGTGGAACGAACGCGCGCGGGGCGGAGATGGAAGCGGTTAGTTTATTTCGAGAGCATCCGGCGACTCCCAGCTGTCCACCGCGTTAATATGACGACAGCCCCTCCTCGCCGACACTTCCAACCAATATTTGGAAACATATTTTAAAAGTGACAACTCTTCAACTTCTCAGAATTAGAAAATAATCATTGGAACAATCTCTTTTTAAAATAAATAATGCTCGGTATTTAAAGCACGTTCTTTTATAAACTTTGTTATCAGTGAACTAACACGGGTTGCTTGTGAAAGCAATAAATAAACTAATGATTTAATTCTACAAACTCATTCGCTCAACTAAAACTACGTTAATATCTCTCTTGAGTACGCAACTTGCTAAGCACTACTGCTTGCACTATCTCAAGTTTGTCCAAGTTTTAATGCCACAAAGCCATCCCGCTTGATATTGATAAACGGTACTATATGTGCTCATAAATAATATGATATTAACTTTGTATAAATTGGCTGTGGAGATAGAGGTAAAATTAAAAATAAAATCAGACCGACACATTATGTATTTAGTAAAAACCAAATTTTAAAATGTTAACAAAAACTTCATTTTAAATAGGTAAATCAAAGGACGTCCTGTAAAAAATTTATAATAATTAGCTTCTACCCAAGACTTTGCCTGCGTGGTATCTGGATAAAATGTATGTGTTATTTTATGTCATGAACAATATTGATCCCATGTTTCGTCAGTTCAGCCATTACGGAGACTTTAACAACCAACATACTTTCGCTTTATCATAGTTTTATTAGGATAGGATTGAACGCAGCTAAGAGTGCTGACACGTTGAAAAGATAAAGCTAAAACAGATTATGTTATTCATTCCTTTGGCGTGCGCGCGACACACCGGATGGTACCAGTGGCTAAAGGCTAAATTTAACTACAGTTCAGCATAGTGCTAAATTGTAAGAGGAAATGACACACATGCTTGTCACGTAAGTACTTTTACGTATACAATAAACGTGCAATAAATGCATGTAGGTACATTTATTATTGATAATGAGTATCTATCACACATTTTCATGTACATCGGGTAAAGTGATCTATATAAATGTACAAAAAGATCGTTGATCGGTGATAAACTCAATCATACACAAAATGCAGTCGAACACATACGATAGGTATAGTTCCAATGGTATATAATTATACCATTGGAACCATACCTATCGTTTTTTCATTCCAATGAACTGGAAATAAACCAATATTAATACAACTCTTCAAACAAAACGTTTCTGATTGTCATGACGAGCACAAACAATTCATGAATGATATGAAACTATCGCGTAGGTTCAAATCCAATTTGTAAGAATTGTTATGGCAGTAGCCATAAACGTCTACAGGACCGAGGTCTTTCGACCCGAGAATAGGCTTGGAGTGAAGGAATACCTCAACTTAGCGTAATATTCCTACCGAATAAGAAACCTTCACGTGATATAAGACTTTGTAGGAGAATAACAGGCGATATCTTGGGTGACGCCGATATAACAGCTTAACTATGAGCTATTCAAATTTTCGTTTGATACTGATACCGTAGAAATAAACAGATAGAATCTTGAAAACAATTTATCAAACATAATTTTGTGTACCTCGGTAGACACAAGCGGGTTAACCAAAAGATCATGTGGATATACCTAGAATACAAAACAGAGTGAAACCTCGGATATGTCTGTTACGGAACATACTGGGATTCATGTAGGTAGTTAGATACACCCCGGATCTAGTGAACTCAGGAAAGCCCAAGTCTTGGTGATCTCGTGTATTTTCTCTCTGAAATACGCAACAACATTTGCACAACTTTTGTTATTTGGTGCTTTACAACATCATTTTATTAGAATAATAATGTTTTCTACTGAACAAGGGGCTTAAAGAGTCTTGATGAGACAACGCACGGTCACGAGATAAACGTCAGTAAAATATTGTTCCGTATGTTTTCTTTTCTTAGTCTTATTATTGAAGTTTAGTCTCTTCAAATCGATGTTTTTTGCTAATATCCAGGCTATAAAAATGCTTTATTATGCTGTCCAAACTAAGTACCTAAGTACGAATACAAAGACTAAATTGAAACTTGCTCGAGATACCTAATAAAGGAAAGCATCTGAAAAAGTCGCAAAACGACAGAAAATCAACAATAACAATGGTACCATAATTAAACATTACTAGTATACGAGTAATGTGGCACTTCCTGCATAAAGAAGACATGTCATCAAACAATGAGTTAGAGTTGGGTTGCAAGTTTGTTTGCAAGGTCCGGTCACTAACTTCACCGAGCAACATCTGCACCCGATACGTTCCACTAGTTTGCTGCTGTCATAGTTTCTCGGTGTAGTTTTAGTTTTAATGTAACTTAAATATGTTCTAAGGATCTCGTCATCATTATCAGCTTGTAGTACCCACTACTGAGTATAAACCTCTTTCATTTTGTGCCACTTACTCGAGCTTTGATGCTGATCGCATCTAGGTCTTATCCGCTTTCCTCTCGATTTCATCGTTCTAGTGCAGAAAAACTAGATCTCATAAATTATGCTTTAAACACATCTTTCACAGAAAAACACATCTTAAAACAAATATATATTTTATTTTACTACTGATGTTTTTTTCTGCATAGAGAGAAGTTACGTTCTATATGTTTTGAAACCATTTTTCTGATTTCTGTACCTGTAGCATTAAACTTTTATTATTACGTGAACAAGGAGCTAACGTGGGATTCTAAGAAATCCCGAGGGAGAGCTCGAGTATGTTCCCTGATTCTACTAAATATTTTATGGTTATAAAATCTTCCACGAAAATGGGAAGAGTGGAATGGGACACTGCTTTTCTTGTTTTTTTTTACTATGGGTTAGAAGACACGCAATTTTAGAAGCAAAAATAACTAGATACTTTATTTGAAATGTGATTGATTATGTGAGGTGATTATGTATCTATAATAAACAAATAATACTATCATCTTGATTATGTCACGTAAAGTAAGGACTAAGCACAAATCCATCTACTCTAGTTGGAATAATTTAAAACCGATTATTTAACTAGGTAGGTTTGCAACATCCAAAACCTAGCAGAAACTTCCCTACTTACTTTTTTTGGAAGCTACTCGTACCGTTCGAAATTCCAGAAAATTCAGTTTCTAAACAGTATAACGTTTGTAACAGTTTAATTTTGGCACCCAAATGCTTCGGGGTGCAAACCCTCCCTTGGGTTTGATCCGTTCGATCTTATTCCAAAAGCTAGGATAGTCTTGGCAATTTCCTTTGGAATAGGAAATGAAAACTACTAGCAATATTGTTTAATTTCTAATTGACAGCTCACATTTTGCTATTATTTTAATATTCCTAAATAAGAGTTCCCATAGGTTATTTTAATATGATTCTATTTTTTATACTTGTCAGTAATCAATCAGTCAACGAAGCGGTAATGAAAACGTAAAATAATGTCAATTGAATTTTTTTATTGTTTTTTCATATGTAGTTTTGATACTCGAGCAAACCATGCAAAACGAAACAAACAGTGTATCTGAGGAAATTTAAACTTAATGACCTGCATTCTAACTATTGCGGTATTGTGGTCTGACGATGCGATCTGCAGCTACGGTAAGTAATTTATAATTAAATTTCTAACTTTGTGGTTAAGTGGGATGTGGGAAGTGCCCACACTGATTGATACTGTGCGCGGTAGAAATAACGACCTATATCATTTAAACGTGCAGTTTCAATCCAAAATATTTCCAGTTATAGTAATTTGGAAACAGGAACGAATAGACCAAGCGGGAATTGCATTTTAAATAGATGCAGACTAGGATGACCTGCTTTGGAATAGCAAATATTGATTCATATCAAAAATATCAATCACATTTTCCGCCGCTGAAATGAGGCCACAGTGGGTTTAAGTTTGTATTTTTATCTTACGCAAGAGCCAGATAAATATCAAGTTTAGTGAGGGCATTTATCTGGCCGCAGCAACATTCAACTAATGAAAAAAGATGTGGATAATATACCTTAACAAAAATATGGCAGGATTTACGGTGCGCCACCCGCGTCGTGACAGAAATAGAAAATATCTGATAGAACCGGCTTGCACATAACATACATCATACGATGACAGTTACTGACTGGCCGTTAGCAAACATTCCACCAGGCTATGAAATATTGTGCCAGGAGGTAATGGCAATAAAATTATAGGTCCCATAAATAGACTTACCAAACGTGCTTAGACCTAAATATGTCTAATAAATACATACAAGAAAACAAAAAAACGTTTTTTTAGTCAATTTGGATACAAATATATCACAAACATGGATAAAAAACAAGCCAGGCATCTAAATAATCGAACTATCAAAAACTGTTTTTTTTCTCTACTTTACCTGAAATGTACAATGTTAAAATCCTTGTCATTATCCCCAGGGTAAAAAGCTTAAAAGCACAATAGATAGATAGATAGATAGATAAAACATTTATTCGTTGCTACAGACACACACCAATATACATTTTATTGACAGTAAGTTTGTGTTTGTGTGTGTTGCAGTACAACAAAAAGGCCATGGCTCAGTGAAAATTTTTTGCTTAAAAGCAAAAACACTGATTTTCAGCCAAAAACCTGTTGAGACCAAGTAGAACGAGTCAATCCGTTTTCAATAGCATTTTGATAACTTCAAGTTAAGAAAACTTAGCTCAAAGTTTGTTTCGAACAGAAACACCGGCTAAGAAAGAAGTGCTAAACAGTTTAGTATTTTCTAATCGCTAAATAATTTTCAGTTATTTAGGAAACAAAAAATACAACTATAAAAGAGCAGATGGATAAGCAGGGACCAACAATTATAAAATATATATTTTGAGACGTAAATATTATCACATTATCCCACAAACAGCATAGCTAACAAATTTTATCCACGCAAATAAGAGAGTGAAACCGGAAGAAACAAATGGAAGTGATTTTTTTCCTCGGTGATTGATACAGAGGCATACCTAATGGGAGCGTAAAATCTCTCTAAATTAATGTCCTACATCTATTTATTTACAAGCATATGTCAGCATAAAATGTCCTAAAATACCTACAGATAAAATTAATTACAAGGCTAAGTTCCTAAGTTAGATTTTTTTTTTAAACAAAACTAATACAAACTGCTTAATGCTATACGACGAACACTGTTAGAAAAAGTAAACCACGACATTTTAAAGTTTTCCCACGTACACCATATGTGTTTGTTCATCCTTTTATTCCTTGTTATAAAAGAAAGATAACCATAATCATTAAATTTATTCCAACCTTCCTATATAATAACAATACTTTTTTGACAAAATTAGAATGGCTATAATAATTCACAAACTAAGCTATTAAAAGTGTTGCCAGGAAATAATGTACGATCCACATTATTTCGGGCAGTAATTTTACCCAGTAATTAGACGATAAGTAAGACGTGTTGTCACGACGACGATCGAAAGCGGAATGCCTCCGACCGCTCGGCACTCGACCGAATCGCGCCTCCGGTTCGCTGTGAAGTTCGTTGCTATGTTGCCGCACGGTACTGACGTCACAACCGATTTCGTTCCGGAAACGGAAACATCAGAGCGACAACATCCGGCCGTCCTGCTCACGCGTTTGTCCTCAGATGCGTCTTGGTCTAGTGTAGAAGCTGAAATATTTGAACTCAAATTAGATACAATGTATATGTTGATGCATACTTTATTATTTACTATCTTCGGATCGTACATTGAGTGTTTGTTTTTGTGGTTTGGACTAGATGATGTTCATTCAGGATCAAACTAGCCGTGTATCACCACTTACCTACACTACAACAGCGTTCACAGTGGATGCCTGTTGTATGCAGTTTTTTAAAATCAAACACTCATGATCCATTCAATATTTGAAGCGAATACATTAGACCATGCTTGTTATTTTTATCATCAGATCAAAAGTTTAAGATTTGTAAAATAATAAAATAAATAAATGTAATAAAATTTACCTAATAACATAATATACAGATACCTGACCTGCCTACTTATTGACAACATCTGGTCTTACTCAGCAATATGGATCCATGGCTTCATATTTTCAACGCATGCTATGCCATCATAACGTTTCGAAGATCGTTCAGCTCCTCTCATATCCGCTACTTGATATCTGTCGTGACCTAAGATTTTTGTCACTTGGAAAGGGCCCTTGTAGAGAGGCAGCAGTTTTGTGCTTTGACCATCATTTGAGTGACTCGGAATTTTGAGAACAACCAAGTCTCCGACATCGTAATTAGGGGCGTCTTTTCTTTTGGCGTCAAAGGATGCCTTTCAGCATCTTTTTTTATGTTGGCGTCGACCGTTTTTCTCAAAGCGGTCACATCAACAGAATGTTCTGTGTTGTCATCGTCAGTGATCATATCATTATTCATTCGAATTCTGTAACCAAAGAAGACCTCACTCGGTACAGCAGATGTAGTTTTATTTATTGTACTATTAATACCTTGCTGTATATTTGTTATATGTTGGTCCCATTTATGATTCTCAGTATCAGCACCCATACTACGCAACGCTTCTAGAATTGTCTGGTTATAGCGTTCCACCTGCCCGTTTGAACGCGGTACAGCCGTGGCTATGATGTGAGCTCGAATATTCCTATCTTTGCAATAGCTAGTGAACAATTTGGATGTAAAAGCGCTACCGGCGTCACATACTAAACGTTTCGGATTTCCAAACACTTTGAATATCTTATTTAACTCGTTTATAACCACTTTACTTTTAGTATTCTTGACAGCCGAAATAAACACATATTTGGTGAATGAGTCCACTAGTACCAAGAGATAACTGTTTTGCTGAGAAGTTTTAACAAATGGACCAAGGTGATCTACGTGAAGTGTGTGAAAAGGTCTAGCATGTTTTGGAATCGGATACAGTTTGCCTGGTTTTTTACCATGAATATTTTTGAAATAAATACAATTTAAACAGTTTTTGATGTACTTAGCTACAGTTTTCTTTAGTCGAGGGAACCAGTACCTTGACCTTATTCTTTCAACCGTTTTATCGACTGCAAAGTGCCCTACCTCGTCATGATTAGCTCGAATAACATACCATATACATTGCTTTGGTACTAACCAACGTCTTCCAAATTCAGTTCTTCTGTAAACTTTGTTACCTAGCAATTCATACTCTTTAAATATCTGCTTATTTTTCTCGGCCTCCCCTGACTGTAATATATCACGAATACTACATATACCGGGGTCTTGCAACTGAACAGATAGCAACCAGTCACTTTCAGTTATTGTATTTACACATTCAGTTACGTTCGGCACGAAACCAATGTCACTTACAGGGTTCCTGCTTAGTGCATCTACGTGTTGCATTTGGGCGCCAGGTCTGTGAACTACTTCAAACGTAAACTCCTGGGTATATAACACCCATCTACTTATACGCGGTATAATTTCTTGCTTGCTCAGAGCGTGTCGCACGGCATTGCAATCAGTCGTTATTTTGAAGTTTGTACCTAATAAATAATGACGAAATTTTTGTAATCCTGCTACAATTGCTAATAATTCAAGTTCGAACGAATGATATTTCTTTTCGTCATTATTAGTTTGACGACTGTAGAAATATACGGGCTTTTCAACGTTATCAACGGTCTGAGTTAAAATACATCCAATGCCGTCGCGACTGGCGTCAGTATATAGATTGATGGGTAATTTTGGATTAAAAACATTGAGTACCGCATTATTAATAAGTGCGTTTTTTACGTTAGCGACAGCCTGATCTTGTTGAGGGCCCCACTGCCAGATTGCTCCCTTTTTCAGCAAACTAGTTAGTGATTTGCAAAGTACGGCACAGTTTTGTATGAACTTTCGAAAGTAATTAATTAACCCTAAGAATTGCCTTAACTGATGAACTGTCTTTGGTGTAGGGTATTTCGAAATAGAGTCCAGTTTACGTGCACTTGGGCAAACCCCTTGTTCGGAAATATCATAACCCAAAAATGTAATTCTGCTTTTGAAAAATGAACATTTCTCTAAATTTATTGTCAGCCCATTTTTAACAAGGATATCTAACACTATTTCTAAACAAACTATATTTTCTTCAACAGTCTTAGTAGCAATAAGTAGGTCATCCATATAACATACTACCCTTCCAAATCGAAGATTGCCCAAAACAGTATTCATTAGTCTTTGAAAAACGGCTGGCCCGTTGCATACGCCAAATGGCATCCTTAGATACTCAAAATGACCATCGTTTGTAATGAATGCTGTTTTGTGCACATCCTCTTTTTTTATTGCAATTTGATGGTACCCACTTTTGAGGTCTAAAGAAGTATAGAATTTACATCCCTGCAATCTGTCAATGAGGTCCTCAATAAAAGGCATCGGGTATTTCTCTTTAATAGTAATTTTATTCAACTGTCTATAATCGACACATAACCTTTTAGCCCCAGATGCTTTGTTAACTAAAAGAGCTGGGCTTGCATAAGCCGAGTTACTGTTTTGAACAATTCCGTTTTTTAAAAGATCATCTGTTATTTCACGCGTGATTGCTCGTTCCGATTCTGACATTCTATACGGTCGTTGACAAATGGGCTTACTAGATGTTAACTGTATTTCCAATTCTACGCAAGAGGTTTTTCCCAAAGATGATAAATCTTGAGAAAACGATTTAGGATATTTAGAAAGTATATTCTTCAGTATTATTGCATGTTCTTCCGATACGTTATTGATGACATCAATAGTACAAACATTCACGGAATCACATGATTGGAATGTCAATGTATCTCCCACCCGAACATACATTATACATACATTATCTTCTGTGAAATTCCTGCCGATTAGAATATCACAGCCGGACAGCGCATCAATAACGTAAAGCGTTATAATAGAGTCTACAGAATCGACCCTAAGAGTGGCTGCTACAGCCTCAGTAACTTGAGCAGATAAGTCATTTTTAAATCCTACCAAATTAATGGGCGAGTTCAGAGGAAAAGGTTGCAAATTATATTGACTTACTAATGCTGTTGTTATCAAAGAACAGTCGCTACCCATATCAAAAAATGCTTTGCATTCAAAATCATTCAACAAAACATGTTTGTAAAACTTTTGTTTAGTTTTTGGATCAGAGATCATTTTAACTTCCGCAACTTTCTCGACTTTAGGTTTCGCTTTAGATTTACAAGCGGCCTCTAAATGTCCTAACTTGTTACATAAAGTACATCTGACACTGTCTTTAACAGTACAGTTGTTCCTCCTGTGACCTACCTCACCACAACGATAACAAGTATAATTACTATAATTACTATTTAGAACACTACTAGTATTAGCGACACTACTAGTAATATCGACTTTTCTATCAGATTTATGTGAATCATTATTATAGCCGGACTGAAAAGATCGAGAATGTTTAAATGGTATCGGATTTTGTTGGGGAATTTCCTTCACAGTAGGTGTGTAAACTTTACCGTGTAAGAAGAAGGCTAAGTCGTCGCAGTATCGGAAATTGCCAGCTTCAGCAGCGACGCTAATGTTTATGTCACCGATTGACCCTACTATCACGGATATTATATCTTGTTCTCGGAAACTTAACTGCAAACGATCTATTTTGGCTTTTTGTTGGAAAAATAATTCATATAACGATTGATTAGCCAACGGCTTTGCATCTATTAATTCTTTCAGGGATCTAAACATATTGCGTTTTACTTGAAACGTATCTGACAAAGTGTCACGCCATTCTCTCCACTTCCACGAGGTCCACCAGGTTTTATTTTTTTGCAAAGAATCTAACCATGTTTTTGCGGTATTGCGTAGTTTTTGAAGTGCCTGATACTTTATCATGTTGTCGGACCACCCAAACGCAAGGGCATTGGCCTCTATCACGTTAATCCACATATCTACATTATCTACGAGTGTGTCGAATTCGGGAATCACTGACGATAGTACAACATTCTGACTCACGGTTTGCGATCCTTTACGATGCCGTTTTTTTCTACGCCGCCGGTCATTTCCACTGCTACTACTGGAACTGCTGGAGTCCGATGTACTTGAGCTGGTTGAACTCACCCTTTTTCGTCTTCGTTTGCTCTTACGTGGCATGTTGTGGGCGCCGCACAGTTAGCACTTCTGATAAAAGAAAGATAACCATAATCATTAAATTTATTCCAACCTTCCTATATAATAACAATACTTTTTTGACAAAATTAGAATGGCTATAATAATTCACAAATTAAGCTATTAAAAGTGTTGCCAGGAAATAATGTACGATCCACATTATTTCGGGCAGTAATTTTACCCAGTAATTAGACGATAAGTAAGACGTGTTGTCACGACGACGATCGAAAGCGGAATGCCTCCGACCGCTCGGCACTCGACCGAATCGCGCCTCCGGTTCGCTGTGAAGTTCGTTGCTATGTTGCCGCACGGTACTGACGTCACAACCGATTTCGTTCCGGAAACGGAAACATCAGAGCGACAACAGTTATTTATTTACGTTCTTGGTTTTCTACAATACATTCCATTATAAAGCTCCCACAATTGAGAAACGTATCCTTTTTATAATTATATCAAATCTTTATTTCTCCATCATTGGAAGCTAACTATCTTATTCCTACTTGAATTTTATGTCAATACAAATCTCTAACTTTGAGTATTTAATAAACATAAGCAAAAGTAAATTAAAGGTCTGGGTAGATCAAAATAATGATATGTGACTAATAAATAAACCTATGAGACTGTTCAAAATTCTTTCAAAAATTTGAAACTCTATAGCAGGTTTTCAAAATGTATGTAACAGTTTTAAACTTTTACATTCCCTGTATGTAATTGGTCCGTTAATATTTTTAAGCCCTATTATTGCATTCTATGTAAATATTATCAATTAATTGTGCCCCCTTCAAATGCCTGTTTTGTAACCGTCTATCAGTCAGCTGTTCCCTTAAGAAACCTCAATATAATCCTAATTTATTTTACCTAACCAATACGTACAAACGTAATGGCTTCTTCAGATTTTGACATGATATAATCGGATCTACTCTCAACGATGTTTGAGAAAAAAGGTTTATTGGTTTATTGTACAGGAAAACGACGTAGCAGATGTTTTTAATAACCATCACACAGCCTATTTATTTTCTAATATCTAACGTAAAATAAGACATACTTTTTTATCGCTGCCATCAAAATACGTTTTTACATTGTAATTTTGCTTCAATGGATATGATTTTATGATTGTGCTTTCGTCTTCAGTTTTTCATTGATAAATTTTTTCCATTTCCGACAAAAACAGAAATTAATTTCTTGTTTCGTTTAGCAGTAATAGGTTTAGAACATTAACATTATTAGTATGGCGTGGTTTGAACAGCACTGCAGCAGCTTGGTAAAAATTTGACCTTCTTCGGTAAGCAAGACAGTACATAAAGGTCGAATTTTCGGTACTTGATACCATTATAATTATAATCATGCTACATAAGTAGTTATATAGGGTAATTCAGGTACCATGGTCCAAAAAAAGCACGATGGCCGACCCAAATCACCCCCATATATCTAAGATTTTTTATAGTTCAAGATCAGATAGGGCTTTTTTGTTTCCTGATTTTGACTATTTTCTAAGGAAAAAGGTTTATGATTTTATTGTAATGCCGTTAGAATAACATTATATATCCAGCATAAGAAGTTGCATTTATTTATTTAATACTTTCGTACAAACGATGTAGTGCTAGGAGGACTTAATGCTAAAGCATTCTCAACCAGTCATCCTGGATGTGTAAAAAGATAATGTGGCATGTTCAGTAAAAACTCAATACAATTACATAATTATTAGGTAATAATGTACCTACACTACAATGTATATATATATATATATATATATATATATATACATTGTAGTAGTATATATATATATATATATTTATTATTGGCTTGGAAATGGATTTGGTATCACTGCACTGCGGTGCAGTAATTAGTAGTGGCATCAGAGGGGGGAGGGTTTGAAAAGTAATTAATGGATCATCTTCGTAAGAAAGTGAATTTAACAACTTTAAAAATATGAACAAAATTAAATATTCTACATTTTATAAAATAGGTTTAGCTCTTGAACTATAAAAAAACCTAGAATATACATTGGGTTGGTCATAATGTCGTCCATCACCCTGCTCTTTTTGAATCATAGTTGCTGCATTGTCCTTTATATATTTCTCACAGGTACGTATAACGCTAATAAGTACTAAACATACCTCAAGTTGATCGGACTTGCAGAGTGCCCAAGAAAGGACAGGTGACACGAGGAATGGGTGATCATCATACAGTTTTATAAGCAGAGTAAATAATTAGTTAAATATCAGTTCGTACACATATTGGCTGAAATATAAAATACTGGCCAGCAGTTTTACGAAAAAAACTTTGAAAGAACACCTTCATGATTAAGCGTGTTAATAACCATAACCAGAGCTGAAAGGCAAGAGGTCTTGGTTCGATTAGTAGAACAACTACATGATCTGCAAATAATTTTTTTGCTGTTCTGGTAATTTTAGTTCCTGATAACCACGACACAGGGGATCCTAGTGTGGGACCATGAATAAGTAACTGTCGGCGACTGTCGGGTGCTATTTATCCTATCCTATCCTACTACTAATATAAACGCGAAAGTTTGTGAGGATGGATAGATACACAAGAACTACCGAACGGATTTTAATTAAACTTTACAGTCATATAGCTTATACATCAGAATTACATATAGGCTACTTTTGATCCAAGAACCACGAGGGCGAAGCCGTGGCGGAGGCTAGTTTATTAATTAAATGCTATACCAGCTTGCCAGTCCTTCACTATTCTAGAGGAAGATAATTTAAAATAAATCATCGCCTCAGATTATCATTCAAAGTTAATTAAAGAAAAGAGAACATTATAGTGAGAAAACCTCGCTTTTTCGTGTAAAGTAAACGTATCGTAGTTTAGCCTAAGTTCACTAACTCAACAATAACCAACCAATAATAAGGTCCTCATTCAAGCTTTTTTTACACATGTTTTCAACATCATTATTAATAGTTAGATTTGACGATCCGTTTTTTTTAATAATAAAGCTTTTTCCCACAGCGCCATCAAGCCCAAAGTAAGCAGAGATTGTATTATGGGAACTATATGACTGATATAAGTATTATCGGTTTTTTTTTATAAATAAATACATATATATTTAACTTACGTAGAAAACACCCAGACCTGAAATAAATATTTGCAGATCATACAAAAATTTCCACGCAACCTTCTGCATCTCAGGTGGGCCTCCGCCCATTACACCACAGAAGTCGTCCGTTTATAATGTTAGTAAACACAAGGCACGTAAACTTCATAATTGAAAGTAAAGCGTTACGCGCCAAAGCATAGTTGTTACAGTGCGTGTTTGTTACCTACATAAATTATTTGAAATTAAATTTATGAGCTCTGTATTTTTTCAATAAAAATACTTATTTTCTTAGATGAGCTTTTCCATCCTCATATCTGCGAGCATAATTTTGCAGTTAACACATTCTAATAAGGTAATTTTCTTACGCAAATACAACAATTTAAAAGTTTTCATCTTCGCTACGGTTTTCGCTAAGTAAAAAGAAGTTTAAGTGAAAGATGATTTATTTTGTTACCTTCATTATAAAGAGACTGTAGATACTTGTGAAGTAGTTACTTACTTTACCACGGAATAAGCACTAGAAGGTACTTTTTCCACAAAATGTGAACCTACGGAACAAACGATGACATCGTCGAGGCTGCGGGTCGACACTAAACATGTCGGCATTGCGCAGTAACTATTAAAGGTTTTACAGCATAAGTTATGTATGGGTTAAGACGGGCTTCCTCTCTGTATGATCTAATTTTGTCTCAGTAGGAAGGCGGTAAAACGACGTAATGGTCCTGAACAAAACGGCTCTGATTTATGGGGAGCACGCCACCCAACTCGTGCTAACACGCAGAAAGTGCCAGACACCGTGAAAAGGGTTAGAATACAATGCTGGTAACGTGCTCGGGCTAAATAAAACGATTGTACGTACCTGCCGGTAAGTATTTCATAAACATAACTACACCTTGCCAATTGACAAGGTCAATGCTTAATCAAGCATTTCGATTTATGGACTTCCATCCAGCAAAATGTATTGTTCCTTTTTTCTACCCGTCTGTTTCTTGTTTACTTGTTTCTTGAGAATTCTCTAGATCTCTAATGTTAGGAGCAATCTATTTAGGCAAGCAACTTGGAAACCATAAAACATGACACGTCCTAGGTATAGTTTTTTATTTTCGAGGTAAGCCTAATTAGTCGAATAAGCAATCTAACTAGTAGAAAGTCAGAACACATTTTATTTTTCTAGGTCAGCTTTACCATTTCCAATATTCATCAAAACAGGTTTACCCCTTACGGAGCAACAAACATCAAAACTTTCACATTTTTTTAAATTAGTTATAACAACACTTTATAGCGAAGACTTTATTTTTCATTATTTCATTTGTATATCTTAATGCAGGATTTTATTCTTTGGAAATAACAAGGATCATTTAAAATTGTCGTTTGTTAAATTGAGTGAATTTAGGCAGATTTCTCACGATCGAACAAAAAATTAAGACAGCAAACAAACACAGCTTGCTCATTTATTTGTTGAAGAGATGATAAATTACTTACTTGAAAAACGATTAATGGTTCAATATTCATCATAAATCATGTAACATCTTATTTAAATGCGTTTGTTCACAATATTAAATGCTCGAGATATGTATTGAAACAATTATGTTATGAATTATGATTTATAACGTAACAACCACTGGAAATCAAATATTTTGCATTTGTTTCTTTAATAAAACCATTAATATGTATAGGTGCTCTAAAGATAGGTATCTATTAGAAAAATGTTTATAATATGTAACTAACAATTTATAATAAATTACCTGAGGAACTTAAAGCGCTAGATGTAATTACATTTAAGAGAAAGTTAAGCAAATGGTTAATGTGTAATTGTTTTTATAGCATGACATTTTTTAATTTTGCATACCTGCAGGCTGAGTGCATTGGCAATCATAATGTTTAACCCTTAATTATAAAATATGTATTCTTGCAAATAAATGATTTGATTTGATTTGATTTGTACTTACTTCTCCTGAGGGAATCTGGATGTGATGACGGTGATAACGTAAGTAGGCGAGAAAAATATCCCGCATGTTTAATTCTACACTCATAAGTATGGAAAAAAGGTTTTACGGCTCGTAAAACCAATTGATCCTAAAATTGCCCTTTGCTCTCGCTAATCCAAAGGGTTTTGTGTAACATATAAAGAAGGCTTTTAATCCCAAAATATATTGAAAACCTCAATTGCTTTTAAAAGGAATTGGTATTTATGTTCAAGTAGCTTCATCATATTTATCAACGGCGGTCAAAATAAATTAGGTTGTCAAAAATACTTTCATAATTGGATTCAGTGTCAATTTATCCTTGATTTATCGGTACAGCATGGCGAAGATTATGATGAAGTAATGATTTTATTTGCCTTAATAACACGGGTTGCGTTATGTTAGTTGGAATTTGTTTTCGACACGCAACTCCATTAGAGGAAGGTTATTTTTGCCCGGGACACTAAGGAGCCCGTATATGCGTTTGCCATTAGAGATTGTTTGTTTGTTTGTTTGTGTGTTAACCCCAAAATTGATTATTGGATTGTATTGCATTATTTTGCAATCGATTATCGTCTTCAAGAATGGTTCTTAAGTTTTATCGTCTCAAGTCACTAGAAGGCGCTGCCATCGAAGATGAAAAAAAAATACGTCGTTGGCTTAAATATTTTACAAAACTTAAATGTCTTCGAATTCACTCTAAAAGCCGCAAACACGATTACAACTAACAATCCTTATTTACAGAAGTGAAAACAAGATGTTGAAACGCGCAATTAACTTTATCCCATTACCGTACCGGATGAGATTTGACGAAAGATAGGAGGATAAGTTCTGGCAATTAGATTAGGTTTATATCTTCTTAGTAGATATGGCGAGTAACTTATTTTATAATCCTCTAAAAAGCAAACATAACTCAGTTTATGAACAGTCCCTTATTTGAATGTGAGGGAGGGCACAGGTGGACGACGCTTACTCTCCTTTAAATATTTGATGTATCCGCCTAACAGCTTCTTGCTATTATCTATGTTGTGTAGGATCTATATTTTGTGTTCATCGCATATAACTTATCCATTAGGGATACGGTTTGTATTATTACTTGAAGATTCTATAATCCTCTAAAGTGAACAAACATAAACCGTCCAGTGTCAATAATAGAGCAGCTTTTAGTCAGTATAAGCACCTAATACTTACAAACTAAATCGCCTGTATAAACGCTTTATGTTCACTCGAATATGATTAATGGATACTAAACAATGTACCCATTGATCATATATGGTTATGAATGCTAATTATCATTCCAAATGAGGTGCCTAGTCTAATGGTGATACGGTTATAGGCAGATTTATAACACTAGGATTTTTAAATATTAAAAACATAATGAAACCTAAAAATGAAATAACGCATGCTACTCTTTAGGGGTTGAAATAAAAAAACTAAATGATGTAACAATTTTGTAGTGGAATATTTCAATTATTCAAAAGGTACAAAGGCCACGTCCAGGATATAAAATCTTAAGGGCTATTATTTTAATTATTTCCATGATAAATACATTAAGCGGCGGCTAACCGTGGAGATCAAAATTCTAGGAACAAATTGCCTTGATTTACGAGCAGAGCCACCCATGCTGCTTTGCTGGGAATAGAAACGAAGTGTGTTTTAACAATAAAATCTTCTATTTGTTATTTAAATTGAGAAGATCAGGACCTGTCTCACGATTGAATTTGGTTTTACAAACAAGATGCATATGCCTCATAAATTATAAGTAGCAGGTACAAAATAAGCATCAGTTATCAATTTATAAATATATAACTGATTTATAACTGCGAAATAATTATAGTATTTATCTTTGTAGGAAATTAAAGCCAAAAAATGCAGGCTTCAAAATCAGCTGAGTTAAACTGATTTCGTAATAGCGATATATTTAGTAAGTAACACTTTGTGTAAACAGGCTCGTAAAGTACTCTTAACATGACAGCTGTTGAAAGGATTGCTATTTTATTTATATTATTATTCGGATAACCCATCTTTCTTTATTAGCAAAATAACAAAGTCCAATTTCAGAGAATCTCCAATAGCAGTTTGGGGATTAGATCCCCAAACTGCTATTGGAGATTCTCTGTATTAATCCATAACGTTTTATTCAATGTGTCTAAACTTTCTGACGATGAGTTATTAACACAATATAAGGTGAGTTTGGTAGAAAAAGGCGTTGGCTAATTCTCGTGTAGTTCTAGGTATTCCTTCCGGAATTATCTACGT
This sequence comes from Perizoma flavofasciatum, assembly GCA_958496245.1. Taxonomy (NCBI): domain Eukaryota; kingdom Metazoa; phylum Arthropoda; class Insecta; order Lepidoptera; family Geometridae; genus Perizoma; species Perizoma flavofasciatum. The sequence goes on from OY292426.1 coordinate 7,315,282, forward strand.
GATCGTTAACGTAATGGTGCTCACGGTCAAGATAAAAAGATGGAAGTGGACGAAATGAACGAGCTAAGCGGCGCGAAACTTTGTACACAGGACTTGTAAAGGCCTTGAGGCCTCTGTGGAGCAGTGGGCGAAAGCCCGCCTGAGACGCACAAGGTTGTGGGTTCTACAAATCTACAAATATTTGTCTCGTGACTGGGTGTTTTCTATGTATAATATGTTATTATGTATTTACATAAGAAGGCAATACTTATTAAGGAAATTCTTGGTAAATAAGCATACCTAACTCTTTTTACTGAATACGATACAATGTGTTTTTAATGACATAAAAGGTTAAGTAAGGTACTACTAATAAACGACTTAAGCGGTTTGGACGAAATACGGAATTAATATTGGTCATGCCCAAAAAAGCTTTTTACCCAGGTACTATACGAGCGAAGCCGTGGGTAGAAGCTAAATCCTGCTATTATTATAAACGCGAAAGTTTGTGAGCATAGTTGTTTTTACTCTTACACGCAAAAACTACTGAACGGATTTTGATGAAACTTTACAGTAATATAGCTTATACATCAGAATAACACATAGGCTACTTTTTATACGGGTACCATGTGGGCGAAGCCGTGGGCAGAAGCTGGTATACAATAAAATAGGTATAACTTTTTTGAACATTTTTACTAAAACACCGATACGGCTACGTGAAGTATCTAAACAAAACACATTCGCGTGAAGGTGTAACCTACCGCATTTTATGAGATTGGTTTTACCGGTGAAAACGTGGCGTGGTCGACGGTATTGGAAGAAAATATTCATGTTAGGGTATCTCCCCCTAGGGCCGTGGCACGGATAATTGAATTAAAGCGGTAACATGTACTCATCATTCACAATACGCAGGTGGGGGATTTTATCACCACGCTCCGCATTCCCACGAATAAATAAGACGTAATAAGCCGGGCTGTAAATCGAATACGAGCTTAATAAAGTACGGAAAAACAATGTAACATAGGTACGATGATTGACTTTTTGCCAGTGCTGGCAAACTAACTCTAAACAACCCAAAGTAGATACCTAATAGTGTAGAACAACAGTCAAAAATCAATCAGACTCTAAGATCTTTTTAGAGTTCTATACGAGTACCTCAAAAGGAAAAAAGGGACCCTTATTATCACTTTGTTGTCCATCTGTGTGTCTGTCTAACTGTTATAACCCTTTTACTCAGAGGTATCAAGTTAAAATGTTTAACAAATACTTATGTCTGGGAGCTGTATTAAATCCAAGCTTCTAAGTCAACGCAACAAAAAATACAGCCATCTATGCCTTATACACTTGTAAGTAAATCAAAACCTACAGGATACCATTGACCTAGAATCATAAAATACAAGAAGCAAGAGGTCTCACAGCACAAGTAGGTAAAGGAAAAAATCCGAAAAACGTTAATTTGTAAAATAAAGGTAATTTTAGCTACTTCATGAAAATTAAAATATATTTTTTTGTTAAGTTAATAAGTTTTTTTTTAATTATACCCAGCAGATTTCCTGTGTCGTGTGTATCAGGAATATCAGCCGCCTATTCGCACGCCGCGCGACCGAAGTGGTCGGAATATGTTCGTACACCTAAAATTATAAAGTTATTTATGAAATACCTAATAGCTAACACTAAATCAGATGCTTCAATAGTAGTATTTGTGTTTCAATTATATTAACATAAATCAGTACATGTATTTTAGCTTAAAAGTTTTGTTATTGCTTTACAGTCTCGAGACAAGTCTATGAAGTCGTACCTATTGTTTGGAATTTGCATTCGAGAATCACAATTAGCTATTAATAAACCTAATTGCTTGAACGATTGTGTAAATAAATCATTATGTCATCTTACATAACAAACGTTTAACATAGCGGTGCTTATCGGTTCTCGTAACTGTCGCGTACCCTACAATGATCCTTTAGTATATTGAATTTATATCATCAAAAGCTAATACAAATACTAATGAGCTTCATGTTATTCATTTTACAAATAACTTATCTATCTAGGATGGGGGCGTCTACCTAATAGTGAAAGAATATCACTGAATCAGTTAAAAATTATGATTTGATTTCAATTTGTGTAAGAAACAGTGCTCGTAGGTACATATAAAATTCGAGCAGCATAGTCGAAATAGTTGAAAGTCTTAGTTACCTATTGATATCGTCAAGCTATGTCGCGCTTCCGCGGATAGTGTAATCTAAACCATTCGATCCCGAAGCTTATCGATTTTAAACAAAAATGTGTTATTTACTTACCAAATGAATTATTTAAATTAGGGCACTGGTATTTAAATATTGAAAAGCTAATTAAAACACGTTTCTCAATATCTACCTTCTGAGTATACGAGTATTCTACGCTGCTAAGTTTTTTCAGTAAAGTTAACCTTACATTGTGCACACTCTTATTGTTTTGTTTCTTTAAACTACATAATTGATCCTTATCATTTTTGATTTAATATAACCCACCTGATATGGGTTATGTACATAACAAATAACAGAACCGCATAATAGTACCGTTATTATTGCAATTATATTTGGTTGAATCTGTTCCCCTCAGATAGTTTTCCCGTTATTTATTACATATAAGATGTCCACGATAGCGATAAATGCCGTCCACTTTTTCCCAGTTTTGTCTCAAAATAAATTTAAATATATTCTGTTTTTATTTCACTTGGTCTACAATAAAGCATATTTTTGCGTTAGGTTCATTCTTTTTAATTTAAACTTTATAATAAGCCTAAGCCGGCGAAGCCGTGGGCAAAAGCTAGTCATTCATAATTCGGGAATGGTGGTGGCTTGTGAAAGCAATGGACGTAGAGGCTGATGATAGTAATTAGATATGAATGATTAAAAATGCTGCTCTCGACAAATATATATATATATTTTTGTAAGATGAAATGGAAAATGATTTTATACGTAAGCTGATTTTATACGCCTGTAAATTAGTGATTTGAATAAATGTTAACGAGGCTATCAAGAGTTAACTCTAAACATCACTTCGTACACACATGACGCAGCCACTATTAAGTCATTAATTAAACAGCAGTGCTATATAGAACCACCACCTTATCGACATCCTCGACTTTGTAGACTGAATGATAAGGTTGAATTCGGGGCTACTGTATGAGAATAGAGTTAATGGCATAGCATTAGCCCCGTCACAAACAAATAAAGCTACTCGTTAAATAAATCGTCACAGTCAAACATCACTGAGACCTTTCCGCACCTCTCCACCCTGAATAAATAAACACCACAATGTATTCAACAAAGTGCCATTTTTCCATACGAGGCTAAATCCACACTAAATAAAGCGATAAAGTTTGTATATTTGGATGTGGCAGGTAATCTCTGAAACTAGTCATGGGATTTCAAAAATATTAGAATGGACCTTCTGGGTGAACATAGGTTATTTATTATACAGTTTAAATAAAAGGGTTTTTCGTGCAGACCAACGTAATTTTGCACCGACAAAAAAACGGTCGAGCGAACGTTTAACGTTCTTACGAACGCTACCTTAATGGTAAGCCGCGCATGTGAAGTCGGGGGCAGTAGCTATTTATAATAATTTAAATAAGGGGTCATAGCTTAGTTTTTATGTTATTTTCGTCTCTTTAGGCTGAAATTAACTGAGGATGGATTATATTGTGCGGGAAAATGGTGCTTGGAATAACAAAGCCAAGACAATGTTTTTTCAATTAATCCGAATTCGAGCCACGCAGTGGAAAACGTTTGACAAATGTACTTCCAGCTCAACAGAAAATAACGAAGCCATGCATGGTGTAATACTACTTCCAAAATCTTTAACTTTGAGACAATGATTTTCTGTCGATTCGCAATGGAGAAAATATTGATATTAAAGATATAACAAAAAAAACAGATTACAGACACAAAACTTACAAATTCTATATTCTGCAGTAATGCTGGCTACAAAATATGAAGATAGTAAAATTTATTTCCAGTCTCGTTCATAGTTGGCAATGGCAGGTAAAACAGTAAATTTGTCTGTTGATGGAGTATTCAAGTCGAAAGTAAAAAGGTATGTTTTAGATAAGCGAGCGAGTGATATTGTGGTATAACCCTTCTCTATGAAACTTAAAAATACCAAATAAGCAGTAAAAATGCCTAGATGAGTTAATTCAATGGGATGCAAGATATTTAGCATGATTTGGAAAACAAAATTAACTAGTTATGGTTAATATCACCCAGTGAAAATCATGTTTGAGACACACAGTTTAGAGTTTCAACATTATGATTCTTAGACCGGGAGTTCATAGTCGTCAACGCTATCAATCGAGTGCAAAGATGGGTCATAATATATGTATAATATAAGGTAAAAGAGGACAAATTATAACATAAAACTACATATGCATATGAGCGCAGCTTGGCAGGTTTTTTTTTCTTTACCTATACTTTATCTTCAAGTAGTAAGCCTGAAAGGCAAGTGTTTTAATTTTATTAATGAAGTAAAATGTGAAACAAACACAGGCTTACAGGAGGTAAGGCCGTGTTTGTTTCACCTTTGAGCAGTAGCCTTTGAGTAGTCGGATCGGAAGCAATTGGCACTATTTTTGATCGAATGCCCTTGAATACCAGCATTATCTAATGCTGTCGTGTATCTACGCGTATAAGGTAAAAGATGACACATATCTAGTTTGGACTATTATAAAACAAAGAAATTTACTGACGAAAATTGAATTTAGGCATCGTTTGTTCACAATAATGAATTTTCATATATAGAGCGACGCAATAATTGATGTTTATTTGAAGATAGGATGAACTCTGATATTTGATGATCGAGTTACCTATTTTAAGTCGTAAGGTCAGACGAACGTTCCGGTCACCACAATGATAAAACTAATCGCTCGATCGCTCTCCCATAGGAGATTACCATAACGAGTTAGGGAAAAGTTACCGTATTACCGATTCCCAGAAGATGGAGTGAGTCGAATATAATGAGTGAAACGTACCAACTCGACAAGTTTGCTGAGATCCGACCCTCGGGATCTGTGGTAATATCATAGCTAATACCTACATGGAATTGATTCTTTCATATGAACCCAAAAGCTTGAAAATCTCGAAATAACAAGTACTCAACGTTGAAAAGAGTAATTTCAAACACGCTATCACTACCTTACCATTGATGGACTTATTTATAAAAGTAAGTCTAGTGTAATTGTGTTTGGTTTAGAATTGCTTTGATGTAAAAACTAAAATGCCATTAATTAGGATGCTAAAATTATTGCAGTATACGAGTATGTCTAAAACACTCAAATATAAAAGACGGCTATCATTTTAGCACGTTAATCAACGGTATTAGACGTAGGTAATGTCCCCGTCATGAGACAGCTTAGCAGGACATGGAAACTTATATAAATAAGATGCTGGGTGTCCAGATTTTATTGCTAATCTTTTCCTAAATACAATGCTACTTAAAATGATCTACAAGCTGATAAGCTCTATGTTGATAACGTAACTTTAGTCCAATGAGGGAAGTCTCAGGCAAAAATTGATTCAGATCCTATATCGTTGAAATATGATCTGAATCAATTTTTGCCTCAGCTTGCACAAGAGATAAATTGTGGTTAGATCTCTTGTGCAAGCTGGTTTTAAAAATAAGTAGGTACTCGAAGCAAAAGTTAATAAAACAGGGAAACACGTTCACATCCATAATACATTTTACGAACGTTGGCAACAATAGAAATCATAGTTCTGCCAAGTTTATTGAACTGGCTACTATTGACACATAAGTCTCTCCTGTGATAAAGTATCTCTATTGTATGAGATTCGCTGGAGCTGAAAATTAAGGACAGGACAACTACTGGAATTGACCTCCTTAATAACGAAATATATCTCCACTCTGGTTGTTTCATTCTAATTCATTCAACCTTGCAGAATCCACAGACTTGATCACAAAGTAAAAGTTTAGGGAACTTGATAGTATGATTCTTTTTTTTGTGTAAAAATAAAATTGATGCCTGTAGCTATTTCCCGAAAAATATTTTACTTTTTATTGAAACATGAAACGAATTGAATCTGATTATGTTACGAAATTATACCATCACAAGTAGATTTTTTAAACAGAAGGTGTCGATGTACGTATGTAAATAAGTTTTCTCCACTATCTTCGTGTATCTACGTCTAGTCTAGATTCTGTGTGCCTGGCACTACGTGCTTGGTTATGTAAACTAAATTATATACTGAAATGTCTGTTTACTTACTTTTCTTACAAGCGAAATGGTTTTCCACCGCTCAGAGGCGAGCACAAAGGAGATTTTCTCGAGCGACCAGTTTTTACACCCGGATTTTTCTCATGAAACTTTTCATAAGTATGTAAATTGAAAATTTCCAGAAGAAAATTACAGAAATAAATAAATTATGCTGCATAGCATCATCTAATCCCAGAGTAAGCAGAGTTTGTGTTATGGGAACTACATGACTATTAAACTAGGTACTCATAAATATTTTTTTAATACATACATTATTATACATTGAAAATACCCAAACATAGATTTGCAGATCATACAAACATTTGTTTCACCTAGAACATAGAACCTATATAAACAAAATCCAAAACTTTAGTGAAAGACAATATTATAGTTAGAGATTAAAGGAAAGCTATGATGACATAACACTAGGCATAAACTTGGTATATATCTACACACCACAAGACTTAGCTGAGAGTCGGTACATGGTTTCTTCATTTCATGGCACCATTCAAGATCTCAGCGCGCTCTACTCACCGTAATCTTTCTTATGTCTGTGCATACCTCATAGCTTCTCAGAGTCGTTCCTATTTTACGATTTTGTAATGTTAATTTACCTGCTCCCAGATATAAAATATTACTCATTTAACCTGCTAGTATATTATTTTAGATATTATTACGGCTATACCACGTACTTTACTATTCTCCTGCTGACGTTTCGTTGACCTTTTAGAGATCTCTATATACCTTGTGGATAGAGGTCTTTCCTCATAGGCACCGTCCATGACCATGCAGGACCTTTAAACAGCCAACGAAACGTCAGCAGGAAAATAATATTCAATTTTTTTACCAAACCACGATAATTAACTATACTAGTATATCATTATGGATGTAAATACTCGCGTGTTTGTGATTCTATAGATATTGTATTGTAGGCATATCCATATTTTACTGATGAACGATAAAAACTCAGATATATAGAACGCGGACATATATTGACAGGCAGGCAGACATCAGACTTCACGTGGTTTAGGAATTTTGAGCGAAAATAACCAAAATACTGGTTTCATCAGCATTTTTTTTGTAGATCACGTCAGACCTGAAATGAAACCGTCAAGCATTTGGCCCGTAAAATGTTTACAAAAATGTGGAATTCCGTAGTTAGCCTATAATGAATATAATTTGTTTAAAAGTAGTAAGGGAAAGGTGTATAAGATGATCCGTGGCGGTAAGATGAACCTTTTTAATTGCGGCGCAACTGAATGCCATCTATTAGTTGTTTTTATCACAAAACATAGCATCCAATACCCCCTCGCAACAGTCAATTCGTAATGGCGGTGTGAGTGAAGAGTGAGTATTTAGAGAAAAAAACTAAAATTGTGTGGCTTTGATCTAAGGTAAGGGTGACTTTGGACTTATGCTACTTTTTTATAGGTGGGCAATTACTATTATATTACGGCTTTCTACAATGCTCAATTTGCTTTTTTGAACGGCATGCTAGCATAAGATGATTATTTTGTTAGTGTACGAGATGATCCATGTCATCTTGTTGGATCATCTTGTACCTCATATTGTCTTGTACCATGCATAATGTACTTACTTTTTTCTTTTTTAGACTAACTATGCCACGCAATTATAAAAGGAAAACCACTCGTCAGGGGGTGGTCAGAAGACTCTATGATCAAAACGCTCGATGCCGTGAAGTATAAAAAAACACATAATTTCAATGAATTGTAAAAAAATCTTTTTTTTTCATTGCATTATGCCAAAATCCAGAACTTTTTCAAACTAGGGCAAGATGATCCGGATGATCATCTTGCCCATACCCTAGGGATCATCTTGGAGACCGGGGCGTCCAAGATGATCCTTTGGTAGGGTTTTAAAAAAAATGATATAAAATAATTAAAAATTAATAAATTAAATATTTTAAGAATGACAACAGTTAGATAGATAAATTTGCTACTAGTAAACACTTTTACATCTCGATTAAATTTAATATCCTTTAAGTTACAAACATTTTCCCTTAAGAGAATAATCTTGTACACCTTTCCCCTAATAAGTTTGTCTACTAAGTAGACTGGTAGACTACCAAAAAGAATCCATTTATAAGCAGCGTGGTTCTAAGGCATGCCAGTGTTTTCCTTTCCGATGTTTTAAGAATAAAATAAAATTATTCAAAAATTAAACACGGTTTTTTTCCATACTTATTTGCAACAGGTTTTAGGAATGGCAAGAGCGCCGGTGCCTATAAATATGTTTATTACAATTTTTAACGGTGGGTTAGGTTAGGCATAGCCTGTATCTTAGTGGCCCTAGGTTTTCTAGGACAGAATTATAGAGAGTGAAAAAGAATTATAGAGAGTGAAAAACAAAAGGTTCATTAAAAGACTTGAAATATAAAAAAAAATAACACAATCATGACTGTATTCCCCGTGATGGAAATTCTCAGATACATACTCAGTGAGTAGATCTTTGAGGATACCACGTAGGGGGTAGAGATAACATAGCTAATTTAGCTTCCGATCCTGGTGAAGTGCAGTAAATATCCATTTCACTTTCGGAACCTTCGAAACTCATGATTTATGCACATATTTATTATCAAAATAACAAAATCGAGGCGACTTACTGCATGTACAGAAAGGTAAAGGCGTCTGCATACAGTCATGTAAACGCAACTTTTTTGTACCCAGCTCGATGAAAGGGATCCAAATTTAGATGAGGTCGTCTGTGCCTCATGAGTCTTTGGTCGTATTGCCGATGTGCTGGGTGTATTGGGCATGTACCCAGCACGCCAGCAATAGATTTGCATACAACATTTCCGACGGGTATTTGTTCCAAAATCAAAACTGATGCTATGCACGTAAATACGATACTTCGCGTGTTCTTTTAACGGAAATAATGAAAATATTTCCGCGCAAATAGTAATGCGGGTAGTCGCAAATACAACATCTTTTCTGTGTGCTCAAATTTTAATTCAATAATTAAAAATACTTACAAGTCGAATCATTGTAAACAGTTGTTGTCACCTCTTTCCGAAACTGTTCCTGGCTAGTGATCACAAATCGCCAACGCACTAGGAGCACTGGGTATGTTATAATTGCATCTCACATACCAGCTACAAGCACTACATAACCTATCCAAAACTACACTGTTATTTTACTGCCTTACCATGTCTACTGACAAGAAAGTCAAAAAAGTCAACACTTCTGACCCACTGGCAGCCATCAAAGAGCTAGATGACAAGCTGGACAGCTGCATGGAGTCTTTTGAGACCCGGATGACAGCCAATTCGTCGACTACGTCAATGGAGCAGCTTGCAACTGATGTCAAGCAGTTTAAAGTTTACATGAAACATGCCATCGACCTTGTTCGATCTCAGTTGACTCAAGCCATATCCCTGGTAGATGAGGCCGAAAATAGAAGTCGCCGCAAGTTCCTCCTGTTTCGCGGTATCGAAGAATCAGATGGGGAAAATCTGAAGGAGACCATAGTTGGAATTGTGGCAGACACGCTCAAAGTCAACAACTTCACACCTGAGTGCATTCGCTTTTGCTACCGACTTGGCAAGGACACAACACGAAGAGGGGCGCGACCCGTAATTGTGAGGTTTCAGAGTTTAGATATTCGGTCCCATGTGTGGCGTAATAAGAAAGAGCTCAAGGGGTCTAGAGTTTCGGTCGCTGAATATCTCACAGCCACCAGGAGAAACTTCTTCAACGAGGGCCGGAGAATCTTCGGAGTAAGCAAATGCTGGTCGCAGGATGGCAATGTCTATCTACTGACGTCGGATGGAACAAAGCATCGAGTTGTGTCCCAAGCCCAGCTCGGGGAAATCATTAAGAAGTTCCCACTGCCGCCGACTAAGGAGACCATCATGGGGGCTTCAACGTGTCTGGGACAGCCGCGACGGGATTGACGGCGGCTGCGCCAGCGCGCTCGACGAAGACTGGCCGATTTGTAAAACCGAAGCAATAGTGCATCGGGCAAATGGTTTACTGCGTAGATAGCTATAATTAGGTAACCTCATATAGTTTCAACCTTATGCAGTATTTGCCAGTAGCTCAGTAAAATATCTGCATGATAATGTTCGTTTACCTCTACTTGACTGACAGGACAGAATGACGTACACTGTCAGAGTTTTTCTCGAACTGACATTGACAACACTACAGCTGCCTGTTTGAGTCAATCACATTGATCCACAGATTGTAAAGTAGGTACCTACTTACGCGTTGTCAATCAAGTCGAGCGCATGACCAAAGGTGTTGAACAATTTCACAAATGTTCATTTTCACGAATATCTTTGTACTCATCTTTTAGACTTAAAATTATTGATTCTGTTCACTAAGTAATGGCATTTTAGATTACGCAGTGTTTGTGGCACCAGATAACATGAATAAGTTAGAACGCATAGAAATACTTAAATATTAGTTTAGTTCCAGCGTACTTTATATAATATTAATAAAATATAGTTATTAGAGTTATTTTATATATATTTTAAATAAGTAAATTCATATTGTAGTAACGAACTCACATGGACCACTCGGTCTCTTCTGATCTATTCGTATCAATGGATTCTGATAGCTTCACAGATGCCTAAGACGATAGCGGTGATGGAACGCTTTTGTGTGACTTGCTGTGCAAGTCGTTTGATCCCTTGAAAATAAATTTTAACGTATGTCATATTAACGCTCAAAGTGTACCCGCCCATTATTCCGAATTACTAGCTACTTTTAGTAGTGATTCAGTCCACGCCTGCCTCATATCTGAAAGTTTTCTTAAGCCTTCTCTGCCATCAACTTCTTTTTCTCTACCCGGCTTTGTGCTAATACGAAATGATCGAACCGATAAGGGTTGTGGTGGTGTTGCGATCTACCTGCGCACTGAACTTAAATATCACGTGATCTCTACTTCACCCTTTGCGTACTCTGGCTCTATGGAGCACTTGTTTCTCGAAGTCCACATGAATTCAGTGAAATTCTTGTTGGGTGTCGTCTATGCTCCCCCACAGATTGACTATTTCCATACATTCGACCAATTACTTGATATATTTTTGCCCCAATATGACCAGTTTACTATTATGGGCGACTTTAATACCTGCCTTTTATGTAATGATGCCAGGAGTAAAAAACTTGTTAATATAACAACTTCATATAATATCTCCATTCTAGATCTTGATGCAACATTTCACGTAAACGACCATCATACTAAACTTGACCTTATTCTCACTGGAGATACTGAGCGTATCTCTGCCCATGGTCAATACCCGGCTCCAGGTTTTTCGCACCATGACCTTATCTACACATCAATTAAAATAAAATTACCTAAGATAAAGCCTAAGGTTCTGATGCAGCGTAACTTTCCGGCCGTGGATCAGGACAGACTACGCTTCGATGCCAGGACCTTGGACTGGTCTCAGTTTTTCTCCACCTGTGATATCGACGAAAAAATTTACTTATTTAACTCAAGTCTTACGAAGCTCTACGATAACCATGCCCCCATCATACCCATTCGTATGAAACGACCACCTTCTCCCTGGTTAATAGATGATATCCGGGAGCTGATGGTTAGGCGAAACTTTCTACACCGTAAGTATAGGAAAAATCCTAGTGAAGATACTTTTTCAAAATAAAATAAAGCGAGAAACAAGTGCAACCAAATGATACGAAACGCTAAACGCCGCAACATTTTTAGTGTGATTGAAAACTGCACGCCCAACAACGTATGGAAAATACTCCATGGTCTAGGCTTTGGTAAAAGTAAATGTGTAGCTGATCAATTTGTCGATGTAAATGGACTAAACCGTCATTTTTCAAATGTTCCTTTTAAAATTAGTAATACCGTTAAAGAGAATACAATGGCACTACTGGCACAGTTGCCAGTAGGTAATTACACCTCCTTCAGCTTGGAAGCCGTTGATGAGAATGAAGTTCGGAAAATCATTACGAGTATTGGTACTAAAGCGGTTGGATATGATGAAATAGGCCGTAAACTCATACTCCCAATCCTGTATATAATAGTTCCTTATATAACCCACATTATAAACTTTTCTCTCGAAAATAGCTCTTTTCCTTCAGCGTGGAAGAAAGCCTGTGTCATCCCTATACCTACTCGTAAAAAGACTGTGATATCCTACCTAAAGGACTACCGTCCAATTTCTATTCTACCATTTCTCTCAAAAATTGTGGAAAAAATCGTCCATCGACAGCTTTTTTGCTTTCTTCGCAACAACAATCTTCTCTCTTCATTCCAATCTGGATTCCGTTCCTCACATAGTACATCTACTGCACTAATAAAAATTACAGATGACATACGATCAGCTATCGATAATAAAAAACTCACTTTGCTAACCCTACTTGATTTCAGTAATACGTTTAACTGCGTCAATCACGATATACTTTTGGCTGTTCTGCGGTCATTAAGCTTATCTCAATCCACAGTATCATGGTTCAGTTCTTATCTCTGTGGGCGGCAGCAGTGTGTCAGGATTGACGATAAATCTTCTGATTGGTGCTCTGTAGATGCGGGTGTACCACAAGGCGGCGTGCTTTCACCTCTCTTATTTTCCATTTATATAAACACTCTTGTCTCGAAAATTAGCTTCTCATCATACCATCTATATGCTGACGACGTCCAACTATATATAAGTTTCGAGCCTGACCAAGTAGTGCACGGTATTGATACTCTTACTAAAGATCTCTATGCTGTGTACGATTGGACCCAAAGGTTCGGACTCCTTATAAATCCTAACAAGATGCAGGTTATGATAGTTGGTGGTAACTACTACATATCCAGACTTGACATCAGTTCCCTCCCTACTGTGAAATTCCATAACCCCACTACAATTTTGCACAGAGGTCAAAAACTTGGGTCTTTATATCACCAACAATCTTTCATGGGACTGTCATATTGCTCAGGTTAGTAGGAGAATGTATGGATGCATACATTATCTTAAGCTGATGAAAAATTTTCTGCCTCAATCTGCAAAGAAGACGCTTGTGAACGCACTACTATTTCCCATGCTGGACTATGCAGATGTGTGCTACCCAGACACTACTGAGGAACAGTTAAATAAACTGGAGCGGCGGCAAAACCTCTGCATACGTTTCATACATGGTCTGCGGAAGTACGAACACGTATCTTCTTACCGCATACAGCTGAAATGGCTTGAGATTAGGGAGCGTCGCAAAGTTCATGTATTGTGCCTACTGTACAACACTCTTAATAATTCCCAATCCCCCAACTACCTCAAAGAACGGTTCAATTCGTTGCACGCGGGGGATTGTCCTGTTCGTTCTTCACAACATCTCCAACTAATGACACCTCAACATAATACTGCTTGTTACACGAACTCCTTCACAATCACTGCTATCCGACTATGGAACAGTATTCCACAGTCATATCGTGAGGTGTCTTCTGTTGAAGTTTTCAGATCCAAAATTTACAATCACTATTTAGCTCTCATGCTTGAATCCTACAAAGTTTAAGCAATCAGTCTCTCCGCTACATATTGTGAGAATAATATATATTATATAGAATATGTAGTAGTCTATGAATTATTATCTGTAATTTGTAAGGTTAGGTTATGTAAGTAGATAGGTATATGTAATTGTGTTTATTTAGGGAATAGTCTTTAAGTTTTATTAATAGATTACCTCTAGCGTATAATTTATAATTTTTCTTATATTCATGCACTACCTCAAGACTTTTCTCCATTAACACAAAGGTTAGCTGGAAGAGAATGCTGTCTAGCATTAAGTTCGCCTATGTACAGTACTTTATAGTTGTGCAATAAAGAATTTTCTATCTATCTTTTCTATCATGTTTCCGAAACGGTGCGATAGAAGAGCATCTCAAATTTGAATGAATGAATGAAAATACTTTATTGTACACCTTAAGATACAAACGAAATAAACAGTAACACATATGATAAAGGTACAATGGGCGGTCTTATCGCTTAAAAGCGATCTCTTCCAGGCAACCTTTGGATGGAGAGGATTATATATGATTTTGAAGCGGCTGGGGGTGTACTTTGTGTAAACTACCTTAAATAATATTATTCCTACACTTTTATGTTTGGGCGCAATACGTCTTGAGACAGATTATGAATTACAATGCTGCCACTGGACAGCAATAACTATTTATAACAAGATCGTTTGCTCCTTTCAGTTAAAACAAGAGATTTCTTGTCTTTTACTCAGTAGGTATACTTACGTATCTTGAATATAAAAAATAATAGAAACAAAAATACGTCGTAAAAGTATCAGCTTTAATGGAATTACAGACACAATTTTCTTATTCTCAGAACGTGTTCCAACCGTTATTTTTTCATTTTGATCCGTACGTGGCCCTGTTTACTCTTGATCATGCTTTCGAAATTATTCGTAAATTTGTAATCAGGTTTATTTTTCCAGGATTAAAGTTTACACCTTCACGAAGAAATTATAAATAGGTAACTAAACCTACTATAACAAACTGTTAGATAGCGATTTTTTATTACCTGTGGAATTTTCCCTACTATTAAAGTTTAAAGTTTACACCTTCACGTATAAATTATAAATAGATAAAATAACTAGGTACCTACTATAACAAACTGGTACATAGCGATTATTTTTACTTGTGGAATTGTCTCGACTATTTATAAACTTGACCTTTAACACCAAGTTTAACTAGATGTCGCCAATAGTCGATCAGAACACGCTATCAAAACGTTTTACATTTAAGATTGGCCGGAGAAATCGCAATGGGGTGAATCGTCACCTCTGACATTAACAGTAGGGAACGATAGATCAGTGCTGATTCGGACCATACTGGACTATCAGTCGACTATCGCTGAATCTACAAGGAGTTCGAACACCCCGCAAAAGTTAGCGGTGCTTACCCCCCAAATCCTCACCAACGCACGGCTAGTGCAACTATTAACTGAAGAATATATAATTGGCGGGCTGAGAGTAATTGCCATTCAGCAAATAAGGATTCAGTTGGGTAACGGAAAGGCTTAGACAGCATGACTTTCAGCACTGAGCGCTGAGCTCTTTCCACTTTTTTGATCATTGTTTTGCATGCTCCTCCCCACACAGATATGCAATAGCTCAGTACTGATTAACAGAGTGAGTAGTACACGATTCTAAGTAAGTCAGTAGGGGCAACACTTCGTAGATTCCTAAAAATCCAGATTAGTTTTCGAAGGCGAGCTGCAATAGTATTGATTTGAGGCATCCAAGATAGCTGGTTATCGAGTTCTACTCCGAAATATGTTCAAAATTCTGATGACCTGATATTTTTTGAAATCCTTCCTCATACCTCTGAAACCATCCCACTTCATCCATCCATCCAAAAAACCCCTGACAATATTATAAATACATGTGTTATCTGTGTAGACAAATCAATTTTACAATGTGATCAAAGTGGGTTTGAAAGTGACCCTTGTAATTTTAATGAATAAATGAATTTTGACTTTGGCTTTGACACTAACAAAATTGCTATAGGGAACGATTCACTTTTACGACCCTAGCAATTTCCAGAACTTTAAAAACTTAAAAAAAATGGGAATGTCAAAACCACTTGTGGTTTTAACATTCCCATATTTAAGTTTTAAAAAATTTGGACATTGGTAACCCTGGTATATTGAGTGCCATTGTCTCGTTCCCATTGCCATTTTGCTAGTGTAATCAAGTGGAAGGTTAGACTAACCATTCAAACATCGCGAGAACTCAATTCATAGCGTATTCTAGTTATATGAATGTATGTGTAGGTAGGATGTTTTCAAACAACACGAAATAAAGTTGGATTCAGGAAGCTGTGGGGAAGCGTTGGTTGTTTGCTAGTAAGAAACTACTATCTACTCGTACTTGCGGGTCTCTTTGTCCTAACAACAAAAAACATTCAGGTATGTGAGAGTAGGTACATTTAGAAACTCGTCAGTGATGTATTTTACTCTTCGAAATTTGAGATGTAGGTAGTGATGGAAATTATTATTTTTATTCGTGTTTTAATAAGTTCGTGTGGGTGTGTGTGTGTGTGTGTGGTGGGGGTGTGTTTATATGTACCTATGTGTAGTTGTATCTGTTTTTTGAATAAATAAACTGCAATAGACGACGTAAAACACGTCGGAAGTTCATATTTTTCAAAAGTTAACTTGTCAAGTTACCTTGGGCAGATTCTGCAGTTGGGTAAAAACAATTTCGAGAAGGAGGCCAAGAGGAGGATCCAGCTAGGCTGGGCAGCGTTTGGAAAACGCTGCGTGGAGTCTTCTCGTCATCCATACCGCAATGCTTGAAAACGAAAGTTTTCAATCAGTGCGTCCTACCCGTCATGACCTACGGAGCTGAGACGTGGACACTCACGATAGGGCTGGTCCACCAGTTCAAAGTCGCTCAGCGAGCTATGGAAAGAGCTATACTCGGAGTCTCTCTGAAGGATAAGATTCGTAACGAATACATCCATCAGAGAACCAAAGTTATCGATATAGCTCAACGAATTAGCAAGCTGAAGTGGCAGTGGGCCGGTCATATCTCGCGAAGAACCGATAACCGCTGGGGGAAACGTGTTCTTGAGTGGAGACCGCGACTCGCCAAACGTAGTGTAGGACGCCCTCCGGCCAGGTGGGATGACGATCTGCGAAAGACTGCAGGCAGATGCTGGATGCGGCAAGCTGAAGACAGGGCGCTATGGCGCTCATTAGGGGAGGCCTATGTCCAGCAGTGGACTTATATAGGCTGATGATGATGATGATGATGATGATGAACTTGTCAAGCATTGAATACAGGCGTTGACAGTTTTATTAGACTATGTATTTTCATGCGATGATCAGCCTTATGATTAGAGTAATTTCTTTAATGTTTCCTTTTACAAAACTGCAAAGAACTAAATTATTTTTGTTTTTGTCATCCCGTACAAGCTTACATGATTTCAGCATATACTTTTTTTATATCATTTATTTCAATAAAAATCATGCAAATGTATCATACGTTACGATAACCGCTTGCCAACAGCGAGCCATATGCTTGTTTACCACTGTTAGTTATCTAAAACAACTTGGTAGGTATCTACATAAACGTAGGTATTTAAAAGTATTGTTAAAAGTCTTCTCATCATGTCCACCAGTGCCCTTTGAAAAGTATTAAACCTAAAAATAAAAGTAAAAGACAGTCTCCAAAGCTCTAAAAGCCTTAACGAGGCCAGTAATAAAGGAAACTTTTGCTCATATTTTTAAACGCACATTCAAAAAGCAAACTTTGTAAAGTTTGCGAAGTTCGTGGAAAATAAAACAATTTTAGTTCCTTTTGTTTAGGAAAGGATGTCCTTTGTATTCTTAACTTTAGAATGGGTGTCAACAGTTTTCAACCGTTCCTATCAAGTACAAAAATATATTAACACATAATATTTAGGATGAAGGAGAACACAAACATGCCACGCCTAATATTTAAAATAGTAGGTGCATGCCTTATTTATTTCTTTTATATTTCTGTGTCCAGTGTGAAAAAAAACCCTGCTAAGCTGTTTCCGGGCAGCATTACGTTGTTTTTACAAATTTTATTTATTTATAAACACACACCAGTACTATAGGTATGTTACAGATGACGTTAATTAACGTTATTTTGTGTCCTTTTTTACACTATTATGTATATGACTCTTCCTGGTACTCGATAGGTAGGGTTGACGTGTATATGGCCTCCCAGTCTAGGGGTAGGTAAGTCTACGCATCACTAGCGGTGGTACAATACACGTAATAACTTCCGCCGCCCGCGCGATGTTAATAAGTATAATGGAGCCTAACGAAGCTCGTTTTTAGAGTTCCTAAGCCAAATGGCGAAAACTTAACACTTATAGTTTCGTCATATTCGTCGGTCTGTTCATCTGACCATCCGTGTTTCATACCCCTATTTCTAGCTCTGTTTAAAACATATTGAGATAAAATATGGTACGTAAACTTGTTTTTATTACCCAAATAGAAAATGTAAGTCTAAAAAATGTAAGGCTTCAAAGTAGCAAAACTTGTGTTGGCTATTTTATTTGAAACAAGTACATTTTTGTAAATAACCCCTGACGTGTTAATAATTAATAATAATTGCAGCACCCCGTAGTGATTTTGGTATAAAACTATATCTTAGACATATAACATTATAATAACGTTATAACTATACCATATATGAATATAGTTATATTTTAAAGACATGCAAAAAACTACATTATTAGGTATTATTTTTAACTACACTATTAAAAGTTTACTAGCTTCTGCCCACGGCTTCACCGCGTGGTATCCAAATAAAAAGTAGCATATGTGACCTATATCAAGACGAACTCCGTTTGTGGTGAATTGCCCAAGGCTCTCACTGCGTGACGAACTGTGGGTATGAGATGTACTCATAACAATTGCAAAGAACATTTTTATTTCAAAATAAAATAAAAACCGAAGGTTTCGTATAACCTTTGGTTTACGAGAGCTCTACACCGAAGTGACTGTAGCTTCTCTGTAGCATTTTGTAGCATTTGTCTGCTAAATCTATGGCTGTTCCATAGGTTTTATGCTAACTGTATCAAAATAAGCTCAGAACAGTCCTATATGTTAGTGTGTAAATTTCAAGGGTATAAATAAAATATGTATATCTAACGTTACTCTGATCTAGATTGCACCAGTATTGTAATTGAGGGCTTTTTTGAAATAGTTTCAAATGTTGTACCGATTTATTTATACAAGCGAGAACCTACAAAGATAGTCTCTACATAACCAAGACAAATCAGATTTTAAAATATTATGCATAAATTGGTGCTGCAACGGGAATCGGACCCAATTCTTTCGAGTTTCAGTCGGCCACTCCCGGTTGAACTTTGTTTTAGCACATCCAAACAGAAATATCAATATCTTATCATATATCTAACGGTTCAAAGCTCGCGTTCCCTACCACAATACTTGATTAAGTGTGTATTATGCCATGAGTATACAATATACATTTTCTTCATGAATTGTCAATAATGAAATTGGACCCTAGGTAGGTATATATATTATTTACTATTAACTCGTTTACCCAGTTTCCAATTTGTTATAGGAATGCCCCCACAGTGTGGAACGGGCGCGGGCTGGCCCGCCCATTGCCTGCGATATTTCTACGTCACGTTCTATTGTTCCGTACCAGGGCACTACCGCTAACGTAGCTGCGGACATTATATTTGCAGCTGCTCTATGAAGTTTTTGACTAACAGTTTATCGTTTTTTATCCGAGACGACAAGAACCCGTATATACATTTGCCGTCAAAAGTTGTATTTATGTTCGTATATTTATCTGTTACCATCTTTCTCCGAAACAGCTTAATCGATTTGTATGTCTTCAAGGTTGGTTCATAAATAGGTTATAATGCCACACGTCACGGCGCTGCAATAAATAAATGAAAAAACGGCAAAAATAAAAAATTTTTGTAAATATTTACTGGTGATACACACATACTACAGTAAGACTTGCAAGGCTTCCAAACCAGCTAAGTAAGTTTTTGAAGTATCTCTTAGTGTGATCTTTCACAGTAGCCTTAGCCCCTGTACGGGATGGACAATTTACTTGCAGAATAATGCGATACAATTTCGCGAGCTGTCAACTCAAGACCAAAACTAAAATCTATTGAGCAACTTTTACCCTTCATTGTATCCTTTGCTTTTTGCAGTCGAGATAATAGTACACAGATTGTTTTATAGGTATAGCATTTTAATCAAGTCTTTCATCGTGCTTAAACAACTTTATTATTTTGATTTCTGTGTTAGTTTTCTGTTGTTTAGTTATACCGCACTTTACTACCTCGTGCCTACCATAGTTCTATGTATAAAAAAGCATTAAGCAGTCTAGTGGGAGCTATACGTCGAAAGAGGCGTGCGTACGAATTCTTGCGTGCTCCAATGAGTCGATGGCGTAGGATCATTTATCACTCGATCGACGAAGAAAAACATTGAGAAAACCATACGCCAAAAGAAAACTACCCAAACACGTAAAATTCATTTATTAATTCATTCGTTTTAATTTATTAATTTTAAACTAACAAACATTGGGAAGCTAATCCAAAAAGAAGTAAGTATGAAGTATTTTAAATTTGTATTTGTTATACGATTAAGCCTTTAATTGATGGACTTTCCTATTAAAATAACTGAATATCTTGGCCCTAAAATTCATTTTTTCTTAGATGCAAAAATAATAAAGTTATTATTATGACTTAAAATATCTTTCAGTCAAAGCGTTTCTTCATTGAGTTTTTATGAATAACAATTAAAAACTTCAGGTTCCCGTATCAAACTTCGGTGGAAATTGAAATCTCAGCCGTTCCTTGGTTATTTAAAGTAAAAACAGAAAGGCGAAAGTCTTTTCAATTAAACACAATTTCAAACTTTGATCCTTTTAAATTGTTTGTTGTTAAACGTTTTCTTCTATTCGCAACCTTTAAAATATTCGATGTTTGAAAATATTTACGAGCTGATACAAACGCATTCAATTACTGATTTAACTATGTACCTACTACAGTTTAAGAATAAACAGTCTGACTTAAACATTGCTGATTAGATAACAATTGTCCAATCAGTGCTTGCCCAAATCACACTTTTCCTTCAACAACATATTCTAGAAATGTAATAAGAGGTACAATAACGGGTACATTTTTTTTAAGTCAGAACTTATGTCAGGTACTCCACGCTTCAGTAACTACTAAAAGAATATTAAATATCTAGTAACCTGTGCTAACGTCCATCATTCGACGTAGCTGGAATATTGTTCAAAGCTTTTTAATAAATGATGAGCTAAATGAAAGCCCCTCTCAAGTACCGATAATCTCCAAATATTACGTAAGGCATAAAAGGCCTGTTATTTTTCAATTCTAACTATACTAGTATAAATGTGTAAGTTAAAATGTTTGGATGTTTAATAGTAATTAAATATTATATAGGCTACTTTATATCTAGAGACCACGCGGGCAAAGCTGTGAGCATTTTGCTATAGAAATTAACCAGTAAATAAAAATTGGATTTGTTTTATCATGAAATGTTAATACAATTACTTTGAAGCCACATATTTTTTGAATGCGGAAATATTGTCAAATTTTAATTTTAATACCAGTTTTAACAAAACTGTTCAAACCTTCTTTACATGTAGATAGATAGATAGATAGATAAACTCTTTATTGCACACCAAAGCAAAATACAAAAAGACACAGGAATTCACAATAATATAAGGTACAATGGGCGGTCTTATCGCTAAAAGCGATCTCTTCCAGACAACCTAACTTACCTTATGCCACGTTGGACGATTCCGTGGTTCCGTTGGTGCGATAAAATATATGTATAATATTTCATTTCTGTTTTAAAGTTTATAAAAACATGTCTTACGCCTGATGTAGAAATTGTGATGTAATTATTAGACCAGTACACGGAAAAAAGGCACGACGAAAACTCAGAAAGTATAATTTTCACCATTTGACTTCGGAATCCTAAAAATGATTATCTACCGTTGTTAATGAAAATCTTTACCTAGCTAAGCCCAGATCCATTTATTACATTGTATATCGTAATTACTTAAGACATCCGCTGGTTAGTACTCGTAAGTACGTGAAAGCTCTACGCGATCAATCAAAATGACGTAACTTCGTACTTACCTATGTAGGTAGGTAAGACTAGTTAGCAGTAATGTAATAAACCACACCCGAGATGAACTATAACTCTGTTTGATATAAATAGAGAATCATGGAAGACATAGCTGCCGTTTTAGTGCCATAAATTGAGTTATCATGTTTATTACAAACGCCGACCAAGTGGTTATAAATCCTACAGAAGCCCGCTATAAACCGCTCTCTCTAGGCGACAGTCAATCGAACACTATACCACTATACTCTCGTAGTGTTGCAGGTATTTCGCACATATTTCCATCGCGAACGGTGGGACGATTCTATCTATCATATGCGCTGACTTTCAGGGATGTGAAAAACGTCACATCCCTGAAAGTCAGCGATACAAATGTTCGGAAGTTGGCGATAAATAAACCCACGGCGCAAATCAATCGAAACGTTTACGCAAACATGTGGAAAGTAACGCTATCACGGTCATGAGCTGGAACCTATACTTTACTGTCCCGATTAAATAAATGTGCCTGGCGTATTATGCAGTATGTTCTGGTGTAAAGTATTTAAGCCGAAAGGTCCTGGGGGGCGCTGTTCGGCACTCTGACCGCTCATTAGTCACTCTCTAACTCCTGGGCCCTCTGGGAACACCTGATCGGGCCTAAACTTTGCTCAAAGCAATTTCTACGAAAAATCATGAAACCTACATTTTGTGCTCCCGGGAGAGCTCTACTATGTCGAACCAATTTTAAACATAAGTCTATACATTTATTTACTGGAGGTCGGGTCAGGTTAATCAAAATTGAAAATGTTCCGGTTTTCGTTATTTTATACTCATGACTCATGGGGTATCAATTATAAATTAATCGTTAATAATTTCGAGAAGGTTCCGAACTATATTGGTAATATCCATTTGGTAAATAATGTCAATTTGCTTTCAGTCTTGTGAATCATTCCATTTAATAAGCTTAATTTAAAACTATTCCGCTTTTGGCTTACATTAAATTTCCTTATCGTCTCAATTTCTCTACCAAACTGCTTCATAAATTTTTTGACAAATTCTCATTTATAATGTAGGATTAAAATTTCTTCCAAATCAAAACAAAACAAAAGAGTTACAAATTGCTCTTTGCATGGTTCGTATGATCCGAAAATATGACCCGATATCTTTCGCTAGACAAAAATTAGCAAAAGATTCGCTATAGCAGATTCAGGTTGCAAATAATGGTTCGCGCAAATTATAAGACATCATAGTGACTGTCTTTCCTCTGTCAAGATTCTTGACGTAAATACCGCTGGATATTTCCCAATTTCCGCCTTTCCGGAGAGCGATCTATCGGAAACGGCCAGCGATTTGCCAACTAAGGATCACTGCGTCATTAACTCACACACTTTACGTAAAATATTTTGCTGGCTATCAAAAAAGTTTTTATCGAGTGATCGGCAACTGTTTTGTATCTTTCTGATAAGTATCATTTCAAATTCAACAGAAAAAAACCAAGAACTGTTTAGCTAAACAACAGTTAAAAATTGTTCTTCTCCTAAGTATATTTTCTAGTTTAAATCGAACATTACACATGCCGATCAGGATGCATCGATAGTTTTGTGGTAGATATTTCATCAAAATTTGCCTGAATGCATATTTTAGCTCAATTAATTAATTTATAAGTACCTATCGATATTGTGTAGTTGTATGGAGACAAAATGATTTTTTCCTTATCATAATTAGGATTGTTTTTAAAAATACATTCTTAGTTAGTATAATTATTGTACTTCATGTAACTTTATTTCATTCTAACGTTTCAATCTTTTCACAACAGTCATAGAAAGAGAAAGCGACCGATAACCTCAGAACTAAGGAGCTAAAGTAAATTAAAGTTATAACGCCACTCTAAACAATATGCAAAACTTGTGCAGAAGGGCAGAAGGTAACCGTGTTGCGAACTCATTTCATAAACTTCCCTTGGGCGAATGGGATATGCCTGTTAGCGTGTGAGAGGAGCCTTAAATTTCAGCAGGCGACATCCGATGTCGGTGAATTTCTTTTGTACCCTGACAGTTTATTACGAGAACAAAAGGATGACGTTGTTTGAACAGACCCGCTTTAGATTTTACTACGCTGATTACATATTACTCAAGATCCACGCTATTGTGTCAAAAGATCTTTATTTTATTTCGAAAACGAATATAATATTGTAATTTGCACGATGACGAATGTTTTTCATATGTTAGGCATGATAACATCGGACTTGGGAATATAATGATACTGAAGAATCGTACTTAACTTGGTGAAATGCTGACGATTCGACATGGATTTACATGCTGCGTCGTTTTTATAGGTATTTTATGATATGATTATTATCATACGAATATTATGAATTTACTAGTTCACAAACTTCCTCCTTTATAATATTAGTAGGATTGTAGTAGGCTTCTGCAGCAGTAATAAATACAATAATGAAAAAGTAAACAAAACCACTAAGTATTCAAGTACTCAAGTAAGTATTCAAGTAAGTAAGTAAGAGGGGTTAAAAAAACACACTGAAGAAGGTGCGGTCGGGGAGTACAAAATAATCTCTCAGCAAACTTCGAGTCTAGTGTAAGTGTCATGCGAACTTTAGACATGTTGCATTTACGTGCTTTACTACGATGCATAATCGTAGGTAAACTTAGCAACTTCTTTTTCTGCAGTTAAACTGAAAATTTCCAGGCATTGGTTGCCTACGAGGTGGAATTCCAGGCAAGTTCAAAGTGTTCTCAAGGCGGATCGCCAATTTCCTTTGTAAGCGCTGGGGGCTATTAGGTAAATTGCTCCCTAAATAAAATACTCTATAAAGAGAACACACCTTATTTCTAGTAATAGAAACTCAAATAGTGAGAGTTCTATGGAACTCACTTAGGAGAAACATTTGTTCACTCACATTCTAAAACGTTTCATGACTGTGCAGTGGTTGAAAATAAAAAGATAATAACGAGCTCCGTAGCGCGTTTCCTACTTATGATCCATTCAATACATGTACTTGCCTATTTAAGCACGGCATGAATAGCTAATGAGTAAATTGTTTTCATCCCTTCTGTCGTGGCCATATGTGTACGCATTAACTACATAGCTAATGCCCATTAATAAGTATTATGTAGTCTGTTTGTACACAAACTGGTGTATTTTGGCTTTATTTGAAGCACCTACAATATTGTTGGATTATGATTATAAGTTGAGTTTTTGGCTTAGAAATGAGTACATTCCTAAGCCAAAAGCTTAACTTTATGTATATATTTACAAGAAAATCATTTTCAGGATCTAATATTATAATTGAGGGCTTTTTAAGATTAATTCAGAGATTCCATGTACAGTGTCAAGCGAAAATATGTATGTCGCAGCCAACTAGCTTAATTTAACAGTACCTAATCCTTGAGTTAACGCTTTACAAAACAGTGCTGTTTCCTAATGCGGATTATTGACGTTCAGCCGGAATGCGATACGTTTAACAAAGAGGCTGCCAAGTTTAGCCATATTGTAAACAAAAAAGATGTTTTAGTTCTTAGTTCTTAAGTTTTTTTTAAATAAAAAACAGCGCTTCCATTTGTAAAACGGCTACACATTCTCAGCCGCATTGTTAAACACGAAACGTTGTGGCGTACCATTGTTTATCCGAATTAGAATCCAGCTCGACGTCAATATCGGTTTTGTAAAACAGCTAATGAAACAATCCATCTGCAATCATATATACACTTCCATATTTTCAAAATGGTATCACATTATCAAATTTCATGAAGATGTACACAGCGGAAGCTCTAAAACTATGTAACCATCAGTTGATGGTTACATAATTTTAGATTATCATAATTTTGCCACATTATCTATGTATGCATTTTATGCAATCATCAATCTTTTATGCTCTTTATTTAAAGGTCCGTTGAGCGTTTTTTCATGTAATTATATGTACCTACTCATTCTTTTTCTACACTTTTACCATAAAAATTACAAAAAAACTTAAAATGGCGACATGTCATGCCATCGGGCCTCTTGCCATCATGGTCGCTGGTTCTAGCACACTGGGCACGTTCAAGGTGGCATGGACCTGCATATATCAAAGTCAACCGTGAACCGTATGGTTTTGTATGGAACCGTGACGGAAGAATCTGCCGGCGAAATTGGCAGGAATGATTCATGGGACCCGTATTTATCGACGTCGCTGCCGTATGAACAGCCAGCTATCCGAAACGTTTATTAAACCTACAAAATTGAAATAAATATGGTTCATTTCACTTTTATTTGTTTCCTAAGTGTATATATGTATTATCTTCTATCGCCCAGGATTTTAGTGAGATGACAGGATGGAGGGAGTTGAGGTTACATTTAATAGACATAAAAAACAGAGGGCGCTGATCCTAAGTGAACAATATAGGCTCCGTATATTTTTGAGTGAATAAAATATTAGCAAAGTCATTTTGTAAATTACCACAACGTAAACGTGATATGAATTCCATAAGTTATAAGTGACAATGTTTTCCCAGTGTTTCCACCAGGCTTTGTAATAGACCAAAATCAAAATCACGAAAAATTACAGTGAGAGTGTAAAAAACTATGCTAAAAGCAATAACAAAGTGAATATTTCAAATCGAAACAACACAGAACTACGAAAACTCGTCACACTTATTATATTACGTATGAGACTAAAGCAAGCGATTACATAAAACCGAACCAAAACTTAATCGAATTAAATTAACAGTGAGGGTATGTACCATTATTTATCTTTTGACGGTCGGACTCACAAGAAAACGCTCATCTCTAAATAAGGACATACTTCTTTCACCCTGTGCATATTTTTCAAACGTTCAAATAAAGTTCGGCTGGTGGAGCGGCTCAGAGCGTCGGATGTCATAAAATATAATACCCGACCACTGGATCAAATCCTTGTACGTTAAATGTTATGGCTCCAGGCTCCAAAATTTCGATAGTCTTTGCGCATTGAAGATCTTTGTTATTTATCTTCTTGTTATTTTCTGTGTTCTTCTTAGATGCTAACTTTTTCGTTGGAAACGATTTTTCTGATTTCTTAGATAACGAAGTTTTATTTTCACCCTGACCTTTTGTATTGCTACACTTTTTTGCGTTGGATTTTCTTTGTACCTTACTACATTTTTTTGAGTTCTTTTGGCTATAAAGTGTTTCTGTCTTATCTTTCTCTTGTTTCTTCAGGATTACTTTATTTTAATTGTATTGATAGTATTTGTTGCCGTATTAAAATTGATGGTATTATGTCTATTTTTTAATTTTATGTTTTCGCTCTGTAGCTTTATAATTTTGTGTTTCAAGTCATCCAATTCCTCACCAAGCAATTTAATGTTTTGATCCCTTTCCAACTGAAGTGTTTTCTGAAGTTGATCAAACAGCACTGCGTTGTTTTCGTGCATACGTATTACATTTAACGCTTGTTCATATTCATTTAGGTCTTCATTATGTTGTGCAGCACATTCTTTCAGTTTATTTCTATCCATTTCTATTTCTTGTAATAGTATTTCTTGTTCAGCAAGTGCTGCTTTGAGAGACCCATTTTGCGCTAAGAATTTTTTATAATCTTCGGCATAATCGTCTTGTTCCCTAGAAGCTTAACATTAAGTTCTTGTGCCTTTTGTAGTTCGGCGGTAAATTGTCGCATTCGATTTTCTGTAGCAGTTTGGGTTCTTGTCTGAGGCATTTCTATTTAGGTTTTATCATTAGATAGCAATTAAGAAAAGAAAATTCACGTCAGTGAGACAGATCGGAGACCGCAAAAAGTCAAGGATTTAATATTTAATTCACCGTCAGTATCCTGAAATATTGGCTGAAAGTGATCTTATTAGTATAAAAATACAATATAAAAATGACTTAATTAAAAAAGAAAAAATAGCATATAATGAAAAACGAATTAAAAATTCAAAAAATACAAAAAAAGAGGTGTGGAATATAATAAAAGAAGATACAAACAATTAACAGCTATAAGAGAATGGGACTGGGATCTAATAGGCCCATTACATAAACAAATTCCAACTGAGCTCATTCCAGATTTTATAAATGACTACTTTATATCAATTGGTATTGAATTACAGAAAACAAACCTGCCGCACATCGGTAATGCAAAAACATTTTTAAATAAGTATGTGACTAAACAAAATTACCTGAATTTTCACTGTATATCGTATGACAGACTACAAAAACTAGCTAAAATTAAGATTGACAACTCTGATACCAGAGACATATATGATTTATCTGGTAATTTCGTGTATAAAATGATGACATATCTGGGTGAACACATTCTATTCTTTGTTAATAGTGTTCTTTCCTCAAATTTGTATCCAACGGTCCTAAAGAAAGTTAGATTAACACCCTTGTACAAAGGAAAAGGAGAAACATCTAATGTACAGAACTATAGACCAATTGCATTAGTGCTTATTATATCTAAAATTATTGAATCCATTATGTCCGATGCTATACTAAAACATTTAACACTAAATAACATTTTATCAAACTGTCAACATGCTTATAGGCCAGGTAGATCTACTATATCTGCTACACAATGTTTTGTCGAAAGAGTTATAGACCATTTGGAGGATAAGCATTTGATTCTGTCAATCACGAGCTTTTGTTAGATAAACTTAAAATTTACGGGCTAGTTGGAAATAGTTTCAATCTTGTGAAGTCTTTTTTCGAAAATAGGGAACAGGTAGTTGATATAAAGGTAGGGGGAAAACGATTAAGATCTGCTCCTCAAAGTTCTAAAATAGGCGTCCCTCAAGGATCATCCTTGGGAAACACACTTTTCTTAGTATTCTTGAATGATATAGTTTACTTAGACATTGACGGTGAAATCATTCAATATGCTGATGATACCACTATAAAACGAGCAAAAACGAATCGGCAAAAACGAGTGAAGAACTGCTAGAAAAGATAAGACATACTATAGCTGTACTGGGTGCCTGGTTTGATATGACGGTCTGAAACTAAATGAAGATAAAACTAACATAATTTTCTTTAATGCTGTATCATCTCATCAAGAAAAACAACCAGTGCATTTGCTAAACGGAAGGGTTTTGATGAGTTCTAATGTAGTAAAGTTGCTGGGTTTCGAACTAGATCCTGTACTATCGTGGAAACACCATATAGACTCAACATGCAAGAAGATGGGGAGAGGAATATATGCACATAAACAACTCAGACCAATATCTTCAGAGAAGTCACTTAAAGAAGTATATTACGCCTATGTTCACTCTATTATGTCATATGGCATTATTTTATGGGGTAGCTCTACAGACTATGAAAGAATCTTAAAATTGCAAAAGCATGCCATACGAGTTTTGACAAAAGCTAAATTTAGAGACTAATGCCGAGATCATTTTAAAAATCTTAACATCCTCACATCTGTGTCAGTATATATACTGGAGATAATAAAGTTTGTCAGGTTACATTTGAACGAATACTCTATTAGAGGGAGAAATAAAAACCGTAGTGTCCGAAATAAGATGACTATTGATTTTATATACCACCGACTTAATATCTCAAAAAAACTTCCAAAAATAATGGGACTCAAACTATAAAATAAACTGCCATATGAAGTAAAAAAAATAAAAAGCGAAAATATATTTATAACTCAAATAAAAAAACTTTTACTTGACAAAACACTGTACAGCATCAAAGAATTTTTAGAAAACGATTATAGTAATTTTAATGTAGAGCCCATTTGTACTCAATCAATCCCAGTTTTGTATCCTATTTCGGATTAACCTGCTTTTATTTGAATTATTTTCGATGTATTTGTCGCCTCTCTACAGCGATAATAACTACATAGATAAACCTTATTTTAAGGTTTAAATCGTGTACGCAAATGACGAGTCTGGCCACGTAATTTAGTAGGTATATTTTTTACGCTTTCTTACATGTATCACCTATGACAATAAAGATATTCTATTCTATTCTATTCAAATAAAGTTTCGCGCCGAAATTCCTATCTTCACAAAACAATTACGTTACTGAAAATTTACAGATGATTTTGACACAAGTTGATTCTTACATAATTATAGAGTTTTTGTTGTGTAAATCTTTATAAAATGTAATACCGGGACATCGTTATATTAATTATGATTAAATGAATGAATTAATACATTATAACCTTAGTGCATACAATTGTTTTCAAAGTTTGTTATAAAATAAAGTTATAAAATGGAGAGTAACTCCTGCAATTTCAGACCTACAGTTTGGATTTGGAGCGTTTCTTCATGTTAATGATCAGGAGTGCAATAAAAAAGGATTTTACGTAATTCTACACTAATTCTTTTACGTAATATTAATACACATGAACAAATCAAAATAAACATTATGTATTATGTTTTTACGCTGTGGCTACGAAATATCCGTATGGGTGCCACAAACGATTGCGATTGATGAAATTTAACATGAATCTTGAATTCCTTCATTAACAATGAGACGATGGCAATGACGCGTGATTTGCTGGTTACACTCGTGCGGTGTCAGGTCGAATTATCTTGTCTTTATTAATAAGTCTGAAGGTCCATATTTGTCACTATAAACGTAAAATTAACATGGGTCTACGAGGAAGAGAAGGCTAGTAATCCAAGCGGTGCTCATTAATTATTTACTTAGCTATCCCCTTCCCTGATGGCGGGAGCCCTTTTAATTACAAGCAATTGCTTTGAAATTCAAAATATACTAAAACCTGCCTCTCTTGTATCGTCATTATTATTTTATGTAATCATTTCGGATACTCTGTATTAAAAATATCAACATTAACTTTATTTGTTCTTGTATATCTGTGAGTAGAAATAAATAAGTTCAATCTCGCCAGCTAGCCCTAGCCTAATTCACGGTTGCTGACCATTACACGATACTAAATGTCAATTGCCCATTACAATCGAGGCTATCCAACGGGATATATCCAATACCACAACATAACATTACCTTAAAGGTAAACGCTCGTGTTTGGGCTTGCCATTATCTAATTACATTTCTCGGTAATTTAGGTTAAAAGGTATGCACTTACTTGTTTCGGCGATTTCTGAAAAGGAAGAGTAATATAATCTAATAAAACTCTATTGTGTAACGCCGCTTTAGGCGAATCATCTTCGACGGAAACATAAATTCAGTGAATAAATGTACTTAGTGCAAAACCCCTATATTGAAACCTAACCTACGGACGTGATATTACCTTTCTACAGATTGTTTTTGAAAGGGGTTGAATATCTGTAGGTAAAATATGTACGTACAATAATATTCAAGCGCTCAGTTACACTTCCACAAGTAGCACTTGACATGTTTTCTCTTCATAAACATTGGTGCCGACAGACCTATTACCTTACACTTAGCGGCATATTCAAATGTATAGAATTTCAAGCGAACCTTAAAATTCCCGTACTTGTGTAGGCAAACATCTAAAATGCTTGTTATATTCGCAGTTCAACTAACTCTTGGGTCAGGCTTAGTCAAAGAGCTTCCATCGTAGTAATGGCGTTTGAAGATCAGAACCTTCATATTTACAATATTGCGTTTGAAGCCCCTACTATAGGGGTTAAAGAAAGATTAAATGGCCAATTTCAATAACCCAAAAGAGAGGTTTTTTAAGTATGTAATAGAAAATAAAGAAAGAAGGAAATTCATTTACTTGTTCGTTAAGATCACGATTTTAATAGAGCGTTCGACTTAAGTTGCTATTATATATAAAAATATTAAGTAGTTTTGTGATTTTCTGTTTACATAATAAAATGGATGAATTTATGAATGAATGAATGAAAATACTTTATTGTACACCTTAAGAAATAAACGGTAACATTATGATAAAGGTACGGGCGGTCTTATCGCTTAAAAGCGATCTCTTCCAGGCGACCTTTGGATCAAGAGGATTTTATATGATTTTGAAGTAAAATTCCTTAGTAGGTAAATTAGCTTTCCGTCTATATTTTTAGTTTTGACTTACAATAGATATAATATTACTACGATAGCATGGCTCGTAAGCTTGAAGTATAACCCCGCGTACGTCTGCTAATAACACAGCGTTATTCATAAGTAGACTGAAAAAGTGGCTGGTGAAAGTATTCTATAGCGTGGATGAATTCTACGGATTACCGGAGCTGTAGAATTTCTTCTCTCAATCTTCATAAATTGTTTATAGCAATTAATCTATTATAATTATTTTTTTAAATATAAATTAAATCTTGTTAACTTGAGTTTTCCAATAAATATTTGTATTATATCTGTGTAGAAATGTAAATTGACCTTCCTTACACAATGTAAAAAAAACTAAATTTGGGAGTAAGTAGTACCGATGGAATAGTCCACCCCTTCCACTTTCTATATTTTATGTGCCACAATTCGTACGACGGCTTTCTAAATCCCAATCGTACTATCATTATTACATCTCTGAACTCTATCCAGTCGGCAGGGAAAGACATAAAGAGCGTAGTGAATGTGTCCGTGGTAAGAGTTCAGGGGCTCCTAACACCTTCCCTACGAGACTAACGCGTGATACCAGCGAGCCTCGGCGTTGCACTTTACATCTCCTGCTAGACGGTTCAAATAACACTTCCAACTGATAGCGTCGTTAAACTGTACCTGAACACTCACTTTGTACTTAGTTTATGTTTAGTTTTATTACAGCTGCAGCATTCGTAACGCGCTCCCTTTAACCATGTTTGGAGGTAATCTAAAACCTTGTAACAGAATGGAGCAGTGCGCGAGATCGTAAATCATACTATTAACGGTTGTTGGTAGATAGTGTCGGAGTCATAACAGCGACGGATAACAAACGGTTCCTGTCATTCTCACACAGCGCGAGCCGAATTGTGTGCTGGCCGAGGGAATTAATGAGGGCTCGACCGACGCGAACGACGTGCTGCCAACCGCAGTCGCCGCGCCTTGCGATTGCCCTCACGGCAGTGACCACCCTTATTACTTACTTACATTCGAATATCTACAAATCCACGGAAGTGCCGCAATCACTGAAGCTCGAAGCTACGAGCTAATTAACTTTCAGAGCTTGTCAAGCCTTAATAAAGCAATTCTAATTCAAGATTTAACGTAACTAGCGGTTAACAAAAATTGAGTCGGCAAAAAATAAAGTGCTTTTACTAGAAAGCTGAAATAAACCCGGCAATTACATAAATAAATAAAGCTCGCCCTCTCAGCTACTGTTTGTGATTTTAAGCGCACGCTACATTTTACAAGGTTTCTTAGGACGGAAGTAAAAATATAATTCATAAAAGAATTATTGTCTAAAATTCTGCAGTTTTGTATATTGTTTATGTTCATCGTAATAATGACTTACAATGCTTATATTTTTACTACTTAGCGTTCCGCATAACGGTCTTGTCATAAAAGATTTAAGTCTAAAAGTACTGATGACGTCATAAATTATTTATGATTACATCAGTAATCTTGCCTTTTTGCGTACCTAGACTACCCTACCTACGTACCCACTATGTAATTCTGTACCACACCGCAACGTACGTGTAGTGTCCAATGCTTGACACCAGAATGATTACAGCAGTCTACTGTTCCCACATGAACACTGGACAAAGAACCTGTAATCTAGTATCATGCTAACATAGTACCTACAGCCTTACCCGACGAATAATATAGGAATTAGGTATAACTTCACACAAGCGGTTTATTCCCGATATTCAGAAATATCCATATTGGTAGGGAGATTGAAAAAAAACAAAAGTTTGTTTATTTTTGTTTTTATTATTTAATCTATCAACGCACAGCCAAAACTAATTTCTAGAAAGCTGAAATTTGACACAAAGGTTTATTTTATAACGTAAACATGTGTTAAAAAAGGATTTTTGAAAATTTCCACTTTAAGTGGGAGAAAAGGGGGTGAACTTTGTATGACAGTCTTTATTTTTTGAAGTTAGAACCATGAAAATTAGAATTACAGCTACTAAGCATAAATAAATAGTGACTTATTTCAGGGTTTTTGGATTTTGATATTTTAACGGGGGGGGGTCAATTTTTTTATGGGAGTATCGGTTTTTTAATGTAGGCACTTGAAAATTTGAATTGTAGCTTCTTATCATAAATAAATAAAAACGTGTTTCAGGGTTATGTGGGATTTAAAAAAAAACACTACTTTGCAGCGATGCCGCTGGCAAAATCTAGTATAGAATTGAAACAAAACCAAGGATACCAATTAGGGGGTAGTCAGAGACACATTCAAACATATTTGATTCATGCCGCGTTTTGCAAATAGTTAGCATATATAAATAACTGCATTATAATTTATAATATAAACAACCTCGGTGGCGTGTCAGATGCTAGAGGGTTCGATTCACGCTGCAAGACAGATATAAGCATAATCTAAACGTTTACAAATAAATGTTTATTATTTTCTATTCTATAATCTGGAGATATAGGTACATCTTCATAGGCGTCTACAGGATGAGCGTGCTTAACATAGGTTACAAACAGCGCTTACCACCAAGCGAGGTGTAGCCAAACGCAAAACCATCTTTAATTAACAAAAAAGTGGTACTTGTAGTTTCTGGTAACTACGATATAAGATGTGGTCAGGCGTATGTTTGTGACTGTTCGGTGTTTATGTTTTATTACTCGTTCATCCTGGTTTCCATCCGATATGAGATCGAATATATTTTCAGGCTGACATTTTGTGAAATACAGAAATACAGATTTATTCATAACACCATTGTTACAAGTCAGAGAGAGAAAACATAAAAAAATATCTTATAGAAGTAAGTAGGTACTAATTATCATTATAATAAAGGTAATACATAGAATTCATTTATATTATAAAAAACTTGCTCTATTAACCATTTTTTAAGCCTAGTCTTAAAAATAGGTATGGAAGCTGCATCTCGGTGAATAATCACGGTTAACTGCATGCTCTACTAGTGTGAAGGTTGGAAATAACCCTCAACAAATGTCAGTTTGTATATTTTACAAATGCCACCCGGTTCACCGAATCCACAGGGGCAAGAATATCGCTCAAATTGTTTCCAATATCTTTTACGAGCATTTGACAGTCGCGTGAAAAATTGCTACAAGTTCCACACGATATTGTTATTTTCACGCTATTTTATTTATTTTATATGGATGTTGGGAGATGATCTTTACGGATATGGTTTATTCTCAACTTTAACACTGTTGACTTGAAACGTTACCTACGTTTCAAGTAATACCTCTAAATGACTAACTTAGAATTACAACATTTTAACCAGAGTTAAGTTTGATGTAGTCAAATATTTCCGATATCTTCCCAAACTTTTGTCCTTCATAGGAATTCAATCGCCTACCTAAAAATACCTATAAGGTTATAGCAATATTAATGCATGACCTAGCCTTGTTTATTTTTAAGATGTTTTTATCATATGAGTGAGTAAATATTGTATTAAATGGCAAACATCAGGATACCGCTGTCCAGAACACAAATAATTGCCAGACTAGGAAACCTCTCACAAAGCACACAATAGCTTATCAAACTATCATACGGTCACTGTGCGCTTACTTATTCAATCGAAATCCTGCGGTATCTCTCAGGGTAAATTCGCTTAGTCTACCTTTTTTATTTTCATCTCACATCAATTTTTACTCTATCTGCAATCAAACTATCCTACTACTATTATAAATGCGAAAGTTTGTGATGATGTATGTTTGTTACTTTTTCACGCAAAAACTGCTCAACGAAATTTGATGAAACTTTACAGTAATATCCTACTAATATTATAAAAGTGAAAGTTTGTGAGGAGAATATTTGTTCCTCTTTCACACAAAAAATACTTACGGATTATGATGAAACTTTACAGTAATATAGCTTATACATCAGAATAACACATAGTCTACTTTTTACCCGGGTACCACGCGGGCGAAGCCAGAGCAGTTTTAGCAGGAGCTAGTTTTTTTTATAATATCTATCGAGTATGTACTATATGATAATGGTGGGCATCATCACCGGACACTGTGATCTGAATCACCATCTCCTTAAGATAGTCCATCCATAGACTTTGTCGAGGTTGTCTCCAGGATGTAGAGACTGTGGAGCATGTAGTAATACACTGCACTGCCACAATTTTAGTCAGGATGAAAACGGGACTGCAATTCATACTCTCCATGACAATAACTGACAGGAGGTCAGGGATAGTGGAACACTGCTGTCATCAACCCAGAGTCCTTCTCCGCTATTTCAAGGAGTTGGGCTGGTTGGGGCCAAAGTAGGATAATGCACAATACACTCCAATGCGGGGCGTCAGTGCAGAGCTTAGTTCATAAGAATTAGATGTTGTATCAAGATAACTAGGTACTTTGTCGACTAAAGTACGTAACGATCACCGATAATAGGTAGTTTAAAGACGATTTCTGGCAAAATAAAACTCTCACACCTCTTCAATGCTACTGAGACATGTGTGATATTAAAGGTACGTGATACTGCTCAAATCTGAATTCTGCGACATATCAAACAAATTATGATTCCGTGTCACGATCGAGCGGGCACCAACGTTTTACTATTTCTAGATTTATCTACGTCTTTCATGAACTGGTAATATTTTTCCCTCGAAAAAATGAAACGACTAGTTAGGAAAACCCTGAATACTCCTACTCGTCTAGGTAGGTTACTGACTCACTTTGCAGTATATGAAGACTTTTTAAGGAAATAACAAGTCAGAGAGCAGTTTAGATACATTTAGCTGTACCTACTTGCACCAACCGGCATTATGCTTATGCTGCCATAAAATTACATTTTATGGCAGTGTATGAAAACTAGCTTTTACCTAATTTGGTCAAGGGCTTACCTATGCTTGAACTCCATCAAAGTAGATTTAAGTGTTCTAAGTGGTAAAACATGTTAAGCCCAATATTAAGCGAATATTACTAGTTTTAGTGCTCAATTCATAACAATGCATTGTTTTAAACAACTCGCCGAGACAATGTCTGGGAACATCGAACATTTATTGGATCGCATACCGCGCATTCTACAAGAGCAGCTTAGCCAATAGAACATTAATAAATTTAATATACCTACCTCCGCAGCTTAGATACGAGGTTCTATTCATTGACATAATGATCTTTGTCCTAAAGTCTAACTCATACTCATCATCTATTCATAAACTACATACTATAGTCATAAGATACCTGCACATAATTGTTTATTGAAATAAATATTTTATTTCCTAATATTTGTCACACATTATAGTATACTAGCTTCTGTCCACGGCTTCGCCCGCGTGTTACCCGGATAAAAAGTAGCCTATGTATTATTCTGATGTATATGCTATATTACTGTAAAGTTTTATTAAAATCCGTTCAGTAGTTATTGCGTGAAAGAGTAGGTAACAAACATCCTTCCTCACAAACTTTCGCGTTTATAAAATTAGTAGGACTAACAGATTTCTCCTTAAATATGACGTAATAATATTTTAAGTTACTTACTAATTTCTTTTTTCATATAGCTATTAGTCCTTGTATAAAATACCCTAACCTTGTTTGTATGCATGCTTGCTTTCAACAAGTTATTTTGTACCTACCTAATAAAATATTTGTATGCTACTAGGTCACAAAGTAGAAATATTTTCATTGGTATAAATCTATTAATCATATGTACAAGTAAGGGGCCACGACAGTGGGGACAGCATGTTTGTGCCTCGATGGCCGCGAGACAAATCGGCAGAGGAGCGGCCCCGTAGCGGTGTAGCGTCCATAGCCATAGTGGGTAGGTAGCTCGTATCAGTGCGTGCATGTAGGCTTGAACAATTATAATAAATAAATATTAAGATAAGTAACTATTAAGATGATGACTAATCATTGGTGGAGACCTTTTTCCATCAGTTCACACTTGTTAGAAAAAAAGGTTACTATTATGGTTAAAAAATTACGATGAATATTTATGAGGAAGTCCAATTTTAAGATTTTATGGTATTTATATCTAATTAATACTAAGACCATATATAGTTATGATTATAAATGCAGTGATGTTTTGGTGAGTTATAGATATACACATAGATAGAAAATTATTTATTGCACAACTACAAAGTAATGTACATAGGCGAACTTAATGCTAGATAGCATTCTCCTTCAGCTAACCTTTGTGTTAATGGAGAAGATTCTTGAGGTAGTGCATGAATATAAGAAAAGTTATAAATTATATATTATACGCTAGAGCTAATCTATTAATAAAACACAAACATTTTTCCCTAAATAAACACAATTACATATATCTACCTACTTACATAACCTAACCTTACAAATTACAGGTAACCAATTCATAGACTACTAAATTAGAATATTTAGTAGTCTATGAATTGAATTATAATATATATTATTTTCACAATCTGTAGCTGAGAGACTGATTACTTAAATTTTTAGGATTTGAGCATGAGAGCTAAAAACTGATTGTAAACGTTGGATCTGAAAACTTCAACAGAAGACACCTCACGATATGACTGTAGAATACTGTTCCAGAGTCGGATAGCAGTAATTGTGAAGTAGTTCGTGTAACAAGCAGTATTATGTTGAGGTGTGCTGGAGATGTTGTGAAGAACGTATAGGACGAACCCCGCGTGCAACGAATTGAACCTTTCTTTGAGGTAGTTGGGGGATTGGGATTGGGGATTGGAGTGTGTTGTACAGTAGGCACAACACATGGACTTTGCGACGCTCCCTAATCTCAAGCCATTTCAGCTGTATGCGGTAAGAAGATACGTGTTCGTACTTCCGCAGACCATGTATGAAACGTATGCAGATCAGGTTTTGCAGCCGCTCCAGTTTATTTAACTGTTCCTCTGTAGCGTCTGAGTAGCACACATCTGCATAGTCTAGTATGGGAAATAGCAGTGCGTTCACAAGCGTCTTCTTTGCAGATTGAGGCAGAAAATTTTTCATCAGTTTTAGAGAATACATTCTCTTTCTAACCTGAGTAATATGACATTCCCATGATAGATTGTTGGTGATATAAAGATGGCAAAATTGTAATGGAGAGTTATGGAATTCCACAGGTGGGAGGGAACTGATGTCAAACCTGGATATGTAGTAGTTACCACCAACTATCATAATCTGCGTCTTGTTTGGAATTACAAGGAATCCAAACCGCTGGGTCCAATCGTACAAAGCATCGAGATCTTTAGTAAGAGTGCCAATACCGTGCACTACTTGAACAGGCTCGAAACTTATATAAAGTTGTACGTCATTAGCATATAGATGGTATGATGAGAAGCTAATTTTCGAAACAAGAGTGTTATAAAAATGGAAAATAGGAGAAGTGAAAGCACACCGCCTTGTGGTACACCCGCATCTACAGAGCAACAATCAGAAGATTTATCGTCAATCCTGACACACTGCTGCCGCACACAGAGATAAGAACTAAACCACGATACTGTTGATTGAGATAAGCTTAATGACCGCAGAACAGCCAAAAGTATGTCGTGATTGACGCAGTTAAACGCATTACTGAAATCAAGTAGGGTTAGCAAAGTGAGTTTTTTATCATCGATAGTTGATAGTATGTCATGTGTAATTTTGATTAGTGCAGTAGATGTACTATGTGAGGAACGGAATCCAGATTGGAATGAAGAGAGAAGATTGTTGTTGC
Source organism: Perizoma flavofasciatum (assembly GCA_958496245.1). NCBI lineage: Eukaryota > Metazoa > Arthropoda > Insecta > Lepidoptera > Geometridae > Perizoma > Perizoma flavofasciatum. The sequence continues at coordinate 7,354,669 of OY292426.1, forward strand.
GAAGAAAGCAAAAAAGCTGTCGATGGACGATTTTTTCCACAATTTTTGAGAGAAATGGTAGAATAGAAATTGGACGGTAGTCCTTTAGGTAGGATATCACAGTCTTTTTACGAGTAGGTATAGGGATGACACAGGCTTTCTTCCACGCTGAAGGAAAAGAGCTATTTTCGAGAGAAAAGTTTATAATGTGGGTTATATAAGGAACTATTATATACAGGATTGGGAGTATGAGTTTACGGCCTATTCCATCATATCCAACCGCTTTAGTACAAATACTCGTAATGATTTTCCAATCTTCATCATAGTTATCCTTAGGATAAACAATTATGGATGTAAAACATAATGGAAAAGACTATTAGGACGCACATTTTTAAGGCAATCATTAGAGCTTTTAGATATTGGTACTCTAGTACAAGTATTTAAGGGCTCGACGATAATGCCGATCTGTGTCAATATAATTGTCTACATTTTCCGATATTTCCATTATTCTGTATACTTAGTTCAACTTTTTACTTTATATCTAGGCACTTACCACTTACCTACCAACTTTACTCAATGCAAATAAAGTTCCGTATCTAGTTAGGTGATCTAACCTCGTTTACATAACATTGACGCAAAGAAGACGTTTTCAGGATAATCCGTGTGTTTCCAATAATTTATTTGCTAGTAAACCAGCTTCTGCTCACGGCTTTGACTGAGTGGTGAGTGGTAATAAAAAGTAGCCCGGGGTCCTGACAGATTCATGAACTTATCGAAATCTCATTCAAATCCAAATTTCATCTGAATCGGTTCAGCTGTTACGAAAAAATTTAGCAACAAACATCCAGTCATCCAAACAATTGTAATAACATTTGTAATATTACAGGCAAATTAGAATATATCTTCTTAAGATTTAGAATACCAAATCAAATGGCAAAGCTTGGGCTCAAAAGAAACAGCGTTCAGAAACCTGAGGAATCCAATCCGATTATGAGCGCACAAATGATAATCTGAGCAACGTTCCCAGTACTAAAACCCTTGAAAATACTTAATTTCTAAGAAATTCGTTATATTCATTTTGATCTGAGTGAAATAAAATGTACAAATTAAAAGTAATTTAATCTTCTTCTTTTCTTGGTGGTCGACATAGCCGATTAAACGCGGTGGGCGCTAGATATCTTCTGAACAGCGATTATTTCATTTTAATTGTTCACTTTGTCAGTTAGTCGAATAAAACATTATTATAAAACAGAGTGCGACTTTAAAGTACTTATTAGATACTTTTCAATTTAGTTGCTAGAAAAGTGTACAATTACAAAGCCACTTAACCTAGTTTAAAGTTACGAGTATTATAAATTGTCTTGAGTCGCCGTGATTTTAAACATTCAACATTATATTTATTAAAAAATCGTAATGCCTAATCTCTTTAACTATAACTTTAGTGTTTAGGCTTTAGAATGTTTAGGCCCAGTCTCTAGCCGTATTCAGAACTCGTGTGAAGCTCTTTTATCTGACAGAAACATCATAGTATCGCAGAGTCTTGTCTTGCTCTTTTACCGACGTATTATAATGTGTATGTGTATTTATATGTGTATATGTGTAGTAAATCTGTAGGCATGTATCTTAACATATTTATTATATATATAATATTTATTGTATTGTGTAGTTAATATTTTTTTGTTGTTATTTTGGGCGTTAATGACCACCCATTGTACTTTCTCTAGAATAAGATTTTGTTATTATGTTTTTTGCTTAAGGTGTACAATAAATTATTTTCATTCATTCATTCGTTTAATTATAGGTTGGGATTTAGAAAGTCGTCGTACGAATTTAAATAAAAAAAGGGATAGGGGGTGGAGGTGGATTCCCCTATTACAACGTTACCACTCCTAAAGTAAGGAATTGAATAGTTTCCGAGAAATTACATTTTAAATTTTTGTAGGTTAAGTGCTGAAAAATTCAAATGCAAGCAAACTTTGTACTAGGCATATATTACCCCTTATTTTCACAGAGATAAGAAAAAGGGTTAAATTAGGTTATGTGACTTACCAACAACATCCATACGCTGCGCTCGGCTCATGCTTGTGTTTTTATGTTCCCTAGTGGACTGAACAGTGAGTGTCAAACTGAAATTAAGATTTAAATAGGATCTATTTCAGACTAGTCGAAAGTTGGTCCATTGTTAATATAGTAAAACGGAATCCAGGAGACAAATGCGCAAATTAAACAAATGAGAAAAAAATATTCATTGTAAAATGTTTATATATACATTTCTCGGAAACTATCCGATTCCTACCTTTAGGAATGCTACCGTTGGGATGGGGGAGTCCACCCCTTCCACCCCTTCTGTTTGTTTTATCTAAATACGTGCGACGGCTTCCTAAGTCCCACCCCAATTAAAATTGCTTATATACATACATAGTAATTCTGGTTCCTAGATTGAATACAAAAATGACGGTTTTCTTTTATTCATCAGATATTTCGCATTTTTTATGTACCTACCTACATGGATGATTTGCCTTCCGGCTACACTTCATTTCACAAATACAACTGAAGTTACATTTATCGAGGATTTAAGGGACCACTTAGTTAGCAGCCAGGTTCCTTCATTTTCCTCTATAATCTCTCCATTGCTCATTTTTGTAATTGTTCGGAGACTTGACATTTGGACTGGAAAAAATTGCCTTTGCGTTAAATTGGCACCATATTTTAATTCCACGATGACATGAATTCGTTGCCAGTGGTAACACAATGTAGTCAATTTACAACAGACTCGACGGAAACTTTTCCCGGTTTTGCCACAAACTTGTGATTGCCTTGTTTTCCACAACGTTCGCGGAAGATGATGGATAAAACTTCACTGAAGCGGACACAAATGTATATAAATCAACGTTCTTTGCTCAATTTTATTTGAAATTTTAACGATGCTAAAATTAAACTCCAATTGCTCCTAAGTATAAAAATACCTGCATGATGATACTTAAGCATCTCAGTCATTTGGCAAGGAAAGGTACCTACTTACTGTAGTAAGGCAAGGTTAAAATGTAGGGGTAAGATACAGTGGTGGTCATATAATTAGAAACACTTAGTCACTTGGTAGTCTTTTAATGTAACCAACATTATTAATTCAATTAATTGGAGGTAATAGTTTAATTTACGAAATCACAATGTACATTTATATCTCTGGGATAATAATAAGCAATAACATTCAGACAAACAATACAATAATTAGAAAAAAAATTTAAAACAAAAGTATCAATCAATATTCTTAGTACTGGCAGTCGGACAACTAATTAGAAACAAAGTATGACTAGGTTCTAAAATTGAATTTTAAAACTAAAATTCACCTTTCGGAATGTCACCGCATTATGCATTTTGCCGCCTTTTCTTACTCATTCGGATTTGTTACCTTTTGTCAGATTTAATTATTAAAAATGGGTAAAAACAAGAGCTGTGATGCAGCAACAAGAAAAATTAGTAAACTTTCATTTTAAACGAAAATGGTCTTACAGAAAGATCGCCGATCATTTAGAGTGTTCCGTAAAGATGGTATTTAACGCCATTGCACATCACAAAAAACATGGAACATCCGATAAGGTGCCTAGAAAAGTTCGGCCAAGGAAGACCACCGTTCAAGAAGACAGGCTTATGATTCGTTTGGCTAAGACAGATCCCTTTAAAGGTTCTAATGTTATACGAAAAGAAGTATTTTCACAAGACGACCCTGAAACGTGTCCGCAAAACTAGTCCGTAGGCGGTTGGTTGAAGGAAATTTGTATGGAAGACTTGCTAGGAAAGTGCCACTTCTCACCAGGCGACACAGAGAAAATCGTCTAGCCTTCGCTAGAAAATATGCCAGTTGGACTGTTCATCAATGGAGAAAAGTTTTGTTTTCAGATGAAACTAAAGTAAATTTGGTAAATTCCGACGGAAAACGATACGTACGGCGACCAATCAACGAGGCTTTGAATAACAAGTACATTATAAAAACAGTTAAGCACGGCAGTGGAAATGTTAAAGTATGGGGATGCTTTTCCGGATACGGAGTTGGTCCCGTGAGAAAGATTGAAGGGCTGATGGATCAGTTTCAATACAAAAAAATCTTGGAGGAGACAATGATCCCATATTCAGATGATTTGCCAGTGAATTGGATTTTTCAGCACGATAATGATCCAAATCATACAGCAAACAGCGTTAAAGCGTTTCTCAGACAACAATTGGTGACAGTGTTAGAGTGGCCTGCTAATAGTCCGGATTTAAATCCGATAGAGAATTTGTGGCACACTGTGAAGAAAACATTGTCGGATGAGCATATCACCAATATCAACCAACTTTACGACGCATTTGTAGAAGCTTGGAGATGTATTCCTTTGGAAACGTGTGAAAAACTGATAGAATCAATGCCACGTCGTTGTAAAGCTGTAATCGACAACAGAGGGTACCCTACCAAGTACTAACAGTACTAATCGGTTTTGGATGTAGTATTCATAGTATTATTCAAATTAAATGTGGTTTTGTTCACTTAGTTAATGTTTATATTGTTGTTTTTTTTGTTTTTAATTAGTTGTCCACTTTAGTCCATGTATTTTAATAGACTTTTTATTAAAATGTTATATTTTTATATCAAAATTGTTGTTTGTTATTACTAAACTCGTATAGTAATACTTTAAAAGAACCGATACATCCATATAAATACGTAGGAGCCCTCTATGGCACGTTAAAAATTAGTTATGATGTTAATTTGTAATGAAAATAGAAGACAGGGTTGGTGTTTCTAATTATATGACCACCAATATATATTTCATATATATATTGGTGGTCAATGTATATTTCAAAAGTGGTCCCTAAAAAAAATCTCCCCTAATGGTAAAAAATGGGGGATTAAATTTCATATTGGACTTTTTATCAACTTCCCGTTTCTTGAAGATAACACCTATTTGATGCTACTATCGCTATCGTTGATGAATTTATATTGTAGACAACTTTCATATGAGCGCAGCAATGCTTCGGTCATTACCGAAGCATTGCTGTGACCATTTCAGTTATGGACAATGGTCCATGCGAATTGGACCATTGTCCATAACTGAAAGCTCGCGATATACGGGTGGCCCGGCCCACCCTTCCCACGCGATTTTACATCACAGCGACCCATATAAACATAAACAAAAGGTACAAACTATTCACAATTTATTACTAAGTAGATATTCAGCAAACCGTACCGACTGGAATACGGCAAAATATCGAGCACACACAATCGGTGAGTTGACAGTGCCCGCTGCAAATAAAACAAAAGGCGAAACTTAAAATAATATTTTATGCATATCGTTTGGTATACTGCGAGTTGCGATTTTAGTAGGTTCAATAGTTACGTATTCTATTTATCGACCAACTGAACAATACAAACAACACGATATCTCTGTAAAGTAATCTGGAGAAATATGTATACTACACTTAAGTAATGTGTAGGTACCTGAGTAATTACCGATTAATTGTGATTTTTATAAAAAATAAAACAGCATTAATGTTCAAAGGGCTGGCGCTTACCTCAGTCTGAAAATTAGCATTGCTATTCAACAAGGTAATGTCGCCAGCCTTTTGGGTACCCTGACTGCGGACTCCCTTTTTTCTACCTGTAGTCCTATCAAAACAGGTAGAAAACAGACTTCTTTTCCTAGTTTAATACTATGTAGATAGTTTATTATAGATACTTTTTTCTGTTTTCACAAGAGTTCATTGTCACGTCACACTCAAAAGACAACTAAACACTTGTTATGTTGATTTTAGGGATGTGCTAAGAGCACAGTGGAGTCAGGAAACAAAGTCAAAATACCCTTGAGAATACTCTTTCTAGTACTAATATTTTCAAATACTTTTGTCTTTGTTTCCTGACTCCACACCATCATAGGACATTATATAAAGTAAACAATAGTAGAACTATTGAGATTAGCTATGTACACAAACAAACATGAACAATTTCATTATAATATTTCCACCGCAGTATACAGAAAGGGGTTTGAAACTCCAAGTATGGGCGGCTAGCATAGTAGTCTATTGACGCATATTTTTCAACCTTTAATGCACTATAAAACCTATTTATATGAATAGAAGGTACTTATATGAATAAAAAACATGCGCACATAATAAACTATCAAACTCTATCGTTTGAAACGTTTCTGCGCTTTTAAATTTGTCTTGATAACTGAGTCCAGTTTAGTCCAAATATTTATAACTAGTAAAAAAACTTTGATTATGCGGATACTTATAAAAATATCAACAAGATATCTTGATATTTGGTGGTAAAAATTGTGTACAATATTTAAGCAATATTTATTTATTTATTAACTCTTGATTGCACATTTAATTAAAGTGAACAATAGACGGACTTAAACATTTGGTGACTACTAAATACTGTGCCAAAAAGGTCAAATCACCTTTTCAAAATTATTTTTTCGGCTCAAGCCACTTTGAATTCACTTTACCTTATTTACATTAGTTATTGTTTTCTGTGTAGTTCGATAGGGTAACAGATGAAATCTATGAAGAATAGGTAACAGACATTTACGATGATTCCGCTTTATTGGACGGCCACAAAGAGAACGGTCCTTAATAAATTTATTGGTACACAATCCAATAAAGCTATAAATAGGTAATTGGCGTACAATGCACGTTCGAACTCCGAGTACAGATTGTTCAACTGGGCTTAAGCTCGGTCGACGACGTACCGGTACAATGAAGGCTTAGTGTGGACAAGCCATAATCCTATTTGGTGTGCGGAGGCTGGCCGCGCCTTGGCCGCCTCTGCGCCGATGGACAAACAATAACACAGCTCGCTTGCGCAGACTCGTGCAGGCCTGAGAATTAACTCGAATCGCAGGGGAATTACTGCCGACGATCTTATATTGTTGCCAGTTTCTCTTTAGAATTTGTAAATAGCTCATGTATTATTTCAAGATATTTTCAACCGTTGTTTGCATTCTTGCAAGGTGAAACTAGATTAAAGTTTTATTTCTGCTTAGAAATGCATTTGGTATGTGTAGCATTATTTAAAATTTTAGTTTGGAAACACTATTAGATAGCTCAACCTTTGGATTTTTAGCAAACTATTTAGGATAGATTTAATTAACACTCAACATTTTTAAAACAGTAGAGCATTACGGCTATAGTTGTATTACGCCGCTACGAGTTGCAATTTTATTGTTAGTTGAACTAACAATAAAATTTCATTGTCTAAAAATAGTTTAGTTGAACTAACAATAAAATTTCATTATCTAAGAATAGAAAAAAAATAACAATAATCATGGCTCTAGACAACTCGTAGATGCCTACGGCGAAGCAGAAACCCGTTTTAGACAAACTTTCCGGCTAGATAGCTAATGAGACTCGACTCGATAAACAAATATTCTGACCACATAGCGCAATACGACCACAGATAATGTATAATACTATACCAACTATACCTACACACACAGTACTCAGACAAAAGTTATGCGCTTCGGAAATCTTCGTCTATCTTCGGAATTGGGGAATTCCGAAAGGCAGTGTGTGATTTTTACCTGCGTCGCAAGTAGATCATATTTGCACGACTTATCCGATTGAAATGCGGCTTATTGTAATCAATTTGTGACCATTATTGCCACAAGTCACCGGAGGTAAGTTTAAAAACTTTGCAAAATTTCAGTTGGAAAGGTTGAAAAAGATTCTCATAAAAAGTGTTTCTCACTAGGTACATGAGTTAAAATTCAGAAATGAGAATGTTATGCACTCAAAGGATTTGATATCTTATCTCTGTGGCTGAGTAGTAACAGCACCCTCGTACCAAAGTAAGGTCGTGTGTTATTTTAGAGAAATTATAAAATCTATTTATATTTTTCTTACGATTACTCTTCTTACGCAAACTTTGATTAGGCGACCAAAGATGTGAATCTAAAATCACCCAGTCACCATCATTTTTAGGGTTCCGAAGTCAAATGGCAGATATGACGAAACTATATAAGGGTTCCGTTATAGTTTCGTAATATCTGTCAGTCTGTCTGTATGTTCGTGAGTCACACATCGAGTTCTCGCTCCGTTCAAAGCGTTCTCTCCGACTTTTTAACCTTGAGATTAAGAAGTATGAAACAAAGTTTAACGAGTAGCTAGCATTTGATAAGAACTACCAAAGAAAATTTGGTTCGACGGGTTCCCAGTGATAACTTTGAGAGTTATGAAGCAACTTCCTAACATAGCGTATCTGGAGTACAGGGCAGCTTTATTATTGAATTTTGTGATATAATTTTATCTGTATAAAAAAGGTTGTGTATAAGTACACTGCGCCAAGCCTGCATGCACCCAGTCGCCATCTCAAAGCTTCACCGGGACAGACTGAGTGTTCACTTCAATTCTATCACACACTACAGGCTCGTATTCAGAGAGGGTCGTTGGGCTCGTTCCGCTCGCCGGTTTAGTTGACACAATGCGCTTGCTGTTTGCTATGATTAGAATTATAATATCTCCTGATCTTTTTCAATGTCTCGGTCTGCTTTTCTTTATTCGGCTGTTTGTCTTTGGCCAAACACGTTTTTTTACCAATCCCTTTATTTTCCGGTTGCTTTTGCTAGCTAAGCTGCAAATGTTTGGAGCTCGCACCGTTCGCCAAAATAGAGTTCCGTACTGGTACGGGATGGATGGAACCCATAAATACTCTAAGTACCAAGTAGGTACATACCCTACCGTGAATGCAATATGTCAGAATAAAATGAACAACACACAAAGAATAAAATGATAATAGATGGTTCTAAGTTTGCTTGCTTGAAGGCTAGATTTGAGCTTGACACACTATAGGTATACCTACACACATACCATACATACACAACACACTATAACATCGACGACATTATTCAGCTTATTTCCCCATAGGCTTCTCTTATATTTCTACGGACTCAACATGAAAGCATACCTACTTACCTACTCGTAGTTGACGTAAAATTATTTGATAACAAGAAAAAGACTTTACAGGCCAAGTAGGTAATCAAGCCCATTGCTTGATTGTTTGTATTAAAGCCCGCAAGAAAAATAGGCGCGGTGGCGGTGGCGGTGGCGCGGCGGTGGCAGAGCGGCGGCAGTGGCGTAAGCGATGTTGATCAGTAGGTACCTAGTATTTGTATAAAGAAATCCTCATCCGATGCCAACTTTCACAACCTTTTACAATCTAGTAGATCGCCACCGCAGCAATTTGCGCAGGCCTTTACGGTTTCATTGCAACCTTTAGTTGTGAGCTGGCTATCATTGGTACTAAAGTTAATGTAAAAATATGCAAATTCTAGCCCTTTCTCAAACTTAAAATCGATTTAGCCAAGTGCGTTTCAGATTCGCGCACTGAGGAGAGGGTTCCTCTGACTTAAAACAAAATCAAAAGGCACATTCCATTCTAATGCAAAAAAAAAATAAATTTGATTAGGTACGTACCTATAGAAAGTCTCAATGATATAACGCAAAACCTGAAAATACCTTAAGAGGATCGTTGTGGCTAATTTTCAGATAGTTTTTTTAGATTATAAAAACTAGCTACTGGCCACGGTTTTCCCGCGTGGTACCCGGATTAAAAGTATCCGATGAAATGTAGGCAACGTTCGTAAAAAATGCATTCGCTCGACAGTTTTCTGGTAGACTTATCTAGAAAAATTGTTCACCACGAAAAGCCCTTTTACTATACAGCCTTGTCCACGTTGAAGGTCCATTCTAAATATTGAAAAGTAATTTTATTATTATATTTTCTTTTTTTCGGATTATTAGTTTAGTCAAACATACAAATTTAAAAATTGTACTTCTTTATAATATAAATTTATTATTCTTTATAAAAGCTATGTTACTAGTAGATATAATATTATAATATCTGTGCATAGGTATGTATGTAACAGTTTGTTTATCCATACCTATGTATACATATGTATAGATAAACAAGCTGTTTAGTAAATAGGTATCTAATTTTTAATAATAAACTGCTTAACTTTAATCCATCTTTTTAAACATTCTGTACCTAACGCTTTTTGGACAAGAGTAGATGACGTTGATTAATGGAAAAAATCCATTTCTAAAAGTGCGTGCCGCGTTCATTAGGACACTTCCATAAATTACCTACGTGGTGAAAAAGGTACCTACGCGACGGAGAGCTTGGATCTACCCTAAGTAGTTTCTCATAATACCTACTGTTACTTTTTGTATCGTCTTTCATCAACATTGTTACCTGTCTAAATTACCTTCCCAATATTTTACAACAATGAACCCAACACATACCACGATACCTACACATTTTCTTTTACAGTCCTTTAAATACAAATTGGCCCGCTCCGTTGGGGGCCTTCTCCTTACCCAGAGAGACGCCCTAGAAACGCATAAAAAATATTTTTTTACTCATTTTAATGTATGTGTTACATAAATACTATCCACTGACGCGTCGTTTTCTTCCATTATGTTTTTTTAAGTACTAATTAATAATTATTTAATATATTTTCAGCCTTCCTCTTCCCACTGCAGGGTATGGACCTCCCTACCTCCTCTCCATCCTTCTCGGTCTTGGGCTTTTAAATGCCATTACTTCTTAAATGATTCAAAATCGTTCCGCCGGCGGCGCGCCGCCATCTCAGTCTGGGCCTGCCGCGAAGTCATCTACCACCATTAGGGGCGCACTCGGTGATACCTAATAATTAAACAAACAACATTGAACAATATGCAACGAAAAGTATAAGTATCGAATAATTACAATGAAAATTATGTTCAGGTAAGGGAGGGGCAGTGATGCCATTGCCACGACTGTAATTTTTAAATACATGGCAATTGGGGCTGCTTAGCAAAAAAAACACATTATTTTATTTTATTATTTGACCTTGGAGGAATAAGATTTGGCCGAGGATATTTCTACAACAAATTTGATTTGGAATCCTCTCCCCAGGGTTGCCATAGAAAAAATTACTGCCGTGTTTTGGACATCGATTTACCGTGTTTTGAGGCAAAATTTGAGAAATTGCCGTGTCTCATACGTTTTCATAAAACATATACTTTGTAGCTTTGCTGTCCTTATTTAAAGGTTTAAAGGAACCAAAATTAATACAAATAGCTGTTTTATTCATGAGAACCATCATAATATAAATATCTTATGTCACGGTTCCAATTTTCTCACTTTCATAGACATCAATGGTAGACGCAAGAATAAATATTACGAACTAAGAAAAAAATTAGTTAAAAGTGTTCACGGCATAATTCTATTCTTTTGGGGGTGCCCCTACTAGTAACATGTAAACAATGGTCCATAACGTCATGAATGAATGGAATGTTTTGAGACTGACGTGACGTTGAAATAGAAAATTCGATATCCAAAACACGGCAGTAATTTTTTTTTATGGCAACCATGGGGAGAGGATTCCAAATCAAATTTGTTGTAGAAATATCCTCGGCCAAATCCCTATTCCACGGTCAAACAATAAAAATAATAATTATTGAAAAAAATGGATGACGCTGCTTGCTTGAGTGATTGTTTTCTTTTGTGACTTAATTTTTATAAAACGTCGAAATAAAAGATTCAGACACGGACAACTTTAGCCAGAGAGGCTGGCTTAAATTTTATTGTAAACAACTGTACCAAAAGACTTGCTCAAAATGAGTATGAGACCGGATGATCACCGTCGAAAATGGGACAAAGATGAGTTCGAAAAAATCGCTGCAGAGAGATTGCAAGCTGAAATAGATGAAGATGAGATATCTAAAAAGAAAGGTAAAAACATAGCTTATCACAATTTAGCCATTTCCATTTTATACTTAGTAAATACTACTATACTTTGCTTTTTTTATCAGTGCCACCTGTAAAGAGAGAACTTCTAAAACAACGCGACTACAAAGTTGATCTTGACTCCAAGTTGGGAAAGAGTATTGTGATCAACAAAAACACACCAACTGCACAATCAGGAGGTTACTACTGTAATGTTTGCGACTGTGTTGTCAAAGATTCCATCAACTTTTTGGACCACATCAATGGAAAGAAACATCAAAGAAACTTGGGAATGTCCATGAAAATTGAAAGAAGCTCTTTAGATCAGGTATGGACTTTATAACTTTATTGTTGTTTTGGTTCTGTAAAATCAATCCATCCCATAGATTGATCTTTGTTAAAATGTCATATAATAAAAGTTCATAGGAGTATGCACTCAGGTGTCAGATTTTATAAACCATCTAAAGGCCTCGGACAATGCATGATAACAGTTATAACTGCAACATGCTCTCTGAAGCATAGATGCACAAAAATATTTAACTAAAAATTGAGTTACAATATATTCTAAAATTCAGATTGAAAACATACTAATAATTCTCCATACATCTTTACCGCCCCAACTCAGCCTTCCAAAGATAAATTATCATCACAGATCACTTTTCCCTCATGAAAAGTGATCATAATACCACATGCCGATGCCATTCTGTCAAACTTTCAAGTAGGTTGATACCAGAGATCTTGGACTGCCAATTTGCTAGTTGATAAGAACTGTTTAAATGACAAAAAACTCTTCCAGGTAAAAGCAAGGTTTGCCCTAAACAAACGCAAACTAGAAGAAAAGAAGCATGAATACGAACTGGACAGCCGACTGCGGGAGGCAGCTGAGGAAGAAGCCAGAGTCAAGGAGCTCCGCCGGGAGAGACGCCGAGACAAGAAACGCAAGCTCAATGACGATGGTGCTGAAGAAACTCCTGCAGCACAGAATGAGCTGGCCGAAATAATGGGCTTCTCGGGTTTCGGAGCAACTAAGAAATAGTATAGAATATTGTTTCTGTTAGCTACAGGTTTCTGTTTATTAATAGGAAATAATTTTCACAACATTTTGCTGCATATTTATTTCTATAATTCTGTGGCCAGTTAAATATTAACTATAATAGTTATTTAATTCCCTACGAGTATTTCCTCTTCGATTGCAGTGACTTGTGATGATGATGATGATCTTCCAGGCCGATTTCGGCTACGGCGATCTTGTTTCTGCTGCGTAATTTATGCTTAGTGTATTCGAAGATGACTAATATAACCAATGTACGCTCACACGCAGTGCATGTCAGTACACCATTGACATAATTATAATTAATATTTGAAGGCGGTTTATTTTTGAGCTGGTCGCGTTTTAAATCTAATTCGCGCCTTAGTTTTTCTTCAAAATTGTAGATATTTTTCTGCACTAATCCTCTCCACTCTGGCTGCTGTTCTGCCAATACTTCCCAACTGTATGGCAGATACAGCAGCAAAAAATAGTGGATTTACGCTATTTTGAGTATGTAGCGAATATTCGATTTCGGGCTCATTTACACGAAAATGGGTTAAAAATAGAAAATGCCATTTCCATGTAAATGAGCCCGAAATTTAAAATTCTTTAGCATGAATTTGGCTAGATTTTGTGCACGTGTATTTAAAGAAGGGACCTAATTTATAGTCGAGTAGGTAATAGGAGGTCAAAATAATATCAGCTCTCAAGTATGATGAAGTTGTTACAAAGATTATGAAATTTTCACCAGAAAATGTGCTTTAATTATGTATAAATAAAACCTATAATATTTACTGGAATATTCAGTTGTTATCCAATCTACTAATTTTGTTATCCTTTAATAAGAATCCCTAAATAAATAAAATGTACCTAATAACTTATTTCCGATTTTTGTTACCTTCGTTGTCACAGATATTATAATATGTAGTAATCGAACCTAGAGTGTAAATAAATAAATAATACTCCTACTAAAGTTTATTTCTTCATAGTTACGAGTACCTATCACATACCTATATGTTATGTTATAGGTAAGTATATATAAATAAGCATGCACTCTTAAACCCTACCTAAGTTCCTAGTACGCATCAGTACCTACTATAGGTAGATACCTAATGATGAATGGGTTGTTAATGATGAGTCTGCTGCATTCACGGCAAGCCTGGTGATTCTGCATGTTTACCTACTATTGTACGCAAGCTTTCATGCGGAACCTAACAGAATCGACAAGGTCACCTGTTCAACTATTCATGCCGATGCCGATGGGACATGCATGACTGTGGGGTACTTAGATCTTTGTTGCTTGTTCCGTACAACCGTCTACAAAAATCGTTAGAATAATCTAACGATTTTTGTTTTTGTGAAACTTAAGTGGTCACACAAATAATTGTGTGACCACTTAAGTTTGTCTATCACCATTTATCTCCATAACGGCTTAACAAATTGAAATTCTGTTTTTGCAATTGATTCGTCCGACTTCAAGGAATCTTAATAGAGTAAAATCAGAACATTTATTTGCATGAATAAAGGTCAGCTAATAGGTACATGATGTTACAATTTTTATTGGCCATTAAAATATATTCCACCATCCAAATGTCATTGGCTTGATGTGTTTTATCGCCACAAGTCACTGCTTCTATAGCAGCGCCCCCTAGTGGAATTCCCCCGATGGAAACATGTCGGGGGTAAATTAACTACCACGGGCAAGTAACGGTGGCTAGTTAGGTACATATAGAATTTTAAAAATGTACATGGCAGATAGCACCCTATAGTGCGCAAAACGTACAAACACGTGTTGATTTGCCTGCGATTACACAGCATGATTTTCCGCAACTGTCGGCCGCTACCACGCCCTCCTATAAAACCCAAGTTCACAGTCATGGAGACTCAGATCAATCAGGAACGGAGACATGAGACCAACCAGTCTGTGCTTATATTTAATTGCCGCGTTAATAGCGATTTGTTTTACACCATCCAATGGACACTATGTAAGTACCATCCTGTTCAACTGGCCTACACTAAAGCTAAATGAAGAATCAGCAAAGTTTGTTGCCTAATTCTTCTAGACAGGGTCGCGAAAATCGGCGTAAATTAAATATTCTAAACAATCCTAGTAGAGTCAACAAATAAATAAACATAGGTACAGTACCTATCTAGTACATATACATACGTTATAAACTACGGTATTGCTGGCCTGTGGGCGGTATCCTGACTTCTGGCCCGGAGGTAGTTAAGGAAGGGTTCCTGCCCGGTCGTTTCCACTTGAAAAAATTACATGCATATTAACACATGCTCAAAACGGTAAAGGAACATCGTGAGGAAACCGGATTATCCTAGAACCATAAACTGGAAGGCATGCACTATCTATCAGTTAGTGTTTCAATAAGCAGCGATAAACTTGCAAACTGTCACGTGGAATGCTATCTACTTACTTGCAAAACGCAGGCTTGTGCCAAATATAATGTTTGGACGTGCCTCGGCTACCCTCTATTTGGTTTCTTCAAAGATCTAGGCACTGAGTACTTATCATACATCATGGGAAACGCAGGCATTAGCGTGTTAGTTTTTTTGTTTGGTATCGAGTGAGGATCCAGACTTATGTACCTAACTACGTCTCATGGTCTCATGGTTACCTACATTTTAAAATCAAACAGTTAAAGAAAATTTCATCTACAGGTTTCCGCTGAGGGCTCAGATTTATCATGTAAGTATTAAATAAGCACCACACAGCATGTTATTCAGTAAGTGCTTGGTTTTTTATAAATAAAAATACATTATTTCCTCTATAGATAAACAGAGCTCTATAGAAGAGCCTGTTAGAAGAGAAAAACGGCAGTTGGAAAATTTCGACGACGATTATGCAACAACAGAAAACCAAGACGCACAAGAGGAACCTAGCTTTTGGGACAGAATAGTCAAAGTAGCGCTCAAACTATTTAGTAGATTCGTTGAGTGGCTCAACACATAGAGCCTTTAAAAAGAAATATAAAACTAAGGGCCTATTTAAGCAATAACTCTCAGCTAGCTATATAAATATATAAACGATTTTCAAAGAAATGTTGACCTATAAACATAAAATGAAACACATAGGTTATAGTACAAAATATATTTATACCGATGTTACATACATATTCGAAATTCGGTGTAATAAAGTGTAGAAATGCAACAATTATATTGCAATTTATGCAATTGTAAGGAACCACAGCAGATGGCACTATGTTACTTGATAACTTCATAAATGTTCGAATACAGTAAAATTAAAGTTTTTTAATGCAATTATTGGTGTTCTAATACATTGTATTTGTTATAATTAAACAAGTATACAACAAACTTTGATAACATTATCTTAAATGCTGTTATTTGAGGGTAGTTAACATTACCGGTAAATAAATATAATAAAGTAACACACTAATAGGAATACTGCATGGAACAAACCTTATTTGAAACAAAAAGTGTCATCATACGAATACAATAGGTTGAAAAAATACTTAGCCTACGTATTTTTTATTTATTGAACATTAACAATTTAATTACAGTTTAACAAACAGTAATATACAATGTAACATCATTATAGTGTGCTCTAGGTATTAAATAATACTTAAAATAATATCAAAACCAAATCGCTGTTCGAAATAAAACTATCAGGGGAGAGAACAATTAAATGCCAGTCGTCAGACATACATACCTACACACAACTGTTCGAATATTGAACACAATATAACATGTTTCAAGTATAACTATGAAATAATAAGTACCTATGCATGAAAATTAGGGAGCAATAGTTTAATTAGGTGGG
The DNA here is from genome assembly GCA_958496245.1 of Perizoma flavofasciatum. Taxonomy (NCBI): domain Eukaryota; kingdom Metazoa; phylum Arthropoda; class Insecta; order Lepidoptera; family Geometridae; genus Perizoma; species Perizoma flavofasciatum. The sequence goes on from OY292426.1 coordinate 7,371,211, forward strand.
ATCAGTAAAATACATAGGTAACTAAAGTACTTATTAGATTCAGTGGGAATGGTGTCAAATCAGTCGGAATGGAACTATTGTCATTTTACAAGGATGAGGACCGGAGGCGCTCTGATACGTTCCTGTTCCGTAACACTAAACCGGGGTTCGAATAACAGACAAAATAATATGACGCCTCGGTTCTCCTTAAAAAGTGACATAGTTTTGACAGTTTTTCACAGAGAAACGAGACGTTATCTGTAATTGGAACCCACCCTAAATAACGTAAATGCAGCTGCGTACATTTCTATGTGATTACCACTAGTCTTCGAAGTAAGGAACCAAATATTTTTACGTAAACACACTATTCATATCCGGCGCCCAATGATCTCAAATCATCGGAAACCTTATAAATTATAACTTATGTTACAAAATAATATAAATACCAAAAAAAATATCTCACGATTACACTTTTAACTGCTGTTTAGATTTCTATATGAAAATAGTATTTGGTAGTCGATCGATACTACCTGCTATTTTACATAACATTAAATTATACAAGAGATTAACAAAGCAAACAGGCAGTTACAGCGTTATTATTATTATAGGGAACACCGTAATGTTAGATAAACTTTCCAAAGCTGTAAAGCAGGGTGAGCGGAGATGAAATACAATGATGATCCTTTTTAACCGCGACGAGTCCGTATATGCGCTTCCCAGAGAGATTGTATGTCTGTTACCATTTATCTAACAAACTCGTATCCGAGATTGAAATGCTACTTATTTGCAACTTCAAAATAGGAGGCGCTGTAGTAGACGAGGAAAATTAGCAAAAATTAACTTGATCTCTGATTAAAAAACTGTGTTTTAAAAGTCGCGGTTTGTAGAAATCCTTTTTGTATGAAAAGGTTGGGTTCTGAGACAGGTTTTATCGGCAAGTCAATAGGGGGCGCTGCACTAGATGATGCAAAACACGTCGTCTATAGTTTGAAAATCAGGCAAAAATGTACTTGCGCTCTAATTAAAGAACTGTGTTTGAAAAAGTCGCGGCAAGTAAAGGTCGCTGCTTGCTATTATTGCGTCTCGATGATCGCGGTGACCGGCGAGGTGACGAGCACGCCGTGCCTGGTGAGGATAGCCGCGGGCTCCGTCGTGAAGCATTCGAAGCTGGTGTCGAGGAACATCTCCTGGAGGAACCGCCGGGCGCACAGCATGTACGTGTCGCGGGCGAGCATCGCGCATACGTCCGAGTACAGGCACGCGCTGCGGAACACGTCCGGGTGCCGCTGCTTCAGGGACAGCAGGACTGAGCGCGTCTGGAAACAACAACATTTTAACACAAGTTCGTTTGTATGAATTAATAATGAAAATAATTTATTACACCACAAGTAGGTAAGTACTTGTGGTGTAATAAAGTATTTTCTTTATTACACCTTATGAAAAAAACAAAAAAAACATACAGCCGAATTGAGAACCTCCTCCTATTTTTGCAGTCGGTTTCACACAGCATCATCTAGGTCCAAACTAAGCAGAGCTTGTATTATGGGAACTACATGACTACTACTTATATATATATTATACATAGATAACACCTAGACCCGAGACAAATATTTGACGCGGGAATCGAACCCGCAACCTTCTGTGTCTCAGGCGGGCCATGGCCCACTGCGCCAAGGAAGTTGTCAAGCATGCACTGAATGAGATTTTACGATTGTAGGTAGGTATATTTCAATGGGTATTTACGCTTTTTCTAAGGGAGTGATTCTTCTGTACGTAGTACGTATCTATTCTGTGTTGCAAGGGTGGAGTTACCTGTTTCAAATGTATAGGATTGGACATGAAGTGCACTTGATGCAGCAATTGCGCTTGCGGCGTTCCTTTCGCAGGTAGCGGACTGCTCAGCGAACTGCGGCATTCCGCGCTCACCTCCATGTTTTGTATACCTGTGAACAATTTATCAACATAAAAAAACGTATGTAGCTAATATTTAATAATAAATAATATTAATAATATAATATAATATCTAATATCTGTCTATTCTAAATGCAGAGTGAAAAACGGTCATTGACCCATTGAGTTATCGCAATGGAATAGCTGAAGCCACAGATATTATAATACGAAGCTAAGGAAGCTGCTAAGAACCATCTTGCAAATACCAGCTCTACCTCTACCACTACTTTTAGTTGGGTGAAAATAAACACTGAATAACAATGTTTAGACAGAAAAAATGTTCGTACGCTCAAATATCAATGACCTTTTTTCGTTCTGCATTCGGAACAGATTATAGTATGCTAAATAGCAAGAGCATTTATCAAGGCTGGTTTGTTTAGAAACTCACCAGCGAAGAACGCCTCTCGTAGCTCGTGGCTGGAGGGCGGTCGCGTGCGCGCGCACGCCAGGCAATCCTGCGTCGAGTGCCGCCACACTTTACCCATCCCGCTGCTAACGGACTCCGCAATCGCACCAAGAATCTTCTCCTCCATCGGTTTCTCCTCAATCTCCCTCCTCAGATCTTCCGTCATTTTAACGTCACTTTCTATAGTAGCCGTTTCGTCGCCTTTTTCGTGCGGTCCTTCGATATCTTTTTCTTTGGTTGCGCTGACGTTTTCCGAGCTAACGTCGGTTTTGGAGCCGAAGCTGGCGTGCTTTGCTTTCGCGTTGGGCGTTGCGGTGGGCGTACTTGAAACAGCGAAAGAGCCTCGCACGTTCACGCTTGCTGAAGCTATGTTCGAACCTAGAAAAAATAATTACCAGGAACGTTAGGAGTCTGTGCGTGCGACTTGACGTAAGAGGTTGTTTGTCTCTTACCAGGTACGAGAAATTAATACAAGAGTATTATAATATCTGTGATACAAGCTTCTTAAAAGGCCCACCAGACGGTAAACAGTTACTATAGCGTATTGACATCTGCAACACCTGGAACTCAAGAAAAATACCACTTTCTGTTGGCGTTAACGCCTGCGGAAAGATTAAATTGTATAGAACTGACATTAACTGTGGAGATGTCACGTGACTGCTGCCAAGTTATACCTTGACAAATTTGCGTTAGCGTAAATGGAAAACTAAGCGCGAGGTATTTGTCTAGACCCCAGGGGCATTGCTGATGCATCGCCATTCGTTTGCTTTAGAGGCAAAGTTAAAAAGTCTTGTGTGGCTGTAATAATAAGTTTCATTTTCATACGGACCTTTATCGCGTTTCCCTTTTCATTATTTTAAAGACGTCATCTCCACCGCGTCAATAATGAAAATAATCACGTGGCATTTCAACAGCTAATGTCATTATTCTATGTATAATTATGTATGTAGGTATTTACAAAAAAAAAGTCAGTCATGTAGTTCCCATAAATACAAGCTCTGCTTAGTTTGGGGCTAGATTATGCTGTGTGAAAAATGACCAGGATTATTTATTCATTTATTTATTTCCATACATTTGCTTTCCGCAGGCGTTAACGCCAACAGAAAGTGGTTGTTCTCTGAGGGGCCTGATCGCAAAATGGCTGTAATAAGTTAGTGATAATAAACTTACCTCTATATGACAGCTTCTGGCTATCAGGCGTGGCTCGAGCCTTGTTCTCGACGCTGGCGACGCTCGTGTCGGCGATGAAGGAAGGAAGTCTGCCACGTTTCGAAGCATCGTACTTATCTGACTCTTCTTTATTTCTCTCTTTGTCTCTGCAATAAAAATAAGGTTAGTTAAAAAAAATTGCATAAATAATTAATGGTTACTAATGGGTACTAATGGTTAACTAAGCCATTAGTTGCTCATAAGAAGACTCTGTATCTTTTAAATGGTGCTAACGAAGAAACAAATACTTTTTAACAGTGTTATTTATCGAACAATTTATTTATTGGAGTGTTACCCAGAGAACAAGTCCATTATAGCTGTGTTAAACTTAGGGAGCAAGTACATTATAGTAGTGTTGCACAGGAAACAAGTCTATTATAGGAGTGTCATCTGGGGAACAAGTTCATTATTATGTTCCAATAAATGATTTTAGTTTTTTTAATAAGGCGTATAACTTAGTGGGTTGCACAGGGAGCAAGTCCAATATAAAAAAAGAATTAATGCTAGAAACTTTTCACACATCACCATCTAGCCCCAAATTAAGCAGAGCTTGTGTTATGGGAACTATTTACATGACTGATAAACTACTTTTTTTTGTATATACATACATATTATACATCGGAAACACCCAGACCCGAGACAAATATTTGTAGATCATACGAACATTTGTCCCGCGGCGGGAATCAAACCCGCAACCTCCTGCGTTTCATGCGGGCCGTCGCCCACTGCGCCACAGAGGTTGTCAAAAAAGGTAGTGTTACCTAGGAAACAAATCCATCAGGTCCCTTGGCAGACAAACGCCGAGGTAGGCGGGGCAGAGCGCGGGTCGTGGCAGACGTGGCGCCGCCGCCGACGAGGAGCGCCGCACTGAGCCTGAGGATTGCCTCAGAGCTTCGCTGAAGGAGAGGGGCTTCCAGTCATATTCCAAAAGGCTGAAAATAAACATTTGTACATAATGCTGTTAAACCTATACCAGCGCAATGTCAAGACAAGACTAGGCTTAACAAATAAGAGTAAACCCAATTTTGTGTTTTAGTTTAACAAGGCATAATTTTATACTGTTAACTTAGGGTCTTACAGTTTTTAAATAGCTAATACCTATCATTTCAAATTTAACAAAGAAAAACAAAAAACTATTTAGCTAAACTACTCTTTAAAATCTTCACAAGTAACCTTAACCCTTAACCTTGAATTCACCAACAAAATACGATAGACGGTCAAATCTAGCCATTAATTATTATGATGACAGATTCCTATGAAAACATGTATCAAAGAGCAGTGGGGGCCGCCCTCGGCCCCCAGCCCGCCACGTCGCAGCGCCCGAAGTATTACTTCTTTTGCGAAGGATCCTAGCGCCATGTTAAATAGCCTATAACCTTCCTTAAACTGGGCTATCAAATCCGACTAGTTGTTTCGGAGATTAGCGCGTTAAAAAAAACTAAAAAAACTTCCGATTTATTTTAGTAAAGATGAAAGTTTAGATCTGGAATACGGGTTGGTATTCTTAAGCACAGATTTGTTCGTGACGCAGTCGATTTCTATTGTGTGCAATGCCAGAAGTTCTCAAGTTAAAACTGGCTTAATGTACCCACTACCTCATTTTGTTCATTCTCTCCCTCGTGGACTTGGCTCGGTCCCGTAAAGACGAGAAGGCTTTTTGTCTCCTATTGGTGTCTGTTAGCAGCCAGCTAAGGTCATCTACATCACTGGAACCAGTGGCTGCACTCTCTGATAGATGAGGCCTGTTAGGATATACATTTATTTTTAATTTATAACACTCAAAATACACAATTTCCTGACCCACACTAGGATTATCTGTGTCGTGGGTATCAGGAACTACTGTGTGCCACAACACCCAGATCTGGAACAAATATCAGCAGAATACGCAAATATTTGTCCCGCAGCGGAAATCGTACCCGTCCCTTTTGCGTCAAAGCTAATTACGGCTGATCAGTGTTAATAGAATACAATCATGGTTCCGCAGTTAAGTTCATTATGGTTTGCAATTGGCGCAAATCGGTGGCGAAAATAGTATTTTTATGGAGGCGTGCAAACTGACGCGAACTTCGACAACCGCACTCAATCACCGTCGATCCCCACCGCGTCAATTTATGCGGCCGTTATATCTTCAACCCAAAGGAAGTCGTAAATAATAACGTAAATAATCGGCGTCACAAGTTCATCTCTCTGAACTTAATTGTCGCCAATTGTATATTTATTTTTATTTTGTAGTACGTACCTAGTTATTATGAATATATCTATCTGCCCAGATAAGGCACTCTATAAAATTTACCGTCTATTCAGGGATTTTAAAGTCGCGTAACCCGTCATATCCATTTGTGAAGGCGGAGAACTCCCTGCTTCGTGACCTGCGAAACCTACAAGCAAAGTTACAGATTAGTGAATTAATTCATTTCTAGTACATGAAATAGTTAGGGCCTTAATATAAAGATTTATAAAAGACTTCTTGTCAAACAGTGTTTTTTTTTCATGGCTAATACTGTTTAAATTATTTATTTGTTTCTGCTGAATTTGAAATGCCACATAATCGTCGACTAGCTAACAACACCGCGTAAATCGATTTTCGTAACTTTTTAGGCGAACCAAAACTCTGCGTAAGTCAACAAAATTGTAATCGCTAACAGTTTTTATGTATGGAGAATTCGCGAATAACTGCCTGTGATTGGTTAATATGCACTTTTCTGTATTGGTGTACAGAAGAGCAGTGAGAAGATCTATCTAATGGCATTCAAATGTCAAAAGCGCAAAATGTCGACTCAGCTGTGTTGTTAGCTAGCCGACGATATCAGAATTTAACAAAGCAGTGTTTGGTTATTCAACTATTTAAACATCTTTATAAATAAGGCCCTTAGTCTAAAATCTCACTGGAGGTGGAGGTACGCCGTTGTAATTCTACTATCCTTGGTCTTTGGGTACTGATACTATTTTTCATACCATACAAACTTGATGAGCTAGGTATCGGGCTGAGAGTCAACACTCGATCACTGAAAATAAACAGTTATGTATGTTATTCTAAAGAAACATCTGCTGCGAAACTTATGTTTGCTTTATCTGCAATATTTGTTCGGGACTGAGAGTTGAGGTACCAAAGTACTCGTCGCTTAGGGCCCAGGAATAGGTATGTATGTGTTTTATTCCAAAAACTATCGTGAACTTGACTATTTATATTGTAAAAACGGGAATTTTCATGTACTGCACTATCGGTGAAGGCACCGACTAAGTTTCGACTCATTCCGAGAGTCTTCATCAGGGTGAGTGTTTGCGACTTTCTCCTTCCGCGGCGCGAATAGGTATGTATGTGACTTAAAACAATTAATAATTTAACTGAAGATACAATTACGCTGTTTTCTAGAGATACTTTACAAAAGGCAATTTTATTTTCGAGAGCCCCCAACATAAGCACATTATGTATATGAATATGCGTTTGCCACAAGAGGTTGTTTTTGTGTATGTGAACTAACCTATTGAAGAAACGACTAACCTATTTGAAATAATAATTATACTTACGGAATAGCGTATTTCCCAAGAAAAGAATCACAACTGCTGACTCCGCTAGTGCTCGATTCGCTCGTATTCCTCACTCTGCCCTCGTGCGCATGATCTAAGGAATTAATCCTACCAAGCATTAGTCTGTTCTCCATCGGCACTCTATGCGGCCGCTCGTAGCTAGAGCAATCGCGCAGAATATCCACCGTTCGCGATTCTGAGAGCATTGGACGGTCGTGAGAGGCGGAACACCCTTGAAGTGGCAACGTTTGCGATTTCCTTTTGTCGTTTTCTTTCTTGTCTAAAATTCCGAGCTTCGCGTCCACTACGTCTTGATCGACTGAGCTGTCAGTTAGCCCAGTCTTGCTGATTTTGGTGTTATCGGAGGGTAGGCTTTCGGCTGCGCTCTGGTCGGTGTGGTCCGAGTTTTCGCTCGTCGCGTCGTAAGTATGAAGGCGCTCGGGTGAGGTGACGTAACAGTGTAAATTGCTGTCATATATAGAAAATGCTTCGTCCGGGATCAGTGGAAATTGATCTTGCCTTGTGTGTCGCACGCATAGCCAACCTACAGAAAAAAAGACCTTCAATAGAGACAAAACTAAGTTACGACACACTAAATATGTTATGTTACTACACTATTGCATTTTGTATGTTTTTTATTTATTTTAAATTAAGTTTACAAAATGAGCCCGTACCTACCCATAAAAGTTTTTTTTGTGTTTTTTGTCTAATACCGTTTATCCATTTATATCCGTAACGGCTTATAGGAGTGTGAGTTTTTTGCAGTTAATTTGTGTGAATTCAAGAGTGGTTACCGTACAAATCCATAACTACTCACACGCGCACCTGACCGATAGCCGACAGTGACTGGCTCGGGTCGCATTCATGCATCTCGCTTACACTCAAAACTGCTGATTAAACACTCATTCCATTCATACTTACAGTGTCCCTACAATTCTAAATGCAGAACGCTCACCTAACTCCGACAGGAAGTTAGCGCCATCATAAGTGCTTCCAATCAACCCCAGCACGTAGAAAGCGGTCGCTCTGACGGCATAAACCGGACTGTACTTCGTGAGTCGTACAATATGCACCAGCACAGAGTCTTCTAGGAACCCGTTACTGAGATTCATGAGGAGTTGTAGCCCTTGAGGAGTGGAGGCGGTGTTTCCGACCGCCCAGAGAGACGCTTTCAGGTCACCGATATCTTGATCTGATGTGTATTTCTTACGTTGCAACACCTGTGAAAATGAGTTTTATGTGTTGGTGACCTTGATGGCGCGGCGGGCGAGACGGCTGCGGCGCAATAAGTGCGCTTTCGATTCTCGCTGCAGGCCTCACAGATATTTGTCCCGGCTCTGGTTGTTGTGGTACCATTTTACTCGTAGTTCGTGGCACCCACGACACAGAATACATAATGGACGTTATATACATCAGCGATGTATTGTAATATTGTTTACAAATTGATTTGACACGGACGTCATCGGTGGCCTGCCGAGCCGCCGCCGATGATGCGACCAGCATGCTATGGCGATAAGTAAAATTAAACTGTGCAACCTTGAGTATTTCTGATTAACTTGTGCATACAACGGCACCGTTCACATACACATTTTATCGAAAGTGGTTAATGTGCCCACGACACTGGGAATCCTAATATAGGGTCAAGACTATGTTATGTACTGTTGGGCGTTTATTTATTAATAAAGTGTTTCTCTTGTGCTCTGTTAGTGTGTTACCTTGTAGTGGTAGGGCAGGGTTGCGGCGAGCATGGCGCGGGCGCGGTGCGGCGCGGCGCGCGCTAGTGTCGCGTGAAGGTGCGGCGGCGGGCGGGCTGTGCGGCGCCAGCGCGGCGCGCCCCGCCCGCCACCCTCGCCCAGAGTCAGCGCCTCGTGCACGCTCGCGTCCACTAAGCGCACGTACCTGCCAATATACCCTTACTCTTGAAACGACCAACGTACGTGTTACCGTAAAATTGTAAATACCGTTAGATTACAATTTATCTCGCGAGATTGTAAACTGTCGAAAGATCGTGAACCGTAACATACTGCTTACAATTTACCGCATTATTTTTCGGTAGATTATAATCTATCGAAGTGAAACTGTTAAATCACAATCAAGTACATACTTGATGCACAATTCTTGAAGTGCATTTTTATTTGATTGACACCTGTGTTTGATTCCTAACTCTATGGATACAGAACAACCTACTGTAAGACCGACCAATCAGGGACAGCCTTCGAACAGTTGACAATTTAACGCGGACAGATTGTGATTAGTAGTTTCACTTCGATAGATTATAATCTACCGAAAAATAATGCGTTAAATTGTAAGCAGTATGTTGCGGTTCTCAATCTTTTGACAGTTCACAATCTCGCGAGATAGATTGTAATCTAACGGTATTTACAATTTAACGGTGACATACATAATTGTAAGTACAAACAACGCAGTTGTTTGGCTTTTGCTACTGTTCAAAAAATTAAATATAGAGTGGTATTTTTGAGTGGGGTAGAAGTAGAAGATTTAATTTACGATTCTGATCAGAAGCAATAATGTAATGTGTTATTCACAACCCACCCGACCTTACTCACTGCATTTTCAATCAAAATAATTTATTGTTAAACATACTGTATAGTGTAATTGCATTAGTGTGAGTACTGTGAACGTGCCAGCTTTAGTAAACAGCCGTTGAAAGCCAGCCGTTGTCTAGGGGGTCAAAAGCGTCAAAAACTCTATGCACTTCCTAAATTACAATTAGGAAGTGCATACTTATGTGCGGCTCAAGTATTATTTCTTAATAACGCCCCCAGCGACCTTGGAGCTAAATCTTGCGTAAGAAGCAAGATTGAAGACCTGTCTTTGAACACTAACCTGTAGTTATAACTCTTGGTCCAGAAATCCAAGTGTTTCTTGAGGAAGGTAATAGATTTGGCGTCGGCAGACTGGGCGGCGGACGCCACCTCCAAAGTCAGCCAGAGTAGGTACCCTCTATCGCCCACCGCGCTCAAGTCTAGTGTAGACGGCTCAGCGTTCTTGTCGAGACGGCAGTTTTGGCAAAGTGTGCTCTTAAGAGACATCATTTTTTCGACGTAGGCCTATAACACAATTACATTTAAAAGCTGGTTTCTTAGACTTTTTACCCATTTTTTTACAATAAAAATTGTAGGTTTTCAGGTTTCGTGAAGTTGTTACTAGTCGTATTATGTGGATAAGTTCCCCTTTCTGGATAGTAAAATATTCCAGGTCACTGTAAAAATAGTGTCTTACCGGTACAGTAAATGCTTCTTCCAATATACTAAGAGCCGATTTCACCACTTCCTTGCATTCGTCCTTTATCTGTCCAACCAACATTTGCAATGTCCACGTCTCCATATCAACGAGCGAGGAATCACTTTCTTCTTTTGGGGTTTTCGAGTATTCAAAATTCTTTTTCATTTTCGATTTCTTCCGCACCAGTTCGCGGGACTTTCTCGAGGCTCGAAGTAGCACGTTTAAGAACTGTGTTGTGTAAAGTCTCGATGCTTGGATATTGCACGTTAGAGTTTTGGCAAGTATGTCACGGGGGAAGGAATCTAGCGTGTAGTCTAAGCTTGATATAACAAGCTTCACGTAGCAGCTATGGTGCGTTTTCGTAGACAGTTCCATGAGGCTGAAAATATAAAGGTGGTAATGGTGAGCCATGTTGGCCTAGTGGGCAGTACCGCGATTTTCGATACAAAGGTCGTGGGTTGAACTCTGTCGTGCTACTAGATTTTTCAACTCGAAAATATGGTTGTAATTACAGTCGTAAAATGATGACTCCTCGTTTTTCCTTAAAATAATGTTTAAACTTTGTCAGTTTTCCACAACGTCATCCGTATACGGCTGTTATTGGAACCCGTCCTTGGGTCTAGACAAATAACTCACGCTTAGTTTTCTTTCACGCTAACGCTAATTTGTAAAGGTAAAACTTGGCAGTAGTCACATGACATTTCCACAGCTAATGTCATTTCGATACAATTCAATCAAAATTTACAAGCCACTATTTGAACACTAACCAAAATGATACATACTTACCTTAGATTTTTTGTTGCAGGGCATGCCAGTTTTCTCACGATGATTTTCTCTACTGTTTTTTTTATACATCTAAAGTGACAAACAAGTATACAACCCATCTGTTGGTAACCGATTACTGTAACAGTATATGAACTATGGACGCTTGCACCAGAGGTATAACTCGCACGTTGCCGACCCTGAGACATAACGAGTGAAAATATTAGGTGTCTGTAATTTCACCGATATCCACACCCTTCAAACTGGAACACAGCAATGCGATCATTACTGCTTGGCGGCAGAAATAGATATGGTGCTAGTATTTCCTAGACGAGCTCTTTCAGAAAGAGCTCTACTACTGCTAAACGAACTGTTGTGTTTTAAAAACTCACTTCTCGTAAAGGCGTGTCTGTTTGAACAGCTTCAGTCCGGCATGCGAGTGGCACAGCTGTCCGATGAACAGGAAGTACATCTGGCACATGGTGTTGCACATGTGCTGCGGACTGAACAGGCACTCGTGCGCCTTCAGACCGGTCTCTATAGCTTCGATTTGGCGGCTCACGTCGCCGAATAAATCTTCTAACAGTCTTTGTGAATCGAGCTGCAAGTTAATTCTACATATTAAACATCTTCGCTTTGAATGTTGAACGAAAAATCCAATACAGAGAGTAAATGAAAACGTTTATTTAAAAAAATCTACAACAAGCTTATAATCAATGCTAGAATTAAAAATAGTACTAAACTATTGTATAATATTCCCACACTCTGTCTGTTATTCGCTATCACGAGAACTCCGTAAAGGTAATCTTGTAAAAGTTTGTCAAATGTATGGAGATTTTATTATATCAGGCATAAAACAATATAATAATATATAATAATACTGGAAATATTCACACAGCATCATCTAGCCCCAAAGTAAGCAAAGCTTGTTTTATGGGAACAACATGATATAATAATTATATATATTTTTTTGTAAATACATACATTTTATACATAGAAAAGATCCAGACCCGAGACAAATGAATGCAAATCATACCTACAATCATTTTTCTCGCAGCGGGAATCGAACCCGTAACCTTCTGCATCTCAGGCGGACCTTCGCCCACTGCGCCACAGAGGTTGTCTGTAGTTTTATTAAGCTTCATATCAGTGTAAGCTTCATATCAATAAAACTACGTTAATTTGTAGTATAGGCCCTCAGTTCACACGAACGCTTGACGAGCGACGTTACCAAAAAAAAGAAGAGGACAAATGAAAAGCGTCGAGCACGAATTCCTACGAAAATTAAGCTGCGCTGACGGAACGCTGACGTTTGATTGAAGCCACTCCTAGGGTGGTTCGATCGAATTTGAAATGAAAGGTTATCTTAAGAATTTAAAAGAATACGTTTATTTACCAGAACATATGCACAATAAGGTCTTAGAATAATTTTAATACGTGCAATTATGTTCTTCCTTAACTAAGCAGCCCAGCAATCGTACTCAAGCCGAGGAATCATACAAGCAAATCTTCCCGGTTTACGAGTGAATGGCTACTTACGTCATTATGCTTCAACAAATGCCTGATGAGTTGGCAACCGGCGCGCGTCGCGGCGTGCCCGTGTCCCGAGCTCGACAGGTCCGTGTGAGAGTACTTGTTAGAGGACGGCTTCAGGTAGCTTACGATGCGCGCCGCCCACGCCTTGTGGTTGCTGTCTTTAAGGTTCAGGAGAGGGGCGTTGTCGTTCTCCTAAAAGTAACGTTATTTTAAGGAGCATGGAGGGGTAGGCAGAGACTTCCACTTGCTACGATCCTGGCATACCTCTTTCGCTTCATTCATCAAATTCATCGTACAGGCTCGACGATTTAGTGTACTTGACAAGAAATTCACAAAAAGCTATATATAATGTTTTTTTTTATTTATATCAGACTAACATCTAACCACGGTTTCGACTGCATTGTACCTACCCATATAAAAAGTAGTACTATTACAATTGAACAACAAACATCCATAGATCTCTAACCATCAAAACTTTCGCATTTATAATATTTGTAGGATTAATATGGTCGGTCATATAGCATTTTGTTAGGATCCAGACATATTATTGACAAAAACTCACTATTTTTAGGCACAGTGTTATGCTAGTATTTTAGGATTTCAATATACCACGTTGGGCGCCACTAATACATCTGGCGGTTACCATGTTGGGTTACGCTACACTATGTACTATGTTGATCGCAACTATACTATTTTGAGTGTCAATATACCATGTCGGGTGCTACTAATATACCATATTGGTCGCCACTATACTTACCATGTTGAGTGTAACTATGCAATCTTGGGCAGTGAATGTTGCGCATAACAAATATAAAACGATATAGGTTTACCTTTAAAACTGTGCGAATGATCTCCCAATTCCAAGTATTGCCGTCCTTGTTCGCCATCACCATCGTGGACCGTATCAAACTATCACTGTCTCGTTCGAACCAATTCAGTAGTTTAGTCGCCGCAGAGCTCAAGCTTTTACTTTTCGGTAGCGCGCTGACGTTTCTCAGCGAAAAGTCGCGCGAACCCACACTGTTATGCCTCTTTGGTTCATTTTCGTTATCCGATTCGTTTAAAAACTCGATGCTGTTCTCTTTGTGTAGATCCTTTGGCCTCGCCATACTGGCATTATCTTTCTCCTTTTTACTTTTAGTGTTTTCTTCCAGTTTCTCTTTAAATGCACCGCTACAATACTGTACAATATGGTCTAGGAACAGACTGCTGCTCGCGGGTCTAGCTTCTAATACAGACTGCAGTCTACGCAGGGCTGCGACCGCGGCAAGGGCTTGGGGCTTCCCCGCAGAAGCTTGGGACATCAGTGAGGGAAGCGCCGGGGTTATGCTACAAATTTGAGGAGGTAAAAATATGTGTACTAAATGCAATAGTTGACCCAGCAACACGGTCGCTCGGACCGATATAAATGTATCACTTGTAACAATCACTTCAGCTAGTCCGTCTAGAAGTCCTGCCTGTAAATGACAAAAAAAAAATATTATTAAAATAATGAGACCCACACTCAATAGAAGACGCCCACTGCCGGACAAAGTACCAATCGAATAGTTAGCCGCGCTCATCAATTTATATTTTGTATAAGAGACATACTTCTTTGTACAGGAATCCGTGTATAAATTAAGTTTTTAAGAATGATTCTTGTAATCATTAACAAATAAACGTATTGTACCGCAAAGCACCACAAGAATCCAAACCATTACTGATTGGCCATCAGAGCCACCATTTGTTTTAGTTGATGTTTGATCCAGCCAGGACCTTATGCTAGCACCGCATACGCTATTCTGTTTCGTTATAATGTCGTCATTCTTTTTGTCACAATATATATTAAGATAAAAATACATGTTATAACCTTGTACATAAAGTGAAACTAAATGTATATTACCTCTAAGAAACACTGAAGTAACAGTGCAAGGTGGATCTCAGTTATATCGGGCCCTGTGGCGCCTAGATGAGGTAAGATGGCGATGCCCTCTTCCGTAACGAATCCTTCATTTAGACGCCACGAGTCCTGAAAATAAATACATGGGTCAAAACTGTAAACAAAGAAAGGCACCAATCATTATAGCCGTTCTAATAACAGGCACAAAGGCGAGGCGCAGTTAGTAAGGTAGTGTACCTCAGACAGATCAGCCTTATAGATTTAAGGTCTTACTTATAAAGATTAATCTGTTAACTAAATAAACAGTGCTTTTCTTTTAAATGACACATATCAGAAACAGTAGAAAGAAACACTGTTTAGCTAAAGTAATGTTTATAACTCATTATAATTTTAAGTCCCCGGAACATGTATATTATTTGTAAGAGAGAGATTCCATTTATTTTCACATAATTGATGGAAATTGTTTGTTACCTTTATCCACTGCATTTTGGGCTTTGTTCCTATCTCAAGTCTAGTATGAGAAACAAATTCAATATTTTTGACATTGGGATATTTTGTAAACAACTATTTTAAGAAAATAATCAAAGATCATTCAACAATAAACAGTTCAATTAGCTATCTATTTTTTTACAAAAACGGCAGACTTCCATCACCATTTGTTTCAGTGTATATCAAAAAGTTACCATACTACCTGTAGTTACTACCTGTCGAACGATTTTCTTTTAGAACGACTTTTTCTTTACATATTCTGGGGCACTGCTATATATCCTACTAATATTATCCTATCCTACTTATAATATTATAAACGTGAAAGTTTGTGAGGATGTTTGTTCCTCTTTCACGCAAAATCTACTGAACGGATTTTGATGAATCTTTAGAGTAATACAGCTTATACAACAGAATAACACATAAGCTACTGTTTATCCGGCTACCATGCGGGTGAAGCCGTAGGCAGATGCTAGTAGATTATATTAGTAACTTACTTGGAAATCCGATGGATCAACTGCGCCTAAAGCAACTGAAATTTCGTCTGTCCATTCCGGTTGGGGCAATCCAACCAACTCATACAGTAGATCAAGTATTGCTTTCTGAAACAACATTCGTAACATTAATAACTTAAAAAAATTACGCTACGTAATAATCAACACCATACCAGTTTGCACAGGGCTTTACTACGTACTTAATAACAGTTACGGTTCATACTCACTCGTACTTCCAACCGCGGTAGATATAACGCGGCGACCAGGGCGCGCAGACCGCTCGCACTGTGCGGGTGACAGAAGTGCAGCAAGCCCGGCCAACTTCGCAACACGCAAAGAAGGGCCAGGCGACTGCATGTAAACCTCATTTCACGTTCATCTCTGAAACATTGAAAAAATCCTTGTTTTTTAACACTCTAGGACAAGACCTCCTATGGTAGGATAAAGGATGATTTCGTTTCTTTTATTTAATTCCACAGCTAGTAAAAATCAAACTTCAATTACTCGAGGTACCTTAATGTTTAGAACTCAAAGTACCATGGTACATACAATATTGAGCTATCTCATTATTTCAGGTTCGACATGAATCTCTAATCACTTTATAGTGATAAATACTCAGATCAAAGTCTCATCTGCCATACAATATTTAAAACGTTAGACAAGAGCTTGGAAGCAAACGTAGAAATAAAGTCCGAGCGGCCCTCAAAGCCTATAGGTTTTTTTATTAATTGAAATCAGTAAGATCATCAAATTTTACACGAAGCTAGTTATTTGTAGGTGAATTTACGCCGATTGCTTGTGCGCGACCTAGCCTAGACTCTAGCAACAAAATCGGCTGGGTTTTTTTTTTGATGATCCTTCATCCTTCTTTAGGCGCAACATGGGAGCCGTTCCATTCAAATTTCAAACCGAGTCATAACATTTCGGCTATTGGTTGCTGGCAGTTAGGTTAATCGCCGGTAGTTAGGGGTGTTCTAAATGTCCTTCATTTCATTTACTTTATTCGAAATTTAAATGGAACGGCAAGAAGCCATTTCTCTTTGGCTTGAGCCTTAGTATGGTGCCAATCGAACAAGAGTATTAAAAGTAAAAAGTGTCAACCAAATTCTTAAGACAGCACACGATCCAGTGTCACCACGAGTTACCTGCTAGTCTCGGTGCCAGCTGGACGGAAATGGAAGTCGCAGTACGGTGAACTGAGGCACAAGAGGTCTATTCTAGCCGATTGTCTCGAAGCCGGGTCATTCAGCGCGTGTAATAGCACGCCGCACAATGCTTCGGCCATCCTGGGTGTGGCACACTCCGCCAACTGACGCGTCACCGCATTCACGCCGCCGCACGATATGAACATGTCAGGGTTTAACACGCCTGAAAAAAAAATACAATTATTTACAGAGCATCTACAGGTTGCCAGAGGAGCCTAGCGCATTTTAAAGTATTCAATTGCAAAGACAAACTGGATGACGCAGTTTATAAGGTTCCTTGACCAATGGATTGGGGAAGGTCCCAAGGGAGATTTCATAAAATTTAGATTATAGCTGACAAAATGGCAATAAGAAACGACTCATTTTGTAAGGCTAAGCAATGTCCAAAACGTTTAAACTTGAAAAGGGTAGGCCTAAACTCCATTTTCAAGTATCAGATGTTTTTGATATTGTTTGCCTTACAAAATGAGTACTGAAATACTACTGATCATTTAATCATGACTTAAGGACGATTAGAAAATGACAGCTGTATCCATTGCATACAACGCTAAACCTTTGGTATGCGTAAGCACAGATCTGGTTGAGATACAAAATATTTTCTAATTCGGTATTTGGCCTATTGGCATATTTCCAATGTTTACTAGTGTAATAAACATACAGATCTCAGCAAGTGTAGCAATGGCTGGCTTAGAGAGTCTGTCCCCGGTGCCGTCGGTGGCGCTGCCCGCGCGCGCCACCGCCGTGAGGCAGCGCAGCAAGCCTGAGTGCACATAGGCCGCGCGGTGGCGGCGCACCTGCCCTGCCGCGCCAACCACCGCCACTACGCGCCGCACCACGCGGAGCGCCTGAGCCCGCTCCTCTTCATTACGAAGCATTAAATCCATAGCCCTGTCAATATCAATGGTGGAATTACATGGAACTAAATGAAACTGACTAAGCTATTTATTGGGAGTTACTTTTGACAATGTTTTGATGCAATTTATATTGAATTTGTAGTGAAAAATTTATTTAAGTGAGATTATACAATAAATGAAGTGTAATAATAATTATAACTCTCTGGGGTCAACAGAGACCCCTGACCCTTGGCTTGCCTTAGCCGGCTGGTCGGAGGTGGAGGCGTAAGAGCGGAACCTATGCTCCATGGGTGGAAGTGTTAAGGGCATAAAGCCAGGAGTAGCGTTTAGTGAAACTGCAGCACACCTCTCGACACCCTTTAGACGTTCACACCAACGATGCCCCTACGTTGCCTATTGTTGGCGGCACTTATGGGGCCCATTTAGTGGACGGCAAATCATCACCTGCCTATGATTTGATTTGAATTTGAGTCAGAATTGGCAGGTGCCATTTCATCCTACATAGCCCATCAACCATTCTTTAAGCATATACTCCTGCATAGGGATTGCAATCCCGCTGATTTTATTAATCTGCTGGATCCCGCACCTTCAAAGCGCGGATCCGAGGATCCCGCAAATTAAAAATTTGGCGCTAAAATTTTCGCGAGTAGCACGAGCGCGACGTTCTCGTTCCGCACAGCACGCCGCGCCTAATAGCCTACGTTATCTTACTATAGGTTGATATCATAGTAATAGCATCTAAGAGAAAGTTGTCATTTGATTATTAGTCATTATAAGAATAAGACTGAATTAAAAATATAAAACTGTTGTTAGGAGTAAGGGTAAAATTAAACAAAACTATTAAACTATGCCAAACATTTAAAGATGAATGTAAGAAAACAGATTACTAATTACTTATACTTAATTAATAGAAAAGAAATAATTTATGTTGCTTAATGTAAGAAATGTTTAGTTAAAGTTGATTTTTACACAAAAACCTATAGTTTCAATTTGATTTTATAACATAATTTCAAAGATGCGGGATCCCTCAATCCGCGCGGGATTGAGTAATCCCGCATATCAATCCCGCGGAATTGAATGAGCAGCGGGATTGCAATCCTTACTCCTGCAATAGCCCAGTTTATCACCCAATATTTTCAATAGTTTCATCAGTCACCATCCACAAAATATCATTTTTTTATATAATGTATTGTACAAAAAGGTCTCTTAGTGTTAGCTTCGGCTCCACTAACGCCTGTAAAGGCTGCAGGCAGCAGCCTGAGATATTAAATAAATAATAATAATGCTGAACATTTTCACACAACATTATCTAGCCCCAAAGTAAGTAGAGCTTGTGTTATAGAAACTACAAGACTGATATACTACTTTTTTTTAAATACATACATATGTTTATTATTATTATTTATTTAATATTTGCAGATCACAAAAACATTTGTCATCAGTCACAGAAGGTTGTGGGTGTGCGGTGGGAATCAAACCCCAACCTTCTGTGATCCAGGTGCACCACAGAGGTTATCAAGTCAGTGTATCAAGTGTTTAAGGAATTGTTGAATGTTTACCTTATAACAAGATATGGTAGTTTCAAGTTATTAAAAGTAGCAACATCACTCTCCGTTTTAATCAGGTAGCGTAAAACTCTCAAGGCAGCTGCTCTTACCACCATAGATTCATCCACAAGACTTATTCGAATACTGAAAATATAGATCCCATTATTTGTTTGCAAAAATTAACATGTGTAAACAAACACACTCTGATATATAATCAAATGTTATTTACCAGGTCATTAATTCATCAGGTGTGAAACCCAAGTTGTTCCTATCTTCTTTAGCTAATAATGCGACTAAGGCGTTAAGGTAGGCCAGTCTCTGGCTATCAGAACTATTTCTTTGCATTCCTTTTAGTCCAAATTTTGTCTCAAAACTAAGGTTTTTGTGGGTGGGTGAGGTTTCATTTTGGAATGGTTTCTTCAAATAAAGACCTTGTATAATGTCCTTGATGTTTTCTTCAGATGTTTTATTTTTTATATCCAATTTGAATAAATCACCACCATGTTTACCTAAAAGAGGTGATGTTTAAAGGTATATTATAAACACATTGCCATACACATATTAGAGGTTGCTATAAGAGTATATTGAAATATTTCCAAAACTAAATTTAACTGAATAGTTGTTTCAGCTGAAGAATCAAACAAGCACTGTATTTCTTTAAAAATATATCATTATCCTGTACCTTTCCTTCGATTTCCAAAATTCTCGTAGTACGCCATCATAGCATTTTCGTAGTAAACTGTAGGTATTATTAATTTTAATGGACCGCAATTACTATTGAAGCAACTGATGCTTTCACATATATTCAAAGGACAAGAAAGCCATAAAATTGCAATAATATACAACAGTTATCTTCAATTCAATCAACCTCTATTTTCCACACCAACATCACATTTCATCAGCAAACGTTTTTTAATCTGTGTTTTCATCTGACTGATTTGGTTGCATTCGCCTAATTCGCCTTGCTTGCTTTGCTTGCTAGCAGCTGGGACTTTGCCATACTTGAAAGTTACATTCTTCGACAGTTCAAGACAGAATGAATGAGTAAAATTAGTGTTGTATCCATTCACTCGTTTTCTATGCACAAACACAAAAATAGAAACCACACACTAGAGATGCTATTGCTACCATCGCGATCGCTACCATTTCGCCTGAAAATATCGACAATACCACCGGGTTCACACTCAGCGTTCGCGTTCCCCTCCGCAGTGTTAAAAATTTCAACGGTACCTAGGTTAAATGTTTATAGGAGTGCCAAAGCAAACTACTGTTCACCATCATGGAGGACGAACGTTGGACATTTCTCCCACAATTTAGGTGAAAGGCACTCATATTATCTACCTTCGTCAGGACTGAACAGGAACACTGTTTCCAGTCCTGAAACAGGAAGACTGTTCGAAATGCGTCCGGAAACCAAAATAAAGCATTTCAAATCAGTTTGTTTAAGACATTAAAATCAAAATTAACAAACTGAAATGCACATTATTCTGAGCAAGTTAAGGCTTTAAGTGAGGTGTGGTACCGCGGTCTTCATCGGCTGCCTGCCCCACGATGTTTAAAGACTGTTCGAAATGCGTTCGGAAACCAAAATAAAGCATTTAAAATCAGTTTGTTCAAGAACACTATATCAAAGATTACAAGCTGAAATGGAATTTTTTCTAGGTAAGTTAAGGTTAAGGGTTGTGGTACAGGCAGGTTGACGGGTGGCTGGAGAGCGGTCGACATCGACCGACTGCCCACCTAGAGGTTAATAACTGTAGATACTTATAGACTGAGTGACGATCGTGCCGTTCACTCATACGTCTTTCGACACAAATAAGTTCTAAGTAACCAACATGTGTCATACGCGTACACTATGTAAACCCGGTATATCATATTTTAATACGATATACCAAACATGCGACCACCTTATCTGTAGATGGTTAGGTATGGTTTCCCATTTATGGATGGGTATCATCTATAGATGCTCACATAGATGATAGAAAATCTAAGTATGTGGCAAGGAGGCAGCATGGAGTTATTTGTTATGTATGGTAACACTGATCTTTGTACCGGATATGGAAATTGATAAATGACCGCGTTTTATCCTTTTGTCTATGGTTTAGTATGGCTTCCATTCATTTCTGATATTTGCGTAGTGATGTGAAAATGGTTACGACTGGTGAAATTACCTCAAAATTCATCGATTGAGTCTCTATCCATCCTTGTTCATTTCTATTCTAGTGATTTCATGAATTGTTTGGTAGGTAGTGTTGTGTATTGATAGATTACAAAATGACTGATAATTCTGATGCCGCGAATAAAAACTCTTGTCGAATATGTCTAACAAGCAAAAAAGCATTGTGCCCACTATTCAGATACAAGTTATCTGGTAACTACGCCGAGATGCTCACAGCTATTGCTGATGTAAAAGTAAGTACCTAACCTATAGCTCCATATAAAAGGTAGTCTTCAGATCCTCTGTTCTCCCTGCAAATCATAAATTCAGAAACATAGCGACATCACCTAGCTTCAACTAAGATTGTCTGAGGGTCCTAACTAAACTTGAGATGAAAAAGGAAGTAAGACTTGGTTTTGTTGAATGAAACATTTTTTAAATTGCTTGTTTCACTGACTTTCAGGTAGCAGTAAATGATGGCTTGCCAGAAAAAATATGTAGCAAATGCTGCACTACCTTGGAAAAGGCTTATTTACTCAAAACTGTTGCTGAAAGGTACTATTGTTTAATTTAAATTTAATATGTTTTGAATATAACTAGTACCAATATGCTCAATCCAGTGTCTATTTTTTTATCAATATTTCATTTTTACTACAGATCAGACAAAAAACTGAGGAAACTACTGGCAAAAGGAAAACTAAATGCACCAACTAAAAAAATAGCTTTTGATTCATTTACCGATGTTAAAAGTGAGATACCATTTAGTATCAAACCAGAGCCAAAATGGGAAATGGAAATCGACTTAAATAATGTAAAACAGAGTGATGCAGCAGGCATGGAAGGGAAGGATCTTGTCATTGCCAACACAGTTATTCGAAAAGTAGACCCTAGTGCAGATGATGTTAAAGTAAATGATATCACTGACACCGTTGACTTGACTTGGACCAAAACCTCAGCAATAAAAGATTCAGGATCTGAGGTATGTTAAAAGTTTTTTATGTTAACTGTTTAGTTTTACCTGGGAAAGAGACATTATAGGTCATTTGGGAAAAATTCTCTAAGATATTAATGTTATGTGCCTATTGCCATAATTTTTAATGTTGTTCATGTTACTAAAAAGTTAAATGTTTATTATTATAAATTTATGCATTGCAAAGTTAAAGTACAATAAAAATAAAACAATATTTAGGTGACTTATGGCATTTCCAATTAATAAAATGCATCTACATTTTAGATAGAATTCCTTGATGACCCCTATCAAGATGATGATGATGACGACTATGTGCCACCAGTTAAAGAAAAGCCCAAGAAATACAAAAAGGCCAGACAGTTGGAGACAACTACTTACAAGGGCAGACCAATTGTTAGGAAAATTAAAGTCCTAAGAAAGATTAAAGATGATTTTGATCCCCAAGACGGTAAGAAGGCGACCACTATCACATGCTGTAAGTTTAATGAAATACTTCTGTTAAAATTACCCTGGTATTTTGAAATTCATATGAAAAATTTACAATCAACTTCCTAACAACTGCCTTTTATAACTCAATGACGCCAGGCTTGCATTTATCATTTGATATCAGGATTTAAAGCATGACACTAGTTCCACGGCTTCACCCGCATTATAAAAAGTGGTCTATGTGTTCAAAAACTATTCATGTTCCAAATTTCCAAATTTGTTCAGCTGTATTAAAGCTAAATAATGAAGCAACAAACAACACAAAAACTAAAAAAGGTTAAAAGAATTTATTAAGTGCTTTATTCTACATACTATTCACTACATTCAGCAATTTTTATTTATTTTAGTTCCTATATTAAAGAATGGTACACGTGGTGCACCTATTCTTCTTAAGCGACCCAAAGATTCTACAATACTGAAAGTACAACCAGGAGCTTATAAAACAGGCAGCTACAAAAGAATGGCAGATGGGAGCAGAGTAATAAAGAGGGAAAAACCTTTACCAAGAGTGGTGAGGAGTGCAGCTCCAAAGCAAAGAGAGAAACTTGTGTGTCCTGTATGTGGTATACTTACTTTCACACTGGGCAATCATATGACTACACATGAAGGTAAACATTATTAAGCTATAAAATAATTAATGGAGCGAAATTCTCTTGAGGCTACTTCGGCAGTCTGACATTTGCATATTTATGTATCAATGAGGAGCTGAACCGGATGCTGGACGGCCTAGCTTCAGCTTCCCGATGTATCGGTCTTGATCAATGTCCATTGAACCAAAGTCATGATCAATGGCCACATTGTGCCAAGACCGGTGGTTGTACATGGCCACCTTCTCGAAATTGTTTCCGAATATACTTACCTTGGGCAGATTCTGCAGTTGGGTAAAAACAATTTCGAGAAGGAGGCCAAGAGGAGGATCCATCTAGGCTGGGCAGCGTTTGGAAAACTACGTGGAGTCTTCTCGTCATCCATACCGCAATGCTTGAAAACAAAAGTTTTCAATCAGTGCGTCCTACCCGTCATGACCTACGGAGCTGAGACGTGGACACTCACGATAGGGCTGATCCACCAGTTCAAAGTCGCTCAGCGAGCTGTGGAAAGAGCTATGCTCGGAGTTTCTCTAAAGGATAGGATTCGTAACGAATACATCCGTCAGAGAACCGAAGTTATCGACATAGCTCAACGAATTAGCAAGCTGAAGTGGCAGTGGGCCGGTCATATCTCGCGAAGAACAGATAACCGCTGGGGTAAACGTGTTCTTGAGTTGAGACCGCGACTCGGCAAACGTAGTGTAGGACGCCCTCCGGCCAGGTGGGATGACGATCTGCGAAAGACTGCAGGCAGATTCTGGATGCGACAAGCTGAAGACAGGGCGCTATGGCGCTCATTAGGGGAGGCCTATGTCCAGCAGTGGACTAATATAGGCTGATGATGATGATGATGATGTATCAATGTATGTTTGGTTGTTTGACTCTTATAGTCAAAGTATTTTAAGTATCTGTCTGTAGCATCAAAGCTCTCAAACAGATGGACTGGTTTTAATTTCGTCCTTTTTGATTTGAAATGTGACTTGATCAAGACTCTAATTATTCAAGATTCTCTGTTCAGTCGTTGAAGATCATCACATTATGTGTGCCTGCTTCCTTTCATCAAAACAACTTTTCATCATACTACGGGTTTTTCATCATTTAATAAAAACTATTCCACCACATGACTGCAATAAATGATAAAATACACGAATCATGGTTTAATTAGTAAAAAATAACTTGTTGCCATAGTACTGTACATTACCATATTCTAGCATTAGGTACCTATGTTGTGCGTATGAGAAACTACGAGTACTATTCTACTAAAACATTCAGAAAACCAATTGCTCAAGCAAGAGAAAATATCTGAGTCTACTTGAAAGATCCAGCATTTAATTTTGTATGTTTGTTTTGTCACAATAACTGCCAAACCGTTTATTCAAGCTTGATAAAACATCTATTCTAATAGAGAGTTTTAAGTTGGTAGCAGAGTTGGGGCCCTGAGAAATAAAATGAGAAAAAGTTAGATAATCCGGTCATGTAGTGGTTAGTATGTGAAAACGAAGTACCTAGGTAGGCGGGAGTGACTACAGAGGTCTAAACAAATGCCTCACGCTTATTATTCCTTTCACGATAACGCAAATTTGTCAAGGTAAAACTTGGCTGACATTTCCATAGCTAATGTAATTTCCATACAATTCAATTTTTCCGTAGGCGTTAACGCCAACAGAAAGTGGTATTTGTCTAGACCCCTACTTTAAACATTGCATATAGCGCCATCTCCTTCTAACTCTACTTAAGTCTTGAGAAGCGTTTCATCTGAACGAACTCCTTGAACATGATACTATCAACCATTTCGACATGTGGATCACTCCGTCAATCATAGCTGCTTCTCATTTACAGAGAAAAAGAAGTACACGTGTAGCCAATGTCCGAAAACATTTACGCAAAAGAGCAATCTTTTGGTACACTCGAAACAACACTCCGGAGTGAAGGACCATATTTGCGAGATTTGCGGAGCTGGTTTCTACAGCCAGAAGTCTTTGGTCAGGTATGTTAAACCAATAATTCATGTTCTCCATGGTTGATTTCATACTAGATGGCAAAAGGGTGAATCGGGGGACAACGGGAATAACTAAGGCCCGAATTCACAGGCAAATAGGGGTTCCCCTATTTGCCTGTGAATTGCCTAGGCGACTATTCAGGCGCTATGTGAAAATTCAAGGGCGAATTCAACCTTTATGCACCATAAGGCAAATGCTGAATTATGGATTTTGGGGACTGTTTAACCGCCGACTATGAATTCAGGCTTCAATTTATATAGCAGTAGTAACGTGAAATGAAAATATTTTTTTTACCTATGATAAAATATTTTATATTAGTGTCTGACCACGGCTTCGCCCGCGTGGTGCCTGAATAAAAAATGGCCTATATGTTATTCTGAACAATACTGATATTTCATCGTCAACAAACATCATACTTTCGCATTTATTGACCCCCGATGCAAAGATTGTACTTAGCTATGACTAGCTGTACCCGCGTTTTCGTTCGCGATTGTGATCCCTGCAGACTAATTATTCGCATCTGATCTCAGTTTGTGTCATATAAAGCAACGCTGTAGTCTGTTTACTTTGGATTTGAAAACTCCCAGGTAACTCAGAAGACTCGAGATTAAAAAAAATATATCGGAATAAAGTCGGTTAACATTGGCGAAGATATCACGTAACATACCATACACACAAAAAACATACAGAAAATATGAGAAAGTCCTTTTTTGAAGTCGGTTGATAATTATTATCAACCGACCAGTCTCAGTCCCGGTAGCCCCGGTAGTCCCGGTAGTCCAAGTAGTCCCTGTAGTCCCAGTAGTCCCAGTCCCAGCTACCTACTCAGCGTACACTTCAAAGTGCGCTATAAATCTTACGCCAGCTTAAGCTGAGACGTGAACTCGAAGGTTCCTATATATTCTAGGCTGTGTATAATGAATGATCGTTTAGCAATATCATTCCTTTGGAGTGGTCTGCTTGACATATGTCAAGGGATAAAGATAAAATGCGCACACCAGCTTAAGATGAGTCGTACGTGCAAAGGTTCCTGGACATTCCGGGTTTCAAGTTATTTGGACCAATTACTGAGGCCTGTGATGTCTGTAACTTCTGAACTACAAACCCGATGACCTTGAAATATTTACGGGACAATCTTGAAAGTACTTCCTTTCTAACAAAAAAATGAATGAAATCGGACTACGCGTTAATGAATTACAACTAAGTACACATTTTGACTTTCATCCCCTCTCCCAAGGGAACCATGCTGAATTTCGGGATAAAAAGTAAGTCCTACCCCGTAGTATGAACTCAAATCATTCCAAGTTTCATTTGAATTCATTTAGTAGTTTCGGCGCCATGCGTGTTCAAGGTTCAGACAGACAGACTGACAAAAATGAAAAAAAAAATCATTTTTGGCTTAAATGTCGATTAAAGAGAGCAATCCAAAAAAATATTTCAAAATAACTTCAATGTAGGTACAGAATTTGACCTGTTACATTCTTATAAGATTCAAGAAAATTGGTTCAGCTGTTAGATCATCAGCTCTTTTTTTGTTGATGAGCAACTTCCACGAATCTGATCGATTCGAAATTTAGTATCGATTTGGATTCAGCGCCGAAATGCCATCCTACTTTCTGCCCCCGGCTTTGCTCGCGCTGTAGCTGGATAAAAATGGCCTGTGTGCCAACGCAGACTATGAATAACTTTATTTTATTCCAAATTCCATCCATTTTTTTCATCCCACGAGTTTTATTGGTAACAAAAATGAGTTCCTCGATGAGTTGTATTCATAGTTAATCTACCCTACCCTCAAACTATTATTTATATGTATGAGTATATGTCGGCGCAAAGTAGACATGTGCGTTTTTGTTTTTTCCCGCAAACGGTTATGTAAACAATATACAGTTTGCATATCGATATGGAAAACGGTTTTCAGATATCGATATCAGTTGTAGGGGTTTCAAACGTTAACATGATTTTTAGTTATGCAAACTAACTACGAAACGACAAACGCAAACATATCGATGTACTAAATAACGCAAACAGTTATTTAGTACATCGATACAGGTAGTTATAAAAAGTTATTTATCAGTTTAGCAACTTGTAACTACGTAGATTTCCCTTCATGCTTTACTAGGCTTAGAAATAGTTATACCTCGTGTGTTCATAAGTTTTGAGACGAAGTTATTTAATTAATTTAAAAAGAAAGTAATTCATGCAACCTATTTTAAACTTTTAAAATTTTAAATTTCGAATGTTTTGAATCAGAAAAAATATACATTTGAATATTTGTTTCATTCTCCGTGAAAATGGCGCCAACAAAAGATTTGCGTGCGACTGTAATTTCACTGTTTCAAGCAGGAAAAAAACCAATGCAAGTTTTTAGTGAAATCCAAAGTTTGGGATGTAGTCGTAACTTTGTGTATTATACCATAAAGAGGTACAAGGAGACCGGCTCTTTAGAAGACCGTGGAAGATGTGGCCGCCCGCGGTCTGTAAGGACGCCCGCCAAAATCAAAGTAATCAGAGAGCGAATTCGTCGCAACCCTTGCCGGACTCAAAAGAAATTAGCTCTGCAGACCAACATTTTGCGAATATCGGTGAACAGGATACTTAAATATGATCTTAAACTAAAGGCCTACAGTCGAAGGAAAGTGCATTATTTAAACGAGCGTCTTCGTAAATTGCGACTGGAACGATGTCGGAACCTATTGAAGAGACACGATCCAAAAAATATCCTGTTTACCGATGAAAAGATCTTCACGGTGGAAGAAAAGTTTAACCGGCAGAACAATAAGGTTTACGCCAGAAGTTCAAAGGACGTCCAGCCATCTGTACGCAATGTCCAGCGCACTCATCATCCAGCAAGTGTGATGGTTTGGTGGGGTGTTTCCTACGAGGGGGTCACTTCGCTTCATTTTTGCCAGCAAGGCGTCAAGGTGAAGGCACAAAATTACCAAACCGACATATTGGAAGCGGTGGTTAAACCATTAAATGATACGCTATTCGCTGGAAAATACTGGGTTTTCCAACAGGACTCTGCTCCCTCCCATAAAGCTAAGACTACCCAACGTTGGCTGGAGGCCAATTTGCCAAGCTTCATTCGGAGCGAAGATTGGCCCTCGTCAAGCCCTGACTTGAATCCTTTGGATTATTCTTTATGGACGGAATTGGAGCTGAGGGCATGCAGAAAGTCTCACCCAAACCTGGATTCTCTCAAGCGAGCCCTTATTAAAGAATCGAAACGGATTCCCATTGAAAAGATTCGTGCCGCCATAGATGAATGGCGCACGCGTTTGAAGGCCTGCATTGAATGCAAAGGCGGCCATTTAGAATGATTTATTTTTAAATACAGATCTAGATGTCAGTAGTTTTAATTTTAATATCCAATAAATGAATACTCAACTTAGCTCCAAAAATATTTTAGTTTTACTGTGTCTCAAGACTTATGAACACACGAGGTATATTAGAAAAATATAAAATAAAATAAATAAAATAAAATAAATAAATAATGCTTGACATTTTTCACACAGCTGATGCTGTAAAACATCAAACTAAGCAGAGCTTGTATTATGGGAACTACATGACTGATATACTACTTATATACATTTTTTTTGGAAATACATACACATTATACATAGAAAAATAAAAAGTAAACCATATTGCCAGCTACCTATGATATTTTACGCACGCCATCGTCATGCAATTATGGCTAATGTTACGTCATATTCGCTCCATATGTCGTTTCGTTTGTTTGTGAAGTTTTCATTTTGTTCGTGTCTTTAGTAACAGTTGAGGTTTTATTAGTTTTCATGA
Source organism: Perizoma flavofasciatum (assembly GCA_958496245.1). Taxonomy (NCBI): domain Eukaryota; kingdom Metazoa; phylum Arthropoda; class Insecta; order Lepidoptera; family Geometridae; genus Perizoma; species Perizoma flavofasciatum. The sequence goes on from OY292426.1 coordinate 7,400,294, forward strand.
TATCGGTTATGTTGATTTACATATCCGATATAAGTTACGTTTCGATATATCGAACTCATGTTTAGCGCAATGGCGTTATTATGCTTCTTCAATGAGTCATCGGCGCCACCACGAGTTATTTAACAAATCATCACTTAGATAGTCAAATTACAGTGTAAAAATTGTTATTTTTACCATGTTTATCTTCAAAATCCATTTGTAAACTTAAATGATTATAAAATGTAGAAATTCAAAAGCTTGCAAGTAATTTAAACTTGTTCGAACAAGTAGCTTGCTTGAGTTTGTGTTTTTGCATAAATACTGGCGACGGACCGAGCATTCATTCTCGCTCGAGCCGTCGGACCGTACAGACCTAGAAACTCTCTGTACAACGAAGAATAAATTAGAAAAACATCTCCTGGAGTTCACTTTCGTCGTCAACTATGAGTGACCAGCATGCTGGTGATGGAAATGACGTCAGCATTGCTGACGTCACACTTTCTTAAAAACCACCTTGGAGCCTGCTCCATCATATATATAGCCTATAAATGTATAATTATATATATTAAGTAAATGTGATTAGATATATAAAATAATATGGTATCTATTATAGGTATAAGTTGATAAAAAATTGTAGCACGCTTACCGCCAATCACAACAAATTGGGTTGGCTTGTAGAAAATGCTTTAGCATTAAGTCCGCCTATTGTTCACGTTTTAATTAAATGTGCAATAAAGAGTTAATAAATAAATAAACAAACATGATACATACTAAAGGGTCTTCCACTAGGGACTTCCGAACTTTGATAGTTGATAGCGGCCATCTTGTTGAAGCTACATCTGTCAAAATGGCCGTCATTTATTCATTCTGTTTTGCCAAATCACCATGGACGGATATAGCGTTCAACAACACGTGCAAATGATAAAATTGTTTTATCAAAATGGGTGTTCTGTTCGGGCAACGTTCCGCGCGCTTCGCCCATTTTACGGTCGCCATAATCGTCCTACCGAGAGGTCTATTCGCAGTGTAGTGGATAAATTTGAGTCCACTGGTTCAGTAAACAATCAACCAACACCAGTACGTCGACGAAACGCAAGATCTGCCGAAAACATCGCCGCTGTCCGTGAGAGTGTGCAGGAGACTCCGAGGCAGATTTCGCGTCGCTCACAAGAACTCGGCCTTTCGCAGACAACAACTTGGCGAATTTTGCGTCTTGATTTGGGCCTGCACCCGTACAAAATTCAACTGACCCAGGAGCTGAAGGTTAACGACCATAGACAACGACGTGTGTTCGCTGAATGGGCTCTGGAGCAGTTGGCAACTGATCCTAATTTTCATCGAAAAATCATCTTCAGCGATGAGGCCCATTTCTGGATGAATGGGTACGTGAACAAACAAAATTGTCGAATTTGGGCCGATACCAATCCACATGAGATCCATGAGCGTCCAATGCATTCCGAAAAAGTCACTGTTTGGTGTGGATTTTGGGCTGGCGGCGTCATCGGTCCATATTTCTTTGAGAACGACGTTGGCCAGGCCATCACCGTCAACGGCGAGCGCTATAGGTCGATGATTACCAACTTCTTTTGTCCTGAATTGGATGATATGGACACCAACGACATCTGGTTTCAACAGGACGGCGCTACGTGCCACACAGCTCATGCCACATTGGACATTCTGCACGAGCGATTTGAGGGCATGGTCATCTCACGTGGAGGTGATGTGAACTGGCCACCGAGATCGTGTGATTTGACCCCATTAGACTTTTTTTTGTGGGGTTTTCTTAAGTCGCAGGTCTATGTGAATAAGCCACAAACCACAGCGGCCCTCAAAGCCAACATAACCAATGCCATCGGCCAAATTAATCCTGATTTATGCGCTAGAGTCATGGAAAATTGGACAATTCGGATGCGTGCCACCCAGAGAAGCCGCGGCGGACATTTAAACGATGTTATATTCCACACATAATGGCATTGATAGGCCTTTCAAACGAATAAAAAAAATTGATGATATCTCACACACACTTTCTTTAATTTAAATTTAAAGTTAGGAAGCGCTTAATGAAAGACCCTGTACCATATTTATAATATTAGAATGAGGGTTATGATTAATTTTATTTATTTTCAGACACAATTTAATCCACAAAGGAGAGAGGCCATTCCCATGTAATTTATGTAGCAAACGATTTATTGCTGTGAGTATAATTTTAATAAAAGTTTTGATTGTGTTGATACTATCACTGTCTACTATGTATTACTAATGACAATGCAACTGGTGACATTCAGCTGATCTGATGATGGAGAAGGTGGGCAGTAGAACTCCTCGACGGATAGTATATACTAGCAAGGTTCATTCTAATAAGCTCAGGTTCAGTTCTGATTACTTTTTCATAATTTTGAAGTAGTTTTTATAAAAACTAGGAATACAGGGTATCTCAGAATATGTATGTTATCTCGCTCGAGAATGTGTCCTAATTTGGAATTAGGATCGAATTCGTGCAATTTGGTACATTTTAATGCAATGCGCACAATTGGAATTCGTATTTGATGGAATTTTATGGAACTATATGAAATCGACTATGCTATTTATTGGTACCTAGGTACTTGTGACGCGATTTTGACGTTGACATTTGAGATTGGAGTAGAGTTTGCGATTGAAATGGTACATGTTAGAAAATAAGAAAAAGAACGAAACTGGATTGATTAGAATTGAATTGAGATTGTATATAAATAGTATTAAGGGTAACTCAGATAGGCTTAAATAAAACAAATTTTTTTTTTCAAACAGGTGATTTTAACAACTTCAAATTAATTACATGTTTTTTTTATCCACTTTTCACTTTTATGGGTAGGATCTCATATACATTGTTCTGGGTCACCCTGTAGATACAGTAAGCGTCACCAACTGGTAACCACTCTGGGGTTTAAAGATTAATTTACTCATAGTGGTAATTCTATTCTGAGGCATACATGTAGTCTAAGACTAAATACACAACTAATGATGAATCATATGAAAAATCATGTATTCAATCTTTAAATCCCTGAGGCGCAGCTAGTTAGCAACGATAACTGTACGTACGTACATAGCAAGTAAATAAATAAATATAACTGGTCATTTTTACACAGCATCATCTAGCCTTAAATAAGCAGAGCTTGTGTTATGGGAACTGTGACCGATTTACTACTCATAGACTTTTTTTTTAAAACACCTAGACCCGAGACAAATATTTGCATGTACGAACATTTGTCCCGCAGCGGGAATCGAACCCGCAACCTTCTGCGTTTTAGGCGGGCCTTCGGCCACTGCGCCACAGAGGTGGTCGATAAGTAAAGTGAATGAATATATTTCAGCGTTGTGATTTGAACCGGCATCTGCGCATTCATTCCGGTTACAAGCCATACAAATGCGCGACATGTACAATGTCGTTCAATGCGAAACATCAGTTGCAAAACCATGAGAGAATGCATACCGGGGAACGCCCTTACACATGTCAGGTATTTATCCCGTTCTATTACTTTACAGATGTCATCCCTACGGGTGCATATGCGAACGCACACAGGCGAGAAAACATTTGAATGTGAAATATGCTATAAAAAGTTCACACAAAGCCATCACCTACGCAATCATAGGCTGGTTCACACTGGTGATAAGCCATTCACCTGTGAGGTCAGTAGGCTTAAGGTTAACCTTAAACTCCAACTTAAATATTATGAATAGTTTATTATTAGCCTACTTTTGAAGTTTAAGACGAACTTCTTTTTGTGTGGAAATATGATAGCGGATGATATTCGGATTTCCAAACAAAAACTGTCGAAACCGTCGTCATTCGTTCTAGCTTCATCGTATTAATTAACAAAGTAATTACTGTTGTACTGTTGTTCAGGCTAGTCGAAAGTTCATTCAATTGGGTAAACATTGATCTCATGATACAACGAATCCTAGTGTGGGGCTGAACTATATATGTTTATTTTATATATTTATTTAATTGCGTGAACATTTCAATCTATTTAGGTAACAGTGAGCTTTCGACTGGCCTAGAAGCAATATAGTAACAGAATTATAATTGGGACTGCATGCTTTTTAGGGCAACGCCTTAAAATATTGCTTACCTGTACAATTATATTAACATGCAATTGCTTTCGTGCTAGAAATGTTATATAATTTCGTCGGAAGAGACACGTCTATTCCATGTAAGACCCTGTAGTTTAGGGAGATGGCATTAAATGATAGTTTCTTAACATTTTAGTCAAAATCCTACTATAGATGCGAATGTTTGGAAGAATAGAGACATTTGATGCTAAATATTTCCGTAACGGCTGAACCGATTTGGGCAAAAAAGGATTAATGTACTAGATAGAACAACACAGGCTACTTTTACTATTTTTTCTAGGGTACACGGACGAAGCCGTGGGCAAAGGCTAGTGTAAAATAATCGATATCGAATTTCCATTCAACAGGTTTGCAACGTGGCGTTCAGTTACAAGGTGAATTTGAACAATCACGTATTCAAAGTCCACGGCATCAACTTGAAATTCAAATCCATCCACACAGTGACTGAGGATATCTTACGACGCGAGATGGGGATGGTGAACGAGACGCGGGCGGCGATCGCCCATATTATGCCGCAACTAGGAGACGTGCCGCCGCCCGCCGCGCATGAGACCGTGCCGCACCATTCTGACTACTAACAATACCTTGTCGCGCCATTCAGAGCACTAACGAGAACGTGTCGCGCCATTCAGGGTACTAACAAGACCGTGCCGCGCCACTCCGAGCACTAACAAGACCTTATTACGCCATTTTGAGAAGAATACCCTGCCGCGCCATTCCGAGTACAATACCATGCCGAGCCATTCCGAGTACTTACGAGAACGTGCCGCGCCACTCCTTGCACTTACTAGACCGTATTGCGCCATTTCAAGTCTATACCTTGCCGCACCATTCCGAGTACAATACCGTGTCAAGCCATTCCGAGTACTTACGAGAACCTGCCGCGCCACTCCTTGCACTAACAAGGCCGTATTGCGCCATTTCGAGTAAAATACCGTGCTGAGCCATTCCGAGTACATACTTACGAGAAGGTGTCGCGCCACTCCTAGCACTAACAAGACCATATTGCGCCATTTCGAGTACCAACGGGTTCTTGCTTGCGTTTCTTTTGGAAACTTAATTGAGAGAGGGAGATAAATCTTTGATGTATTATATGTTTTGACCAAGTTATGTTCTAAAGTACGGCTGTGAGTCATTTGTTCAATATTCCACTTGCAGCAAAACCTCTCGAACTAGACAAATACTTGCATGGAAAATTAAAAAAAGAATAACTAAATTGTTTTTTCTTCTTTTGATACAATCTATAATCCAAATTTAGGATATTCAAAATACAGACAAAGTTTTTTATCATGTCTAGTACCTAATAACTGAAACTGTAACTGTAACTTACCTTCAAGAATGTGTTTTACCTTTAGTTCTTAGATGTAAATATTTTTCAATGATAGAGAAAATAAATGTAATTAATATGTACGCTGAGTTTGAATTGTTAAAATCTTTTACATGCGAAGTTGTAATAAGGGGTTGTTCGTTTGGTTGTATGTTAATGTTAATCTCAGAAACTGCTTATAATAAAAATAATAATGCTGGTCATTTTCACACAGCAACATCTAGCACCAAAATAAGGGGAACTACAAGACTGATATGCCTACTATTTATTTATTTATTTATTAACATATTAAGTAGGTACAATAGTTAGTTAGTAGCATCTATAAACCTATGTTAGGTTTGTCTAGACACTAGGTTCTCGATGTGTTACTGTATTTGAGATAAAAATGCACAACAAAAACATCAGTAAATTATAAGTAGGAGTAATAAGTAGGTAGGCATTAAAACTAACATTAGAAACTTTACTGTAGGTAGGTACATAATTATAATGAAGCGACCGCACACAAAAATAACGACACCGTCATGGAATGTTTAGTAGGTAGTAATGCAGCAACCAAACCAATTTGATGCCTTTGTGTCAGAATGCACAACATTCGTTACTCGTGTGTGCGTGCGCAAACGATCTTACACGATTAGGCCTATACAACCTATACCTTACCTATATACTACTAGGTACTTATATAATTTTTTAAAACATACATATTATACATAGAAAACACCTACACCCGAGACAATTGAACCCGCAACCTTCTGTGTGCGTGAAGTTAGCCCCGCACTTTTGCGTTTTCTGAATTCTGATACTTGTGCTGAATTGTTCTAGGTTTGTTCTACATTGTTCCAAAATATTTTTTCTCTAGAGTGAAAATTACAGCTGAAAAACGAAAATAACGGTTTTGGAACCTGGCCCCGCACTTTTGAATTTTCCAAGTTTTTACAGTTGTGCTGGATTGTTCTAGGTTTGTTCTGCATTGTTCCAAAATATTATACGTCTAAGATGAAAATTAACGTCATAAATCGAAAAAAACTTTTTGGAACCTAGCCCCGCACTTTTCGATTTTCAAACTTTTGACCTTTGTGCTGCATTCTTCTAGGTTTGTTCTATATTGTTCCAAAATATTATACGTCTAGAATGAGAATTGACGTCGAAAATCTAAAAAAAACAGTTTGGAATCTAGTTGAAAATTGTAAACCCGCTATTTTAGTCGTTATTTTTAGTTTTTCGAACTAAATTGGTATTTTATTCATTGTTCTGGTGTTGTGCTGTATTGTTCTAGCTTAGTACTAGACTGTTCTACAGTAATACATAACATTAAGTGCTAATTTAGCATGAAAAACTGAAAAAAACGACAAATCCAAAAGTGCGGAGCCAAGTTGTAAACCCGCTATTTCAGTCGTTATTTTCCGTTTTTCATGCCAAATTGGTATTTTATCCATTGTTCTGGTGTTGTGCTGTATTGTGCTAGCTTAGTTCTAGACTGTTCTACAGTAATACTTAACATTAAGTACCAAACTAGCACAAAACACTGACAAAACTATCAAAATAGCGGCTTTACAACTTGGCCCCGCACTTTTGGATTTTCCACGTTTTGACAGTTGTGCTGCATTGTTCTAGGTTTGTTCCGCATTGTTCCAAGGTAAAACCGTTCTAAGATGAAAATTGACGAAGAAAATCGAAAATAACTGGTTTCCATCCGATACCTACTAAATTTCAACTTATGAATATTACTTAGTTCTAGACTGTTCAGCACAACACCAGAACAACCCAGAACAATAAAAAAAACACGAATATTCATAAGTTGAAATTTAGTAAGTATCGGATAGAAACCAATTATTTTCGATTTTCTTCGTCAATTTTCATCTTAGAACGGTTTTACCTTGGAACAATGTGGAACAAACCTAGTACAATGCAGCACAATTGTCAAAACGTGGAAAATCCAAAAGTGCGGGGCCAAGTTGTAAAGCCGCTATTTTGATAGTTTTTTCAGTGTTTTGTGCTAGTTTGGTACTTAATGTTAAGTATTACTGTAGAACAGTCTAGATTTAAGGTAACACAATACAGCACAACACCAGAACAATGGATAAAATACCAATTTGGCACGAAAAACGGAAAATAACGACTAAAATAGCGCGTTTACAACTTTGCTCCGCACTTTTGGATTTGTCGTTTTTTTCAGTTTTTCGTGCTAAATTAGCACTTAATGTTATGTATTACTGTAGAACAGTCTAGTACTAAGCTAGAACAATACAGCACAACAACAGAACAATGAATAAAATACCAATTTAGCACGAAAATCTAAAAATAACGACTAAAATAGCGGGTTTACAATTTTCAACTAGATTCCAAACAGTTTTTTTAGATTTTCGACGTCAATTCTCATTCTAGACGTATAATATTTTGGAACAATATAGAACAAACCTAGAAGAATGCAGCACAAAGTTCAAAAGTTTGAAAATCCAATAGTGCGGGGCTAGGTTCCAAAAAGTTTTTTTCTATTTATGACGTTAATTTTCATCTTAGACGTATAATATTTTGGAACAATGCAGAACAAACCTAGAACAATCCAGCACAATTGTCAAAACCTGGAAAATTCAAAAGTGCGGGACCAGGTTCCAAAACCGTTATTTTCGTTTTTCAGCTGTAATTTTCACTCTAGAGAAAAAATATTTTGGAACAATGTAGAACAAACCTAGAACAATTCAGCACAAGTATCAGAATTCAGAAAACGCAAAAGTGCGGGGCTAACTTCACGCACTCCAACCTTCTGCGTCTTGGGCGGGCCTTCGCCCTCTGCTTCACAAAGGTCGTCTCACAACAACTACAGTCGGTACGATCGTTATCGGATTGTAATGCAGTTTTTTTTGCAATCTATTTGTATTTCTTCATGGATGGTTTGCCCAATGTCTAAACAATTGCAGGATGTGTGAGTCATTTGATAGGTTCTATGACAAGTCTTTTTAACATAAGCTTAACACCATACGTTAAGAACGTAGCGGGCGCTGCAATTGAGGTTAGAAAAACACCAAGTGGGTTTTAAAATTCTGTCCCCCTACAAAGTCAAAGTCAAAGTCAATAGGTTTTTATTCATTGAAATCACAAGGATCATATAGAAACGTCAACTTAAAAACTATACGTGAATCTTAAATGTTAAAGTGAATTTAGGCCGGTTCCTCGCGCGCGACCAAGCATAGAAGAATCAGGCAACAAACTCTGCTTGGTTATTTTTTTGATGATCCTTCATTCAGCTTTAGTGTGGTGCCAATCGAACGTAAATGAACGAGACTCATTTATAGAAAAAAAGTACTAGTCAGAGACTTAAATAAAGTCTAAAAAGTATCAACCTAAGTTCTTATGACAACACACTATACGCTTTATAATAGTAATGCTTAACCTATTCTTAAAAAATATGATACCACAGATATACAATTCCACAATTAAGCTAACGAAGGAGCGGAGCGACGACATCGGGCCATGCAGTTTTATCGTCAATATAGGCATTTAAGGTGTAATACGCCTTCTTTATTAGATTGTTCTTTATATAAGATTTAAATCTTCGAATAGGCAGCTCGGTTACATTTTCCGGAAGCTTATTATAGAAGCGTACAGAGTTTCCCATAAAAGACCCATTGGACTTTTCTTATCTAAATTTCGGGATAAGTAATTTATTTTTGTTTCTAGTATTAATGTTATGGACATCACCTTTTTTTTATAAAACAAGCGCTATTTTTATGCGTGTATTAAGTTTTCATAAATACCATGGTACACTTTCTTGTAGGCATGCAATTCACGTATCACTTTTTATGAAATTGAGAGCACCTATTGCATATCACGAGGCCGTGATTTTATTTCACATGGCAGCGACAAATCACATGTCAACAGTAGGCTTGATAAAAAACTTAATGTAGGTAAATCAAAGCCTAACACAGTTTAGAATATGATCCAATTTCACTAGATTCTCTCATCTAGCTGGTGACCGAGCATGTGACTAGCTCACTTTCACGATAATTATAAACTGGAAACAAATGTAGTTAAATTATAACTCATCCTAAATAAATAATGAAGTGGTTCAGGGTTTTTGGATTTTTCTTTTTTGGGTGAAAGTTTGTAGGTATAGGAGTATCGGTATTTTGAAAGGTAGGAACTTTGAATTCGAACTGAAGCTACTCACCATAAATAAATAATGACGTGTTTCAGGGTTTTTGGATTTCCACATTTTCCCGATGGGATGGAAGAGCTTATGTTTTTTTTAAATACGACTACGTGCAAACTCGATGGCAACAGCTAGTTTATTTATAACATCATCGTTGGATATATTCACATTAGTAATAATCTACGAATGTGAATATATCCAGCCATATAAACTTCGTCGTAGCACTTTTTACCACCTTCATCCACTGACTTCCCGCAACCTTCCTTGTACACTGCATACCATTGCATATGCACTGCATGCATTGAAAATTGTCATGAGGGAATGCGGCTGGGATTTTTCTATACAAACGTAATAGGTACTTATGCTCCTATTTCCTCAGTGGGTTATGTAGTAGTTATATGACACCAGAGCAATCAAATCTTTCAAAAAACTTAACATTTCCTCATGAAAATTAAGTTTAAATAACAGTAGAATAATAAAACCCCGCTTGTTGATATGAACCTGGTTATCATTATTGTTGATTGGGAATAACCCACGGACTAGTAGACTAGTAAGGGATACCTACTTAGTATCCCTTGCTAGTCTACGAAATTAACCCTCCATCGAGGGGACAGCGGGAATAACCCTAGTTAGGTAAGTTATCGGTCCAAGATGTAAGAAAGGCCCATTTTCAAAAGTTATAGCCTGCTTGTCCTCGATTTTTTACTTCTTATAAAACACATTAGGAAATATAAAAAAACAAACACGAAAGTGCTCATATTTTTTTATTTTCATCTAAGTTCACAACTGTCGGTAAAGCACGACACATCTAAACGTATAAAATCGTTTGTCCTGACTGACTGATCTATCAACGCATGAAAATTTGAATTGTAGTTACTCAGCATAAAAAATACTAACGTATTTCAGGGTTTCACATTTTAAGGGAGGAAATAGAGGGTTAAACTAATTACATTCATATTATTCAAGTTATTAATTGTTTCGTTTGATACACAAGCTTTTGTATCTGTCTGACTGAAAATAGGTTACCTAGCTTATCTGCTTAAATAGGTGTTGAATATTGGTAAAAAAACATTATCATCGTTAGTTTAAATCGCGTTTGTCGCCGTCTTCATCACAAATCAAGTCTCCGCCTTCGAGACATACTTAATCTAATTCGCACGTACAGCCCACGCTAATTGGCAACTGTACAGCGTACCAGTTATATTTCAAGTTCTCGTGAAGCTGGATGTTTGAAACATTTGTGCTCCATGAAAGATCCTTAGATCCTATCTTCGTCAATATCGTTAGCTGAAACAGTATAAGAATAAAAAATTAAAACCACGTGACTCTTTATCGATAAAATTAACATTACCTTGCTAGGGCCTAACTATGAGCTCTTACAGCGATTCAGTTCAGGCAAAAATGTCACTTTACGCTTTGCGATTAAAGACTATGGCGTTGTTAAAGCTTTGTCATTCGCAAAGCGGGATTTGACGTCTTTGCCTGAATTGAATCGCAATAAGACTTGATGGTGCTCTTTATATTTTTATTTAAGTTTATGATAGTTTGACGTGTAATTTTTTTTTTGTCAAATTGAGTGTCGCGTCTTTGGTCGCGGCGCCAACGACACAAAGACACAAAAAAAATAATCTGCGTATTTATTGATAAAATTTGACTTCATTGATTCAGGTACCTACCCGCAGAAAGATACCCTTTAGATGGTTGCTAACTATGCCTTTCTTTCATTTTACAATGAAAAACTTGTCCTACTCTCTAAACCAACAGTACAAGTATACAATTCCAGCGCGAGATATAAAGAAGCCGGAATTGACAGACAGGCGTAAGAGCCATTTTGGCTAACTGACTGACCGTTATAAATAAATATATGTATAAATTATTGGTTGGTATTAACTATTAGGTACTATGAAATAATTTGATCCCTTTGATCGGTAGCAAACATTTTTTTTTATTAAGCCAGTTAGTTCACGTTGCAGGCAAGGGACATTTATGTACGAAAATTTTGAATGCCTTATTTTTGACATAAAATACATACTGTCTTCAAATAAAACGTACTGAATAAATAGTCCGTTTAAATATTGGTATAAATACCTGCATAGTATTATGCAAGTACTTACCTTATTTAACTATACCTACTCGGTGCCTGTGCGCTTGATGTGTAAAACGAAACGTGTCATGGCTGTGAATATTTTTTAAATGTAACAAGTATATACCTAATAGACACGACCAGTGAAAGAGTTTATGCACGTAGTGGTAATTTAGTGATTAGTAATGGTTTTTGCTTTTTTCCGGCAATTCGTCGTTACAACTTCCTTTTTGGTTTTAAACTAATTGCTATTATTATCTAAACATGTGTAATTAAATCATCTCCACACCTTGTACATATGTTGTACATGGCTGTAGGTACTCAAAACGCCTTTGAGAGAAGTAAAAAGAATTGGAAAAGCTTGGGATAAATAAATATCATTTGACTTACGTTATAAACATTTTCTTTGCAAACAAACGGTTGCCTACAGTTGTTCTGTCCGTCAGAGTCGTTGCAGATCCATATTTTTACATGTGAGGGAAAGGTATCCTCTCCCAAATACTTCCATTCTTCCTAAAATATTAAATAAATATGTAAAAGGTAGGTATTTTCGACAAAACACCATTACCTATGTTACCTAATGATTTCGCCTTTTTTAAAGATTCAATTAGAACCATCGAGCATGGTATTACTCACTCTAGATCCACAGTGGCAAGGAAGATCCGGAATCATTTGCTGAAAAAAATTGTTCAGTTAAAGTCAAAAACATTTGTAGATAGGATGGAGGTCACAGATAGGTACGATTACCACATGCATGTATGTAGGAGTAGTTCGCGATAAAGTTACCGCTACTCATTATAACTTGTTGAATTTCGTTTTTGGTTTATAAATTAAGTCTATGCAAAATCGGGGTCTGACACACGAAAGAACAGACAGACAGACAGAAGTGTTCCGTTTTTGCCATTTGTCTTAACCTTAATTTAAAATAGCTAGGTTGGTAGGTAAGGTGCTATACTAACGTTGTTGTACTTTTTGACCTTGATATTGCCCCTTTTCCGTGTCCTTGTTTCCACTGATTTGTCTAGTAAAACAACATCGTTTCTTATCATGTTCGCGTAGTCCACTATGAAAGCGGAGAGCTCCTCAGGATTTCTATCGGCATCAAAGGGTTCGAGTTCATACGCGACGCCTTTTCTCCATTCCATATTATCTTTGACCGTGGCTCTCTGCGTCAAGTGATTCTTTCTCTTGTGAGTCCTTTGACCTTCCAACATTATCTGGTCCACTCTTGACATTTCTTTAAGCGCCATTGCTTTTGGCACTAGTGCTTGGAGGATCAGAAATAATCCAACACCTATCACAGCTATAACTACGGGCCTTGTTACCTAAAATCATACACAGTTTAAAACCTTATGGAGAACATAGATAAAATTACGCAAGGTAAAATTAATTATTACTTAATAATAAATTTTGCTAAATTTTAAATCCCCCGACGTGTTTTTTTTCTGTATTCTATTACAGCGCCCCCTAGTAACTTGTGGCGAACCTATCTAAGAACCTCAAATCTTATATTTATTTATTTATTAACACTTTATTGCACATTTTAAAAAGTGAACAATTGGCGGACTTAATGCTAAAGCATTTTCTACCAGCCAACCCAATTTGTAGTGATTGGCGGTAAGCGTGCTACAATTTTTTAATTACAATATTATATTATACTTATATCTAATTACACAATATACTTACTTAATACATATAATTATATATTTATAGGCACTTATACATAAAAATAATAGTCAGAAAGGTAGGGTAAATAAACTATGAATATAACTCATCCAGGAAGTGTTTGCGAGTTAATCTTTTGAAGCATTCTTTAGAGTCTACCTTTTTAATTTCAAATGGTAGTTTATTCCAGAGCCGAGGACTGATTCAACAAAGAAAGAGTTTCCACGGAACGATGTGCAATGCTCGGGGGTGTCTAGAAGGAGATTGTCAAAAGACCTTAGTTTTTTTTCGTGTGTATCAGATCGGAAACGAAAACGGTTTTTTAGATACTCAGGTGCAAAGGGATCCTTAAGAACAGAGAAAAGAACACAAAGAATCCTTAGGTTTCTACGCTCACGAATTGGGAGCCATTTTAATTCAGCGCGGAATTTACTCACATGGTCGAATTTGCGAAGGCAGAAAATAAAACGTATGCAGGTATTAAGGAGGCGATCAAGTTTGTTAAGAAGTTCTTCGGAGAGATCTAGCAAAGCAACGTCGGCATAATCAATTATAGGTAAAAGAAGTGAGTTGACAAGACATATTTTAGTGGTTATTGGGAGAAAGTGTTTCAGACGGATTATGGAATGCAGAGTGGCATAAAATTTACGAGATAGTTCTTTTATATGAGGAATCCAACATAGCTTTGAGTCAAACAGGATACCAAGGTTTTTAACAATAGGCGTGAAAGGGATATTACAACCGTTGAAGTGAACATGGGGTAGAAAACTAAGAGAGTCTATTTTGTTCAGCTGGCGTGGGCTGCCTATAATGATGGCTTGACACTTATCAGGATTAACTTTAATGCCAAAACGATTTGACCAAGTCAGCAGACGGAAAAGATCATCATTGAGTGCTCGAATGGCAACATCCAAAAAGTCGACAGGTGCAGAGGTATAAAGCTGGAGGTCGTCAGCATACATGTGGTATTGACTGAGAAGGTGGGATGATAACAGGTTAATAAATAAAGAGAAAAGGAGTGGAGACAAAATTCCACCTTGTGGTACACCGGCCACGACTTCCTTCCATTCGGAAAACGCATCACCATCACGGGTTCTTTGACGACGCATGGTTAAATAGGATGAGAACCAATCAATGACAGAAGGAGAGAAGTTAAGTTTAGGGAGTGTAGCTAGTAAGAGCTCATGATCAACTGCATTGAAAGCGTTACTGAAATCTATAAGCACAAGTACCGTAACGTGGGATTTCTCCATGTTAGCCCGAATATCCTCGGTGACGTTTAAGAGAGCAGTTGTTGTGCTATGCCCCTTTCTAAAGCCGGATTGAAATGGATTAAACAAATTATTAACAGAGATAAATTCAGTTAGTTGAGAATGAACGACAGATTCAATGATTTTTGAAAAGAACGGCAAGTTAGAAATAGGGCGATATTGTTTAAGAAGCGTAGGATTTGAGATTTTAGGAAGAGGAATAATATGGGCTTGACGCCACTGGTCGGGAAACTGGGAAGATTGGAGCGAAAAGTTAACTATGTTAGTAAGCGTAGGAAGAACATGGTTTAAGATATAAGAAATCATGATGCGGCCAATGTCATCGCTACCTACCGCCTTGGACTTCAGTGAAATAAAGGTTTTTTTAATCCTATCTTGGCTGACGTGAGCAAAAGAGAAAGGTTCAGTAGTTAATACGGAGATATTTGCAATCTCAGTCAGAGCTTCAGACTTAGCTAATGGGCTCAGAGTAGAGCAAGATGAAAAATGAGTGTTTAGGGTGTTAAGATCAAAAACTAATTTGGTTTCAATGCATTTTGATTTTCCTATTCCAATTGACCTTAAAAACCTCCAGAGGCCTGCGGGAGAGGCAAGTTCAATTTGTTCAGCAATATAACGTTTTTTCGAGTTTCGAACTAGCATGTTGCAACGGTTCCTAAGCTTTTTGTATGTCGCCCAGTTTTCGTCACAACGAGAGCCTTTAAACTTTCGGAAAGCACGATCCCGCCTTGCCATAGCTCTCCGAATGGTGTCAGAAATCCAAGGTGAGAGGGCTTGTTTCAACTTAATGAAGCGAATAGGGGCATGCCGGTCGAACAGATCAATGATATTAGAATTTAGAAAATTAACCTTCTCCTCGATAGATGTAGTAATGATTTCGACGTCATTCCAGTTTATATTAGATACATCCTCATTTAATTTAGTAGAATCTATACGTGAGAAATTGCGCTGCTTGAGGGTGACAGGTTTGGGTTTAGGTAAGCGAATTTTGTAGGACAAATACAAGAGATCATGATGCGAGAAAGCCGGTGCAGAAAGCTGACCATGATTGGCAACGAGATCAACATTAGATGTTATTATTAGATCAAGTACAGTGTCACTAGTTGCAGTGTGGTGAGTAGGTTCGGAGTTAACAATATTGAGATTTACAGATTCTATAATGTTTTTAAGTTTCAATGACTTTGGGTTAGATAGAAGGCATGTGTTAAGGTCACCCATTATTATGGTGTGGGTATAATCAGACGTTAAGTTCTCTAAAATAGTTTCGATTTTGTCAAGGTAACTGTTTGAGACTTAAACTGTTTGAGAAATTATGTTTGTTTTGAGTATGAATATATCATGTGTATATATGTATGTATTACAAATAGGTTATTATTATTATCATAATTATATATGTACCCAGTTGTCCAGCGATCTTCGTGGCATCATGAAGGCCCCGTCTGAAAACCAGCGCTGCACCTGACCCTTAGGTTCTGGCGCAGCATAATGCTGAGACGGGGACCTATTTGACCCCACGCAACACAAAATGACGTACCTACTTTCTCTGTTTTTCGTTTCGTATTATATGTTAAGTACCTGTTTTGTGTCTATCTGTTACTATTTGTTGTTTCTTTTGTGTTGTTTGGGGAAAAATAAATGTATTTTCTTTCTTTCTTTCTTTCTTTAGACTGTAATATTAGGAGGGCAGTATATGACACCAAGAAGAACTTTTGTACCAAAGTCAACTTCTAAAAACAAGTACTCTGGGGAAGCGCTGTAAAGAGAGGGAGACTGACAAACAACTTTATAAGAGATATTACTTTTGAGATATATAGCGACACCACCATTGCCCTTGCCAGTGCGGTCATTGCGAACCAGTACATACCCGGGGAGAGGAAAAAAGGAAGATGGAAGAGATGGTTTGAGAAAGGTCTCAGATACAAGGACCGCACTGATATTGCAACAATCAAAAGATTCAAGGAGATCCGTCAGATGAGCAGGTATGCTTTGGGAGTTAATGTGACAAACATTAAATGACTTAGCATACTGGCTAAACACATTATTCAGTAACTCACCTAGGGAAAGAGTATGCTCATCATGAATACTGACAAAAGATAAGTCGGAGTCAGATTCAGCAGTTACAAAAGATTCATCATAAGATTCATACATAGCATAACATAAGATATTATATATACTTGGTATATAAATAGTATGAAGGTATCTCTATTTAATTTATTTTATAGGTGTGCCTAGAATAATAAAAATAAATAAACAATATATGTATGTAAAAACAATTATAGCAATAAAAATACAAGAAAAATATAAACTAATTCACAAAATAGATACTATAAACCTAATAGGAACAAGTATTCAATACTTATTTAACACTAATCACAAATTATACTCATTAATAGCTGGCAAAAAGATACATGAAGGGTTCTTTTACAGTTATACTCAGTAAGGTATTGTAGGTATTTAAATCCGTGAGTGTAGCCCACGTTTTGCGTGGTATGTACTTAGAATCCCGCCTGACAGGTTGCAATAGCCCATCGCTGCGTTTAGGCAGCCTAGAATTTTTATTCCACCGGTTTTCTCAGGATATTTTCCTCCATCGTTTTAAGCATTGTTAAATGGTTCAGGAGATAGACTATAAGCTAAGCTTACCATGGTGTTTCCGTACTTATTCCTTTACTTTCCACTGAAAAATGACCTTCGTGGTAACTTTTCCCCTTTTATATTGAAGGCAAGATAAAAGAATCCATTAGTGGGAAACTGAATCTCCGCTTTGAAATCTATTGTGTTCGTTATTTATTAATGTCATTGTTACCTACACCCCATCCATTATGGTGTCGGGATGACAATATCTATTTCAATCATTCAGGTAACTTGGTAGGTATCTTTGTTTTATTTTTCTTTCTTTAGCAAAATCCTTTTCACTTCTGTTTAGTTCACAGATCGTTTCAAGCTGCTACGAGTTACAAGGGCGGGTTCCAATTAAGTACAGTTGAAAAATGATGACGCCTCGTTTTTCCTTGAAATTATGCCAAAACCTTTGTCCGTTTTTATAGAGAAACGAGACTTTAATAGTCATCCGGATACACTATAATTTTGGAAACCGGTGTAATAATTATCTCCAAACAAGAGATTTTGCAGCGATGTACTTACTGGGTTATTATTACCGATAGGGACTGCGAAGAAAATGAACTGCGGGGCCCTCGTTCCTAGAAGGGACTGTCCACGTCCACTGACTTTAGGTTCTAATCTCAACACATAATATGTATGTATTCACAAAAAAAGTATATAAGTAGTATATCAGTCATGTAGTTCCCATAATACAAGCTTCGCTTAGTTTGGGGCTAGATGATGCTGTGTGAAAAATGTCCAGCTTTACCTATTTATTTACTAGCCGATGCACGCGGTTTTACTCGCTTAGGGTAGGTTACAGTTTAATTGATAGGTGCATCAAAAATAATTCCTGACTGTAAGTTCAAGGAATACCATTTTTTTATGTAAAGGTTTTCAGCCCTTTTTACCCCTTAGGGGTAGAATTTTCCAAATTCCTTTCTGATTGCACCCCTACACCATAAGAGGAATATACCCTCCAAGTTGCATGCTTCTAGGACTTATGGTTTAGGCTGTGCGTTGATCCGCCAGTAGGTAACGGAACAGTTTTATATACCTATTACTAGCTTCTGCATACGGCGTCGCCCACGTGGTACCCGGATAAAAAGTAGCCTATGTGTCATTCTGATGTATTATGCTATACCTCTATTACTGTAAAGTTTCATCAAAATCCGTTCAGAAGTTTTTGCGTGAAAGAATAAAAAACATCCTCACAAACTTTCGCGCTTATAATATTAGTAGGATTTAAATATTATGTATGTCCTATAATATTATGTTATTTTAGTTATTATACCAAAAATTACGCTTTTGTAATAACATAAAAAAGAGATGGCATTACTCACTCGTTAACCTTCCTACAATATTGTCGAATATTGATGTCGCGAATGCATTTGATAGTTATTTCTCTAGTGTATCTAAAATTGTAACCCTGGAGTTAGCCGCTAGCGGCTCTAATAAACTCCTCTTGATTAGAGTCAAGCGTTAAAAATATGAAATTGTGTTTAGTTTTAGACACGTTAATGCCGATGGCATTGTAAATAAACATAAATAATACCCACCGAAGACTTATGGAGAATGTCCACAAAAGTGCTAGGTGTTAGGTACAATCATTACATTAGTACCTATCGCTCCGTGTTTAGCCTACTTTTTCAATAATTGTATTGACCAAGGACTATTTCCTGATCTTATAAAATGTATTTAGTAATGCCTTAAATAACAGTTAAACCTTACTTTATAATTATAATCTATAAAAAATAATTCCTTCGTTCAAGTCTATTGTTTGTGAGCGTATGTATGTCTATGTCTGTTCCTTTGGCTCTCGCTGTAGTTCAAACGGCTTGATGATTTTGATAAATGTCTCAATAGATTCGTCTTGATCACGAGACTAACATAGGATATAGGTATAAAGTGTCAAGAAATCTAATATGGCAACCACAAACCGTCATATTCGATTTCCAACAAACTAAGATTTTTGCCTTTAGCTTATTCGGTAGCCTAAACAGATTGATGGATTTTGATAAATGAGGTGTCGTTGGAATCGTCTTGATCACGAGTGACACGGAATGCACAAAATGATAATAATTTAATAGGGCGGCTATTTTGCCGCCGTAAACGATTTTAGACTTAAAAAACAATATTAAATACCTATAAGTGCGGATTCGTCTAAGTCTAGAGAGTGATATCCTACTAATTAGTATATTAATGATTAACAGTTAAAAAAATTACCCCTCCACCCCCCCTTTTCACCCACTTTCACCCCCCTCTGATCCGATCTCTCAAACGCGACAGAATTGTGGCTATTGCTTTATGGGATCGTATTGAGGATAATTGACAGATAAAAATTTCACCCCCCCTCTTCACCCACTTTCACCCCCCCTCTTTCGATATCTCCGAAATGCGTTAAAATTGTGGTGATTGCTCTATGGCATCGTATAGTGAATGATTAACAGTTTAAAAAATGTATCCCTCCTTCCCCCCTTTTCATCCACTTTCACCCCCCCTCTACCCCGATCTCCCTAACCCGACGGAATTGTGATGATTGTTCTACGAGACTGTAAAGAGGATATTTGAAAGATAAAAATGTCACCCCCCCCCCCACCCTCCTTTTCACCTACTTTCATCCTCCCTCTTTTGAGATCTTCGAAATGCGTAAAAATTGCTGTAATTGCTTTATGGGATCGTATAGAGAATGACTAACAGTTGAAAAAAAATCCCCGTCCTTTTCATCCCCCTGCACCCCCCTTCCCATTGTATCTTAGACTCTATGGGTTATGATTACATGGTGAGATCGTATAGGAGTGTTCCACGACATGATAAAACCTGCAACCCCCTCTTGAAATCAGCACCCCCCTTCCCATTGTATCTTCGAAACCTGAAGAAGGGGTAATGATTGCATGGTGGGATCCTATAGAAGTGTTCCACAGCGTTATTAAACATGCACCCCCTCTTAAATTCAGCCCCCCTGCCCTCCCATTGTGTCTTCGAAACTTGCATAAGGGGCGTTGATTGCATGGTGGGATCGTATAGAAGTGTTCCAAGACATTATTTAACTTGCACCCCTTCTTAAAATAAGCCAGATATAATAAAACTTTATTAACATTTTTAAAATAAAAATTTTGATAAAACTTTACAGTAATATAGTTTATACATCAGAAAAAACATAGGCTACTTTTTATCCGGGTACCACGCGGGCGAAGCCGTGGGCAGAAGCCAGTAGGAGATAATTGTACCAAGTGTCATTTGCTATTAAATTTTATAGGTAAAGGAATATTAAGAATAATGAACCACGCGTTTCTTTGTTTTTTAACTGTCAATTTTTTCGAGAGGTCATGATTACCTACTGTAAGTAAATAATCTTTTAATTGCTTGACGACCACTGTGGCGCTGTGGGCGATAGCCTGCCTGAGACGTAGAAGGTTGCGGGTTCGATTTCCGCCGCGGGACAAGTGTTTGTATGATCTGAAAATATTTGTCTCGGGTCTGGGTGTTTTCTATGTTTAATATGTACCGATATATTTACAACAAAAAATGTACTTATGTAAGTATCTAATCATATCAGTCATGTAGTTCCCATAACACAAGCTCCGCTTACCTAATTTGGGGCTAGATGATGCTGTGTGAAAATGTTCAGCACTATTTACTAGGTAGGGGAGGTAGGTCTAAAGCGGGTAGGCCTTTAAAATTACGCGCCTTTACCGTTATTGAGAATTTGTGCGTGCGAACAGACACTTAGTGCGTCCGCAATTACAGGCAGTCAGCCCACGGTGTTCGCGGTCGCGGTTGTAAGGTAAGATGCTATCAAAGTTTTTTGTTAATTTTACAAAAAAATTGAGGATTTCTTTGTTTGTGATTGCTCTGAACTGGTTCATATTTATTCCTATTTGTTTAAAGTATGTGTTTAGTAATATTTTGTCTTATTGTAAATGGAGTGGCTTTGCGGTATGTGGTTTTGGTTTTGAGGTTATAAGCATATTCAAAATAAAAGATCCTTTGGGCAAATCCGGTAGGGGCAAAGTGCGTACCTAACCGCTTCCCTTTTTTCACTATTCTTATTAAATTTAACATAAAAAAATGTTTTATGAATTTTTCCAAAAAAAAAAACAGACGAATCCAGATGCTTGGTGTGTGACATGTTAGTTTAAAAAAGATTTAATTTTTTTCAATGATTATAAAAAAATACAATTTTGCTAACTAACTATAAGAAAAGATCTGTTTTAGTAATAATGACAATTATCATCATCATCAGCCTATATTAGTCCACTGCTCGACATAGGCCTCCCCTAATGAGCGCCATAGCGCCCTGTCTTCAGCTTGTCGCATCCAGCATCTGCCTGCAGTCTTTCGCAGATCATCATCCCACCTGGCCGGAGGGCGTCCTACACTACGTTTGCCGAGTCGCAGTCTTCACTCAAGGAGACGTTTACCCCAGCGGTTATCGGTTCTTCGCAAGATATGACCGGCCCACTGTCACTTCAGCTTGCTAATTCGTTGAGCTATGTCAATAACTTTGGTTCTCTGACGGATGTATTCGTTTCCTTCAGAGAAACTCCGAGCATAGCTCTTTCCACAGCTCGCTGAGCGACTTTGAACTGGTGGACCAGCCCTATCGTGAGTGTCCACGTCTCAGCTCCGTAGGTCATGACGGGTAGGACGCACTGATTGAAAACTTTTGTTTTCAAGCATTGCGGTATGGATGACGAGAAGACTCCACGTAGTTTTCCAAACGCTGCCCAGCCTAGCTGGATCCTCCTCTTGGCCTCCTCGAAATTGTTTTTACCCAACTACAGAACCTGCCCAAGGTAAGTATATTCAGAAACAATTTCGAGGAGGTGGCCATGTACAACCACCGGTTTTGGCACAATGTGGCTATTGATCATGACTTTGGTTTTATCCAAATTCATGCCAAGACCGATACATCGGGAGGCTGAAGCTAGGCCGTCCAGCATCCGGTTCAGCTCCTCTAGCGACTCCGCCATTAAGACTATGACATCAGCGAATCGCAGGTGTGAGATGTAATCGCCATTTATGTTAATGCCCTTACCTTTCCAGTCCAGCTTCTTAAACATATCTTCCAACGCGCTCGTGAACAGTTTCGGGGATATGACATCCGCCTGCCTCACTCCTCTGCGCAATTGAATGGGTTTAGACTGCTGGCCCTGTACTTGGACACTCATAGTGGCGGTCTCATAGAGACATCTCAGCACCTCGATATAACGATAGTCTACTTGGCATCGCTGTAAGGATTCTAGAACAGCCCAGGTTTCGACGGAGTCAAAGGCCTTCTCATAGTCCACAAAGGACTATGAGAAGGAAGAGTATAATCAAGGGCTGATTATACTCTTCGGACTTCTGTATAATCTGCCTCACTGTGTGAATGTGGTCTATGGTGCCATATCCTCCGCGGAACCCGGCCTATTCCGGTGGCTGGAACTCGTCAAGTCTTCTGGCGAGACGATTCGTGACCACTCGTGAGAACAGCTTATAGACGTGGCTCAGGAGTGAGATGGGTCTATAGTTTTTAAGGAGGGTTTTATCTCCCTTCTTAAAAAAGAGCACCACCAAACTCCCGCTCCACGCCTTTGGAGTTCTCCCACTGTGAAGGACGGTGTTAAAGAGGTTTTGTAGCTCCTGTATAACAGGGGCTCCTCCTGCTTTCAAAAGCTTTGATGTAATTCCGTCCTCACCGGGGGCTTTTCCATTTTTAAGCTGCTTCAGAGCTAACACAATCTCATCTTGACTGATGTCTGGCAGTTCGTCGGTATAGTGGCGCGTCAGAGTAGCTCTGTAATCGTGGTTGTCTCGTCGGGAACAAGGGGCATGAGCAGCCTAAACGGCCATAGAAATCCTCTATCTTAGCGGATATCTCCGGCTTCGACAGTACGGTCCTCCCGTCGTGCGTTTTTAGCTTCGTCAGGTGGCTCCTGCCAAGCTGCTGAGTGAATACTTTGGACCCTCGGTTTCGCTCTATCGCCTCTTCAATGAGGCGTGTGTTGGAGCTCCGAAGGTCGCGCCGTACCATCTTCGCAATTTGCTTGTTCAGGTCTGACCTCTCTAACGAAGTCGCTTGGGTGGTTCCCGTCTTTTTGTCATCAGCTCGAGAGTTCCATCCGAGAGTTTGGACTTCTTGCCTGTACGCTGCTTTTGGCAGAGCTTGATGCCCTCGTCCCTTAACGTTTCGACCAGATTGTGTAGGATCTCGTCAGCGTCATCAGTGGGTTCCAAGGCAACAAATCTATCACCGAGAAGCTGCTGGAACTTCTCAGCGCCCGCCATGATTTGGATTGGGTTAGGTCGGAGCGTGGAATTCAACAGACGGTTTCTTTCAAGCTTCAAGTTGATATTCAGAGAGCCTCGGAGCAGTCGGTGATCAGATCCGGTATTGAACCTGTTGATCACTGAGACATCTCTGAATATATGCTTGCTATCCGTCATGATGAAGTCGATCTCATTTTTAATCACAGTGTCGGGGATTTGCCATGTCCACTTCCTTTGGGGCCGTTTCTTAAAGAAGGAGTTCATTAAGAACAGCCCTTCTTTCTCAAGGAAGTTGACAAGCATTTGCCCCCTGTGATTCCTAACTCCATAACCATGCGGGCCTATTCGGGATTCGTTGCCAGTCTGGGTTCCCACCTTGCCGTTAAAGTCCCCCATAACAACATTGAAGTGAGCAAGGCTCTGGATATGTCTTCGTACATCTCCTCCACTTCATCATCCGAGTGTGCCGAGGTCGGTGCGTAAACCTGAATGACCTTCATGCTGTAACGCTTGGACAGCCGAAGGATCAGGTACGCTAGCCTGGTCGACACACTGGAGATTTCTTCAACGTTGTTAGAGAGGGCCTTATTGACGAGGAAACCTACACCACCCTGGGATGTTTTATCACCCTCGCGAAAGTAGAGAAGATGGTCCGAGTCTAAGGTTACGGTGTCCTCTCCGGACACCGTAACCTCTCTCTCTCTCTCTACGGACTTCACATAACCCCAGAACATGCCATTTAATGTTCTATAACTCCACTTCCAACTGCGCTAAATGATGGTCAAGCCTCAGTGTGCGTCCGTTAAACGTAGCCAGGGTCGGTTTTAGTGGTGAATGGTAGCCTGGGGTAGCCCGGTGATTCTTAGCACCCCCTGCCCCGCCGTTACCATGGCCGCTACCATGACCAGGAATAGCGAGGTGGCCGGGGCCATTTTCTTTTGGCTTCTATCATTGGGGGGTAATGCCCATAATCCCCATGCTGGGCATGCGGGTTGGGGATCGCAGTTAGGAAAGATTGTTCTGCAGGGGGCGCTGCTGCCCGCCCCCCGGTGTATGTCCCTTAGTCGCCTCTTACGACACCCACGGGAAGAGTTGGGGTGGTGCAAATTCTAAGCCTGCACCACACGGCAATAATGACAATAATCAATATAAATAGTTCAGTTTTAACTTATTTTTATTGAAATCGTTGTACTAATGAATCTGACACTTTAAGGTGTCACAATTTCATTCAAAATATGTCAAAGCTGAGAGCAAGTTGACTTGATCTTATATACTTTTAATACTACCTGCTTTAGGCCTCCCCTAAGGGTAAAGCGGGTATTTAGAAGGGTTTCGATTTTTGATTGTTTTTTTATTTTATAGAGGTGTTTTAGGTTTTGTTTTGTTTTAAAAGTAAGCATTAATATGTTTAAAAGTTCTATACCTAACTAAAAGCTGTGAACATTAAACACAAAGTGGTTTTTTAATGTTAACCTTAGCTTACCGCTTTGGAACGACTTCCCCTACTTAATTATTATTTAATAACTCTAAAAGCGAAATCAATATCAAATTCACTTTGTCAAATGTACAAATTCATTATGATATACTAAACATTAAATTATATGGAGAATCGCTTAATCTTGTAGATTCTACTATGTTTTAAGGACTCCATATTGATTCAAAATTGCAATGGAATCTGCAAATTGAAGTACTTGCAGACAGACTTACCTACCTAGTTCTGCTGCATATGTCGCATGTCGTTAGGACATTTTACTGATGAAGCTACAGCTAGCTAGGTCATATCACATGCCATCATACTGTGGAAAAAAGCAGCAGATATCAAAAAGAACGATTTATAGTTCCTACCTAATAAAAAAATATGACATTAATTTCACAGTAAGTATATCTTAATGATGTACTTACATAAAATTAGGGTAAGTTTTATAAACTAAAGTGACTTGCATATTAACACTAGAAATAAATTACTCATTTCGAAATTAAGATCAGAAAAGCCCAATGGGTTTTTATGAAGAACTCGGTACGTTCTGTAATAAGATTCCGGTTAATGAAATCGGGCTTCCTATTCGTAAATTTCAATCCTACATAAACGATAAAACTGCATGGGCCGATATCGTCGTTCGTCTCCCTCGATAGCTCACTTGTCAAATTGCAAACCATTGTTTGACGTTACTATTTATCTCAGAAAAAGCTTATCGGATTGTAATGAGTTTTTTTTGCAATCGATCTGATGTTTTCAAGGATGGTTCTTAGAAAGGTTTTATCGCCAAAGGTCACTAGGGGCGCTGCTATAGACAAGAGAAAACAAAATATAACTCGTTAAAGAGAATATAAATAGAAAAAAAAACTATTTAATTGGTTATAATCATCGTTTATTTTCTTTTGTATTATAGGTAGTTTTTTTTATTACAATATTCTTTTAAATCAATAAATGATAAATAAAATTGTTAACTTCTTTACCAAACACAATTTCTCATATAATTTTCTTATTAAATTAAAATTGTGTATATGACTTTGCAAGAAGCAAACAAGGTCAAGAAATAGAGAAACTATTTACAAACAAGCTTGTACTAAATCCTCGGTGCGTGAGTCAGACTAGTACGTTTTTATTATTATGATGCCCCATTATTGGTCACAATAACTTATAATTATAATGAAGTTTATTCATATTATAAAAACGGGAATTTTCACGTAATGAGTCGAAACTTAGTCGGTGCCTTCACCGATAGTGCAGTACGTGAAAATTCCCGTTTTTATAATATTAATAGTCAAGTTCACGATAGTTTTTGGAATAAAATATAATGAAGTCTGTTAGTTTAACAAAAACTGCAGCACATACAGCGAGAAATGGCGTTTAGTATAAGTCGGACATTAAATTTACCAACTTCGCACATACTGACATATGAACACGACGTACCTAATTACTAATCATCACACAACCGGCAACGGCTCAGGCACCTGCTCTGCGGTATCCGCTCAGGGGGCCTAGACAAATACCATTTTCTGTTGTCGTTAACGCCTACGGAAAGATTAATTTGTATGAGAATTACATTAGCTGCGGAAATGGCACGTGACAGCTGCCAAGTTTTACCTTGATAAATTTGCGTTAGCGTGAAAGGAAAAGTAAGCGTGAGGTATTTGTCTAGCCCCCCAGGACACCTCAGTGTTGGCTGGGGGACCGCTCAGTGACGGCTATAATTTATTACAATACTTTTCTTCAAAATTGCCTTGCTAGCTTGTGCGGAGGCGAGGCGATTCCGCTAACATGCTGCTTAAAGTGCGTTGCAGTATATTTTCTTACAAATAATTGGCTCGAGTTTAGGCGGTGCCCATTCCGTGCCGAGCTGATATGTGTACGATAACCTTAAGACCTACCTATAATTTAGTTTTGGAATAGTTAAGATCTATTTCAATCTGTCTTGTTTCCAGCGCCTCGACCGCCTGTTCAAAGGCTTTGACAGCATGTGGCCCTTCAAATGGATTTATCGGTTTGTCGTCCGGATTAACGCCATTTACCCTCAACATCAAATCCCTCATCAGGGCTCGTTCTTGAACCAAAACTTCTTCGTTCATTACAAAAACTCGCCTCCCTTTTAAGAACACACCATGTTTTTTGAGACAATGTCGCATGAAGTCAGTTCTGTAACTGTATGGTTGTGAGCAAATCTGAAAAATATAAAATTCATTGAGTTAGAACAGGTTAGGTCGTACATTTTAATGGTTAAAAAAAACCGTTCTGTACCCGTAGGTGTAGAGAACTGGAAAATAATTGATTGATTATGCCGCAAAAGTATGGCTCTGTATGACTGCCATGGAATCTTCTAGGCAATCTGACGAATATTGAAACCATACACAATTTTTAATTAAAAAAAAACTTGTCTTCTTAGATTTTCTATTGTCTGGAATTCCAGACACCACACAGGAGCCCATATATATGCGTTTGCACAAAGAGGTTGTTCATTTGTTACTAATTATCTCCGAAACAGCTGATCGGATTGTAGTGCGGTTTTGCAATCGATTTGTATGTCTTCAGTGATGGTCCTTAGAATATTATCGCCACAAATCCTTAGAGGGCGCTGCTAGTGATGATTTTTTTTTAATTTTGCAAAAAAAATTGAAAACGTCAATGTTTAAACTCCCGACGTGATTTCACGGGCTCCTTACTTCGCGGATTAAAATAGATAAAACAATCTGATAAATCCTATCAAAAACATAAGAAGTAAAAAAATGCAGGTCTCGCAACGCAGTCCTTCCACCGCAAAAAGTTTTGAGATCTCATGTAAAAAAAACCAAGACAGTTATTTTAGTATTTACGGAAGCACCTATACAACAACTTTGATATAAATTGTTACCTATCAGCATTTATAGTGACCGTTTATATACATATAAGATATCTTTATTTCTATACCGGCAACAATCACATAAGTATTTTAAATAGTAGATTATTCTTATGAGATTATGTTGCCGTGCTATTGCCAAATCATTATATTTATACTCCGTAAGCGTCAGTAACTCCGAAACCACTCATCCGATTGTGATGCGGTTTTTCGTAATCGATTTGTATAAATAAATAAATAAATAAAATAATCATCGGTTCATAATAAGTATCGGTTCTTAGATAGATTTCGTCCCTGAAAGTATCTAGAGGGCACTGCAGGGCCTAGACGATGCAAAGCACGTCGGTGGTTTTGAAATTATGCAAAATTCACTTGTCTGTCTGTTCGATGGTGTCCTTTTGAGATATTCTTACCTGACATCTAAACGGTCTTTCACCAGTGTGGACGCGGATATGATGATTCAAGTTAGACTTTGTTACAAAAGACATTGAGCATTGCTCGCAGCTAAATTGTTTCGTACCCATGTTATGGATACCCTGGCAGTGTCTCCACAGGTGATATTTCTGAAAACAAAAAAAAAGGTGTTCCCTGGGAGCGCTGTGACATATTTGCCAATTCAACTGATGAATTTGACAATATTGAAGGACCAAGTCTCTATTATGTAGAACAATATTGAAGGACCAAGTAGGTATCTATAATTATGTAGAATTATTTTTCACATAAATTTGTCTTGATGCTTACTGTAGAAGGTCTTGGATGTAGGTCAAAATCAAAACAAAAAAATCTAAATATTTTATTCAATATTAAAAGTTACGTAACATTAATGGGTTAACAATAATGGGGATCTCTTTAGTTAAGTTTAAGTTAACCTGTATTAAAAGAGTCCCCTCTTTTCTGTGGTTCGTACACGGTAACACTTGTAATCTACTATAATTATACTAGTAGGTATAATAGTTATAGCTTATTGCACTGCTATGCCATTATTTTGTCAAAAATCATTATTCCGAGTGTAATCCCACAAATCGCCGAAATGGTCAAAACATGGACATTGACTTGGATAAACTGTATGACATGTATGGGGACTTACCATACATGTATTTTATCCCGAAATGGTGTGACTATTATTAATGGTGTGTGTGTGTGTGTGTGTGTATGTGTGATTGGGAGAGGCCTATGTCCAGCAGTGGACTCTTGTGGGCTGATGATGGTATGACTATGCTCAGACAGGAAACAACATTTATTATTATTTTCATTTATGTATGTAATTAACTTCTATTTTAAGCAGCTAGTTATTTAATTTAACCAAATTTTATCTTATTTTGGTAATCAGTCAAACGCACTATCCGCCCCACTCTTCATTACACAAAGGAAGAAAATGCTAATTAGCATTAAGTTCGCCTATGGAATTGTTTTATCTTGTGCAATAAAGCATTTTCTATCTGTCTATCTAACATTTTAAGCCCCCTAGTGTTTTCTATCTATTGAATTTATTGCAGCATCCTGGTGACTTGTGGCGCCAAAACAATATCTAAGAACTATTCTTGAAGGCACAAAATCGTTACCAATATCGCATTCCATCCGATAAGCTGCTTCCGATATAATTGGTTACAAACAAACTAAACAACCTCTTGTGGCCTATACGGGCTTCTGTCGTAGCTTGTTAAAATATTTGTATGGTAAATTAATGTACCTACCGTTCTAAATTTTTTTCCACAATGCTCACATGGATTTTTTTTTTCTTGACCCGTATGTAACAACTTGTGCCTGCAAATTAGATTATACCTTTACATATTACTATAAATTTACTACATTTTATACAAGCTTTCAAAGGAAAATCATCAATGTAAAGGGATTATACACAGGATGTGGTTTAAAAACACTTCCAAACACTTTCTTTTCGATGCCAAGTTCAGAAAAAGTAACAAACATCGATCCATCGCGTTAGTTAATAGTAATAGTTAAAGTAGTATGAAGCAAGATGTGCATAATATCTAGTTGTAGCCATTTTGAACACTCGTGTAAGGGTATAAAATATTGAATATCAAAAACTCAAGAATCAATAACTCGAAAAACGTAAGATTATAGCTGGGTACATTTTTTGTTTTCTGCACAGTTAAATTCCCCACCCGTAAGTAAAGTGTTGGCTACTCATTACGCCACATATTTACAGTCACAGTTTTATAAAAAAAAACATAATAGTCATTTCTGTAAAAAAAATATGTCGAAAAATTTGTCGGCGTCTCAGTTAAATTAATTATGTAAGTAAGTATTTATTTGTAGTATTTTAATTTTTTTTGCCAGTATTTTGGGAACGCTTCCGTCTGGTAGCGATCTGGATCAGTTGAGATCTATAGATCGTTTGCAACGGTCTTTAGGTAGTCTGTATTTTTTTGTATATACCTACTTGTACATAGATAGATAGAAGATAGAAAATACTTTATTGTACACCAAATAACATATCAGCTTAGTTAAGTACTATTAACTTTAACAATGTTGTACAATGTGCGGTCTTATCGCTAAATAGCGATCTCTACCAGACAACCTTTGGATGGAACGGACTGTAAGAAAGTTTAAAAGGGGTTTAATTGGTGTACTTACCACATATTGGTATTGAATATATTATAATACACATAATTTATTATACACAATATACCTACATATTTACATATTATATACGTCATAACTATATATTATTATTACTATATAATATTTATTCATACATAGTTGTATGAATAAATGTAATGTAAGTGTTGGTAAGCATAAATAATAAAATCTACTATACTAACTGTTTAAGACCTTCCGCCGTGGTGTAAGAAGCAACACATTTATCACATTTGTGATCTCTGTTTCCGTGAGTCTTCTGATGGCTGTTCAATGTGTGTATTGTATAAAAGCTCTTAGGACATTTGCTACACTTAAAAGGTCTTTCTCCTGAAAGTTAAAATAGATCTGGCTTAGTTTCCATTTTATTATTAAGAACATATATTGTTATAACAGAAAAACCTAATCCTTAACCTCACACTGTTTTGTGCCTATAGTTGTGTGTTCATAGTTCATCGCTTTTCTCCGAGGCTTGCTACCACGCGAGCAAGATCCAGATTAAAAGTATGAAGTAGTGTTGTTCAAGGTCAACTACCATTACAAATTTCATCGAAATTATTTCAGGCATTATACAGATTTTATACTGGCCGAGGCATTAGAAGTAACAAACATCCCTACTTTAGCATTTATAGAGACGATTTCGGCGCAGTATCTGTCATCAGATAGTTGAAATTTTGTATAAACCTGTCAAACAATGACTATGCAACTTTAAGGTAAGCTGAACTGACGATGGAGTGGAATCAAGACAATGAACCTCCTCGCTGTATAATATTATTATTATTATTACTCTTTCACGCAAAAACTACTGAACGGATTTTGATAAAACTTTACAGTAATACAGCATATACATCAGAATAACACATAGGATACTTTTTATCCGGGTACCACGCGGGCGAAGTCGTGGAGTTTGGGCTTATTTTGATCAGCATGTGATTCCAAATGTTAATTTTATAAAAGCTTTTAAAAAATATTTTGAAAGCTATGAAAGATCATATAATAATAAATTAAACATGGTAATGCTGAAATTTCATTCATATTATTTTATTTTAACCCTTAAGAATAGCTGTACATACCTGTGTGAGTTAGTACATGATTTTTCAAAGTGGTGACCATTTTGCCACAGTGAGGACACATTTCTCTTCTACATGGTACTTTTTGTTTAGGTAAATTTTTTCTTTTTTTTAATATGGTCCGTGCTACCCTAATGTCTCTTAAATACACTGGCTTTAGAGACATTTTATTGACAGACCCATCTGTTGAATAAAAAAATAGTTTTATCACAGAGAGGAGAGACATTAGAAAATTTGGCAAAACAAAAAACTACAAAAAACTTAACTGGAAATCTCATTTGGAAAATTTGTGTAAGAAAATTAATAGCTTAGCTTACGTCCTATTTAAAATATCTAAAATAGTTAATGTGGAAACCCTGTTAACAGCGTACCATGGACTAATTGCATCAAATATTCGTTATGGTATACTTTTTTGGGGAAATTCTACTGACATTGAGAAAATTTTCAAATATCAAAAGCGATGCATAAGGGCCATGTTTAGTCTGAAAGTAACGGACTCTTGTAAACCATTTTTCTCTCAGCATAATATTTTGACGATTCCTGCGCTATATATATTTGAAACGGTTATGTTTGTTAAAAATAACCCAGATTTATTTGAACAACTCTCTGATGCCGTGGTTCGCAATAGACGTGACAAACATAGAGTTGTTACTCGCAACTCCAAAACAACCTTAATGCGTAAAAGTATATTCTGCTCAGCACCTTTCACATTTAATAAACTGCCAGAGTCCATACGAGAATTACCTTGTACGTTGTTTCGGAGGAAAGTGACTGAACTATTGACAAATAAATGCTATTACTCCTTTAATGAATTTTTGACTGATAAATTGTAGGTAGGTATAATAACATAGACATTTTTTTTCTCAATGATTGTATTATTATTATTATTTATGGAATTTTTATTTTTATGTGATTTTTTATGTATTTAGAATTGTATTAGTTTTATTGTAAATTTTAAAACATTGCACGCCCAATAGGGCAGAATACACTGTGTCTTTCCATTGCTTTTTATCAACTTTTTAAACATGTATTTCATGCAATAAATTAATTTGATTTGATTGATTGATTTGATTGGCAGCTATGACTTTTCTTGGTTTCACACTTCTTGTAATATATAGAATTTTAAGAATTACGTTAGTACACCCCGGCCACTCGATAAAGTGTATGAAACCATCGCGTCCATGATAACCACATGCAAGGTTTGTGTATGTGAACGGTGCCGCTTGGCGTTTTGATCCGAATCAGCGGTGGCGCGGCTTTCCACCGATGACGTCTTTTTTTAAATACAATTTGTAAACAATTTTACAATGCTGACGTATGTCCCACTGCATAGAGTAAATGAAGTGTCTATTGAAATTCGGACTGAATGAAATACGCCGGATCAGCGGGAGGGGGTGAGTGGCCATTCTATATATAGTTACTATTACGTACTCTGTGATTGTAGTGGCAATTAAATGAAAATATCAAAAACCTGCATTGTCAATTTTTTTCTTTTTCTTTTCTTTTTTATACTTTTTGATTGGGGTGTAGTCTTCATCATCTTCAACATGTGATTCTGGATCAAAATCCACAGCAACGTCATAAACCTGAAATTTGTAAAATTGTTTATAATAATGTTTGTTATAGTTATAAAATGTCTTTTGTTTTATGACTATACCCATAAAACAATCATTACCTTTTGTCAAATAAACAAAGTGGATGATCAAAAAATTTAAAATTTGAACTTTTTGAACAAGACTGCAAACTTTTCGCAACAAAAACAAACTCGCTCACGACTATGATCCTAATGATACATATCTCCTCAGATCTATACTCAGTACATAGATACGTAAAGTAACGTAGGGGGGTAGCCAGAGGCACGCCCAAAGATTAAATTGGGCATATGCCCACGTTTTGTCTACTAGTTATCATTCCACATTACAGGTTGCAAGGCCATAGCTGGCTTATTGGAACACTAACCCATGGCATAGCTTTCAAACTTTTCTAGGGCATGCCAGTGTCCTCAGGATGTTTTCCTTTAAGCATGTCTTACAAATATGATAATATAATAAATTACAGATTTAAGTGAATGAGTAATACTAATTGGAATGTTTTTCAATAAACTTACAATATCATATTCATTATCAGGATCATCTCTGATAGACTCCAGGAATTCCTTCACAGACAATGTTTTTTTATTATTTTTACCTGGACTTGCCAGTCCTTTTCTAATTGTTGTGCAATTGTAACTCAATGATTTATCACAACTTTTGTTAAATTGCTCAGTGATATTATCAAGTTGCATTGTATCTTTTTTATTATTTTCTGTAAGTTCTACTTCACATTTGATGTCTTGAATGTTGGTGAATACTATTCTTTTGATCTGGCAAATCTTCTGAAGTTCTATATCAGACCTGTTGAAATCACTAAAAGCATTACTTAAAATATAGTACAAGTATTCTTATTTTTTTTTTCATTATCCCATTGTAATCATATTTAATTTCATTAAATCCGATTCTGTCATGCAAATTTTTATGATATTGGTTGTAATTTCACTCTTTTCATTTCAAATAATGGTTTTCAATTGTAAAATCATTAGAAAGTTATGATATGATATGATGTTTTCTCTCCCTGTTTCTTGTAAATTGGAATTCCTAATGTGCCTTTGTTATACATAGCATTTTAGACTGTAGCCGTTGAAGGATTTCTAGATTAAAGTTCACAGCTCTACCCCATAGCCTGGCTCCATAAGACCATGTGGACTGAGGCAACAGATGGGTTTTATGAGTTGCAATTATTTCTTGTTCTAGTTAGTGAGGACTAAAAAGTGGGAATGTAAACTTGTCTCCGAGATACAGTTTTCACACTAGTTCGGGGGATAGTGGACAAACTGGGCAGCTTCACTGTTAGAGGCAGGTCTTTTTACAACAACCTTAGTTTTAGTTTTAAGTCTGGAAGTTCACCACCAATAAGGTTGTCTGGAAGAAATCGCTATTAAGCGATAAGACCGCCCATTGTTCTTTTAGTTATATTCCGTTTTAGTTATTTTATTATCATGTGGAGTACAATAAAGTGTTTAAGATAACTGTTTTGAATTGTATACCATTAAGCAATGGTAAACAATTCAAAACAGTGTACTGTTTGGATAATTATTTATACCAACACATATTAGCTAAATAGCTGCTGCTGTATCCTAGTGATATTATAAAATATGTAAAAATGTGTGGTATGTTGCGAATACCACATTTTTTACATATTTCATATAATTATGATATAATATATATGAATAATTACCAAAACAGTTGGACAAATTTTAGATAAAATTTGGAACAGGTATCTATTTATTAATAAAGATAATAATGTAGAGTGGATAGCTTCAGTGGTCCTTACACTCTCCTTACCTTTCAATCAGACATCTAAAGTCATATGCATGTTTCAGTCTTTTGCAGCATGCAAGACATGCTTTATCTGGTATTCCATTGATTTTAGTGACCTGGAAAAAAATAGTTACTTAACTTATAATAATTATAAGTTGGTTAATTATTAACCAAATAGCAAGGCAATAAGGACAGCCATCATGCTGGATAGCATGAGGTTCGATCTTTTTGCTAGATGAGGGTTTAAAACTGATACCATATAATGATAAGGGTACAATTTCTTTCGTTTCTCAAATGGAGAACTCAAAGGAGTCCTCTAGTATTTTTATCCAGTCCTGGAGCTGGAATTAAAGTACTGTTTCTCTTAATACAACATTCAATGCACCTGTAGTAGAGCTCCTTGTGAAAGAATAGAAATTAAGAATAGAGTAAATATTTATTCAGCTGAAAAAACAAAAGGTATAGCTGTATGATTAAGCATGTCATTGTGTTGGATGAATGTTAACCCATCACACAATGCTGGTTTTCAGCTGTAACCAAAAAGTGAAGTGAAAGAGCTCAAATGAGATAGTACTACCCCCACAGGTACCTATATCTGCAGCCAAACAGTAATGCAGGCAGCATTACGATGTTCCGGTTTGAAGGGTATGGGTGCCGGTGATATTACAGGCGCATAAGACTTCACCATGATGTCCCAGGGTCGAGAACGCAGATGAAATAATATCTTTGGTATTGCGAGCGTTCATAGGTTACGATAACTGCCTGCCAACAGGTGATTTGTAAGCTCGTTCGAAAATTTAGTTGTATAATAACAAATATCTTACTTTCACATTTGAAATTGATGCTATCATATCAGCATATGTAATACTAAGGCCTTCTTCCATGCTGTTGTACAGAGAATGCATTCTTTTTCGAATTCCTAAACAAATTCTACACTTTTCCATGATGCGTTGATATGTTGGCCAGTTTTTGTGAGAGAATCAACGAAATAAACAATCACTCTAAAAAACTAAATAAACACATTTACTGCCATTGACAGTTTGACTTGTAATCAGTGCTGCCAGCCGCGTCTTGTCAAAAAGTTACCTAAAATAGATAAAAAAGAAACCTTTTGGAGTAAAAAAACCTTTCATATTTTACCCCCAACGGTCTTAAACGTTGATAGACAGATGTTGGTTAGATAGAAAAATGGATAATTTAGTAGTGTTTTCCATTTTAAGTTGCATTTCAAGATATTACTTTTCTAAGCCATGTTTTCCTTTTTATTATTTGCCAACATTGTAAAAAAACTTCAACAACGAATCGGTTTCAAGAAAAAAATTTAGTAACAATCTATGAATCCTACAAATTCCAAAAAAATACCTAAAATTTACCTTTTGAGTTGTGTAACCTAAAAGTAACCATTGAAACCATTTATTTATTGTAAATGTGGTACAATACAGATTTCTCATAAAATTGTTTGCTTGTATCAAAAATGTTTCAGCACAATTTACTCTTTCGAGTGTATAATAATGTCGTTATTATCCTATCTATCTTGCCAATTTAAACATTTTAAAACCAACAAAGATAATAAACTACCTACATACATACATAAAATTATCAATTCAATATTAATATAACAACATAATAATAAAAGTTACAAAATAAAAATTAGTTCACGGAAATAGATGTCAAAATTATTGTAAAATGACAGGAATCAAGAAGATCATTTACATTTATAAAAAGAATTATCCAAAAGCCACGAAAAAAGCCTCTTCTTAAATCTTTTAAAAAGTAGAATGGTAATTTCACTCGTAATTATTATAAATTTTTACCGACATTGCATAGATGCTCTTCATACTCGTGCAGAGTCTAAATTTGGGTACCTGTCAGCGAATAAAATCATTCGGTCACCAATGGAATCATTAAGGTCATTTATATATAAAATGAATAACAGCGGTTCGTATATTCCAGCGGTGTGCATTAACGTCATGTGTTTAGTTTGTAGACCATGGAAAACACACCCAGATATTTCAAACCAAATAGTTTGTAATAGTGGCTGTACTTTCCAAGGGTGTGCATTCCATAGTTGTGCTTTACATGGACGTACAATAACGTCCATGTAAAGCACAACTATGGAAAAGTAACCTTCTGGCAACGCTCGCTGCTTGTAATAGCTCGTCGTGATCGGCCGTCTACACTTCGACTCGTTTTGAAGTGCGGGTAAGAATCCAACTTAAGGCTCCTTTTTCTAGCCCCAACTTCGGGACAACTGCTTCCGATTCTTTGATTGATGCCGCTTTGAATACCATCCTGACTTGCAAAGTATTCCAGCAGCGGTGATACATTGGCCAGTTGTAGGTAATAGCTATTATGGGGGGTTTGACTGACACTGGCAGTTTATTCATTCTGTCCCTGCCTGACATTGGCGAATAACCGGAAGACAAGACAAAAAGGGTAAGCTGACAAGTTCTAGCATTCAATAAAATTAACCGTTAACGACTAGCTTTCGACTTAAAGTTTTTTCGCTCAGATTTTACCCATAACAAAAGAAAAGTCATTGGTAGGTACCCTCAAAGTAATCCGATGAACTGCAATCGGACTTGTAAGGAGGTTGAGTAACATACGGCGTTGCCTCTTTAATAATCAAAATGGTTTGCCACTGTTAAGATTCGTTGCAAAATCAATTCGTTAAACTCAAATATAGGTGTTTCGACGAGGCACGGGGCACCAAGTAAATAATGCGTAACCATGAAATGAAACGATGAAATGTATATTTTTATGTGATCATCTGAAAATAAAATATGATTGTGTCGTCATTTTTGATAGGTAACTATCCACCTAGATGCTTTTTCTTATAGAAAAATATATTTTTTTCTATATTTTAAGTCATTCATCAATGACGTAGTGTTACACAAGGCAGATATTAGCAAACGGTGAGTTAATGTAAATATTTTTTTTTTAACTGGGTGAAAGCTGTCTAAATATTTGTGCTAGTTACTAATATATTTCAACATCTGCGTACAGTAAAAACAAACAAACAGCTTACCTACTGTTAATTTAGTGTATTAAAACAACTAGGTGGGTATATACCTAATAGGTTGTACCCATTTTTACCACTCATTGGTAGTAAACATTTCTGTGAAAAATTTTACATAACTGTCAAGTCCTATAAGTAAACGATACCTAGATGTCCCATATTTTGATGGTGTAAACAGGCTTTACAATGACCCCTAGGTAACGATTAATTGTATAGAACCAATCGATAAAATAGTTTTATTAAGTACCTACCTAATACCGACCTATGTAAAATGATGTCGATAACATTGTCCCAGTATAGTTGTAAGAAAAGTTGTTATCATTATCAATGTTATTAGCACATTACGGCCAATACAATCAAATACTTAAGAGTCCTGACCTCGTACTAGGATTCCTGTTCCGTGGGTGTTGAAAAAACATTAGGATGAGGGCCGCGCCCGCCCCGCCGCCCCGGCCGTATAGGTACACGTGCTATGCTTACTACCAGTGGCAAGGTGCCGCTGTAAAGTAATAGGCAATCGAGAACTTCGTCCGTGACCGTTTTGATAGATAGATTACCGTGTAGATTTAGGTACCTACGAAAAAAATACTTGGAAAAGATTTTGATTCGTTTTCAGGTTTATGTTATGCGATGACCCTATTGGTAAAATAATACCTATTAAGTATAAATGCAGCAAGGACTTTTTGAACTCTTCTGGTACTGGCGCCTTCATTGTACGCTAGGTGAGTCAGCTGTTAGATGAGGGGAGGCGGTGGTGGTGGCGCGGTGGTGCGGGGCGGCTGCAGTTGGGGCATGCTGCCGCGTGGCGAGGCAAGCGGCGTGATCACACTGACTCGTGTGCAGTGTAGCACGCGCCGTCCGCGGCCCCACATCGCTAATCGCGCTACGCCGCCGCCTCCCCGCTCTGCCGCACCACGCGTCCGCTGGGCGCGTCGAGCGGGCCGCGGGCCAGGCCCGCGAGCCTGCTGCTGCTGGCCTTGTGGCTGGCAGCCGTTGTCGCTGATCCAGCTTGTCCTGACGAGCCGTCAGTGGCTCAGATCGCGTGCGCCTCCTGCCGCTCATACGACAACGCACGCGAGCATAGCTTGAGAGTGATTCGTGAAAGTCTTCTGGCGAAGCTCGGCTTCACACAAGCTCCTAACACCACCGGTCGGGAATTACCGCACGTGCCAGCAGAAGTCATGGAACGGTTCGAGCGCCGGAAGCCAACACCGGGTGTGCAAGCAGACGCACCAGCTTCATCCCGGACCTTCGTCACACACATAGAACAAGACGACTTCCTAGCTCGCACAGATAACGTCCTCATTTTTGCTCGTTAGTACCTAACCTACTGCTCTTATTATATTTGACTGTAGTGTACTCATAGTATTCAGCGCACCGAAGAGTTAATGCGTCAATTATAGAGACAGTTCCGAAGTTCGATGCCCCTAGTCTAGAATTCGCAAATGAGAAAACACAGACTGTAGGTATCTTCTCCCTACTTATTTGGTGAATAATATTTTATTTCAGTCTTCGATAAGCTCCTTATTTAGGTATCATAATTAACAAGAATAGTAAATAAACGAGATTAATTGTGTAGAGAAAAACGCAAATTTGCAAAAAAATCTAGTTAAAGTAGTCTGGAGATGTTGAAGATTTTCCTAGATATTCGATGAACGTGACGTGAAGTGAATATAATTTTTGCACTGTCGAATGAGTTGCTTTTGGTATGGTCTGCCAAGTTCATTGACAGGCACGTGTGCAGCCTATAAGTGGGTAAGGCACTCCGTGGTCGCGTCACGCACAGAAAATTTTAATTAAGTAGCCAATGATTGCTTCTACTATAACTTGTAGATTATATACCTACCCATTGTCTATAATACCTATAAGACAGCGGTATGTTCAGGATGGCCGCTGTCTTCGACAGCTTTTGAATAATAATTTGCAACGGTTATTGAATTAATAATGGATAACTAGCTAGATACCAAATTATGTAGGACGATATACATTTTGGGTTAGGTTTTAATATTTTCAATACTTATGTACCCGCTATATTCTTACAAAAAAACGGACAAGTGTTCGTCTGACTCGCACACTGAGGGTTCCGTACAAGTACGTGTATGTTCATCAAAATAATTAACATTACTCGATTTCATGAACTATGATACCAAACATTGCTCTACACTTTCACGAAAAGATAAATCGGATTGACAAACTTTGTAGTTGAAAAAAATGTTCGCCTATACATCGATATACGCCACGGTCAATTCTTCATCTGCAAGTGTTAGTTTGTAATCGCAAAAAAAAAAGTATTTGTTATAACTATAAATTAACGATTTTTGGACTTTTTCCTTTACTTGTGCTGAGAGACCTTGTTTTTTGGCAAATTACATAATTCTTGGTCGACGGGAAGTACCCTATATTTTGATTTATTTCCGAGTATCAAATTATGTCGCATAAATAGCTGTATTTTTTATTGCGTTGACTTAGAAGCTTGATTTTTTTAGAGCTCCAAGGAACCGTAGACTTACGTATTTGATATTAATTTCAACTTGATACCTCCACGCATGCCTTAGAAAAAGGGTTCCGATTTTTTCTTTTGAGGTACGGAACCCTAAAAACAATTAATCCAAATTTCAGTACGTAAGTAGGTCCCCTAGGTAGGTCATGTAGGTAGGTACATAAATTTTAAGAAACGATTAAGAAAGTAATTGGTGAGACAGGTAGTAAAAGAGTACATTAAACATTTGCCATAATTAAGTATTTGAGGTCAGGAGACTATGTTTGAAGGAATGACGATACTTACTAATAAACTTTGAGAACGTTTTTACCTAGTTTAAGCCAAGTGTGGACATTCCTTTCCTATTTAAACTTTATGCTAGTTACTTTTAACCAATAGTTAATAGTCAAAAATAAGTTGTATTTAATAATAATAATAATAATAAGTACCTATACCTACTCCGTAGCATGAGTTACATTGGGAGCAAAATGTACAATAGTTTGATTTTGTACATATTATTATTGAGCATAGATAATTATTCCCACGAGTACTGTGCCATGTCGTGACCTACGTAAGCTTGTTATTTTTAGCATATCAAAGTTGATAAAACATTACTAGGTACTTACTCAACTGCACAGTGTAAAGGGTAATATTTCACATCGCTGCCCGTCCATCAGGTTGATAGACAAACAGCTAGGTACCAGGTAGATCTCGTTAGTTTAACAATGAAGTAGAGATGGTGATTTTTGAGGTTCTGCTACGCGTTTGTTTATCAATTTTATCAATTGAGCTGAAAAGTGCGTGGCCGCCACCACAAAACTTTTTGCTTGGTTGCTTATAAAATTGCTGAATTAAAGTGTCAATTTCTGTAAGATAGTTCTAATATTGCTAGTCTTTACACCTTTCGGATGTCCCTGTCGAGTCACTCTTTATCTGAGTAGTACCTCGTGAGGTACTCAGATAGAGACTATAACATATCTCTTCATCTAAATTGGATCAGCCGTTTCGAGGTTTATGGTTGTCTGGGTACCAATCATAACGTTTTTTTCGGATTTGTTTTTGTTTTTTTGGACTTGTTGCATCTCAGCACAATAGTAAAAAAAATTACATGGAATGTTTACTGTACAGATGCTTCAATTTTGAAATCTACAAGTAAGGTACAAGTTTATCTACCTCAATTTCCATTACTTAATACTTTATAAGCAATTATTATTTAACTACGGGCCATTAAAAA
Source organism: Perizoma flavofasciatum (assembly GCA_958496245.1). Taxonomy (NCBI): domain Eukaryota; kingdom Metazoa; phylum Arthropoda; class Insecta; order Lepidoptera; family Geometridae; genus Perizoma; species Perizoma flavofasciatum. The sequence continues at coordinate 7,441,825 of OY292426.1, forward strand.
AAATCTCCAGCAACGCTACTAGAAAGGTTGAGTAGGCGTCTACCGACTTTATGTCTACCATTCGCTCTGAAGAACGCAACTCTTGACTCATAATCATAATAGTCATAATGATCGAACGTGCAAACGCACCGCCTCCGTTTAGCCGAATGACACAATTCCTAAAACGTTACCTCAACGTACGGTACCACAGTTTCATCAACAATTCTTTCACAGTTTCTGAAAGAATTGTTGATGTACACTAGAAACAGAACATAAAAATAAAAAAATATAGGAGACGTCCTTCCCTAGTGCCTATACGCAAAGGCACTAGGCACTAAATTAACGTTCGACAAAGAGGAATAGGCCTATTGGGGAGACCTCTTTAAAAAAAGCGCACCTGGTTCTTACCTCAAAGGTGGTGTGGAAAAAGAACACATAATAGGTATAACAATGACTTTCTAAAAAAAAACTACGTCCCGGGGGCCTCTGCATTTACCTTATGTTTTACTTCAGTGCAATAATCTCGTACAATAACCGCTTATCATCAGAATCAACCCTTGTCCAATATAACAATTATTGTTATTACAATTTACAATGAAAGAAGATCTGTAAGGAGTATCAAAGTATTATTCATTATACTTGGGTACATTAAGTATAGGTACGACGTAGGTAGTAGCTAGTTCCTATGTATTTACAACGTTTTTAATAAATAAATTAGTGTTTATTTCTTATCTCAAGCATGTTACAAGGACGTGATATTGATTTAATAAAGTGTATTTAGTGAGTGCGTTGTGCTTACTTATAAGAATTGTTTAACAGTTGATTTTTCATGTTGTAAAAACGAGAATTTTCACATACTGCATTAAAACTTAGTCGGTACCTTCACCGATAATGCAGTACGTGAAAATTCCCGTTTTTACAATATGAATAGTCAAGTTCACGATAGTTTTTGGAATAAGACAGTAGATTTAATAATACCTACTGCTTTGACCCTACTTTAAAAATCTAACACTGTTTAAAATCTTTATAAGTAAGGCTCTAAGTCTTTTGTATCTTTTTTATTAGAACATCATATACGGCAGCTAACATATAAATGTATAATTATTAAATAAATGTAAAAGTATTTGAGATTTATAAACATGACAGCGCTAGATAAAACAAAAAAAAACATGCTCATAACTGTAATCCGCATAGTGGAAATCCCCAGATGCATTACTTACTCGGTACGAAAATCTGCGAGGATATCAGTACGACGTTCTAGTAGGGATTAGTCAGAGACACGTCCAAATATTTTATTTGTCACAAATGTTTGCATAGTAGTTAGCAATTCCACGTGACAGGTTGCAAGCCCATCTCCGCTTTTTGAACATTAACCGATAACATAATGCCTACGAATTTTTGTTATTGAGCATACCGGTTTCCTCACGATATTTGCCTTCAACATTTTGAGTCTTTATCCTTCCTTCATCACCATGATATAACACCTAGCCTGGTAAGCTTGTTTCCCAGTTTCTGTCATCTGATTGAGTTAAAATTTTACGTACCTACATAGTTTATCTTTCTATTATTTCTGCCAAATTACGGTGATAGTTAAATATCATGGTGAAAGTGAGCGATCGGCTGATAGAGACTGGTAAACGCCTCGATAAATTCTATTAGGCATAGGTAGGTACTTTGTTTGGGGTTATTTTAATCAGCTTGTTGTTCTGATCGCTAATAATATAAATGAATCTATGACAACAAAGCATTATTTGTATTATTATATTATTATTGGTGAAGTCACATAATGTCAAATTGAGCGCGTACGCGACACGAGTCACCAAGTGCGTGTAAACGAGACAACCATTTGGAACGATCGATTGTTTTGGCTGCTGGCAGTCACCTTAATTGCTCTCGAATCAAGATGACTCGAGAGTCAAGCGCTTTTGTATGATAATGATTAATGAAAAGAATTGGTCATATTTCTTTAATTTAAAACATCTTAAAATTAACAGCCCTCGAAAAAAAAATTTTTTTTAGAAAAAGTATTTCAATTATTTCCTATGCATTAACTCGATTAGGATGAGATCAATAATCACTAGGCTTGGTGTTTATTAGTCTGATCATGTATTAATTTATATCTATGGAGGACAACGGATATCTTAAGTAAGCACATCCGTAGTATTTAGGTAACATGCGAAACTTGGTGCATGCAGCTGAACCCGCATGCATCGACCACCCCCGCGCTTTTGCAACAAATAGGTAGGTACCTACATGAGCGGAGTATTACACTTAGGGTTCCCTATCAATGTGACTAAGTTTAATCAAAATCGTAGTGTTCATTCAATCAGTAAATTGAATAAGATTTAGATTTCTATAAGACTGATATGTTCTCCGATATTATTGAAAATTAGAAAAAAATACAAGATTTTGTAGGTCTTCTAAAACATCATAGAAATGTAAGATTTCGTTAATTTGACACACTGTAATTTTAACTAAGTGTTTTTTTTATATTAAAAAAAACCTAATAGTCAGCCGCATCCAATTTAGGCTGACTCGTTACATAGGTAATTAGGTAGGTAGGTGTAAATGCTGTACCAGTAAAAGTTTTATCATGAATTAATTTAGTAGATAGGTATAGGTATTTACGAGGTTTTCTTTACATTGGTGCTCTGCTTACTTTGATGAAATTATTGCACGATTATTGGCAATGGATTGTATTTGTATACGACTTCCTTTTGAATGCAAACAACAGCAGGCACCTTGACACTAGAGGTTGTTAACCGGTGCATTAGATGGGGCACAATTGAGGCCAGTGTGTGAGCGAGTTCAAGAGCAATTTAGGTTCCGTAGGTCAGTTCGCCGAAGGTAACCTTGACATTGACAAAATATTATAGTCCTACATAAGATTTTCGGTTAAACTACGAGACAAAAAGTTTCCGTAACAGAGAGAGGCACGTCAATTTGAACACAATAGACCGAATTTCACCGCTCCAATCACAAGTTCTGTACATATACATATGATTTTACCCTGTGTGAGTAAAATAAAGTACCTACCTTATTTTTAAGTAGGCTCTGGCTATCAGAGAAAACTCTGCTACTGATAGATTATTACAATGAAGTCCCGACACATTTGCATTGAAAAACCTCTGTTACTGGGAATTTTCAAACATTTTTAATTAAGATTTGATTACTTAGCTGTTTTTCGATGTATACCTCTATATTTGGGACTAAGCTGTAGCTCAATAGCCTGTACAGTGTAAGTGAGACAATTTATCAGGTATGGACAGATTACGGTTGTGCGTATGGACGATGAATTACTAGTTTCAGAAGAGCTCACTGACGACGATATCGTTTCTGTGTGCTCTTCTTCCTCTTTGGAGACAGAAGAAGAAGAAGAGGGTTGTGAAGAGACTTTAGAAAGAGTGTCAAAGCATGACGCAGAAAAAGCGTTAGAAACCTTCCATAAATATTTTGAGTTGTCAATTATTTATAATCCTGGCATATATGATCATATTTATAATATCGAGAAACACCTTAAAGCTACTAGGTACTCAAATACAAACCAATATATCCAACAGATTTTCTAAACATAAATTCCTTTTTTGAAGTCGGTTGATTATCATTAATCGCGATATTCGCTATACGCTTGAAGTCCCAAGTATACGGTATTCTATCCTGCGTGTACCTACTCTATCATCAGATCCTCACGTGGCGACGTTATTTTGCTTACACTTCGAATAAAAAACAAAAGAATAAACGCCCACAAAAAATGTTTCGGCTAGCCGTGATTCCATATGATGATTATGTTTTTTTAAGTTTTACGGGAAAAGTAGTTATCCCTCAGGAATACAAAAATTATAGGACCACCTCGGCATTATTGTCTATACTACAACAAAAGAATCATCAAAATCGGTTAGAAATTGGCGAAGCTATCAGGTAACGATAAAAAAACCATATAGCCGAATTGTGTACCACCTCCTTTTTTTGAAGTCAGTTAAACACTATATGCTAAAGAAAACGTAAGGTTTTCTTATTTCTGTGAGCTTTAAATATTAGATCCCAATTTATTTCAAGACAAACTTAAGCAAGTTGAAAATAGCAATGTCTGTCTGCAGCCTGCGTCGCGACGGATTTCCAGGAGAACAGAAGGGATGAAACAAAAAAAGTTAAACGGCGAGGACAGCATATTGTAATGTTTATTTTTAAACCGTTACATGTCGGGTTATTACTTCTATTTCAATTATTGCGAATAGGGGCGACATGAGATGGAGTGTAGGTACTTGTGTTTCTTACAAATCACCAATCATAAAATCTGAATAAAGAGTGAATGTAGAGGGTTTTTAATATACATTGTAAAATGTAAAATTGTGTATATATATTGTAAAACATTATATTGGGCAGATTCGGATGGGCACAAGGCCTTCCATCTCCCTGTAAGTTTTGGACCGTCTTGATTAAATGCACCTATTATGTGAATATGTAATGTAGCTAGGTACCTACCGTAAAATAATAACAGGGTCATTCCCACACATGCCCATTTGTGGCATCCCTATTTGAGGTCGCTAAAGAAGAAGAGGAAATGATGATGTATTATGGCGATTGTTGATTGCAATAAGCAGTTAGGTAGGTACTTTGCATCAATTCAGTCAGGACGTCGATTTCAATTTAAGCACATCCTGCTTTCACAATAAATTCTTGTTATTTATTGATAAGAGAGGGGTAATTTTTGTAACTCAATTTCAGATAAATTATTCAAAATTGGTCATAAATAGTCATAATACGGCTGTTTATTCAATAACGGACTGCAGTTACACTGACAGCGAAAAAACTGCAATTGGTTGGTTTAAAATTTGATAGGTAGATTGATTTGAGATATTTAATGGATAGAAACAGATATTATTACTTACAATCTCAATAATTTTAGCTTAGACAGAGTTATCCTCACGATTTTAATACCATTAACACCAAAATGCTAATTTATATACCAGCAGTTATGAAACCAACCCTGTTTCATAATGACTCGATAACTTAGCAAGTCACTAAATCTAGTCCTATTGTCCTTTTCTAACACTAAACAAAGGATAGAGGCAGGCAACTTTTAGCACGCTGCTAAAGTTAGCGAGTGATTATGAAACAGAGGGTTAGTTTTTACGTAGGTATTAGGTAAGCATTACATTATATGTTCCTCAGGGCGGCGTTTTATCTCCTCTTCTCTTTGCAATTTTTATTAACTCCATCTCCAAGCAACTTTCTTCTTCCTACCACCTCTATGCAGATGATTTACAAATCTACACTCAAGCTCCTGTTGATTGTCTAGACGAAGCCATCATCAGAATCAACAATAACCTGCAAAATATATTAAAATGCAGCTCAAGGATGATCCCTAAAATTGACTGGCACTGCCTCCCGCAAGTTGTTTTTGATGACGCTGTCATCAAAATCAGTGAGGTGGTCAAAAACTTAGGCATATTCATTGATAAGCACTTGTCATGGGACCACAATTAGCAGCGGTAAGCCGAAAGACCTTTGCTGCAGCTGCCTCACTTAAGCGGCTGCGAAACTTTCTTCCGACTTCCACTAAAATTGCGCTCGCACAATCATTGTTGCTTCCCATACTCGACTACGCCGATGCCAGCTATCCTGATTTAACCGAAGACCAACTTAACAAACTTGAGCGGCTCCAAAATTTCTCCATCAGATTCATATTTGGCTTGCGTAAATATGATCACGTTTCCGAATATCGCACTAGACTCAAGTGGTTACCTATCCGCCTTCGCCGGAACGCACACATCCTTTCTCTTCTCTACAGCATTCTCTTTGTTCCCTCTACTCCATCTTATCTAAAAGAACGTTTTGAATTCCTCCACCTCTCAAACCCTCGATCTTAACGCTCCTCTGAAACACTCCAATTAAAAACTCCTGTACATTCCTCAGATTTTTACGGTAATTCTTTTACACTGCAGGCTAACAAGCTCTGGAATGCTCTGCCAGTCTCCATACGACAAGCTAAGTCTCTTCCTATTTTCAAAAGCTTGATAACGAAATATTATCTTTCATCGCTCTCTACGTCGTCTTAATATAATATATTATATATTTATATATATATTTATATATCTATGTAGCTGTAAGGTGTATTTATATAAGTATAGATATGTATGTAATTTATGTAGTTTTTTTTTATTGTTTTTATTTTTAACTTCTATCGGTCTCTATTATATTGATTTTTCGACGCTGTCCTTATTTGTACTTCCAGTTTCTGTCCATCCAAAGGTTACTTAAAAGCGATAAGGTCACCCATTGTATCATTAAGTATTATTATAATTTCTTTTTCGTGTTTCTTTTGTATTTACTGGTGTACAATAAAGATATATTCTATTCTATTCTATAAAAATAAAAATACCTACTTAATATAAACCATTGTTTTTGTAAACTACCTGCCTATGTAACCAAAGGTTTAACCTGACAGGGTTTGCCTGTACAGTAACACCCGTCAGGTTAAGTTAAACTGCACAGGTACCTATTTAAACACGGACAAAAAATATCAAAATTCATATTTTTTCGGGTTGCCTGTGCAGGTGTCAAAACACAGTTGTGTAACATACACGCTCCGGTTTAACTGTACAGTTCAACTGTCGCATAACAGTTCTTCAGTTTAGTTCTACTGATTTTCAGACCGACACTTTCTTATTTTACCTGCCATTTTTACCTACTCTGTACCTACTCAAGTGCATTTTCCAAGAAGAACAATGTCATCCGCAAACAGCATGCACCAGCGTGCTTCCTCCTGTATGTTTGATGTCAACGCTTTCATAACCAGGAGAAACAATTAAGGGCTTAAAGCCGATCCCTGGTGCAAGCCACATTGAACTTGTTAGTGACGCCAGTTTCGGACCGGATGTGGGTGTTTGCTCTGCCATATAGCTCGAACTAGCTGTAGCCACGGCTTAACACGCATGATGTCGTATTTAAAAAAAATAAACTGCCCTCCCACACACGCTTTCACCCCCATTTCCCCCCCTTAAAATATAAAAATCCAAAAACCCTGAAATACGTCATTATTTATCATAAAGTAATTATGTTTAGTAGCTGTAATTAAAATTTTCATATTTCTAACTTCAAAGAACAAAGACTTTCATATAAGTTCACCACCCCATTTATCTCACTTAAGTGGAAATTTCCAAAAATCCTTTCTTTGCACACTATAAATAAACCTATGTTCCAAATTTCAGCTTTCTGACTAAGTAGTTTTAGTTGTACGTTGATAGATCAGTCAGTCAGTCACGACAAATGATTTTATAAGTATAGATAAGCTGCAATTTTTTCCCACGCATTCCTTTCTCTTTCGAAAACCACCACAGAACCTAACGGGGGACCCTGTATGCCTTTTTGAGATTAATGAGCACCGTGAAACGTTATCTCCTTAGCCACATGTTACATAAAATTAAAAATATCTCAAAATAAATGTACCTATGCTAAGTCGCGTGTTTAATGGTTTGTAAGCTAAGTAGGTACTTTATACATCGCTCATTTGATACACTAGATAGATACATAGATAAACTTTATTGCACACCAAAGCAGAATACAAAACACACGAATTCAGAAACATAAAAGGTACGGTAAATGGGCGGTCTTATCGCTAAAAGCGATCTCTAATAATAGCAATAATGACGAAACGGGATTGATGACGGAGAAGTATTTAAAGTTTATTTGGATTGGATATGACCACCTCTGTGGCGTAGTAGCCGAAGGCCTGCCTGAGGCGCAGAAGGTTGCGGGTTCGATTCCCGCCGCAGGGCAAATGTTTGTATGATCTACAAATATTTGTCTCGGGTCTGGGTGTTTTCTATGTATAATATGTTTGTAATTACAAAAAAAAGTATATAATAAATATATGTAATGTTGTTCCCATAATACAAGCTCTGCTTAGATGATGCTGTGTGGAAAAAGTCCAGCATTATTTATTTATTTATGTTTACAATGCATGATTCTTGTTTCAGACGTCGTCGTTGCGTTATTTTAAACTTTAAAGAAGACTACAATATTATAGTTTTATTTTCAGTTTAAAGCGCAATCTGTTATCTACATCAATGTCATGAAAATTAAAATAAAACCAGTATGGTACCTACAGTTGCGTCATAATTCCTCCAAGAAAACGACGGATGTACTCGTAAGTACGTATTTCGATTTTCGATACATACAATTCCGCCAATAGAAGATAAACAAAATATCATAATGTACCTTTTCGTCATTGTAGCATCCAAAAAATGACCACACTTCGCCGGGTCCTCCAAACTCTCCAAAGATAATAATAACAGGCTATATCCTAACATTGAATATGTGCTCCAAAAGGTTGACTTTGTTTGATATTTTTTGGTAAGTTTATCAAACTAAGTAAGAAAAATCCCTTCGGTAACGAATCTACTCGTTTTTCTGTCCTCCACTTCCTAAACTTTTCGTAAGTTTAGAATAAATGCTTTGTGATCTTGATGGCAACAGATTGAAAACCCTTTTAAGTGATTTTTAACTATGTCGCTCGGGTTACTTTTAGGACTTGTTTTATAATATCTGTGTTTTAGGTTACACAACTCAAAAGGTTACTTAGGTGATTTTAAAAAAAATTGTAGGGTTTAAATATTTATGTACTTAAACCCAACTTGAAACGTAACGTAGTAAAGTTCTTTGATTGTTTGTAATGTTCGCAATAAATTTAAAAGAAATACTTATTTGGAAAAAGTAACACTACTAAATTATATTTTTTTCTGTAAGTTAATACATTCAACGTATGTCTATCAACTTTTAGTACCTTATTATTGGGAGAAATATATGAAAGTTTACTTTTCATTCCAAAAGGTTAATTTTATTGTTTTATTTAGGTAACTTTTGACAAGACCCGGCTAGAAATACTGTTTTTTTTTTAAATGGTTAGTTCCCACAGATTAAAAATTATTTACTCCTAGTTCATTTTTGTGTTCACAGAGACCACAGAGTACTTTGTTATTATACTGAAACTCTAAGGTATCGTAATAACCAGCCGTGGGAAACACAATACAAAAGAAAATTATACTGTGATCTAGACTTTTGTGTACCAACCTTTCGATCAGATACAATCCTACCAACATAGTCACGACAAAAAACAAAACGACAAAATTTGACGCAAATAATAATTAAAGATGGTGGTCGTTTGTACATAGCTGTAGTACATATAGATGACGCAAAAAAGAGTAAAAGTTTCTTCAAAGTTTTTTGCACCTACTAAACATGGGTAAAAATAGAGTTTGAGGAGTCAGAGAAAAGCAAAGAAGTGGATAATGAAAACCGGTAAGTACTTAACATCCTTAATTCCATACACACAACTTAGAGAATACTACTAACGGCCCGCCAGGCCCACGACTTTGCCCGTGGGAATATCGGGAACTTTTTTAACCTAGGACCTGGGAGGAACATGCATGTCAACTTTCAGCTTGTATTTTTTTTTGTAGGTCTTGTATTTTTTTTAAGCCAGTGAGTGAATTTATCATCTATAAATAAATAATAATACTGGTCATTTTTCACACTGCGTCATTAAGCCTCTAACTAAGTAGAGCTTGTATTATGGGAACTACATGATTGATATACTACTTACATACTTCTTTTTGTAAATACATACATATTATTCATAGAAAACACTCGGATCCGAGATAAATATTTTCAGATCATACAAACATTTGTCACACGGCGGAAATCGAACCCGCAACCTGCTGCGTCTCAGATGAGCCTTCACCCACTGCGCCACAGAGGTTTTCGTATATAACATTGTATTTAACATAGAATTTGATTGTATTTACTACTTATAAACGAATAAGTATAACATATACTACGCTTTGCATATGGCTTCTACCAACACAATAATTTTTGATTTACTCCCAGTCTTAAATTCATGGATTTAACCAACTTTAGGTAGTGGCCCGACCTTTGACTTATTATTAATGAAGGACATGTAATATAAACATAAAACAAACACACTCACGCCTGTATTCCCTATGATTGAAATCCTCAGATACATACTCAGTGCATAGACCTTTAAGGATACCAGAGATAGAGGCACATCTAAACGTTACATTTGGCAGATGCCCACGATTTGCAAGTACCTAGTTAGTATTTCACGTGACAGGTTGCAAGCCCATCGCCATTTTTTAGATAATGTTAATGATAAATAGTTTGTGTCTGAATATAAGGCTTATTTATTTACTTAATATTGTTTTTTTTTTCAAAGAGTGTAGTTGGAAAACAAGACCTTGTTCATGTGCCTATTGAAGCTTTTCATGAGATTCGATTTGTATGTCGATGCCAGTGGAACAACAAAAACTTTGCTGAATCTGAAGAACGAATAAAAGATATATCCAAGAAAGCAGAACAAGGTTGTTCTTAAACCTTGTTCTGCTTTCTTTCTTGGATCGCCGCGACCGTAAAAGAGTCCATATAGAAAGAGGTTGAATGCTCAGGGGTCAGGAGTCGAAGATGTTGAGAGGAACGAGCAGGACGGTCTTAAGACGAGGAAAGAATGGAGCAAACGTTCTTTGAGGTGGTTAGATAAGCAAGGATTATGGAGGGTATTGTAAAGAAAGCAGAGTATTTGGGTAAAATCAATCTTGACTGACGTATTTTTTCATGTTTTATTTATTCCCTCTATATAATGTACTTTATATGTAGCAGACGGGGCGGGACTACAAAAATAATTTTCGTTTTATCGATGTCGATAAAATGCGGGACAGCCCTAAAATATCGAAAATATCTTTTCGCGGCGCTATCCACATGATTGACAGTTTTGATATTAGGCTGTTTGGTTGGTACCTCTGTATTTTTTCTTTAATGTTGTTTCTAAAAGATCTAGATCCTTTTCGAACTCGAATTTTATAAGTCCCCGCTCTTCTTAGCGTAGCGTAATGCGTTAAATTCACTTTTAGCCATGCGCGAAATGTGTTAGTGAAAAGAAAAGAATGAAGTATATATTTTGGCTAAGTGAACTACTTCATTGATTTAGTTCAGTAGTTCATTTACTTCAGGTATACCGTTTAGTTCTTAGAGAATTTATTATGAATGGATGAACGAAATGAAAAAATGAGTTGTTTTCTTAGTGCATGTAGTATATAGTATGAACTATGAAATGTTTTTATTTTTTTATCTCGATTTTCCTTCATAGGTACTTTACAGGCTTAGGACTGTCAACCAGGGGCAAACATTTTTACTATAAAATAGGTATATAGGTAGATAAATTTAATAGGTTTTTTATAATAATAATAAATACGTATTTAAAAATTGAGATAATTATGTACAATTTACTTTTGTTGATTAAACTGATTAATATTTCAAAGTTATTAACAAAACGACTTAACTTATTTTTTATTTGCATATAAAACTGACCCGTAACATGCGCAACACGATGCACTAATAATCGCAAATAACTTACTAAATTCAAACAATGTGAAATAGGTACTTTCTTACTCAAACAATATATTAATAATCAAAAAACCAAACAAACATAAACAATCTACTTTAGCAAGAATCAAAGAACTTTATCTCAACGACGTAAGGGTTTGTTTTAATTGCAAGTTCTTAGAAAGAGATACCATATCAGCTATCAGTATTTACTCTCGCTTCTATTGATAAAAATTTTTGCAAAATAAAATAGTCTTTGTGTACACGCCATAACACCGTTTCCTCTATCTTCGTCGAGCGTGATGCTAAACGAAGCATTGAAGTAAAAGCACTGAAGTAAAAAGGCACGTGAACTAAATGAACTAAACGAACTAAATGAACTAGAGACACATTAGAATGAGTAGTGAACTAAATGACAAGACAATCTTACGTATGTAGTACTTAATTTACTTCATTTGTTCGCGAACTACCCATGGCTATTCACTTTGTTTTAGAGGAAAAGGTGCGGAAAAGCGTTATTATCGTATCACCGTGACTGTCTGCAGAAGAGGGCTGTTCGAGAATTTATAATATGGGCCCCAGAGAATAACTTCGCGAAAAGCTTAAAGAAATAAATATAATGACATTCCCTTGTCAATACATTTATGAAAATCTGATGTATGTTCACAAAAATATTAATTTGTTTAAGAAAAAAAGCGATAATCACAATGTAATAAAGATAAACTCGCTGTTGCCACTTGTAGACTCCATAAAGTTAGTAAATAGTTTAAAGGGCACGGTGTACGCTTTTATAACAAACTCCCAAGAGATATACAAAAATTATCAATTAATAAATTTAAAAACGTAATTAAACAAAAGCTTTATAAAAAGGCATACTATAAAATATCTGATTATTTAGATGACAAAAACTCTTGGGATTGAAAATGCTCCAACTCGAACTTATTGTTTTGTAAAAGGATCATTAAAAAGAATAACCAGCCTTGTTTTCTTGCCTTTCTTTCCTGGCTTGGTCGCGAAGGAACAGGCACCTAAATTAAAACCGACGTTTCAAAGTGGTCCTTGTGATTTTATTGAATTAATGAATTTTGACTTTGACTTTGACTTTGTCGTTCCAGTTCCAAAAAAGTCACAGTGAAAAATCAACGTGACTTTGTCACGTCCATCACTCAGGTCACGAGAAACGAGATGTCTAAAATTGTTTTAAATGATCCGAAATACCAGGCTCACAGGCTCAGGACTGAGTTGCACAAATTGAATATTGGCACTGTTTCACAAACATTATAATAAAAGCCGTATGTAGTTAACTATTTCTATATAACTATTTTTTATATACTTATTAAAATATCTTCTTATGTATTTTTATTCTTATTCTTGTTCTTGTTCTTGTTCTTATTTATTATATTCTTATTTTTATTTTTTTCAAGTAATTAAATAGGTACTTACAACCAAATTATAGGTATTAACCATATTAACGATGTATCTTCATTCATAGTAAATACCTAAATATTAATATAAAATACACATACCTTCAAGTCCCTTATCCCAACTAATATCAAATACGATAATGAGTGTATAACGTAAAAGTTGATTTAGATTGTTCTCATCTGCCATTTCTAGAAAACAGGTACCTACTTACCCTCTAACTCTATAAAGAGAGTTATAGAGAAATAAACACGAACAGGCGCCGAGGAAGCGCGAAACTAACCGCTAGGCGCGCGTCATTAGAGTTTAGAGCAGTCAGTAGGAAGGAACGATAATATATCTTGGAACGGTGCGCGATTGGAGCGAAGGAACGACATACGTAACGTAGTTCCTTTTCGACAAATCACAGTGATACTATTTGCCTTCAGATCACTGTGATTTTTTCATCGTGACGTTATTTATTACTCACCTCTACTTTGTTTATAACTATCATCAGCTGATGATTTTTTCGTACGTGTTTTCGAATATGTAGTTAATTAATAGTCAACCTCAACAACGTTTTTTTATGTGTCGTGCCACTTGGACGAAGAAAGTCAATTTTTAAGTTTGTGATTATTATATTTTGGTACCTAGACAGAGAATACATCGAAGATTTGGTAGGTTTGGAATATCAAGGTTATGAAATACACTATATAAGGTTTTGTTACATAATAACATAAATATTTTGTACATGCAGGTAATAATTAATAAAATGTTTATGCAGAATACACATTTCCACGTATCTTCTCTAGTGAAGTATCATTGGAAACGTTGTAACCAATGTATGAAGTTGCTTTCTTCTCAAGTAAGAGACCAATATAAAATAATCGAAGGACCTTGGGAATTATATTCCCAGAAAGTATCTGATGGCACCATAAGCAAGGATGATCACCAGGCAATTGTTGTTCAGAAATTACAAGAGCTTTACAAGCAAGTAAATTCATTTCAAAGGCCTGTTATTACCAGAAACTCAAGATCATTGTTTAGCTTCTTTGGAAAATCTGAGCCCCAGAAAATAACTGCTCCAAAGGGGCTATACATTTATGGAAGTGTTGGTGGAGGGAAAACCATGCTGATGGATTTGTTTTATGAAAGTGTACCAGTGAGTATACCTGCAATAATTTTGAAGTTTTTTTAAGATGTTTTAGATTTTAGCCGTATGCTCAATATGAATGAACAACTGGCCACCACCAGTGCCGGCCCGAGGCCAGATTTAGGTTGGAGCGAAATCAGATTTTAGCACCCCCAACACCAACACCTAAATTAAAAAACCATGTTCTGCAAGTTAGGAACTTTTATTTATCACAAGAATTACTTATTAAGAAGATCAATCATTTAAATAAAACTAAGTATTTATTTTGAGATCAATAATTATCATTAATGTCAGTTTAAAAAAATATCTTTGGATCCGTTGGCGCGTCATCTTCACTTTCTAAACAAATCATTTTTTTATTTTTCCTTATTTTTTATTACTTATCGAAACCAATGAAACTTCAAATGAAAGAAATTTAAAATATCCACACCAAGTTTGGTACTAAATGAATTTGACATATCAATAAAAAATGTGTCTAAGATCTTGGTACTTCAAAATGGTTCCGAGTGTTAACCATACCTAACCTATGTTAACGAATATCAAGCATTTGGATTCTTCAGATACAACTTGGAGATAATATGTGTTACAAGATACAGTAGGTAGTTTCAAAGTTCGACGTGATATATTTTCATTAGAAGGTTTGAACTTTTCACTTCACGCATATCCAACTACTATTATAAACGCGAAATTTTGTAAGGATGAATATGTTGTTACTTTTTCACACAACAACTACTGAACGGATTTTGATGAAACTTTACAGTAATATAGGTTACACATCAATTCAACAATTCCCTTGGCGCCTGGAGCGGCCGCTCAGTTCGCCCTAGGGACGGGTCGGCCCTGGTTACTACTCAAGGGTTTAAAGATTGAACTTTTTGCCAGACCTTTTGATGTATGGTTTTGAACCTTGAAAATGTTCATAGATAGATGAGTATCTAGTACAGGGGTTTTCAAACTATCGCCTGGGCATCAAAGTAATCATGCAAAATAATAATCAGATGTTTTATTTGCTGACTGATGACATACCTCAATTTTGTGAGTGATGGTATGTTATCTAATGAGCTTGATCTTGGCCCTTGAGGCTTTCTGGAGTTTGGCCCTTAGGATAAAAAGTTTGGAGACTCTATCTAGTATGACCATATGAAATTGTATCTTATGAAAGCTAATAGTTTCCATAAAAATAACTACCTTAAAAGTTGTAATTTTCCATACAAAACTGAGGTCTATTTTGAGGGAATTTTTTTATTTTTCTTTATAAGTGTCTAAGTCCTGCCTCATCTCACCAGTAACAAGATTTCAGTCATTAACTTAGACCAAAAAAACAAAAAATAAAAAAACAGTTGTTAGGCATGAACTGATTCAACAACAGCTCTGAGACCAACGAACAGAGCAAGCAATGCTGCTGAGGGGCTAAATTGCATTTTTTCATGAACCATTCACAATTACATATTTTACCAAGAAACTGACCAACATTTTATTATTTTCTAGTAAATCATTGGTTTCTGTAATTCCCGATCAGAGGTGGAAGGTACCCCCTCACCACCACATTCTCTCATTCTGATGTATATATGCAAATACATTGAATTTAAAGTCTTTCCAATTTTTTTCATAATTATTTACATTAATGCTATTTTGAGCTTTATTTAGAAAAATAAAGGCACATGATTTTCTTATTTTGAATTTGTCAATTTCAGATAAAAGAAAAATTGAGGGTGCATTTCAATTCATTTATGTTGAATATTCATGCCAGGATACATGAGCTGAAGATTAAATCCGGCAAAGGTGCAAGCACCTTCCGCAATGAAGGCAAACCTTTTGATCCCATACCACCAGTGGCAGCAGATATTACGCAGGAATCATGGCTTATATGCTTTGATGAATTTCAAGTGAACTTCTTAAGCACAAGTAATTTTTTTAAAATTGTAGAATCCGCGACGTTTTTTCTGTTTATATTGCAGCGCCATTAGTAACTTGTGGCGATAAAACCTATCTAATAACCATATTGAATTCATACAAATCGATGGCTAATTACCGCATTTTAAGCAGTTTTTATTTAAAGACTACAGTGACCGTCAGGCGCTCCTAATATGCGTTTGACGTACATAGGAGGTTGTTTGTTTGTTTGTTTATCTGTTATCATTAATCTCCGAAACGGCATACTTATCTGATTGTTATGCGGTTGTTTTGATATCTTCAAGGATGGTTCTTAGATAGGTTTTATCGTCACAATCATTATTGACATTGCGGCGTTGCAATAGACAACGAAAAATACGTCGGGGGTTTTAATTTTTTTATTAAATTCATTATAAAATATATGTTTCAGGTAACAGATATTGGTGATGCGATGATTTTGAAACGCCTTTTTACCCAGCTGTTTGATAATGGATGTGTTGTGGTGGCAACTAGCAATAGAAAACCTGATGATCTATACAAGAACGGTCTGCAGAGATTCAACTTCATACCTTTCATACCAATATTGAAAGCTCACTGTGGTGTTCTGCAGTTGGACTCCGGAATAGACTATAGGTTACGAGGGAGTGGCAATAAATACAGTAAATACTTTTTGTACGTATATTTACAAAACAAGTAAATTTTGAAAAAAAATTGGAACCCCCTGACTTGTATTTATATCACCGATAGAATCAAATATGGTAGAAAATATATATATTCTATTCTATACATAAATATATAATAATAATGCTGGACATTTTCACACATCATCAACTAACCCTTGAATGGCTCTTAGATAGGTTTTATCGCCACAAGTCACTAGAGGGCACTGTAATAGACAACAGAAAATACGTCGGGGCTTTGAATTTTTTTTCAAACATTTATTATTTATGATTATTATTTCTTTTAGTATTTTTTTTAATTCAGGTTTTTTTTTCAGGAACAGTGAATTGACGCCTGACAATAATGCAGTAGATAATTTATTTAAATTTCTAGTATCACAAGAGACTGATACAGTGAGACCTCGTGTTATTAATATTTTAGGAAGGAATGTCAAATTTTCCAAATCCTGTGGCAGAGTTTTAGATTCTACATTTGAAGAGTTGTGTGATAGAGTAAGTCATATCTATTACTACCTATTTTATTGTATAATTTGCTATGATGAGTAATTTTGTCTAAAACATTTCAGCCCTTAGGTGCTAGTGACTACCTTGTGATATCAAAAACTTTCCACACTGTGTTCGTAAGAGATCTGCCACAGTTGTCAATTTCAAGACATAGGTCTCAGTTAAGGAGATTCATCACTCTCATTGACACTCTTTATGACAATAGAGTTCGGGTAAGTACGAGTTATTGTATTGCAATTGTGGAGAAATTTGTTCACTGACGGTGTTTCTTTTGTTTTTTTTTCTGTTGAAGATAAAATTACTCTTGCTCTCTTCTCTTTTCGTCAAACAAAAGAGAGTTTTTTTACCTGTATTCTTGAGTGCTCATGCTACTTGTGCTGGTTAGAACGGCCTCTCATTAATTCATGGACTGATGATGACATTTTACCTGTCGCAAGAAGTCCACTCAGATGTAGGCGACAAAAGACCGTTCGTCGTGGTACGCGACGGAAGAGGACTATGTCTAAGATAGGTAACAACTTGTGGCGATAAAGTCACTACATTAGGGGGCGCTGCAATAGACAATAGAAAACAAGACGGGGAATTTTAAAATTATCCAAAAATCTACTTGTAGATGAACGAATGAATGAATGAAAGTTTGTACACCTTATGATATAAACAAAATAAACAACACATTATGATAGAGGTACAATGGGCTTTTTTATCGTTAAAGCGATCTCTTCCAGACAACCTTTGGAGTGAGAGGATTATATGAGAACTACAAAACTGATATACTACGTATATATAAATATATATTTGTAAATACATACATATTATACAAAGGAAACACCCAGACATTGTCCCGCGGCAATATGATAGACTAGCCGATGCCCGCGGTTTTACTCGCGTAGGGTAGGTAATTGATAGGTGCATCAAAAATAATTGCGTGGCTTGCACCCTAAGGGCTTTATTTGAATACCCTGATACATGTTCAGTTATTTTGTATTTTAAGTATCCAAACTAAGTATTCAGCAAATCGCAACAAGCGTTAAACATTATTATACAAACTTAACACACCATCCTATCCCCTTTAAGGGGTAGTTTGGAAAAATACATTTATTTGTCTTTTATACAAAGGTTTTCAGCCCTTTTTACCCCCTTAGTAGTAGAATTTTCCAAATTCCTTTCTTATTGCACCCCTACACAATAAGAGGTTTAGGCTGTGCGTTGATTCACCTCTTGGACTTTGACACCCCCTACATCCCCTATGAGGGGTATTTTGGGGTAATAATTATAATAAGACTTTTATCATTTGGATTGAAGATTTTTTATGTGAAGTTTCAAGACTGTAAGTTCAAGGAATACGATTCTTCATACAAAGGTTTACAGCCCTTTTCGCTCCCTTAGGGGTGGAATTCTCAATTTTTTTTCTTATTGCACTCCTACACCATACGTTTTATATATATTGATGTATAATTTTGTGTTGTAGGTTGTTATTGCTGCAGATTGTGAACCAAATGAGCTCATGAATTTCGATGAAATCGTTTTTGCCGATGCTGACCGAGCACTCATGGATGACCTGAAGATTACTAAAGATTCTGTGAGTTTCTAATTGAACTTATAAAACAATAAAATTAAAGTTCCATGACAGTAAAAATCTGACTGATTATATTTATCCTACAGGAAGACGCTAAAGCCGCCATTTTTACAGGCGAAGAAGAAATGTTTGCGTGCCAAAGGTGCCTTTCTAGATTAATAGAAATGCAGACCGAAGAGTACTGGGAGAAATGGGGCAAACATATCAATTAATCAAAATGCTGACGGTCTGGGACCAAACCCCCTAGGCCAACTGGTGAAATGTCCGTTCTGAGCAAAGCTTGGTCGTCTACAAATATTTTACTAATTAATTACACACACATCGAGCGCTGCTGTTGTTGCTTGTTTACAAAAAAAAGGTTTCTATTGAGCTTTTGCTTTTGCAATTTATTTCAGTAGACATTTTAATTATTTATTGTTTTAACCAATTCGTGATGTATAGTTGCCGCTACGCATAGTTAGCACGAAATAAGAGTGCGCAAAAGTAGATTTATGGCGGTGTGAGCGGGGCAGTCGAACGTCGTCGACGATCGAGTACTCGAGCGCCTTAATTTTTCCTTAGAAAACAAGACAAGTAGTTTTACTTGAAAATAGACACACATGCGCGAAACTAGCCCCCCCCACTCCGCTATTCCGTACTCACCTCTCCTGGTTTTCGCCATACAAAGAAATAGTTCCAAGGGCCAAAGTAACGCTAGTAAACAAGTTCCAATTGTTTTTACTTTTTGAAATAGTATCAGTATTAGCAGACATTGAATGACTTTCGTATTATAGTGAAATACCTACTATAGTGAATTGTGTTCAGTTCAGAATGACAATTATTTATTTTGTTGAAGGTTTACAGTTGAGAATTTTATTTTTTTAATGTTTTTTTAGTAATAAAGTTCATATACAACTTAAGTGTGGTTAGTTATTTAGGTTAAGCCCTTTTTACGATGGAAAATGCTTTTACGCATGCCCCCCTGCTCACCAACCAACCCATTAACAAAGTGCTAGTTAGTGGGTGGTGGCATACTGACTATAAACCTCGATATTCCGTTTTTACCTTATTGCTAAACCGTCGTCAAACCACGACGCGTTAGCACTGGACAGGGTTACGGGTTCCGGTCGGATTCGACCGCAGCAGCTCTGTCGGTGATCGCCCGCCTTTGGCGGACCCCTCCATATTTAGGTTAAGCTCTAAATTAACTACCCGCGTCTAATGCCGATTAAAAGAAATATTTAATCTACTAGTCAAGAAAATGTGACCACCGACGTGTTTTCCATAGTCTATGCAGCACCCCTTATATTCGTGTGGTGATTAAACCTATCTAAGAACCATTCTTGAAAACATGTTCGCATTATACAATCCGATAAGCCGTTTCGATAACACAAACAAAATCTGTATAATGAATACGGCAGCTCTTCGTTTATGTGATGTAACGTAGCTCAATCATGTGGCTTGTACACACGTCAACAAGGACAAGACAAGTCGCGATAATTAATATTTTCACTTCACTTCACTTTTAAAACGTAACAAGCACGCTTTGTCAGAAAAAAATACCACTCTCGAATAGGTATGGCATTGCGCACGCTAGCGATGTTAACGATGACGATCGAATCACCACATATCTTCAAATTTATTATTATATACCTAAATTCATAAATTTTATTATTTACTTTTTCATAAGTCGAAACTTCGTGAAAATAATAAAAAAATTAAACGCGTTAAAGACACGTATAAAACTTATAAATGAGTACGCTGTAGTTGGATATTATACCTGCATAGATCACCAATGGGTGTGTATAGTGGTTTGAAATAGTCATAAAACGTTGAAATGTTTATTCTCAGAGATAGATTTAAAGATTATCAAAGGATATAACTTATAATCTATTGCATACATTAGTCGTACATATGGCTGTAAAACTCTTGGTATACTTGGATGTAGGTCTCCTTTTCCGTTGGGGTCATCTGTGCGATGACGTCATCGTCTATGCTGGTCAGAGGGACTGCTTTGCCATTCACCATGACTGTGGGCGCGTTGTCCTCAGAATCCGAATCTTCGGCGCTATCCATTTCGGCTGGAACAACCATAGGTAATTAAATAAATAAATAAACAGTCTCATAAATACACACATCAAAAAAAATTGAACAAAAAAAAAATATTTTCTGACCCCAGACTAGGATTCCCTGTGTCGTGGGTGTTAGTTCATAAACAACGAATACCGAGTTACTACAAGACACAGACTCAGAATAAATATCTGCAGAACATGCAAACATTTGTTCCGAATCGAACCCGCACCTCTTGTGTCTCACCCGGCTACTTGCCTACTGCTCCGCTGAGGTCGTCATTATTTAAAAAAACCACACACGTTCGCCATATTGGATTTTGTGTGATGCCAAAAATTAAATATGGCGGATTCATTTTCCTGGGGTCTAGACACATACCACTTTCTGTTGACGTTAACGCCTGCGGAAAGATAAAATTGTATGGAAATGTCACGTGACATTTCCGCAGCATGCGTTAACGTCAACATAAAGTGGTATTCGTCTAGCTCCCCTGGTTACCAATGAGAATAGGTAAATAAGTTCAGAAACTCCTACCCGCGACGACAGGAGCCCGTATATGTGTTTGCCTTCGAAGGTTGTTGGTTTGATTGTCTGTCACCATTTATCTCCGAAACGGCTTATCGGATTATATACGGATATTTTTTTCACTATCGATTTGTATGTCTACGAGGATGATTTTAGATGGTTTTTACAAGTCACTGGGTGGCGCTGCAATCGATAATGGTCTAGGTTTTAAAATTTTGTAACAAATCCTACTAATAACATAAATTACAAAGTTAAGATGTTCGAATATATGCTACTAGTTATCTCCGTAACGACTGGACCGATTTGGATGAAATTTGGAACAATATAGTTCGTGACCTAGAATTACACATACGCCTATTTAATCCAGACCCGTCCCCATTGACCCCAATTACTGGATGAATAGGGATTGACAATGTTTATGTATTTTTTGGCGTTATTGAATGTTATATTTTTTGTTTCTGGTTTTAAAGATAAAACCTAGACTCAAGTTATTAGGTCATAGGCCTTTCGTGGGTACTATACCAACTCAGCCACAAGATCGTTACAAGACTGGTCGAAATTTTTGGAATTTTATTACTCAAAGCGCCGAAGCTCCACCTAAAACTAATACTGTTTTGGGATATGAATGAATTCTGTAATTGCCCCCAAGCGTAATTAAACACTGTAAAAACCAAATAACTATACGTAAGTAAACAAATGTTCGATTAGGTATAATGGAAAGGTAATTTGTACAAAATTGGAAAACCCTCGATATATTTGTCCACCATCGATTGCAACGCCCTCTGGTGACTTGTGGAGCTAAGAACCATCATAGAATACACACAGATTCAAATCCAATCAAATCTAGAGTCACATTCGCTCATCTGTTAGAAAATAGCTGATCTTCAAACGTCTGAACAGATTACTTGAATCATAGCTAAGAACAATCTCGACCAAGACACCTTGATCAACGGATAGACCAAAAAATTGGTCTATCCGTTTGGGAGCTATGCTGCCACAGACAGATTAAACATATAATATAACACACCTGTTTGCTTTGGGGGTTTAAAAACTATCCGCTTACCAACTGCAGCCATTTCATCTTTGAGCTTGTATGGATCCTTGGACTCGTTGTCACTGGAATCGGAACTCTCCGGCTCGATGCCTTTCAACGCGTTCGTCGTTGCGTTTCCTAGAAAACAAGCAATATTAGTGGATTCATTTCATTTGAATCATAATATTCAAGAGTGGGAATCCATTTATAAACGAATGCCCAATGTATTAAAATTGGGCATTCGTGAGTAAGCTGCTAGTGGTTAGAACAACGCGTAAGGTATTGTGACGAGTGCGGCCTAGTTAACTACGGTACGCTAGCGCCATCTCTTATCAAATGGACGCACTACTTGTTACCGCCATCTAGTATCAACTGGCATTAACCACGCTAGAAAAGAACGGAAGTTTTCAGAATGTTCGGGACGGTACGAGATGGGGCGGAGCGAGGCATACGGTCCCTACGAGATTGTTCTGGAAGAGACGTCTTACGAGATAGCGCTGCAAGCGGCCGGGGGAGTCTGTTTTCGTTTTAAGATTGGAAAGTGAATTGTTTGAAGTGATTCGAGAACGATACCCAGTGACTAGTGAAGTGA
Source organism: Perizoma flavofasciatum (assembly GCA_958496245.1). Classification (NCBI taxonomy): domain Eukaryota; kingdom Metazoa; phylum Arthropoda; class Insecta; order Lepidoptera; family Geometridae; genus Perizoma; species Perizoma flavofasciatum. The sequence goes on from OY292426.1 coordinate 7,464,607, forward strand.
CTATTGCGCTAGTGTTGTACCAAGTGATACAGTGTTTTTATTTTAATTCTGTAGTTTCGTGGTGTTATTTGTTCTGTTGTCATTTTTATTGAGTGATTTATTAATACAGTGTTATTGTTGGTGTTTAATTGGACTTAATTATTTTATCCGGAACCCTAGCTCGTAACAGTATTTTAAGTACCCTGGGGGTTAGACAAATACCACTTTCTGTTGACGTTAACGCCTGCGGAAAGATAAAAAGTATGGAAATGTCACGTGACATTTCCGCAGCAAACGTCATTTCCATACAATTTTATCTTTCCGCAGGCGTTAACGTCAACAGAAAGTGGTATTTGTCTAGCCCCCCTGGGTTTCTAGACAAATATCTCACGCTTAGTTTTCCTTTCATGCTAACGCAAATTTGTCAAAGAAAAACTTAGCAGAAGTCACGTGACATCTCAATAACTAATGAACCATACAATACAATCTTTCCACAGGTGTTAATGCCAGCAGAATTTATTCTTGTCTAAGGGGGCTGGTCCACCTAAAATACCCTATGCAAAGTTGTAATTACTAGCAGCGCGCAGTCCTCCCCCGTTTACCGCAGTCCTGAGACTCAACAGAGGGAATAACAAAATCTATGATGTCGCATATCTTATAGGTACCCTCAAGTTGGGGATTCTTTCATAACTACGTCTTTGAGATTGTTATTACACTTCCTCGTGGATATAGGCACCTACTGTTATAATCATCATCATCATCATCAATAGCCTATACAAGTCCAACAGACAGAACTCCCAAAGAGTGCATCGACTTTCCGCAAACTTAGAGATGTCATCGGGTAGGCATGCCTAGGGAAAATTACATCGTACGTGTGAAAATACTGGTTGTGTTACCTGTTGTACTCTGCTTCTCGTGTGCAAGTAGGACAGACATAATATCATCGCTCTTCTCTTTCCCGGAGGACTTCGCATGGCTCGCGTTGCTGGCCGCTTTCTCGAGCGCCGCCTCGGCCGCGTGAACGCTTTCACTCTGAAACATTTTACCTTAGTCGTTCTAAAAAAGCTAACCCTCAACTTTTACGTATCATAATCATGTCGACAGTATGTCGTAGTTGAGGATAAGCATATTAGGTACGCTTAAATAATAAACTTAATAGCCTGTAGAAAGCATGTATAGCTATGGTTCGATTCCCGCTGCGGGACAAATGATTGTTGTATTTTCAAAAATAATTAGCAATGTATTAGCATTGCCATTCAGCGTGGCAATGCTACCAGTATTTTGGGAACGCTTCCGACTGGTAGTGATCTGGAACAGTTGAGCTATCTATAGATCGTTTGCAACGGTTTTTAGATAGCTAGGTGTTTTATCTGTACTTTTGTGTACTTACTTATAAATAAAATTACAAAAAAAAAGCATGTCAGCATATTATAGTTCCCAAAATACAAGCTCTGCATAGTTTGGTCCTACATGATACTGTGTGAATAATATCCAGCATTATTTATTTATTTATCGACCGCGGTGTCAGCCTCGCCGAAGGTGACGTCCACGCGCGTCTCCTCGACTAGCATGCCTTAGTTGTATGTATGAATGTATCTAGGAGTATAATTCACCTGGTCATTAGTAATGATGGTGCTCTCGACCATCCAGACTGGGCGCTCCTTGCGCTGCGTCGCGTCGGCTGCGGTGTCAGCCTCGCCGATGGTGACGTCCACCCGCGTCTCCTCGACCAGCATCCCTTGGTTGCGCGTCGCCTCGCCCGACCACTGCTCGCCGGGCGGACGTAGGCCTTGCAGTTTGTTCGTCAATCTGAATTATTAACAAGCATAAAAATTTATGATATCCCAAAAACTCAACCTCAGCGGGACACGAACCCGCGACCTCCCGTTTGGTACAACGCGGGAACTATACCAATTAAGCCACGAGATCGTAACCAGCCTGGTTGAAATTCTTGGGATGTATCGGTGCGAAGCGCCGAGGCTTGCACCTACAGGGGAAACTATGGAATTATCCAAACCGATATAACTCGGCGGTGGGTCGAGCCCCGCCGAAGTTGAACTTTTGGGATATTATACACTTATAGTAGTTCTTTGTACTGTGAAGAATGTAAAGATTACTGGGCATTTTTCATTTGGTTCGCCGTTAACTCACCCTCGTATAGTGTTGATATCCACCGGTTCAGGCTCCAGTATCTCCGGCGACAATTTGATGCCTTCCACCTCCCGCAGCAGAATGTACAAGGTCTCCAGCTGTTCGTTGAACTTGGCCATCAGCAGCCTCGAGTCTTTCTTGGGGAGCGCCGACTGGTCCTCCTCGACCACTTGGCTGCAGAACGTGCAGCGGAACTCTTGTGTCATCATGTCGTATAGTTGGTCTGCCTGGACAAATAATAGGCGTCATAAGAAAATTTAAAAAAATACTGACGAACATAAAACCTCCACTTTTTTTAAAGCCGGGACTTTTTTTAAACAAGACGTTTATGGGATTACACTTGACTCTCAATGTAATTCTTATTTAATCCAATTTCGTTCTTTTTTTCAATTTGCGAGCCTGTGACATTTCTTTTGCAAACTCCAATCTCGAATGTCAACATCAAAATCGCAAAAGTACCTACCGATAAATAGATTATGCTATTGCATAAAATTCCACTAAATACTAATTCCATTCGTGCGCTAGTACTGGATTTAAGAGTACCAAAATGCATGAAATCGATCGAGTCTCAAGGGTAGTACACCAAACCTGGATTCCAAATTAAGTATTAAACGTAACGGCCTGAAAAAATATTTTCCACTTTAGGTAGGTATGTAACTATTTTATTATTCAATTCAATTTAATTATTCATCTTCAAATTACATGTTCTTAGATAAGTAATTTTATCAAAATACAGATATCCTACTAATATTATAAACGCGAAAGTTTGTGAGGATGGATGTTTGTTACTCTTTCACGCAAAAACTACTGAACGGATTTTGATGAAACTTTACAGTAATATAGCTTTTACATCAGAATAACACATTGGCTACTTTTTATCCGGGTACCGCACAAGCGAAGCCGTGAGCAGAAGCTAGTACTTTGGACAATAACTCTGCTGTTTTATATCTTTGAAAGTACCTACATGGGCCTTATAAAGATTACTAAACTGTTGATTATCCAAACACTGCTTTCGGACATGTATTGTGTCATTTTATATTTAACAGAAGTACTAGTAGTTATATATTATCTGTGACAGAAGTAAAAAAAACACTGTTTAGCTAAACAACAGTTTTAAATCATTATCTTTACCTAAGCAAGTTAATCGTTTGAGATAAAAGCGCAAATGTTTTTATCGCATTTCTTGTCTGCTCGTAGCCTATGCTGATAAGAGCTTTTCCTAGATTATCTTCCGTTAGAAATTTGTATGGATACTTTTTGCCAATTCGGCACTTGTCTGCGCCTTAAGTTATATAATAAAATATTTCCTTACTTCCAAGTCAGTGAAAGTCTTCCCACACGAGGGGCATTTGAAACTGGCGCGGCTGGTCGCGTCTCTTTCCTCCGTCTCCATCCGTTTCCGCATCAGATCAAGCTTGTACTTGACTACGTTTACAAACGTCTTGTAGTTTATAAAATAGTAGTTTACTTTCTGTGCTTTGCCGTCGAGACCTGAAATTATTAAACGAAAAGTTAAATTTACAAAATATTAAAACTCTTGACATGTTTTCCATCGTATATTTTCGTGATAAAACCTTTTTAAGAACCATCTTTAAATACAAATGGTAACAGACATATAGCTTATGGCAAGCGCATATACGGTCACCTAACGACGCGAGTAAGTAGAAAAAAAAGTAGGTATCTAAAACACCACATTTCTAACGTGTGGTCTGCCCTGAAGAAAGATTTGATAAGTTTCATGTTTTACCTGTAATTTCACTAGCACCCATACCCTTCAAAACGGAATACAGCAATGCCAGCATTAACGCTTGGCGGCAGAAATAGGAATACAATGGTGGTAGTACTTCCCCGAACGAGCTTTTTAACAAGCTCCACTACTTTTGGTGGTTTAGTTATCCTATACTACTAATATAATAAATGCGAAAGTCTGTGTGTGTGAATGTTTGTTACCACGTATCTATCTCTGTAACGGTTTTGATGAAATTTGGAATGTAGATGGTTTAGGTTCTGGAATAACACATAGGCTCATCTAATTTTAAAATCGACCCCTAAGAAGGTTAAACAGGGTGGTAAAGTTTCTATATTTTTTATTATTATTTTTTTATGATACGCTCTAAACTCTGTAGGTATAATTCAGCTTTTAAGTAAATAATGAAACACGTATTTTTTATTTTTTCAAAACTACCCTTAGGTGGTGTGCAATTGAGTTCTAAACTTTGTATGGAAAATTATAATCCTCTCGGTTCGATTCATTCAAAAGTTGGTGGACATAGTTTGAAGCCTTGAGACAGTCGCTAATTTATAATACGCTACTTTTATCAACATACCACGTGGGCGAAGCCGCGGACAGAAACTAGTATTTAAATAATGAATAATATCTCAATAAGAGTATGGTGTAGGATAGGTACCTGTTTCCATTTTCAATCTGACTTGAATGAATTTATCATTTTTCAGAGTTGATATTCTGGCTCTCAGCATTTTTCTCTCGAATTTCAACAGCTCGCAAATGTCGTCTTCTTTCATACCTAATTATAAACGAGAAGACATTCCATTAATTAAACTTTGCAATAAAGAGCCGCGGCCTGTAATTTGTGGACCACTCTAGGCCACAAATCTTACTGACAATCGGAAAAGCTGAGGGCTATTGATAATTAATTACAATACAATATACAGTACAGTACACAGTACTAATTGTGATGTAGGTAAATAATGTATAATTTTATTAATTTATTTTCAAATACTATATACTCAAAACAAAATAAGGGCCACCACAAATTTTCGGATTTATTTTTGGTTAGGAATATGTGCTCGGTTTGTTTTAAATTAAATAAAACAATGTTTTTTTAGTTGAATTAAATTTAATGCAATTAAACAAAAAATACTTAATCTATGGATGTTTTTGGTTTTTTAACTTTTTAAGGCTGTTTACACCTAACAATAGAATTAAATTGTAGACTAAATGCACCACTGTGTTGTTAACTTTTGTTGTGACTAATAACGGGTATGTCCTCCTCTTTTAAAAATACATTCTTGGAGCCTTGCTGACATGCTCTAAATAAGATCTAAATAAGATAATTGAATCAACTGTTGCTGGTTGTGTACATCCCCTTGAGCTGCCCGGACTCGACGTTTTAATTGGTCCCAAAGGTATTCAATTGGATTCAGGTCAGGGCTGTTAGCAGGCTATGCCGAAACCTGAATATTGGCTTCTTCCAGTATAGAGATGGTTGCCCGGGCTGTGTGCGGTTGTGCATTATCCTGCATGAGGATGAAACCGTCCACCGCTCGTTGTGAAAATGGGATGATATATGGCCTGACAACCTATTCGATGTAACTCTGAGAAGTCACATTACCCTCATTCAGAAAAACAAGTTCAGTTTTACCTTGTAAACTGATCCCGTCCCAGACCATGACATTGGGACCACCATACCTGTCGCGTTCGTGAATGCAAAGATCAGAAAATCTTTCTCCGCTACTTCTCCACACTCGCATACGTCGATTGGCACTAAAAACTTCACCTTACACTCATCCGTGAAAAGCACCTTACGCCATTCCTCCATGCCCCATTCAAGATGTTGACGTGCAAATCTTTATTCGATTTGCACGATGAGTCCCGGTCAGTTTAGAACGAGTTACAGGTCTTCGTGAACGTTGCTGGTCTTCGTGCAAACGATTTCTAATTGTTTGGTCGCTGCCAAGGGTACCATTAGTCCGGCGTAAACGGTTCTGTAATGCAAGCGCTGTCACAGTACGATCACGTCGCGCAGTAAGTCGCACGTACCGGTCTTCCTGGGCGGTGGTAGCACGAATTCTTCCCGAGCCACGACGCCGGGATACACTCCCGGTCTCTTGATACCGGTTCCAAAGATTTTGAATAGCCCTTCGCGAATATCCCAGCTGTAAAGCCACAGAACGCCAACTTTATGCCGACGACTTGCAAATTTATCATCACTTTAAAGCTGTTGATATATCTGATGGAATTAGCCAAATCAACTCTGATTTAAATAATATCAATACCTGGGCGAAAGCTCATGGTCTCCTGGTTAATCCTTCCAAATCACAGGCGATGATAATCGGTAGTACTTACATGCTTAACATTATCACTCATTCGACCCCATCTATTTTGTTTAATGGAACCCCGATCGCATATTCTGACAAAGCAAAAAATCTAGGTGTAATCTTTTACCCTTTGAAACTAAAATCACCCTTGCACAAACACTTTTACTACCTCTTCTCGACTATGCTGATGTCTGTTTCCTTGACGCCACGGAGGAACTTCTGAACAAGCTTGAGCGTCTTCAAAACTTGTGCATCCGATTTATCTTCGGTTTGCGCAAGTTTGATCACGTTTCCAGCTTCAGATCCCAATTAAAATGGCTCTCTATTCGTCGTCGCCGTGATCTTCACATTCTGACATTTCTCTTTAATGTTCTTCACAATCCCCTTTCCCCTTCTTACCTCCGTGAGCGCTTCGACTATCTTGTTCCTCGTGAAAAGCCATGCAGGTCAGTTTCGTCACTTCTTCTCAGGACCCCCTCTCACTCTTCCAGCTGTTATGGTGGTTCATTCACCGTACATGCTGTTAAATTATGGAACTCTCTCCCTCATGCAATCCGAGCCAGTCCATCGCTGAACATTTTTAAATCTAAAGTGAAAGAGCATTATCTCTCTCTGTAATATGCTTAGGTTAGGTACTTTATGTATTATATATATTATTTGTATTTATGTATTAATATGATGATATTGTATTTATTTTCGGTGTATGTGTATTCATAGGAAGTTCAAGTAGGTATGTATAATATGTAGTTTATTAAAATATAGTGGTATTTTAAGTATATTTCATGACTTTGTACACCTACCAACTTTATCACTTCTCTATCTCTCCTCAAAGGTTTGCTGGAAGAAAACTCTTTTTAGGGTTAAGCTCGCCTTTGTACATGCCTCACCTAATATCTTGTTTAATATTTCTGTTTTATTTCTGTGTACAATAAAGAATTATAAGAACGTTGCGACTGACCAGCCTCGATCATCGTTACGGCTCTGGTAGCTGAAACATTGTCCAAATGGTGTCGGATTCTTGGCATTTAAAGTTAAATGATCGAATTAAATGTTTAACTTCCAAAAACAACCGTAGCAGTCAGTGGACTTGTGTTAAAATGAATCAGAAATCTAATTAAAAATAAACAAAACTACCCACTTCATGATAAGTGAGACATAAAAAATGTGTACCATACCCTCAAGGCTAATATCGCCTAGTACTTCACTGTATCATTACGTCTCAACACTTGCGAACACAATGGCATTCATAAAAAAAACATTATCTGGACAAGAGTCAGCAAAAAATGGACTCAAAACAAAAATACTCGGGTGGCCCTTATTTTGTTTTGAGTAGTATAGATATGTAACACAAAACAACTACAAATTAAACACCGCGACCGTACTTCAGTTATTCATTATGTCACTGGTTCATTCTTGGTCACCCAGCGTTAGGTTAGTGCCCGACCAAATTCAGGTGCCCAGAATTAGTGACTGATGAGAGAACCAATGCGGTGAATGGATTTATTGCGTCTTTGTGTGGATGTGATTTTGTACATGATAGAAGTAGAGACTTCTATCATGTATCTATCTATGTATCACATCCCTTCGTTCTTTAAGTTTCAGAATACATGCAGGTTTCCTTACATCTTTCATCACTGTTTGATGGAAGACGTCGTCGAGTTGTACACTCGAAAATGTACCTATGTACATTTTCGAGTGGGTTCATTGGTGTACGACGGGGTTTAAACCCGCGACCTCCAGATCGAGTCTTTGGTCACTTGCCATTAATTAACAGTTCTCTCTTGCGCGAAAGATAGGAGAGGTAATAGCATACACAGAAAATTCGAAGGTACATACATGGATTCCTAACAAGCATGTCAACAATGAGCGCATCTTCTATCGTATAGAACCCTCGTACGACCAGCCGCGCCAACTGCTTCAAGCTGCTAGGCACCTCCGTGACGAGCCTCTCCTCCGTCATCGCGAGAGTGACTGCCGAAACGGGATATCAGTTTCAGTACCTAGAAATTAGAGATATAAGAAAAGCGTAATATTATCTTTCCAATGGACAAAAGTACCGGAAAAAAGGCTTATCTTCTCATTTGTGACTCATTTTTCCAAGAATCCAAGTCCCTAGTTTCCAACTGATTAAAATAAAGAGTACTTATGGTAGATCAATTAGTTCTCCAAGCTTAGAGGCCCTAGCACACTTCTTCAAAACTTTGAACTGATACCTTGGAACTTACCTATTGTAATAAAATAATAGGTACACATAAACCAAATAGCTTCTAACCCAGATAATTTGACAAGAAAAGATGAATAATTTCAAAAACATTTTTATTATTCAATTGAAAATACAGTTCATCAATGAAAAGTTAATATAATTCGAAGTTCTATACAATTACTAAAAATAATTACATTACACACATAGTGGAATTTGAATTCGACTAAACAATTATAAAATTGGGCAAAATATCTTTCATTGTTTGTGTTTTACAAAAAATTTTAGAGCTTACAATTTATTTGGCAATTGGCATTAAACAGGTGGGCTATAGTGGGGCAAACTCATGTTTGAAGTTTCTTTTATTTTTAAACCATATTTTGACCTGCTAAAATTAAGGGCACATCATAATTTGTTTTTAAACTTCCTTGTTATTTTCGTATTGTTTAGTAAACACACCACTTTCAAATTAATTAAGTACTAATATTTTTTTCCACATAGTTACACTTACATAATGTATACAACACAATAATTAAATTACCAGTAAAAGAAACCAATTAACAATAGTTTTATTGTTGTTTCTAGTCAACCAAATGCTCTTAATTAAAATAATGATGAAATTAGCCCTAACAAAATCAGTCTTGTTTATGCAGTAAACAATTCAAATGTGAGGTAAGTATGCATGCTTGGCTACCCAGTGTAAAGAATTGTGCTGAATTTAAATATTTCTAGTAAAATATTTTCTTAACATGTAAATTAGTCAAAACTGCCCAAGCTTAATACAAAACTTAACTTTAACTTGAAGTTGATAGATGTATAAATTGACATAATAAATACCTAAATCAAGTATTTAACTTATAAACTAACTTAATATAAATAAAGGGCATACCTAGGAGTAACCAGAGCAAGTGAAACAGTTAAGGGGACATTATAATGTCATTGGGCCACAGTATGGGTGTTTTTATATTATGATGATTTTTTTAAACCCAATTATTTTACAATGCCTAAAAGTACAGTACTACAATTTAAATTAAATGTTTCGGCAGATTTAGTCTATCCTCGGAAATATGAACGCCCAATAGTGATATTTGTCTAGAGCTGTCACAACAATTATGTATACATTTTTTGTAGTGCTATCGTGAAATTATTATAATAGTTCCGAAAATAAGATAATTGATCAGTTGATTGATAAATAAAAACTTAATTAGTACCTAATAGTGCATGCAATTATTATAACTTAATTACTTACTGCAGATTTACTTTAAAAAATAGGGTGACTAAATCTAACAGAATACTGCTATGAAATGTGACAACTGGGGATGTTAATAGCTCTATATACTTCCAAATACTAAAACCGCACGCTATCGTCTTTGAAGCTCGCTCGTGACTGACGAGCCGTCACAAGCTGCGGGACGGTTGAACATGGTTGCATAATCATACTCATTTGGAAATACGAATTTTGCCGAAGCCTCTAATTTAAATCGTAGTACTGTAGGAACCTAGTTACAAAAATATTATACATTTTCGTTAATTTTAATTTAGAGATAACCAATACACAACAGATTATTGAGAATGTGTTCTTTCCAGTATCAGTTGAATGTTGTCAATGGCTTGGTAAATGACTCTAAAATTGGGCCTATCACTAGGTTGATTATTCCAACATTGTCTCATAAGATCATACACACAGCGGGGTGTGTTGTCTGGGCATGCAAGAACATTTCCATCCTTCAAGAATCTCACAACTTCTTCATGGGTCATCCCAAAGTATGGCTGTAAAGCAAAAGAGAATATTTCCCATAGGCACACTCCATATGCCCATACATCTGATTCTAATGTATACTTGTTGTACAATATACTCTCCAAAGGCATCCATCTCACAGGTATTGCATCATGCTCATCTCCTTTATAATAATCTTGTAAATAAATTTTATGTGATAGGCCAAAATCTGCAATTTTTACTACCATGTCATCATTGATCAAACAATTCCTAGTTGCCAAATCACGGTGCACAAACTTTCTGTCAGAGAGATAAACCATACCAGATGCTATTTGTCTTGCTATGTGCAAAAGATCTAAGTGGCCCAAAGGGGTCGCCAGAAGCCTCAGATCCTCCCTGAATTCAGAAACTGGTGGGAAGTTGGTGGCTGTGCTACAAGCTCTCAGATATTCATTCAAGTCTCCTTTTCCCATGAATTCAAATAACAAGCACATTGGTCGGCCAATGGCACAAACTCCTAATAACTTGACAATATTGGGATGGTCAAAATCAGCTAGTAAACAAGCTTCCCTCTCAAAATCCAATTGTAAATCATGAGAAGCTTCGTCTTTCAGCATTTTAACAGCAACAAGTGTAAATTCTTCTTCAGGCACAAGGCCTGGGGCTTTTGCTTGAAACACTCTCCCAAACGCACCTTGTCCCAAGTCACGGGTGTAAATAATATTATTCCTAGGAAATTCTAGCTTTTCTAGTTTGGGATTGAGTTGTGCTCCAGTTGTATGGTAAGCCATATTACTTGGCAGTTTATCCAAGTCAATATCCATGTTTTGAACATTTCGGCGATTTGAGGGATTACACTTGGAATAATGATTTTTGACAAAATAATGGCATAGCAGTGCTATTGAAGCTATACCTAGTATACATCCAAGGCCTCCTACAGAAAGCATCAAGACAAATGTAGGTGTAAAATAATTTTCCATAATTATACTGGGTCCTTCAATATTGTCAAAATCTTCAGTTGAATTGGCACATATAGGTATGTCACATCGTTCCCATCGCACATTTGGATCCTCCGTGTAGCACCAGGGAGAATGCTCTTCACCACCTGCATTCCTACAGTAATTTATTGCATTTTGGACTTCAGGAAACACTAAAGGTGGTCTGTTATGTTGATGAGGGGATTGGGATTCCCATGCCTGACAAGATAACCCAGACTCAGTGACATTCACAGTGCCTTGATAGTAACGTCCATTACCTCGCACACAAGTTGTAGTAACTTGGCTAGAATCCATATCAGTAATCCCTGTATTGTAACATGTCACTTCTGATCCTTTCCCAGAAAATTTTGGTAGTTTTTCACAGTCTGGAAATCGAAAATGTCCTCTTGATTCAAAATAAACTCCATGTCGCTTTTGTTCCTCAATAACAATCCAATCATTGTAACAAAATTGCATTTTAACAGCCATACAGTCTTCATAACAGAGTGGAAGCGCCAAATGTCCCAGTCCATCTTTATTTATACACTTAGGAAAAGCATAGGCACAAAGTAATTTTTCTGCTTTGCTCCTGCATGGTTCCTTGAGGGTGGATATCAATTCTTTCCAAAGACCTGTTGCAATTTTTTCATTGTCGAGCCCTCCCGTGTCGTTATACCAAACGTAGCCCGTTGAATAACTTTTACATATCTGTCCATTGTATGGACCACAATAGAGACGAACAGATTTTATAAGAACAAGCACAATAAATGCTCTGGAGACGATGTCCATTGTACTACTATTTTGGACTAAGCGATTCGATGTATTCGGGACTAAATCGTTGCATTTTACTTTACATTATGGACATCACAGTCATTTAGACAATACTCTAACAATGGCGGAGTGAACTTAGTTGTATTTCTATTCTATTGATTATTTTATTAGTAAAAAATGTAGCAGCAAGCAATTTTCATCAGTAAACGACCACAGACTAGACTAACAAGATGCTAACTAAACGACGCAGACAGTGACAGACAGGAAAGACGACCACAGAACTGTCTAAACTAGCGTTGTATGTTTGTATAGCCGGTCAAGTCAAGATAAAGTCGATTATATTTTCCATAAGGTAATAATAATTCAATGCTCCAAAAATGGATAGGTACGTACACGCTCCTAACCTAACCTAAAGGTAAGTCTTTTTTGTCGTGTCATTCCGAGTTAGGCCGGTGATCTAACAAGTTTAGGTAGAAAAACCGTATTACCGTTAGGCCAACCGTCCTGAAAAGGGATTAGTGACCAGCGAAAGAACCAGTGGAGTGAAAGTTTCAGTGCGCCTTATAAAGGTTTACTCACAATGTTTTCGTTCATTGTTGTGTATGTTTTGCTATCGGTTAGCTTACGTTTTTCAGACAACAGCAGTAGCTTAATAAACAACAACTCGATTTTAATCGACTATATTAAGTTTATTAATGTCGACTCATTCGAAAACTCTTCACTATCACATTCGGACTCTGAAAGTTGGTACTGTTGTTCAATCAAACAACAAAACAAATGTCAAAATAAAAAGTGCTCACCGAAGATTCGCAAAATTCGCGAATGGCTGCGATAGAGAAAGTGAAAGTTGTTGTCCTTGGAGATTCTGGTAATTACGAAGTTCACACAAATTAGCACATTTCTAAGTATAGTACACACATTTTAATTAGCACTGCCACATTTTTCTGTAAACAAAACTGCGAACATGACTTGCGGCCATGACAGATTTGTTTGTCAACCAACAGGCTGGCCACCATGAGAAAATAAAATTATTTTGGAGGCAATTTTTGAATTATTTTATTATTTTAGTTGTCGTTTTCCGTACTTTATTTAATTTTAATAGCGCCCCATCGACAATTTTGTGACGGGATTCCGAGATTGATGTTGGGAGGAAAAGGGAGGTTTTCGCTTATGTTTAACGTAGTGATCTGTGGCACTAGTATTGTATTATAATGCTGGCGATTCACCTATTAATCATCAGCTTTTAATTTAAACTGACTAACATGCTTTATAATCTCTAGGTAAGTCTGTGTGACTAACTAAAAATACTAACTAGGAAGGTAACAAAAATAAATAAATAAATAATACTGGACATTTTCATACTGCATCATCTAGCCCTAAACTAAGCAGAGCTTGCATTTGTCTCGGGTTGTATTATAATATCTGTGTCTCGGGTATGGGTGTTTTCTATGTATAATATGTAAGTATTTACAAAAAATGTATAATATTGGTATATATTAGTCATGTAGTTCCCATAACACAAGCTCTGCTTACTTTAGGGCTAGAAAATGCTGTGTGAAAAATCACCAGCATTAAATATTTGCAGATTATACATGGAAATATTTATAAGCCATGCCGCTTCGGGTGATGGGTGCCGGTGTGGCCGGCTACCAGCTGTAGCCTACCATCACGCTACTTCCACAACCTATTGATTATTGCACGCGTTTTTCCTTATTTTCTTCTATTTTATATACCGACCTAGTTTCTCATTAGTTTTCCAATTTACAGGTGTTGGTAAAACATCACTCACGTATTTGATTGCCCACAACAAGCCTTTAGTTTCGCCAGGATGGACTGTCGGGTGTTCAGTAGAAGTGAAACTGCACCGGTACAAAGAGGGGACGCAGGCGCAAAACACCTTCTTTGTGGAACTCTGGGACGTGGGCGGTTCGAATGGGCATAGGAATACAAGAAATGTATTTTACCAGCCAACACACGGTAAATCAATGTTATTGAAAACACGATAATCTAAATCACAGATAAATAACGAAATTAGTCAAATCATGGATCATGGGGTAGGGTTACAAACCATCCTACCCTATTTTCTCACGTATGTTATAAATGCGACAGGATGTTTAGGTGTTTGGATATTTATTACTAAATTATTAACTTTACTGAATAGTACCTACCTACTTACATGAATGCAAGTACCTTTGAATGTGAAATAACTACGTAAAGTCTGAAGCGATTTGGGTGAAATTGAAACGAGTTCTTAGTTCGTATGTTCTTAGCGTATATTAACTAAGTAATAAATCTTACTTATTTTTTTAAAGTTTATATCTTTCTATACTACCTACTTACATTGGTACCTAGATACTTAAAATGTATGAATAAATAAACTAAATAGTTATAGAAAATAGGATAGGATGGTAGATCAATAGGATTTAATAAATTGTTTTGTTACAGGAATAATTTTAGTCCATGACCTCACAAACAGGAAAAGTCAAGTGAACTTACAAAAGTGGCTCACCGAGATACTGAACCAAGATAACCCAACTCTGCAGCATGTGGATGTAGATCCGGAACAGTTCTTGGGATCCACTCAGGTTGGTAGGGAAGCAGAGGGAATACCGTTCAAATAACAGAAAACCGCCCATTTTTCTAAAATATTGTTTTAAATTAATAGAGTGAAATTATAACCTAGGTTTAACTACTTTGTAATATTTTTTCAACACAACGTATTTATCATTAACATAAAATAAGATAAATTCGTTTAAAAATAACAGGTTATAAGGGGTAATGAAGCTTAAGCCTGTTTGTTTAATGATAGCTTAAAAAGATCCATTTTTTAAAATCAAATACAATGTAAATCAAAATTAAACACCTAACTTACAATCACAATTGAAAATAAACCATCCTTATTATCAGTAATTATTTTAAGTTATTGGAAAGGAACCCATTCCTTTCCAATAACTTAAAATAAAGTTTTCTATGTATAATATGTATGTATTTACAAAAAAAAATTATATAAGTAGTATATCAATCATGTAGTTCCCATAACACAAGCTCTGCTTACTTTGGGGCTAGATGATGCTGTGTGAACATTTGCTGTATTCCGGTTTGAAGGGTATGGGTGCCGGGGAAATTACAGGCACACGAGGCTTTTCACCCGTTATGTCTCAGGGTCGGCAACGTTCGAGTGATACCCTCTGATTTTGCAAAAAACAGGTGGGCCCTATGCTTGTTAGTGTTAATCTTAACCATAAAGATGGACATTAAAGAATACTACGTCTTCACTATTTTTCCAATACTAAAGACAAAAACGCGCTCCAATCCTCAAATAAATATTTAAAGAATTTCTTATTGACAAACAAACAACCACCTACATAGAGGATTTTTGTCTCCATCATCAGATCAGCTCGTTGTCACCATTATGTTTAGTTATCACCATAATACTGCATTACCATTAAAAAAAAAAAAAAATGCTGGACAACCCACACAGCATCATCTAGCCCCAAGCTAAGCAGAGCTTGTGTTATGGATACTAGATGACTGATATACTTAATACAATACATTACATAGATAGATATTTTTTTATTATACATAGAAAATACCCAGAACACCCGGAACAAATATTTGCAGATCGTACAAACATTTGTCCCAGGGCGGGAATCGAACCCGCAACCTCCTGTGTCGCAGGCGGACCTTCGCCCACCGCGCCACATCGGTCGTCATTATTACTAACATGTATTCCATAGTCTATTGCGGCGTCCCTTAGTGACTTGTGGTGAAACAAGTATATTTTTTTTAGAAAGAAAGAATAACCGACTTCAAATAATGGGAATTTAATAAAATGTTCAATATTAAATTTCATTTTCCATATTTTACCATTAGGGTTTTTTTTCATAAAATATGGGATCACCCTATATACACTAAAACATATCCTACTCATTAAAAAAGAATCATGCAAACGATTCATAATTGGCTAAGATATAACATACACAAAAAAACATAGACTAATTGAGAACCTCCTTTATTGAATTCGGTTGAAAACTTATCTCAGAACCATCCTTAATTTATCAAGATCTTTTGGAAAAAACATCATTTCAATCGGGTAAGCTATATTGAAGACAATAATAACAGACACACAAATAAACAAACAAACGACTTCATTAGTCAAGCGTATATACGAGCTCCTTACGTCGCGAGTAAAAACTACCCGCAAGGAGTATGTATGGGATAAGAGGTTTTTTATATTGTAAATATGAACTTGTCCAGATTCCTATCCTGGTCATCGGCACCAAGTTCGACTTGGCTGAAGAGAAACAACGGAAGAACCAGTATAGAAGGTTGGCTAGCAGCATAGCGGAGCAATGCGGTGCCGACGAGATCTTCGTCAACTCGCATCAGGCGAGGTCTTTGGCGCCGGGCGCGAGCAATTCCGTTAAGTTAACCAGATTTTTTGATAAGGTGAGATTTATCTCAGCGTTGTTTACAAAGATACTAAAAGTGAGATAATGCACGAATGCCACGCGCGCCATGACCGAGCGCGCTAATAGTGCGATCACGGAACGCGCACCAATGTTTCAGAAGTATATCGACCTAGCGCGGCTGGTGCACGTTTCAGCCATTCCATGGCTTATTGAACGGTTTGTTTAGGATAGAACGTTTTAGGTAGAGTATATCCACTGTAATTGTCTGGGTCGTTAAAGCCGTTTCTGTGACGATGCGCTTATTTTTCATTCTATTCCTACCAGACCGAACTATAACAGGATTATGCCCATCCTAAGTTATAAGGCCGCGTTTATTCTATTATATGTTAAGTCTTACCTCACGTTGTAACGTTTTTGCCTACCAAATTCGTTTTCAATTTATACTTTTTTTTCTTCGACATCTCACTCTTTTCATGCATTTTCAGTGCAAAGGTCTCCAAATTCTTGTAAGGTTAAAAATTTATGTTTTCAGGTAATAGAGCGGCGTTACTACTCTCGAGTTAGTCCATTCTCAGACAAGAGACGCATCCCACCGTACATAATGGCGACGTCCACCCCTCTCTCGGGCAATCGGCCCGGCACTCAGTACATGAGCCCAAGATTCTATCATATGGACTGATGGAGTGGGGTATCAATGCTCTTCCTGTATCATTCCTTCATAATATATGATAATTTATTATTGCTACAGTAGTTTTTGTGTATACTTCCGAATAATATCAGTATCTGAATTCAACTTGTTTTAAAATGGTTGTTTAGGATTTAATATTATAAAGGATATTAGTAGGATAAATGATGAGCCCAAGGTTCTATCATATGGGCTGATTCACTTATGCTCTTCATGTATAATTCCTTTGTAAAAATATAATAATTTATTATTGCTACAGTAGTTTTGTGTCTGAATAATTAACTTTAGAAGTTATGAGGCAACTACTGGACCCTAATACAGCATGTCTGGACACGTCTTGAACCTCAAGATAGGATTATAAGATGATTGGTAGGCTTATTTCGCTGGCTTTTGTAGTTTTTGAGATTAAAAAAAAATAAAAACATACTTTATAAGCTTCTCAGATTTTACTTCTTTGTGTGTCAATTTGGTTTTGGAATGGATATTTATAGAGCCCAAACACGTACGTAGTCGACCTGTAGAGAGGCATCCTGTCCATCGTTGGTGTTTAGATTCCAGGTCGGCAGCCAGGCGGCTTGCGCGTTCCAGAAGTCAGTAGCGGCCTGTAAAGTACATCAACGTTACTAATATTCAATTGAAAATACGGCATTACTACTGTTTTTCGACGATTTTGCTTAATTTTTTAAAAAGGAATATGAATACCTCTATGGCACAGTGGGCGAAAGCTCGCCTGAGATGCATAAGGTTGCGGGTTCGATTCCCATCGCGAGACAAATGTTTGTATGATCTACAATATTTGTCTCGGGTCTGGGTGTTTTCTATGTATAATATGTACAAAAAAAACTATATAAGAAGTATCTATCTGAAGTAAATCAGTCATGTAGTTCCCATAACACAAGCTCTGCTTACTTTGGGGCTAGATGATGCTGTGTGAAAATATCCAGTATTATTATTATTGTTTTTATTATTTTTATATATAATTTACGGTAGGGGATCCGTTCCACCAAGGCTTAGGGGTGGGGTTGCTGACACCGTCGGGGAAGAAACCGTTTGTGCCACCAACAGCCAGGTTCATGATGATGTAGAACTGAAAGTGGAAAAAAATGTTAGATAGGCTACGCAGCGTAGAACGCGTAGTAGTACTGCAACGTGCGCAGCAAATATAGTACGCGTAGTGAGGCTGCTACTAACGAAGCACGCGTATCTCGCGTTGTTATACTGCTACGCGCGTATCAACTGTAGAAAGCGTAGCGGGACTGCTACGTATGAAGCACACGCAATGAAACACAAAGCGACGGCAATGTGCTAAGTTTCTTAATGAACTAGGGTAAAATAAATTTTACTTGGGCTTTACTTAATTGGATATAATAGTATCGACCTCGATACATTTAGTCATAGTTCGCGATGTAAAGTACAAAATTAATGATATTACCTTTTGATCAAAAGGCGCCATCTTGGTGCCGTAACGCCATGGGTTCAATATTTTAGGGTTGCTGTTGAAACCGCCGTGCGCCCAGAAGCCACCACTCTCGGGAGCGACGCGACCCAGCTCTACATCGTCAATGCTGAACCGGATAAAATCTGAAATCATAGTAGCTCTTTGTGTAAAAATACTACCACCATATAGGTATGTCAGAAATAGGTTTATGCCGCAAGCAGAAATGCTTGCATTGCTTCGTTTCGGTTTGAAGAGTATTGGTGCTGGTGAACTATCAGAATACGTTAATAATTAATTCAATTACGAACCACGAGGTCTTTGGTACCAAGAACTACAAGTACAATGGTACCAATTACAATTACACCCAGACATGAAACAAATATTTGCAGATCTTGCAAAAAATTTGCCCTGGAGTTGAATTTATCCGCATTTCTTGCGACTACTCTAGATGAGGAATTGAACAGTTTTATAGTGTACATTGACTAATGTAAAAGTTTAAAAAAGCGATATAACTAGCTTAGATATTTCCAGGGAGTGCTTCTTACTTACCAGGAGTCCACTCCAGTTGATAACGATGGAAAGCTGAGTTGTATCCATCATTATTTCTTCGCAGCCAATGGGCTCTTTCCCATCCGTTGAGTTCCGGATAAGGTCCGTAGTGAAGGGTCGAGCCAGCTTCCTGGAGGCAAAATATGAAGTCAGATCTATTACAGATATAAATATTCAGCAAATTATTCCGTTTAGACTCTTTCAAGAAATCGACACGTGTTTCGCTTTTTCACAAAGCATTCTCAGGAATACAATATCGTCCACAAACAAACAGTTCTGAATGGAGCATACCTGTGTTCCGATGTGTACGCCATTTGAAAGCATGTTCCTGTTTCCGCGAGATTCAACAAGATCAATTTCTCCAGATGAAGGCCAAGTTCCGTAGCTGTTGTGTGCGGGCATCAACCAGATTGCTGAAAATTTAAAAAGTTGGTTTTATGGACAAAAAAACATGTATTCCCCATGATGGATATCCTATCTTCACCTATATCTTTCAGTAAAGTGATAAAAAATGTCAATCACTTAAAAATAGTTCAAACAAACCTGAGGTCGTCTGGAAGAAACGATATTAAACGGTAAGGCCGACTGTTTTTTTTTGTTTTTTTTTGTGATAACGTTACTTTTGTTATAGCACCACATTATGCATGCACAATAAAGAGTTTATATTCTATCCAGCTATTGAGATGGCTTCTATGATAACAAGGAGAGTCTAGACAAATACCTCACGCTTAGTTTTCCTTTCACGCTAACGCTTTGTTAGCCAGGAAAAACTAGACAGTATTAAGAATTTA
Organism: Perizoma flavofasciatum; assembly: GCA_958496245.1. Lineage (NCBI taxonomy): Eukaryota > Metazoa > Arthropoda > Insecta > Lepidoptera > Geometridae > Perizoma > Perizoma flavofasciatum. The sequence goes on from OY292426.1 coordinate 7,484,336, forward strand.
ATCTTTCCGCAGGCATTAACGCCAACAGAAAGTGGTGTTTGTTTAGACCTTGACCTAGACAAATACCACTTTTAAAGCAGGCTTTACCTGGCCACAGCCAATCCCCAGCGGGCATTTTTGCGCGAACTTCAACTCTTCCATAGCGGAAGCTGAAAGAGTTCACAGTACGGAGGCGAGCACTTTTCACCGGGTTAAGGACGTTGGATGGAGTGCCTTGACGCTCGCAGCCCCACCATTGCGGGTTGGTGCACCTGGAAAAAATATTGCAGTGAATATTGAGTATGCACATCGAGGCTTAATATTTTTCAAGCTAATTTGTCTTTGTATGACAATTCATAATTCATCATATTACCAAGATACAACAAAGTTTAGTAGACTTACTTATTATACTCAAATAAGGAATCTTGTTGTTTAACATTTTCAAAAAGAAAGCGTTTGATTGCATTTTTTTTGTCAGTGCAAGTGCCGTAAGTGTCACGCTCTTGCATATGCTGCTACCTATAAGCTTTAATTCAAGCGGCTACTTTATGATGTGTTGATTCTCCAGCTCTCTGCTTGTTAGGTTGGCTACCTCGAATAGCTGACGATATCGGACAGCCGTGCACAACACTGAGGCTCTTCCTTCGGTGCGTGACTTTTCGATCCAGAGATTCTAAGCTTTAATTTAGTCATCCCAGAATGCCAAGCGCATTTTGGATTCAAGATCGCCGTTTTTGGGCGAGTGAGTATCGAATGCCTTCTTATCCTTTTGCTTTATTTTTTGATGTAAGAAAACCCTTTGGTATGTAGCAATTTAAGTACTTAATTAAAATTAGGTACCTATCAGCCGGAGCACCACCTTCAACGTTCAAGTGGCCACTCGTAAGGAACGCTGCTCCGAACTGGTCGGAAGTTAGAGAAGGACGGATGAACAGAGTTCCACTATGTGTAAAAGAATTAGTGCGGTTGTTGCTGTAGTACTGGAACTCCCAGTTCTGTAACAAAGGCGAAATTTATCATTCACGACGGGGAATGTAGAGACACTTATGGAAAACGCATACGGGACGTTTGCCATAAGTGGTTATTTGTTTATACCTTATTTGTTACCTTTTATCTCCAAAACGGTTTCTACTAGTTATTTAAAATTTGGTGTACAGATTCGGCTCAAGGCCTTTTGCTGTGATATGATAATGACGAATTATCAATGAAAATACTCACCCCACCCCCAGACAGAGTATTTTCATGCTGCCATTTCTCAAGATCAAACTCGTCAAAATCGTCGGCAAAGATGAGGGCTCCGGAACAGACGGTCGCAGGAGCGTGCGTGCCACTCACTGTGGTCACACTGAGGGTACAAGCGACGCTTATAGACGCAAGCGCCAATACGCCTGCTAGCACTGACCACATGTTTCTGTCAAATACAAAATATATATATATATTAAACAAGCGCCAACACGCCTGCTAGCACTGATCACACGCTTCTTTAAAATACAATCAAATTAGGTATACAAACATAATACTAAGCCTTGCAATGTTTGATTTTTCTGAAGATAAAAAAATATATTTCTGACACTAAACATTCTTCGAAAAGGCTTCTGAACTGTTATAAATGTCTTCTTACGTGAATAAATAATTATGTAGTATGTATGTCCATAAACAATATCACAAAGATGCGTTGTTCGATACACGTAAATACTACCTAAGTACCTACCTTCTAGCTAGATAATCTCATCTGATCTTATCTGAAAGATTAGGCACGGTAACCGAGAGGCCGCTGACGAATGAATGCTATGTTTTCATCTTGTTTCCTTATTTACTACACGGTTCTTTAGCAATGATTTGTTTTTTTTAAATTATACTTTTGTTTGGGGAGCTTCGTCCCACTTACTCCGTATCATCGACCGATATTTCTCCTTTCTGCAAATAAGTCTACATGCCCAGTGTTAGCATCTCTTGAAATTCTGTGGGTATCGGTCTGCACAGGCCGCGGAGGTCAATGTAGCGTTGAACGACACCTGCCGCATCGTTACAGGGTGTTTAAAACCTACGCCTTAAGATGCCCTCTGGCAGGCATCGCTCGACCTGACGTCCGACATGAAAAAGCCTGCTGCGTGGAAAAACTCAAACAGGAAACAAATAGTTAGGACCCCCTTTTTGATCAGTAGTTACCACCTGCCGGTCTGAAGAGTCGTGGAAGTTTTTATTTTCGGAAAAAAATGCGACCTGTGGAAGAACAAACGTTTGTCCCCTAACACGAGCCAAAGTGGCCGATTTATAAGTCGTTTAATAGACTTAGCACTTCGAAAAGTTGGCCGCTGCATAAGCAACCTAATTGGGGTATAATTAACCCATACCACATTCAGTGTTAGTGCGGGGAACCTACACAGAATATGCCACACTTGCTCACCTGCCCTTTGTTCCCATCACCTACATCAGCTCATCGATCGAGGCAGCTGATGAGACTGTACAGGTGGGCACACATCGGTCAAATAAAAATATAATAAAAATACGAGTCATTGACACGAAATAATTAGGTAATGATACTTTTCAAAATATTTAATATATATCGAGCTACTTACTGGATTTGCATGGGCACAATAATGCGGGTTGTGTCCGTTTCTATTATTATATTTCAATTTATACCTTCGCGTGCAAAGATAGTAATCTAGGTATCTACCTAATTGATTGAATTACAAAGGCCAAGGTTATATCGATGATCTAAAAACAAAATAATTTTTATTATAACTAACGAATCAGAATGTCTTTTCTATAAAAGGTTTTTAGCTGAAGGTTTTATTGTGATTAGCATCGATTTGTGCAGGTAAAGAAAAGAAAAAGATTTTGATAAACCAATGCTTGAAGGAATATCAATAAAACAAGAGTCAAGTCACCGACTTGAGTTTTTTCTATGATTATTATTTTTTATATGAATTATCAAAAAAAAACGTGATACTTAGATCTTAGAATTAACAAGTTGAATTGCCGCTTCAACTGACTGCAACGGGCAGGTCATATACCTAGCTCGCAAAACCGACTGCTGGGAAAGAAAGTTTATCGAATGGCAACCACGAACCGTGCATCGTCCGGTTCGTGGTTGCCATTAGATAAACTTTATGCTTAGGAAGGCCTCTACCCGATAGACTGATGACATTGAAATCGGTAAATCGGTGAATGGAGATGGCCCAAAATTGTTTGTAATGGCACGTTTTAGGGGAGGCCAATGTCCAGCATGGGACTTCTACAGGCTGATGATAGATGTTGATGATAATTAAATATTATTTATTTAATACTTTCGCACAAACAATGTAGTGCTAGGAGGACTTAATGCTAAATAGTATGTAATATTAGTATGTTACAAAAGTATATTCTGTCAAGCAATGATACCTACATCGATGCTAACTAAACAGTTTACATAATATTGCTAGCTCTACATAATTCAATCCATTTCATAGAGTGCCAAACTATTTTCAGTCTCTAACTACTACGCATATAATTTGTACATGGCTTTAGATTAAATCTTAACAAGATTACGAACACAAACACCAGCGAACTTATTATCAATGAAATATCAAACATTCAATCAGGATATTACAGTAAAGGACGTTATTGTAGACACAATTATATTTTTAATATAAAAAATAAAAACCGACTTAAAATAACGGGAAGTTGGTAAAAAGTTTAATGTGAAATTGTATCCCCCATTTATACAAAAAATATATGAGACCACCCTTGAAGTATACCCTATCCATCCATGATCATTGAAATAATCATTAAAATAGCTTTACAATTGGCGAAGATATCGTGATTGAGTACCTTCTCTTTTTTGAAGTCGGTTGACACAATTAAATTACAGGCACACACTTTTTCACCTGTTATGTCTCAGGTTTGGCAACGCGTGAGTGATACCTCTGATGTTGCAAATATCTATAGGTTATGGTAACCGCTTACCAACAGGTGGGCTATACGTTTGTTTGCCACATTAGTTGTATAAAAAAAAGAACACAAAATAAAAGACATAAAGCAAAGGCGAGCTATACCCTAATAACTATTTTCTTTCAGTATACCCGAGTTTAGATGAGAGGTACCTAATGATCATAGATGTATTACTATTTGCTACAGAGTCTGCTCTATGGCTTTTTGTAGATCATTGTTGAGTTCTCTCACGAGTACCAACGTCAGAAAATACTTTTAGTTTAATATTACCCTTTAGATATTAAGAGACTGGATAGACAAACTCCTAGAAATTTAAGTCCCATCTTGTGCTTTTGACATTTTTGCTAACCTATCATGGTAGTTGAGAAACAATATACTTACATATTATTTTGATAAGACAATCATGAATTTATTACATAACCTTATGGATCATAATTTTCTTTGCACCTATTATAATAAGTAAACCTTATTGATATGATACTTAGTAGTTATACTACCTTCGTAGTTTTTTAGCCTTTGGCATTGAAGGTATAGGTAAAAACGTCATTAAGTTGTCGTTCTAGAAAACTTTGTAAAAATCAGTTTTGTAATGTTGTGAATTAGATTTAGTAAATAAAATAATAAAAATGGATAAATTGATAAGTGTAAAAACGAAAATTGGTGAAACATAAAATTGCGAGAACCTTGCAATGTAGTAGGGTAAAATTAACCAAGTTGTTTCAGAAATGTATGAGATAGGTTATACAATGAACTGTCTCCCTTTACTATTTTATCATTTCAGATGGCAGCCGAAATAATGTTATTGGCAAGAAGGTTATGCCCCGCCGCCGTAGCAAGGTTCGCAGTACAAAAAAACTGTTTTAGCGGAATAGCATCCAAAAGGCTGATCCGACCCGAGCAATGTACCGCATTATTCAAACCAGATCCTACCAACTTATTTCGGCAGTTGGAACCTCCGAGGCAACCTGACAATGCTCCTAATTTGCTACAAAATAACACCAAAGCTGCTCATCTCCTGAAAGGTCTTCCAAAAACATTCATTTTTCGGCGAAAGAGAATAGAAGATCCAGAAAAAAAGAAAAACCGCGTGCCTAAACTTATTTTAATACAAAATCCTTTGACTTGGTTGATGATAAAAATCGATTTTAGTGTCTTGCGAAATATTTGGGATCCGGGATTCGAAGAAAAAGAATTTAAGTTCGGAACGAAGCAGGTAATACACAGCAAACATTACATGTATTTATTGTTCGGCTATTGAGTTTCTATTGCAGGTAAGTGTAATCTTGTAATATTTACAGGCTATTTCGAAGATTACAAATGTTATTAGCGATGGTCAGTATTCGGAATTGAATGGTTTATTGACCAAAGCCGCTCGTCTCAGCCTTATGAGAGAGCTAGACCGCAACTGGAGTGATAAGCAAAGATCTTTATTGGCGCTGAAGCAAGACGATATACAGATAAGTTCGCCTAGGAAAGTGTATTTTATAAGGATAGCAGGTAAGTTACTTTCAAAGCTTTAAAAATGATGATACTTTGCTTATTTTTAATCTTCTATCAACACAGCAACAGAAAACGTTAAAATTATCAGCGTATCAAGATCTTAATTTGCATGTTATACAGTAGGTATCTCCTATTTATATCAAAACCTGATATATTTTTGACTGATAATCCATGGGTTTCAAATCAATTTCTTTATCGCAGTGATTTAAAAGACACCGGCGTTGTTTTAAGTGAATTTTTATGGTTGCAGATAAGAAATATTGCGATGTCGATATGGCTTTTTTGGCACTAAAATGGGCACCGATAAACAGTATAGAAGCGCTGATTTTTACTGAAATTTTTGCTAGATTTCACAGAGAGTACACTCCGCACTGCATTCCTGAGTGGACTATTGCATATTTCAAAGTCACTCGTTTCGAAGTTTTGAGACGGTACGTGTCATATCTCATTGTTTATCTAGTTTATTTATGTATTTGTGTCTATTACTGTATACTTGAGATGTTAATTATCTGTTAAAACTGTATGGTGTAGTAAATATAACCTACAACAAGAGATAGAACAAAAAAATCACATAAGGACTAAGATACACACATAAAAAGTAGGTATCAAGTTTTTTTTTATATTTTGTTCTATTGAAATTAAATAAAAATGTCTATTTAAATTGATTAAAAAAAATGTTTTCGTATGTCTAGATCGACGAAATATTCCCTGCTTTTGCATTAATAAAGACTTTCCGCGTTTTTTTCTTATGCTGGATTTTCCACCTTAGTTAATCCTGACATTTAAATGTGGTAGAAAGATAAAAAGAAAAGTTTTTAAAGGTTTTTATTGCTCTGTAAAGGTCTGTATTTCTGCCGTTAACGTGTATTTATAATACAATCGCAGCGATTCGGCATACTCAATGAGTTTATTCAATCACGTTGCGGAATGGGCGTGGGCGGCACGTCCGTTGTAAGAGGTGAAAAAGATTTTCTGGTGTGTGTACGGCATCCATATGTCGAACACGAAGTTCATTGGGATTCAAGTCTGGAGATTGAGCAGGCCATGGTAGAAAGTTGATATTAGCTGCGGCAAGTGTGTTTGTAACGACTCTGGCAGTGTATGGACGTGCATTATCATGCATAAGCAGAAATGAAGCACCAAATTGGGTCCGCAAAGGAAAGACAACAACTGATACAATCGTTTCAGCGTAAATCTGTACATTGAGATTGCCTCTGATCCAAATCAGTTCTTCCGCCAACCCAAATACCCGCCTATATTATGATTGTTCCACCACTGTATGCATGAACTTCTTGGCATGATTTTAAATGTTCTTGGTGCACAGGGGTCCTCCAATACCATGTACGTCAAGTATCTGGCCTTAAACAAAGCAAGATTCGTCAGAAAAACACACAAAACGTCACTCTTTTTCTGCCCAATTTCTGTGTTCAGGAGCCCATTGTAAACGGGCTCTGCGATCGCGGGGCAAAATAGGTGGTACACGTTGCAGCCTTCGGATACGGAGATTGACTTCATGCAAGAGATTTCTTATGGTTTGACCGCTAATTAACATCTCTGAAGCCTCGAACTAACATCATCCCGGTCATTGTACGATTTCATCGAGAAGTAATTTATATGTACCGATCTTGTCTGCGTGTGGTGATGCGAGCTCGTCCTCCATGTCGCTCTGCCATGCTAAAAGTGATGCGGTAACGTGTTCGTATTATTAACAATCTGCGTAGTATCCAGAGCGATTGCCACAGAACGTTGCCGATAACCAGCTTCCAACATTCCCACGGCTCTCATTTCGGCTCAATTTACGTCTTCTCTCCATAATAACGTTATGTTTTATTGATTCCACTCAGAAGTATGGCAAAATTTGTAGTATTTTGGCCTCAAACCCGTTGCAAGATTATATTATTATAACAGATTTTCATTGATCTTGATTCCTATACACTTTTGATGTGTGTAAACTTTGACAGCATCTAAGATAATGCCTAGTGACAAGTTTCTACTATAAAAAAACTGTCACTAAGACATAAGTATTTACTTTAGCTTTAATGATGTTTAGTGCAGGTGAGCAAGTCCATAGAGGAAAATAGAGGGTGGTGGTCCGACCCTCATTAAATGTGTACCACCACTCTTGTACTTATTTGATTATTTATAGATAATATTAGTAATTTTGTTTTACTTTTATTGTTTAAAATATTGTTTAGCTTATCAATAAAATAATTGTTTGACAAAAGTTCTACACGAAACAAAAGTTTATTTTGCAATACTTAAACTAATAATTTATTTATTTATTTAGTAACATATTTAGACTTCCATTACAGTGCAGCACCAAAGCGACAAATAAAAAAAAAGAGATACAAAATACACTTATACACTTATCATATACTTATGATTATTTTCAATAGATTAATTAATTCATTTTACTTGCAGGAAAGCAAGGTGACTTCAGAACCAGGAACTATAAAACAGATCATCATGAAATCCTAAAATCTTTAAGATTTTGAAATAAAAATCAGATGACAAAAATAAAATGTTATTTTATAGTAAAAAACTAATAAATAAGACAACACTTTCATTATAAATCTAGAAGCAACGTGTATGGATTTTCAAGGTAATCTTTGATTTGATTCGAAAATCTTGCCATGGTGACTCCGTCCACGACCCTGTGATCTGCCGACCAGCTTGTTGAGAGTAAGTGTGCTTTGATTACATTGCCTTCAGTGTCAAACCTTGGCAACGCCTGTAACCAAAAAATAGGTAATATTATTATGAATAATCAGATTATATAAGAATAATCTTTTTCAGACTCTGCTTGATGAACAAAAGAAACAAACACTGCATATTGTTCCTCATGTTGATATCCTCTGATCTAAATACTCAGTAGGTCCGTATGGATACCAAGTAGTAGGCAGTGTGAGGAACGTCCAAAAATTTTATTTGGCTTATGACTACGTTTTCAATAGTCGTTTCCAGCTTTAAAGGTTGAAAGTCCATCGCCGTCTATGGAACACAAATCGATGGCACATGCTTTCGAATTTTGGGTTTAAATACATGCCGGTTTCCTCACGATGTTTTTCTTCGCCGCTTTAAGCATATGTTAAAAATGCATGATAGATAGATCATAAATTAAATTATTACCTGTATTTTTCCTAGTGCACCTATTGCAACTTGAGGTGAGAATATTATAGGTTTTGTGTACGTTCCGCCGACCTGAAAACCAAAACATTAAATATTAGCCTTACAACACCTTCAGAATGTTAATCACCTGCACAATAGTTATTATTAGTGATAATATTCTAGTCATTCATTCATTCATGTCGTGTCAATGGCTTATTTTTTAAATTTGCTTTGACCAATGTGTGGACACTTGTACAGCCCCATCGGTTGCCTCTATGAGATGTTCCCAGGTGCAGCAGGTGCGAAGCCTATTAAACGATTTCCAAATTGGCCACTGCAGCTCGTACCCAGGAGGCTAACGTTCTGCGGGATCTATGAAGTTCAGTGGAGGGGGGTATTTATTCTTCCATATGTCGCATCTTGCTTCCGCTGCACTCTTATCCGAAGGAGTTGAGTTGCAAGTTTCATAAAATTAAATATATTCTAGTGAAATGTTATTTCAAATAATACTCACAATCCCGATGTTGGAAATTGTAAATGTTCCTCCAGTGAGATCATTTAAACCAAGTTGTCCTTTAGCGCCCTTTTCCTGAAGACTATTCAATTCTCTTGCTATTTCATAAATGCTTTTGCTCTGGCAATTCTAGAAATTGAGACAATTCACACTTTATCCCTGCTATTCAAAGGTTCGTAAATTAATACTGTCGTTTAAAGATTTTCTACGACAATATAAAAAAAAATATTTTCGACAATATTTAACTGCTCATTGTCATTGAAAATTACTATATCTGTTTATTTTTTTTAACATTTAATCAAACAACTGAGTTTCATTTCATATCATATCATTTTCGAGTTACCCGAATGATTTCGTAAATTTATTCAAAACTTAATATTTGCTTACCTTTATGACAGGAACCACTAAACCATTAGGTGTGTCCATAGCAACTCCGATATTGTGGCTTGTCTTGTAGATAATATTTTCGCAGCGACTATCGAGACTACTATTTAGAATCGGATGTTTGGTCAAGCTAAGCGAAGTTGCTTTGATGATGACTGGCATGTAAGTCAGCTTCACTCCGCGTTCTTCTGATAGTTTTTTCAGAGCCGCTCGAGCTTCTATAAGTTTTGTAACGTTGTATTCGTCACTGAATACGAAGTGCGGAATTTTCTAGAAAAGAATGAAAACCATTAAGTAGTTACATAATAAATAAATACCCAACAAACACACATAATCCTGACCCCACAGAAGTATTGCCTGTATCGTAGGTTTCAGGAATTACGCGTACCGTGGTACTACAACACTTAGACCTGGAACAAGTATCGGCAGGACATGCAAACATCTATTTCGTAACGGGAATCGAATCTCTTGCGTTCAGCCGGCTACTTGCCCCACTGAAGTCGTCAAAAGAAAGGTCGCTATGTTCGTAGGATACATTATTTATTTTGGGTCCTAGTTTGATGATGTTTTAAGGGATGTCTCCATGTAAAGAGTACACAATTTTTCCAGAATTAATAATTTCTGAATTACCTACCTCTAATCGTGTAACACACGACACAACGTAGTAAAGAACCTAACGAGCAATGATATTTTTGGTCAGAATAGTGACATCATCTGTAAAACATTCTTGGCATAAACTTTTGGATAGTTTCTTACCATTGCTTCAGTCATGGATTTAACCATAGCCTTTGTGAATCCAGTCACAGGAACGATTCTGTCTTCTAAGACGACTTCTGCTTTGGTGTATGCTTTATCTCCTGGTATCTCCATTGCCTTCACAGATGTTGGGTCTGGGACTTCGTTAGAATTGTCTGAATCTGTATTTAGGTGCGCAAGCATGTCTTCTTTAAGGATTCTTCCATTTCTACCCGTTGACTTCACAATGCTTAAATCTACCTAAAAGATCATAATGATATTAGTTATCAGGAATTTCGGGATCCTTTAAAATGATTTCACATATCTCGATTTAACTTACGTTATATTGAGCGGCAATTCTTCTGACTGCTGGGGTCGTCAATACTTTTACTCTTTGTAGTTTATCAGCTGCGCTCACTTCTTTAGTAATTGCATCTTTTTGTACATCAGTCTCTAAGTTACCTGTGGACATAGTCATTTCTTATTAGCTAGGCTACGTTGGTTTACGGAACTCTTTGTAAAGATTTTTATTTAATCATCTACCTTCTTCTCCATCGTCTTCCACGTTAATATCAACTAGTGGTTGTCCTACCAACGCCGTTTGGTCAACTTTGTTGTAGAGTTTCGTGACCACTCCATCGTATCGACTAGTGATCGTCACAGCTGCTTTATCACTTTGCACTTCGCAGATGTTGTCAAATTGCTGGACTTTATCGCCTACCTTTACGAACCTGAAATAGGTTTGGTTTAAAATTTAGTCATTGTATTAAGTTAAAGTATCATGTATTTTGGGTCCGTGATGATGTTTTAAGAGCTGTTTTAAGAGTAGTTTTTATTATTCCATGATTTTATTATCAGCTAAATATGCGTTCTTACCATTCTTTGATGATAACTTCTCGAATGCCTTCGCCTATATCCGATAGTTTGAAGGCGACAATTTTGTTAAATATTTGGCTGTTACTAAAATAGCTACTTTGCACTTTGTCTTTTGAGCTCTGTAGTAATGTATTTGGTTTTCTTCCCTGAAATAAATAAACATATTGTGGTAATTTATTTGGCCCACACGGTTTGATTTTAATATTTGATTAGATTTTCACACAGCCTGTCTTTCTTTGAAACTAATAATATTTACTGATTTGCTTTTACCTAACTAGTTTATTTTAAATTACTTAGTTGTAAGATACTAAATACAAAATAAATGTTGCCTCATTACTCCTAAAGTTCATACTGGATATTGGTCGAACTAAATTCAGTTGTTAATTCTTATCAAATGCTACTTGTTAAACTTTATACCATACTTCTGAGAGTAACTTTTTAAAGTTAGAAAGGGGACACAACTTAACTACTGTGAAGTCTTATATTTCCTGTACGAAGACTTAAAATAAAATAAAAATTACGCAAACCTCTATGTGATTTTTAGAGGCCAATGATGCTGGTGGATTCAGTAAAAAAATATTTAAAAAAAATTATCCCCACCTTACACGTGAAAAAGATAAAAGTTTTTAAAGTACTTTTATTTAGATTTTCGTTGATGGTTTAAAAAACACGCCAGTGCACCAGTTTTATTCTCGCTACGGTATAAATTCGATATCGGAGTCTGATATGAGGAAAGAAAGACAAACAAATGGACATAACGAAACTGTTTAGTTTTTGCCATTTGGTTATGGAAAACTGAAAAACACCCGATAATTTAGTACGTAATGACAGATTCATTACGTACTAAATTATCGGGTGTTTACTTCTCCTAAATATATTGTTTTCACAGCCTTATCTATGATGATGTACGTAAATGAATAACGTTCATAATGGCTTGATAAGATTTGCTTATTTAACTTATACATCTAAGTATATATTGTGTTACAAACGCTATTTGAAGCATGAACATATCTACAATCCCAAGTATTAATTACCTGGCCAGTAGCTATGCCCATCTTATTATTTACCTATTGTTATCAATGGTTTTGCTTACAAATAATTAGGTAGGTACCTACTGTCCATAGTTTTTCTATAGTTTCAATTATTATGATCTAAAAAAACAAAAAATGCATATACCGATACGGACAATACAAGTGTATCGGTACATACTTATACAGTTTAATAATACTCTTATAATTATATTTGAAGCCCTAGTTTTGGAACGCGCTTGGTAAAAAACGGAATATTAATGAGGTTGTTTTGTATGTATCTACCTTATAAATGTATCTTATGGGCAAAATAAGTTAAAAATGTAGGTTATACATAAATTTCTAAGATAAATATTTATTTGACAAAGTATGCAAAGATTGCAAATACGCAATCAGTTAATTCGAATGAGTTAATAATTACAAGGTCATTTTTAATCTAACCTTATAATATAATACTTATAAAGAGTAATATACAAGTTGTTACTCACATTTTGTGTTAAAGAACAAAATTTCCGGCTTCTATTTATTCTTCTCACATTCAACAAACACTTTTTCAATAACATTGACATTTTAGTTAAACTTGCTTACTTGACAACAATCATTAAACCTAATTTATAAATGCTTGAGAGGCATAACGCGGCCCGCACCGCGCACGCTACTGAATGCTATTTAACCTTATTATCAGCGGGCCACGGCATTAATTAGCATTTTAAAAGCAAAAACTACTTATCAGACGGTTACTCGTATGGTTGACGACGTCACAGAGCGATACTGTGTTCGTGTTAAAATAAAACTTTGAAAATACTCCGACTCATTTCCATTTACATCACATCAGACTCAGTGATAAGGGAGGACGGTGGGCGTGTGAAACTAAATAATTCTCAGTCATTTACCTTGCTCATTCTGCAACCGCGGTTGGAGTAGATACTCGTACCTGCGTATGACCTTAGAATGGGTAGGTACTTACAATCTAGTGTTATCAAGCGTCACAACCACCATGCCATACACCAACACACCATAGTTATTGGATTATTGGAAACTATGCCTCTTCATTTAGATGAATATAAATTAGCCACAGATTTAATGATTACCTTTTGTCAATGTTCAATAATCAATCTTTGTAATTAATTCAAATGTTAGATTCATATTTTTATAGTTTGCTTGTTGACGTTTTGGAACGTCTAGAAAAAAAGGATGGTGGTTAGAAATTGAAAATATAACAGAAATGTGAGATTATTAGCATTGAACATAAAATACACGCTGGATATATAAGTATTCGTCTTATTTCGTGCCATTCTTAAGAACTGTTTACATCTCAGAAGTGGGATATCAAAAATGTCCGGCCCGTATATCAAAGGTCTTGGAAAAAAAAGCGGAGATCGAGCGATTCTTCTACAAACTCCACAGGTGACGAAAACGGCGAATTTTTTCCTTGATCAATCAAGTAATCCAGAATCTGCAAATAAGCGACGGCATATAACACAAATGGATGCAGAGGTGATACCAAAGTTTCGTCCGGATGAAAAAACCAGTAATGTTATAAATTGGTTACACAAGATTGACCAGCTTGGAGACGTCTATGGCTGGAACAGTAAGGATCGCCAATTCATTATGCAACTACGTCTAAGAGGTTCAGCTAGAGAATGGTATGATGATTTGGAAGATTACAACCTGACTTGGAATGATTGGAAACATGCACTACAAACTGCATTTCCCCGATCTACCGATTTTGTTGATCGCTTGGAAGAAATGTTACGTAAAACAAAAACGAACTCTGAAACTATGACGAAATACTTCCATACAAAGATGTCGCTTCTCAAAAAATGCAAGATAGAAGGAGAAGATGCAATTTCATGCATAATTAGAGGTTTACCTCAAGAAATAAGAGCCAACGCTAAGGCATTCAATTGTGAAACGCCTGAACAGCTGTATTTTGGATATTTATCGTCGTTAGAAACCTACAAAAGCGGCGAGGCAGCAATTGCAGTCAAAAATTTAACCTGGAGACGTGGCAGTAGTGGAAACACTGCTATAGTCGGCACAGCTTTAACCACGATACGGCCACCGTTGTTACCTAAGATCTGCTACGCATGCCGTCGGCCAGGTCACGAGGCACGAGACTGCAGATCCCAGCTACGATGCGAGAACTGTCAACGTTCAGGACACACAACGGTCAGCTGCTGGTTCGGATCGACCTCCACACAACAAAAGACACATAAGGTTAGCGGAATCTTACATATCACTTATAATAGTATTTCAAGACCTGTACAAAAAGTCAGTCATGGTAAATGGGTGCAAATTGACTGCGTACAAGCCGATAAATTACAACTTAAGCTGGAGCCTTCTGAAGCTACTATGAGGGGGTTTGGAGGTTCTTGTGCCCGTTCTTTGGGTAAAGCTAACATCAATGTTGATATCGATGATCTAACCTTAAGCGGTGACGTGGAAGTTACGGACTGCAACTTATCAGAGGTTGATTTAGTTGTTGGACAACCTATGATTAATCAAAACAACATTAGTTTGATTACAACATCAAACTTTGTGACCTTTGTTCCTACACAAAGCTTAGTGATATTAAATTGAGAAATATTGATTGTATCGACAAATTTCCAGTCTACCTGAAACAAAATGTAAATATACCGCGACAAAGTGATGCTTACGTTAAGGTTTTCGTAGATTACATTCCATGTGATAGAAAATGCACACTTCTAAGCGGCGAAGTTTACTATAAGTTAGGCTGTACAGCGTATTTCATACCACAAACAGTTATCAATGTCCAAAATAGCTATTTAAAAGTCTTCAACGTTGGAGACGATGACATTCAGTGGTCAGTTAACAAGTTAATGACCAGAGCAGAATCGATTGAGCATAGTGATCATAAAATGTTCAACGTGAACTATACAGCTGCGATCCCTCGTGAATCAGTTGCCATAGGTATATCAGACTTAGATGTTGGAGAATTGAATAGAGCAGATAAAGTGCGCCTAATTGAGATATTAAATAGGTACACTTTTTCTTTTGCCAGAAGTACTAGGGATTTGGGATGTACTGATTTGATCGAAATGCATATTCGTACTACTGCTGATCAACCAGTATATTTCAAACCCTACAGACTGTCTCACAAAGAAATTGTCAATAATAAAGTACAGTACAGGAAAAGGCGTTCTAAGTTTTAAAACTAAGATTTACCGAAAGACCAGTTTTGGGTATCTACAACAAAGATGCTGTTACTGAACTCCACACTGATGCCAGCCGATTAGGGATAGGAGGAATCTTAATGCAGTATCAAGAAGATGGCAGTTTAAAACCAATCGCATACTTTAGTAGGCAACTAGTAAAGAAGAAGGCTTTTATCAAAGCTATGAGCTGGAGACTCTGGCTGTTGTAGAATCCTTAAAACGATTCCGTATATATTTAACGGGAATTCCTATCAGAGTAATTACTGATTGCGCGGCGTTACGAACAACTCTCACCAAAAAAGACTTGATTCCTCGTATTGCCCGTTGGTGGCTGATGATTCAGGACTTTGACATACAAATAGAATATAGACCAGAGGAGAAAATGAAACACGTTGATGCTTTAAGTAGAAACGATTGGTTGATTAGGCT